>CM035840.1:123324688-124705522 GCA_020510985.1 Pholidichthys leucotaenia | reverse complement strand
ATTTCCGGCATTTGAACAATACCACAGAACACCATCGGTATCCCATCCCGCACATCCAGGATTTTTCCGTGGCTGGGACGCATGTTTTTTTCCAAGTGGATCTGGTCCGCGGTTACCACCAGGTCCCAATGAGCGTGGAAGATGTTCCTAAAATGGTGGTATTAACTCCTTTCGGCCTTTTCAAGTTTTTATGCATGCCGTTCGGATTAAAGGGCGCGGTGTAGCCCTTTCAGAGGATAATGGACGCAGTGCCTCTTGACTTATCCTTTGTTTTTGTTTATTTAGATGACATTCTGGTGGCTACTGCGTGCGAGGAGGAACACATCGCCCATCTCAAGACGGTTTTCCAGAGGTTGGAAGTGCATGGGCTTATAGTGAACCCGGCGAAGTGCCAGTTTGGGGTGCCAGTGATTGATTTTTTGGGCCATTGCATTTCGCCGGAGGGCGCAATTCTGCTCAGGCTAGCGGGTTATGTGAGCATTTTCATTTGCAATTTTTGCACAGTACAGAGGATTTTAACATGCAGGGCCTGGTCCACCATTGTTTTCTCCTCACCTTCGTCCCCCAGAGCTTACAGAATCCAAGTTTTGTTTTTGTCAGGCACGATGCGCACCGGACCCCGCTGTGCCCACTGTATGACAGACTGTTCAGGGTGCTGAAACCTGTGGCAAAAAATTTTGTGTTAGACTTGGGGGGGGGGGGGGGGCGTAGGGAGACCGTCTGCATCAACAGGCTGAAGCCCACTGTTGTGTTGGCAGACGAGCAGGTGGTGTTGGCCTAAGCTCCCCGGCATGGACGCCCACCATCCGTGGCTCCGCAAGTTGGTGTTCCCTCGGTGGAGACCTGCGCACGCAAACCTAACATGTTCTCCCCCCCCACCCTTCTTCCCTCCACAGACGGACGTGCCCTCCTGTACACCTAGCCAGCAGGGGGTTTCGACTGGATCGGCGGCCCCCCGCTCCAGCCGCTATGGCTGCTGGCTCAATCCCAAAGGACGGTGGGGGGGGTGGTTAGTGCCCTTTCTGGGTGATCGGGGGGGGGGAAGCTGTGTGGTGGCACGGGTGGGGGATTCTCCAATCAGAGACGGCAGCTGGGGAAAGAGGAAACAATGGGCTGAAGGAGGAAGTGTTACTGGGGGGTCTCAGACGGGACAGTAAAGACTATTCGCCCCCCCGGGGAGTTGTGGAAGCGCCAGAGCTGCTGGAGGAGGAAAGGGTGTGAGAAGCGGTACTGGTGCTATGTGATGTTAATGTGCCATGCATGTCTTTGTTCCACACAATGTATTATGGTCAGGATTCCTGGATGTCAATGCATGGAATTAAAGGTTATAAAAAGAGGATGCACAGAGACCCAGGCAGAGTTAACTGTACTTAATGTTGGAGAAGGAATAAAGCTCGTGTGTTGTCTAGCTCGTTGCCTCATCTGCTTCCTTTCTCCACAACTAAATGATTTTCTTGTCAAACTGGGTGGTATTTCTCTATTTGCGAATACATACCAGACAGTAACAGTGTTTACAGTTGGGTAATATGGCAAAACGCCATTCGTTCAGAGTCCTCCTTTGCAGGACCACCTCTAGACACACGCCACACATCATGTTCTCGGTGCTGGATGGGATCCCTGTGTCATGAACTACAGGCTATGATGATTTTTCTACCAAAACAGGATGGGGTTAAAAGCTGATCACCGATCAACGTAAAATGCCGAATGCAATTTTGCACGATGCATTTAGAAAGCAAACGATTGCACAATATTTTATCAACAGTTGTTTATAGCATACCGGTTACCTATGCAGTATTTTTGGTAGGGAAATCAAAAACCCATAATACCTAAAGGGAACTTTAGCTCTCTACCTACCCATGAGTAATACAGACATAGAAACTCTGAAAAGAAGGTAATTGCTTCAACTCGATTAACATGTAATGTGAAAAACCCTAAGGACTCCAGAATGTTACTCAATGAGTAACTTTTGATGTAATTTATTTTTTTCACATGTTGGTAAAATGACATGATTGGCCTGTCTTTCTCACACTTCTTTATATGCTTGCTTCACACGCTACACTGCAGAGTTTAGTTTACACCCTATAATTTACATTACTGTATATACATTGTTATATTCTTCTTATAGTCTGTTCACAGCTCTTCTACATTATTGTACATACACCGTTATATTCTTCTTATAGTTTTTAACTTCTTATAGTTTATTCACAGCGCTTCCTCAGACTGTATATACAGATATATCACACTTGCATATTGTCATTATATATTGATATATACTGCTCTTTTGTATATTATCATCACATATTTAACTACATACTGTTTTGTATATTGTCAATACATATGTATCTACATACTGTTCTTCTGTATATTGTCAATACATATTTATCTACATACTGTTCTCCTGTATATTGCCACTCTGTATAATTAGATAGATTGTCTGCTACTTACCTCACTTCACCTGTACTTTGTTCTTCTGTAATTTATGCTAAGTTCCAAGGTTGTCATAGCCAGGAGCAGCAATGGGGTTAAGCTCCCAGTGCTTATAAAATGCTCCTTATGGCGTGCGTATCAAAAAGCCTCTGACAACTAAGTCCAACTCCTAGCCTGCCCGTGTGGTTTAGTCTCTAAGCCCGGCGGAACTGCTTTTACTAATAGGAGAAGGGGCGAGGGCGGATCTCTGGCGCCTTAAAACCAGATGCTTCGGGTAGATGGTGGCTCGTCAACCTGGGAAGGTAGCCCATCTAGGGGAAGGTAAACCCTGATTTCAAACCTCCGCTGCCTTGCGGCACACCCGGTCACGGGAAAAGCTTCGGGAGTCAACCCTGAGGAAAAATCCGGAGTCGGAGTCCCTAAGGCAGTTCTCTGTTGTGCTCAACATCATTCTGGCAGCTCCTGCGACGGCGCTGGTGCCAAACTGTAGCAGCCCTGCTGTTCCTTTGGATTCATCAGTGACGTGGAGAGGGGGGACATGCTGCATGGGCAACATCTTGTCCTCCATATCTTCCTGCCCAGGCTTGAATCCTACCAATGCCCAACGCTGGAAGGTAGAACACCGGATCACTGGAGAGGACACTCCAGCTTCACCTTTGGCGTTGACAAAACACGGGGAATGACAGTTACCGGTTATAAGCCACCGCTCAATTAGCGTAGAGCGTGGCGCCAGGGGTTGTTCCCGACGGTGGGAGGGATCAGTGGATCTCACTGGACAGCTACCGCCCACCTCAAGCTGGGCAGCCCCCAGCCAATAAGGTGTTGTCCCGCCACAGCCTGCTTTCCTCATTGGGTGCATGGGGATGAGGAGAAATCCGACCGGCAGGCTGAGAACCTTCGCACCAGGCAAGACAACAAAACAAAAGAGACCAACTCTAAAACTGGGAACTTGGAACGTCCGCACTATGATGATAGGACTCGCTGCTAACCTCAAGGACATCAGCGACACCAGGAAGACTGCCGTCATCAATAATGAGCTGAAGAGACTGGAAATGGATATCGCCACTCTCCAGGAAACACGGTTGGCTGACGCAGGCACACTGAGAGAGAAGGACTACACTTTCTACTGGCAGGGAAAGGGCAGTGACGAACACAGGGAACACGGAGTGGGCTTCGCAGTGAAGAACACGTTGCTGAGATGGTGGAACCAGGCAGCAATGGCTCTGCATGACTCCTCACCCTCCGCCTCAACACCACTCAAGGCCCAGTCACCCTCGTCAGTGTGTACGCCCCAACACTGACAGCCACACCAGAGGCAAAAGATGAGTTCTATGAGAATCTTGCAACAACTGTCAGGATCATCCCCAACTCTGAACAACTCATTCTCCTTGGAGACTTCAATGCCAGAGTGGGTGCTGACCACGACTCCTGGCCCTCCTGTCTTGGACCATTTGGCGTGGGCAGAATGAACGAGAACGGACAGCGGCTGCTCGAGTTCTGCACATATCATGATCTGTGCATCACAAACTCGTTCTTCAAGACCAAGCCCCAACACAAGGTTTCCTGGCAACATCCGCGCTCAAAGCACTGGCACCAGCTGGACTTGATCCTCACCAGGCACACCTCACTGAAGAACGTGCTAATCACCCGTTCGTTCCAGAGTGCAGATTGCGACACAGACCATTCATTGGTGTGTTGCAAGGTCAAGCTGCAGCTGAAGAAATTCCATCGTACCAGACAGCCTGGAAAAGCACGGATTGACACCAGCAAGATGGCCCAACCAGAACTTATTGAGCAGTTTGCCTCCACCTTTGAGAAGGAACTTGGTGTACCACAAGAAGGAGAATCTGCAAAGCAGAAGTGGGAAGAGCTGCGAAACACCATCCACCGCACAGCCTGGGCTACCTTTGGGAGGAAGACCTCAAAGTCACAGGACTGGTTTGATGCCAAGTTGACCGAGATGACCCCCGTCATTGAAGCCAAGCGCTCAGCACTTGCTGAGTACAAGAAGTACCCAAACGAGAAGAATCTCCAGATTCTCAGGGCTGCGAAAAGCAAAGTTCAGCAGACTGCTCGGCGCTGTGCCAACAAGTACTGGACTCAGCTCAGCCAAGACATTCAAACCGCTGCCATAACAGGGAACATCCGTGGTATGTACGACGGCATCAAGAAAGCACTTGGTCCTGCTCAGAGCAAGACGGCCCCCCTCAAATCCTCCACTAGGGAGATGATCACAGAAAAGAACAAGCAGATGGAGAGATGGGTGGAACACTACTCCGACCTCTACTCCAGACAGAACACTGTGACACCGTCAGCCCTTGATGCCATCGACTGCCTGCCATCCATGGACGAACTTGACGCCGAGCCAACCATTGATGAACTCAGCAAGGCCATTGATAGCTTGGCCGCTGGCAAGGAACCCGGCAACGACGGCATACCCCCAGACCTGATCAAGCACTGCAAGACCGCCCTACTGCTGCCATTGCATGACGTCCTCTGCCAGTGCTGGAAGGAATGTGCCGTACCACAGGATATGAGGGACGCCAAGATCATCACCCTCTACAAAAACAAAGTGGAGAGAAGCGACTGCAACAACTACAGGGGCATCTCCCTCCTCAGCGTTGTTGGCAAAGTCTACGCAAGAGTTGTTCTCGTTCATCTACAGAAGCTTGCCGAACGTGTCTACCCCAGTCTCAGTGTGGCTTCCGCGCTGAGCGATCGATGGTAAACATGATATTCTCCATCCGCCAACTCCAGGAGAAGTGCAGAGAACAGAACATGCCCCTGTACGTCGCCTTCATCGACCTCACCAAAGCGTTCGATCTGGTCAGCAGAGAGGGCCTTTTCAAGATCCTGCCAAAGACAGGATGCCCACCAAAGCTGCAAAGCCTCATCGAATCATTTCACACCAACATGCAGGGGATAGTGCAGCACGACGGCAACGTCTCAGAGCCCTTCAACATACGCAGCGGAGTGAAACAGGGCTGTGTACTTGCGCCAACCCTCTTTGGGATTTTCTTTGCTATGCTCCTGAGGCATGCCTTCAGCACAGCAACAGAGGGAATCTACCTGCACACAAGATCTGACGGGAGGCTTTTCAACCTCGCCCGCCTGAAAGCCAGAACCAAAGTACACGAGGCTCTAATCAGAGACATGCTGTTGGCAGACGACGCTGCAGTCGTGACCCACACACAGCAGGAGCTTCAGACCTTGATGGACCGCTTCTCCCAGGCATGCAAGGACTTCGGGCTTACCATCAGCCTGAAGAAGACTAACGTCTTGGCGCAAGGCACGGAAGCCCCACCAACCATCACCATCGATGACTACGAGCTGGAGGTCGTGAATCAGTTCACGTACCTGGGGTCCACGATCAGCAGCAACCTCTCCCTTGATACAGAGATCGACAAGAGGATTGGTGTCAGAAATTGTATATATGTACAAATATGTTATCATTTCATAATTAGTTTTTAGCTGAACTTTTCTGTATTTTTTCCCTTACAATGGCTGCAACAATGCTGCATCAGGAAGGTTTAACTCACCCTGTAACAGACATACCTCAACAGACCGGAATAATCTGTATTTACTTAAAGTTTAGAAACTGGTGTGCAAGAAGTCATGTGCTGACATGGAGTTGTCTTTGTGTTACACAACAAAGCCTGACTGTTTCACGGTCTTATCAGTCACCACAAAGCCTGACTGTTCCACGGTCTTATCAGTCACCACAAAGCCTGACTGTTCCACGGTCTTATCAGTCACCACAAAGCCTGACTGTTTCACGGTCTTATCAGTCACCACAAAGGTGCCCATAAAGTTGCAGTAGATGTTTCCTGTGTCTGACCTGCTCAGTATAAAAGGGACATGCTGGCTTTGTATGGCAGCGCGCATTTCCCATCTGTAATCAGAGGTGTGTTGCTCCTTGTACAAGTAAAAACTTTGAACACATTTTGTGTCTCGAATCTTATTAAGGTATGAACCTAACAGAGTACTATTATTTTGTGAGTCTTGAGTTTCAGATTCCTGACAATTGGAAAATCAGCCTTCACACTCGCTTGCCTCACCACACGAGTCTGGGAGAATCCCAAACTCTCTGTCAAGACGAAGACGGCAGTGTACAACGCCTGCATCATCAGCACACTGCTCTATGGGAGTGAGACATGGACAACATACGCCCGGCAGGAAAAGAGACTGAACTCCTTCCACTTGCGCTGCATTTGCCGCATCCTGGACATATCCTGGCAGGACAAAGTGCCCAACACAGAAGTTCTGTCCCACGCCGGCCTTCCCTCCATGTTCACTCTACTCAGGCAGGGCAGGCTTCGCTGGCTAGGCCACATTCATCGTATGGGGGATGGCAGAATCCCCAAAGACATCCTCTACGGAGAACTGGCGACTGGCAGGAGAGACGCTGGCCGCCCACAGCTGCGCTTTAGAGACGTCTGCAAGAGAGACATGAAGGCCCTGGACATCAACACAGAGCGCTGGGAGGACCTTGCAACGGACCACTCCAAATGGAGAGGCACCCTGACCAGACAGCTCAAGGCGGGTGAAGAGAGACTGACTGCTGCAGCAGATGAAAAAAGGACCCGCAGGAAGAACCGCCACAGCTCCAGCAGCATGGAGACCACCCACAAGTGCGACCTGTCTGACAGGGACTGCCATTCGCGCATCGGTCTGTTCAGCCACAGGCGGTGCTGTTCCAGCAGAGTAGACGTTTAGGATTCTCTTCCATGGTCATCATAGACCAACGGAGGCTGACGAATTCCCACCTCTCACCACCCTCACCTGTACATAACACATAACTGTACTCCAAACTTCTACACTGACCTATCTGTATATATCTGCTTAAATTGTACATACTGTCAATTAATGTATATACTGCACTGCTGTCCTTTGCACTTCTGATTGGATGCTAAACTGTATTTCGTTACTTTGTACTCATATATGTGTAATGACAGTAAAGTTGAATCTAATCTAATCTAATCTAATTCATTTGCTGAAATCAGAATCAGTTCTGCACACAGCCGAGCTGCCACATAAGCAGAAGTGTATTGATACAATGAGATAAAACCCCTCCCTCTTGCATGAGGGAGTGGTTAAGCTTTATAAAATCTATAGGGCTCAATTTTGGGGTAGCACACTCTTGGGGAATTGCCTAAAGAGTTGTGTTCCAGCGCTGCTTGTACCCATATCTCACTTTCAGTAAAATAAGTGAAAGTATACTTCATCTCTCAGTCTGGTTATTTGGCCTTCGTATAAAAGAACAGGGGGTTAAGGCATTTTAGACGCAACATACACAATCAGATTGCTAAATCTGGCATACTTACATTTGTACTAATGCCCCTTTCAAATAAATATTAAACTTAACCTTTTGACAACTCTAATGCCATCCAAACCATAAACACAATATTATTTCATGAATAGCCTTTTATCGAATAGCGGATATCGTGTTCGTTGTAGACAACTGATTTTTCTTTCCACCGGGTGGACTTGGCTCTGGTTTACTTTTGAGCATCTTGTAACTGGTTTCCTAGCCCTTTAGAGCAGCTGTTTAAAACCCTTGATTAATCTGAACCAATATTATCATCAAAAATGAAAACTGAGTCAAAAGACATTTGCAGAAATTCAACGGCTCAGTTCAACACCGACAAGATCCACCCTATAGAGTGTGTAGCACTGCCACATATTTAATTGCATCGCCTCTTTTGTGTAGAAAATAGTACCGCATAAAGGGAGGTCTTAGGTATCTTAATTGATCTGATGCAATATCCAAAATGCCCCATTTCATGTTTGTGCCTCGTGTTAATTGTGTTCTACTTTCTGTATGTATGCATGAGAAAACATAATTTACCTGTCATGAACATCAGCTGGTCATGGGAGGGGACCGCTGATTTCCAGCAGCTGTGGGTAGCATTAAAAGAAAGGCGGAAGTTGCCACAAGGACATTCTTACATTCATTAACTGACAGACCGACAGGCCCACTGTCATCAGGAGCGGCCGTCCCATCGTCAATTAAAATAAAGGCCTTTAAAGAGACTGTTGGAGCAACCATGAGTAGCATCGTACCGCTGGGAATCTATGAGGGATTGGCGGCTGACAGCGCATTTGTTGCTGGGGAATGGCAGGTTGGTTGACCCTAGAGGAGGACACTGGACCGGGGATTTCGCTGGTTAACCGACGAGAAGGGCAGCGGACCCAAAGCCGGTGAGGTTGTTCCTCTTGTCTCTCCCTCATCCAATTCCTCATCATAATTTCTGTGACTGAGGTCAGGGTTTTTTTTGGCAGTTATAACGGGATGTCCTGTTTGATTTTGGGTGATTTTATTGGGACCCTTTATTTTTCTCTTTTTTTATTTTTTGCTGGTGAAGATATGGAAACACTAATGGACAATTGAACACTATATGGAATGATTTTGTTGTGTGAATATAAATGGTGTAAATACACTGTGGGCGTTGTAAATAAGGCATGGGAGATATATTGTTGTATTGTGGGAATCTTAGAAAGAGTTGTTGCTACGCAATTATTCAACCACCTGCAGGGAAATGGTTTACTTGAAGAGTTTCAATCTGGGTTTAGAATCCATCATAGTACTGAAACAGCCTTAGCGAAGGTCACTAACGACCTCCTCATTGCATCTGATAATGGACTAGTTTCTGTACTTGTCCTTTTAGACCTTAGTGCAGCTTTTGATACTATCGATCATAATATTCTACTTGATAGATTAGAACACTATGTTGGACTTAATGGAACTTCGTTGCAGTGGTTTAGATCTTATTTATCTGATAGGTTCCAGTTTGTTCATGTAAATAATGAGTTTTCTTTCAACTCAAAGCTTAGTCATGGAGTTCCACAGGGATCTGTGCTAGGCCCTACTCTTTTTAGTTTATATATGCTTCCGTTAGGCAACATTATTAGAAAGCACTGTATACATTTTCATTGTTATGCAGATGACACACAATTATACCTGTCAATGAAGCCAGATGATAGTAATCAATTAGCCAAGTTAGAAGCCTGTCTTAAGGAAATCAAAGCTTGGATGACTTGTAATTTCCTGCTATTAAATTCAGATAAGACTGAAGTCATTCTTGTTGGTCCAAAAAACCTTAGAAATTCCTTTCCAAATCAGACTTTCAGTTTGGATGCAGTTACTCTTTCTCTTAATAGCTCTGTGAGGAACCTTGGAGTTATTTTTGATCAGGATTTGTCCTTCAATTCACATATTAAATTTGTTTCTAAGACTGCCTTCTATCATTTGCGTAATATTGCCAAGATTAGGAGCATCTTGTCTCAGAGTGATGCTGAGAAACTGATCCACGCTTTTGTTAGCTCGAGATTAGATTATTGTAATTCTTTATTATCAGGTTGTCCTAAAACATCTTTAAAAAGTCTTCAGCTGATCCAAAATGCTGCAGCAAGAGTTTTAACAGGTACTAGAAAGAGATATCATATCTCTCCGGTTCTGGCCTCCCTTCATTGGCTTCCCATAGAGTTTAGAATTAAGTTTAAAATCCTTCTTCTTACTTACAAAGCTCTAAACAATCAGGCTCCTTTTTATTTAAAAGATCTGATACTACTGTATTATCCTAACAGAGCACTACGCTCCCAAAATGCAGGACTACTTGTAATACCTAGAATCTCCAAAAGTACAATGGGAGGCAGAGCCTTCAGTTATCAAGCTCCTCTCCTGTGGAATCAGCTGCCAATCTGGATTCGGGAGTCAGACTCGATCTCTGTTTTTAAGATTAGGGTTAAAACCTACCTTTTTGATATAGCCTACAATTAGGGAGGGATCATGTGTTTCTGAACCCTCCCTTAGTTATGCTGCTAATAGGTTTAGTCAGCCGGGGGACCTCCAGTAATGCACTGGGCCTCACTCCTTTCCTCACTCTCTATGAAATATTTTTTTTTGCTGGTCATTAACATTTGTTTGATCTCTCCCATAGATTGAGTCCCCATCGTGCTGTTTGCTCTCTACATGTCTGTTCTTTTCATCTTCTCTGTCCCCTCACCCCCCAGCCAGTCGCAGCAGATGACTGCCCCTCCCTGAGCCTGGTTCTGCTGGAGGTTTCTTCCTGTTAAAAGGGAGTTTTTCCTCTCCACCGTCGCCAAGTGCTTGCTCACAGGGGATCACGTGATTGCTGGGGTCTTTCTGCAACTGTGGGGGTTCCCCCTACAGTTGATAGTGCTATGAGATGACTGTTGTTGTGAAATGGCGCTATATAAATAAAGTTGAATTGAATTGAATTGAATTGAATCCCTCTCAGTATATTTAAGATAAGATAAGATAAGATAAGCCTTTATTAGTCCCACAATGGGGAAATTCCAGGATTGCAACAGCACAGGGATAGCAACACTCAGAGCAATAATTAAGAAGATACGAAAAATATAAATAAGAGCAGTGGATATACATATGTACACATAAATACATAAATATATATACAAAGTGCGGAGCATTGTAGCAAGATGGAATAAACAGCATAACCGTCTACTTAGTTATCCTACATAGTATGAATATGTACCCATACATATTCTCACCCTCCGTAGCGACTGATATTATCCTAGTTGTATACTGGAGGGGACCATTTGTGTAAGTCTGTTGCATCTTTTGCATTCAATACTATTAGGTCGTCACGTTTTTTTGCTATCTCTGCGAGCAGCCCAGCTTAGGTTATACAGTCTGACAGCCGTAGGTAGGAAGGACCTGTGAAACCTCTCGGTTTCGCAGTCCGAGTCCCACCCTATGCAGGACTCGGACTCCAGCAGAGATGACAGTTTAGCCACCATCCTTCTCTCTCCTATCTCCTCCACTGCGTCAAGGTGTTGCCCCAGGACAGATCTAGCTTTCTTGATCAGTTTGTTCAGTCTCTTCCTATCGGCTGCTGTAATGCCACTGCCCCAGCAGACCACTCCAAAAGTGATGGCTGATGCCACCACTGTGTCGTAGAATGTCTTCAGCAGTGCCCCTTGTACACCAAAAGACCTGAGCCTCCTCAGTAGGAACAGCCTGCGCTGTCCCTTCTTGTAGAGTGCGTCGGTATTGTGTGACCAGTCTAGTTTATTGTTCAGATGAACACCAAGGTACTTGTAGGATGTCACCATCTCAATGTCTGTTCCCTGTATGTTTACTGGTGCTGTGAGGGGTTGTCCTTGCCTGCGGCAGTCCACCACCAACTCCTTAGTTCTCCTCGCGTTGATCTGGAGGCAGTTCCGATGGCACCAGTCCACGAAGTCCTGGATAAGTCCTCTGTACTCAGCTTCATCTCCGTTGGAGATGAGGCCGACGATCGCAGAGTCGTCAGAGAACTTCTGTAGATGGCAGTGTGTTGTGTTGTTTGAGAAGCCCGCAGTATAAAGAGTGAACAGGAAGGGAGCCAAAACCGTTCCCTGGGGGCCCCCCGTGCTACCGATGATCGAGTCAGACGCACAATCTCGGGTTCTCACAAACTGTGGCCGGTTAGTGAGGTAGTCCAGGATCCATGATGACAGGTGCTGGTCCACCCCTGCGCACAGCAGCTTGTCCTTCAGGATCATCGGTTGAATGGTGTTGAAAGCACTGGAGAAATCAAAGAACATGATCCTCACCGCATTCCTGGGCTTCTCCAGGTGGGACAGAGAACGGTGAAGGAGGAAGATCAATGCATCCTCCACCCCAATGCCATGCTGGTAGGCGAACTGGAGTGGATCCATCACTGGTCCCACCAGGGGGCGGAGGTGAGCAAGGAATTTATGTCTGATTTACACTCAGACTTAAAGACAAAAAGGAATTGTCATGGGGGGTTTGTGTGTGGATGCGGGGGTGGTGTGTTGATGTGAACAGTGACAAAGAGAATGGGAATTTCAAAGGCTTTGATGTTAATGCAGCACACAGAGAAGGCTGACCGAGTGGTATTATTTAAGAGCAGAGGTGCCTGAGATCTGTTACTCTTTTGTTGCTTGTGTTTCTAGAGAAATGTGAGAGAGAGTTGAATAAAGCCTGATATGATCTGGACCTCTCTGCCTGGTTATTCCTCTCTCCACACTGGTGACCCTTGACGCACAATGGAACGCGAGGAGAATGCCCCGGAGACAACCCGGACGGGAAGTGCCAGCAACGCGTACGCCGTTTCGATCAAACTCCCAGACTTTTGGCTATACAACCCGAAGTCTTGGTTCCTCCATACCGAGGCCCAGTTTGCACTCCGGGGAGTAACGGCAGATGACACCAGATACTACTACATTGTCGCAGCTCTGGATGCATGCACAACTCAGCAGGTGGCGAGCCTGCTCCAACAGCCCCCAGCCCGTGACAAATACGGTGCTCTCAAGACCACGCTGACCCGGCGCTACACGCTCTCAGACTGTGAGAGAGCGGAGAGGCTCCTGACGCACTCCGAGTTAGGAAAAGGGTCGGTGGTTGAATTGATGGAGAAGATGTTGGCGTTGATGGGCACAGATGATGGGCATTTCCTCTTTGCTCACCTTTTCCTCCGGAACCTCCCGACGGAGGCCAGAGCAGTCCTTGCCAATTTGCCGCTGCTGGCTGCGCGCAACTACCGGGCACTAGCCCAGGAGGCGGATCGGATTATCCTCTCTACCAGAGCCCTCACAGTGAATGCAGCGGTGTCGGAACCCAGCGAGATGGCCAGCGGAGGCGAGGAGCCAGTGATGGTGACTGCAGCGGGGGCCAAGAAGCACCGGAGAGACATGCTCTGTTTCTACCACCGCCGTTTTGGAGAGGACACATGCCGATGCGTGCCACCGTGCCAATTCAAGCGTTCGGGAAATGCCAGGACCGGCAAGTCGGTAGCAGCTGCGACTGCCGGTGAAGCAAGCAAGCTGCTCTATGTGACAGACTCACGCTCGGGGAGACGGTTCCTCGTGGTCTCCGGCTCCCAAAAGAGCCTCATCCTGCCGTCCTACGCCGACTGGCTGGCAGGAACTAGCGGCCCTGAGCTGACGGCCGCAAGTGGCTCAGACATTAAGACTTTTGGTGAGAGGACACTGACTGTATCCTTGCACGGCCGTACATACCAATGGATATTTGTCATAGCAGCATGCAGCTTCCCCATCTTAGGCGCTGATTTTTTGTGTGCACATGGACTACTAGTCGATGTTTCTAATAGACGCCTGATTAACGCACTGTCTTTTGATTCTCTCCCCTGTACAGCTCGAGGAATTGGGCCAACAACACTAGCCAACGTCACAGCTCCAGGGGCTAATTTCCACACACTACTCACCCAGTTTTCAGCACTCACGGTCCCGACGTTTTCAGCGACCATCACTAAACACGGGGTGGAGCAGTTCATTACCACCATGGGGCCGCCCGTTTTTGCACGAGCTCGGTGCCTGGATCAGAATCAGAATCAGAATCAGAAAGAACTTTATTGCCAAGCATGTTAAAAACATACGAGGAATTTGACTTGACATTAGACGCGCTCGATAAGCGCTTCCTAATGACACGGCAGCCATGCAAGGCGCCTCACTGGCCATAGCGCGCGAGGAGTTTGCCAACTTTGAAAAGTTGAGCATCATCAGGCGCTCAAACAGCCCATGGGCATCCCCGCTACATATGGTTCCTAAGGCTGAGGGATTGTGGCGACCGTGTGGAGATTTCCATAGATTAAACAACGCCACAGCGCACAACCGCTATTCCATCCCTCATATTCAGGATTTTTCTGTTCACCTCACCGGGGCACGCATTTTTTCCAAGATAGACCTGGTCCGCGGTTACCACCAGGTCCCGGTGCGCACTGAGGACATACCGAAAACGGCAGTAATAACCTCGTTTCGCCTGTTTGAGTTTTTATGCATGCCTTTCAGGTTAAAAGGTGTGGCGCAGACATTCCAATGCATGATGGATGCGGTGTTGCGTGATCTGCCGTTTGTGTTCGTCTACCTGGACAACATCCTCATGGCCAGCACGTCCGAGGACGAACACGTAACCCACCTCATGACAGTTTTCCAGAGGTTGGAGGAGCACGGGTTAATAATCAACCCGGTGAAGTGCCAGTTCGGGGTGGCGGGGATCAATTTTTTGGGCCACTGCATCTCACCGGAGGGCGCGATACCCTTGCCAGACAAGGTGCGTGCTGTGGCGAATTTTCCCCGGCCTCAGACGGTCAGGACGCTGCAGGAGTTTTTGGGGATGGTTAACTTCTACAATCGTTTCCTCCCCCGCACAGCCCAGCTCATGCAGCCGTTGTACGCCGCGCTTAAGAAACGGAAGCCGGAGGACAGAGTCCACTGGACTCCTGAGAGGGAGCAGGCATTTTCCGAGGTTAACCCTTTGAGTGTGAGAATTTTCGTGCCCCTAGTGGCAGAGCACGGCACTGCGCCTGCCTTCTCACTCTGACTTTGTCAAGAGTAAGTGAGAAATTTCTGTTTTTTTTTAAATGTACTGATTTCTTGTTCATATATTTGAAGATAAGATGATGAGGTACCTCTGTACAAAAAATGGTGTCAAAAGAGTGAACCATTTTTTGTGTAAATATGTCCAAAGTCCAGTTTTGACTGAGTTATGGAATTTAAAGAGGTGCCGCAACATTATGCAAATTAGATGGACAAATTTATTCCTATCTGAAACTTTGGATCATATTTTACATCAGCCTAGGAAATCTGAACTATTTTATTGACAAAAAACATTTACCACTCTTGACCACTAGGGGGTATGCTGCAGTTCTGCACCACACACACTCAAACGATTAAAACAGCTCTGGTGAATGCCGCACTGCTGGCGCACCTGGACCCGGCGGCTCAGATAGCGCTCACTACCGACGCCTCGGACTTGGCCATAGGGGCCATCGTGGAGCAGCACGTCGCCGGTTCTTGGCAGCCGCTCACCTTTTTCAGCAGGTCTTTGCGCAACAGTGAGCGTAACTACAGCACGTTTAACAGAGAGTCACTGGCTCTCCACCTGGTCATACGCCACCTCCAGTTCTGGCTGGAAGGGCACACCTTCACTGCGTTTGTAGACCGCAAGCCGCTAACGTACGCGATGACCAAGGTTTCGGAACCATGGTTGGGCCAGCAGCAGAGACAGCTGGCCGCGATCTCGGAGTTTACAATCGACATTCAGCATGTGGCCGGTAAACTCAACGTGGTGGCGGACTGCCTCTGGCGCGCATTAGTGGCCCCAGTGTACGTGGGGATAGAATACATGGCCATGGCCACTGAGCAGATCGGTGATGCGGATGTTTGCACGCTCCAGTCTGGACCAACAGGGTTAAGGCTGGAGAGCAGAGTACTGCAAGATGCCCCCCCCCCCAATCTGTGACGTCTCCACGGACCGCCCGCACCTGGTGGGCCCACGAGCTTGGCGCCGCCACGTTTTTGAGTCGGTTCACTCCCTGGCGCACCCAGGAGTGCGTGTGTCAGTCAAAATGGTGGGAGCGAAGTTCGTCTGGCCGAGGCTGTGCAAACAGGTGAAAGAGTGGACTGCAGCCTGCGTAGCATGCCAGGGAGCCAAAGTGCACAGGCACACAAAGGCCCCCTTGGAGCTGTTCCATATCCCAGCTAAGCGGTTCAACCACATTCACGTGGACCTCGTGGGCCCCCTCCCACCATCGCAAGGGTTCACGCACCTCCTGACAGTAGTGGACCACACCACGCGCTGGCCCGAAGCAGTCCCGCTAGCTTCCACCAGGTCCGTAGAAGTTGCACGTGCTTTTTTGACAACATGGGTGGTACGTTTCGGCGCCCCTTCAGATATCAAGTCCGATCAGGGCCCGCAATTTGTTTCTGACCTCTGGTCCTCCATGGCCCAGAGCCTGGGCGTCTCACTTCATCGCACAACCGCGTACAACCCTCAGGCCAATGAGTTGTGCGAGCGTTTCCATAGATCGCTTAAAGCAGTGCTCAGGGCTTTGCTTACGGATGCAAGTTGGGTGGACCGGTTGCTATGGGTTCTATTAGGGTTGCATTCAGTACTGAAGGAGGATTTGGCAGCCTCCCCAGCAGAGCTGGTTTTTTCTCAGCTGCTGTGGCTACCAGGGGAATTTTTGCTGGACAGCCCTGCGCCGAACACCGATCCATCCCTGCTTTCACCTCATAGCGCAGTGGCAGGGACGATACCCGGTACGGTCCACCACTGTTTTCCACGGACTTTTGTGCCAAAGGCCTTGAAGGTCACGGTGTTTGTATTTGTCAGCCACGATGCCCACTGGACCCCCTTGCACACGCCCTACGATGGCCCATTCAGAGTGCTGGAACCTGGGGAGAAACATTTTGTGTTAGACTAGGGGGGACGCAGAGAAATAGTCTGTATAGACAGGCTTAAGCCCGCTTTCGTGTTATCAGATGAGCCAGTGGTGTTGGCCTGAGCTCCTCGGCGCGGACGACCCCCACTGAGAACTCCCCAGGTAAATGACTTGTCAGATCAGTCACAAGGGCATGCTAATGATATTTTCCCCCCTCCCAATGTCCCCCCCACAGACGGACACACCCCCAACCTCGAAGCTGCAGACCCCACGTTACAGCCGCTACGGACGTAAGCTGAAGCCCAAAGGACATGAGGTTCAAGGCTCAGTCTGAGTCTGGGGGGGGGGCAGTGTGGGAATCCCTCTCAGTATATTTACACTCAGACTTAAAGACAAAAAGGAATCGTCATGGGGGGTTTGTGTGTGGATGTGGGGGAGGTGTGTTGATGTGAACAGTGACAAAGAGAATGGGAATTACAAAGGCTTTGATGTTAATGCAGCACACAGAGAAGGCTGACCGAGTGGTATTATTTAAGAGCAGAGGTGCCTGAGATCTGTTACTCTTGTTGCTTGTGTTTCTAGAGAAATGTGAGAGAGAGTTGAATAAAGCCTGGTATGATCTGAACCTCTCTGCCTGGTTATTCCTCTCTCCACAGTATGATCATTTACTTGGTGCACTTTTGAACTATAATAATAACCCACAATATCATACGAGCCTCGGTAGAGTGAAGTCATTTCATCCTGTGTTTTAGCAATATTCTCTATATAATAGAAGAGTGTTACAGATGGTGGCCCGTACAAGGATATGATTTGTGGCTGTATGGTTTAATTGTGGGTAACTCAAAAGGGCAACCAGAAAGGCGAATGTGTGGGCTGTGGTGGAACAGCAGGTTGGCAATGATGGTGAAAGGGAGGAGGAGTTAAAACATCAGGTGGTAGCTCTAACCCAGCAGTTAAATCTTTTTGAGGCTAAGGTAAGGGACTTTATTAACAACACGGTTAATAAAGAGACCCAGTTCTGGCAGTACATTGACCGTAGCTTCAAGAAATTCAATGAGAGGGTGGATACTATAGAAAAAAATATAGTAAATTGCCTGCTGCACAGGGATGAGAAATGGAAAGGGCAGCTTAGACAGGTATGGCTCGCCAGCATTCCTAAAGCACAGAAAACTGTGGCAGTATCTACGGATAACCCTATAGTGGCTTTCCCTCTCTCATTGGATCGGCCTGGTGTACCCGCATACTACTCCAAACCTCCCGGTCACCTGGAAGGTCCTACAACTGGCACCGCCAGTGACACCACCAAGGTCCACCACTCCCATGATGCAAGTGAAGGGGGTACAGCGCCCACAGGCACCACCCACTGGGACGCCGGCCTTTATTACACCTTGCCAGTAGGGGACGCACTACCGTATTGGACTTCGGTCGCAAGTGAGGCTCCATTGCCTTCTATCAACACCGACTGCCCTGGGCGACCTCCACCAATTGTCCAGGAGTGGCCTACGTCCTTGGCAGAGATTGGGGTGGAACAGGAGAAAGACCAGGTGGTTCGTGACCTGAAACAACACCAGGTGAACAAATCACAAACTTACCATATCCACTTTGTTGTACATCAGAGGGTGTTGTATCGCCGGATCTCTCTAAACAACCAAAGAGCGAGACTTCAGCTGGTGGTACCACAATCCCTCGTCCCGGACGTCATCCACTGCTACCATGTGAAGCCCCAGGGGGGACATCAGGGGCCTTTGTGGACCTTGTTGAGTGTGCTGGAGGTAGCCTGGTGGCCCAGCGTTCGGAAGGATGTCTAGGGCTATAATAAGACCTGCAGTGACTGCCGACGACCTAAGGGAGACCGCTGGAAAACCGGGAGAGGAAGGCAGCAGGTACCAGCGAGCATCCACCAGCTTACTCAGCTCCCTGTTTGCTGTAACGGGATAGCAAAAGCCAGAAGAACCTCGTCCATGGGACAGATCCATGACCCCAGGGCCCAGGGGATCATTCCCCAACCACTCTCATTTGACCAGGGGGCTGCATGCATCTGGGAGGAAGGACAGCCGAAGAAGGCTGCGGGGGTTAAGCGGAGAGTGGGGGGTACGTCAGGCTGGACCAGCTAAGTTGGAAATTACCATTTGAAGGAGGCACACCTTCAGGGGGAAGACTTAGTCCAGGCCAGAACTCATCCACAAGCCAAAGCCAATAATAACAGCTCAGCCAAGCTAGCGCCTATGGGGGTAGGACCAGCTAAATTCATAAAAGAGATGAGGCCTATAGAAAAAGACAAAGTAGGATGGAGTTCCCCCACCTGATATACAGGAAGAGTGTGGATAATCTCATGAGAGAGAAGGGTGTTTACATAGTAGCCTCCGGTTGGAGGGGGGGCTATGTAGCACTGCCACATATTTAATTGCATCGCCCCTTTTGTGCAGAAAATGGTACCGCATAAAGGGAGGTCTTAGGTATCTTAATTGATATGATGCAACATTCAAAATGCCCCATTTCATGTTTGTGCCTCGTGTTAATTGTGTTCTACTTTCTGTATGTATGCATGAGAAAACATAATTTACCTGTCATGAACATCAGCTGGTCATGGGAGGGGCCCGCTGATTTCCAGCAGCTGTGGGTGGCATTAAAAGAAAGGCAGAAGTTGCCGCAAGGACATTCTTACTTTCATTAACTGACAGACCGACAGGCCCGCTGTCATCAGGAGCGGCTGTCCCATGGTCAATTAAAATAAAGGCCTTTAAAGAGACTGTTGGAGCAACCAGGTGGAGCGTCATACCGTTGGGAATCTACGAGTGATTGGCGGCTGTTGGCGCATTCGTTGCTGGGGAATGGCAGGTTGGTTGACGCTGGAGGAGGATGCTGGACTGGGGATTTCGCTGGTTAACCGACGAGAAGGGCAGTGGACCCAAAGCCGGTGAGGTTGTTCCTCTTGTCTCTCCCTCATCCAATTCCTCATTATAATTTCTGTGACTGAGGTCACGGTTTTTTTGGCAGTTATACCGGGACGTCCTGTTTGATTTTGAGTGACTTTATTGGGACCCTTTATTTTTCTCTTTTTTTATTTTTTGCTGGCAAAGATATGGAAACACTAATGGACAATTGAACACTATATGGAATGGTTTTGTTGTGTGAATATAAATGGCGTAAATACATTGTGGGTGTTGTAAATAAGGCGTGGGAAATATATTGTTGTATGATCATTTACTTGGTGCACTTCTGAACTATAATAATAACCCACAATACCATATGAGCCTGGGTAGAGTGAAGTCATTTCATCCCGTGTTTTAGTAATATTCTCTATATAATAGAAGAGTGTTACAGGTGTAAGTACCATTTTGCAGTGCAATAAAAGTCTATAAGGCAATAAAGGCCTAAGGAATGACAAAACTCTCAACTGTTTACTCATTTTTGAATCATTTGGACCAAAAAATAAAAAAGAAGTAATCCACACTGAAGCGGCATGAAAAAATAAGCAGCAGTGCTGTGGTTTTAAGCAGGTTTTATTAATCATGTCGCCTTCACGGGATCCTCTCTCCGGTGCATAGTGGAGCAGCCCGGAGCGGGATCCCTAGGCTCTCAGAGAAAGAGAGGCGGACACAGTGTGTTCACCTGTTGCAGGATCAGAGTGAGAGTGAAAGAGAGGGATTGCGTTACAGAGTTGCGCCTTAAATACTTGTCCATAACAATACATGAAAGAGACATACCCTACAGTGATCAAAGGGATAACAGAACAGGCAGGAGGTATTTGCATTTGTGAGACCAAGGGCAGATTAGCTAGACCTCGCTCCAGGTGCGGACAAAGAGGCTAACAAGCACATCTACATATTGATCTGAGTCACTAGGTCACAGTAAGGACAGGACTCATGAGTACAAAGGATGAAAGGCATCGATTAACATCACATAGGTGAGACAGAAGAAACTCGTCTACCTGTAGACATTAATACACCAAAGCACATCTAAGATGCTCAGAAAAAGCACAGTAAGGACAAGCCATATGCACACTATACAGAATGGTGCATTACATCACAACACATGCATGTTTGCATCACAAATACATGAATGGCACATTGCTTCTCAGTAATGCAGCAGAAAAACAGAGAAAAGAGGGCTGAGTGTCCTTAGTCTGTTGTGGGGTTAAAACGAACCGCCACACGCTCCCCCCCAGAGGACGCGGCAGGGGGCCGCGACCTCGATAATCCATCTGTGTGAGCGAGCTGTGGGAGAAGCTCGCTGCAGGCGGAGGGGGAGGGAGGGGAGGGGTGGTAAGTGCCGGCAGGAGCTGTGAAATCGTCCTGAGCCGCGCAAAAATTGCTTGCTGCTCCGTGACGTCGAGGGGTTGTCCCATTGCACGTGCGGAGATCACAAGAAGAAAAACTAGTCTCTGACTCCTCTCGTGGCCATGAAGAAAAGCAGGGGCGGCTGTAAGAAAAAAAGTAAACAAAACATAGGGACTGTTGGCTTTGGGTGCTGAAGCAACCCCAAAGCTCCCGGGAACAGCTGACGGCTGAAATCCCGTTGTGCCGTGGCTAAGACCATTAAAAAATCCAGTGGCGAGCTGCGTGCTTGCTTCAGGTGAACGAGCAGCCCTGAAGGTTCTGTGGGCAGCGGCGGAGGACGATGGCGGTCTGTGGCGTGGCTGAGACTGTTAACAAATCCTTCCAGTATGCTGCATGCGTGCCTCAGGTGAGCGAGCAGCCCTGAAAGGCAGCGGCGAAGGAGGAAGGCAGTCTGTGGAGCCATTACTTGTCCCATGCGTGATGCGCCGTCCTTGTAACTCCCCGATGCGTGCGCGGGGGTTCGTGCTTGGGAGGGGCCGCTGGAGTGGCGAGTCAGGGTGCAGAAACTTGGCGGAGATCAGCGCAGACGGCGCCGATATAATCCGGGTTGAGCTGTTGCTGTAGATTTGGCCATGGTGCGTTGGAGCGGTGAGAGGAAATAGACGATCTTTGTGCCCCGGGCTCGTGCAGCTGCGTTGGAGCGGTGAGAGGGAGGAGACGATCGTTGTCGCTCGTGCGGCCATGAAGAAAAGACGAGGCTGAATGGCGGCTGTGATGAGGGCAGAGGGACTGGCGTGTTGACTTTAGGTTCAGGCGTAACCCTAAAGCGTCGGGAACCGCAAAACCGCTGAATTCCCTATGTGTGCCGTGGCTGAGACCATTAACAAATCCTTCGAGCATGCTGCGTGCGTGCCTCCAGGTGTGAGAGCAGCCCTGAAGGCTCTGTTTGTAGCGGCGAAGGATGATGGGGGTCTGTAGAGCCGTATGCGTCCCGTGCGTGGTGGTGCAGATCTCAGGCGAGGGTCGCGCCATGACGTTTTCTGCAGTTTACCCGGTCGTGGGTGATGTCCGGAGAACGGCTCGCCTGTGTTGGCTCCGCGTCGAAGTCTCCCTGAAGCCGCAGGGAGGGGGAACCAGTAGGCCGCTGCGACGGAGCATTCATGCCCGGGTGTTGCGTTCGCTGGCCGCTCGTTTTCTTCAGCGTCGGTTCGCCAGCGTAGCCATCCAAAACAAGGCTGCGTTGCACAAAGCGTGTGCGTCTTCAAGGGGCCACCAACGCAGCTGTGTGGCTGTCCAGCTCGGAAGGTTGCTTTCGCACAAAACATGTGCATGTTCAAGGGGTCACCAGTGAAGCGGCATGAAAAAATAAGCAGCAGTGCTGTGGTTTTAAGCAGGTTTTATTAATCATGTCGCCTTCACGGGATCCTCTCTCCGGTGCATAGTGGAGCAGCCCGGAGCGGGATCCCTAGGCTCTCAGAGAAAGAGAGGCGGACACAGTGTGTCCACCTGTTGCAGGATCAGAGTGAGAGTGAAAGAGAGGGATTGCGTTACAGAGTTGCGCCTTAAATACTTGTCCATAACAATACATGAAAGAGACATACCCCACAGTGATCAAAGGGATAACAGAACAGGCAGGAGGTATTTGCATTTGTGAGACCAAGGGCAGATTAGCTAGACCTCGCTCCAGGTGCGGACAAAGAGGCTAACAAGCACATCTACATATTGATCTGAGTCACTAGGTCACAGTAAGGACAGGACACATGAGTACAAAGGATGAAAGGCATCGATTAACATCACATAGGTGAGACAGAAGAAACTCGTCTACCTGTAGACATTAATACACCAAAGCACATCTAAGATGCTCAGAAAAAGCACAGTAAGGACAAGCCATATGCACACTATACAGAATGGCGCATTACATCACAACACATGCATGTTTGCATCACAAATACATGAATGGCACATTGCTTCTCAGTAATGCAGCAGAAAAACAGAGAAAAGAGGGCTGAGTGTCCTTAGTCTGTTGTGGGGTTAAAACGAACCGCCACACACACTTCAATAAATGGAACAGAATTGTTTTGTTCTTACAATAACGGTAAAGGTTAGACAAAAACAAAAAACTCCAATATTGTAAAACACATTTTTTACACACATCTACATTCTCCATGCATTCGAGTAAAAAAAAACAAAAAACAAAACACTACCTAAAAGCAAATTATACAGCCATACACGTTGCAATGTATGGGCCTTTTTTATTTCATCCTAGTAGCCAATTTATTGTGGAACGAAGATAGTTTAAGTAAAAGCATCCAAATTTAATTAAAAAAGCATTTTATTACATTTCAGCATCATTTTTTTCAGACTCTGCGTCAGAATCGATATCTGAGTTTGTATCACTGTCGATATCACAACCCTTCTCGTTGTCAGAATCACCCACAAAATCCTCCTCCCAAAAGTTCTCACCATCCAGACAACCCTGCCAATAGTCCTCAGCTCTTTGCAAATGATGAGCCATCTTCTCATTGCCTGCAAACAGCGTTTCTGAAATCTCAGAAATTTTGGGGGTGATGCGTGGTGTTTGTCTAAGTTTGTGAAGGAAAGCCTCTGTAATTCCGACGTACACCTGTATACAAGTATACATGTAGTTTAATTCGGTCAGTCTCTGGAGCACCAGAATGAAAAGCCTGTTCCGCAGTCTTTTTGTGATCTCTTCAAAGTGGGTCAGAAAGAAACCCTCGATCTCCACCGGGCAGACATCGTGGTTTTGATAGAAGTGCTTGATTCGACAATCGTCGCATATTTCTTCTCTGTGTTTGCTGATGGTAACAACCACAAATCTTATCAACCCAAATTTTACTATATCCAGAAACAAGGGAGGTAGATGATCCGCCGTATATATTGGGTCTTCTTCCTCAAAAACCACGTCGAGGCCTGTAGAGGGAGAACCGTGTGGAGGGTCAGCGGTGTATTCTTCAGCATCCATAGAACAGATCTACTCCATTATAGAAGGGAGGGTAGGCGAAGACAGTTGAGGAGGACTCTCGATATACAGGGAGCGTGTTTGTGAAGATGGGCAGTCATCCTTGCTCGATATTTTCAGAGATGATAATTTTTCCCAAGGGTCTTGTTCAAAACATCCTTGGAGACGCACGTGGGTTTGCATCCATTTTGGTTTGGGCTAGATGGGTGGTAAGCGGTCTTCTTTTAAATTGTTAGGAGGGAGGGATTAGGTGCAGGAGGTTGTGGGGATGGCATTGTCTGGAAAAGCTAGGGTTTTTTTCACCATGACCACATCTCTTGCAGTACGGCTGGAAATGAAGAGGGCCTTGAGCTTTTTCCCTTTCTCATCAACCATTTTGACCCACACCATTGTAGGCAGGCGTAATGCTGTCTGGAACACACCACATTCAGAAATGAAATACTGCAAGATAAATTCATCGTCGGATGGGGTGTTACCCGTTGATAGCTGACGAGTGGCTCGGAAGTACCACCTCCCAGATGGGGACACCTTTGTCTCCCAAACACTACTAGCCAACACTCTTCCGGTAATGAATACTGGTAGTTGCTTTTCTTTCACTCGCACATGCGTCTTGGTCTGTTGGTCTTTTCTAACAGGGTTGTCTTCCACCTCCGTCTGTTGGCGATGTACAGCGCTTGTTTTCAGAGCTGCGTAAATCACATTTTGCAGAACTCTCCAGTCTGTGGCCGAAAGTGTGGCTTTTCTGTAGAGCGGGCCAAAAGCTTCTCCTTCATCCAACTGATAAAAACACAGTTTGCTACTTGCATAGTTGAACACATAACCCCATCTACCTCTGGCTTCTAACTGCCATTCCTCCTGAAGACTCCTGGATGTGGGGGTCTGGATGCACCACAGATACAACATTCTCTTTTTCGGCGCTAATCCTGGAGTGCTCTGTAGCAAGGTGGAGACGGGTGTCTCGCTGGTCAGATGAAGGTTACTTGGCCTCTTAGTCATGGTGAGTTTTTTTTCCTGTCTTTTTCTTGAAGATTGTTTAATTTTTCCAGTTTCGGGCTACTTATTTATCCAATTTTCACATGTTCCACCTTGTAGTTTCATTGGTTGACGGTAGGGGCCCGCCTTTAGACCGTTATAGGGGAGGACTCTCCCTCTCCGTTTATTGGATAGAATGACCCTGCATTCGTTGTGTAGATGGGTGGGTTCTTATACAACATTTTTCTAATGTAGACGGTAAAATGGTATGATCTAATGCGTCAAGTGCTTTTTTTTTTTGTAACTTTGATTTTTATTCATTTTTCATCATACATATTACATTCAGATCACAGTCTCTATATTTAAGAAAGGAGCTAGAAGAAGAAAAAAAAAAGAGAAAAAAAGGGGCGGAGGGACAAATGTTGGAACATCAAGTTTTTAGTTTCCATCTCTTAAGTCTTCTGGTTTTTCCAGTGTCTTTGGTTATTCTTTCAATTTCTGTCTCGTTGTTGCACTTTGTAGTGTGTCCATTTCCACCATTTTTTTTTCATATTGTCCTTCTTGCATTCTTTGTCGATATGTTAGTTTTTCCATTAAACGTATATCCTCAACAATGTCTGTCCATTGCTCTTGGTCAGGAAGAACTTCTGATTGCCATTTTCTTGTGATTGTTTTTTTACATGCAATCAGCATGATTTTAACTAAATATCTGTCCTCAGCCTGTATTACATTGTCTCTTTTAAGATCACATAAATACATCAAGTTACAGTTCATTGGTATATTATATCCTAATATCCTCTGTATTGTCACATGTATAGATTTCCAGAATGATGAGATTTTGCAGCATTTCCAAAACATATGCGAGTGGTCTGCATTTTGAGCCCCACAGCCCCTCCAGCATATAGATTTGGTATTTGTATATTTTCTTTGGATCTGTGGTGTAATGAAATAGCGAATCAGGTTTTTCCATCCAAATTCCCTCCATGTCCTTGAACTTGTTGATGTGTGTTGTGTTTTCCATATTTCTTGCCAGTTTTCTTGTTATGTTTAAATTTAGCTCTTTCTCCCATTTCTCCTTTATATAGTTACTTGAATGTTCGTTTGCCGTAAGTTTCTGATATAGCTTTGAAATAATTCTTATTTTATTTCCTGCATACGAGCTTAAAATGAATTGTATAATCTCGCTCACATCTGTGTGGAGGTTATGCCTAATCTTCCTCATATATTAATCTCTCATCTGCAGATATCTGAAGAATTCAGATTTTTCTAGTTTAAATTTTCTTCTCATGTTTACAAAACTCCCGAAATCTTTTTTTTCCCATATTGCCCCATGCTGTGATTCCTTTGTTCACCAGATTTTTGTATCCCCTATCTTGCTTTGCCGGTTCAAACTGACTGTCAAATGCTACCCATTTCAATAGTTTTATGTCCTCCTTTATATTATACTTTTGTACTATTTTATACCACAGTTCCAAAGTAAATTTAGTGATTGGGCCTATTTGTTTGATTTGCTTATATGCATCCTTATCTCCTATTATGCTTTGTACTGGGAGTCCCTCAATTTCCTTTTCCATTTCTTTCCATTTTGCCTCGTATCCTCTGTCGCACCAACATATGATATATCTTATTTGTGCTGAGTAGTAATATTTCTTTAGACTTGGTAGGCCCATGCCTCCTTTCTCTTTTGGTAATTGGAAAGTTTTATATTTCACTCTTGGCTTTTTACCTCCCCAAACAAATCTTGATATCATCCTGTCCCACTTTGAGAACTGGGCACCAGGAATCTCTGTTGGTAGAGCCTGGAAGAGGTAAAGCAGTCTAGGTTGTATGCTGATTTTGACTGTCTTAATTTTTGAATTCAGATCCATGTTCAAGATTGACCATCTATCAATATCTTTTTTTATTTCTTGTTCTAACCTATCATAGTTTGCTTTATAGATTTTGCTTAAATCTTTAGGTATGTTCACTCCAAGGTATTTTATTTCTTTTTGTTTCCAGTTTAGTTTGATCTTATCAGTTATCTGGTTTAAAGGGTTATAGTGGAATGTCAGTATTTGTGTTTTTGTTATGTTTATCTTGTATCCTGATAATTTTCCAAAATTTTCTATCAAGTCCATCATTTCCATTATTGATTCATCTGGTTGTTCAAGGTAAACTATAATATCATCTGCAAACAGCCCAATCTTGTGTTCCGCTCCCTTTATTGTTACACCTTTTAATTTCTTATTTTGTCGCATCACTTGAGCCAGTGGCTCTATGAACAGAGCAAACAAGGTGGGCGATAGGCAGCATCCCTGCCTAGTTGATCTTTGTATATTTACTTTGTCTGTTAAGCTACCGTTTATCTTGATTCTTGCCACAGGTTTTTGATACAGTGTCTTTATGCATTGCACTGGCTTTTCGTTATATAGGAACATCCAATTAACCCTATCAAATGCTTTTTCTGCGTCTAAACTCATTATTACTGCGCTTTTCTTTGCTTTATGTATTTGATTAATTATGTGTATTGTTCTCCTGATATTATCATGTGTTTGGCGTCCCTCTATGAAACCAGTTTGATCATCCTCTATCAATTCCGTCAAGAATGTCTTTATTCGTTTACAGATAATTGTTATATATATTTTATAATCCACATTTAATAAAGAGATTGGCCTATAGTTTCCGCATTGTTCCCTATCTTTCCCTGGCTTTAAAATAACTGAAATAATGGCTTCGTTCCATGATGGAGGTATTTTGTTGTTGTTTAATGTCCAATTAACCTCTTGCACTCCGGTGTACCGCGGGCGGACACGTCTCTGTGTCCTAGAGTGCACGAGGGCGCTGCGTCCTAGAGCGCACTGAAAAAAAAAGCTGCATTTCCGTTCTTCCACTACAGACACAGCCGCGAACAGAAAGCCAAAGGAGTGCTTTGATTGGTTTAGATGTGATTGACCTCTCATTCGACTAATAAGAGCCTTGAATTGGGTTTCTGAAACCTTGAAGAACCAATGACTGAAAACCTAGCAAGAAGGACCTGCCTACCAATGGCTGCGAATACAGCCAGCCAATTGAAGCACAGAAGTTCGAAAGCTGTTTTGTGTAAGGCTGGGTGACACACAGGCGTTCGCCAGTCTTTTTTTCTAACTACTGTTCTTATTTGTTTTGAAAAATCGTTCGCCAAAACCGCAATCATGGAAGCGCAAAACCGCAATAATGGAATTATGGTTTGACCGGGTCGTGTGACCAGAACCACGAGTCCGTAACAAGCGGACCAGCGTCATGTTCGTCTGACAATGAGGAAGAGAAGTTCGCCAGCGACATTGCTGTTGTGGACAGGTAAGTGTTATAAGCTAAATTATTCTTTATCCCTGAAAATTGTAATCCAAATGACTTTTGACCGATCGGTAAATTACAACTGTGACCGGGTCCGGGTCCATCATGTTGCGAACGGCCCCCCCGTCATGTTGTGAATGCCCCCCCCCCCCCCGCTACTCTTCTGTAGCGGATTGCAGATATATTGCAGATATTTTAGTGCAACTGTGCGTAGTAGACCGCGGCGCACCGTCACCGCTTTCCATCATGTAGTGATGGGCGATGTCCGTCCTCTGTAGCGGGGGGGGGGGGGGGGTTGTTATCTTCTACATTACAGATATTGTAGTATAATTTTTAGTGCACTGTAGGTTATTTTTTCTTGTAAAAAAAAGCCACACATTTTTTACGTGGCATGCTTCTTTGTGTGTGGGGGCTTGTTTGTTCATTCATTCATTCATGAATTGTCAGGAATCTGAAACTCAAAACTCACAAAATAATAGTACTCTGTTAGGTTTGTACCTTAATAAGATTCGAGACACAAAATGTGTTCAAAGTTTTTACTTGTACAAGGAGCGACACACACCTCTGATTACAGATGGGAAGTGAGCGCTGCTACACAAAGGCAGCACTTCCCTTTTATACAGAACAGATCAGACACAGGAAACATCTGCTGCACCCTTGTGGGCGACTAATAGGAACATACAAAGGTCAGGCTTTCCTGTGTTACACAAAAACAACTCCATATCAGCACATGACTTCTTGCACACCAGTTTCCAAACTTTAAGTAAATATAGATTATTCCGGTCTATTGAAACATGTCTGTTACAGAGTGAGTTAAAACTTCCTCATGTAGCATTGTTGCAGCCACTGTGATGGAAAAATACAGAAAAGTTCAGCTAAAAATTAATTATGAAATGATAACATATTTGTACATATATACAATTTTCTGACATGAATGAATAAACAACCCCCCCCCCCCACACACACACAGCCCTTCACCTTTCATTAGAGCCCAAGACGAAGCTTCTATATTGAATCATTCAAAAGTTACAGACGTTTTTCCAAACTGTGCCATTTGGCACAATTTGACACAGTTCAAAAATGCCTGGGAACAACCTAAGAAAAAAGCTGTGTAATATATTCATTTTTTGTGGTATTGTTACAAAATTTTGACCTCAGCTGGATAACACTTGGTTCTACATTTCTGTTGCATTTTCCAGCCAGTATCTGAAGCTGTGTGTTATTTGCAAGCATTTGTATCCAAAAAAACACCCAGGCGAAATTTATTTTCTTCAAGTTCAGTATGTTTAGATGACTGTTACTCAGTGGCAGGAGCACTTAGAGAGATTATGACTGTTTTGCCAAAAAATTCAAAGTGTTTTCTTTTAAATGAGACCAACCCCATGAAGATGGGGTTGGTCTGGACTCCCAGCCAGTCGCAGCAGATGACTGCCCCTCCCTGAGCCTGGTTCTGCTGGAGGTTTCTTCCTGTTAAAAGGGAGTTTTTCCTCTCCACCGTCGCCAAGTGCTTGCTCACAGGGGATCGCCTGATTGCTGGGGTCTTTCTGCAACTGTGGGGGTCCTCCCTACAGTTGATAGTGCTATGAGATGACTGTTGTTGTGAAATGGCGCTATATAAATAAAGTTGAATTGAATTGAATTGAATTGAATTGAAGATGCTGCAAAGGGTTGAAGAACAGCTTTTGATTTACTTTGGGTATGTTATTTTTTGGTGTTTTTAGGGAAATTGACCAGAGTGCAAGGGGTTAAATGACTTTAGGAGCTGTGGTGTGAGTTCTTCTATAAACAGTTTATAAAACTCAGACGGGTATCCGTCACTACCTGGTGATTTACCATTTTTTAGTGACTTAATCACATCTTTAATCTCTTGTGTTGTTATTTCTGCTGTTAGCTTTTCATTTTGTTGGTTTCCTATTGATGGCAAGTCCAATGTGCATAGAAATTTTTTAATATCCTTAACATTTGTCTCTTCAGGTTGCGAGTATAGTTCTTGATAGAATTTATGGAATATTTCTTCTGTGTTTTCTGAGGTAACTGTGGATTTATTTGTGATGGGGTCCTTAATCTTATATACATTATTCACTGTTTGTTGTTTTCTTAACCGTTTTGCCAGCAGTTTTGTGGCCTTTGGCCCCATTTCATAAAATTTTTGTTTTAAATATCTATTTTTCCTTTCAATTTTATCTATTTGTATTTCTTTTATCTTTATTTTTTCTTCCTTAATTTCTTGATATATTTTTGGGTCATTTGTGTTCTGATGTTTACGTTCTAATTCCCTCAGTCTCTCACATCTTTGTTCATATGATTCCAGTTTAGACTTTTTTGCTTTTCCTGTTTCAACAATTAATTTATCTCTTAACACGACTTTTAGTGCGTCCCATAGTATTGTTGGGTCCACTTCTCCATTATCATTCTCCTCGATATACTCATTTATGTTTAACTTTATTCTTTCTTTCATTTTCTCATCATTTAATAGTCCTACATTAAGTTTCCATGTTGTTTGTCATTTTCTATTGTTTAAATATATTTCCATGTATATAGGATTATGATCTGATGTTTCTGCCCCTCCAATCCGACAATTTCTCACCCTGTGTCTGTCACCTTCATTCATAAGGAAGTAATCTATTCTAGAGTGTACTTTATGGACTGCTGAATAATGTGTATAGTCTTTTTCGAGTGGGTGCAGGCCCCTCCATATGTCTACCATACCCATTTCTGCCAGTGAGGTTCTTATGAACTTTGTTACATGTTTTTTTGTCTTCTTAACACTTGTGTCAACTTCATGATCCATGACAGCATTTAAGTCTCCTCCACAAATTAGGACTCCTTCACTGTGTGTTGCTATGAGATCAAACAGATGTTGAAAAAAGCCCTTGTCACTTTCTGGTGGGGCATAGATCTTCACTAATGTGATCTGCATACCATCTATTCTTCCCTTTACTATTACATATCTGCCTTCTTTATCCTGGATTTCTTGTTCACATTCAAATTGTATTTTATTTGAAATTAGTATCATAACCCCCCTTTTAGTTCCTCCCTTAAATGAACTGTAGTAGGAGTTCTTATAGCCAAATCTCTTTAGTTTCTCATGTTCTGTCTTGTTCAAATGTGTCTCTTGCATAAATACAATTTCAGCTTGTTCCTTCTTGAATTTTCTTATTATTCTTTCCCTTTTAACAGGTGAGTTCAGACCATTCAAATTTAATGTCATTATCTTAAGATTTTTAACCATATTCATGTTTTTCCATTTTTTTAACTTGTGCTCCTAGCCCCTTTAACAACAAAACTAACACATATATGTACAAAAACACATTAACGAACCTCGACCTCCACACTTTGGGCCTTTCTTCTGTCCATTGGTCCCTGTTGGAGGGTGGAGGGAATGTCCTCACCGAGTGAGGGGCCCTCCCTAGACCTGTAGTTACTAACCAAGTAATAGTCATTAGTCTAGAAATGTCCAACAAAAATCACTTTAACCTCTCCTAGCCATTTGTTTCTCTTTTACCTTGTCTTCTTGGCCTTCATTTCTTCTATGCCCTTCTTAATCTTTGTTATAATCTAGGCTTTCCGTTGAAAGCCTTGCAGTTTTTCTTGGGCTCAATGCGCCATGTCCGTCTCCCGCCCTCTACCGCTCACTCGCCTCCACTCCGGCTGTCTCGGTGTGCTCCGTGCCGCCGCTGCTCCAGCCACTTCCTCTGGTACGCTCACCACAAAGCCTCGCTCCATCATGTCCCACGCTGCCTCTCTGGCCGTGTTGTAGGTTTTCACGCCGTCATCCCAATGAATTCTCATCTTCGTTAGTGGCGTTTGGAATCTAATTTTTTTCTCTTTCAGCATTTTTTTAATGTTGGCATATTTCTTTCGCTGCTGCACAATTTCTGTCGGGTAGTCATGGTCAAAGAATATCTGTCGCCAACTCGTATCTTTTTTTTCCACGCTTGTGTCAGGATTCTTTCCTTTACGTCGTATTTTAAAAGTTTACCACAACTGACCTGGGTGCAGAGTTTGAGTTCGGTTTCTGTGCCAAAGCTCTGTGTGCACGTTGGATCTGCAAGTCTGTTTCATTGGGCAGCTCAAGCTCTTTTTTTTAAGAATTGATCTATGAATTTCGTCATCGAGTTGCCTTCAGTGCCCTCCGGAATCCCGAAGATGCATATATTGCTCCGCCTGGACCTGCTCTCCAGGTCGGTTATTTTTTCCTGCATCCTCTGTGTTTGTGTCGTCTGAGTCTGCAGCAGCTCGCTTGCCTCGGTCTTCTAGTCTTCCAACTCTGATATTCGAGCTTGTGCTTCTGCCATACACGCCTGTTGAGTGTGCAGCTCCTCCATGTTTTCTGCTAGCTTGCGGTCCATTTCTTTTCGGAGACCCATAATTTCCTCCTTCATCTCTTTTTTCAGTTCTTCCTTAAGAGCCGTTAAATCCTGTTGGAGTTGTCGCTTGAGGTCTTTTATGTCCTTACTTATATTGGCGAAGCCAGTGTTCATAACATCGAGGTTGGTGTCCTCCATTTTCTCTGAAGTCTCCTCGTTTTTGTTGGCCTCGTTCAGCGATTTCTCCAGTGTTGCTGAAGAGGGATTCTCTAGTTTTACCCTGCTTTTGTCGGTGTGCCCGGCTTCTTCGTGTTTTCATCCCTTGGTTTATTGACCTATTTATGTCGAGTTGGCCATTTACCAAAGATTTTTAATCCGACTAGGGAGAGCTCTCTGTTTAAGCGTTATGCCTCTCCGCCATCTTCCCGGAAGTCCATCAAGTGCTTTTTTAAAAGTCAATAAATACTCTTTAGCTCTCTACCAACCCACGAGAAATGTGGACTTAGAAACTTGGAAAAGGTTAAAGTCATCACCTTATTTTTTTAAAGACAAAGTTTTTTTTTTAAATTAGAATTTGCTGCTGTAAATACATTTGCAGATGATAAAGTTTTGAAATAAATTGAATAAAATAATTTACCCATTGGTAAATATCGTGTACAATGTTTTACCGTCCGGATGCCCTTTCTTAAATTTTTTATGCATTTATACTAGTTAAACCGATATGTGTCGGTAACACAATTCTTCAAGCAGAAGGATCTTTATGACATGTTTCAGGACCCAAGAGACAGACACAGACACGGGCAGATACAAATAGTTATTCTTTATTGTTAAGTGAGAGTGAGTGTAGTGCAAGTGTGAGTGCAGATATAGTGGCCTGGTCACCGGAGCTGAGCGATACAGATGACGACCTGGCAACCCTGGAACACACAAGCAGAAACCGTTAAGGCTGTTCAGCACAAAAGGAGAAGTGCAGGTGTGCAGCTTACTTGAGGTTGTCACTGATTGTATCTTGCTGTTCCCCGATGTCCGTGAGCTGTGGTGGTGCGGGTGCTTGAGGCTGTGATGGTGATAACTCCAGTAACCGTGGTGGTGTTCGTGGCGAGAGCAATGATTGCATTGACAGCTGAGACGATGACTGTTCCCGTAGCCGTGGAGGTGATAATGTCCGTAACCGTGGTGACAATGACTCCTGTGACTGAGGGAATGAAAGTACCTGCAGCTGTAGTGATGAGAGTTTCTGAAGTAGCGATGGCCAGGAGGAGCTCCGGGAAGGAGAAGGTAATTCTCCGTCAGTTGGAGATACCAGTCCGCCGCCTGGGAGGTCCACCTGTGCACAGGGGTAAAGATTTGGCGTTGAAAAGCAAATGGTTTTCTTACGTGGTGGGTCTTGTCGCGACGTTCTTGACTTGGCTGTGAAACGAAGCTCTGGCTCATACTCAGTCGAGGTAGACAGACGACTCCGTGCCGGGCTGTCAACGACGCTGGCTTTTAATAGCCGCTGATTAACACCTGCTGGTCTGTGCGCAGCTGGAGCTGATGAGCGGGATGACGGCCCAGCGGCCGTCATGACACTTTAACCACTTTATAGACAACCTCAGGCCTTAGGTCACCAGTCTGAGACATTGTTTAGCCCTGGTAATTAAAGGTAGAGACAAAGTTGGTTATGCAATATTTATTTCTGTAGGAAAAAACAGTAAACTACAAACATGATGCCCGATCTATTGTGTGTCACTACTGTCTCTCACTTCTGCGGGCTGTGATAAACATTTGTGTTAAGTTGCAAATTTTGCTTTGTTTCACACTTGAGAATTTAATCATTCCATTTTATTTGTTCATGCGCCTCATAATACAGACAAAATTAAAAAAAATCTAAATTGCAAAGCTTAGTCCTTTGGTGGTGGTGGTGGCAGAGAGGCCAGCGCACGTCGTCGGTCAACCTCGGGCTTTAACTGTGATAGATATTTGTGTTAAGTTGCAAGTTTTGCTTTGTTTCACACTTGAGAATTTAATATCATTCCATTTTATTTGTTCATGTGTTCCTCATAATACAGACAAAATAATAAAAAAAAATAATAAGAACATACAAAAAAATTGTTTATTTATTGGTTTGCACAGCTGTGTAGGTATAACACAGAATATTCTGCTGAAAATATAAAATGGTTATATATGGGGGGGGGGATGTCACCACAAATTAAACTGACCTTTTCAAAAAATTAAACAGGTTCATCTGGATTTAGGTGAGATTTTGAGGTAGATTTTGATATCGGTGAGATTTTATAGTAATTCCAGCAAACAGATATTGAATAGATTTTTCAAACTAATAAACGGTTGAAGCAATCATGATGAAGCAGGTTTGTGTGAATATAACTACTGGTTTCAAAGTAGTGGAGCAGATAACTAAAAAAATCCTTCAAATGGTGACACAAGCATGAAATTTTGCACAGATACCCTCCTGGATATACTCTTTCAGATTAGGGTCCTGGCCACGTGAAAATTCAAGATGGCGACCTTTTTTCAAGATGGCCGCCATCAGTATCTGGCAATCTCACACCGAGACCATATATCTGTTGAAATAAACATGCTTTTTTCATTTAAATGAACTTTAAATCATGGGATTGTGATCATGAACTGTTTCTCACAAGAGAGAGAGACTGTCAGGAGAATAACTGATAGTCTTCTTTCAATAGCCTTTGCTTTGACTGTACAGGACTAGCCGATTCTTGTTGGAAGAAGTCGGTCACATTCTTCTTGATGGGTTCATACATGGAGGCAGGGCGGCTTGCCAGAGCATCTGAGAACTCCTGGAACTTGGCATGGCCTCTGTTCATGTGTGTCTTGAGAAGCTCTGCTGTGTTGGGGTGGGCAATATCCTTGGTGTCAATGGAATACAAGTCAGAACTTTCTTCCTGAAAAGGACTGCCTAGGTTTTGCAAGGCTGCAGAAAGCTTGTTGACCTTGTCCAGAAAAGTCTTCTGTGCCTGTGGGTTTTGCTCATGGTGTGTTGCTTTCTCGGGAATTTCTTTGCGTTGGGCCTCTGTGTCATAAACAGATAACAAGCGACTGACCTCTGGGCCAGCTAACATCCATCGCCTGAGTGCAGATGGATCTTCTGTCAACCCAATGGCTCCACCATCAGCCTTGATGATGGCATTGGTCTGCTCATGGGCTTGATCTAGAGCCATTGCTGAGAAAGGACGACGGGTCTTGTGCACCACAAAGTTGCCAGCTTTAAACTCTTTGTCTAACTCTGGGTGTGAAATCTCTAGCATAAGCATGTCCCTGAGGTGGATGGGCAGCCAACGAGCATAGTTTGTATTGTTGTTGGCAAAGAAACAGGGTATCAGTTCATGTAGTGCCTGGCAGTAGAGAGCAAAATTTCCCTCGCGGAAAGATCTAATCAGCAGAAAGACAACAAGCTCCATGGATAGTACCATGTGCCAGAAGTGAAACTGTGGACTATCCTGTTTTCGGGAGTCACACCACTTCTCAAAGTCCAGTGCCTCTTCATCTTGATTTTCCTGCTCAGTACAGTACTCATCATATGCAGCTTTCAAGAGTTTGTACAAGCTGGAGGCTGTCACTTGGTGCATCTGTCGCGTCCTGGTAACACTTGCAGCTGACAGGAAGGACTCTGCAGTGCCAGATGAAGCCACACCAGCTTCAACTAGAGCTCCTGTCCATCCACTGGCTTGGAGGATAGTACCCAGCGACTTCAGTGCTGCCATCTCAATGTGCAGACCACCAAACATGACCAGGTACTTGTCCTCACCATACTGACCTGGCCACTGCCACTGCACCTGCTTTGCTATGGTGTAGATTGGCTGGTCAGCTGTGATGACAGGTACCTGGCCAGGGTTGAGGAAATCAACAACATCTTTTACTTTGTTCATTACATGTTTGACTGTAGCAACTGAATGAGCTGGATCCCACAGGAGAGGAAGCAAAGAAGTAATGGTAACTTCAAATTCAGGGCTTCTCTTCATTGAAGCATGATGTGCTGACCATGTTAGGTTCAATGCATCGTCAACTTCTTGTGTCACTGAGACCTTGTCCAGCCACTGGTACTCTAGTGCTAGTTGTGGCCCCAGAATATCTGTGGGTGGTTTTGGCATTGCAGTACCTGGTGGAACAGGATTTGTTGTCCGGAAGGAAGCTGGAGAGATATTTGTGAATGTATCAGGAAGTTCAGGAACTGACTTTACTTTCTCAGGCCCAAACCTGAGTTGCCATCGTTCCTGTCCACTATTATCCTTTGTGGGATGTTGGAACAGAGAGATGCTTGTGCCATGAAAGGAGGTAGTTGCAGTTGTTGCAGAGGGATTGTGATCAATGTTATCCATCACTGCAGTAGTGAACAACCCTTTCCGCAGCACTGGAGGACAAACCACACCCTCCTCAACATACTTGCTGACTGTTGCATCTCCAAGTTGAGCAGAGATCTCCAGCACTCTGTCATAAGAGATACTGAGACCATGATCGAACAACATCTCAACCAGATTCCTCTTTCTGGTTTTGGCATAAACAGAGAGCCCCATGTACACGGGAAATGGGGTCTCTCTGTCTTTAGAATGCCTGTGAGTTGCTGCTCCTTCCTTGTAGCGGGTGTAGCAGTTGAATTGCATGAGCTGAGCAATTGCCTGGTCTGACTTTGATGCCCCAAATCTCAGCTGTGATTTTATGTCAGCACCATGCTCAACCATCCCCACAAATTGAAGCAGAAGGGGAGGTATAGCATTTTGCACACAACCCTGAGAAAATGTACCTTCAAATCTAGACTTGTGGTCAAGTATACATCTTCTGAGGATCTTTGCTGCTTTAGCAATGATAAGTGCATCTGAAAGATCTGTGGATTGAGCAAGCGCTTTGCCTACATCTTCCTGAAATGTAAGTATCACTTCTCTATGATCTGCGCCAGATCTGTGAGCCTCAAGTCCTGGAATTTCAGCCAATAGCTTTTCTTTCAGTCTAGTGGAATTCACATTTGGTGAGTCCACCCCCAGCTGTTCCAGACGCTTTTGGTACATGTGGCAGATATCTGGCATGCGAAATGTAACTGGTCCTTCTGAACATAGGTTGCTTTCAACAAGGTATGCAACCAATTCTGAGATCACCATTGGATACACATCTGGTTGTGACTTAGTGTCACGTTTCTCAAGGTTCCTCAGGTGCGCCCTTTCCCTGTTGTAGAGAGCCCGAAGGCAAACATTATGGTACTTGAACTCCTGTGCAATGACATCACCACCAGTCAATCTTGCAAGAAGCTTACCATCACCAAGCATCTCTGCAATGTCGCGCAGCCTCTTGTCTAGGCCCGTTGTACTGGCCTCTCTGAGGTCTGATGCAGGTGCCACTTTTTCACAGAAAATGCATGTCTGACTGTCATGACTTTTTCGCCGCAGTTTTGACTGACAGGCTCCAGTCTCAGTTTCACTGGTTTGACTACTGGAATGGCGCTTTTGTGCCCGTTGCAATTTAGTGTTGTTGAACAACAAACGACAGCTCACATGGTATTTTGCCATATTTTTCCTGAGTGTGGCTTCTATGCCATCACCTTCATCCAGCCTCGTTGGATCTATTCTCAATGGCATGTCATTGATTTCGTTGAACATGGGAATGTTCCTTGCCAGCATTTTGTATCCATCATGTTCTGGGGAATGATGACTTGGAGTGGATGTCAGGCCCTCACCTATTTTGTCCTTCTGGCAAAGGCAACACAAGCTCCAATTTGTTTTCCGATTGGCAGATATCACATTCGCTTCTGCCATGATGTGTCTTGATTAAGGCCGAGGGGCTATCCTTTTACCACCCTAATCAAATTGTGCACACATTACTGTATGGGATTCAACTAGGTTCGGTTGCCCTACACCTAGCCCGATCATTCATCCAGTGCCATTTAAGTCCCATGTGATCTGTACACCATCCGGGTAAGTACATGAACATTTGGCGAGACATGCATAACCCCCTTACCCTTGGCTCGGCTCTCCCGCGCTGGCACATCCTGTCAATTCAGGTGCGACTCTCTAACTAGTATCTAATAACTAAAAAACTACAGTTTAGTAGCTACATGATATGGGGCTGTTAGAAAGCATTTGGGACACTAAACTATGCATATACTACTACAACTAGTCTAATACTGCAGTGTTAGTAAAGCTAGATCAGTTGACACTGAACCCCATGCCGAGTTACACAGCAGTGATTGACACCAGTGTGCCCTGGTTGTGTGCTGACAATCACTCTTGTTTTTTTTTAATTGCAATCACAGTCACAACTGTAGTTTATAAAAACGGTTGAATGGGATCTGCACCACACCAACCAAGATCCACATCCAGAAACGATTACATGTGTGTGTTAAATATGCTCAATTTACGATGGATAAATCATAATTTTCAAGGAGTAGCAGCCATTTTGGGCACCACATTGAAGGCTAACCTTCTTAAATTTATATCAGAGACAACAAAATCTGTAAAATTAGTATATAAGAGCATAAACATGGTTCACTTGGAAAATTAAATTAAGAAAAGAGGAAAAATAACAAAAAATTGTCACATTCTGGCAGCCATCTTGGAAAATGGCGGCCATCTTGAATTTTTGGCGTGGCCAGGACCCTTTTCTGAAAGAGAGGACATTAAAGCATATTTGTGGAGAATTTCATGCTTGTGTCACCATTTGAAGGATTCTTATGAAATATGCAATTAACCGCTACACTAAAGTCAGAGTTTGTATCAACACCGTGCAGACATGTAGTTTGTTAATACAAAGATAAAAAATACCCTTGTGCAGAGAAGTAAGTACACATTATTACAAATTACAAGGGCAGCGTGGTGGAGGAGTGGTTAGCACTCCTCCGGTTTCCTCCCACATGCCAAAAACATGCAAGTTAGGTTAATTGGCATCAAAAAAATTGTCCTTAGGTGTGAATGTGAGAGTGAATGGTTGTCTGTCTCTCTATGTTGGCCCTGCGATGGACTGGTGATCTGTCCAGGGTGTACCCTGCCTCTCAACCAAAGATGATGGGATAGGCTCCAGCCCCCTCGCAACCCGAAAAGGATCAAGTGGAAGAAGATGGATGGATGTTTCAGAATCCTACAACTCTAATCACAACGTTCTCTCGCTCTCCGTGTCTGTGTCTGTTTGTGTGTGTGTGTGTGTGTGTGTGTTGGTTAAGTCTGAGGTCATGGAGCCCGGCTGACAGAGGATTTGAAAAGAGGCTTTTAGAAATGACCTAAGATCTCAGAGTAAAACAAAAGCTTTGGGTTGTGGTGCCGCTTGCAAGGATGGGTAAGAATATCACGCCTGTTACTGGTGTTTTTTTTGTTTTTTTTACTTTTTTCTCACATATATATTAATATTGAACTGTCACAGTGATCCCTGACTGCGGCGAGCTTACTCTCGTGTCCCAGCTGACTACACAAATCTCCGAGGGAAGTTTATTTAATACAATGCTTGAGAGGGAATAAATAAATAAATGAAACCTTGCTGCACCAAACTTTTATTATCACTTACACCATATTCCCCCAGTGATAGCTGTGTTTGCTACAAATACACAAAAGCACTTGAAAAAACAAGTAGCCAATTGAAGCTGAGACCGCACAGACTCTAAAGTTGAAAGACTGTTTTAATATTCTCTGGAAAAATAAAGTAAAACTATTTTAATGTGGCTGTTAAGTTTGAAGTCTTTGAACGCAAATCTCATGACATTTGAGTTGCTGGCAAAGAAAAAGTTTGCAGAAAAACTGACTTCCCACCATCATCACCTACTCGCTCTCTTTACAGGATTTTGTATAGATTATGTAATAATGGAAGAGAATTCTGGTGCTTATTTGGTCACTCTGACTGAAGTGTGTTTTGTAAAATGAACAAACTAAAAACATGTCATTGGTTGTCCTTGAAAGCTGTTTCCTCCCAAATCTGTCATCACAATCACAAGAGGTGCAGCTCCTCAAAATTTCTTTCTATAGGAACGGTGCAAGCGTCTCCCTGAACTTCTGCTGAGTATTGCTGTGTATCCTGCTCTTAAAACCAGAGGTGGTGTCTCTTCTCTTCAGCCTTGAAAAATAGTTGGACGTAGGTTTTCCCCGTTTCTCCACGTCTGTCGATCCTATGTGAGTCTGGACTACTTTTTCTTTAATTTGTGGAGACTAGTCGATGTCTGTAGAAAGCAAATATTCTTCGCTATATGATCGTTTTTGTGTCCAGTTTGTGATGGTCGTCATTTAGCCAAACCATGCATGCAGCCGCATATGATATGCAGTTGATCTGGCCATTCTGCTCCGCAATTCTCAAGTGTGTGTGTGTTGTTGTTATTGTGTGTGTGTGTATGTGTGTGTGTGTGTGGGGGGGGGGGGGTAGGGTGAAGAGGGTAGGGGGTTGCTGATTCTCCGCATACAAGCGATAGCTCATTACACAGGGCAGACCCCGGTGGTGGTGGTGGTGGGGGTATGAAAAAGGCTTTGGAATGTGAATGAACCTAAGATCTCAGAGTAAAACTATAGCTTTGGCTTGGCCCCAACAGTCACATTCAACGTCTGTGGAACTCAGAGCTTTAGGAAGGCTGATATTATCGGTGTTCTGTTCCAGAGCCCGAGAGAGGGAAATATTCCTTTCTGTTTTAAGATAAGATAAGCCTTTATTAGTCCCACAATGGGGAAATTCCAGGATTGCAACAGCACAGGGATAGCAACACTCAGAGCAACAATCAGAAGGCAAGAAGAAAAAAAAAAAAGCAGCGAGTATACATACGTATGTACATATAAATATAAATATATAGACACACAGTGCGGAGCATTGTAGCTAGATGGAAAAAATATATGAATATATAAACACACACAGTGCTGAGCATTGTAGCTAGATGGAATAAATATGTAAATATTTATAAGTGTAAATATGTCTTGTAATTATTTTTTTAAAATTTTGCTAAGAGAATGGTCTTTTCTTATTTAGGCATTTAGTTGTTTGAAAATTTAAATGCATCAGCTGTTTATACAATATTTTTTTTTCTGTAGGAAAAAAGCTAACAAACTATAAACATTCCACATCTTCTGTGATGGGCAGAGCAGGACAAGGAGAGGAGTCGGATGTGTTGCGGGCTGCTGGAGGAGCCTGACACAAATTCCTCAGGTCAGTCTTCCTCTAAACCCTTATCTCAATGTGCTCAGGAAAATCCAAAAAGTTGATGCTGTGGAGAGTGTAAATAACGAGACTGATTCATGTAGCAGATGACTTTATTCACTCTCTCATCAGTCATACACAGAAAAAGCATGTCTCAATACACCATGGGTTCTCCTTTTATACCAGCCGCTCATCTCACATCTGCATGACATCTCACATCACAATACATTCATCCTTTCTCCCCCCGACTGCTTCTTCCTGCTATTTCACCATGATCTCCCTAGCTATTGTCCTTCTCTGTTTACCCTCTGCATCCAGTCTGAGATGATTAACCCAGTCTCTACACCTCTCTACACGCCCCCCCTACCCTAGAATCTCAGACAGAGTTTCAGTCCTCACGTCCTTTTGGCTTCAGTCTCCTCCCATATCTGCTGTAACAGGGGTTTACTGCCTCCACAGCGCTGCTGTGCCGGCGGGGGGCTCCTGGGGGTGTGTCTGTCTGCGGGTGGGCCATGGCGAGGGGGGGGAAACTTCGATTTGCCCGTGTGGCTGCCCTGATGAATCGTTTACCTGGGGAGTTCTCAGTGGGGGTCTTCCACGCCGAGGGGCCTGAGCCAACAGCACTTGCTCGTCCGCCACCACAAAGGCGGGCTTAAGTCTGTCTATGCATATTTTCTCCCGACGACCCCCCAAGTCTAACAAAAAATGTTTGTCCCCTGTTTCCAGCACTCTGAACGGGCTATCGTAGGGTGGGCGCAATGGAGGGCGGTGGGCATCGTGCCTGACAAACATGAACGCCGCGTTCTTCAAAGTTTTTGGCACAAAAGCGCATGGAAAACAGTGGTGGGCCGGGCAGCGTGTCTGTGTCTGCACTATGCTGCCAACGCTGAGACAGGCAGTTGTCCGGCGCGGGATTATCTGGCAAAAATTCCCCGGGCAGCCACAGTGGCTGAGAAAAAACAAGCTCTGCCGGGGAAGCCTCCAAATCCTCTTTTGGTGCGGAACGCAACCCCAATAAAACCCACGGCAACCAGTCTACCCAATTTGCATCCGTCAGCGACACCCTGAGCGCTGCGTTCAGTGACCTATGAAAATGCTCGCATAACCCATTCGCCTGTGGGTTGTATGCGGTTGTGCGATGAATTGCAACACCCAGGCTGCGGGCCATCGCGGACCAGAGGTCGGAAATAAACTGAGGGCCCCTATCAGACGTGATGTCCGACGGGATTCCAAAACGCGCCACCCATGTTGTCAAAAAAGCGCATGCCACGTCCGCGGATGTGGTTGCCGCCAGCGGGACTGCTTCTGGCCAGCGTGTGGTGCGGTCCACCACTGTCAGAAGGTGCGTGCACCCCTGCGATGGTGGGAGGGGGCCCACGAGGTCCACGTGAACATGGTCGAACCTCTTAGCCGGTATACGAAACGGCTCCAAAGGAGCCTTCGTGTGTCTGTATACTTTGGCTTATTGCCACACTATGCAGGCTGCAGCCTACTCTTTCACTTGTTTGCGCAGGCCTGGCCACACGAACTTCGCTCCCACCATTACCACCATTTTGACTGACGCGCGCACCCCTGGGTGTGCCAGAGCGTAAACTGACTCAAACACGCGGTGGCGCCACGCGACTGGGACCACTGGGCGCGGGCGTCCCGTGGAGACGTTGCAGATTAGGGGCTGGGGCTTGCCATCTTGCAGTACTCTGCTCTCCAGCCTTAACCCTGTTGGTCCAGACTGGAGCGCGCACTGTCCGTATCGCTAATCTGCTCTGCGGCCATGGCTGTATAATCTAGCCCCACGCAGACCGGGGCCACTACTGTGCGCGAGAGGCAGTCCGCGACCACATTCAGTTTACCCGACACATGCTGAATATCGGTCGTGAACTCCGAAATCGCGGCCAGCTGTCTCTGCTGCCGGCCCGACCATGGTTCCGAAAACTTGGCCATCGCGAACGTCAGCGGCTTGTGGCCCATGAACACAGTGAAGCTGCACCCTTCCAGCCAGAACTGGAAGTGGCGTATGGCCAGGTGGAGAGCCAGCAACTCTCTGTCGAATGCGCTGTATTTACGCTCACTGTCGTGCAAAGCCCTGCTGAAAAAAGCGAGCAGCTGCCAAGAACCGGCGACACGTTGCTCCACGACGGCCCCTATGGCCATGTCCGAGGCGTCGGTAGTGAGCGCTATCTGGGCCGCCGGGTCTGGGTGCACCAACAGTGCGGCGTTTGCCAGGGCTGTTTTAACCTCAGAGAACGCCTGCTCTCGCTCCGGAGTCCATTCGACTCTATCCGTGGGTTTCTGTTTCTTGAGCGCGGCGTACAATGACTGCATGAGTTGAGCTGCGCGGGGGAGGAACCGGTTATAAAACTTAACCATCCCCAAAAATTCTTGCAGCGCCCCGACTGTCTGAGGCCGGGGAAAATTCGTCACGGCGCGCACTTTATTGGGCAAGGGTATCACTCCCTCCGGTGAGATGTGGTGCCCCAAAAAATCAATCCCCGTCACGCCGAACTGGCATTTTGCCGGGTTGATAATTAACCCGTGCTCCTCCAACCTCCGGAAAACTGTCCTGAGGTGGGTTACATGTTCATCCTCGGACACACTGGCCACCAGGATATCATCCAGGTAGACGAACACAAACGGAAGATCACACAACACCGCATCCATCATGCGTTGGAATGTCTGTGCCGCTCCTTTTAATCCGAATGGCATGCGTAAAAACTCAAACAAGCCAAACGGAGTTATTACCGCCATTTTGGGTATGTCCTCTGCGTGCACTGGGACCTGGTGGTAACCGCGGACCAGGTCTATTTTAGAAAAAATGTGTGCTCCGGCGAGGTGAACGGAAAAGTCCTGAATATGGGGAATCGGGTAGCGGTCGTGCGCTGTGGCGTTATTCAATCTGCGGAAATCACCGCATGGTCGCCAAGATCCCTCAGCCTTAGGGACCATGTGTAGCGGGGATGCCCATGGGCTGTTCGATCGCCTGATGATGCCCAACCTTTCCAGGTTGGCAAACTCCTCGCGCGCTATGGCCAGTTTAGCTGCATCCAAGCCCTGAGGCCGTGCGAAAACGGGCGGCCCGGTGGTGGTGATAAAGTGTTCCACCCCGTGTTTAGCGATGACCGCCGAAAACGTCGGGACCGTGAGTGCTGGAAACTGAGTGAGCATTGTGTGGAACTTACCGCCTGGAGCTGTGACGCTGGCTTGTGTTATTGGCCTGGCCCCTCGAGCTGTACAGGGGAGAGAATCAAAAGACAGTGCATTAACCAGGTGCCTGTAACCCATGTGGAGGACGATGCTCTTCTTGGCTCCAGTATCTACGAGGAAGCATCTCCCCGAGTGCGAGTCCGTCATGTAGAGCAGCTTGTTCTCTTCACCGGCGGTCGCAGCTGCTACCGACTGCCGGCCTTGGCATTTCCTGAGCGCTGGAATTGGCATGGTGGCGCACATCTGCGTGCATTCCCTCCGAAGAGGCGGTGGTAGAAGCAGAGCGTGTCTCTCTGCCGCTTCCTGGCCCCCGCTGTTGCTACCGTCAGTGGCTCCTCGCCTCCACTGGTCATCTCGCTGGGTCCCGACGCCGTCGCGTTCACTGTGAGGGCTCTGGTGGTGAGGATGATCCAATCTGCCTCCTGGGCTAGCGCCCGGTAGTCACGCGCGGCCAGCAACGGCGAATTGGCAAGAACCGCTCTCACCTCTGCTGGGAGGTTCTGGAGGAAAAGGTGGGCAAACAGAAAATGCCCGTCGTCCGTGCCCATTAACGCCAACATCTTCTCCATCAGTTCGACCGCCGAACCACCTCCTAACCCGAAGCGCCTCAGGAGCTTCTCTGCTCTCTCACAGTCCGAGAGCGTGTAGCGCCCGGTCAGCACAGCCTTGAGAGCCCCGTATTTGTCGTGGGCTGGAGGCTGTTCGAGCAGGCTCGCTACCTGCTGAGACATGCGAGTGTCCAGCGCTGCATCCACATAGTAATACTTGGTGTCGTCTGCTGTTATTCCTCAGAGGGCGAATTGAGCCTCGGTGTGGTGGAACCAAGAGCGCGGGTTGTGCAGCCAAAAGTCCGGTAGTTTGACTGAAACAGCGCACGCGTTGCTGGGGGTTCCCATCCAGGCCATCTCTGGGATGCTTGCCGCATCGCTGGGGCTTCCCATCCGGGCCGACTCCGGGGTTCTTGCCTTGTATTCCATAATTCATCAAAGGGTCACCAGTGTGGACAGTGTAAATAACGAGATTGATTCATGTAGCAGACGACTTTATTCACTCTCTCATCGGTCATGCACAGGAAAAGCATGTCTCAATACACCATGGGTTCTCCTTTTATACCAACCGCTCATCTCACATCTGCATGACATCTCACATCACAATACATTCATCCTTTCTCCCCCCGACTGCTTCTTCCTGCTATCTCACCATGATCTCCCTAGCTATTGTCCTTCTCTGTTTACCCTCTGCATCCAGTCTGAGATGATTAACCCAGTCTCTACACCTCTCTACAATGCTACACCTTTGTGAAAATCTAATTTGTAGAAACAGTCTTTGCTCTCTGTGGGTCAGACCAACACCTGTGTATCAATATGTGAGTGTGTGTGTGTGTGTGTGTGTGTGTGTGTGTGTGTGTGTGCATGTGTGTATGTTTAAGCACCTTCTTGTTCAGCCTGACTTGTTCAGCTTGAGATGGGAAAAAGCACTATCACAGTTTTATTTTGTTAACATTTAAATCAACCAACATTCCATTCTCAAGCTAATCCCATAGAAAATGAATTCATTAGCTGAGTCAGGTCACAGGTCAGGTCAAGTCATTTTCAATCCATATATAATTAACATTCCATTCCCACACTAATCCCATAGGTCAAAGATAATTTTTAATCCATATATAATTAACATTCCATTCCCCCGCTAATCCCCATTTAATCAGAGATAATCCACATTTAATTACGTTGGTCGGGTCAGGGGCGGGTCAGGGGGTGGGTTGGGTCAAAGGTCACCTGTCAAAAGGTTTGACGAAAAGTATACTCTTCCTCTCTAATGTCATTGAGCAAATAGTGAAAACCAGTGCTACAGAAAAAATGGATGCTACAAAAACAGAGAAGCTCCATGGGGCACTCAGAGCAGCCCTTCCAAGCCTTGAGATAGAGAATATTGCAGCCTTCATCGAGCTGGTGACAAATAAGCAGTCATGTGACTATGCTGTTAAAACCATAAGAGAGAAAGTCACTGTGCCAAAACACACCTCTGTTTAGATTGACTGTAAAGTGTAGATGCAGCCTGTGAAGAGAGATGCTACATTCCTGTTTGAGCCTGACATTGATCCCCAGTGGGCAGACGGTCTTGAGTTCTGTGAGAATTTGGTAAAGCTCAGAGGTGGTGTCTCACCTTACATTGTTCTTGATGTACAGAATTCCACAGACCATGATATTGAACTGTCAGGGAGAACGGTTATAGGCACACTGCATCGGGTTTAGGTTGTGTATATGGCTACTGTTTTAGAGAAACCAGTTGACTCCCCTCCACCAGTAGTAAATCAAGTACATGCAGAGAGTGAACAAGTTGCTGACACCTCTTGGTACCCACCAGTTGTTCTGAGTCATCTGAGTGAACATGACAGGACAATAGTGCAGAATATGCTTCATGATGAATGCTCCTCTTTTTCCAGATCTGATGACGACATTGGTTGCGTTGAAAAGTTGAAGTTGAGCATAACACTGAAGGATATGAATCCTGTAGCACTCACTTACTTGTCTGTCCCAAAGCCACTGTACAACAGTATTACACAGGGATGGGTAAAGAAATCAAACTCACCTTATGCCTCACCGGTAGTCTGTGTGAGAAAGAAGGATGGCAGCCAACATCTATGCATAGATTGGCAACCAATCCCTCGTGTGCAGGACATCCTTGACAGTCTTGATGGCAACTCATGGTTTTCATTGTTGAACCAAAGAAAGGCCTACCATCAGGGCTTTATGGATGAGAGTAGCAGATCACTGACTGCCTTTGCGTGACTCCATGGGGCCTGTATGAATGGATAAGGATTCCATTTGGCCTGATGAATGCTCCTGCTGCCTTCCAGCGGTGCATGGAGGAATCTCTGTAGGATGTACGAGACCACATCTGTGTCCCCTACCTAGATGACACACTAGTGTACAGTCAGTCATTCAAGGACCATGTAGACCATGTCAGGAAGGTGCTTCAGCGATTGAGAATGCATTGAATCAAACTAAAACCAAGCAAGTGTGAATTATTTAAATGTGAGGTTCGCTATCTAGGAAGGATTGTTTCAGCTGATGGTAATAAAATTGATCCTGCTGACAGCATTGCTGTGAGATCTTTGAAAGATAAGAGGCCAAGCAATGTAGGAGAGCAACGAGCTATCATGGGCCTGCTAAGTTATTACTGGCAGTATATACAAGATTTTTCTCGCATTGCAGGACCTCTTTACAACTTGCTGAAAGGGACAATGGAAAATAAAAATGGGCCACAAAACACAACAAATACAAGACAAGCAAAGCGAAACGGGGTGGCATCACAACAACCAATTGTTTGGACTGAGGAACACCAACATGTCCTCGAACAGCTGGTAGATTCTCTGGTTGAACCACCAATCCTTGGGTTCCCAGACTTCTCCCAGCCATTCATCCTCCACACTGATGCTTCAAACCAAGGCCTAGGGGCAGTTCTCTACCAGCAGCATGATGGCAAACTTCGTGTGATAGCCTATGGTTCCCGACCACTGACAGCTGCTGAAAAGAATTATCATCTCCAGTCAGGGAAACTAGAATTTCTCGCTTTAAAGTGGGCCATCACAGAGAAATTCCAAGATTACCTGTACTATGCACCAACCTTCACAGTGTTCACTGATAATAATCCTCTTACCTATGTTCTGTCAAGTGCCAAGCTCAGTGCAACAGGATGCAGATGGGTTGCAGAGCTCGCAGACTTTCATTTCACCATCCGATATCGTCCAGGTAAAGAAAATGTGGATGCTGACAGCCTGTCACGAATGCCTGTAAATATTTAGGAGATAATGGAACAGTGTACTGAAGAACTGACATCAGACTGAGCAGCAGCAACAACTCAAGCTGTGGAGACACAACACTCCATTTCATCATGGGTCTGCCCAGTACTCATTCCAACCCAGATTTCACCCAGTGAAAGTGAAAAAGTGTACATGCCACTCTCAGTTGCAGAGATCAGACAAGCACAGCTAGATGACAAGAATGTTGGCCCCGTAATGCAGTGCAAAATGAGGGACAATAAACCATCAGGGCATGAACTCAGTGATCTCAGTATGGAAAGTAAGTGCCTACTGCATGAGCGGGAAAGACTTCATATTGATGTAGCATCATCTCATTTTGGCTCAGCAATAATTATTCTTCTGCTTAAAGACATTTTGTTTCACCCAGGAGTAAGACAGTCAAGAACTGATTTTCTCCCCCAGGCCACAGCTGAAATCCCATTCCTTTGCTAAAACCAGTCTAAAAGAATTCAACCTATTTCCTCCTGCGCCCCTTTATTGCCCCCATAAACATGGAACAGACATGGAGCCCCTCATTGCCACACCGATACACAGCTCAATAAAATTTCCTTAAACTGTGGGACATGCTGGATTTAACCAGTAAACTTTAAAGTACATTATTACAAACTCAATTCTAAACCTTCTCTTCTTTTCAGGACTATGAAAAGCAAATGGACTCTGATGTTTTTAATGTGGAAAATCAATCATATGTGTGAAATGCATTAATCTGTGATTTTATATATATATATGCATGTTAAAAATGTTTAAATGAATGTTTATTCCTGCATGTTGATTTAGAAGCACTGCTTATAAGGTTACACTAATGACTAAGGTTAGCTTAGTTATACATAAGTGTGTAAAAGCATATTCCAGTGTATTAAAAGTGTGTTTATCCATGGCGACCGGTATCAAATTGCACCCAGCCTTCACTGAGCCCCAGCTTCTCCATCCTATTGGTCCCTCGCAGACAAAGCCTGTCATTGGACTAAAGTTCATCAAGCCCGCCCACGAAAGACGCTCATTGGCTGAGATTCCGGTCAACCCGGAAGCCCGCGAAAGCTCAACAGAACTTATAAAAGGAGGAAAACCCCTTGCTACTTCCTTTTTTTTCGGCTCTCTCTTTTTGCCTCCGTTCACCTCTCTTTTGGGACTCACTCTTTTGACACGCTCTTTCTGCTCTTTCGTCTCTTTTAACGCCTCTTTCGCCTCTGTTCGTCGCTCTCTTTTTTGTCCATTGTCTACACACAGCAAGAAAGAACTTTGGGAAGAACAAAGGACTGTCTGAACAAAGACTTCTCCCATGTGTTGCTTTTCTGAGCACAGAGCAGATAACTCGTAATTTGTTTATGTAACTTTGTATTTGAATGTTTTTTCCTTTTTCTCTTAAATGCCTAGGAATTCCTATTTATTTGAGTTCAATTCTTAATCGGAGTTAAACTCCCAATTTTATTTATCTCTTTCTCTTTGTTAAACTTTCTGTAAAACCACCGTTTGTTTTAATATTAATGTAACTTTTTTTCCCACAATATTTTTTATTGAACCTTTTTTAACAAACATGACACAAACAATCAAACACTAACACTAAAGTAATTTAAAAATAAAGGAAAAGAAAAAAAAATGTACTAAAAACACCAACAACCATTAACAAAATCAAGTCATCAACAATGCTCCTCTGTTTAGCCTAGGTAATCCATTACATAAGTATACATATTATACATTCACCAATTTGGAATTTACAAGGTCCACACACATCATTCACCTTCTTCTTCAGAAGTTATGTTTAATTTCTTTACATAATCAATGAAAGGTCTCCATATATTCTCAAACACATTTTCCTTTGATTTCAGTATGTATGTTATTCTTTCTAGTGGAAGGTTTGTTAACATCTGTCTTAACCACTGAGTCACATCTGGTCTATGAGTCTTTTTCCACAGTAGTGCAATACATTTTGTGGCATTAAGCAAACTGAGGTCTATGAATGCTCTTTCACTCTAATTAAAGTTATGTTTTTCTGGATACAGACCCAACAAAAACAGTTTAGGGTTCAGTGTGAATTGTTTTGAAATTATTTTTTCTATTGTTACCCTCACCTCTTCCCAAAACATTCTAATTTTTCTACATTCCCATAAACAATGAAATAGGGTTCCTTTACTTTCCATACATTTTGTACACGTATCTGGTATGTTTTTGTTATATCTATTTAACTCCACCGGTGTAACATACATCCGCATTAACCATTTAAAATGTATCAATTTAAGACATACATTTATTGATTTGGTTTGAGCTTCTGTGCAAGCCAATTCCCATTGTTCCTCTGAAATTTCAGTTTGCAGGTCTTCTTTCCAATAATTCAGTCTTTTCTGTGAGTTTTCACTTGAGGATAGTGTCAATGAGTTATAAAACTCTGAAATAATACCCTTTCTCTTACTATCTTTCGTCAAAATTTTTTCCAAGGATGAATAAGTAGGTCGGGTGAGAGCATTATTTTGATTTGATCGAATAAAATTCCTAAGCTGAAGATATTTAAAAAAATGTGTTCTATTAAGATTAAATTTGATCCTCAGTTCTTCAAAAGACATTATGTTATCTGAACGTGACAAATATAAGTCTTGAATCTTTTGAATCCCTTTTAAATTCCATATTTTAAATATAGCATCCACTCTCCCTGGTGTAAAATATTGATTACCCCATATTGGGCTAAATTGTGACAATAAGTGTGGTTCTTTTAAATATTTTTTTGATTTCACACCATATTTTGATCATATGCTTTACAATAGAATTTTTAACTTGTTTCTGTAATTTTTTAGCCGAGTCTGAGTATATGAATAAGGGAAGAGGTAAAGGTAAATTGTATGATTCCATTTCAGTCCAGTGAGGGAGATCATTTGATGAAAAATAATATGTCATAGACCTCAGTTGTGCTGACCAGTAATACAACATAAAGTCTGAACATTTCAGACCTCCACGATCAAATGGTAAATATAGTAAGGACAGACGTAATCTAGCCTTCCTATTGTTTTATATAAATTCCACTAACTTTTTTTTAATTCTTGAGAATAGATCTGAAGGTGGTGGTAAAGGAATATATTGAAATAAATAAAGTATTTTGGGTAAGATATTACTTTTAAGTATATTAATTCTCCAGATCATCGACATTGGTAGTGACATCCATCTCTGAAGCAGCTCATTAATATCTGTCATTAAAGCTTCATAGTTGACACTGGCGACTGATTCTAACTTAGGCACAATTTGAATTCCTAAATATCTAAACTGATTTACAACATTGAATTGATTTACCTCAGGAGCTGGATGATTTCTCTGGGTCTCATTTAGCATTAATATTGAAGATTTAGTTTTATTTATTTTATATCTTGATATTTCCCCAAAGTTCTTTATTAAATTTAACAAGGTCGGAATTGATTTTTTAAGATTCGACATAAACAAAATTATGTCATCGGCATACAGGGAGATTTTATGTTCTGTTGGTCCTACTTTAATTCCATATATTTGTGGATGTAAACGTACTGCCATCACTAAAGGTTCAATTGCCATAGTAAACAGTAAAGGTGAAAGTGGACAGCCTTGTCGACATCCTCTATTGATTTTTATTGATTTTGAGATATTGCTATTTGTTAGGATTTCTGTTGTAGCATTATTGTATATTATCTGAACCCATTTTATGAAATTATTTCCAAGTCCAAACCTTTGTAGGACTTCAAAAAGAAAGGGCCATTCGACCCTATCAAAGGCCTTTTCAGCGTCCAACGATAGGAGAGCTGTATCCGGTTCTTCTTTATTAGAATAAATAATATTAAATAGTCTTCTTACATTATGGAAGCCTTGTCTTCCCATTATAAAGCCATTCTGATCTCGGTTAATAATATTTGGTAATATTTCTTGTAGTCGTCTTGCTAAAATTTTACAGATTATCTTAAGGTCAGCATTTGATAGGCTTATTGGTCTCATGTTTTCACATTTATTAGAGGGTTTACCTGGTTTTTGCAACAGTATAATTAAGGCATTATTCATGTATGGTGGTAAATTACTATTTTGAAATGCTTCTAAAACCATTTCCAAAAATGGTTTTATTAATTTATTCTTAAATTTTTTATAGAGGTCAACTGGAAGACAATCTGGTCCCGCACTTTTTCCTGATTTCATATTATCAATGGCTAGCCCAACTTCTTCTTGACTAATTTTTGACTCCAGTATCTCCCTATTTTCATTTGGAATACACGGTATAGATAATCCGTCCAAAAACCCATTTAGTTTTGTTAAGTCAGTTTCATTTTTTGTATCATATAGTTTTTCATAATAATCTCTAAAGACACTATTAATTGCTAAAGGATCTACAACCGCCTGTCCGTTACTTATAATACTGGTAATTGGTGTTTTAAATTCTAATTGTTTAATCTGCCATGCCAATAATTTTCCTGATTTTTCACCTTGTTCATAAAAGCTTTGCTTCAATCTTAGAAGACTCGAGGCAGCTCTATTCGCTGATTTTTTTTGTCATATTCAGCTCTCAGAATCAGTAATTCGTTCTCTAATTTTGGATTACTTCCTGCATACACTTTTTCTTGAAGAATTTTTATTTTACGTTCCAATTGGACTCTCTCCTCTTGAGTCTTCCTAGATTTTGAACCTGTGTAACTAATAATATGCCCCCTAATAAAAGCTTTGAAAGCTTCCCACTTTATACATGCTGATGTTTGTGCAGTATTGATATCAAAGAACTCATCTATCTGTTTTTCTATATACTTAACAAATTCCTCATCCTGAAGCCATTTATGCTGAAATTGCCACCTGCCTGAAACCTTTGTCAGTTTCTTATCTACATATATTAGACAGCAGGGTGCGTGATCAGATATCACGATGTTATCATAGAAACAGTATTGAAACTTGGACCTTAATTCTGTGGAGATCAAAAAATAGTCAATACGTGAAAATGTCTTGTAGGTATTAGAATAACAAGAATAGGCTTTGACTTGTGGTTTCATTTCTCTCCATATATCTAGCAATCTCAATTCTTTCATAAAATGATTAATGGTCATCCTGCATCCATTGTGCGTACAGTCCAGTCCTGTTGATCTATCTATACTGGGATTCAATGTACAATTAAAATCCCCTGCTATTATATGTTGCCCTGTGAGTGATGCTAAAGTAAGAAATAAATTAACGAAGAAGTTTTGATCATCTATATTGGGACCATATAAGTTCACCAGATTTATACTGTATTTTCTAATAACAAAGATCCTTGGATGATTAGATATCTTCCCAATTTGTCTCCAATTACATTTTTCACTTGAAATGGGACTGTTTTATGTATGAGAGTCATAACTCCTCTGGCTCGGGATGAAAATGATGAGGTGAACACACTTCCCTGCCATCTTCTCCTTATTCTTTTTACATCCTCTTCTATTAGATGAGTTTCTTGTAAAAACACAATTTTTGAACCTATGTCTTTTATTTTATTCATAACTTGTTTAAGTTTTTTTAGATTTTGTAGACCTCTGCAATTCCATGAAGTTAAATTAAGATTAACGCTTTGGTCTATGATCAATAAAGAGTTTGAGATTACCTTGCAAACTAAACATGCTCATACAGAGAAGCAAAAACATGGATGGTTGAACATTCATCCCACAAACTACACAAAAACAAATTCCCCCTCCCCACATTCGTGGTAATCCCCCCAAAATTAAAAAAAAAAATTCCGTCTCCCGCTATAGCCAGTGGCTGCTCCTCACTCGTGAGGATCAGTCAAACCACTCACTCTTTTCTCCTCTCAATCACCCTTACTCTGCTACTTTAAATGACATGACAATAACTCTCTTCTGTAGTTTTTCCAACTTAACTCCAAAATTTTATAGCATCTTTGTACATCATAGCTTTTTTTATATACGTATATAATACAATCTATATTTTGTAGACATGCTATATGTTTCAAATCAGTCAGATACTTGGACACATGCTTAAATATTCTACCTTTATATCTTGTTCTTGCTTCATGCTTAGCTCTCGCCAGTCTCTCCTTGGATCTGCTTGATAAGCTCCTGCGCCTCCTGAGGGGTCTTGAAGATATGGGTTCTCCCTTTATATGTGACCAGCAATCTTGCCGGATGAATCACTCTGTGACGAATCCCGAGGTTGCGCAGCTCTTTACGGGCGGGGTCAAACTGTTTCCTTAATTGTTGAATTCCTGTGGCCAAATCTGGGTAGAATCGCACCTGATGATCCTGGTATTTGATTTCTCCTTTAGCACGCGCTGCGTTGGTAATCGTCATCTTGTCTCTGTAGCTGAGGAACTTCATAATCAGCGTCCTCGGTGGTGTCTTATTATCTCTCAGTGGGCCGATTCGGTGAGCGCTCTCCAAGACGACCGATGACTGCAGACCCGCGTTGTTCAGCGCCTCTGGAATCCACTTTTCCAAAAAGGAACATGTATCCCGTCCCTCCATACCCTCCGGGAGGCCCACCAGCCTTAAATTATTCTGTCACGACCTGGATTCTAAGTCCAGGACATTATCTTCCAGACGTTTATTTTTTAATTCCAGTGTTTGGACCTTTTTTTTTTTTTTCTCCCGGCGCCACACGAGTAGGCTGCCCTTTGCAACAGCGGCTCGATTCCGAGTCTTTTTCCCCTCCTCTCTGTTTTTGATCCGTCTTTTTTTCACTCCACTTATATCACGGACACACAGATCGTCCCAAATGTCTCCTGAGCCGGTGGACGGAGCCACTGTTTATAGCAGGATACGATACAGCAGGGAAGAGCTGCTAGCATTCAACCGCCACCCGGTCCCATTGGAAAAACTCGACATAGCGAGAGAACTGAGGCGAAAACGCCGTGGCTGCGGGGCTGGAGTAAGGTGGAGGACAAAAAATATAAGGTACAGACCCTCCCTTCCATCTATTGTCATGGGAAATGTACGGTCGATACTGGGAAAGGTAGATGAGCTAGCGGCTATCTCCCGTTACGATAGCACTTACCGGGAGTGCTCTCTCCTTTTGTTTACTGTGACGTGGCTAACTGAACTAGCAGCAGATGCTAACATTGAGCTGGAGGGTTTTCACATGATACGGGCTGACCGAACACCAGACAGTGGCAAAGCAAGGGGCGGTGGAATGATAATGTATGTTAACAACAACTGGTGCAGACCGGGACATATCACTGTTAAACAACGACACTGCAGCAAAGACATTGAGTTGCTAGCTGTTAGCATGAGGCCTACATATCTCCCGAGAGAACACTCACACGTGATCTGCATTGTTGTTTATGCAAATCCGACGGCGAACGCTGGGACAGCGCGTGACGTCATCCATTCAGTAACCAGCAGGCTGCAGACAGAACACCCAGATGCTCTTCTCCTCATCTCAGGCGATTTCAACCATGTTTCACTATCTCCCATTCTACCCACGTTCACCCAGTATGTCACATGCCACACTAGAGACAATAAAACACTGGACTTATTCTACGCAAACACTAAGGAGGTGTACACCTCATCACAACTCCCCCCACTCGGGAGATCGGATCACAACTTGGTTCATCTCCGGCCGGTGTACAAACCCCTAGTGCACAGACAACCTCCGGCCATGCACACTGTGGAGTTATGGTCTGAGGAGACAATGGACACTCTAAAGGGCTGTTTTGAAGTCACCGCCTGGAAGCAGCTCTGCGATCCACATGAGCCTGTTTTCCACTAGCCCAGCACACCTCGGTACGGCTCAATTCACTTCAGTACGGCTCGGAATGCTTCTGTCTCCATTAGCACGGTGTTGTGCTTGTGCTGTGATGGTTTGTTAGGAGGTTTTAGAAGCGGGGCGGCGGCAGATTCTTAGCGAGGTGGGGCCACACTCCCGTGACGTTAGGCACCCGACTGAGTCCTTATTTACACGAGACAAAAAATGGAGGATCCAAGGATTATTGCCTTGCTCGCTCTGTGGTTTCATCTCACAATTAATTTTATCTCATAATCAAGCTGCAACAACACAAGTCACTTTTGTTTTGAATTAACTGCCAAATGACCTAGAAATAATGAGCTGAAACTTGTTTTTATTCGTATTAAATAATGAGACGGTGGCACACTGTCCAACACCAAATTGTATTATTTTTTTACATCCTAGGGCATTTTGGATGTACTGAATTAAAAAAATTCATGTTTTTCACCTTCAGGTCAACGTTTGGAACAACAGTATTATTATTTTCCGTTTAGATGATGCTACACTCCTTCTAAAGTATTGTAAATCTCTGAATTTGGAATGCCGATAGAACATTCAATTTACATATACTTGTACCTACTTTGACTTGGTGCTAATTTTTTATGATATTTCAATAAAAAGAACAGAAAGCTTACAAAAAGATTTCTTTTTTGGTCTAGTTAAAAATTACATTACCTTTACAATGGTTGACCCCTGACAGGAAGATCAGCATCATTTTGATCAGACTAGGCAATGGAATTTCTATGTAATTATACTGTTTTATAATTCAGTGTTATAACAGACAAACCACACTTTCCAAAACAATTCCATTTTATTATATACAAAATATTAAAATAAAAAAAAAACTTTGCAACACAACATGAAGGTTAATTGACATTTTATACACGCCGACCACTGAGTGCCTCTACACCAGCTTCCCAAACTGGGTCACGAAGTCTCGGTTGGATGAAGCCGTCTCTGCCAGCTGTGGCTCAGGAAGGCTCAGTTGAATTAATCCGGACGGGCTGTCGCGGCGGACGCGTGGGTTGACTCTACAAGGAAAATGCACACAATAAAATACAGCACAAAAGTGCAATATATACAGAAAAGACAATAGTTTTTAACAAGAATACATAAGCTTATTTCAGCGTATTGTTCACATGAATAATTAAAATAAAAGCTTTAGTCTGCAGTGCGCTGCAATAAAGCAGCGATCCATCCACAAATGAACAGCTTTTTTATTGCATAAATAAACTGAGCGTCTTACCGAATATATTTGCGAAAAAACGCACAATAAAAAAAATTAAAACTCACCGTTAAAGGACTCCGATGTCGAGACCTCCCGGTATATTTTTTCATTCCGGGCGGCTCCGTCAAACTTGCGCTGCATACGTTCGTCTGACAATGCAGTGAGCAGACACTGCACCTCCTTATTGGTCCATGGAACACCCTTATTACGCGAAGCCATTTTTGATAGAGAATAAATGAAAATAGCACAGCAATACACTGAAACGAAACCGCCAACAGTGGTTGCGTGCTGAGTAAAGGCGGTCGTGAAGATTCTTTTTTTTTTTTTTTTTCAAAAACTTTATTGAGAAGGTCGTGAAGATTTGGTAGATGATGAGGAGGAGAGGGGCGGTTACAACCTGACCAATCAGCGCCGGTTACGACCTGACCAATCAGCGACAACCAGTCTGTTAACGTCACAACACGGCACAGCTCTGCACTGCTGTACCCTGCCCTGGAGCGGGGCTGAGAATCGCGGCTGTTAAACCGTGTTGGGGCTTGTGGAAAAGCGTACAAAGCGTGCTGAGCCGTCCCGTGTCGCGCTAAAGCGTGCTAGTGGAAAAGACCCTATGGTGAGGACATCGATGGCCTCACTCACACCTTCACGGACTACCGCAGCTTCTGTGTGGACAAATCCGTTCCCACCAAGACCATACGGCGTCACTCAAACAACAAACCCTGGATCAACCCTGAGATAAAAACACTTCTGAGAGAGAAGAAGAGGATCTTCAGGTCGGGGAACAGGGAGATGCTGAAGTCCGTACAGAGGGAGCTGAGGAGAAAGATCAGAGTAGGCAAGGACAGCTTCAGGAAGAAGATGGAGGACAAGCTGCAACAGAGCAACATCAGCGGGGTCTGGAGAAACCTCAAAACCATCTCTGGACTCCAGAATACCTCCCCCCCAGGCCACGGGGGGCAGGGAGTGGGCGAACAACCTGAATCTGTTTTTCAATAGGTTTGACCAACCGCCCTCCCCCCTGTCTGCACAACAACCACTGCTGCCTCTAAAGAAATCAAGTCCTGCTGCCCACTCCCCACTCCACCAACACCCCCCCACTCCCAACACACAGCCCCCCACCCTGACCCTGACCAGAACCCAGGTGAGGACAGAGCTGACGAAGATCAAGGCGAGGAAGGCGTCGGGACCGGACGGCATCAGCGCAAAGCTCCTCAAGTCCTGTGCAGACCAGCTGTGTGGGATTGTGATGTATATCTTCAACCTGAGCCTGAAACTGGGGAGGGTACCACAGCTGTGGAAAACATCTTGTGTGGTACCTGTACCAAAAACTTCCCACCCCAAAGACCTGAACAGCTACAGACCGGTGGCCTTGACATCCCACTTGATGAAGACCCTGGAGAGACTGCTCCTTGCTCACCTCCGCCCCCTGGTGGAACCAGCGATGGATCCACTCCAGTTCACCTACCAGCATGGCATTGGGGTGGAGGATGCGGTGATCTTCCTCCTTCACCGTTCTCTGTCCCACCTGGAGAAGCCCGGGAATATGGTGAGGATCATGTTCTTTGACTTCTCCAGTGCTTTCAACACCATCCAACCGATGATCCTGAAGGACAAGCTGCTGCGCGCAGGGGTGGACCAGCACCTGTCATCATGGATCTTGGACTACCTCACAAACCGGCCTCAGTTTGTGAGAACCCTGGACTGTGTGTCCGACACGATCATCAGTAGCACGGGGGCCCCCCAGGGAACGGTGCTGGCTCCCTTCCTGTTCACTCTTTATACTGCGGACTTCTCACACAACACAACACACTGCCATCTACAGAAGTTCTCTGATGACTCTGCGATTGTTGGCCTCATCTCCAATGGAGATGAAGCTGAGTACAGAGGGTTTATCCAGGACTTCGTGGACTGGTGCCATCGGAACTGCCTCCAGATCAACGCGAGAAAAACTAAGGAGCTGGTGGTGGACTGCCGCAGGCAAGGACAACCCCTCACAGCACCAGTAAATATACAGGGAACAGACATCGAGATGGTGACAGCCTATAAGTACCTGGGTGTTCATCTGAACAATAAACTAGACTGGTCACACAATACTGATGCACTCTACAAGAAGGGACAGCGCAGGCTGTTCCTGCTGAGGAGACTCAGGTCTTTTGGTGTACAAGGCGCGCTGCTGAAGACATTCTATGACACGGTGGTGGCATCAGCCATCACTTTTGGAGTGGTCTGCTGGGGCAGTGGCATTACTGCAGCCGATAGGAAGAGACTGAACAAACTGATCAAGAAAGCTAGCTCTGTCCTGGGGCAGCGCCTTGATCCGGTGGAGGAGATAGGAGAGAGAAGGACGGTGGCTAAATTGTCATCTCTGCTGGAGTCCGAGTTCCATCCTATGCAGGACATATTGGATGCACTGAGGAGCTCATTTAGCAGCAGACTACATCATCCCAGGTGCACAACCGAGAGGTTTCGCAGGTCCTTCCTACCAACGGCTGTCAGACTGTACAACCTAAGCAGGGCTGCTCGCAGAGATAGCAAAAAGACGTAACAAACTAATAGTTTTTTGAATGCAAAAGATGCAATAGACTTACACAATGGTCCCCTCCGGCATACAACTAGGAAAATACCGGTCGCTATGGAGAGTGAGAATATGTATGGACACATAATCATACCATGTAGGATAACTAAGTAGACGGTTGTGCTGTTTCGTCCCATCTAGCAACAATGCTCTGCACTGTGTGTGTTTATATATTTACATATTTATTCCATCTAGCTACAATGCTCCGCACTGGGTGTGTTTATGTTTATATATCTATATATTTATTCCATCTAGCTACAATGCTCCACACTGTGTGTTTATATATCTACATATTATTCCATCTAGCTACATTGTTCCGCACTGTGTGTTTACATATTCATATATTTATTCCATCCAGCTACAATGCTCTGCACTGTGTGTGTGTATATATATATATTTTATAGTAATATGTACATATGTATATTAGCTGCTCTTGCTTGCTTGTTTTTTTTTTTCTTGCCTTCTGATTGTTGCTCTGAGTGTTGCTATCCCTGTGCTGTTGCAATCCTGGAATTTCCCCGTTGTGGGACTAATAAAGGCTTATCTTATCTTACCTTAATTGTAGGCTGGTGACATCATCTTCAGCGTTGGAGATTCGGAGCTCCGCTTGCGAAACTCGTTCCATACAGTCGCTTATTTCTTTTCTCATTCCTTCTATCGCTGCTATAATCCCATCAAACTTAGATGAAAAGTCTGCTCTCATGGAGCTGATGGCAGCCAACACCGCATTCGTGCCCTCTTCAGCAGACGCCGCTCCGCCACTAGCTTCCTCCGCCATAGTCTCTGGAGATTTTCCTGCTTCGTCACGAGCGTGGAAGTCTGTTAGCTTGGATTGTTTCGAAGAATCGCTTTTTCCTCCGCCTAATTTCCCAGCCTTCGTCTTTACCATATCCGCGCCTAAACGCTGGGATAGGTTTTTGTTCCAATTGAGAGAGTTTTAGCCTTCTTTTTATTTTTAGGAGCAGAGCAGAGTGAAACACATCTTCCTACGTGGCCGCCATAACTGGAAGTCAATATTAATGTAACTTTTAATCTTGACTTTGGTCAAGAAAAAATTATAAAAATAATCACACACCAGAAGCTATTATTTTATCTAAAGTCCGAAAGTCTTTTTCTAATTTGAGATCTGATTAGATCTAATTATTCTCGAAGACCTCCGGAGCTGCTTGTCTACGAAGGAGAAAACACGCAGCTCTCTTCATCACACGCTGAAGAAACGTCGGCACCATCTGGCTCTGATCCAAGTTACAACTGTGGGTCATCCAGCCAAAATCCAGCCACTTCGACCGCTTGACTTTAAAGGTCGAACTGTGGACCCTGAAATATCTGCGGGCAGATATTTCCTCTAACATCCACGAAATCTTGAGCTGAGGAAACGCCGAGCGAGGAATCACGTGAGCTGCAACCTTTAATTCATCTGCTGAATTAAACGTCTGAGGTTCGGTAATAATTTGTGTATCTAATCAGATGCAAATTAAGAAGCCATTAACATAACTCTTCTTTTCATTAAAATTCCGTTTTTATTTTCTTAAGATTAATCCAGGATTTTCCATATAATTAGTAAACTTTCTCCATAAATTTACGTTGTTTCCATAATCTGTTAACTCAAACTGATAGAAATTCATTTCTCAGTTTAACCCTGGTTCCGAAAATAATGACATTGTTAATCTATCATTCACAAGATTGATTTTATGATTAATGAAATTACTGCAATGTCTGTTAATCATTTTGTTTAATAAATATGTGAAAATGAGAGAAGTTGTTGAGAATTTATTTCATTCTGAGTCTGTTTCAAGCCCAGGTATCGAATTCACGGAAAATTTTTTGAGACTGATTATTAATTAATTTATTGAGTGATTAAACAGGTATAAAGTGAAATTAAAATTAAAATTGCTTCTTAAAGATAGAAGCTGGTGCCCCTACGAGTGTTATTAACTTTTCTGGTGTATATGAAACAAAATTTGATCTCAGATTCCAATACATCAATATAAAATAAATAATTTATACCGGATCATATTTATTAATTTTCATATTTTCCTTACATTGATGAAGATGGTATTCTTCACCAAACAACTGCAAACAAAACACAGGTTGAGCTTCCTGAGAGGTATAAGACCACTGTTCTCAAAGAGCTGCATGATGAGATGGGCCACCAAGGCATTGATCGAACAACATCATTGATAAGACAGAGATTCTTTTGGCCCTACATGCAAAGGGAAATTGAGCACTATGTAGCAAGGACATGTACCTGTTTGAAATAAAAGACACCATGTAAAGAAACACATGCACCTCTTACCAGTACTGTCACTACACAGCCATTTGAACTGGTGTCAATAGACTTTCTCCACTTGGACAAGTGTAAAGGTGGATACGGATATATACTGGTAATCATCAACCACGTCACTTGATTTGTGCAGGCTTATGCCACCACCTCTAAGTCTGCTAAAACAGTTGCTGATCGACTATTCAATGATTATGCCCTGAAGTTTGGATTACCAGCACAAATACATCATGATCAGGGTAGTGAATTTGAAAACCAGCTCTTGACCCAACTAAAAAGTTATTGTGGTGTACAAGGATCAAGAACAACATCCTATCACTCACAAGGCAATGGACAAGTTGAATGTTTCAACTGGACACTGTTACAAATGTTAAAGACACTTACCAACAAGCAAAAGACAAACTGGAAAGAATCCTTGAACAAGTTGGTCTTTGCATACAACTGTACACGAAGTGAGGTAATAGGTTTCTCCCCTTTCTACCTCCTTTTTGGAAGATGTCCAAGGTTACCTACTGATCTCCTGTTTGGAGAAATGGAGGCAAGAAATGCAGGAAGCTTATGACATAGTACAAAAGAATGCAAAAAGTCAGCAGAGAGAAGCAAAAGACACTATGACGGAAAGGTGAAAAGCTCAATCTTGTGTCCCGGCGCTCATGTCCTAGTGCGAAATTTGACACCGGGAGGAGGCACTGGAAAGCTCAGGACTCACTGGGAAGAGAATATTCATGTTGTGGTCCGCCAGGTGGGAGAAGACATTCCAGTTTAGGAAATTAAACCTGAACAGGGAAGAGGAAGATCAAGAATCTTACATCATAACCCAGCGCTACAAAAGCAGCTTTGTTCCTGCTGCTGTTAAAGAATTGAACAAGATGTAACAACATATTGCACATAATTTAGTTACCTATTTATTAATTTTATTTTATATTTACTTATTTTTGTAGGTTTTTTATTTGCGTTCTAAATCTTTTATTGGGTTTTAGACTTTTGAGTTTTTAACCTCTTTGACTAGTCTTTCACTTTTTAATATGACCCTTCCCTCTTCTCTCTTTGCTTTTTCTCTTATCTCTTTGTCCTATGTCCTGATTGGTGGAGCCTTGAGCACTTTTATCATGTTTATAGTCAGCTACATGTGTGCCTGTGTTTGTGTTCATGTTGAATGTAACTGTGGTTTGTAAATATGGATGTCACCTGACTGCAAAACAAATCTACCTACGGTTACAAATAAAGTAATATGAACCTGAACCTGCTACCATGTGACCATTTACCTTTTGAATTCCAGCCAAAAGCAACATCTAAGCAAAAGAAAAGAAGAACACAGTCAACAGCAGAAGACACAAATCAAGAAGAAGAGGAAGATGAGTATGGATACTATTATGAGCCACTTGTACAAACTCAAGAGCCCAGGGTTGACAACACTATCGAGAGCACTGACACACAATTGGACAGTAGTCAAGAGTGACCAGTGCTGAGCTATGATGAAACACTGAGGGAACGATGACCCATAATAGAGAGAGTTGAATCTCAGGTGCAGCACAAGGATGTGCCATGGGAAAATGATCATCAGAACGAGATTGTTCAGCCAGTTGAAGAGGAACAGGTTGAGGCCCCTGTGCCCATGTATCCAAACTCAACTGAAAAGAACAACCAAAGATGCAACTTACCACACAGAGAGAGGCGAGCCCCTAAATTCTTCACATTTGACCAATTTGAGACTCCATCCTGTTATAGTGCAGCATGTGCAGATGAGAAACTGCATCAGGTCCAGTTTCTGCCATATACAGGAGTTCAGCCATTGACAATGTGGATAGGACCACTCCCTGTTTACCAACCTTATTCCATGCAGGTGTTCTAAGCATTTGCATTCTTGAACATAGACAACTGCTTGGACCAAGAAAAGAAAAAATTGTTGATCTTTTAAAGTAATTTGGGTGGTGTTGCCAAACAGATATAGCATTGCCATTGCTTGTAAAATGATTAATACAAAGTACTTAGAATTTTTTTTGTTTACAATTGTTGTGATGTCAGGAAGACATCAAATTTTGTAGGGTGTAATATAATAGGGTATAGGGTATAATAGTAATAGGGTGTAGGGTGTGATAGACTTTATCAATCACTTGTTAACATGTAATTACAGTCAGTTTAAATAGTGTGTTAATACAAGGGGTTAAACAAAACTTTAAAAAATATATTAATTAACTTTTGATTTAATCTGTGATCTACCTGCTAAGGTTGTGAATTGATGATGCTGTGATTGATTAGTCATGCCTGCAACACAGAGATAAAGGGGAGCTCTCGCACAGCGCTTCATTCTAAATGAACTTGGAAAAGAAGACCGTTTGTGTCGAACATTAATTTATTTATCTATCCCCATTTTCAGGTCAAAATACACCAAACTTGGGGTGTAACACTTTCTGACTTTTTCAAGGCAGAGTGGGCCAGACAGAGCAAGCATATCCTGTTCTTTGCCTTTTTTAAGTCAGGGCAGGCTGGCTATTTCACTGTGACCGAGGGCGGAGATCGACAGGGAGGTGACCATCCCACTGACCCGCCAACTGGCCAAACTTCCCTGCTTTGGTGGTGAAACTCTGCTGGATGATTACCCGGTCCATGTTGAGCTGGTGCTGTGCTGAATGGCTGGATACCGTAAGAGACAGCTGTGGAGGTCGCGCTGGCCCTGGAGGGTGGAGTTCTCTGCACACTGTTTGATCTTCGACCTGAGGAACGTCACAACTGGCCAGCGCTACAGGGAGCGCTCCAGAGGCAGTTTGGGAGAGTATCCAGGGGACGTACAGCTGCTGACACAGCGTGGCTACCCAGATTTCGAGCTCGAGGTGATGGAGATGCTTGCTCCACAGAACTTTATCCGAGGGCTCCGGCCAGCCCGGCTCCAGGAACACATCTGGATTCATGCCGTGAGCAGTTGGGAGATGGCCATGGCAGAAGTGAAGTGGGTGGGAGCGATGATGGATTATGCAGCTGACGTGTCATCACCGAGGCAGAGAGCTTTCCAGGCCACAGCTGAGAGCAGGGATCAGGAGGAACTGTGCTGGACGACAGCTGCGTGGCCGGCGAGAATACAATGACGGCGGTGCGAGGAGGGATGCTTCCGCTGTGGGGAACCAGGACATATCGCGCATTACTGTCCTGCACCCACGGTGTGACAACCAGCCTCCTCACCAGCTTTAACCCTAGAGCGAGGTGGCACAGACAGGGAATGCCACCTCCCACAGACATTTTCCCCGATGCACGGCTGGGTCGACATGGACATGCACCGGGGCTGTACCTGCAGTGCAGCTTGGACAGCACACCAATCCGGGCCCTGATTGACAGTGGTTCTACCATCTCCCTGGTCTGGCCTGGGGCGCTGCCCGGTACAGATAGGCTCAGACTGCAAGGGTGGGAACCCACCAGGTGCTGTGTCATCACAGCCACCGGTGAGCGTGCCGGACTGGGAGGGCGATGAGTCCTTGTGGTGGGAGTGGCCGGTCAGAACACAAATCACCCATTCTAGCTGGCTGACATCCAAGACCCCTTCATCATTTGACTAAATCTGCTCACAGCATGGGGTGCAAAGATCAACATCGCCAGCTTTTTTCTCCGTTTGGGGGCTCAGACCATCACGCTCTGTGACAAGAGCCAGACGAGGAACCAGGAGGCCTGCATGATCAGAGGGCTGGTACAGTCAGCGCAGGCCAAGGATCATGACCTAGCGGTCTCACGGGCCCTCTAGACCGCTACGGCCCAGGATAACGTAGCGGCTCACAGCTCTTCCTCAGCTCATCGGGCAGCTCTCCCTAGTGATAACGTCACAGAGGCCCTCGGCACGCAGCAGCTTCGGAGGGAGCAGGATGGAGATCCAGTCATCTCCCGGGTTCGGCAGTGGCTGAACACAGACCAGTGGCCCGCCCGGGAGGCTGTGTCTGCGTTGGACCCAGAGACCAAGGCCCTGCATTCCCAGTGGTCCAACCACTGCTGTCATGAGGGCGTTGTCTATTGGCGATGGCAGTCTCTAGCAAGGCAGTGTCACTTCTGGCAGCTGCTGGTCCCTCGATGGCTCCGTCCCAAGGTGCTCCAGTTGGTCCATGGGTCGGTGGGTGTGGGCCACTTTGGAGTGAAGAAGACCCTGCAGCTTCTTCGGGTCCAGTTCTACTGGCCGGGGTGTTGTCGGGACGTGAAGCTCCATGTCCATTGCTGTGAAACCTGCACGGCTCAGAAAGTACCGACTCAGTAATCCCACGCCCCCTTGCAGCAGTATGAGGTTGACAGCAAACCGGGGTTGGATTATCTGCTTTGCTCGAGAGAACATCTGCACATGGTATATGAACTAGCTCGGGAGACCCTGGTAGCAGCGGGAAGTTGACAGAAGCGAGCATACGACTCCCGCTGCCAGGGGAGGGACTTTGCTGGACTTTTCCTGTCCGGAGCGGAAAAAGGGACTGTCACCAAAGCTGGCGAGCCACTGATCGGGACCGTGCATGCTGGTCGCTGACAACGGTGGCCTCCCCGATGCCTGGATGGATTTGTATTGGACTTTTGAGTTGGACTTATTATTCTGGGGACAGAAACCTGTCCGGGGGGACAGTGTAACGTCAGGACTGTGAGAAAGGGGTGGGGATCCTCCCGGCATGCTTTGAGCCGCAGAGCATTCAAAGACTGCTATTATCCGTGTGTTCTAAGCGTTATTGTTCTGCCATTATAACTGTTATAAGACCAGTTGTAATAGTGTTGTTTTTAGATTGTTAGATTATGTGTCTGTGTCACCATGAGTGAGAGGAGCGTCTGTGTGAATGACCTCCCCTCTGTTCTGTGTAATGAGTCAGTGGAGGACAAATGCCTATACGTCACAAATCCACTCTCATTATTTGTGTGAACCCTTGACACGTCACAATGTCTTTCTTAAATCGTTAAGCCTTATGAAGCAAACTCTTTCTGTTTTTTATTTATTATTTTACTTCATGCATCCTTGCATCTGGTGACATACAGTATACATATAATGTCAGATCTGTTGACATTCATACAAGTGAAAACATACCTGGTGCTGTTGCGTCTGTACCGCCAATCACATGAACAGTCCTTTATAGCTTTCAATGCATGATTTACACATTGCTGTTGAAGCCACAGATTTAGCTGTGCTTATTTGTGAGGAGCCTCACACCACGAACAGCAGCAAGTACCAGATCTACATAAAAACATTCAAAAATATACAAACTACAAGTGCTGAAATTATCTGCCACTTGAGTGCAAAACAGGTATGTGGACTATACATTAAAACGAATTTGAAACACTTTTAAAAACGCTATTTTAAATGCCCCACTACTCCACTCTTGCAGACTGATTTATCACTACTTAAGCTGAAACCGGAAGTTGCCCCCATAATCGTTTCTACCGCAGCGCCCTGAGGAATAAGGTGGATAGAACTGTTTACTTAATGTAGAACTGTTTACTTAATAATGTCTGTAAGGCTGTATAGATGGTTCTTGACTAGGACCACCTGTTGTCTTTTTTGTCTGACAAGAAATAAAAAAAAAAAAATAACAGGCCTGCAAGTACACTTTGATCACTTGTTGTTGTGAATCTGAAACAACTCTGGTAGGATACGTCATATCCTGTGGGCGTGGGTCTATATCAAGTTACAAGGAGAAAAGATTATGAAAGGACTGTCCATGCCTTTGATCTCTGCTGAACCTTTCAGTGTGGTAGCTACACTAAGCCAAACATGAAGTTGAGAGTCAAGCAGACTTTCTGCTTTCTAATATGTCTTTTCTGTTATGGCTTTGCTGCAGACCCAAATGGTAAGTAAGAGAAAGTAATACTTTGCAAACTCATAACAAACAATAATACGTATGTCCATCTTAAAGTGTTATGTTTTTAATCTCTTGAGAAATAATAATGATCATGATGATGACGAGTCACATCTTTTCAGTTTAACAGACTATACGACTTAGAATTTGTTTCTGCACACTATGTGTATCACTCTATAAAAGCAAGAAATCTGTGTGTGTGTGTCTGTCACATTCGCAGGACATCATAGGACAGCCTATGATCTCTTCCTGAATATTATACAGTAGGGCGTCCTATGAACTCAGGCATTGTAGGACCACATAGACAAATGTGTCTTTATGACAGTGCTTCTCAATTATTTTCTGTTACGCCCCCCCCAGGAAGAAGAAAATATTTTGTGCCCCCCCACTCTCTGCCGCGACTATAAATAGTATCATTTGTCTATAAAATTGTTATAAGTACACCTCTGCATAACATTGTATCCTTATTAACATTAAAGAAAACAAAAAAAGAAAAAAGAAAGAAATATAGATCAACTTACACTTTATTAACATTGTTTTTTAGTCTGTAACAGAAAAGATTTAAAGTGCATCAATTTGCCTGAAATTCAAAAAAAAAAAATAAAAATCCTTATTTAAACTATAAACATTTTTTGACATATTTACAAAAAAGTAGATCCTCACACAGGGAGTTTGTCATGTCAAAACGTACATAAGCAATAAACAAAGTCTTTGTTGCTGTCAGTTGCTTCATCGAATTGTCAGGCAAAATGTTTGTCTTTGAGTTTATCTACCAGCTGTTCTTGAAGATCGTTAGCAATGTCATTTATACGTCTGGCGACAGTGTCATTGGACAGAGGGATAGTTTTTAATTTTTGCAGCACTTGCGTCATTCCAGCATGACAGAGACCATGTCTAATGCTGCAGGCAGTATCAGCTCCTCTGCTATGGTGTGGGGTTTTTTGCACTGAGCAATTTGGCACGCCACCTTATATGATGCTAACAGTGCTCACTGGTTTACTGAAGTAGCATTCACAAAGTGGGATGATTGTTGGCAATATTCGGCACGTTTTCGCTGAAAAAACTCAAGCGGCTTTTCAGCATGATTGGGGTGTAATGTCTTTAAGTGACGCCTTAATTTATTTGGCTTCATGCTGTCTGCTGCCAACATTTTGAGACACAGTAAACACACCTGTCTTACCTCGTCTCCCACCGTAGTCACAGTGAAGCCAAGCGCTACATACGCTTCGTCATATTTCCTCTTAGCTTTCGGGTGACTTTCGTTTGTCTCATTATCTTCGTCTCTCTCTGCCTTTCTTTTCGTCTCTGTTAAATATTTTTCAAGTGTCTCTTGAGTGTTTGTTTACTGCACTTCATATCTCCTGCTCTGTGCTGTGTGTGCGCATGCTCAGTGCAAAAAAACCCTACACCATAGAGCTAATACTCCCTGTGCACACTGACAATGAGAGCGCCACTGCCACCTACTGTAGTGGCTGTGCAATTACATTTTATTCTAGTACGGCAAAAAAAAAGCATGTTCCCCGGGGTCACACGCCCCCCCCCCCCCGGCATTGCACCACACCCCTCTTCCCCACTATTTGAGAAGGACTGCTTTATGATGTCATATAGACCATGTGTCGTTGAACTCAGGCATCATAGGACACATAGACAAATGTGTCTTTATGATGTCATATAAGGTCACCAGTTGCTCCTGGTGGCCTGGTTAGCGCCTGTGTGTATGGCAGCTCTGCCGCCATCAGTGTGTGAATGTGTGTGTCAATGGGTGGATTGCAGGATCTGTAAAGCGTTTTGTTCATCCTAGATGAGAAGAAAAGTGTTATATAAGTGAACACCATTTACCATTTACCATATAGACCATGTGTCTTTGAACTCAGGCATCATAGGACACATAGACAAATATAGATGATGAACTCAGGCATCATAGGACGACTCGCGATGCCTATATGACAGCACATAGACAAATGTGTCTTTATGATGTCATATACATCAAGCCCACGGCACATAGACAAATGTGTCTTTATGATGTCATATACATCAAGGCTGACTTCATGTCTTTATGATGTCACATACAGTAAGTCCATGCCGGAAAGCCTCTTTTTTGCTCAGATCTATTTTCATGATCCTGTCCATGAACTGGAATTATGATGCACCTATCCCTCAACCAGTGGTCTCAATGAAGAAGAAGAAGAAGAAGAAGAAGAAGAAGAAGAAGAAGAAGAAGAAGAAGAAGAAGAAGAAGAAGAAGAAGAAGAAGAAGAAGAAGAAGAAGAAGAAGAAGAAGAAGAAGAAGAAGAAGAAGAAGAAGAAGAAGAAGAAGAAGAAGAAGAAGAAGAAGAAGAAGAAGAAGAACCAACGGATGGACCCACCGGCCTACAAATGTGTAAAATGCCAAGCAAAGCACTGATTTTCTCCAGGTGCTCCGGTTTCATAGTTTCTACGGGCATGCACAGGCCTTCGTGACCAGGGTTGAAAGCCACTTTTTCAGGATTGTGCCCATGAACTGAAATTACGATGCACCTATCCCTCAACCAGTGGTCTGAACGAAGAAGAAGAAGACCCACCAGATGGAGAGCAATAGAATGAGGAGAACTACTGCACGACAGAAAGGATGCCGTGAACATGAAACATCTCAGGTTCCACCAGTATGCCGCAGGCATGACTGTGAACAACACAGCCATCTGAGACAGGAGGAGACCCTTCAGTGGTCTGAACGAAGAAGAAGAAGACGCACCAGATGATGTCTATATGACGGCACATAGGCAGAGCGCATGACTCCCTACAAGACATATACTGTATATATACGTAGACACAGGTAAGCAACATAACACAGAACAGTGACAGGCAGGAGAAGAAGTAACATCCATCCATCCATCCATCTTCTCCCGCTTAATCCTTTTTGGGTCACGAAGCAGGGGCAAACAGCCCCAGATGGCAGGGCATTTATTTGTGTGATTTTTATGTTTTGCTGCATACAAAAGCCATCACATGGGATTGCCACTTAGTGCTGTGTTGCTATACCAACTGTCCTGTAACTGGCAAGAATTCTGTTCCAATGCATCCCCTCTACGGGCATGCACGGGTATGCACTAGTTATTATAATTCAGCCAAAAGTTCGGTGGTCTCAGGTTGCTTGCATGAATGGTATCAAACATATTGGTGCATAGCATATTTTTATAGAAACATTTTTGTAACTTTGAAATGAGGATATCTTCTGTGTGGTTTTCAGATAAACTTTTCATTACAGTACTCACAAAATTTTATTTTATTGCTCACAGTCAAAGTATCATTTTCCCTTATAATCAATCTGCCAATAAATGTACCCCCCCCCCATTCTAATATCATGAATTTGAATTTTGGCCTTTACACACACCAAGGCAATTTGTGTGACAATGTGTTGTTGATTATATGGTATTATATTTGATGCATGATATTACAGATTATATTATATGGTATTAATTATATGGTAATATAATGATCAAAAGCAGAGTGGTGGCCTAGTTGGTAGAGCATGCACCTCACAACTGGGTAGCCGCGGTTCAAATCCCGGCCGTGTCATACCAAAGACCATATAAAAATGGTACTTTCCGCCTTCTAGCTTGGTGCTCAGCATAATAGAACAGGGGAAGGAAAGTTACGCACAGAGCTGCCAGAGGACTGACCCCCCCCCCCCCCCACACACACACACACACAATGTAGCTTTCACTACTTACAGTAGCTGTGTGGCCTATGGTCAGTGAAATGGAGATAGGTGCTTCCCCTATACACTATATGGTATCCCACATGCTGTGGAAGGGAATTAATTAATGATCAAAACTGAAGTTTGAATAAGTATATCCATAATAAAACATCAGGTGCCTCTGGTATATTTTCTGCAGCATTGCTAATTTCATTATAAAAATAGCCAGAGCTTTGATACATTGTGCCTTAAATACAACATATCAGTTAAAACAACACAACTTAATGGTTGTGTGTCATTAGTGTTATCTTAATGGTGCACCTGTTTCAGAGGTGAAAGATAAAGCCTCGATCAAAGAGTGCCAAGGTTCAAAAGCAAACAGCTTTCAGTAGGTCAGGCTGTAAATGTTAATAACTCAAACTTTGCTGTGCACAGATACATCGAAAAAAAAAAACCCAAACTCTATTCAGGTACCTTTTTCTTCTTCCTGGGCAGAAGGTGTTATTTCCCACTTCCTTATGCCTAAAATAAATGGAAATGTCACCAGAGAATGGCTATTTTCTATACTTCTATACCATAAACAATTAAGAAGTAACACACAGAAACAATTGTATAGCATTGTGTAATCAGTAGGTAAACCAGAGTATCCAAAGTAACTAAAGTACAGGCCGAGGGTTAACTCAAGCCCCCTACTCCCCAGACCCTGTCCAGTATGAGCAGGGTCAGATTAAGGAGGGTGGAGGCCCCTGGGCTAGAAAGCATCTTTGGGCCCCCCTCACATTAAATGTGGTGGACACTGAGCCCTGCACAAATCAACCTCAAGTTCTCAGAGTTACAGTAAAGGACTCCAACATAGTCTTAAATTTGAATGAGTCATTAAAACTAAAAGTGGACCAATGTGCAGAGTTGAAAAGCCTAACCGCTTGGGACATTTGTCTACTTGGGGACCTGGGCTACTATCCTAGGAAGCCCTCGCTTTAATCCGACCCAGTCCTGAGTATGGGTGAAACAAATTGAAAGGATAGATCAGCAACTATAAGTATTTATCACTGTATAATATTGTGACTACAGAATGAAGTTTAAATGCTTTGGCTCTCCTTTTACAGCAACTGAAGTCCACACAAAGCTGGGGAGCCTGAGAGGTGAGTATGTGAGTGTAAAGGGGAAGGAAACTGGAGTTCATGCATTCCTGGGCGTCCCATTTGCCAAGCCACCTGTTGGTCCTTCATTGAGACTGACTGCACCTCAGCCTGTAGAGCGATGGGATGGAGTGAGAGATGCCACTAAGCAGCCTCACATGTAAGATGTTTTTATTTCAATTGTTCTGTCAGAGAGCTAGGTGAGCAGAACAGAAATCTGCTGCCCTTATTGTGCCAAAATAGATTTACTTTGCCAAAAGGAGCTTTATACAGTACTTATCTATGTACTGTATATTGTTGTAAACTCCTCTTGTAATAATGTTTAATACTTTATTTAAATTATTTTACCCATGAAGGACCCGACAGGATGGGGAATGGGGAAAGGAAGTGTGGGGAGGGGGGAAAGAAAAGGGAGAGGAATAGGCAAAAAAGACAAACAAACCAACAACTAAAACAAACAGAAGACAGACTGCTTCTTCCAAAGAAGATTCCAAGAAGAGACTTCCAAAGAAGTCTCAACACGAGTCTGGTATCTGCACCTGTTAAAGGGGAGACATTTGTACGCGTGTGTTTGTGTGCGTGTATATGAGAGCGTGTGCAAAATAAGTGTGTGCATGTGAGTGGTTTGTCAGTAAACATATGAGGAGGGCGGCCAGTCGTAGCAAACCCCGAGCAGGCAGGGCAGCGCCACCAGCCCCCACAGGGCACAAGAAGTCCCAGCAAAGCCAGGCATCCGCCCCAGGAGGGACGGCCAAGGGAGGCCAGGTGCCAGGCGGCTTGTGTGGCGGGCCCACACCCCTGAGCCTGCCAACCCCCCCCCCCCCCCCCCCAGCGGGGCCAACACCAGCCCAAAGGCCCCAGGCGCTGGGAGGCCAGCACTCCCCCCCCCCCCCGGGCCGGACACCAGCCTGTGCCCCCCACGCACCCCCACAGTGAGCCCGACCCCCCCCAGTGCCACCACTGCACACCCTGGGGACCCACACACCCAAAGAAGCCCCCCTGTCCAGGGGAGCCCACGTAGCCAAGAGGCACTACCCCCTCAATCCAGCACCTCCTGACTAGCAGACACACCCATTCCTACACATTCACACCCTCATGCTCTCATACGCACCCACATGCACTCACTCACTCTTGCTCACCCACTGCCCCACAGAATCCCACGCTCGCACTCCTGGACCCACCCATTGTCTCTCACTCCTGTACCCGCACAATCTCGCTCCCACTTGCCCTCAGGGTCACCCACAGTCACTCATGTTCACCCATACACGCACTCTCACTCACACTCCAACCTACTCACATCCATTTGTGCTCTCCCCCCACCCTCATTCACACTTATTACTTAGGGCAACCGTGATGCAGATGCATCGAGCATGAATGCACACCAGCACCTGGCAGTGGTCAGGGAGACTGCTGGCACAAGCCAGCAGCCACCTCCCCCACAACCCACTCCAGTGCAGCCACAGAAGCAGACTCCCACCCCCAGCGCCCACCCGAGTAACTTATCAGTGGACCACCGCAGGTGCTCCGAGATGCCACCTGACACGCAAAGCGCCACACAAAACCAACCCATCATCACCATCTCCACTCATCACTCCCTCACTCTTGCTTACTCTCTTGTTCAATCACTCTCTCACTCCTTTGCTCGTATCTATTCATTTGGACGCACCCAAGGATTTTGACAAAATGAAGGGTCACAGGCCTCCTGCCAGGCCCCCGGCAGAAGGAGAGCAACAGGGGTGGGGGAAGACCCCCACCCCCCCCCCCCCTTGCACAAATCAGGATGGGTGTGTGTCAGTTGTGTGATGTGATTGTGTGTAGGTGTGTGAACCACTATTGTACAGTTAAAATGGTTGGAGCACCACTAGCCACTGCAATAGGCAGTGGGACCCCCATCCGCCCAAGCCTTCAGTGTCTAAATTGCAATTAAAATTGAGGTGAGGGCAGCCCCACTGTGCAGCAGAGGTATCCCCTTCACCAACACAGTGCGGCACACCCCCACCCCAAAACCCTAAGTGTATCCAAGAAAATGTATGTTCCACCCAGAATCAGGGGAAGGGAGGGGTGGGAAATAAGACTGGGAGGGAGCCCGTCCCCCCCAGAAGCCAGCTTGTAAACTGGTTCAGGAGGCCACCTACTGCCTCCAAATCCCAACCCAGGGCGAGGGCTGCCATGCTGAGCAGCACAGGACCCACCAGCATTGTGCCCTGGCACTCCCAGCACCACCAACATGATGGAGCAGCGATACCCACTCCTACTCATCTTGCATGCACAAACATGCACAACAACAATAGTCACAATAGCGAGCAGTGGGCCAGACCCATACGGTGCCCCACACACCAAGCGATACCCCCCGAGCGCCCACCGCAAGCCCACCAACCACCCACCCCAGACACACACCGACAGCACCAGGCCACCCCGCAGCCACAGCCACCCCGGAGCAAACTGACGGCAACACGGCTGCCAACCCACGCCAAGGCCCCCCAACCACCCCCTGAGCACCCACACACATCTGGCACCAAAGACATCAGAGGCAATGCGACAAAGCGCCCCGCCCTGTGACACAACGGTAGGATGGCCGGGACAAGCAGGCCTCGAATCGCCAACCCCCAGGCCACTAGATGGTCCGCCCCACCCCCGCCATCCAACGAGGTTCCCCCACCCACACACACATCCTCCAACCCCGCATATCCAACCACAGGTATCTGCACCCATACACCCCCCCGCCCACCCTAATGTGGACACACACACAGGTATCTGCACATATGCCCACCTACACCCACACACAGCCCCACATGCCCACACACAACACATACGCGCACGCACCCACATCCTCACCCGTACACACATACGTACCCACTCACACCCACACTCACGCGCACCTGCATGCGCACACACTCACACACACACACACACACACCCGCAGGCCCCGGAGGACGGGGAGGGTGACCCTCCCCAGGTTGCAGGCACCAGTCCCAGAGCACCGCCAGGGCCCCAGGGAGGGCATGACCCCGCTGCACAAGGACACACCGGGGCCGGCCTGCACCACCGGTGCACACCCGACCACGACCCAGAGGGGGAAACCCCCCACCCCCCAGCACCAGGAGCCCAGGGCCAGACCTGGCCCCACCCAAGAGGCAAGGCCACCTGCCCCAGGGCCATGCCCCGCCCCCCCACATCCCCCTCCCCCTAACCAACCCCTTCCCCCCCGGGCCAGACACACAGCCACCCCAGAACAGGCTCCCCGGAAACCGGCCCCAGTGGGTCACAGAAACCCCTCATGGTCAGGGCGCAGCCAGCTGCCAGAGACACCAAGGAGCCACCCCACAGGTTATACAATTAATAAGCGGGGACCAGAGAGAATTGAATTCAGCCAGCTGGTTATTTGAGGAGGCAGACATTCTCTCCAGGCTAATATAATCTAATAGTAGGTTATCATAGTGGGTCATGCATAAATCATTTCTTGATTTCCAGTTCATGACAATAGTTTTCTTTGCGATGCATAAGGTAGTGAGAACCATGTGTGGCATCCTTGCCTCTATATTTATTTCACTTAAATCACCTAATATGCAAAGTGTGGCTGAGGATGGGATACGACACCCAAGCCATGTAAGATGTGTGTGCTCAAGATTTTCCTGTCACACTAGAAGGAATTATTTCCAGTATCTTTTGATAATGATGTCTCTGTTTTAGGTGCATCCAGTATGTAAAGGCCGTTCAGATGATATTTGAGAAACTTAGTGAATGGAAAGTAGAGTTGCCAGAAATCTCAGAAGACTGTCTTTACCTCAACATTTACACTCCAGCAAGCAGAGCTCATGATGCTAAGCTTCCGGTAAGAACCGTTTGTAGGATTTGAGTTATGGTGCTCAGTTATGGAGATCAAGGATCAATGTGCACTTTTTTTCAAATACAGGCCAAACAGACTTACTTTTGAAACTTTAACAACTAGAAAAGCACTCGGAGAGCGCAGACCTCTGCCAAGCGCCACAGTTCCCCCATACAGTGTTTGTGTGTACGTTTTCAGATTCCTTGACCATGAAAACATATGACTAGCAATTGGATTGACAGTGATAGGATTAGTGGTTCAGTAGTTATTCACGAAAATGGCATTTTCCGTAATGGCGGCCACAGTTCCCCCATACAGTGTTTGTGTGTACGTTTTCAGATTCCTTGACCATGAAAACATATGACTAGCAATTGGATTGACAATGATAGGATTAGTGGTTCAGTAGTTATTCACGAAAATGGCATTTTCCGTAATGGCGGCCACAGTTCCCCCCATACAGTGTTTGTGTGTACGTTTTCAGATTCCTTGACCATGAAAACATATGACTAGCAATTGGATTGACAATGATAGGATTAGTGGTTCTGTGGCACACATATTTGAGATGCTTAGACTGCATATGTATAGCTCACAGATTGAGATGCTTAAGCTGCATATGTATATTGTGGTACCTCACGTCTTAGAAGGAACAATAAATCTGGACCTCCTGGGGATAATAGTAGGAGATGGAGGTGCTTTTAGAAATGACTCTGAGAAGACTTCCTGACCACCAGGGTGTTAGGTGGAGGAAGAGGAGACCTGGGGGAGACGTATTGTCTATGGGGGGTTGAATGACAATGTTATGCTGTACTTTGATGTCCCGGGTATAAAATGGGGAGATTTGGGAAGTTGGTCCTCTTTTCTGTTTGAGAGGACGTTGGAGATGTGAGATGTTCAATAAACCTGAATTGAGAAATAAATTCAGCCTCTTCATTTCACGTTCTCCACAGTTCAGTAGTTATTCACAAAAATGGCATTTTCCGTAATGGCGGTTTTCTTCTGGACGGTGATCCGGATCACCACCAAAATGTAATCATCTGTAGGATACCCCATTTCTGACAATCTGTGAAAATTTCATGAAAATCCGTCCATAAATTTTTGAGTTATCTTGCTAACAAACAAACAGACAGACAGACAAACAGACAGACAAACCAACGCCGATGATCACATAACCTCCTTGGCGGAGGTAATAATTATTGTTAAAAAATGATAGAAAATTCCATCCATCCATCCATCTTCTTCCGCTTAATCCTTTTCAGGTCACGGGGGGCTGGAGCCTATCCCAGCATCTTTGGACAGATCGCCAGTCCATCACAGGGCCTACACAGAGAGACAGACAACCATTCACTCTCACAGTCATACCTAAGGACAATTTAGAACCCCCAGTTTGATGCCAATTAACCTAACTTGCATGTTTTTGGCATGTGGGAGGAAACCGGAGAAATCCCAGAGTAAACCCATGCAGACACGGGGAGAACATGCAAACTCCACACAGATCGCTGTTGGTCGGGGGCTGGGATCAAACTCAGGATCCCCCAGCCAAGGGTGAGTTGCTGTGCTGCTGCAGTGCTAACCACTCCGCCACTCCACTGCCCATGATAGAAAATTATGGTATCAAAAGTGAAACTCAATATGTTCTTCATGTCATTTACAGCCCCAAGTATGATTTCCTTCCAACTTTGTTTCCACAAAGTAAGCCTGCTAGCTACAATCACTCTCTAAAAGCAAGAAATCTGTGTGTGTGTGTCTGTCTGTGTGTGTGTCTGTCACATTCATAGGACATTATAGGACGGCCTATGATCTCTGCCTGACCATCATAGGACGTCCTATGAACCCAGGCATCATAGGACACATAGACAAATGTGTCCTTATGATGTCATATAGACCACGCGTCTTTATGATGTCATATACACTGACAGACATCAGGCAACATGTCTTTATGATGTCATATACATCAAGGCTGCTTTCATGTCTTTATGATGTCATATACAGTGAGTCCATGCCAGAAAGCTTCTTTTTGCTCAGATCTATTTTCATGATCCTGCCCATGAACTAGAATTACGACACTCCCATCCCTCAACCAGTGGTCTCAACAAAGAAGAAGTCCCACCAGATGGAGAGCAATAGAATGACGACAACTGCTGCACATCAGAAAAGATGCCATGAAGATGAAACACCTGAGGTTCCAGCAGTACATGGCACCTGTCTGAGACAGGAGGACACCCTTCACCAGCATAGGATACAACAGACTTTAAAGCACGTTTCTAGGACATCATAGGATGGCCTATGATCTCTGCCTCATCATCATAGTGCGTCCTATGAACTCAGGCATCATAGGACGACTCGCCATGCCTACATGACGGCAAATGTGTAACCTTGACGAATGTCAGGCTACACTACAAATGTGTAAAATGCCAAGCAAAGTGCTGATTTTCTCCAGGTGCTCCGGTTTCTTGGTTTCTACCGGCATGCACGGGCCTTTCTGAACAGGGTCTAAAGCCACTTATTCAGGATCGTGCCCATGAACTGGAATTATGACGCACCTATCCCTCAACCAGTGGTCTGAACGAAGAAGACCCACCAGATGGAGAGCAATAGAATGAGGAGAACTGCTGCACATCAGAAAGGATGCTGTGAACATGAAACACCTCAGGTTCCACCAGTACGCCGCAGGCATGACTGTGAGCAACACAGCCGTCTGAGACAGGAGGAGACCCTTCAGTGGTCTGAACGAAGAAGAAGACGACGCACCAGATGATGTCTATATGACGGCACATAGACAGAGCACATGACTCCCTACAAAACATACAGGATATGTAGACACAGGTAAGCAACATAACACAGAACAGTGACAGGCAGGAGAAGTAACAAGCAGGGGCAAACAGCCCCAGATGGCAGGGCATATTTTGTGTGATTTTTATGTTTTGCTGCATACAAAAGCCATCACATGTGATTGCCACTTAGTGCTGTGTTGCTATACCAACTGTCCTGAAACTGGCAAGAATTCTGTTCCAATGCATCCCCTCTACGGACATGCACGGGTATGCACTAGTTTTGAACAATGAAGAATGTCATTTCCTAAAGAGACAAAATGTGTTGTTGTTGAAGATGTAATACCCAAAAGTGGAGGCCTGTGGAGGCAGGATGGAAAAGAATTATTGGAATGAAGACTAAAGTTAAAGGCAAAACAGAAAATGTTTTGGGTGACAAAATCTCAAACATAAAAACGCAGCGAAGACTTGATAATGAATACACAAAGATGAGACAAGGCTGACTGCATCTGCACTGGGGTGATTAGAGAATGAGACATAGAGGGGTGAGGACATGGACACAATAATACTAACAATATTAACAAGGTAAAAACACACGCTACAAAATAAAACATGAAGTACACAAAGCTCACACAAGAGCAGTCATTGGTAGCATGAAGGGACAGGTCAGAATCCTCCTGGAACATAAGAGTCTAGAATAATCAAAACCAAGAAACACACAATAAACTTAAGGACTACTAAATCCTAAACTGAAAATAATATAACGCCGCCTTTGCCACGGAGGCAGCCATTCCTCGCATGAAGATGGATAATTTTTTCACACATAAGGAGTTGTTCAGAACTCCTTATAAGAACTCCTTATACAAAGATATAGAGTGATGATAATCAAGTCAGTGGCGGTAATGCACCTGTAAGCTGGGTGCCAACCGCCAATCAAATCTCAAAGAAGAAGAAGAAGAAGATAAGAACAAAAGGACGTAATGTTCCTTGGGTCTTGCTCTGGACACCACATAATTTTCACCAAAACTGCTTTCATGATGGGCACCGTAGTGGCCATTTTGTATTTTTTTTTAATGACTTAGTTGCTTTATATCTCAATAAGTGGTTCTAGGGCTGTGGTGACTGTTGAACACATACAGGAAGCCATACATAGGATTTCTCTTTGTGCTATTTTTAATGTGATTGTGAAAAGTAAAATTCACAAAACTGGTACCCTGCCTCCCACCCAAAGATGCTGGGATATGCTCCAGCCCCCCACCCCCCCCCTGCAACCCAAAAAGGATTAAGCGGAAGAAGATGGATGGATGAATGTTTGCTTTAGATCTCAAACTTTGAATTTGTTTCAGTCTGTCTGCCACCCGAGTTATTGTATTATCACTACTGAGCATATACTTGGAGTCACTTGTGGGTTTTCTTCATGTTATTTTGTGAAATCTCATGGGTGTTAGTGAACGCATACAGGAGCTCATTTATGGGTGTGCTGTGGATAGTCAAAATATTAAACACAAAGTGTGAGATTACTACAGTAGTGGTGTGAAAAAGTGTTTGTCCCTTACAGATTTCTCATTTTTTTGTATGTTTGGCGCAGTGGCAGAGTGGTTAGCACTACGGCAGCACAGCAACTCACCCCTGGCCGGGGGATCCTGGGTTCGATCCCAGCCCCCAACCAACAGTGATCTGTGTGGAGTTTGCATGTTCTCCCCGTGTCTGCGTGGGTTTACTCCGGGATTTCTCTGGTTTCCTCTCACATGCCAAAAACATGCAAGTTAGGTTAATTGGCATCAAAACTGGGGATTCTAAATTGTCCTTAGGTATGCCTGTGAGAGTGAATGATTGTCTGTCTCTCTGTGTTGGCCCTGCGATGGACTGGCGATCTATCCAGGGTGTACCCTGCCTCTTGCCCAAAGATGCTGGGATAGGCTCCAGCCCCCCCGCGACCCGAAAAGGATCAAGCGGAAGAAGAAGATGAATGTTACACTTAGATGCTTCAGATCATCAATCAAATTTAAATATTAGACAAAGATAACACAAGTAAACACAAAATGCAGTTCTTAAATGAAGGTGTTTATTATTAAGGGTAAAAAAAAATCCAAACCTACATGACCAGCATGACCATGGGCAGCACGGTGGTGCAGTGGTTAGCACTGTTGCCTAACAGCTAGAAGGTTCCAGGTTTGAATCCTGAGGCTGGCAGGGGTAGGAACCTTTCTGTGTGGAGTTTGCATGTTCTCCCTGTGCTGCGTGGGTTTACTCTGGGGGCTCTGGTTTCCTCCCACAATCCAAAGACATGCATGTTAGGTTAATTGGTTGTTCTAAATTGTCCTTGGATATCTGTCTCCTATAGGCCCTTAGAATAGAGGGTTAGTACTAGTGAAACGCTTTGAGTGGTCTTTGAGACTAGAAAAGCGCTATATAAGTGCAGGTCCTTATCCCTTATCCCTGACCCTGTGTGAAAAAGTGACCCCGCCCCTCCATCCTTCCATTAAAACATAAATTAACTGTGGTTTATCACATCTTTGGAATGCTGAGTTCAATTTCTCTAGCCACACCAAGGCCTGATTACTGCCACACTTGTTCTCAATCAAGAAATCACTTAAATAGGACCTGCCTGACAAAGTGAAGTAGACCAAAAGAGCCTCAAAAACTAGACATCAAGTAATTGAGATCTATCTGTCTGGAAAAGGTTATAAAGCCATTTCTAAAGCTTTGGGACTCCAGTGAACCATAGTGAAAGCCATTATCCACAAATGGCGAAAACATGGAACAGTGGTGAACCTTCCCAGGAGTGGCTGGCTGACCAAAATCACCCCAAGAGCGCAGTGCTGACTCATCCAAGAGGTCACAAAAGACCCCACAACAACATCCAAAGAACTGCAGGCCTCGCTTGCCTCAGTTAAGGTCAATAAGAAAGAGATTGGGCAAAAATGGCCTGCATGGCAGAGTTCCAAGACAAAATTCACTGCTGAGCAAAAAGAACATAAAGGCTTGTTTCAGTTTTGCCAGAAAACATCTTGATGATCCCCAAGACTGTGGGGAAAATACTCTGTGGACTGACAAGACAAAAGCTGAACTTTTTGGAAGGTGTGTGCTTCATTACATCTTTCTTTGAGGTGGGTCGAATAAACCCTGTACTGTGTGCTGTCATATACAGACCACCCAAATATAATAAGGACTTTTTAAATGACTTTGCCATTTTTTTAGCTGGTATTGTTACAAATTATGATCGTGTTCTTATCGTTGGAGATTTTAACATACGTGTGTTGTCCTGATAAGCCGCTGGTGAAACACTTTTTAAATCTCATTGATTCTCTAAATCTGGTGCAGTCCGTGACTGGTGGTGCTACTCACGAGCACGGACACAAGTTAGATCTTGTCCTCTCGTATGGCCTGTCTGTTTTTAATTTAGAAATCTGTGACACTGTATTGTCTGACCATATGCCTGTATTATTAGAGGCTGATCTGTCACGCACTGCAGCTAAAATTCGCGCTCCTGCTCAGCGCTGCCGGGTTTTTAACCCTTCCACTGCCGGTCGGTTCTCCGCTGCCTTTGACCATCTCTGTGTCCCTCCCGGCTCCATCTCATCTGTGGAGGAACTCAACTCCTGGTTTCACTCCTCCTGCCAAACCATCTTGGACTCTGTGGCTCCACTGAAAACCAAGCAGCCTCGATCCAAACCTGAGCCGTGGTTCAATGACAGAACTGGTGCAGTCAGACAGGAGTGCCGCAGAGCTGAACGCAGATGGAAGAAGGACAAACTGCAGGTGTCACTGCAGATTTTAAAAGACTGCTGGTGTCAGTATCAAAATACTGTCAAGCAGGAAAAAAGCAAATATTTTGCTAATATTGTTTTATCTCATTGTCATAATCAACGTGTTTTATTTAACACTATTGACTCTGTTCTTAATACCCCACAGAGTGACTGTTTGGAGGCCTCCTCTGAGTTATGCAATGATTTTATGAACTTTTTTATTGATAAGGTGGCCACCACCAGGGCTCTCATCTCACCTCCTGCCTCTGATCCTTCTGTCTCTGTCCCTTGTTCTGCTGTTTTCAATCAGTTTGAACCTGTCTCTGTCATTTTTAGAGGATGTGGTTACCCACATTAAGCCCTCAGGGTCTCCCTGTGATGCTGTCCCTCCTAGACTTTTTAAAGAGGTGCTTCCCACTATAGGCTAGTCAGTTCTCGTCATCTTGAACTGCAGCCTGTCATCTGGTGTGGTTCCTGCAAATTTTAAACATGCAGTAGTACAGCCCTTGATTAAGAAACCTGGTCTTGATCATACCATGTTGGCAAATTTTAGGCCTATTTCCAAGCTGCCATTTCTCTCAAAAATTTTAGAGAAAATTGTCTGTATGCAGCTGAAATGTTTTCTGGATGAACACGGTATTTTGGAGATTTTTCAATCTGGTTTCAAAGCTCTTCATAGCACAGAGACAGCCTTGTTAAGAGTTTTTAACGATATTCTCTTGGCATGTGATTCAGGTGAATATGCTGTTCTTGTGCTGCTTGATTTAACTGCTGCCTTTGACACAGTGGATCATCATGTTTTAATTTCCCGTTTGCAGCACCTAGTGGGCATTTGTGGCACTGCTCTCAACTGGTTTAGATCCTATCTGTCAGACAGGACTTTTAAAGTTAGCATGTCTGGGTTTGAATCCTCATCTGCTCCTCTGCCTTACTGGGTCCCACAGGGGTCAGTTCTAGGGCCCATGCTTTTTTCTCTGTACATACTTCCACTGGGCTCCATTTTTAAAAAGCATGGTATCTTTTTCCACCTGTATGCTGATGACGGTCAGATTTATGTCCCTCTAAAACAAAAAGCTGCCTCATCAGTAAACTCACTCCTGGCATGCATTGAAGACATAAAGTCTTGGATGGCCCTAAACTTCCTAAATTTTAATGATAAGAAGACCGAAGTGATGGTGTTTGGACCTAGTCGCCCCTGTGAATCCCTTCCTGTATACTTGGCCCCCCTTACTCCTTATGTTAAATCCACAGCTAGGAACCTTGGTTTTATCATGGACAATGATTTTAAATTAGACACACAGATTTGTTCTGTGGTAAAATCCAGCTTCTTTCATGTAAGGCGTTTAGCAAAAGTAAAACCCATTCTCTCTAGACCACCCTTGGAAACAGTAATCCATGCTTTTATTTCATCTTGGCTGGATTACTGTAACACACTTTACGCCGGTGTCAGCCAGTCATCTCTTTCCCGTCTGCAGCTGGTTCAGAACGCTGCTGCTCGTCTTTTAACAGATACACATGGAAGAGATCACATCACACCCATCTTAGCTTCACTCCACTGGCTGCCCGTGTATTTTAGAGTTCATTTTAAAAATCTTTTATTTGTTTTTAAATCCTTGAATGGTCTTGCTCCACCTTACCTCTCTGAGCTTCTGCATCCCTACGCTCCCACCCGGTCCCTTAGGTCAGCTGAACAGCTGCTTTTGGAGGTACCAAAGGCGAGGCGCAAGCTCAGAGGGGACAGAGCCTTTTCGATCATGGCCCCCAGGTTATGGAATGATTTACCCCTGGACATTAGACAAGCACCTTCACTGTCCATTTTTAAAACACGTCTTAAAACAAATTTTTACTCCCTGGCCTTTGACCCAGTATGAGACATTGATTTTATTGAACGAAATAGATTTTTATTTATTTTTTTCCACAATATTTTTTATTGAACTTTTTTTTACAAACATGGCAAAAACAGTCAAACACTAACACTAAAGTAATTTAAAAATAAAAAAACCCCACTAACTACAACAAAAAAATGTACTAAAAACAACAACAACCATTAACAAAGGCAAGTCAACAACAATGCTCCTCTGTTTAGTCTAGGTAATCTATTACATAAGAATGCATAATATACAGTGGGGCAAAAAAGTATTTAGTCAGCCACCAATTGTGCAAGTTCTCCCACTTAAAAGATGAGAGAGGTCTCCAATTTTCATCATAGGTATACCTCAACTATGAGAGACAAAATGAGGGGAAAAAAAATCCAGAAAATCACATTGAAGGATTTTTAATGAATTAATTGGTAAATTCCTCGGTAAAATAAGTATTTGGTCAATAACAAAAGTTCATCTCAGTACTTTGTTATATACCCTTCACTGGCAATGACAGAGGTCAAACGTTTTCTGTAAGTCTTCACAAAGTTTTCACACACTGTTGCTGGTATTTTGGCCCATTCCTCTATGCAGATCTCCTCTAGAGCAGTGATGTTTTGGGGCTGTCGCTGGGCAACACAGACTTTCAACTCCCTCCAAAGATTTTCTATGGGGTTGAGATCTGGAGACTGGCTAGGCCACTCCAGGACCTTGAAATGCTTCTTACGAAGCCACTCCTTTGTTGCCCGGGTGGTATGTTCGGGATCATTGTCATGCTGAAAGATCCAGCCACGTTTCATCTTCAGTGCCCTTGCTGATGGAAGGAGGTTTTCACTCAAAATCTCACGATACATGGCCCCATTCATTCTTTCCTTTACACGGATCAGTCGTCCTGGTCCCTTTGCAGGAAAACAGCCCCAAAGCATGATGTTTTCACCCCTATTCTTCACAGTAAGTATGGTGTTCTTTCTCCTCCAAACACAAGAGGTTGAGTTTTTACCAAAAAGTTCTATTTTGGTTTCATCTGACCATATGACATTCTCCCAATCCTCTTCTGGATCATCCAAATGCTCTCTAGCAAACTTCAGACGGGCCTGGACATGTACTGGCTTAAGCAGGGGGACACATCTGGCACTGCAGGATTTGAGTCCCTGGCGGCGTAGTGTGTTACTGATGTAGCCTTTGTTACTTTGGTCCCAGCTCTCTGCAGGTCATTCACTAGGTCCCCCCGTGTGGTTCTGGGATTTTTGCTCACCGTTCTCGTGATCATTTTGACCCCACGGGGTGAGATCTTGCGTGGAGCCCCAGATCGAGGGAGATTGTCAGTGGTCTTGTATGTCTTCCATTTTCTGATAATTGCTCCCACAGTTGATTTCTTCACACCAAGCTGCTTACCTATTGCAGATTCAGTCTTCCCAGCCTGGTGCAGGTCTACAATTTTGTTTTTGGTGTCCTTTGACAGCTCTTTGGTCTTGGCCATAGTGGAGTTTGGAGTCTGACTGTTTGAAGTTGTGGACAGGTGTCTTTTATACTGATAACAAGTTCAAACAGGTGCCATTAATACAGGTAATGAGTGGAGGACAGAGGAGCCTCTTAAAGAAGAAGTTACAGGTCTGTGAGAGCCAGAAATCTTGCTTGTTTGTAGGTGACCAAATACTTATTTTACCGAGGAATTTACCAATTAATTTATTAAAAATCCTTCAATGTGATTTTCTGGATTTTTTTTTCCCTTCTCATTTTATCTCTCATAGTTGAGGTATACCTATGATGAAAATTGGAGACCTCTCTCATCTTTTAAGTGGTAGAACTTGCACAATTGGTGGCTGACTAAATACTATTTTGCCCCACTGTACATTCACCAGCTTGGAATTTGCAAGGTCCACACATATCATTCACCTTCTTCTTCAGAAGTTATGTTTAATTTCTTTACATAATCAATGAAAGGTCTCAATATACAGTATTCTCAAACACATTTTCCTTTGATTTCAGTATGTATGTTATTCTTTCTAGTGGAAGGTTTGTTAACATCTGTCTTAACCACTGAGTCACATCTGGTCTATGAGTCTTTTTCCACAGTAGTGCAATACATTTTTTGGCATTAAGCAAACTGAGGTCTATGAATGCTCTTTCACTCTTATTAAAGTTATGTTTTTCTGGATACAGACCCAACAAAAACAGTTTAGGGTTCAATGTGAATTGTTTTGAAATTATTTTTTCAATTGTTACCCTCACCTCTTCCCAAAACATTCTAATTTTTCTACATTCCCATAAACAATGAAATAGGGTTCCTTTACTTTCCATACATTTTGTGCATGTATCTGGTATGTTTTTGTTATATCTATTTAACTCCACTGGTGTAACATACAGCCGCATTAACCATTTAAAATGTATCAGTTTAAGACGTACATTTATTGATTTGGTTTGAGCTTCTGCACAAGCCATTTCCCATTGTTCCTCTGAAATTTCAATTTGCAGGTCTTCTTTCCAATAATTCAGTCTTTTCTGTGAGTTTTCACTTGAGAATAGTGTCAATGAGTTGTAAAACTCTGAAATAATACCCTTTCTCTTACTATCTTTCGTCAAAATTTTTTCCAAGGATGAATAAGTAGGTCGGGTGAGAGCATTATTTTGATTTGATTGAATAAAATTTCTAAGCTGAAGATATTTAAAAAAGTGTGTTCTATTAAGATTGAATTTGATCCTCAGTTCTTCAAAAGACATTATGTTATCTGAACGTGACAAATATAAGTCTTGAATCTTTTGAATCCCTTTTAAATTCCATACTTTAAATACAGCATCCACTCTCCCTGGTGTAAAATATTGATTACCCCATATTGGGCTAAATTGTGACAGTAAGTGTGGTTCTTTTAAATATTTTTTGGTTTCACACCATATTTTGATCATGTGCTTTACAATTGGATTTTTAACTTGTTTCTGTAATTTTTTTAGCCGAGTCTGAGTATATGAATAAGGGAAGAGGTAAAGGTAAATTGTATGATTCCATTTCAGTTCAGTGAGGAGGATCATTTGATGAAAAATAATATGTCATAGACCTCAGTTGTGCTGACCAGTAATACAACATAAAGTTTGGACATTTCAAACCTCCACGATCAAATGGTAAATATAGTAAGGACAAACGTAATCTAGCCTTCCTATTGTTCCATATAAATTCCACTAACTTTTTTTTAATTCTTGAGAATAGATCTGAAGATGGTGGTAAAGGAATATTTTGAAATAAATAAAGTATTTTTGGTAAGATATTACTTTTAAGTATATTAATTCTCCCGATCATCGACATTGGTAGTGACATCCATCTCTGAAGTAACTCATTAATATCTGTCATTAAGGCTTCATAGTTGGCACTGGCGACTGATTCTAGCTTAGGCAAAATTTGAATTCCTAAATATTTAAACTGATTTACAACATTGAATTGATTTACCTCAGGAGCTGGGTGATTTCTCTGGGTCTCATTTAGCATTAATATTGAAGATTTAGTTTTATTTATTTTATATCCTGATATTTCCCCAAAGTTCTTTATTAAATTTAACAAGGTCGGAATTGATTTTTTAAAATTCGACATAAACAAAATTATGTCATCGGCATACAGGGAGATTTTATGTTCTGTTGGTCCTACTTTAATTCCATATATTTGTGGATGTAAACGTACTGCCATCACTAAAGGTTCAATTGCCATAGTAAACAATAAGGGTGAAAGTGGACAGCCTTGTCGACATCCTCTATTGATTTTTATTGATTTTGAGATATTGCTGTTTGTTAGGATTTCTGCTGTAGCATTATTGTATATTATCTGGACCCATTTTATGAAATTATTTCCAAGTCCAAACCTTTGTAGAACTTCAAAAAGATAGGGCCGTTCGACCCTATCAAAGGCCTTTTCGGTGTCCAATGATAGGAGAGCTGTATCCGGTGCTTCTTTATTGGAATAAATAATATTAAATAATCTTCTTACATTATGGAAGCCTTGTCTTCCCATTATAAAGCCATTCTGATCTCAGTTAATAATATTTGGTAATATTTCTTGTAGTCGTTTTGCTAAAATTTTACAGATTATCTTAAGATCAGCATTTAATAGGCTTATTGGTCTCACGTTTTCACATTTATTAGGGGGTTTACCTGGTTTTGGCAACAGTATAATTAAGGCATTATTCATGTATGGTGGTAAATTACCATTTTGAAATGCTTCTAAAACCATTTCCAAAAGTGGTTTTATTAATTTATTCTTAAATTTTTTATAGAGGTCAACTGGAAGACCATCTGGTCCTGCTCTTTTTCCTGATTTCATATTATCAATGGCTTGCCCAACTTCTTGACTAATTTTAGACTCCAGTATCTCCCTGTTTTCATTTGGAATACACAGTATAGATAATCCACCCAAAAACCCATTTAGTTTTGTTAAGTCAGTTTCATTTTTTGTATCATATAGTTTTTTATAATAATCTCTAAAGGCACTATTAATTTCTAAAGGATCTATAACTACCTGTCCGTTACTTATAATACTGGTAATTGGTGTTTTAAATTCTAATTGTTTAATCTGCCATGCCAATAATTTTCCTGATTTTTCACCTTGTTCATAAAAAGTTTGCTTCAATCTTAGAAGACTTGAGGCAGCTCTATTCGCTGATTTTTTGTCATATTCAGCTCTCAGAATCAGTAATTCGTTCTCTAACTGTGGGTTACTTCCTGCATACACCTTTTCTTGAAGAATTTTTATTTTACATTCCAATTGGACTCTCTCCTCTCGAGTCTTCTTAGATTTTGAACCTGTATAACTAATAATATGCCCCCTAATAAAAGCTTTGAAAGCCTCCCACTTTATACATGCCGTTGTTTGTGTAGTATTAATATCAAAGAACTCATCTATCTGTTTTTCTATGTACTTAACAAATTCCTCATCCTGAAGCCATTTATGCTGAAAATGCCACCTACCTGGATCCTTTGTCAATTTCTTATCTACATATATTAGACAGCAGGGTGCATGATCAGAGATCACAATGTTATCATAGAAACAGTTTTGAATCTTTGGACCTTAATTCTGTAGAGATCAAAAAGTAGTCTATAAGTGAGAATGTCTTATAGGTATTAGAATAACAAGAATAGGCTTTGACTTGTGGTTTCATTTCTCTCCATATATCTAGCAATCTCAATTCTTTCATAAAATGATTAATGGTCATCCTGCATCCATTGTGCGTACAGTCCAGTCCTGTTGACCTATCTATACTGGGATTCAATGTACAATTAAAATCCCCTGCTATTATATGTTGCCCTGTAAGTGATGATAAAGTAAGGAATAAACTAACAAAGAAGTTTTGATCATCAATATTGGGGCCATATAAGTTCATCAGATTTATATTTTCTAATAACAAAGATCCTTGGATGATTAGATATCTTCCAAGTTTGTCTCCAATTACATTTTTCACTTGAAATGGGACTGTTTTATGTATGAGAATCATAACTTCCCTAGCTCGGGATGAAAATGATGAGGTGAACATGTTACCTTGCCATCTTCTCCTAATTCTTTTTACATCCTCTTCTATTAGATGAGTTTCTTGTAAAAATACAATTTTTGAATCTATGTCTTTTATTTTATTCATAACTTAAGTTTTTTTTAGATTTTGTAGACCTCTGTAATTCCATGAAGTTAAATTAAGATTAATGCTTTGATCTATGATCAATAAGGAGTTTGAGATTACCTTGCAATATGAACATGCTCATACAGAGAAGCAAAAACATGGATGATTGAACATTCATCCTACAAACTACACAAAAACAAATTCCCTTTCCCCACATTCACAATCAGAATCAGAATCAGAATGAGCTTTATTGCCAAGCATGTTAAAAACATACGAGGAATTTGACATGACATTAGGCGCGCTGGATAAGCGCTTCCTAATGACATGGCAGCCATGCAAGGTGCCTCATCAAAACAGTGGGGGGTAAAGAGGGGGAGGGGGGGAGGGGGGATGACACATTGGGCAGAGAGAAAAAACATAGTTTATCAAAATAAAGCTCATATGAGCAAGATTGTGATCACATAGAAAAAACCCCTCTAATGCACAATTAGCAGACAATACAGATCACACATTAACGAAGCACAAGCAAGTTGAGAGAGACAGTGTATGTGTGTGAGTGTCAGTATATGTGTATCAGTCATGTAAAGTTGTATGCAGTGTGTGTATCAGTTACTGGAGAACAGCAAAAATCCTCCCTCAGCAACGTTTAGATGTTATGTCTTTAGTGTCCTAAACATAGATAGCATGTCCACAAGAGTAACTCTCAGTGCATGTCCGATGGTAAATTCCATGCCAGTCACATGACGCTGTCCTTGAGAGTTCAGATTACTGCACACCAGTTGTTTATGTTAGGGAGAAGCCAAGCCAAAACTCCCTTCTGCCTTATCTTTTTTTTTTTTTTTTTTTCTTGCCTTCTGATTGTTGCTCTGAGTGTTGCTATCCCTGTGCTGTTGCAATCCTGGAATTTCCCCGTTGTGGGACTAATAAAGGCTTATCTTATCTTATCTTATCTTATCTTATCTTCCTCCAGGAGGAATGAAATCTTCAGGGCGCCGAATCAAGGTCTAATAGGCACAGTTCACTTAGAGCATAGAATTTTCATCTCTCATGCAATTCTGTGCTTAATAATTTCCATACACAGGCTTTAAAATCATTCCCTGGAGAGCACTCAGCGACTCCAAGATGTTTTCCACCTACCGAAACATAGATAAACATGTCCACAGAGTCCATCTCTCTTCAGTGCATGCCAGATGGTAAATTCCATGTTAGTCACATTTGCCGCTATCAGTGCTCTCCCCAGCTGGTCGAATTTGTTGAGGGAGCTACGCCGGGTCCGCATTTTGATTAGCTCATCCAACTTCTATAATTTTCGATACACCAGGAAAACTCCAGAGCCAAACAGCAGAAATCCTCTGATCATGCCAAAACAGGTAGATGTCTTCCACATCTTCAGTCGAATCACGCAGATACATGAGTTCCAATTGTTCCATGAGTCTCTCCACTTGGGCTCCCCCTGGCCTGATTTTCTGTTAAAAAGTGGTGTCAATAGCATTAAAGCCCACAATTCCATAATTTCCATAATTTCCGTTTGGATCGAGATGCAGCAGAAGAAGAGCAAGACACAGACAGGACACAGCAAGCTGGGATCAGATCAAGGGAGGAGGAGAGGAGAGAAATGCGTCTGCTCTCTCTGAAAGCCGGAAGAAGAAGATCATGGTAATCCCCCCAAAATCAAAAAAATTCCATCTCCCGTTATAGCTAGTGACTGTTCCACACCTGCGAGGATCAGTCAAACCACTCTCCCTTTCTCCTCTCAATCACCCTGACTCTACTACTATTTTTAATGACATTAACTCTCTTCTGTAGTTTTTTCAACATAACTTCAAAGTTTTATAGCAACTTTGTACATCATAGCTTTTTTTTTTTTAATACAGTCTGTATTTTGTAAACATGTTATATGTTTCAGATCAATCAGATGCCTGTACAAATGCTTAAATGTTCTACCTTTGTCATGTTCATGCTTAGCTCCCACCAGTCTCCTTTTGGATCTGCTTAATGAGCTCCTGTGCCTCTTGAGGGGTCTTGAAGATGTGGGTTCTCCCTTTATATGTGACCAGCAGTCTTGCCGGATGAATCACTCCGTGATGAATCCTGAGGTTGCGCAGCTCTTTGCGGGCGGGGTCGAGCTGCCTCCTTAATTGTTGAATTCCTGTGGCCAAATCTGGGTAGAACCGCACCTGTTGATCCTGGTATTTAATTTCCCCTTAAGCTCGCGCCGCGTTGGTGACCGTCATCTTGTCTCTGTAGTTGAGGAACTTCATAATCAGCGTCCTCGGTGGTGTCTTATTATCTCTCGGTGGGCCGATTCAGTGAGCGCTCTCTAAGACGACCAATGACTGCAGGTCCGCGTTGTTCAGCGCTTCTGGAATCCACTTTTCCAAAAAGGAACATGAGTTCCGTCCCTCCGCTCCCTCCGGGAGGCCCACCAGCCTCAAATTATTCCATCGCGAGCGGGATTCCAAGTCCAGGATGTTATCTTCCAGACGTTTCCATTTTAATTCCAGTGTTTGCAACTTTGATTGTAGGCTGGTGACGTCATCTTCAGCGTTTGAAATTCGGAGCTCCGCCTGCGATACTCGTTCCATACAGCCGCTTATTTCCTTTCTCATTCCTTCTATCGCTTCTATAATCCCATCAAATTTAGACGAAAACGCTGTTCTCATGGAGTTGATGGCTGTGAGCACTGCATTTGTCCCCTTTTCAGCAGCTCTCGCTCCGCCGCTGGCTACATCCTCCGCCATCGTCTCTGGATTTTTTTCTGTTTCGCCTCGAGTGTGGAAGTCTGTTAGCTTGGGTTGTTTTGTCGAATTGCTTTTTCCTCCGCCTAATTTCCCAGCCTTGGTCTTTACCATATCCGCGCCTAAATGCTGGGATGGGTTTTTGTTCCAATTAAGAGAGTTTTAGTAAACTTTTTATTTTTAGGAGCAGAGCAGTGTGAAACACGTCTTCCTACGTGGCCGCCATAACCAGAAGTCCGATTTTTATTTATTTTACTTTTTATTTTATTTATGATTTTTTTTTTTTTACTGTGGTTCTTGTGTTAGTGCCCTTTGTGTTAGTGCCCTGCTTTTGTGTAGTGAGTGTTGCTTTTAAAGTGCTTTATAAATAAAGTTGATTGATTGATTGGTGAAAAAGTAACACAGCATTTCAGAAAAGGAACATCATACCAGCAGGAAAATATGGTGGTGGTAGTGGGATGGTCTGGGGCTGTTTTGCTGCTTCAGGATCTGGAAGACTTGCTGTGGTAAATGGAACAATGAATTCTGCTGTCTACCAAAAAATCCTGAAGGAGAATGTCTGGCCATCTGTTCGTGACCTCAAGCTGAAGCACATTGTGTTCTGCAGCAGGACAATGATCCAAAACACACCAACAAGTCCAACTCTGACTGGCTTAAGAAAAACAAAATGAAGACTTTGGAGTAGCTTTGTCACATCTCGCCGCTCATCAGCGGCGCCAGCTGCACGCACACGTGTGCCTCGTCAGCGGCGAAGGATTTAAGCCGCCTCGCCCTGGGCTTCGGCCTGAAGCCGTCCGTCTTCATTGGCTTCCCTTGCTGCAAAGAATCCCCTTCACCAAGCAAGATAGCAAATAAGATTCTCTTACCTTCTCCTTCCAATCTCCTCCCCTGTGCACAGGTGGATTCCCCGGCGGCGGACAACATTCTCCAGCCGTCATCTCCTTGCTGCTGCATCAGGCGCTCCAGGTCGCTGTCTACCGGGCTACGCCCTTGCTACGCCAGCCACCTGCCCAAACCAAGTAAGCCAGCTGTTATTGCTACAATCTCCTGTATTGGTGTGGTGCCCGTTACCCTTCTCCCTCTGCTTCTCCCATAGGGTTGTCCGGCTGAACGGCTTCCTGCCCCCGTGCCTGACGCAGACGCCACCACCAATACATCCACATATCACAGACACGCAACCACACACACACTTGTTGTTCAATAAACTGTTAAACCTATTCTGAGCCTGCGTGTGTGTCTCCTGAGCCGTGCATTATGTCAGTACGGCTTCAGCAGAGCGGCTCGGCAGACAGCGGGCTCACACTCGAGGCTCAAATAGGTTTGATAGTTTATCAGCAACAGGTGATGCTGAATCAATTAGTTAAGATCACTCACCGGTTAGATCGCCTGGATCTCCCGCAGCCGTTCCCCCCGGCTCGTCAGGGAGGTGCAGCTCCTACCTCTCCGGTGGCCGGTCAGACTGATCCCGAGTCGCCAACCCGGCTCACACCCATTCCAACCCCCGCCCGCTTTAGCGGACAGCTCGGCGGAGCGCGGGGGTTCATCATGCAGTGTGAGTTGGTGTTCTCCCGCGTCCCTGGGGATTTTCCCTCAGACCACAGCTGAATTGGCTATATAGGAAACCTCCTGGAGGGGCGGACACTCACCTGGGCTTACGCCGTCATGGCGAAGCCCAGCTATGCCAACCTCTCCTACGGCCAATTCGTGCAATAGTTCCTCGACGTGTTTGATCATAGTCGTCGAGATAGTGTGTTACTTGATCGTGTTCTCTGTCTTCTGCAGGGAGGTCGGTCAGCTGCAGACTACTCGATCGACTTCCGGGTCATTGTGGAGGAGGTTGGCTGGGATGAGCCCTCGCTCTGCGGCATCTTCCTCCGCAGTCTGAACTCTGGTCTGAGGGATGAGCTGGCTGGTCGCGATATTCTGGGGAGGCTTTCAGAGCTGATATCACTAGCAATTAGTTTGGATAACAGGCTTCGCGAGCGGTCTTCAGAGCGGAAGTCTGCTTCTTGCTCGTGGGGAGGCTCGTCTCGCCTGTCCCAAGCTCGCCCCCTGGCGTCGCCACCGCCAGACTCCTCCGAGAAGTCGGAGGCGAAGGCGGTGGTCCGGTCAAAGCTCCATCTAGCGAAGAAACAACGCCGCCGGGAGTTGGGCCTCTGCATGTATTGCGGAGGCAGTCAACACTCTGTGGAGCATTGTCCAGAGAAGCCGGTTAGGGGTCCGCGAATCACTGTAGGGGGCCTTGCAGATTCTAACCGGTCGAGTCCCCTCACTCAATTGATGCTGCCCATTCGTTTCTGTCATAACTCCACTGGGCACCTCACTCATGCACTGGTGGATTCAGGCGCAGAGGGCAGCTTTATTTCACAGAGCCTGGCAACCCGATTGGGCATCCGTTGCCATGCCCTCAAGACTCCTCTCGCCCTAGTAAATCTCTCCCGTGTTTCCCTGGGAAAAGTAACACACCAGACCATCCCCGTCCCTGTTATTGTTTCTGGAAATCATTGGGAGGAGATCACCTTTTACGTCCTACCTAACTCAGTATCTCCCGTCATCCTCGGATACCCATGGTTCCGCCTCCACAGCCCTGTCCTGGACTGGAGGTCTGGCAGAGTGTCTGCCTGGAGCTCCTTCTGTATGAGCACCTGCCTCCAATCTGCTGCCTGTGCCCCGTCCTCGCCTTCAACTCCTAAGGACGCCGCGCCTCCGGATCTCACCCTGGTGCCCTCGGAGTTTCACGACCTGGGTATGGTTTTCAGCAAATCCAAGGCGATGTCTCTTCCCCCGCACCGGCCCTATGACTGTGCTATAAACATCCGCCAGGGGGCACCCTTACCCTCGGGGCGACTCTACAGCCTGTCTGCGCCGGAGAAGGAGGCAATGAATTCTTATCTCAAGGAGTCGCTGAGTGCTGGAATCATCCGTCCCTCGTCATCACCATTAGGCGCTGGGTTCTTCTTCATGGGCAAGAAGGACGGCTCCCTTCGTCCTTGTATTGACTATCGCGCCCTGAATGACATCACGGAGAAGGACCGCTACACCTTGCCCCTAATGGACACCGCCTTCCACTCCCTCCAGGGGGCGACTTGGTTCACCAAGATGGATCTTCGCAGCGAATACCACCTCGTCCGGATCCGGGAGGGAGACGAGTGGAAGACAGCCTTCCGTACCCCGAACGGTCATTTCGAGTACCTGGTTATGCCGTTCGGGTTGACCAACGCTCCAGCCGTCTTTCAGCGCCTTATAAATGACGTCCTCCAGGACTTCATCGGCCTGTTTGTGTTCGTCTACCTGGATGACATCCTCATCTTCTCCAGATCCAGGGACGAGCACCGGGTCCATGTGAGGCGGGTCCTTCAGAGGCTGCTGGAGAACCGGTTATATGTCAAGGCTGAGAAATGTGAGTTTTACGCCAAGACTACATCCTTCCTCGGGTTCGTCATCTCCCACGACCAGGTGCTTCCGGACCCAGCGAAGGTGAAAGCGGTGGTGGAATGGCCCACTCCCACATCAAGGAAACGGGTACAACGGTTTATTGGGTTTGCCAACTTCTACCGCCGCTTTGTCCCGAACTTTGGTACCATCGTCGGTCCTCTGACCCACCTCACGTCTCCTAAGGTCCCGTTCCGGTGGACTGAAGAGGCCGCAGCTGCTTTCCAGGCGCTGAAGGCGGAGTTCTCCTCCTCCCGGGTCCTCAGCCAAGTCGATCCCTCGCTGCAATGCATCGTGGAGGTGGACGCTTCGGACACGGGGGTGGGGGCGGTGTTATCTCAGCGGTCACCTGACGACGGGATCAAACGGCCCTGCGCCTTCTTCTCTCGGTGCTTGTCCCCGGCGGAACAAAATTACGACGTGGGGGACAGAGAGCTCCTCGCCATCAAGCTCGCGCTGCAGGAGTGGTGTCACTGGCTAGAGGGGGCGGCCCTGCCGTTCGTGGTTCTCACCGACCACAAGAACTTGGAGTATTTAAGATCTGCCAAGCGTCTGAACGCCTGCCAGGCGCGTTGGTCCTTGTTCTTTGCCAGGTTCTGCTTCAACATCACCTTTGGGCCTGGCTCCAAGAACGGCCTGCCTGACACCCTCTCTAGGCAATTTGCCCCTGAGGCGTCTGAGGACGCAGCCCACACCATCTTGCCCAGGTCGTGCATCATGGGAGCCGTCACTTGGGACATCAAAAGTAAGATCCGGAAGGTGCAGGAATCGGAACCAGACCCTGGCGGCGGATCGGAGGGGAGGCTTTTTGTGCCGTCCACGGTCCGGGGGGAGGTCATCCACTGGCTGCACACATCTAAGCTCACTTGCCACCCTGGTTCCTCCCGGATGATTGACTTACTCCAACGATCCTTCTGGTGGCCGGGCCCGCGGAAGGACGCTGCCCGCTACGCCCGGGCCTGCCCCGTCTGCGCCACCAGTAAATCAGGTAATGCCCCTCCAGCGGGTTTGCTCCAGCCCCTGCCCGTCCCTGGCAGGCCCTGGTCGCATATCGCCCTGGACTTCGTCACTGGTCTCCCGGTCTCCAACACCTTCGACACAGTCCTGACCATTGTAGATCGTTTCTCCAAGGCTGCTCACTTCATCCCATTACAAGGGCTTCCATCTGCCTTGGAGACGGCGGACCTCCTCATCCAGCACATGGTCAGGCTGCATGGGATTCCGGTAGACGTGGTCTCGGACCGGGGCCCCCAGTTTTCCTCAGAGGTTTGGAGGTCCTTCTGCAACGCCCTGGGAGCCAAGGTGAGCCTCTCCTCCGGCCATCACCCCCAATCCAACGGGCAGTGTGAGCGGACCAATCAGGAGCTGGAGGCTGCGCTCCGCTGCGCCACAACATCCAAACCTGCGTCCTGGAGCACTCATCTCGCCTGGGTGGAGTACGCCCACAATACCGCCCGCTCTTCTGCCACTGGGATGTCCCCATTTAAGGCGTCCCTGGGCTACGACCCCCCTCTGTTCCCTACGCAGGAGAGTGAGGTAACTGTCCCCTCAGTTCGGGCGCACCTCAGGCGGTGCCGCTCCATCTGGGCGTCGGCGCGCAATGCGCTTTTACACACGGCGGAGCGCAACAAGTCTACGGCGGACTGGCACAGAAGACCTGCCCCAGCCTACCAGGTAGGCCAACGTGTCTATGTGTCTACCCAGGACGTCGTTTTAAAGGGTGAGAGGAGAAAGTTGGCACAGCGTTTTATGGGCCCATACTCCATCACCAGGATTATCAACCCGGTGGCTGTGCGTGTGGCTATTCCCCCCTCCCTCCGCATCCATCCCACCTTCCACGTTTCCAAGGTGAAGCTGTCAGTCTCCGACCCCCTTTGCCCTCCCCCTGCTGCGCAGCCCGCGCCCCGGATGATTGATGGCCATCCGGCCTGGCCAGTCTCTTCCATCCTGGACTCCCGGCGCCGGGGTCGCGGGTTACAGTACTTAGTGGATTGGGAGGGCTATGGACCTGAACATAGGCAATGGGTGCCCTCGTCGTTTGTGTTGGATCCATCCCTCATCACTGAGTTCCACCGAGCGCACCCGGAGAAACCATCACCAGGAGGCGCTGCTAGAGGGGGGAGTACTGTCACATCTTGCCGCTCATCAGCGGCGCCAGCTGCACGCACACCTGCGCCTCGTCAGCGGCGAAGGATTTAAGCCGCCTCGCCCTGGGCTTCGGCCTGAAGCCTTCCGTCTTCATTGGCTTCCCTTGCTGCAAGGAATCCCCTTCATCAAGCAAGATAGCAAGTAAGATTCTCTTACCTTCTCCTTCCAGTCTCCTCCCCTGTGCACAGGTGGATTCCCCGGCGGCGGACAACATTCTCCAGCCGTCATCTCCTCACTGCTGCATCAGGCGCTCCAGGTCGCTGTCTACTGGGCTACGCCCTTGCTACGCCAGCCACCTGCCCAAACCAAGTAAGCCAGCTGTTATTGCTACAATCTCCTGTATTGGTGTGGTGTCCGTTACCCTTCTTCCTCTGCTTCTCCCATAGGGTTGTCCGGCTGAACGGCTTCCTGCCCCTGTGCCTGACGCAGACGCCACCACCAATACATCCACATATCACAGACACGCAACCACACACACACTTGTTGTTCAATAAACTGTTAAACCTATTCTGAGCCTGCGTGTGTGTCTCCTGAGCCGTGCATTATGTCAGGCCTAGTCAAAGTCCTGACCTGAATCCGATTGAGATGCTATGGCATGACCTTAAAAGGGCGGTTCATGCTCTAAAACCCTCCAGTGTGGCTGAATTATAACAATTCTGCAAAGATGAGTGGGCCAAAATTCCTCCACAGCATTGTAAAAGACTCATTGCCAGTTATTGCATATGCTTGATTGCAGTTGTTGCTGCTAAGGGTGACCCAACTAATTATTAGGTTTAGGGGACAATCACTTTTTCACACAGGGCCATGTAGGTTTGGATTTTTTCCGTTAATAATAAACACCTTCATTGAAAAACTGCATTTTGTGTTTACTTGTGTTATCTTGTGTTATGCTTCAGGAGAGAGCTATTAGAATAATAAACAAAGCTGCTTACAGAGAACCAACAAACCCACTTTTTCTTAAATTAAAAGCTCTCAAGTTGAAAGATCTGGTTGATTTTAAAACTGCAGTAATAATGTTTAAAGTGAAGAATCTATCACTGCCCACAAATATCCACAAGTTGTTCTGAATAAGGGAGAAATAATATCATTTCAGAGAAACATGTATATTTCAAAAAACTTCTGTGAGAACTACCACCAAGCAACACTGTGTCTCAGTGCAAGGAGTCAGACTGTGGAACACTTTAGGACTTGAATTAAAATCATGTACAACGCTTGGACAATTTAAACAAAAACTAAAGGAAGAAATACTCCAAACATGTATACAATATGACTTGTAAAATTACATAAGAATTATCATATTCAAAGTCAAAGTCAAAGTGCCTTTATTGTCATTCCGTTGTTAATGAACAATGCAACGAAATTGAGATGCTGCTCCCTAAAAACAAACTATAAACAAACTATCACACTCACAGTTTACTCATGCATTTAACATTCTTATAATTACAACAATAAATAATGCTTGAAACAAAATTACCTAAAAGTTGAATACAATATGTACGTAGCAATAATGAAAAACATACTGAGCGATAAATACAAAAGACCAGCTTATGCACACAGGGTTGTTGCTACTGTCAGTCTGTGTTGTGCTGTTGCTTAGTTTTTTTTTGTCACGTTTTGTCTTAGCTTTGTTCTGATTTGTAATCACTCTTATTTTATTTTCCTTTTGAATTCTTAGATGGAACATGGGTGGGCAATATAAGCTGCGGCTTCAGCCATCACCCATTTCGGATAACTTATGTTGAATTGTATAATCCGAGGAGTTATTGTTTAATTTGACCTTGTTAGGTTTTTTCCCCCTTTGTTATATTATTCTGTTCCTTTCTTTTAATCTTTACATTTAATCTATTCGAAATAAATAAAGATTCCTTCCTTCATTCATTCATTCATTCGTCTTTGTCCAATATTTAAATTTGTTTGATGATCTGAAACATTTAAGTGTAAAAAGCATACAAAAAAATGAGAAATCAGGAAGGGGCAAACACTTTTTCACACCACTGTATATAACACAGGAATAGTGAGAGTTTAGACAATGCTAACTATTGGCACCATTTATGATGTCTCTGTTGGTATTTTTTTCTGTCAGTTCAGGTGGCCTAAGGGTTCCTTGACATAGACTTTAATAAGTAAATCTTGTTCTTGTTCCAATCTGGATTGGATCCCTATTGCCTTCAGTACTGCCTTAACTCTTTTTGACATAGATTCAACAAATATTCAGAAGTATGGGTCCATATTGATATGTTAGCATCACAGAGTTGCTTCAGATTTGTTTGCTACACATCCATGATGCTCCATGTGTGCATTTCATGTTGTCTACAGTGAATTCTGACACTACAATCCAAACGTTGCAGCAAAAATTGAGACTCAAACTGCTGCCCGCTTGATATTTTCTCTTTTTCAGACCACTCTCTGTAAACCTTAGAGATACAAGTGTGTGAAAAACCCAGTACATGAGCAGTTTATGGAATGTTCAAACCAGGCTATCTGTCACCATCAACCATACTGTGACGTCCACAAACCTGGTGATGAATGAAGTCGACAGAGATGTAGCGTTGGACACAGCTTTATTAAAGGTGTTGATGAACAGTAAACGGCAAGCACCAAGCGGAGTCATCCAGCACAAGAGGAAGTGCTTATCGTGGCAACCCTGCTACAGACGTGGACAAAATTGTTGGTACCCCTCTGTTAATGAAAGAAAAACCCACAACAGTCACAGAAATAACTTGAATCTGACAAAAGTGGTAATAAATAAAACTTCTATGAAAATTAACCATTGAAAATCAGACAATGCTTTTGAATTGTGGTTCAACAGAATTATTTTAAAAAACAAACTCATGAAACAGGCCTGGACAGAAATGATGGTACCCTTAACTTAATATTTTGTTGCACAACCTTTTGAGGCAATCACTGCACTCAAACGATTTCTGTAACTGTCTATGAGACTTCTACATCTCTCAGCAGGTATTTTGGCTCACTCCTCATGAGCAAATTGCTCCAGTTGTCTCAGGTTTGAAGGGTGCCTTCTCCAGACGGCATGTTTAAATTAAAAATTAAAATTAAATTAAAATTTTCAGCTCCTTCCACAGATGTTCAATAGGATTTAGATCAGGGCTCATAGAAGGCCACTTTAGAATAGTCCAATGTTTTGCTCTTAGCCGTTCTTGGGTGTTTTTAACTGTGTGTTTTGGGTCATTATCCTGTTGCAAGACCCATGACCTGTGACTGAGACCAAGCTGTCTGACACTGGGCAGCACATTTCTCTCTAGAATACCTTGATAGTCTTGAGATTTCATTGTACCCTGCACAGATTCAAGACACCCTGTGCCAGATGCAGCAAAGCAGCCCCAGAACATAACAGAACCTCCTCCATGTTTCACAGTAAGGACAGTGTTCTTTTCTTGGTATGCTTCATTTTTGCGTCTGTGAACATAGCGCTGATGTGCCTTGCCAAAAAGTTCCAGTTTTGTCTCATCTGTCCATAGGACATTCTCCCAGAAGCTTTGTGGCTTGTCAACATGCAGTTTGGCAAATTCCAGTCTGGTTTTTTTATGATTTGTTTTCAACAGTGGTGTCCTCCTTGGTTGTCTCCCATGAAGTCCACTTTGGCTCAAACAAAGACGGATGGTGCGATCTGACACTGATGTACCTTGACCTTGGAGTTCACCATGAATGTGTTTAGTTGTTCTGGGCTCTTTTGTTACCATTCGTATTATCCATCTCCTCCTGCGGCCACGCCCAGGGAGGTTGGCTACAGTCCTGTGGATCTTAAATTTCTGAATAATATGTGCAACTGTTGTCACAGGAACATCAAGCTGCTTGGAGATGGTCTTATAGCCTTTACCTTTAACATGCTTGTCTATAATTTTCTTTCTAATCTCCTGAGACAGCTCTCTTCTTTGCTTTCTCTGGTCCATGTTTAGTGTGCTACACACCATGTCACCAAACAGCACAGTGACTACTTGTCACCCTTTAAATAGGCCGACTGACTGATTACAAGTTTGTAGACACCTGTGATGTTAATTAGAGGACACATCTTGGTTGAACAAGTCCCTATGGTCACATTATTTTCAATCTTTTCTAGGGGTACCATCATTTTTGTCAGGCCTGTTTCATCAGTTTGTTTTTTAAAATAATTCTGTTGAACCACAATTCAAACGCACTGTCTGATTTTCATTGGATAATTTTCATAGAATTTTTATTTATTACCACTTTTGTCAGATTCAAGTTATTTCTGTGACCACTGTGGGTTTTTCTTTCATTAACAAAGGGGTACCAACAATTTTGTCCACGTCTGTATATAGGCCTGTGTGGTGACGTGACAGGAAGTTGGCGTCACCACACTGCACTTCACAATAAGTGCCACCATAACACATACCATGTTCAAAAATCACTTAAATCACCTTTCTTCTCCATTATGTTTTGAACTTCAGCAGCTGACCATACAGTACATGCCTAAATTTATTAAAGGGCCTTTTCCACTAGCACGCTTTAGCGCGACACGGGATGGCTCAGCACACTTTGTACACTTTTCCACAAGCCCCAACACGGTTTAACAGCCGCGATTCTCAGCCCCGCTCCAGGGCAGGGTACAGCAGTGCTGAGCTGTGCCGTGTTGTGACGTTAACAGACTGGTCGCCGCTGATTGGTCAGGTCGTAACCGGCGCTGATTGGTCAGGTTGTAACCGCCCCTCTCCTCCTCCTCATCTACCAAATCTTCACGACCTTCTCAATAAAGTTTTTGAAAAAAAAAAAAAAAGAATCTTCACGACCGCCTTTACTCAGCACGCAACCACTGTTGGCGGTTTCTTTTCAGTGTATTGCTGTGCTATTTTCATTTATTCTCTATCAAAAATGGCTTCGCGTAATAAGGGTGTTCCATGGACCAATAAGGAGCTGCAGTGTCTGCTCACTGCATTGTCAGACGAACGTATCCAGCGCGAGTTAGACGGAGCCGCCCGGAATGAAAAAATATACTGGGAGGTCTCGACATCGGAGTCCTTTAACGGTGAGTTTTAATTTTTTTTTATTGTGCGTTTTTTCGCAAATATATTCGGTAAGACGCTCAGTTTATTTATGCAATAAAAAAGCTGTTCATTTGTGGATGGATCGCTGCTTTATTGCAGCACACTGCAGACTAAAGCTTTTATTTTAATTATTCATGTGAACAATATGCTGAAATAAGCTTATGTATTCTTGTTAAAAACTATTGTCTTTTCTGTATATATTGCACTTTCGTGCTGTATTTTATTGTGTGCATTTTCCTTGTAGAATCATCCCACGCGTCCGCCGCGACAGCCCGCCCGGATTCATTCAACCGAGCCTTCCTGACCCACAGCTGGCAGAGACGGCTTCATTCAACCGAGTCTTCGTGACCCAGTTTGGGAAGCTGGTGTAGACACTCAGTGGCCGGCGTGTATAAAATGTCGATTAACCTTCATGTTGTGTTGCAAAGTTTTTTTTTATTTTAATATTTTGTATATAATAAAATGGAATTGTTTTGGAAAGTGTGGTTTGTCTGTTATAACACTGAATTATAAAACAGTATAATTACATAGAAATTCCATTGCCTAGTCTGATCAAAATGATGCTGATCATCCTGTCAGGGGTCAACCATTGTAAAGGTAATGTAATTTTTAACTAGACCAAAAAAGAAATCTTTTTGTAAGCTTTCTGTTCTTTTTATTGAAATATCATAAAAAATTAGCACCAAGTCAAAGTAGGTACAAGTATATGTAAATTGAATGTTCTATCGGCATTCCAAATTCAGAGATTTACAATACTTTAGAAGGAATGTAGCATCATCTAAACGGAAAATAATAATACTGTTGTTCCAAACGTTGACCTGAAGGTGAAAAACATGAATTTTTTAAATTCAGTACATCCAAAATGCCCTAGGATGTAAAAAATAATACAATTTGGTGTTGGCCAGTGTGCCACCGTCTCATTATTTAATACGAATTAAAACAAGTTTCAGCTCATTATTTCTAGGTCATTTGGCAGTTAATTCAAAACAAAAGTGACTTGTGTTGTTGCAGCTTAATTATGAGATAAAATTAATTGTGAGATAAAACCACAGAGCGAGCAAGGCAATAATCCTTGGATCCTCCATTTTTTGTCTCGTGTAAATAAGGACTCAGTCGGGTGCGTAACGTCACGGGAGTGTGGCCCCGCCTCGCTGAGAATCTGCCGCCGCCCCGCTTCTAAAATCTCCTAACACAAACCATCACAGCACAAGCACAACACCGTGCTAATGGAGACAGAAGCATTCCGAGCCGTACTGAAGTGAATCGAGCCGTACCGAGGTGTGCTGGGCTAGTGGAAAACAGGCTTAAGTTGCTTTCATGTGATTAGTTGATTAGGTATTTGCATTAACAAGCAGTCAAAAAAAAAATGTAGCTTTTAAAGTGGTTGTGAGTGCACATTGAAAGTAGTTATAGCATCTGTGTTATTGAGGATAGAGAAGTAGTCCTTCATGTAGATTAAGTGTGGTACAATGGTGTCTTTTTGAAGTATAAATGTCACAAACTAGGAGATACCATGTCAAATTGCGTGCAACCGAGTTGTGTAATAAATGAGTCCTATATTAAGAACTAGATTTTATTGAGATTATCTCTTAATCAAACATTTTAGTCAGTATAACCACAGATGTCTTTGATTGGTTTAATGCAGCTCATTTAAGTGATGACCTCAGTAAGGATAACATTTTCACTGCGCTTCAAAGAGATGATCAATGCCTTGTACATGATTGTCAGGTCATGGTGTGGATTCATGGCGGTGGTTTCTACACGGGTTCAGCCTCAACATATGATGGTTCTGCTGTGGCTGCTTACCAGGATGTTGTTGTGGTTCTGGTCCAATATCGCTTGGGATTTCTGGGTTTTGCCAGGTAAACAGACTCAAGTTACATTGCTGGAACTTTGTGTGATGTGATAAGAAATGTAAAATTATCCCACTTTACAGGCAAATGTAAGTCTAACATGGAACATTTTGACACTCTGTTCTATCCAGCACTGGAGATGAGGACATTTCAGGGAACTTTGGCATGTTGGACCAGATTGAAGCTCTGAGGTGGGTCCAACAGCACATTCACAACTTTGGAGGAGACAAAGATTCAGTTACCATATTTGGGGAGTCTGCTGGTGGAGTGAGCGTGTCCCTCCTGGTAAGAATGATCTTGCAGCCAAACTGGTTAAAATGAACTATTTGCAGAGTATCAGAAAATAAAATAACAAAACACTTTTTAAAAAAATGTCTTTTTTTAATCAATAGCTGCTGTCTCCATTGTCCAATGGCCTGTTCCACCATGCCATTGCTGAGAGTGGCACAGCTGCAATGGATGCACTAGGTCGAAACAAAACTCTATCAGCGACCCAGAAAGCTGCAAATGTTTCTGGCTGTAATCTGGAATGCACAAAGAAGATGGGAGACTGTCTGAGAAATCTTGACATTGATACTATCACAGCCTTTTATGAGGTGAGACAGAGTTTAAGCTGTGGCTGAATGTTGACAAGGGGATAATGTATTTCAATCATCTTCGGCTCTTCTTTCAACATGCTCATGTATACTCAAGAATCTAAGTTTGGGATTTACCATAAATGTTGATGGACATTTTCTGAAAAAATCTGTGGATGAGCTGTTCAGTAATCATGAACTTCTGACTCTACCATTCTTGACTGGTGTTAATAACGATGAAGGTGGATGGGCATTTGCATCAGTAAGTACTAACTTTTCAACAGAATAAAAATTGTATCAACATTTGTAGTTTAAAAAAATATATTCAAAATCTTGATTCTATTGATTCTTCTTCTAGTACTTCGCACCACCAAACTGGACCACAGATGGAGTTGCTCGTGAGGACGTCATCAACATGCTTTCACACTTATACCCTGATGTAAGCTAGACATTTACTTAAATAACCATATCTTATTATTCTGTACCTCAGCATTCACAGTGCAAGCTTTTGTTTGACTGAAGTGTGTTCTGTAGCCCAAAGATGCATTCATCAAAGAGCTGATAGTCAATGAATACACTGGAAGTGGTCAAGACCGCATCAGAAACAGAGAGGGATTCACCGAAATTCTAGGAGACATTTACTTTAACATTCCAACCCTTAAAACTGCTAATGCTCACAGAGGTACTTTTTATGTGGAAAAGACTATACACATCAATAATGAAACACTGTTTCAAACTTTTATTAAAGCAAATGTAACACCTATTTGTCTATTTACAGATGCAGGGGCTCCTGTTTACTTGTATGAGTTGCAGCATTCTCCCACATTCATGCAGGTGAAAAGGCCCAACTTTACTGGAAGTGACCATACAGATGACATTTTTCTAGTGTTAGGTTTGTGCTTCACAACTACCCACGTCAAGCTAGAGGGTAAGTATGACAAAATATTTAAAGACTCCGACATATCTGGATTGTCATTTTTTCCCCTAGTGTGTTTTTTTAACCCCAATACTCTTTTAGCTGCATGCACTGAAGAAGAACAACAGTTGAGCAGAACTATGATGAGCTACTGGGGCAACTTTGCACGCACAGGGTAGGAATTTCCACCAACCAAGTGTTCTAATACTGTATATGCATACATAATAGCACAAACATATTTGTGTGTGTGTAGGTCTCCTAATGGTGATGGCCTTGCCCACTGGCCAAAGTATGGAGCAGAAGAAGAGTACCTGGCGATTGGTTTAAAGAAGCAGGTAACCGGTCAGTTCATGAAGAAGGACCGGTTTGTCTTCATGACTCACATTCTCCCTCAGAAGATTAAACAACATCAGGAGAACATGGAGCAAAAGGAGCTGTAGAACAGTCAACATCCTTTAGATTTGATTAATTTTAGCTAGAAACAATTATGTCTCCTTCAAGATGTCTTACACAATATGAAACAGACGGTGAACTGGTGTGGGTGTGTAGATCTTTGTGGAAATATATGGCGTGAAAAGTTTTCACTTCTTTGATTTCATGACTGCACGACTCAACACTGCAACTTTACAGTTACAAATTTGTATTACAACTGTATTTTTGCTCATTATAAATGATATTTTTCTTGTATAAGTCACAGTTAAGTTAATCCTAATGTATCTCATGCTGTGCCTTGGTCAAACTAGACTTGACTACATTTGGCATGATCACTACCATAACAGCATACATACATACTATAATGTTTGTATGGTGAAAACACATACCTGTAACTGCTGTCTTGTATCACAGTGTGACACAGATCAAAACTACTGTGAAAATAAATACAGTAGATGTGACATACCTTGTACAATATTTTTATTGCAACTGAGAAAACCGCTTAAGCAACTCACTGAAGTTTGATGTCTTGAGATAGATTATGTATGTTTCCAAATGTTCAGGTGCTGTACAGGGGGCTGAAAAATTCAGAGTGGTCAAATTTGACCAAATTTGGTCTATTTTTCAACATAATCTCCCCTTCGATCCACACATTTCTTCCATTGGTGCTGCAGCGCTTTGATCCCTGCAGTTGAAAAATAAACCATGTTTTGTCAAATTTGACAACTATGAACTTTTCAGCCCCCTGACATGTACAAATGTAAAAACAATTTTCAAAAGCAAATCCTTTTAAAGATTGGCTTGTAGATAGGATAATAAAACAGGTTTAAGATTAAATGTGACAAATCAAAATTGTTAAGAGACGGTTCTATTTTTCTGCTCATAGTAAAGCTGCAGTCTGAGAGCACCAAAGCTAAGAGCACTTAGCTGCCAGGCATCACCATTAGACTTATTTGATACTTTGCACATTGAACTTTGAGTTTGTTTGTATAATGATCAGTATGATTATATAATGAATCTCCAAAAGAAACTCAAAACATTTTATGGTGTAGCATGGTGCAGATATACAGTATCTCACAAAAGTGAGAACACCCCTCACATTTTTGTAAATATTTTATTATACCTTTTCATGGGACAACACTGAAGACATGACATTTTGATACAATGTAAAGTAGTCAGTGTACAGCTTGTATAACAGTGTAAATTTGCTGTCCCCTCAAAAAAACTCAACACACAACCATTAATGTCTAAACCACTGGCAACAAAAGTGAGTACACCCCTAAGTGAAAATGTCCAAATTGTGCCCAAAGTGTCAATATTTTGTGTGGCCACCATTATTTTCCAACAGTGCCTTAACTCTCTTGGACATGGAGTTCACTAGAGCTTCACAGGTTGCCACCGGAATCCTCTTCCACTCCTCCATGACGACATCATGGAGCTGGTGGATGTTAGAGACCTTGTGCTCCTCCATCTTTCATTTGAGGATGCCCCACAGATGCTCAATAGGGTTTAGGTCTGGATACATGCTTGACCAGTCCATCACCTTTACCCTCAGTTTCTTTAGAAAGGCAGTGGTCGTCTTGGAGGTGTGTTTGGGGTTGTTACCATGTTGGAATATTGCTCTGCGGCGCAGTTTCCAAAGGGAGGGGCTCATGCTCTGCTTCAGTATGTCATAGTACATGTTGGTATTCATGGTTCCCTCAGTGAACTGTTGCTCCCCAGTGCTGGCAGTACTCATGCAACCCCAAACCATGACACTCCCACCACTATGGTTGACTGTAGGAAAGACACACTTGTCTTTGTACTCCTCACCTGGTTGCTGCCACACATGCTTGACGCCATCAATCAAATAAGTTTATCTTGGTCTCATCAGACCACAGGACATGGTTCCAGTAATCCATGTCCTTAGTCTGCTTGTCTTCAGCAAACTGTGGTCTTTCTTGTGCATCATCTTTAAAAGGGGTTTCCTTCTGGGACGACAGCCGTACAGACCAATTTGATGCAGCATGCGGCATATGGTCTGAGCCCTGACAGGCTGACCCCCCACTCCTTCAACCTCTGCAGCAATGCTGGCAGCACTCATATGTCTATTTTCAAAAAACAACCTCTGGATATGACGCCGAGCACGTGCACTCAACTTCTTTGGTCAACCATGGCGAGGCCTGTTGTGAGTAGAACCTGTTCTGTTAAACCGCTGTATGATCTTGGCCACCGTGCTGCACCTCAGTTTCAGGGTGTTGGCAATCTTCTTATGGCCTAGACCATCTTTATGTAGAGCAGAAATTCTTTTTTTAGATCCTCAGAGAGTTCTTTGTCATGAGGTGCCATGTTGAACTTCCAGTGACCAGTATTTTTTTTTAATTTTTATTTTGTGTACTTTATTGATCCCCAGAGGGGAAATTCAGGGCATCCACCTGGATGGATGAAGCAGCCACGATACAGCACTATCCCTTAACCATTCACACACACATTCACACCTTGGGCCACTTTAGAGTCTCCAATTAACCTAACCTGCATGTTTTTGGCCTGTGGGAGGAAACTGGAGAAATCCCGGAGTAAACCCACGCAGACAGGGGAAGAACATGCAAACTTCACACAGATCACTGTTGGTCAGGGGCTGGGATTGAACCCAGGATCCCATGGCCAAGGGTGAGTTGCTGTGTTGCCACAGTGCTAATCACTGCACCACCGCACTGCCCCAGTAGATAGATAGATAGATAGATAGTTTATTTCGAACACAAAAAATATAACAAAAAACAAGCAAATAGCAAATGCAATAAAGTTACAGTATACACTGTTCGAAAGGGAGAAGGAAGAAGTGAACACTTATTAATTCCAACTCCTCTTTTCCATCGATACACCCATGTGAATTTTATACACATTACTACCTTTAATACCCCAAGTAAACAATTTACTGTATTTTTTACAGATCAACATTAACACCTGTCCATTCTAACATACAATGAAGGCTATATTTCAAAACCAGTCTCAAACGACACAGATACACACAGTGCTGTCCCACCCACCATTCCATAGTGTCCCATAATGTCCCAGAGTGAACATAATGAATCGTACATATAAATTCTACCCTTCTAACATATATCCTTTCAACAAATGGTGCTTATACCTCTTTTTAAATTGATTTCTGTTTGTACATAGTTTCAGTTCCGGCTCCAGACTGTTCCACAAATCCACCCCACAGACAGATATGCACATACTTTTCTTGGTTGTACGTATCTTGGGTTTTGTGAAGTTTAAGTCTCCTCTCAAATTATGATCATTGTCTCTTTTTTTAAATATTTTTTGTATATTAGTTGGGAGTTGATTGTTAATTGCCCTGTACATTACTTGTGCTGTCTTAAATTTAACTAAATCGATGAACTTTATGACATGTGACTTCAAGAACAATGAATTGGTATGGTCTCTATATCCTGCATTGTTTATTATCCTTATAGCTCTTTTTTGTAATGTGCATATTGCTTGTAGGTTGGTCTTGTAGGTGTTTCCCCAGACTTCTACACAGTAGTTAAGATAAGGTAAAAACAGTGAATTGTACAATAAGACCAATGATTTATAGTCCACGATGTGTCTTGTCTTCCCCAGTATGCCTATACATTTTGCTAATTTAGCCCGGATGTGACTGATGTGAGGTTTCCAGCAGATTTTACTGTCTAGCGTCACCCCCAGAAACTTATTTTCCTGAACCGTTTGTATTCTGGTATCATCTATCGTTATCATTATTTCATGATTTATTTTATAATTTCCAAACAACATAATCTTTGTTTTTTTTAGATTTAGAGATAATTTATTTTTGTTGAACCACTGCGTTAATTTTTCCATTTCAGTTGTGACCACCTCTAAAACCTGCTGCAAATTCTCACCAGTGCAAAGGATATTTGTGTCATCCACAAACAAAATAAATTTCAGAATTTTTGATACTTGGCATATGTCATTTATATACAAGATAAAGAGTTTGGGTCCCAAAACTGACCCCTGGGGCACACCACAAGTGATGTCCATGCAGGGTGATTTGTGCTCTCCAATTTGTACAAATTGTTGTCTGCTACTTAAATAACTTTCCACCCAACTCAGTCCTACCCCTCTTATCCCATACCTTTCCAGTTTCCTTAGAAGTATTCTGTGGTCAATGGTGTCAAAAGCTTTCTTTAAGTCTATAAAGAAAGAAAAAATATACACATTGAAATACTGTGTGACTGTATATTTTTTCATATATTTCTGCAAAGTGTGGTTAGTCCGAGTAAATAACTGCATATATTCCTGTATATATTTGCATCCTTTTAAAGAAACGTGGACAGACTGTTATTTACTGTACATACTCTGGTTGTCATTGAATCCTTATTTAAATCCTTCACCTGAACAACGAGAGCAAGTTTTTAGCCAAAGTCAAATTCCTTGTATGTGTTGTGCATACTTGGCCAATAAAGCTGATTCTGATTCTGATTCTGATTCTGATTCTGATTCTGATTCTGAAATACTCCTACAGCAACCTTTTTTTTGTCTATACAACTAGTAATTTCTTCTATAAGTTCGATCAGTGCCAAAGATGTAGATTTATCTGCTCTAAAACCATACTGGCTATCTGTAAGGAGGTTGTGAGTATGAGAGTGTGAGAGTGATAACACCAAATTTAACACCATTCACACCTGAGACCTTGTAACACTAATGAGTCACATGACACCGGAGAGGGAAAATGACTAATTGGGCACAATTTGGACATTTTCACTTTGGGGTGTACTCACTTTCGTTGCCAACGGTTTAGACATTAATGGCTGTGTGTTGAGTTCTTTTGAGGGGACAGCAAATTTACACTGTTATACAAGCTGTACACTGACTACATTGTATCAAAGTGTCATATCTTCAGTGTTGTCCCATGAAAAGATACAATAAAATATTTACAAAAATGTGAGGAGTGTACTAACTTTTGTGAGATACTGTATATATAGCTAGGAAACCATTATCAACAATTTTCACAAACAATTTACCTTTAGGGGCCCTTTACATAGACAGAGATCACTGAGTGATCACTGAGAGATCAAAAATTGACCTGGCCTTTTCTGTCACGAGCTGAGTCAGATGTTCTGCCAGACTCAAGTCTCGTGGCTCTTTTGTTGTATTCTGATATATTTATCTGTTGTATTTTTGGTGCCTTCTTTGAGTTGTCACTGCGTTCTATTTGTCTGTTTATGTTTCAGTTTGTGTTGGCTTTGTCTTGCTTCTGTCATCATTATAAACTGACAGCTTACGTGCACGGTGCAACAGCACAGGAAGGAACCACACAAGGGGACACGTTTGACAGTTTATTAAATAGCAAAAGGTCGCAACAGCTAAAGAAACAGTCACTCGCCAGAGCAATCCGCCTAAGGAGAGAAGACGAGAGCTGTGAGAGGAGGAACGGAATAAGGGGAAATGGGCAAGCCAAATTGCCACTTACTTGTAGTCCTGAGGAAGAACCGGCAGGACACCAGCGGGGAATAGATGTCAGGGTAGAACAATTTCGGGTTGTGTGTGTGTATTGTTTTTTGGGTTTTTTTGGGTTGTCACAGCTTTAAAGCTGTTAAAGTGAATGATATTAATATAATGTATATTGAATTAGTGTGTTTTCTTTTGTATATTTTGACATTTGTGTGAGTGTATTTCTGTTATTATGGATTGATTATGATTTACACCTGCGCTGACTGATTAAATCAGCAGGAGCCAATTAGCGAGCTCCGTTGTGAACTCTTGTCCGGGAAGGACCTATTTAAGGATGGTGCGTGACTGTGTTAATGGAGAAGTCTAGAGAGTCGTGAAGGAGCCTTCAAGGGAGAAGTCGACAGAAGTCTTGAAAGTCTTCCAGGAAGAAGTCTTCAAGGAGACTTCAAACAGAAGTCTGAGAGGAGTTCAGGACAGGTTGAACAATCAGGTCAGACGGATCAGATCGACGGAACGTTGTCGCTGACGAGGTGAAGTAGACGAGGACAGAAGGACATGTGGACAGCAGGACGTGCTGACGGAGGACCCGAGGATATGCGGTGGTGAAAGAGGAGCACGGAGGAAGTGAGGGCAGGAGCGGAGCAAAGACGGGGAAGAGCAGGTGCGGTGATTAGCAGCGGCAGCACGGGACGGAGGACGGCGAGAGTGACCAGACGACGGAGATGCCGTTGTGTTGGATGAAAGGCGAATGCACAGCTAAGTAAAGGAACGTGCTTATTGTCTGTGTGTTGTGGATGTATTGTGACGTTTGCAGGGTTCACACAAAGACAATGGAGCAGATGGTTGTGATCAACCTGATTTATTTTACACACCCTGACCCCCAACCTGCTTCTGAGCACAGAGAGGAGTGGAGGTCATTCTCCTAGACCTCCGTTTCAATCATGGTTACACACACACGATACATCTTGCCCTAATCCTGCTAAACACTGCTGGGTCATTATAATGCAGTTATAATGACACAGCAGTATAACTCAGAAATAACACATTTAACACACACACAGTAACGTTTCAAACTGGCAAAGCATGCTGGGAAATCCCTGGCCCCCTTAAAATGGCCCCGACGTTACACTGCCCCCCCCGGACTGGTTTCTGTCCCCAGAAAATTCAAAGTCCACTTTCAGAAATCCAACGCGAGTCAGCCCGGTGCCAGGGCGGCATGCACGGGCCATCTGAGTCTCGGTCAGAGCATCTGGTTGGGGTAGGGTTCCGGTTTGGCCATCAGTGGGCGGATGGACACATCTGACAGCCTCTGTAGGACCACGCACAGTCCCTTCCCTGGCAGCGGGAGTCCCAGGCCCGCTCCGGCCCACTCCCACCGCTGCCAGTTCTCCCAGGCGGCCGCTGGCCCGCGTCCATGCGTCCAGCCCTTGCCGCGCCTGGAAAATGGCCGCATCTTCGTCCTGCTCGCTCCGCTGCGTCGCTCCTGCGCCGAGGGCCTCCGTGACGTCACCGAAAGGAAAAGCATCGGGTGGCGGTAGGACACGCACAATTCCTCCTCTGGCAGCGGGAGTCCCATGACTCCCACCGCTGCCAGGACCTCCCAGTCGGCCGCTGGCCCGCGTCCAGACGTCCAGCCCCTGCCGATCCCGAGAAAAGACCGGATCTGTCCTGCTCGCTCCACTGCTGCTGCGCTCCAAAGGCCTCTGTGACGTCACCTGCCGGGGGAAGCATCTGCAGAAGGCGGCTTTTTCCCCGTCCATGCCACCTCGCTCTAATTTAACGTCGGCGAGGGGCCAGTTTGTCATGCGCTGTGTGCGGGGCAGTACCATGCCATGTACCCTGGCTCTGTGGAGCGGAAGCCGTCCTTCCTCGCGTCGCCACGGCTGTCTCCTTCGTGCACGTGCTGCTGTGATCTGCCGTAGCTCCTCCTCCACTCGCTCTCAGCACGGTGGTTTCCTCCGATGATCAGCGCGGCAGCCAACTCGACCTGGGCCAGGCGGTCATCCAACAGGTTCTCGCCATTGTAACGGGGAATCTTGGCCCGCTGCTGGATGGATGGGACGGTCATCTCCCGGTCGATTGCCGCTCCTAATCGCTCTGGAATCGCCAGCCCGTCCTGAGTATATTCGCCCCGGTGTGTTCACGGGAGGCTAAGTTTGTGCTGCGCTGTGTGCTGCAGGTTTCTCCCGGATGGCGGATACGAAGGAGCCGCTCCTCTTCTCTCTGCCTGTTCGCCACCTCTCCTCGGGCACGGAACACTCCCTCTTCGAGGTGTACAGGAGGGTCACGGACGAGCCCCGACAGGCGGTACTTGTCTTCCAGGACAAGGACTATAGCGGGAGTTCCTGGTCGGACAGCCAGCGAATGCATCACGCTCTATTGCGGACGTTCTGAAGGTTTTTTCACGTAGTGTAGGAAGTGACTTTCATATGAATGAGAATTGTATTGCTTTTTTCCTTGTGTGCATTTTAGGGTATTTATGGTATTTATAGTATTTTTTGAGGGGTTAGTTTCTTAAGGTTCCAAGGTTGTCATAGCCAGGAGCGACACTGGGGTTAAGCTCCCAGTGCTCATAAAATGCTCCTTATGGCGTGCGTCTCGAAAAGCCTCTGACAACTAAGTTCAACTCCTAGCCTGCCCGTGTGGTTTAGTCTCTAAGCCCGGCGGAACTGCTTTTACTAATAGGAGAAGGGGCGAGGGCGGATCTCTGGCGCCTTAAAACCAGATGCTTCGGGTAGATGGTGGCTCATCAACCTGGGAAGGTAGCCCATCTAGGGGAAGGTAAACCCTGATTTCAAACCTCTGCTGCCTTGCGGCATACCCGGTCACGGGAAAGACTTCGGGAGTCAACCCTGAGGAAAAATCCGGAGTCGGAGCCCCTAAGGCAGTTCTATGTTGTGCTCAACATCATTCTGGCAGCTCCTGCAACGGTGCTGGTGCCAAACTGTAGCAGCCCTGCTGTTCCTTTGGATTCATCAGTGACGCGGAGAGGGGGACATGCTGCATGGGCAACATCTTGTCCTCCATATCTTCCTGCCCAGGCTTGAATCCTACCAACGCCCAACGCTGGAAGGTAGAACACCGGATCACTGGAGAGGACACTCCAGCTTCGCCTTTGGCGTAGACAAAACACGGGGAATGACAGTTACCGGTTATAAGCCACCGCTCAATTGGCGTAGAGCGTGGCGCCAGGGGTTGTTCCCGACAGTGGGAGGGATCATCAGATCTCACTGGACAGCTACCGCCCGCCTCAAGCTGGGCAGCCCCCAGCCAATAAGGTGTTGTCCCGCCACAGCTTGCTTTCCTCATTGGGTGCATGGGGATAAGGAGAAATCCAAACAGCAGGCTGAGAACCTTCGCACCAGGCAAGACAATAAAACAAAAGAGACCAACTCTAAAACTGGGAACTTGGAACGTCCGCACTATGATGACAGGACTCGCTGCTAACCTAAAGGACATCAACGACACCAGGAAGACTGCCATCATCAATAATGAGCTGAAGAGACTGGGAGTGGATATCGCCACTCTCCAGGAAACATGGTTAGCTGATGCAGGCACACTGAGAGAGAAGGACTACACGTTCTACTGGCAGGGAAAGGGCAGTGACGAACACAGGGAACACGGAGTGGGCTTCGCAGTGAAGAACACTTTGCTGAAGATGGTGGAACCGGGCAGCACTGGCTCTGCACGACTCCTCACCCTCCGCCTGAACACCACTGAAGGCCCAGTCACCCTCGTCAGTGTGTATGCCCCAACACAGACAGCCACACCAGAGGCAAAAGACGAGTTCTACGAGAATCTCGCAACAACTGTCAGGATCATCCCCAACTCTGAACAACTCATTCTCCTTGGAGACTTCAATGCCAGAGTGGGTGCTGACCACGACTCCTGGCCCTCCTGTCTTGGACCTTTTGGCGTGGGCAGAATGAACGACAACGGACAGCGGCTGCTCGAGTTCTGCACATATCACGATCTGTGCATCACAAACTCGTTCTTCAAGACCAAGCCCCAACACAAGGTTTCCTGGCAACATCCGCGCTCAAAGCACTGGCACCAGCTAGACTTGATCCTGACCAGGCGCACCTCACTGAAGAACGTGCTAATCACCCGTTCGTTTCAGAGTGCAGATTGCGACACAGACCATTCATTGGTGTGTTGCAAGGTCAAGCTGCAGCTGAAGAAATTCCATCGTGCTAGACAACCTGGAAAGGCACGGATTGACACCAGCAAGATGGCCCAACCAGAACTTGTTGAGCAGTTTGCCTCCACCTTTGAGAAGGAACTTGGTGTACCACAAGGAGGAGAATCTGCAGAGCAGAAGTGGGAAGAGCTGCGAAACACCATCTACCGCACAGCCTTGGCTACCTTTGGGAGGAAGACCTCGAAGTCACAGGACTGGTTTGATGCCAAGTTGACTGAGATGACCCCCGTCATTGAAGCCAAGCGCTCAGCACTTGCTGAGTACAAGAAGTACCCAAACGAGAAGAATCTCCAGATTCTCAGGGCTGCGAGAAGCAAAGTTCAGCAGACTGCTCGGCGCTGTGCCAACGAGTACTGGACTCAGCTCAGCCAAGACATTCAAACCGCTGCCATAACAGGGAACATCCGTGGTATGTACGATGGCATCAAGAAAGCACTTGGTCCGGCTCAGAGCAAGACGGCCCCCCTCAAATCTTCCACTGGGGAGATGATCACAGAGAAGAACAAGCAGATGGAGAGATGGGTGGAACACTACTCCGACCTCTACTCTAGACAGAACACCATGACACCGTCAGCCCTTGATGCCATCGACTGCCTGCCATCCATGGACGAACTTGACGCCGAGCCAACCATTGATGAACTCAGTAAGGCCATTGATAGCTTGGCCGCTGGCAAGGCACCCGGCAACGACGGCATACCCCCTGACCTGATCAAGCACTGCAAGACCGCCCTACTGCTGCCATTGCATGACGTCCTCTGCCAGTGCTGGAAGGAAGGTGCCGTACCACAGGACATGAGGGACGCCAAGATCATCACCCTCTACAAAAACAAAGGGGAGAGAAGCGACTGCAACAACTACAGGGGCATTTCCCTCCTCAGCGTTGTTGGCAAAGTCTACGCACGAGTTGTTCTCGTTCGTCTACAGAAGCTTGCCGAACGTGTCTACCCCGAGTCTCAGTGTGGCTTCCGCGCTGAGCGATCGACGGTAGACATGATATTCTCCATCCACCAACTCCAGGAGAAATGCAGAGAACAGAACATGCCTATGTACGTCGCCTTCATCGACCTCACCAAAGCGTTCGATCTGGTCAGTAGATAGGGCCTTTTCAAGATCCTGCCAAAGATAGGATGCCCACCAAAGTTGCAAAGCCTCATCGAATCGTTTCACACCAACATGCAGGGGATAGTGCAGCACGATGGCAACGTCTCAGAGCCATTCAACATACGCAGCGGAGTGAAACAGGGCTGTGTACTTGCGCCAACCCTCTTTGGGATTTTCTTTGCTATGCTCCTGAGGCATGCCTTCAGCACAGCAACAGAGGGAATCTACCTGCACACAAGATCTGACGGCAGGCTTTTCAACCTCGCCCGCCTGAAAGCCAGAACCAAAGTACGCGAGGCTCTAATCAGAGACATGCTGTTCGCAGACGACGCTGCAGTCGCAACCCACACACAGCAGGAGCTTCAGACCCTGATGGACCGCTTCTCCCAGGCATGCAAGGACTTCGGGCTTACCATCAGCCTGAAGAAGACTAACGTCTTGGCGCAAGGCACGGAAGCACCACCAACCATCACCATTGATGACTACAAGCTGGAGGTCGTGAATCAGTTCACGTACCTGGGGTCCACGATCAGCAACAACCTCTCCCTTGATACAGAGATCAACAAGAGGATTGGAAAATCAGCCTTCAGACTCGCTCGCCTCACCACACGAGTGTGGGAGAATCCCAAACTCTCTGTCAAGACGAAGATGGCAGTGTACAACGCCTGCGTCATCAGCACACTGCTCTATGGGAGTGAGACGTGGACAACATACGCCCGGCAGGAAAAGAGACTGAACTCCTTCCACTTGCGCTACATTCGCCACATCCTGGACATATCCTGGCAGGACAAAGTGCCCAACACAGAAGTTCTGTCCCGCGCCGGCCTTCCCTCCATGTTCACTCTACTCAGGCAGCGCAGGCTCCGCTGGCTAGGCCACGTTCACCGTATGGAGGATGGCAGAATCCCCAAAGACGTCCTCTATGGAGAACTGGCAACTGGCAGGAGAGACGTTGGCCGCCCACAGCTGCGCTTTAGAGATGTCTGCAAGAGAGACATGAAGGCCCTGGATATCAACACAGAGCACTGGGAGGACCTTGCAACGGACCGCTCCAAACGGAGAGGCACCCTGACCAGACAGCTCAAGGCGGGTGAAGAGAGACTGACTGCTGCAGCAGATGAAAAAAGGACCCGCAGGAAGAACCGCCACAGACCCAGCAGCACGGAGACCACCCACAAGTGTGACCTGTGTGACAGGGACTGTCATTCGCGCATCGGCCTGTTCAGCCACAGGCGGTGCTGTTCCAGCAGAGTAGACGTTTAGGATTCTCTTCCATGGTCATCATAGACCGACGGAGGCCGATGCACAGTTTCTTAAACTGTGCACATTAGGAATTTATGGTTCTTACTGGGAAGTTACTGTACAGTGGGGCAAAAAAAGTATTTAGTCAGCCACCAATTGTGCAAGTTCTCCCACTTAAAAGATGAGCGAGGGCTCCAATTTTCATCATAGGCTTACCTCAACTATGAGAGACAAAATGAGAAAAAAAAATCCAGAAAATCACATTGAAGGATTTTTAATGAATTAATTGGTAAATTCCTCGGTAAAATAAGTATTTGGTCAATAACAAAAGTTCATCTCAATACTTTGTTATACAGTGATCCCTCACTTATCGCGGTTAATGGGTTCCAGAACCGACTGCGAAAAGTGAAAAACCGCGAAGTAGCGTCACCCCTAATGACGTCACCCATAAATAATACTGTAACGTCGGGGCCATTTTAAGGGGGGCAGGGATTTCCCAGCATGCTTTGCCAGTTGAAAACGTTACTGTGTGTGTGTATTAAATGTGTTATTACTGAGTTATACTGCTGTGTCATTATAACTGCGTTATGACCCAGCAGTGTTTAGCAGGATTAGGGCAAGATGTATCATGTGTGTGTGTAACCATGATTGAAACGGGGGTCTGGGAGAATGACCTCCCCTCCTGTCTGTGCTCAGAACCGAGGTTGGGGGTCGGTGGTGTGTAAATAAAGCCTGTTCATCACAACCATCTTGCTCCTCTTTCTTTGTGTGAATCCCGCAAACATCACAATACGTACGTTCATTCTCTCACTCTCTCTCTCATGATACGTGTGTGTGTAAGTGTACATACATACGTAGATGTAAATAAAGTGTACATAAATATGTTTTTAGAACTCTTTTATTCTTATAACAAGATACGTAACTCAAGATGAAGATGATTTACTGCACAGGTTAATGAGAGCTTTACTGCTCGACGCCTCATCGTGAGGTGCTAGAGGCGCAGCATCGTCGAGGGCAGCTTCCGATAGAGCTGGAGAAGCTGCAGGAGGCGGCATAGTGGCTCGACGGGAAGACTATTTCGCACAAAATGGCACAAGAGAACAGCAAAAAGTTCCACGCGGCGAGACTAAGCAACACGAGCGATAAAGAGCAATCAATGCGGTCTTCCTTCGCTACATGGGCGTTCGGCAGGGAGAGAAGGTGGGTGAAACGTCTCGGCCAATCAGCTTGCGGGGTGAAACGTCTCGGCCAATCAGCTTGCGAGATTTCCGAGCCGAGCCAACACGAGAACAGCGAACAGAGAGGTGGATTTTTGAGTAGTGCGGCTCTCCGTGTTGATACCTGATGGTCTAATGTAGTCTCCCTGCCTTCTGCTAGCGCCCGCCCATTATTTCTCAATTTTGAATTTTTGATGAATATTTTTGAAAAATCCGTGATGCACTGAGGGCGTGAAAGGTGAAGCGTGAAGTAGCGAGGGATCACTGTATACCCTTTGTTGGCAATGACAGAGGTCAAACATTTTCTGTAAGTCTTCACAAGGTTTTCACACACTGTTGCTGGTATTTTGGCCCATTCCTCCATGCAGATCTCCTCTAGAGCAGTGATGTTTTGGGGCTGTCGCTGGGCAACACGGACTTTCAACTCCCTCCAAAGATTTTCTATGGGGTTGAGATCTGGAGACTGGCTAGGCCACTCCAGGACCTTGAAATGCTTCTTACGAAGCCACTCCTTCATTGCCCGGGCGGTGTGTCTGGGATCATTGTCATGCTGAAAGACCCAGCCACGTTTCATCTTCAATGCCCTTGCTGATGGAAGGAGGTTTTCACTCAAAATCTCACAATACATGGCCCCATTCATTCTTTCCTTTACACGGATCAGTCGTCCTGGTCTCTTTGCAGAAAAAACAGTCCCAAAGCATGTTTCCACCCCCATGCTTCACAGTAGATATGGTGTTCTTTCTCCTCCAAACACGACAAATTGAGTTTTTTCCAAAAAGTTCTATTTTGGTTTCATCTGACCATATGACATTCTCCCAATCCTCTTCTGGATCATCCAAGTGCTCTCTAGCAAACTTCAGACAGGCCTGGACATGTACTGGCTTAAGCAGGGGGACACGTCTGGCACTGCAGGATTTGCTTCCCTGGCGGCGTAGTGTGTTACTGATGTAGCCTTTGTTACTTTGGTCCCAGCTCTCTGCAGGTCATTCACTAGGTCCCCCCGTGTGGTTCTGGGATTTTTGCTCACCGTTCTCGTGATAATTTTGACCCCACGAGGTGAGATCTTGCGTGGAGCCCCAGATCGAGGGAGATTATCAGTGGTCTTGTATGTCTTCCATTTTCTAATAATTGCTCCCACAGTTGATTTCTTCACACCAAGCTGCTTACCTATTGCAGATTCAGTCTTCCCAGCCTGGTGCAGGTCTACAATTTTGTTTCTGGTGTCCTTTGACAGCTCTTTGGTCTTGGCCATAGTGGAGTTTGGAGTCTGACTGTTTGAGGTTGTGGACAGGTGTCTTTTATACTGATAATGAGTTCAAACAGGTGCCATTAATACAGGTAACGAGTGGAGGACAGAGGAGCCTCTTAAAGAAGAAGTTACAGGTCTGTGAGAGCCAGAAATCTTGCTTGTTTGTAGGTGACCAAATACTTATTTTACTCAGGAATTTACCAATTAATTTATTAAAAATCCTTCAATGTGATTTTCTGTATTTTTTTTTCTCATTTTGTCTCTCATAGTTGAGGTATACCTATGATGAAAATTGGAGACCTCATCTTTTAAGTAGGAGAACTTGCACAATTGGTGGCTGACTAAATACTTTTTTGCCCCACTGTATGTGTCATGGTCTGAGCACCAATTTTGTCCGCGCTCGGGCCATGCAGTATTTTCCTCCCGTTCTAGAGTAGTTTTCCTTATGGCCTTCCCAGGCTCTTATTCTGACAGCGTCTCTGCGGGACTTCCAGCTGTCAGAGCCGAGCTCCACGGTGACAGCTGTTTGCCATTTCAGCTGATGACATCCTCATCAGCTGATTAATTCTCCTGCCCTATTTAAGGGAGCAGCTTCTGTTACTACGGGCTGTGACCTCACATATGTCAACGTTGGTCTCCCTGACGTTCGGCTGAAGCCCCTAACCCTGGCTTCAGTCACTCCCTTGATCCTCCGTGTTCCCAGTATGTTTCTCCTTGTTCTCAGTATATCGTAGTGTGTCTTAGTCATAGTCTTTACGTTTTGCCCCACGAGGCTCATTATTTTGTATCATATGTCCTTCGTCAATAAATGTGCAAACTCTACAGCTGGCTAGTGTTTCATTAGTGGTCCGCCAGGACCGCGCCATGACATTAGGATTCTTATTTGGGAATTTTGGTTCTTATTAAGTAATGTTTTAGTCTATAACTATTAACATTGTGTCTAAAGTGTAATTGCTTTCCTGCCTTCCTGAGTGTTTGTGTTGCTGTGTCCCGAGAATCATTTATTTTATTCATAATGCTCAGTGATTGGCACTTCCAAACTGTGACATTTATTTGGCATTGTTGGCAGGATTCTCTTACCACACGACACAAGCATGAAAGGGCATGAAGAACCCTCAACCTCAGCTGTTAACAATCAAACTGTAATTAACACAGTTGCTATGCCATGGTTTATGGGGGTACCTTGGGTCCCAAAGGTTTCTGGGGAGATGAGCCAGATTAAGTTTGGGGAATGGTTGTGACAGATCAAAGCACTGAGAGCTCAGTGACGAGCAGAAAGCCGGTTTTTGTTATTGGGGTGTTGGAAGGTGATGCCAGGAGGGAAATTCGGCTGTTAGACCCTAGCTCCAGAAGAAATGTTCAAGAAATTTTGTCCCACTTAAAATGACTATATGGTGAACAAACTCCTCTAGCTGGATTACGGGTCCAATTCTTTAAGTGTAGGCAGGGGGATGGAGAAAATGTGGGGTCTTTCATCCTGCACCTACGGGAACTGTTTGGCAGGTGGCGTGAGCAGGATCCTGATGGCTCAGCACAGGGTGAAAGCACAGCACGTGATCAGCTAATACTGGGTCTGAGGGCTGGTGCTGTCCGACAGGAGATGCAGCAGCTGGTGAGATGTGAGCCACGAATGACTTTTGTTGAGGCCTGTAATGAGGCTAGAGCGCTGGACGGAGAACATCCAGGCCAAGAGGAAGTTTGGGCTTCAAGGATAGATGCACCTGCACAGACTGTACCCAGGCCAGAAAGTGAAGGTGGCTGGTATTCAAGTTCTCTGCGTTATAGACACGGGGTCACAAGTGACATTGTTTTCAGAGTCCTTTTTTTCAGAAGTGGTTAAACCATGTACCGGTAGTGGATGTTGGAGAGTTGGAATGGCTGACTCTTAAAGCAGTGAATGGTCAAAACTCCCTATGTGGGTTACATGCTGCTGGATTTTGAAGTTGCGGGAGTTAAGGTACTGGAAAAAGGAGCAGTGGTCGTAAAGGATTCCTGTTTCTTTTGATGGGGGGGGGAATTCTGGGAATGAATGTCATGTCTAGCTGCTGGGCGTCGTTGTCTCAGGGTTCCCACTTGGGTGTTGCGTTTCCTGAAGGGATGGTGTCTTCAGTCCTGGGACCACGTGAACGAGCCTTGGCTGTTGGGGGGCAGTGTGGCTCCAGAAGAATCCGTGGATGGGAAAATGGAGGTGGTGCGATCGCCTAAACAATCCCCTGAGGAGATTTCAGCCTGCACGGAGAGGGTGGTGGACCACCAGTTGCCATGTGGACCTGGCCCAATGGAAGGGGCGTTTGGTAGCATGGAGTGGCAGGTTACCAGGGCTGGGACTGACCTGGAGGGGGGATGGCATGTAGGGCTACCAGAAGAGATGGCCCCGAGAGTCTGCTCACAGTCTGAGCGGTATGCCATGGACGAAGCAGCCCATCACCACCACAGGATGTTGAATGGAGCCCACAAGCGAGGCTTGGCCCAAACGCAGCGGCAGCAACACAAAGACAAGCAGAGGTACGGTCGTCTTGCCAAGGATGTTCCGCTGGTGCCAGGAGAGGGTGTTGCTGAGGAATTTTCAACGCCATGATCAGAATAAGCTTGCCCCCGATGGCAACCCTCCCCGTTTGTGGTGGTGTCTCAGTTGGGTCCATGTACAAGATCCGACCCGAGGGGCTGAGTGGGCCAGAGAGGACTATCCACAGGAACAACCTCCGACCATGCCCCATCAGACCCAGTGATCCACCAAAGGATGTGCTAGTGCCACCGGCTGAGCCTGAGAACACTGGGGCATGCCTGTTCCTGCCTGTTTCTTTGCCTCTTGCAGGGCCAAATCCAGTTCCAAGTCCAGCCGTGGAAGTGGAACAACTGCAAGATGTGGTGCAGGCATCTGATCCACCTACTTTAGTGTCACCACAGGAACAAGTACCTCTGAGACACTCTCAGCGTAGCAATTTTGGGGAAAAAAGCTGGTTAGATATGGTGATGGAAGTTAATAGTCAAGGAAGACTATTTAAAAAGCTGAGGGGAGAAATGTCAGGGTAGAGCAATTTAGGATTGTGTGTGTGTTGTGTTTTTTTTTGGGGGGGGGGGGTTGTCACAGCTTTAAGGCTGTTAAAAGTGAATGATATTGTTAATATAACGCATATTGGATTAGTGTGTTTTCTTTTGTATATTTTGACATTTGTGAGTGTATTTCTGTTATGGATTGATTATGATTTACACCTGTGCTTACTGATTAAATCAGCAGGAGCCAATTAGCGAGCTCCATTGTGAACTCTTGTCCGGGAAGGACCTATTTAAGGATGGTGCGTGACTGTTAACCCCTTGCACTCCGGTCAATTTTCCTAAAAACGCCAAATGTGCCCAAAGTAAATCGAAAGCTGTTCTTCAACCCTTTGCAGCATCTTCATGGGGTTGGTCTCATTTAAAAGAAAACACTGAATTTTTTGGCAAAAAAAACCATGATCTCTCTAAGTGCTCCGGCCACTGAGTTAGTCATCTAAACATAGTGAACTTGAAGAAAATAAATTTGGCCTGGGTGGTTTTTTTTTGTTGTTTTTTTTTGATACAAATGCTTGCAAATAACACACAGCTTCAGATCCGGGCTGGAAAATGCAACAGAAATGTAGAACCAAGTGTTATCTAGCTGAGGTCCAAATTTTGTAACAACACCACAAAAAATGAATATATTAAACAGCTTTGTTCTCGGGCTGTTCCCAGGCGTTTTTGAATTGTGCCAAATGGCACAGTTTGGAAAAACGTCTGTAACTTTTGAATGATTCAATGTAGAAGCTTCATTTAGGGCTCTAATGAAAGGTCACATTCAGGGCTGTGTGTGTGTGTGTGTGGGGGGGGTTGTCCACCCCCCCCCCCCGCTACAGAGGACAGAGATCCGCCCTCGCTACATGACGGATTACACTCGGATAAGGCATGTTTCCACAGCACCGCTGTCACTGCAGCCCCCCCGCTACAGAATCGTAGCGGCGGGGGGGGGGGGGCGTTCACGGTCCGGAGGCAGCGAACGAACCTTGTAACGCGGCGCACGCACTTCGGACATCGTGCGCCGCACAGTTGTAATTTACCGATCGGTCAAAAGTCATTTTTGATTACAATTTTCAGGGATAAAAAATAATTTGGCTTATAACACCTTACCTCTTCACAGCCACACTGTCCTGGCCAACTTCTCTTCCTCATTGTCAGACGAACCGATGCTGGTCCGCTCATTCTGGTCTCGCGACCCGGTCAAAACATAATTCCATGATTGCGGTTTTGGCGAATGATTTACGACCTTCGTCGCTGGTCTGTGATGACCATATAAGAGAATCCTAAACACTCTGCTGGAATTAAAAAAAACAAAACAAAAAACAAACAACAAAAAAAACCCCACTGCCTGTGGCTGCTGAAGCAGTCTCTCTTCACCCAGCTTTAGACAAAACAGCTCAGCGAACTTCTGTGCTTCAGTTGGCTCGCAGCCGTTGGGAGGCGGGTCCTTCTGGCTAGGTTTTCATTCATTGGTTCTTCAAGGTTTCAGAAACCCAATTCAAGGCTCTTATTAGTCGAATGAGAGGTCAATCAGATGAACTAATCTGTTCGCGGCTGTGTCTGCAGCTTTTATTTTCAGTGCGTGCTTGGACACCATACACCACCTACATCAAAATCTCCATGATGCGCCCTTGTGCGCTCTAGGACGCAGAGACTTGCCCACCCGTGGGACAACGGAGCGCAAGAGGTTAATGGAGAAGTTAGTGATGGGTCCATGAGGCGTCATGATGCGTTTCGACACATTGCAAAACTGTATTAATACTGTGTCACTGAATACTGACACTTGCTGGACCTTAAAAATCCCTACAGGCAACCTAGTTGACAGACTCAACTGACACTGATTTGATGACCTAGTATATACAATAATATACTGCTCCAAAAAATAAAGGGAACACTGTCCCTCAAACTGTCCACTTAGGAAGCAACAGTGATTGACAATCAATTTCACATGCTGTTGTGTGATTTTGTTGTCAGCACACTCAACTATGTAAAGAACAAAGTATTTAATACGAATATTTCATTCAAATCTAGGATGTTTAGTGTTCCCTTTATTTTTTTTGAGCAGTATATAATTTAAGTCATTGTATTTTATATTGTATTATTTCATATCTTCATTTTAATTTCAAATATCATTGATATTTTTTAGATACAGTCAATAAATGTGAACATGTATCATAATGTGAAAATCTAAGTGAACGTGTTGTGAATGAAGATGCTTGTGGACTGGGATTTTTTTTTTTTACAAATTTTTATTTAAAAACAAAAGCTTTTCCAACGTTTTGAAATTGAGTCTGTTAAGCTTTTTTGATACAACTTCTCCAGCTGTAGAAAACACCCGCTCACACGGCACAGATGAGGCTGGAGTGCAGAGAAATTGTAAGGAAAGCTGAAAGAGGTTTGGATAGATGGTCTTTTGGTTATCCCAGTATCTCATAGGATCCTGGGACCTGGCAATATTGCCTTCTGCCAGGTATCTCTGCACCTCCTGGATGGCATCAGCTGTGGCACTTTTGGCACTTCGATGTCGAGATGTTGCCAAAGGTTATCTAGAAAACAATTGGCATTTTAGTACATGATTTCCAAACAACAACAAACAAATAATGCTGAATAACATGGCTGAAGTAGGTGCAGACAGCTGTTGTGAAGATGGTCCCGTCTAAATTGAGACTATGTGCAATGCAAATTGAGTGCCGAATTTGGAGCTGTCTAGTGGATGCAATCATGCTTGGTGCTGTGTCGGTCACAAAACACTTTACTTTATTGGTTATGGCCCAGTCCTCCATCATGCCCCTTTTGACTTGGGCCAAATTGTCAGCAGTGTGACTTTGTGGAAAGTATTGCACTCCCAACACAGATGTACACAACTGCAAATTCTCATTAATGTAGCGACAGGTACATTCACTTCCGCTCTTCAAGGAGAGTAGACGCTTCTCTCTTTTCTCTCTGCTCTAGCTCCCCACTTCCCTAACTAACTGGATCCCAGCTTGCTGTTGTCTGTCTGCGTCTACTGCTGATTATCGAAAAGAAATTATGGAATTGATAAGCTGGGCTTTGAACGCAATTGACACTATTTTTTCAACAAGGAACAGTGCTCCGGGGGAAGCTGTTTGCCCCGCAGGGACGGCTCCAGCGGGCTATTTACGGGTGACAAGTGTTTGGAGGATCTTGTGCCTGAGTAATCTCTCTATCGAAGATATTGAAGATTTGTATATCTTCGTAATAATGGTGACTGGGATCGTTCTGATTGGAACTGGGATTGTCCTGGTGTACCGCAAATTGCTGAAGATGGATACAACCTATCAAAATGCTGGCCACGCGATGTGCATCCATCAAATTGGAAAAATGGAGGAGACTTTGATAGCGACAAATGGAGAACTGTCTCGGAAGGTGGATTACATCTACGCTTAAGTCTATCCACGACGGACTCAAAGCCCTCGCAATGAAGGATTAAGCACTGAATCTGCAGAAGAAAATAAAGTTCTTTCTCTGTGTTCAGTCTATTTGGCTCAATTTCCCTTACAAAAATCCTCCTGATAATCCCCAGTCTTTGTTTTTCAAAACACTGAGCACACGGCCTCTGGACAGTAGCTGCTTGGGACAATTGCCAAGGACAATTGCTGCAGCCAGACAAAACATCTTCTGCCAAAGTGTCCTTGTGCTCATATTGATACAACATTGCTTCAACACTACATCCACACTGACCCAGAAACTGACAACAAGATAACATTCACTGCTCTCCTTGTGTCCTGTGGACTCTGGTCTTGAATGTGCATCGTGGGCTTTTTTTGTCTTTGTAATCATAATATTGATTACTTATGGTCAATATTCTGAATTCAATGATTTTTTTGCTCCTTCCTATTGTATGATTTCTTATCTGTACCATCCTATTGGCAGGCGCGTCCCCGATGCAGCCGTGTCACTGGAAATGCAGGTTCATTTTCTGTGTCAAGTCAAATTCTCTCGTATGTTATCAGTGATCTGTTAATGTACTTGGCAATAAATCTTTTTCTGATTCTGATTCTGATTCTGATTCTGATTTCTGATTCTGACAGGTAAGAGCCAAGTAAACCTCCATGTTCATAGATGTCCACATGTCAGCTGTTATACTCATTGCCACAGCTTGCTGTACTTGCATTTTCACTCGTTCCCGTTCCTCCTCGTACTTTTTGGCCACCATTTGTTTGATGGTCTGAAAATTACACAAAGTCAAACCAAAAGCAAATCCATATATTTAAATTAAAGATTAAATAAATTGGCTATATCAACTACTACTTTGGATAATTTCCACAAACCTTTCTGGATGGCAAAACATATGAGGGCTGAAGTGTCACCATGGGGTGAGACGCCGGCTCGGCGCTCAGCCCATGCTCCTTTTATCCCTGCCTCTCATTGGGCAGTGCCTCAGCTGGTTCCCAGCTGTCAGTGTCACGGGACGGCTGGGGCCAATTAATCCTCATCAGCTGGGGCGCTGTTAATGAGTATAAAGAGGAGCAGCTTCGATCATTCGGGGCTGCGACATAAGCACTGCTAGGCTGAAGCCCCTTCGTCTGGTGTCAGCCTCAACTCCCCTTGCAGCATTCCGGTGTTTGTATCCCGCTGTGAGTATGCACGTCTTGTTACCCCCACGTCCGGTACGAGCTACCTACCCCTGCGCTGTGCAGCCTGAGAATGTACGTCTGTATGAGTGTCTGTGCTCTCCTCATCCCTTATCCCTTACCCAGAATAAAACATCTCGACTCACTGGCTTGTCCCTGGCTCTGATTGCCCGGCTCCCTAGAGCCGGATATGACAGTATGTCGCAGCCAGAAGAGTTGCCGGCGGCCGTGAGTCGCTGTGGAAATGTACCTTTCTGTCCGGGTGTCAGCGCTGCTAGCATGCCGTTTCCCAGGAGTCACTTCCGGCGCCAGGGCGACGAGCTGAGGTCCATCTCGGAGGCTGTCGACGGGACATTCTTCACCCTGCACGACGCCTCCAACGCGAGTCGCTGGCGTCCGGGCCGTGCTGGGGAGCTCCTGGACTGTCGCCCTCACTCTCTGTACCATCTGGAGGACAGTGCCAGGATAGACGCTTCAGGTACACAGCGAGAGAAGCTCCACGGGGTGGATGGAAATCCCGGCAGGGAGTCGAAGTGGGCGACGTCTTTCCCCGCTTCGGAGTCCCGTTCCTGCCGCCACTCCAGTCCGGGAGTTCGCGCCAACCAGAGGACTTCCCCCGACCTGCGCCACGTCACTCGGGATTCCCTTCGAGGAGCCGCAGCTGACAGCAGTTATGTCCGGGGTCGAGTGGCTGTCGCGAGCTCTACTGTGTTTCCTGTCACCACCTTCAGGCATGTGGCGGCGGCAGTGAGATTGATGGTGAGGACTTCAGGGCTACGAAGCTTTCCCGTGCTCGACGCCTTCCTCGTCTCGATCTCCGATCTGGAGCGGCGAATCCTGGGTTTCCCCCTCGCTTCGTCCCCTGGGAGTAGTCGTCATCACATCGCCGAGTCACCTCTGCACGAACCTCGTCCGGATCCAGTTCTGGGTCATCGTCAGGACCGTTCCTCCCACGCAGCTGTCATCCCTTCGCCTCGTCAGTGTGGAGATTCTACAGCCTCGTCCCCTGAGCCTCGTTCCCCCGCTGTCATTCCTGGACATTCGGGCTGGCTCACCCCGGCTGTTTCCCCCTCCTCCTCGACGCGCTTCCTGACCGCTGTGTGTGCCTGGAATCCCGGCCTGGTGAGCTCTCTGCTGGAGACAACGCGAGCGATCCTCAGACGAATTCCCGGGGGGTCCTCCGTTATCGCCGGGCGGGGAGAGGAAGAAGCAGATTCCACTACAGCAGGCGATACTCAACCTCCAGGGGGCAGGCAAGTCATTGTGTTTTCACACCTGCTTAATGATTTGCTCTGTCACATCCCTGGAGGAGAAGTTCAGGGTTCGCAGCTCCCTGAACTCTCCCCACCTGCTGTAACCTGTATTCCTAATCCCGCATCCTCTGTGTCTCTCTCCGCCGAGCGGTCCCCGGCTCCGGGTCAACGTGGTGGGATATGGAGAGGGCCTGTGGTTCCGCTGCTACATTGCGGACGGAGGAGGGGGACTGACTGCTGCGTGGAGTCTACGCTGACGACTGAGCGTCCCCGGGTCTCCACGGAGGAGCGGTTCGGTCCGGCGGGACGAGATTCTTCTGGCTTCACGCCGAGTGGATCGTCGGCGGGGTCACCGGAGGAATCTCAAGCTGCGCTGACCATCGTGCTGGCTGCGGGGCCCGACGCGGCTAGATGGGAGCCTGACAACGACCTCCTGACGACGGATCCTGGATCTTCGCAGTCCTGGACGGCGTCAGAACCCGAGATCAGGCGAGTGCTCTCCTTTCTTTTCTCTCTTTTTATCCCCGAGCACTTCAGCCTATCTCCAGGGGAGACGAGCAGGGTGCAGCCGCCCGCTGCGTCTGAGCTCGTCTCGCCGGGTTCTGGCGCTGCCGGTGATCCTGATCCCGGTTCTGTTTTCTCTTCTGAGCCTTCTTCCAGGGTCACCGGCGAGGAGTTGCTGTTCCTCGTGGTGCTGGAGGGTCCGGGTTCAACGTTGGAGGTCGGTTCTGGTGCAGTGTCCAACGTGGGTTCGCCCGAGACCCAATCGGGGTCCAACGTGGGTTCGCCTGAGGCCCGATCGGGGTCCGACGTGGGTGCTGCCCCAGTGTTGTCCAGGTCCGGTGAGGAGGTGGCCGTTTCCCTGAGGCCCGCCGCCCTCGTCATCGGCTCTCCCCTGAGCCTCTTCCACCGGGATCCGCTCTGATCCTTCGTCCGTCTCAACGGTCCTGGTGGTTGAGTGATGCGGGTCGACGACCCGACCCGCAAAACTTTCGGTTCGGCGATCTGGTTTCCCCCCACTGGTCTGTGTTTGCCTTTGGGCGGCCTGGTTCGGCAGCCGTTGGACTGGATTCCTGGGATCTGGGCCCAGAGTTCGCCATCCGAACATTTCTCTTCCCCGGGTTGCCAACTGGACAATGGGCGGGGAGATTACCAGAACAATTCCGGCCGTTTTGGACTCTGCCTGCCGTCTCCTCGGGTGTCCTTTACTACTTTTATTATTGAGGTCACTCGGGTGTAGTTTCTTTGTCCATTAGGGGAATATATGTTTTTGTGCTGTGTGTTGTTTTTTTTTATTAACCATACTCAGCATTTTTATCGTATTGTTATCCTGTTACCCTGTCACCTTTTTTTCCTCTTGGTGACTCACCTTATGTATCGCGCTGTGTATTGCATTTTCTTATCTTTACTCAGCGTTTTCATTCATCCTTACCTTAGCCTTGGCCTCGTCGGTGCATCATGGAGTATGCGTGTGGTTTCCTGTTCAACCATACTCTGTGATCACCCCATTCTGTCTTATTATCCTCGTGGGGGGCCTTCCCTGGCCCCGGCTTTAACATTGAGACTGTGTTTGCTATTGTTTGAAGTAATGTGTTTCATTCCCACTTAACCGTACTTCATTATTACCCATTTGTCCTTGTCACCTCTGTTTCTTTAGGTGATCTTTTATATATTCAGTGCTGTGTGTTTTGTTTTCTTTAGTATCCATGCACAGCGTTTTTCATCATTTTTTGTCTTGGTGCATTATGGAGTAGTGTGTTTTGTTCCCCTTAACTATACTCTGTGATTGCTTTATTCATTCCTGCCACCTTTTTGGTGGGTTTTTGGTTTTCTTTTTTTTGCCCCGATCTATACGTTATTTGTATGCTGTCTGTAGTCATATTTGGTATTTTCCCTACCTGTGTCCTAACTCAGTTTTCTCCCTAACTGTGCTCTGGGTTAATCCTTTTCCCTGTGTTGTAGGGTATTGTATTTGGGGTTTTTTTTCTCTGCCCTGCTGCCCTACATTGGTCTATTGTTTTTTTTTGTCCTTCCCTTTGCATCTTCCCCTCCGGTCCTGCCTCCCTTCCGCCCGCCCTAGGTGGGGAGGGGGGGGGGGGGCTGGGATGTTCCTGGTCGTTCGGGAGCCCGACCGTGAGGGGGAGGCTCTGTCACCATGGGGTGAGACGCCGGCTCGGCGCTCAGCCCATGCTCCTTTTATCCCTGCCTCTCATTGGGCAGTGCCTCAGCTGGTTCCCAGCTGTCAGTGTCACGGGACGGCTGGGGCCAATTAATCCTCATCAGCTGGGGCGCTGTTAATGAGTATAAAGAGGAGCAGCTTCGATCATTCGGGGCTGCGACATAAGCACTGCTAGGCTGAAGCCCCTTCGTCTGGTGTCAGCCTCAACTCCCCTTGCAGCATTCCGGTGTTTGTATCCCGCTGTGAGTATGCACGTCTTGTTACCCCCACGTCCGGTACGAGCTACCTACCCCTGCGCTGTGCAGCCTGAGAATGTACGTCTGTATGAGTGTCTGTGCTCTCCTCATCCCTTATCCCTTACCCAGAATAAAACATCTCGACTCACTGGCTTGTCCCTGGCTCTGATTGCCCGGCTCCCTAGAGCCGGATATGACATGAAGGGCCTGAATCAGTTCCCTGAACCCTTCACTCTCCACAATGCTGAGGGGCTGGCAGTCCTTCAGGATGAAATTGAGCACAGCTTCATCCAGCATCTGCTTCCTGGAAGCTTGATGGTTAAAAATGAAGTAAAGAATAAATTAATAGGAATTAATTATCAATAAAGCAACTGTGAGTAAGTAGTAGAAGGGCTGTATACCTGAGTCTATCCTGGGTGTATCCGGGACTTCATTTTCATGCCTGGCCCTATAATGTCTCAGCACTGAGGAGGCACTTTTGTTTAAATATGACAGCTCTGTTGAACAAATGCGACATTTAGCCTGCAGAAAATATGAAGAGTAAACTAAGAGTCACTTTCAAATGAATTTGAATTCAGATAGATCAAGTGGAAACTCAGAGGAACAGGATGAAACAAGGAAATTAAAACAAAGAAAATGGTATTTTAAAAATACTATTTTTAAAAACCTTATTTTCCGATATCACATCAAAATGGTCCCACACGGCGGAAACCTTTCTTTTTCCTTGAGGCTGCTCGTGCTCCATAATCTGTGATAAATTTGCATAAGGACCGTCCACAACTTATACGAGTGTCTTTGGGCAAATGCATCCCATTGACAGATGCGCTTCCTTATAAATGCTGGCGCGTCAGTGTTTCGACGCGCTAGCGTCACGTGACCGATACAGGTGACTTTCTTAAAGCGACACGCACCGACACAGGGTTTCGCTCTATGAGCTTGACGCATGCGCCGATGCATCGGTGTTGCCGAACCCATCACTAGGAGAAGTCTAGAGAGTCGTGAAGGAGCCTTCAAGGGAGAAGTCGACGGAAGTCTAGAGAAGTCTCGGAAGTCTTCATGGAGCCTTCAAACAGAAGTCTGAGGAGTTCAGGACAGGTTGAACAATCAGGTCAGACGGATCAGATTGATGGAATGTTGTCGCTGACGAGGTGAAGGAGACGAGGTCAGAAGGACATGGGGACAGCAGGACGTGCTGACGGACGACCCGAGGATATGCGGAGGTGAAAGAGGAGCACGGAGGAAGTGAGGGCAGGAGTGGAGGAGCGGAGCAAAGACGGGGAAGACCAGGTGCGGTGATTGGCAGCACGGGACGGAGGACGCCGAGAGTGACCAGACGACGGAGATGCCGTTGTGTTGGATGAAAGGCGAATGCACAGCTAAGTAAAGGAACGTGCTTATTGTCTGTGTGTTGTGGATGTATATTCGCCCCGGTGTGTTCACGGGAGGCTAAGTTTGTGCTGCACTGTGTGCTGCAGGTTTCCCCCGGATGGCGGATACGAAGGAGCCGCTCCTCTTCTCTCTGCCTGTTCGTCACCTCTCCTTGGGCACGGAACACTCCCTCTTCGAGGCATACAGGAGGGTCACGGACGAGCCCCAACAGGCGGTACTTTTCTTCCAGGACAAGGAGGACTATAGCGGGAGTTCCTGGTCGGACAGCCAGCGAATGCATCACGCTCTATTGTGGACGTTCTGAAGGTTTTTTCACGTAGTGTAGGAAGTGACTTTCTTATGAATGAGAATTGTATTGCTTTTTTCCTTGTGTGCATTTTAGGGTATTTATGGTATTTATAGTATTTATTGAGGGGTTAGTTTCTTAAACTGTGCACATTGAGAATTTTGGTTCTTATTAGGTAATGTTGTAGTCTAACTATTTTAACATTGTGTCTAATAAAGTGTATAATTGCTTTCCTGCCTTCCTGAGTGTTTGTGTTGCTGTATCCCGAGAATCGTTTATTTTATTCATAATGCTCACAGTGATTGGCACTTCCAAACTGTGACATAGACGAACCAGTAGGGTGGGGGAATGAGCTGATGGTGCCTGACTGGGTGAAGGTTGACAGCCGAGGAATAATGGAGATGTGGTAGGAGAGCGCGCACAGTCCTGGAGACACACCCACACGATGGCAGCAACCTGAAGGAGAGAGGAGAATAAAGTTAGACAGCGTGTCCAAGCGTAAGAGTTTAACTTGCAATAAATACAGAATCGGGGGAGAGTTGATTTAGTCCTGCTCGCCAGACCCCCCACCCCCACCCCACCCCCATGGTTACTGATGGGCTGTGTCTTTTGGCCTCTGGCGGCATTCGTCCAGACTGTGGTTCAGAGAACCACAGTATGCGCACACGCCAGCTCTTCGCCTTCACCGGTTCTTGTCATCGGTCAGATGCCGAGAGTGCTCCATCGGCTAGGGCAAAAAGCTGGCACCGCCAGTGTCAGTTACGGGGGCGGATGCACACTCGGTGCGAGGGCGAGAAGAGGACTCGCGCTTCTTTGCCCACTCACAGTATCGGTTGTCCAACCCAATGGCCTTATCTATGAGACCGTCGAGAGTCTCCGGGACAGGGTGAACTATCAGATCATTACGGAGTTGAGTGTTTAATCCGTGGAGGAATGCGCTGTGCAAAGCAATGTCATTCCACCCCAAATCCGACGCTGCAACCCAGAACTCCACCAAGTACTTGGCTGCTGACCGAGTGCCCTGGTGGAGTGTCATCAGGTGGCTCATCACGTTGCCTTGACTCTCGGTGTGGCCAAACGTGCAAGAGAAGGCGTCCACAAATTGGTCAGATGTGTACCGATGCCCCTCAGGGTTAGCTAATGTGGACCATGCCCACTCCAGGGCTTGGTCCTTAAGCAGCAGAGTAAAAAATTGAATTTTGGCCATGTCCCTTGGGTACTCCTCCCCGACCTGCTCCAAGTACATACGGACTTGAATAAGAAAGCCTTTACACTTCCTCACCTGTCCTGCGTACGGGGAAGGCGTGGGGACAGAGGTAGTACGGCGCACCATGGTGCTCAGAGTAGGCTGAGGGGGAGAGGCCGGAGGAGGTGCTGTAGACCAAAGCTTCATCATATTAGTAACCTGCTGCGTCAACACAGCAAGCTGGTGCTTGGTCGTGGACAAGCAATCCAAAGCTGACAGCTCTTGTGCTGCCGCACCAGCTAAACTACCATCCTGACTGCCTCATTCTGTCATGATTATAAACTGACAGCTTACGTGCACGATGCAACAGCACAGGAAGAAACCACACAAGGGGGCACTTTTGACAGTTTATTAAATAGCAAAAGGTCACACAGCTAAAGAAATAGCCACTCGCCAGAGGAATCCACCTGAGGAGAGAAGACGAGAGCTGTGAGAGGAGGAATGGAATAAGGGGAAATGGGCGAGCCAAATTGCCACTTACTTGGGGTCCTGAGGAAGAACCGGCAGGACACCAGTGGGGAATAGACGAACCAGTAGGGTGGGGGAATGAGCTGATGGTGCCTGACCGGGTGGAGGTTGACAGCCGAGGAATAATGGAGATGTGGTAGGAGAGCGTGTGTAGTCCTGGAGACATACTCACACGATGGCAGCAACCTGAAGGAGAGAGGAGAATAAGATTAGACAGCGTGTCCAAGCTTAAGAGTTTAACTTGCAAGTCCTCTGTTCGGGCAGTATACCCAGACGAGCCAGCATAGAATGCGTGGATAGAGCCTCCTTAAGTACACTGGCTGATGAGCGGGTGCAGGTGTGTCTTCTGCCTCAGGTGGAGTGATGAGTTCACGAAGGTGAGACGGGACGGGAGGGGTGCGCTCTCGCTGCCCATGACAGCTTCATTTGTAATTATTTTCTAGTCTGTGTTTGGTTTTGTTGTATTTATTCTGTGGGCTGACCGCTGTCAGATGACGTTTCTGGGTTTGTGTTGGCGCCGTCTGTCAAGCTGTCAGCTGCTCCTCCCTCACCCTCAGCACTACCAGCTGGTTCCAAAAACTGGTTGCTGTTCTTTTCTCCTGCTCAGGTGCACCCACACCTGTTATCACTCATGTTGTCATGCCATTCACTATTTAAGTTCTATCTGTTCACATTTTTGTCGCAGCTACATTGAATGTTCTACTTTTGATTCCTCCTCTGGACAATTCTCATGTTACCTTTTAATCCTCGTCTCCTCCTGAGCTTGGCGGCTCAGGAGTGCATGTCCCTGTAAGTTTTTTTTTTTGCATTTTGTGTTTTTTTGCACTATTTTTGGACGTTTTTTTTTTTTTTTTTAAATAAATGCCAGGTATCAATGAGTCAGTGCTTGGGTTTGTCTCTCCTGCTTCGTAGAGGCGGATATGGCATTTTCTGTGTAAATGTTTGGGAGATCGCTAGTGATCTATAGAGATCTTTGAAAGGTCCCTAAGGGATCAATCACTGCACTGTGAACACCTGATAAGTTAGTGTTGTGCTTATAAATAATGGGCTGCAGACAAGTCCACATGTTGAGGTTAACTTTATTAAATGTTAGCAGAACTTGCTAGGAGGAAGCACACAGTGAGGCACTGGGAAGGTACACCAAAAGTGGAGTGCAAGACAAAAGACTGGCTAGCCCTGGGTAGCCGGCTATTATACCTGTGGCGTGATGTGTCATGCATGCATATGTGCGAGCACAGCGTGGTGCGTCATGCTGTTTTCCATATATCACATTTATCCCCCCCCCCCCCCGCGCGCGGAACATAAACATCAAGGTGAAACTAGCATATCAGCTAGCGTGCAGCTGGTCATAAGCACACATGTGGGGTAGCTTTAAGAAAAACAGATGGTATATGAAAACGCACACATATGGCTTGGCTGATATTGCTGTTAGCATATTGTCTATTGTGAAACAGCAGACATGGACTTGACTGGATCGTTGTAAGAACCACCAAGGCTTATTTCCGAAGATGACATCAGACAAAAAAAAAAATATTTTTTTGTATACAACCTGGGCAACCAGGTAGACTGCCGGTTTAAACCACATAGTCATGTGGGTTATTCTGCCACTTTGAACAGACCATGTACTGACTGAACATGTAATCAGAACTTTTGAGTCAGTGACAGTTCAAAACTCAGCGAGGCCTCTGTCAAGCCCGGGGTAGGCAAGGCCCTAGCAGCGCTGTCTCAGGCGAATCTGGTGGTCACCTCAGTGAAACTGTGGTTGGCTCATCAGCAAAGTCCCAGTCTGGATCCCACACTGGCTGAGCCAGCTCGGTTGCTGTTACTTGGTCTGGGGCAGGTGGTAGTGTTATCTTTCTCAGATGGCTGGCATGCCATCGAGACCCATCAGCCATCTGGAAGGTGGCTGGTCTAAGTTGAGCGGTGATCTTCATTGGTGGTGGTGACTGGAACATCTGCAGCTGATGCGGGTGGTTGGATCGGCGGAGCCGGACCCAGTCGAGCATCGTGAGCGATGGTGGTTTCTGCTTCAGGGTGTGCTGCTGCTTTCTCGTCATGTGGTTGGTGAATGGCGTTGTTGCTGTGGTCCCATGCAACGGAGTACGTGTTTGTGTTGTTGATGGTCGTAGAGGCAAAGTGGTCTCACTACCCCACAATTTTCTGGGTCTTGCATTATCACAGACTGGAACTCCTGCAACAAAGTGTATGGTGGTTGTACTGGGCTGACTGAGCGAGTTAGATGGCGGGCTTGCCAGGGCTGAGCGGCACACTTTGGTGAAGGGGTTCAGCTTACCGCAGCGTTGGCAATTCTCTCCTTTGATGGGGCAGGCAGGTGCGAGGGAGAACCACAGTTGCCACATGGCCGGCATGCTTTGTTGTCCTGTTGTCCTGTGATGTTAACTTTGGTGTCGTCGGGCTCAGCAACCGGGGTAACAGCACGTGCTAGCGGAGGGAAGTGTGGGGAGCATGGGCTGGAGGCTCCTCGCTGGGTGGTTAGCCAAGCTGTGGCCTCTAGTTGGGACACCAGCAGCACTGCCCTGGAGAGCGGCAGGTCATCCTGTGCCATTAGCAGCTTCTCCTGCAGCTTCAGGTTGGTAGTGTGCTACGCTAACTGGTCCTGCACCACCTGATCTTCCAGTTGTGCAAACCTACACATGCTGGCCAAACAGCAGAAGTCGGTGACATATTGCTGGACCGATTCACCTACAGGCTGTTGGCATTGGCAAATCCTTATTTTCTTGACTAGCATGCTCTCGGGGGTGGCGAAGTGTCTGGCTAACAAAGCAACACACTCATCATAGCTCTCTACAGGTCCGAGTGTCCTAAAGACCCGCTGTCCCTCACTGCCGAGGCAGTGAATTAGCATGGCATGCAGCCTTAGCATGCTAGCTTTAGCTAGGTCCATGGCGGACACAAACGTTTCAGACGACTCTGTTATGTCCACAAACCTGGTACGAAAGGAGACGGTCAAGGAAGCTACACTGGAACTGGAACTTTATTATATACTGGTTACAATACACTGTGCATGGTTCTGTGTGGAGCCTTCTGGGCAAGTGAGCCGCAAAAGGCGGACGCCCCTTATTATAGATTGGTGTGATGACGCAACTGGAAGGCGGCGTCATCACACTGCACTTCACAATAATCTCCGATCCCACATTCTCCCCTTTAACAAAATAAAAAAACACATCTAATTAAAACTCTCCCAAATTTGGCAAAACAGAACCCCAAGAGACACACTAAAATAAAACGGTAAACACAAAACTATAATGAACTTCAAAACCAAAACTTGGACCTGTGGGTAGACTACCACATGGCCCACATGGCAAAGTGGGTTATTCTGCCACTATTAGACGGTCCGGCCGTGCGCCTACCTAAAAGTCTCAAGTCTTCCATTTACAGTCCCCCATGGTAGTGGAGAGTAGGGCAGGGGAAACAGTTCAGTCTGAGGGGCTCTGAGATGGCTCCGTAGTGGCCTCCTCTCTGGAGCTGTCGGACCCCCATGGTCAATCTTCATGACGCTAGGGCCTGGGTCCCACACTGTGGGGGACACTGGGCAAAGCGAGGAATGGTGGCAGGTAGTGTCAGCAGCGTTTACATCTCAGTGTTGTCCAAGTTTCTCCTCATCACCAGTTGTTGTGTTTGGAAATAATGGGCTGCAGACAGGTCCACGTGTTGAGGTTAACTTTATTGAATGTTAGCAGAACTTGTTAGGAGGGAGCACACAGTGAGTTCAGTTTAATTTCATGTACATTTGAAATATTTATAACGAGAAAACCAGTGAAAATTCAAATCTTTTTTTTGTTATTACACACTGTTATTACACATACTTGCCAGATTTTGAAATGTACACTTCTCCTGAAAAACAGGCCAAAATATTTTACACAATAAGGCACTCCTCAGTCCGGGGCCACCGAGGGTGCTGCTATGCCTAAGTCTGGGGCCACCAAGGGTGCTGCTACGCCTCAGTCCGGGGCCACCGAGGGTGCTGCTATGCCTCAGTCTGGGGCCACCGAGGCTGCTGCTACGCCTCAGTCTGGGGCCACCGAGGGTGCTGCTACGCCTCAGTCCGGGGCTGCTACACCTCAGTCCGGGGCCACCGAGGGTGCTGCGCTGATGCCCAAGGCTGCTGTGGGTCCTCGGTCCACATCGGGTGTCCATTGTCCAGGGATCTGCGGTGGTTACTCGTTCCAGCTGCTGCATCCAGGTGGAGGTGGATGTTGCTCGGCGACCCACTGGTCCAGAGACGCGGGGAGACCGCCCGAGCCTTCTTGGTTACTTAGGTGGCTTCGGGGCCCTGGAGGACCACCCGATGGACTCTGTTAACCTGGTTGGGGGCTCTGGAGACCTGGTAGGCTGCCTGACCTTTTCCACCTGATGGTCGGGCGGAGCCGGGACTCTGGGAGGCCACCTGAACAGTTTCCTTGTTTATCTTGTATTGCTTAGTTTTTTTTAGTATTCTGTTTTGTCAGTGTGTAGGTCATATGTTTATTGGGTTGTTTTGTTTTCGTGTCTCTCCATCCAGGCCTGGATCCCCCCCCCACCCTCCCGGGGTCGGTTTTTTCAGTCATTTCTGTTGGGGGGGGGTATACTTTCTTTCCTTTTGATGTTACTGCGGGGTGTCTTGGATCCACCCCTTAAGGGAGGGACACTGTCATGATGCTGGGTGTGGGGCTGTCCTGTACTCAGGTTTTTTGGTTATTATTCTTTTTCTGTTTATGTATTTAGTCCTGATTTTTTGCCATTATTGTTTGTGCTTTTATTTTGACAGCGTCGTCACAGGACTTCCACCTGTCAAGTCTGTTCACAGCCTGTCACAGCTGTTTAGTGTCACTGATTACGTTTTCACTCGTGCTTCTATACCTGATTCTCATTTTGGTTTTGCTCTGGTATTATTTAAGCTTGCTGGCGAGGTTTATTCCTTGCTGCGACCTCATCTTGCTCTGTCTGGAATACTGAAATGGAAATGTAGTGATATTACTGTTGGTGTGCTGCTTTATTCTGTTTCTATGCCAGAAATTCTGATATGTCACTAAATGATGTTTAACAGGCTTTATTAGGGTGTGATTTTAAGAAGCTGAAATACTGTCTTCCTTCTTTGTGCAGCATGAAGACTGTTGGTATGTCAAGGTTATACACTAGCTGATGTGTTACTAAGTAAGGCAATGTGGTGAGCATCCTGCTCAGGTTATAAAAAATCTGCTCCCCATTTCTGTGCAGAGCAGTGCTGACTGACTCCCTATCTGATTCACTCCTCTCCTGCATGCAGAAAGTAAAGGCTCTCCAACTTTTGCAGATCTTTGATGTTAATTATTTCAGGACCCAGAGACAAGGCAAATAAATTTCCATAACTTCTTGGTGTCAGCAAGTGGGATCCTAGACCGCAATCCCAATTTCTTCCACTGTGGACTGATCCTCTCAGACACAAATTTTGTCTGATCCTTCCCACTCGAGTTAGTGATGGGGACTCGGCGGGAGGAGGGGAGTGGCACTGGATTCTCAAAGGACACAGCCTCCAGATCTCCGTAAGTGAAATTTATATATATATTTCTGTGATACATGATATAGTTAAATTAAATCAGTTATTTATCTCACCTTTTGTTGGCCTATATCTGTGAGGTCCGACAGGATATTCTCCTGTGGCAGGACAGTTTCTGTGAAGTCTGGTGCGTTAACTCCATGGCAAAACTGATTGTTTAGTTGTATACAATGCCTGTCAAGTTATGGGGTCGGGGATATAATGTCAGTTGCCTGGACGCACGCGGGGACGCCCGATGGTCAAATTTGAAACCAGTGATGGGGACTACTAAAGCAAAGCAGTCTCCCAAAGACCTGGAAGGTTCTAAGGTGAAATTTATGACTGATAATTATGATCCTGACAGTGTTGAGTTTTTGGGAAAATGGATCTGCAAAAGTGGATTTCCTTCAGGGGATTCATTTTTTGTTGAAGTGATTACTGCTTTGAGGGACAAGATTAATGTTGAAATTCAGAAAGTTCAGACATGTAAGAAACAGAGCAAGAAAGACAGAGAAAAAATGATGCAGTTACAGTCAGAGAGGGGCACGGCTGAAATGTGGTTAGCTGAAGCTAAGAAGCGAAGGGATAAGAAACAGGTAGACAAAAGAATGAACAGGCAAAGAAAGATAGGGAACACCGTGCACAACAGCCATGTTTACGCTCTGCTGGGGACCACTTTCACCCTCCCTACGAACGCGACCGACCGGCACCCCCTACCCCCCATCCTACTAACCTTTTCACGGTGGCGTTGTATCCAGCTCTGCCTGGGTCCGGGCCCAATACCTTTATGCCAGAGGATGATAGCCCTCCCTGAGGGTACAAGAAAGAACCTCGGGACGAGGAAGAAACAGAGCCCCCCACTCTATCAAGTGTCATGAAGCGCAAGGGAAAAACAGAAGTAGAGCAACTGCGGCAGACCTCCTTTCATGGGACCCCGTCGGGGCCAACCAGGAGGGATCCACCCAAAACCGAACAGACAAGTGATGCCACCCTGACCATGGTGGAAGTAATGGGCCCGGCGGGTCCCAGGGCTGTATTCAGGCCATGGGCACCTGAAGACATACCCAAGTTTGCAGCAACACTTCCCCAGCTGGAAAACAATCCAATGTATTTCTGCGAACAGCTGCTGGCACTTTGCCAAACTTATCGGCCAACTTTCCATGAGCTTTGAAGGATCATGGCACAGAAGTGCACCCCCACTAATATGGCAAAGCTAATGCCCATTATGGAGGAGGACGTCTGGCTGACCGATCTTGATTGGGGCACTGATGGCGACGGCAAGAATAAAGATTACAAAGGGGTGCTTGAACACTTGACGAGAGCAATTGTTCGCCATCACCATCCAATGGGGAAGGGAGAAAACGAAGCCCACCGCAGCGGCTTCCATCGGCCCTCAACGGATCAGGCAAGTGGCTTTTCATTCTTTCCCTCCACTGGGTGAATTGCCTTGTTCGATCCCTGGGGGTGAAGTTCAGGGTTCTCAGTCCCCAGAGCTTCTTCCACCTGCTCTAATTATTAATTGTGAACCTGCTACCTGTGTGTCTCCTTCCCCTGAGCATTCCCCGGTGCCAGGACTACATCGCTGGACGAGGAAGGAGCCTGCAGCCCTGGAGTGCCTGGTTCCAGCCCCGCAGCCACGTCATGGGCAGAGGAGGAGGGCGGACTGCCAATTGGAGCCTGTGCCGAAGACTAAGCATCCCCAGGTCTCCACGGAGGAGCAGTTCGGCCCAGCAGGTCAAGGATCCCCTGCCACCACGCTGTGTGGGTTTTCGGTGTGGACGTAAGCGTCAGGGAATCCCCAGACTAAGGACACCATCATGCCGGCTGCGGAACCCGTCGCAGTTGAGTGGGAACCAGAAGTGGACCTTCAGCGCGCTCAACCCAGATCGTTGAAGTCCTGGGCTGCGGTGGAGCCCGAGATAAGGCAAGTGCTCTATTTTGTCTTCCTTTCTTCTATTCTGGAGCATTTTTGCCTGTCTCTCGGGGAGACGAGCCGGGCGCAGCCGTCCGCTGCATCCGAGCTTGTCTCGCTGGGCTCTGCCGCTGCCGGTGATTCTGATCCCGGTTCTCTGTTCTCCTCTGAGCCTTCTCTCAGGGTCACCGGTGACAAGCTTGCTCCAGTCGTCGCTTTGGATGTTCTGGGTTCGGGTCTGAAGGTCATCCCTGGTGCTGCACCGGCCCAGTCGGGGTCCGTCGTGGGTTGTGTTCCGGCCCAGTCGGGGTCCGTCGTGGGTGTAACGCGGACCCAATCGGGCCTGTCATGGACGCTGTTCTGGCCCAGTCGAGGTCCGTCGTGGGTGCAGCATGGTCTCGCTTGGGATCCAGCGTGAGCACAGCGCCAGTCTGTGTGGGGTTTGGAGAACGAGCTGCAGATCCTCCGCCGATCGATGCTGGACTGGTCCCTCATCATTTCCCCGATCCCTTTTTCCCTCCACCTGGTGCCGCTGGGATTTCCCTTATCCGACGCGGCTCTCCCTCGCTATCCCTCTCAATAGGGAGGCCGCCTCCAAGTTTTCCCCTGCGGTCCTGGTGGCTGGATGACGCGGGTCGGCCACCTGGGAAACGGCTTTGGCCGTTTGGCATTCTGGGTCGTCCACCCGACAAACTGGACTTTTTGTTTGGCGACCTGGTTCAGCCGCCAGAGGTACTGGTTCTCCGGGCCTGGGACTGGGGTAGACCGCCGGAATTCATTCTTCTTCCCCTGTTAGCGATCTGGACGCTGGATGCAATTAGACCACCTGAACTTATTGTTTTTCTTTATTTCTTTGTGCTCTGCCTGCCGTCATCCCTGTAGGTTTTTTTTCCCCTCCCCTGTAGTTCTGGGATGCCCTTGTTTATCCTTTTTTCTATGAACTTTATTGTACTGTGTATGTATGTGTGTGTATATATGTATGTGTGTGTGTGTGTATATATATATACAGTATATACAGTATATATATATATATATATATATACCGGAGTGGTGGCTCAGTTGGTAGAGCAGCCGCCCCACACCCGGGTGCTCAGCAATAATAGAATGGAGGAGGGAAATCTGTGGCGGCGCCTTGCATGGCAGCGACCCCTCTGATTCTATATGTGGGTGTGTGTGTGATTAACACTGTAGATAATAGAAACACAATTTCATTCTACTGTACATGATTGGCTGTATGGATTGAATGACAATAAAGGGTGGTTTTATATCGCCGCTCTTTAGCGTGTATTTTTCGTTCTCCTTTTGTCTAGTTTTATTAGGATATGTTGTATTTTGGTATGTGCCTGTATTTCAGTTTCTCCCTCCTACTGTTTGAGAGGTTCTTTTCGTTGCCTCTGTCAGTTTATTTGGACTTATTGAATTCTGTATTTCGCCGCTGTTTAGCGTGTCTTTTTTTCCCCCTTCCTCTGTTTGAGAGACGCTCTGTGTTTTTGTTGTTTTTTTTTTCGTTGCCTGTGTATCATGGTCTTTAGACATAGTATCTGTTATTTGCCTCCATTGTTCTGTTTCTGCATTTTCTCCTGTGCATTATAGAGTATATTTGTGTTTTTTTTTTCCCATGCTGTGTTGTTGTACCAGGTTCTGATTTGTTTCTGTACTCCCCCTTGTCATTTTTTTTGTCCCGGTTCTTTTCTTGATGTTTTTTTTTTTTTTTTCCTGGTTCTCGCCCTCCAGGCCTCCCCTCGCTCCTCCTTCCCTGGGTGGGGGGGAGGCTTGGATGTTATGTTTATGCCCAGAGTGTGTCGTTCGGGGGGGAGTACTGTCATGGTCTGAGCGCCGATCTCGTCCGTGCTCGGGTCATGCAGTATTTTCCTCCCATTCTGTATTATTCCTTATGGTCTCTCAGAGCTCTTATTCTGACAGCGTCTCTGCGAGGCTTCCAGCTGTCAGAGCTGAGCTCAGCAGTGACAGCTGGAATTAATTGAGCTGAAGATGCCCTCATCAGCTGATCAATCCTCTTGCCCTATTTAAGGGAGCAGCTTCGGTCTCTTGGGGCTGCGACCTCGCTCACATACGAATAGCGCTGGTCTTTCCAGCTTCAGGCTGGTGTCCCCATTTCCCGGCTCCAGTCATCCTCTCGATCCTAGCTACTCTCAGTAAGTTATCCCTTAGTCTGTGTATATTGTCAGTGTGTCTTAGCCACAGTCTTTATTTGTGTTTTGCCCCACGAGGCTCTTTATTTTGTACTTTGTGTCAGTCCTTCAATAAATACACAAACTCACTGGTTGCCTATAGTGTCTCATTAGTGGTCCGCCAGGACCGCACCATGACAGAAACACAAGCGGACAGAACTGAACTGAACTGTACCGTGCTGTACCAGGCCAAACAGGTACTAGTGGAAAAGGGCCATTAGAGGACAAAGCAGTGCGAACACAACTTGACACTGGTGCACATGTGTCCATAATGTCAGAAGCTGTATACAAAGAGAAACTATGTCACTTTGTGGTGCAAATGACCAAAAGAACCTAGACCTCCCTGTTAGGAGTTATGGATGTAACAGTGGAACACAACAAACAAAAAGAGACTCTTCCACTGTCACTACAGGAAACTGACCAGCCTTGTTTAGTTGCAGGTGGCTACATAAGCTTAAAGTGAACTGGCAAGAAGTGTTTCTGCTTAAAGACAAAAAAAGAGACTCATTGCAGGAGCTCTTACAAAAGCACTCCAAAGTTTTCAGTGAGGAACTTGGCAGTATGAAAAACGTTACAGCAAACTAAGCACTTTAAATTCATGCATCATGTAATTCTACAAATGTGCTTTACTAAACTACACAATGCACCTTAACGCTTCACACTTAAACATTGCAAGTAACATCTTGGTCATTGTGGTACTTTTTGCTTGTCTGAGATCAACAATATTCATCTTAACTTTATTCATTTGTTTCTTTCTTCCAATCAGTGTGCAATCTTACTGCTATTGTTATTATTATTGTATTGTGTTATTTGCTTTATTATTGTTGTGTTGTTTATTATTGTTGTATTATGTTATCTGTTTTATGTGGCTGGCATTGGCTGGCCAGGAGACATGAGATGGAAATTAGCTTTAGCTATAATCTTGTGGGCGGCAGTGGCTCAGGAGTTAGAGTGGGTCATCCAATAACCAGAGCATTGGAGGTTTGAATCCTGTTTTCCCCAGCTATCCTGCTGTTGTGTCCCTGGGCAAGACACTTTACCCACCTTGCCTCCACTGTCCACGACACTGGGTATGAATGTACATAAATATTCAGTAGTGGTTGGAAAGGCCATTGGTGCAGATTGGCAGTGACATTTCCGTCAGTCTGCCCCAGGGCAGATGTGGCTACAGCAGTAGCTTACCGTTGTCTGTCTGTGGAGTGAATGAATAATGGATTTTCATTGTAAAGTGCTTTGGGTTTCTTGAAAGGCACTATATAAATGCAAACCATTGTTATTGTGCTTTATATTTACATATCTTATGTTCATTAATATGCACTGTCCCTTTTATAAATAAATAAACATAAACATAAAGATGGTTTTGAAATTAGGAAGCACACTAGAGTGTTTGAAGGCTAGATCTGTTTCATATGCATTAAACCCAAAGTGGAGGCTGAACCGGACAGATTAGTGAAAAATGGAGTATTAGAATCTGTCACCACAAGTGAATGGGGACACCGATTGCACCGGTCATGAAAAAGGATAGAACTCCAACGATTTGTGGTGACTTAGTTAACATGAACCCTGTCTTGACTGTAGAACAGTATCCATTGTCCCTTATCAATAATCTCTTGTTAGGTCTTGCTGGAGGTCTGAAGTTCAGTAACTGCTAACTATTATAACACATAAGGGTGTTGCTACTAAGATAAAGTCATTGCATAACCTGTGGAACACATCAAATATGTGGAAGTGGAATGATAAATGTGAAAAAGCATTCAAAGAAATTAAAACTGCCTTTTTTCAGTCTGAGGAACTCATACAGTTTAACCCCACACTTCGACTTCAGTTAGCATGTAACGCCTCGCTTTATGGGGGTAGGTGTAGTGGTTTCACAAATCATGCCATCAGGTGAAGAAAGGCCTATTGCCTTTGCATCACGAACACTGAGTAAGGCAGAATATAATTACACACAGATTGACCGTGGAATGCTGTCAATTGTGCCTCTGTGAAAAAAATTTAATCAGTATCTTTTTGGCAGGATACTCAAGCTACGGGCAGTGTATTGGCGTCTGACCACTATTTTGGCCTTCAAACAGGTATCCCTTCACTTGCAGCAATATGTATGCAGTGATGGAGTCTGCTGTTGTCACCTCACCAGTATGACATCAAGTACAGGAGATCAGCACTGCATGGTTCTGGGAAATTGATGGACTTTCCAAGGTCCCATTGCCAGTAAAACGTCATGATAATTTTCTATTTCAAGGAAGTTTCTGTTGTGCCAGTTACATCAGCAGATGTGGAAAAGTACACATGAACAGATCCAGTCATGTTTGACGTTATGGAGATGGTGACTCATGGAAGGAGAGAAGAGATGATAATGAGCTTAATAATTCCACCACCACTGAGACAGAAAGTGCTGGACAAGCTTAATTCTTGACATTGTGGTGTGATATGCATGAAAGAGATTGTATACAGTTAATTCTGGTGGCTGGGCCTAGATGCAGCTATAGAAAGCAAAGCCATGCTCTGTCTGCCAGAAATTGAGCAACCTCCCACAACTGGCTACATTGCATGCATGGGACTGGTCAGAAGAACCAGGGAAATGCAACCATCAAGGTGTCTATAGCTTCAGCTATACAGTATATGTTCAAGAGACAGCTCCGCACTCGACCTGTTGAAACCCCAAAAGACAAAGGAGGTTATACATCACGTGAAGAGCGAGCAAACGTAAATCTTCAGTTTCACAGCAGGTGAGATAGTCCTTGCCATGGGAGAGAAGTGGATGGATGTCTGCAACGGTAATTGCATAAACTAGCCCTGTTTCATACATGTGTCAATGCAGAACATCACATTCTCCAGAGATGAACATTTTCAGGCTCCATTTAAAGACAGTGAGCCTGGTTTCATGGTCATGATAGATAGATAGATAGATAGATAGATAGATAGATAGATAGATAGATGTACTTTATTATTCCCAAACTGGGAAATTACAGTGTAACAGTAGCATGACACAATAGACAACCCAAACCAACAGAAATACACACAGCCTAATAGAAAATGAGTTACCCAGGGAAGTTAAAAAAAAAAAATGCTTAGATAACTTTATATAGAACATAGGCTACTACTGGGTTAAATAGATGATGATCCTTATGAATCTATGGATAGTAGTGACTGTACAAAGGAGGGTTATAAGGCGCAGGGTTCCAATTACACTGTAAGGCGCAGTATGACAGCATTGTTATGATGAACATTCAACATTAGAGTGAGTTATTTTACAGTGAAATGGCATGTGGCAGAAAAGATTTCCTGTACCTGGCCATTCGGCAACAGAGCTATAGTAGTCTGCTGGAGAAATTGCTCCGCTGTCTGTCCAGTGTGAGGTGGAGGGGGTGATCAGGATTGTCCATGATGGATCACAGTTTGTTTAGAGTCCTCCTCTCCACCATGTTCTCAAAGGCCTCCGGCCTGAGACCAGTTACAGAGCCAGCCTTCTTGAAAATCTTGTCAAGTCTCTTGGTGTCGCTGGCTCTGATACTGCTACCCCAACAAACAGCAGCAAAGTAGATGGCGCTGGCAACGATGGTCTGATAGAAAAGCTCCAGTATCTCACTGCACACGTTGAAGGATCTCAGCTTCCTCAGAAAGTAGAGTCTGCTCATCCCCTTCTTGTACACAGCATCGGTCTTAGATTTCCAGTCCAGTCCGTTGCTGATCACGACACCTAGGTATTTTTGTGTGGGATTGTGACATATATCTTCAACATGAGCCTGAAACTGGGGAGGGTACCACAGCTGTGGAAAACATCTTGTGTGGTACCTGTACCAAAAACTTCCCACCCCAAAGACCTGAACAGCTTCAGACCGGTGGCCTTGACGTCCCACTTGATGAAGACCCTGGAGAGACTGCTCCTTGCTCATCTCCGCCCCCTGGTGGAACCAGCGATGGATCCACTCCAGTTCGCCTACCAGCATGGCATTGGGGTGGAGGATGCGGTGATCTTCCTCCTTCACCATTCTCTGTCCCACCTGGAGAAGCCCGGGAATATGGTGAGGATCATGTTCTTTGACTTCTCCAGTGCTTTCAACACCATCCAACCGATGATCCTGAAGGACAAGCTGCTGCGCGCAGGGGTGGACCAGCACCTGTCATCATGGATCCTGGACTACCTCACGAACCGGCCTCAGTTTGTGAGAACCCGGGACTGTGTTTCCGACACGATCATCAGTAGCACGGGGGCCCCCCAGGGAACGGTGCTGGCTCCCTTCCTGTTCACTCTTTATACTGCGGACTTCTCACACAACACAACACATTGCCATCTACAGAAGTTCTCTGATGACTCTGCGATCGTTGGTCTCATCTCCAGCGGAGATGAAGCTGAGTACAGAGGGCTTATCCAGGACTTTGTGGACTGGTGCCATCGGAACTGCCTCCAGATCAACGCGAGGAAAACTAAGGAGCTGGTGGTGGACTGCCGCAGGCATGGGCAGCCCCTCACAGCACCAGTAAATATACAGGGAACAGACATCGAGATGGTGACATCCTACAAGTACCTGGGTATTCATCTGAACAATAAACTAGACTGGTCACACAATACTGACGCACTCTACAAGAAGGGACAGCGCAGGCTGTTCCTGCTGAGGAGACTCAGGTCTTTTGGTGTACAAGGGGCGCTGCTGAAGTCATTCTATGACACGGTGGTGGCATCAGCCATCACTTTTGGAGTGGTCTGCTGGGGCAGTGGCATTACTGCAGCCGATAGGAAGAGACTGAACAAACTGATTAAGAAAGCTAGCTCTGTCCTGGGGCAGCGCCTTGATCCGATGGAGGAGATAGGAGAGAGAAGGACGGTGGCTAAACTGTCATCTCTGCTGGAGTCCGAGTTCCACCCTATGCAGGACATACTGGATGCACTGAGGAGCTCATTTAGCAGCAGACTACATCATCCCAGGTGCACAACCGAGAGGTTTCGTAGGTCCTTCCTACCAACGGCTGTCAGACTGTACAACCTAAGCAGGGCTGCTCGCAGAGATAGCAAAAAGACGTAACAAACTAATAGTTTTTTTTGAATGCAAAAGATGCAATAGACTTACACAATGGTCCTCTCCGGCATACAACTAGGAACATACCGGTCGCTATGGAGGGTGAGAATATGTATGGGCACATAATCATACCATGTAGGATAACTAAATAGACGGTTATGCTGTTTCATCCCACCTAGCAACAATGCTCTGCACTGTGTGTGTTTATATATTTACATATTTATTCCATCTAGCTACAATGCTCTGCACTGGGTGTGTTTATATTTATATATCTATATATTTATTCCATCTAGCTACAATGCTCAGCACTGGGTGTGTTTATATTTATATATCTATATATTTATTCCATCTAGCTACAATGCTCCGCACTGTGTTTTTATATATCTACATATTATTCCATCTAGCTACATTGCTCCGCACTGTGTGTGTTTATATACTTGCATATTTATTCCACCTAGCTGCAATGCTCCGTACTGTGGGTGTTTATATATTTACATATTTATTCCATCTAGCTACAATGCTCTGCACTGTGTGTTCATATATTCATATATTTATTCCATCCAGCTACAATGCTCTGCACTGTGTGTCTGTGTGTGTGTGTGTGTGTGTATATATATTTTATAGTAATATGTACATATGTATATTAGCTGCTCTTGCTTGCTTGTTTTTTTTCTTGCCTTCTGATTGTTGCTCTGAGTGTTGCTATCCCTGTGCTGTTGCAATCCTGGAATTTCCCCGTTGTGGGACTAATAAAGGCTTATCTTATCTTAACTACCCCCACATCCTGCCCCCAATCCACAGTGCCTGTGAAGCCATCCTGTTCTTCCTGAAGTCAACTCAATAATGTCAATAATAATTGTCAATAATGGCAATAATTCGTTTCGTTGTGTTTATATGCACTGAATAAACAAATCATTGAGCAGTAAACCATTTGAGTTAATTGGATTTCTCCTAAACTGATAATGGCCTTTATGGGATTATTCTGTTTACATGACCACGTGAATAATCAGATAACTCCAGAAATCCAATTATAACCAGTTTATTCTTGTGCATGTAAACATGGCCATTGTTACTGACTTGCCCAGAGGTCATACTTATACTAAGAAAGCCAGACGACTACCACATTGGGCAGAAAAATCCCCATGGTACAGTTGAGAGAGAGGCAGTCTACCCTCTTTTTCCTAGTGTATATGTAAAATAAAGACTGAGGGTAATTAATTAAAAATGTAACTTACATGGTTCTTTTAAACCAGGTGAAGAGTCACAGGTAGCAATCAAAGGGGAAACTTATGAGGATGTTGAAAGGAATTTTATTCACATAAAATATATACAAATGCCCACCATAAAATAAAAAGGCTAAACTAAAACCTAAGCTAAAAAAAAAAGCAGACTAAAAGTGGGATAAAAACAAATAAAAGTCCATAAAAGCTGAGGAGGAGGATCCACTGTTCCTAGCCAGGCTCCATCTGCCACCACGACACCGACGCCCTCAAGAAACCTGTACAGGGGAAGACACTTACCAGCAGTATATCCAGATTTCTATCATCATAAACATCATCGTTGTCGTCATGGGGTGCTGCTATCTGGAAACTAGACACTTAGAGCCAAGGCAGAGCTCCTCACTCTGCCTCTTGCTGTCCTTCGCCTGCAGCACCCCCAAATAGTGATGTTACACTCGATACCGCTCACTCAACAGTGATTCAAGCAATATAAAGCGGAAGTGTCAAGACCAGTGCATGAAGCGCTGTTTCAGCTTGCCCACAGTCACGTGACCGTAGCAAGCAAGGCCTCATCATGTCAGTCCCATCATGTGACTTGAGGGCTCATGGGAAGTTTGAGATCCATTATAAATAGTTGTACACCGAATCACTCAGTGCTGTACTGGAGCTCTAACTGTCTACCACTCACCGAACTGAGAGTCGACTGAACCAAGCGGGCGGGGCTTGTTTGCTGCTCAGGCTGGGTATTCAGCGGCTGATCCCTGGCTTCCAGTGCAGCTCCGGTGAGTGATTCAGTACAGCCATAAAAACTAGTATTGTTCATGTATGTTACAGCACTAATGCAGGCATAACAGACTCAACAAGTAAGCAACATCACAAGCAGATTGAGAAACGAATTGGGGGGGGGGATGACAGACCCCAGTTTTACTGGGTGCGGTTCAAACCTGTTGTTGGCATTAGTACTGAAGCTTTCTGTCAATGCTGCAATGTGCAAATGTCTGCAAAAATGTCACAGAATTGTAGTTCTCAATAAAACTGAGACAGGTTTCTGCTTCAATTATCAGAGGCATTTTAGCAGTAGTTTAGGTGGATTGATTGTTTATTCCTAATATATAAATGTTATGGGAGATTTATTGTGAAGTGTAATATGATGATGCCGCCTTCTGGTTGCCTCATCACACTGCCCTATAATAAGGGGTGTCTGCCATTTGGGCTTCCTTTTTGCCCAGGACGAACGACTCAAAATACTGTGCATTCCCTGTAGTGCAACCATTCTTATATTAAAGCTGTGTTCCAGTGCAACCTCCTCATCCGTCTCCTTTGTACCAGGCTTGTGGACATAACATTTGGCAACTGAGAATTAAACCATGGAGGCGTGCGGTGGGGAAGGAGCCTGAGCTGGTGCACGAGGTTGAGCGATACCGGCTAGATATAGTCGGCCTCACCTCAACACACAGCTCCGGTTCCGGAACCAGTCTCCTGGAGAGGGGCTGGAGCTTGGCCTTTTCTGGAGTTGCCCCGGGCGAGAGGCGACGAGCAGGGGTGGGTATTCTTGTATCGCCCCACCTTGCTGCCTCTATATTGGAGTTTTCCCCGGTGGACGAAAGGGTTGCTTCCCTGCGCCTTCGGGTTGGGAAACGGGTCCTGACCATCATTTGTGCCTATGCACTAAATGATGTTTCAGAGTACCCACCCTTTTTGGAGTCTGTGACTGGGGTGCTGGAGGGTGCTCCTCCTGGAGACTCCATTGTCCTACTGGGGGACTTCAATGCGCATGTGGGCAACGACAGTGAAACCTGGAGGGGGGTGATTGGGAGGAACGGCCTGCCCGATCTGAACCCGAGTGGTGTTCAGTTATTGGACTTCTGTGCTAACCACAGTCTGTCCATAACGAACACCATGTTCAAGCATAAGGGTGTCCATATGTGCACCTGGCACCAGGACACCCTAGGTCGCAGGTCGATGATCGATTTTGTTATCGTATCATCAGACCTGCGACCGTATGTCTTGGACACCCGAGTAAAGAGAGGTGCAGAGCTGTCAACTGATCACCACCTGGTGGTGAGTTGGATCCGATGGCAGGGGAGGAAGCCATTCAGACCTGGTAGACCCAAACGTATAGTGAGGGTGTGCTGGGAGCGTCTGGCTGAGGCCCCTGTCCGGGAGGTCTTCAACTCCTACCTCCGGAAGAACTTCAACCACATCCCGAGGGAGTCTGGAGACATGGAGTCTGAATGGGCCATGTTCTCCACCTCTGTTGTTGAAGCGGTGGCCTAGAGCTGCGGCCGCAAGGTGATCGGTGCATCTCGTGGTGGCAACCCCCGAACCAAGTGGTGGACACCAGTGGTGAGGGGGGCCATTAAGCTGAAGAAGGAGTCCTATCAAGCTTGGTTGGCTTGTGGGACTCCCGAAGCAGCTGAGGTGTACCGGCAGGCCAAGCGGAGTGCAGCTCGGGTGGTTGCTGAAGCAAAAACCCGGGTATGGGAGGAGTTCGGTGAGGCCATGGAACAAGACTTTCGGTCGGCTTCAAAGAGATTCTGGCAAACTGTTCGGCGGCTCAGGAGGGGAAAGCAGCTCCCCGTCCACACTGTGTATGATGCGGATGGGACACTGTTGACTTCAACTGGGGATATCGTCGGGCGGTGGAAGGAATACTTTGAGGATATCCTCAATCCCACTGATACGCCTTCCACAGAGGAAGCAGGGTTTGGGGACGAGGGGGATGACTCGCCTATCACAGGGGCTGAGGTCGCCAAGGTGGTAAAAAATCTCCTTGGTGGCCGGGCCCCGGGGGTGGACGAGATTCGCCCTGAGTATCTCAAGGCCCTGGATGTTGTTGGGTTGTCATGGTTGACACGCCTCTGCAACATTGCGTGGAGGTCGGGGGCAGTGCCTTTGACATGGCAAACCGGGGTGGTGGTTCCTCTCTTCAAAAAAGGGGACCGGAGGGTGTGCTCCAACTTTAGAGGGATCACACTGCTCAGCCTCCCTGGGAAGGTCTATGCCAAGGTACTGGAGAGGAGAGTCCAGCCGTTGGTTGAACCTCGGATTCAGGAGGAGCAATGTGGTTTTCGTCCTGGCCGTGGCACATCGGACCAGCTCTTTACCCTCTCGAGAATTCTTGAGGGTTCGTGGGAGTTTGCCCAACCAGTTTACATGTGTTTTGTGGACTTGGAGAAGGCATTTGACCGCGTCCCTCGTGGATTTTTGTGGGGGGTGCTTCGGGAGTATGGGGTATCGGGCTTGTTGTTACGAGCTATTCGGTCTCTGTACGACTGTTGTGAGAGTTTGGTTCGTATTGCCAACACTCGGTCGGAGTCATTCCCAATGAGAGTTGGACTCCGCCAGGGCTGCCCTTTGTCACCGATCCTGTTCATAATTTTTATGGACAGGATTTCTAGGCGCAGCCAGGGAATGGAGGGTGTCATGCTTGGTGACCACAGGATCTCATCTCTGTTGTTTGCAGATGATGTTGTCCTGTTGGCTTCATCCAGCAATGACCTACAGCTCTTGCTGGGACGGTTTGCCGCTGAGTGTGAAGCGGCTGGGATGAGAATCAGCACCTCCAAGTCCGAGTCCATGGTCCTCAGCCGGAAAAAGGTGGATTGTCCTCTCCGGGTTGGGGACAGGCTCCTGCCCCAAGTGGAGGAGTTTAAGTATCTTGGGGTTTTGTTCACGAGTGAGGGGAAAATGGAGCAAGAGATCGACAGACGGATTGGAGCAGCATCTGCAGTGATGCGGACGTTGTACCGGTCTGTTGTGGTGAAGAGGGAGCTTAGTTCTAAGGCAAAGCTGTCGATTTACCAGTCAATCTACGTTCCTACTCTCACCTATGGTCACGAGCTTTGGGTAATGACCGAAAGAACGAGATCGCGGATACAAGCGGCTGAAATGAGCTTTCTCCGTAGGACTGCTGGACTCACCCTCAGAGATAGGGTGAGGAGCTCAGTCATCCGGGAGAGGCTCAGAGTAGAACCGCTGCTCCTCCACATTGAAAGGAGTCAGTTGAGGTGGTATGGGCATCTGATTAGGATGCCTCCTGGACGCCTTCCACTTGAGGTGTTTCAGGCACGTCCCACTGGGAGGAGACCCCGGGGCAGACCCAGGACTCGGTGGAGAGACTATGTCTCCCAGCTGGTCTGGGAACGCCTTGGTATCCCCTCTGAAGAGCTAGAGCAGGTGGCTGGGGAGAGGGAAGTCTGGGCTTCTCTGCTTGAACTGCTGCCTCCGCGACCCGGACCTCCGGAAAAGCGGTAGAAGATGGATGGATGGATGGCGTGCGTTACACCACTGAGGCCTTTCCTGGAGCTTACCGGCAAACCACCAGTGCCATGGCCTTGCTGGTTGGAGGCCTTCAAGACCTATATCACGGCCTTGGACCTGGGTAAACTAGACAAGGTGAGGACGCGAGCGCTTCTTGTCCACAACCTGGGTATCAAAGGCCAAAGGATTCTACGGTCACTCGGCGTGATGGAATCGTACGAGGATGTCATGGCGCTACTTGCTAACCACTTTTCCACACCAGACAGCATGACAGTATGACGGAATCACTTTTGCCAGAGACGCCAAAGGGTTGGTGAGCCAATTCAACAGTTCATTGCTGATCTCAGACAGTTAGCTAGTGAGTGCCATTTTGGGCTGTTGGAGGATGAGATGGTGCGGGACCAATTGGCCGAGCACATGTGTAACGCTGGGCTACGTGCTAGGTTGCTAACGGTGCTTAATGACTTGACGCTAACTATGGCAGTCGAGCTAGCTCTCCAGTTGGAGGCCGCAGATAAGCTAGCTTCGGAGCTAAATTGGCGCCAGTCACAGAAGCTGCCAGAGATGACGACGTTGGCGTGGTGGACCCGGAGGACGAAGACAGTATGGACAAGGACTACAAGGCTAATGCGGTGAGCCGAAAGTCTGCCCTGAAAGGCCCTGTTTGTGGGGGTTGTGGGTCCCCAACGCACTAGATTAAAGCACGAGTGTGCCCAGCAAGAGGGAAGCAATGCAGTGTAGGCACTTGAACCACTTTGCCAGAGTATGCCGGTTTCCAGCGCCGTGGAACCCGCTGAGGAAGCCAGCCTGCCCTCCTACAATGACCATCTACTCGGTGAGTCCCAACACCAACAGGTATTCCAATTGCCCGGTGGAATTGGACAATGTTTCTTTGCCATTACTACTCGACACGGCGGCGGTGTGGTCGATGCTGAATTGGGCCACGATGGAAAAGTTTTCCCATACCACAGGACCAGGAGTAACCCAGCGCTGTTATATGGCTACGGCGGTAACAGACTGTGTACTGTCAGGACTGTGGAGTTGACTGTTTGTTACAAGACTAAAGCGGCGCACGACTTCACGTTCCAGGTGGTGGCACATGGTGACAACATCATGGGATGTGTCAGTTCAGGTTTGGGCTGATGATAGAACAGGGCAACAACCCCCAGCCCGCAAGACATCGGATGCCGCTGAGGATTGTGGCGAAGTTGGGAGTGGCATGTTTCTGGCTGACGGACAGCTCTGTTTGCCATGCAAACCGGCTGTGGCGTGTCCAGGTGGATGCTCCGGGTGGCAAGGCTACGCAGGAGCCGGTGAAGGTGGTTTGGGATCCGGGCTCCTGTGTCTTGAAGATCGGTCCTTGCACCGGGGGCCTGCCACCTCCAGGGGCACTTCTGCTGCAGGTCTGCTGCAGGCCCCCAACCAACCATTACCATAGGGGACTGTAAATAAAAGACTTAAGACTGTTTAGCTAGGAGCACGGCTGTTCCAGAACAAGTGGCAGAATAACGCACTTTGCCATGCGGGCCATGTGGCAGTCTACCCACAGGTCCTAGTTTTAGTTTGTTTTTGACATATTACTCGGCCCAGAAAACACGCATGCAGGCTCAGACAGATTTGAAGGCTTTATTCAGCAACAGTGTTTGTGTATGGATGCGTGTATGTGAGATATAAGTGTGATGTGGTGGAGGATGTAGTCAGGACAGAGCAGTTCGCCGTTCGGCCAGGCAACCGTATAAAAGAGGAGGGCAGGGATTAGCTGGGCAACCACATGGGAGAGTGAAGATGTTACTGTGCTTACTTGTAGCGTCGCGGTGGCTGGCGTGGCAAGTCCCAAGCCTGGGAGACAGTGTCCTGCTGTGCGTCCGGAATGATGCAGCAAGTGGAGGAGCAGCGTGACGAAGGAGAGTGAGTCCGCCGCCAAGGGATCCACCTGTGCACAGGGGAAGTCTGAACGGAAAGGTAAGGTACAGATGATAGCTTACTTGTCAGACGAGTAGACAGCTGGTCCAATGAGAGGGAAGTGGCTGTGTAGATCAACGCAGGGAGACAGACGGCTCCAGGCCGCAGCTCAGGGCAGGATGGAATAAATAGCTGAGCTTAACGAGGAGCAGGTGTGCACGCAGCTGAGGTGGAAGCCCGTGAGCCGCGGGTGATGACAGTACCCCCCCCCTCCACCAGCGCCTTCTGGCACTGGCTTACCTGGGTGTGTCCGGTGGAACTCCATGATGAGGTCAGGATCCAACACCCACGAAGAGCGCACCCAAGATCTCCACTCCGGACCATAACCTTCCCAATCCACCAGGTATTGCAGCCCACGACCCCGACGCCGGGAGTCCAAGATGGCGGTAACACCCCACGCCGGGTCACCGTCGATCACCCTAGGCGCAGGAGGAGACCTAGGAGGAGGGCAGAGTGAATTGGAAAGCACAGGTTTGATTTTGGAGACGTGGAAGGTGGGACACACACGAAGGGAGGGGGGGAGGGCCAAACGCACAGCCACCGGGTTGATAATCCTGGATATGGTGAAGGGGCCGAGGAACCTTGGTGCAAGCTTCTTCTTCTCACCCTTAAGGCAGATGTCCTGGGAGGAGAGCCAAACCTGCTGACCCACCCGGTAGAAAGGGGCCGGCCTTTTGTGGCGATTGGCGGTGGAGCTGTTGCGCGCTGCTGTGCGTAAAAGCGCGTCTCTGGTCTTCTTCCACACGCCCCGGCAGCGCCTGATGTGCGCCTGAATCGAAGGAACGGCCAATTCACCCTCCTGCTCCGGGAAAACAGGGGGGTCGTACCCCAAGGACGCTCGAAAAGGAGACACCCCAGTTGCAGTGGACCGGGCCGAGTTATGGGCATTCTCCACCCAGGTCAGGTAGGAGCTCCAAGACGAAGGGTTGGATGATGTCACGCAGCGCAGGGCGGCCTCCAACTCCTGGTTCATGCGCTCACACTGCCCGTTGGACTGGGGGTGATAACCAGAAGAGAGACTGACTGTGGCCCCCAAGGCGCTGCAGAAGCTCCTCCAAACCTGGGAGACAAACTGCGGACCACGGTCCGAGACCACGTCCAGCGGAATCCCATGCAGCCTGACAACATGCTGGACCAGGAGATCGGCCGTCTCACGTGCCGAAGGAAGACCCTAAAGAGGCACAAAATGGGCGGCCTTGGAGAACCTGTCCATGATGGTCAGAACCGTGTCAAAGGTGTTAGAGACAGGGAGTCCGGTGACAAAGTCAAGGGCGATGTGTGACCAGGGCCTGCCCAGAACCAGCAGGGGCTGGAGTAGACCAGCAGGTGGAGAGTTCGGAGACTTGCCGGTGGCGCACTGGGGACAGGCCCAGACATAGTTGGTAACGTCCTTCTGAAGACCCGGCCACCAAAACGAGTGTTGCAGCCAACTCACCAAGCGGGTGATGCCAGGGTGACAGGCGAGTTTGGAGGTGTGGGCCCAATGGATAACTTCACCCCGAACCACCGAAGGAACATACAGTCTCCTTTCTGGCCCCCCGCCAGGATCCGGCTCCGCCTCCTGAGCCTTCCAAATCTTGTCCTTGATGGCCCATGCAATCGCCCCCACGATGCATGAATCAGGCAGGATGGTATGTTCGGACTCTTCTGGACTCTCTGGGGCGAATTGTCTGGAAAGGGCGTCGGGCAACCCATTCTTTGAGCCTGGACGGTACGTGATGGTAAAATTGAAACGAGTGAAGAACAGAGACCAGCGCGCCTGGCGGGCGTTCAGGCTCCTCGCTGACCTCAGATACTCGAGGTTCTTATGGTCTGTCCAGACCACAAAAGGCTGGGCTGCCCCCTCTAACCAGTGATGCCACTCCTGTAGCGCGAGCTTGACAGCGAGGAGCTCCCTGTCGCCGACGTCGTAATTTTGCTCTGCCTCTGATAGTTTTCTGGAGAAGAAGGCGCAGGGCCGCTTAACACCATCCACTGGTGATCGCTGGGACAGCACCGATCCCACCCCTGTGTCGGATGCGTCGACCTCCATCAGACACTGAAGGGCGGGGTCAACCTGGGTCAGGACCCGGGAGGACGAGAACTCCGCCTGGAGAGTCTTGAAGGTGGTAGCCGCTTCCTCAGACCACTGAAAAGGCACCTTCGATGACGTGAGGTGGGTCAGGGGGGAAACGATGGCGCTGTAGTTGGGGACAAAGCACCGGTAGAAATTAGCGAACCCGATGAATTGCTGCACCTGCTTCCTTGAGGTTGGCGTGGGCCACTCGACCACCGCTTTGACCTTAGCGGGGTCGGGGAGGATTTGATTGTGGGAGATCACGAACCCCAAGAAGGAGGTGGTTTGGGCGTAGAACTCGCACTTTTCTGCCTTAATGAACAGACGATTCTCCAGCAGACGTTGCAGGACCCGCCTCACATGGGCCTGGTGCTCCTCGCGTGATCTGGAGAAGATGAGTATATCGTCGAGATAGACAAAGACGAAGACTCCCAGGAAATCCCGCAGAACGTCATTTATAAGGCGCTGGAAGACGGTAGGTGAAGAGGGAGCTTAGTTCTAAGGCAAAGCTGTCAATTTACCAGTCAATCTACGTTCCTACTCTCACCTATGGTCACGAGCTTTGGGTAATGACCGAAAGAACGAGATCGCGGATACAAGCGGCTGAAATGAGCTTTCTCCGTAGGATTGCTGGACTCACCCTGAGAGATAGGGTGAGGAACTCAGTCATCCGGGAGAGGCTCAGAGTAGAACCGCTGCTCCTCCACATTGAAAGGAGTCAGTTGAGGTGGTATGGGCATCTGATTAGGATGCCTCCTGGACGCCTCCCACTTGAGGTGTTTCAGGCACGTCCCACTGGGAGGAGACCCCGGGGCAGACCCAGGACTCGGTGGAGAGACTATGTCTCCCAGCTGGTCTGGGAACGCCTTGGTATCCCCTCTGAAGAGCTGGAGCAGGTGGCTGGGGAGAGGGAAGTCTGGGCTTCTCTGCTTGAACTGCTGCCTCTGCGACCCGGACGTCCGGAAAAGCGGTAGAAGATGGATGGATGGATGGATGGATGGAAGACGGCAGGTACGTTGGTGAGCCCGAACGGCATCACGAGATACTCAAAGTGGCCGCTGGGTGTCCTAAAGGCTGTCTTCCACTCGTCTCCCTCCCGGATCCTAACGAGATGGTAGGCGCTGCGGAGGTCGAGCTTGGTGAACCAGGTCACCCCCTGGAGGGAGTGGAAAGTGGTGTCCATGAGCGGCAGGGTGTAGCGGTCCTTAATCGTGATGTCATTCAAGGCTCTGAAGTCAATACAGGGACGTAGGGACCCATCCTTCTTGCCCACGAAAAAGAAGCCCGCGCCAAGCGGGGACAAGGAGGGGTGGATGATTCTAGCACTGAGTGACCCCTTTATGTATGTGTCCATCGCCTTGCGTTCCGGTGCAGAGAGACTGTAAAGGCGGCCAGATGGCAGGGGCGCCCCCGGGCGGATGTTGATTGCACAGTCGTAGGGTCGATGCGGTGGAAGGGACAAGGCTCTGGACTTACTGAAAGCTGCCCCCAAGTCGTGGAACTCCTGCAGCACCAGGGTCAGGTCCGGGGGCTCAGAGACAGGGGCCAACAGAGGGGCAGATGGAGCGCAAGCTGCCGACTGGAGGCAGGTACTCAGGCAGAAGGTGCTCCAGGACAGGACGCTGCCGGTTCTCCAATCCAGGACAGGGTTATGCAGCCGCAGCCAGGGGTAACCCAGAATGACACGGTCCGACAAGGAGGGTAGGATGTAGAGGGTCAGATCCTCCCGGTGGTTGCCGGAGACGATGATGGGAACTGGCTTGGTGCGATGAGTAACTGTACCCAGAGAAGAACGAGAGAGCGTTACCAAGTTCAGGGGATTTGGCAGCTGTTGGCTGGGTATGCCCAAACGGGTTGCCAGGCTCTTAGAAATAAAGTTCTACTCTGCCCCAGAATCCACCAGTGCGTGAGTGGAGTATCCAGTGGAGTTGTGGCAGAAACGTATTGGCAATGTGCAAGCAGATAGGGGATTAGATCGGTTGGAGTCCGCGAGGCCCCCTATTGTGACTCGCGGACCTCCCCTTTTGGCTTCACCGGGCACAGCTCCACGGGATGCCGGTCATCTCCGCAGTACATGCAGAGACCCCGTTCCCGCCGGCGTTGTCTCTCCGCTAGAGGGAGCCTAGTGTGCCCGATAGCCATGTCCTCTGGTTCATCGGCGGACTCCGGGGCTGGTAATGCCAGAGGGCACGACTGAGCTGGGAGGAGGGAAGCTCCGCGCGAGCAGCTGACAGACTTCCGCTCCACAGCCCGCTCATGCAGCCTGTTGTCCAGGCTAATCGTGAGCGAGATCAGCTCAGAGAGTCGCCTTGGGAGATCCCGACCAGCTAGTTCATCCCTCAGACCTGAATTAAGGCTACGGAGGAAAATGCTGCAGAGAGAAGCCTCTCCCCAGCCCACCTCCTCCGCAGCCACCAGGAAGTTGACCGCGTATTCCACCGCGGACCGGGCTCCCTGTTGGAGACCAAGGAGCCGGTCCACGAGGACGCTGTCGAGTCGGGAATGATCAAAGACTTCTAGAAAGTCTCGCACAAACCGGTCATACGAGAGGTTTGCGTAACTTGGCTTCGTCATTACAGCGTGAGCCCAAGCTAACGCTTGCCCCTCGAGGAGGTTAGCCATGTACCCGATTCGGCTATGGTCTGAGGGAAAGTCCCCGGGAACGCGCAGAAACACCGACTCACACTGCAGGATGAATCCCTTTGCTCCACCGAGTTTCCCGCTGAAGCGAGCGGGGGTTGGGATAGGTGTGAGACGGGCTGGCACTCCCGAGCTAGGCTGGCCGGCTGTGGGAGCACCCGTAGCCGCGCCGCCAGGAGGACCCAGAGGGAAAGGCCGCGGAGGGTCCAGGTGGTCCAATCGATTGGTAATTGAGGTTAGTTGATTGAGAATTACTTGTTGCTGATGAGCAATCAAATCTACCCGAGCCTCGAGGGTGGTAAAATGGCACGCGAGCCCGCTGTCCGCTGGGCCGCTTTGCTGGAGCCGTATTGACATATTACTCGGCCCAGGAAACACGCACGCAGGCTCAGACAGATTTGAAGGCTTTATTCAGCAACAGTGTTTGTGTATGGATGCGTGTATGTGAGATATAAGTGTGATGTGGTGGAGGATGTAGTCAGGACAGAGCAGTTCGCCGTTCGGCCAGGCAACCCTATAAAAGAGGAGAGCAGGGATTAGCTGGGCAACCACACGGGAGGTGAAGATGTTACTGTGCTTACTTGTAGCGTCGCGGTGGCTGGCGTGGCAAGTCCCAAGCCTGGGAGACAGTGTCCTGCTGTGCGTCCGGAATGATGCAGCAAGTGGAGGAGCAGCGTGACAAAGGAGAGTGAGTCCGCCACCAAAGGATCCACTTGTGCACAGGGGAAGTCTGAACGGAAAGGTAAGGTACAGATGATAGCTTACTTGTCAGACGAGTAGACAGCTGGCCCGATGAGAGGGAAGTGGCTGTGTAGATCAACGCAGGGAGACAGACGGCTCCAGGCCGCAGCTCAGGGCAGGATGGAATAAATAGCTGAGCTTAACGAGGAGCAGGTGTGCGCGCAGCTGAGGTGGAAGCCCGTGAGCCGCGGGTGATGACAGTTTTAGTGTTTTGAAGTTGTTTTTTATGATTTTATGTTTGCTATTTTAATTTAGAGTGTTTGTTTCGGGTTCTGTGTTTCCAAATTTGGGTGGGTTCTAATTAGATGTGTTTTTATTTTTTGTAAAGGCGGGGAGAATGTTATGGGGGATTTATTGTGAAATTCGGTATGATGACACCATCTTCTGCTTGCATCATCACACCGCCCTATTATTAGGGGCGTCTGTCATTTGGGCTTCCTCTTTGCCCAGGACGACTCCGCATACTGTGCGTTCCCTGTAGTGCCATTCTTATATTAAAGCTGTGTTCCAGTGCAACCTCCTCGTCCGTCTTCTTTGTACCAGGTTTGTGGACATAACAATAAACAGAGTACTTCTCAGAATATTGATTATGAGGCAAGACCTTGATATATGATGATTCAACAGAAGGCATATAGAAGATAGTTAAGCATGACTGGTATTTTGGGCCGTTCAGTACAGGCTCATCCTGTACTCCACACAGGTAGTGGCACTTTTTTTCAACTGATCTGTTATATTATTTAAAGGTAAAACTGTGTTATAGGCTGTAATATGTGCGATCTGTGATAATGTGTTACTGAAGCAGATGGTCCTGAGCCACATCAGAATGAAAACTGGGTGTGTACGATAATTTTTCTCAAAATACTGTAATTCTAAGCCTTTGGTACGATACTTCAACATTTCCCATCTGGCAACACTGGTTGTGTCATGATCCTGAGCACAGGTGGGGACCAGCTCTGTTCCAGCCTTAGTTTAGTCCTTTTCTGTTTGTTTATCTCTCTGTTTATTATGATCTTTTGTGCCTGGTTTCTGTTCATTGATGAGTTGTTGTATTCTTAGTTGTGTTCTTATAGTCTTGTTTAGTTATGGCATTGTTGATCTTTTGGGGATTGTGTTATCTTATTTTGTATTATTGAGTTCTGGTCTGTACTTTTATTTTGGCAGTACTGTGCAGCGTCCAGCTGCCAAACTGTTTCGCGGGCTGCACAGCTGTCACTTGCTGTTCTCACTCATGTACCCACACCTGATTGTCATCTGTACAGCGCTATTTAAGCAGACCGCTGTAGTTGTTTCCTTGTTTCACTTCCGGCTTCTAGAGAGAGCAGACGCCTTTCCTTCCCTCTCCTCTCCTCTACTATTCCCTGCTTGCGATGTCTGTCTTTCGCTCTTCTTCTGGCTGAATCTTAATCCAAATGGAAATTATGGATCTGGAAAAGCGGCTTATATGCGATTGTCACCACTTTAAAAGAAGAAGATCGGGTCAGGGGGAACCCAAGGAAGACTCATGGCATTGGAATTCATGTGTCTGTGGGATTCGACTGAAGATTGAACTGATCACAGGATTTTCTGTTTGGCCCCTGGAGTTCCTGGTGTATCAAAATTATTTGGGTGAGCTAATCAAATGCGGACCCCGGCGTAGCTCCCTCAACAAATTCAACAATTCGTCCAGCTGGGGGGAGCACTGACTGTCAGCGGCAAATAGGATTAACATGGAATTTACCACCTGGCATGCATTGAAGAGAGAATGGACTCTCTTGGACATGTTTACCTATGTTTCGATAGGTGGATAACATCTGGGGATCGCTGAGTGCTCTCCAGAGAATGATCTAAAGCATGATTCAAGCCTGTATGAAATTATGAAGCACAGAATCGAAGAGAGGGAAATTCTATTCTCTGAGTGCACTGTGCAGATTTGACCTTGTGTTTTGGTGCCCTTGTTTACATTCCTCCTTGATGAAGATAAGGCTGGAGAAGTGGCTTACCCAAACATTCAACAATTGTTGTTGTTTCAGCAGACAGAGCTCCAAGGACAGCGTTATCATGTGTCTGGACTACAGAACGCATGACTGAATAATATCTATCCGTTGCCAGAGGGTGCCCTCTGCTGTTCACTAGCAATGACACACCTACATTACACTGCATTCAACATTACATGAATGACTGATACACGTAAACTGACACAAATATACATACACTGACTCTCTCAATTCTCCTGCTTTGTTAATGTGTGATCTATTGTCTGCTAATTGTGCATAGAGGTTTTTTTTTCTGTGTAATCAAAATTTGGCTCATTTGAGCTTTATATGAGATTATACGAGCGTTATTCTGATTAACTATGTTTTTTCTCTCTGCCTATTGTGTTTTCCTCCCCCCTCACCTTCCCCTCTTTACCCCCACTGTATGACAGGCGCCTTGCATGGCTGCCGCGTCATTGGATGCACCTAACGTGCGCGCCCAATGTCAAGTCAAATTCCTCGTATGTTTACTTGTAAATATACTTGGCAATAAAGCTGATTCTGATTCTGATTCTGATTCTTGCAGCAGTCTTGCATCTCCAGACGTTGTTGTCACATACCTCGTTCCGTAGACAGCATTCACGTCTGTGTCGTTTTCCCCAGTCTTCCCTGTAAGTGTGTGTGTTTATGTATTTTGGATTTCGTTCATCTCTCAGTTAATAAATGTGCTAAACTAACTGCCTGCGACTGGCGTCCTCTACTTGGCCTTATTAAAGGAGATTTATGACAGGTTTTGCATTTGAATATAAGTCAGGGAGAGTATTACACAAGTTAGAATTAGGTTTAGGTTCAGTAACATTAAACAAAAACACATTACATTTACTAAATATTACACAGCGATACATGCATACACACTCATTTACCCAAACACTAGATAGATAGATAGATAGATAGATAGATAGATAGATAGATAGATAGATAGGAGCGTTATTTGTGTGATTAAGTGTCATTTTTCTGAGATTGTAAGGTGTGTTTCTTTGAGTGAGTGAGTGCATGCGTGCGTGTGTGTAAGTGTTGTAAAGGAGGGACATGGAGGACAACCTCATTTTTGGACCTACAGCATTAGGTTTCTGGCAATGAAACACGTGCACAAAAGGCCATGCCAAAATTAACTGCTGAATATGCTGCAACCATGAGGATGGAGAGGACAATGCCATCAACATAACCGGTAACCATTTATTATTCCATTTTATTATTGTGTTTTCCAAACCTCTCTAGCCACATGTATTAAAAATGTTATCAACTCCATCAGTCAGCAACAGAGGAAGAACCTGGGCCTTTAGCAGAAGACAACTTGTGGGACCTTTTGGATAGCAGAGTTGGCTTGTATTATGTTATTACTTTAAGCATCATTTTCTTATTATAAAAGATTGCTAATTGCATATGTTTTTCATTTTGTTTAGGAGAAACACAGCACTCTCAAAGTGCAACAGCAGATGCCACAGTGGAAGTTCAACAATATTTTTCAGAGCCCTACCTCTCCAGAAGAGACGACCCACTCTGTTACTGGGCAACACAAAAAACTATATACCCAAACCTTTACAAGATGGCAAAAAAGTATCTCCACATGCCAGCAACATCAATGCTGTGTGAGCGGGTGTTCTCCAAAGCTGCAGAGGTAGTAAGCCACAAGAGAAGAAGAAACCAACTTTATTGTCATTCAGTCCATACAGCCAATCATGTACAGTAGAACAAAATTATGCTTCTCCTATCTAACAATGTTAATCATATCTAGAATCAGAGGAGCCGCTGCCATGCAAGGCGCCACCACAAACATCTTTTCCTTCCCCCATTCTGTTATGCTGAGCACCAAGCTAGAAGTTGGGAAGTACCATTTTTATATGGTCTTTGGTATGACCCGGCCGGGGCTTGAACTCACAACCTCCCGGCTGTGGGGCAGATGCCCTACCACTAGGTCACCACTCTGGTGGTAGCGGTAGATAAGCCTTTATTAGTCGCACAATGGGGAAATTCCAGGATTACAGCAGCAAAGGGATAGCAGCACTCAGAGCAATAGTAAATAAGATAACAGATTACATGGAGGGTGATCTAATTAAAGTCAATTAAAATGATAGATTGGGCGGCGCAGTGGTTAGCACTGTGGCAGCACAGCAACTCACCCTTGGCCGGGGATCTTGGATTCGATCCCAATCCCCGACCAACAGTGATCTGTGTGGAGTTTGCATGTTTGCATGTTTGCACCGTGTCTGCGTGGGTTTACTCCGGGATTTCTCCGGTTTCCTCCCACATGCCAAGAACATGCAAGTTAGGTTAATTGGCATCAAAACTGGGGATTCTAAATTGTCCTTAGGTATGACTTTGAGAGTGAATGGCTGTCTGTCTCTCTGTGTTGGCCCTGTGATGGACTGGCGATCTGTCCAGGGTGTACCCTGCCTCTCACCCAAAGATGCTGGGATAGGCTCCAGCCCCCCCGTGACCCGAAAAGGATTAAGCGGAAGAAGATGAATGAATGAATGAATGAATGAATGAATAAAATGATAGATAACAGATTGACAGAATTTTTACAAACCTGTCTGAGAAAATGACAGATAACAAAAAAGTGTAGTGTAATCTCTGAAAGTCTCAATACTCAATGTCAGGGGTCTCCAACCTTTTATATTCTGCGAGCTACTTTTACATAATGAAGTTGCTGGAGGGCTACTCTTTTTTTTAGTAACATTTATTTAGTTAATTTCCATATATACACATATTGTGTATAATAACAAAATCACAAGCATAAGCATGTTGTATTTTTAAGTATTTATTTTAATATTTAAAAAGTGCCAATATGAAATATTTTTTAATGAGAAAATCAAAAGTATTTCAAAAATTATGAAATGGAACAATACTGCATAACAAAAGCACATAATAATGTACACCTGTAGGTGCATTTTAAAATTGTGAAATGGCACATTCTCACTCACTCAAAAAAAAAAAGGAAAAAAAAAAGCTTTATTCCTGAATATTTTTAAACATTTTCAACAATACAAACATTGTGAAAGGGCTTTTTGTGCTTGGTCAGGATGTGTACCACTTTAAATGATGCCTCAGTTGAAGCATTGGCCTTCTTATTCGGTTTAGTGAACTGAGATTGTTGTTTTTGGAGTGTAGCTTTAAGCTCTCTTACCTCCTCATTACAGAGGCTGATTCCCACCATAAAGTCTCGGGAGAGGTTGCTGTGAACTTTGGTGAAATGCCGCTCCACGTTGCATCTTTTCTCAACCGCCAGGCTTGCACCACAGATCAGACACACACACTTGTTTTTCACATTTGTGAAGCAGAAGTCCATTTCCCAGTCGGTGAAAATTATAAGTTTTGGCCCCCTTACTGGCATGACTGGACTCTCCTGCTGACATTGTTGCTGGGCTAACCTGCCACCTGCCTGGTACCTGCCTGGTCAGCCTATCCCCCCCCCGCCCCGGCTCCGCTTCAATGACAGACCGCAAACCAGCGCCAATGTTTGATTAACAGCTAGTTGACAAACAACAGTTTCATCTCGGGAGGGGGGCAGGACACTTGTAATTTTGATTGTGGCAATTTAGACCTGATTTACCAAGTGACGAATCCTATTTGTTTTGTTATATTTCACTGGTCAACACCAAATTTATTGTCTAAGTTTTTTTTTAGCTGATTTAGGACAGTTTTGATGTGCCGAATCCAAAAATCACATTGGTTTTGCTCAATCAGGTCAACTTTTTGAATTATGGCCACATGTTGTTTTATACGTTTTTGTTTACTAACTAACTAACTAACCTGCACTTATATAGCGCTTTTCTAGTCACAAAGACCACTCAAAGCGCTTTCATTAATGCTAACCCTCTATTCTAAGGGCCTATAGGAAACAGATATCTAGGGACAATTTAGAACAGCCAATTAACCTAACATGCATGTTTTTGGCATGTGGGAGGAAACCGGAGAAATCCCGGAGTAAACCCACGCAACACGGGGACGGGAATTTTTGCTTTATATGATGCAAAATTCTTTTTTATGTCTAGAAATTCTCTGAATTTTGAACAATGATGACATAACATTCAATTTACATGTACTTATCTTTATATAAAGGTAAGTACATGCACAGTACTAAGTAAGTACTAAGTAAGTACAGGTTTTTACTTAGCACCTGATCAAGAGAAACGGATGTCATTTTTGGATTCAGCGGTGCAAAATTGTCTTAAATCAGTTGAAAAAACAGACAACTTACAAAAAAATTATTTTTGTAACCCTGTGTTATTGACCCCTTCGTGAGCTACTGGAAAAGGCCTTGTGAGCTAACGGTATTTCGCTAGTGACATGTTGGAGATGCCTGCTCTATGTATTGGGACTTTTTCAGGCCTTCCACTCAGATACAGTTCTGGCACTCAGTCAGCAGATGGGACTCTTTATTAAATGTTTCATAGCACTGTGTCAGTCATGAAGCAATTGTCTCAAAGTTGTCCATTGTTTCATAAGGCCTCAGTTTCACCATCACTACCGACAACTGGTCCAAACAGAAGTGTCCTCCCCCAAATGCCGGCATCATGGTGGTCCTGGATGTTACTGCTCCTCGTCCTCAGTCATGTCCTCCTTCAGCTGCCTTGCTTGGACCAGCAGCCTCCTCCTGTCCTGGCAGGGCTCTCTCCTCCTGGCAAAAGCTCTCATCTTTCAAGGCCCCCAACTGGGGCCCTCTCCTCAAGCAGGGCTCTCTCCTGACTACCAAAGCACCTTTTACACCATGTGCAGTTACAGGTGCTCCACATCCCCAATCAACACAGGTGCTACTGATTAGTAATTAGGGGAAGTACAGTGTGGAGGTAGACAACATTTTCAACAAAAAGCACACAGTCTAAAATAGAAAACTACAAAACACACAAAGTTATAAATACGCATGCAAAACAAACTTAAAAACCACAAGAAACCCCCCAAAACAAAAAAACACTTCCACCCTGTGACCTATACAAAATATTGTTTTTCTTGCATAATATTGCAAGGGGGGGAACATGCAAACTCCACACAGGTAGGCCCTGCTGGTTGGTGGATTTGAACCCACAACCTTCTTACTTTGAGGCAATAAAGCAAACCACTACAGCACAACGCTTCCATTATTGCTTGTTTGACATTAAATACTAGTATTGTTATATTATTTGTTCGAGAATGTATGATGCTAACACTAAAATGTTTACTTTTGTCAGGGGAACATTAAAAGTAAAGCGGGAGGAATATGTTCGACAGATTGAGTTTGTCCCTTCTGGGTTAATGCATGATTTCATCCTTACGTGTACGTAGACTTCTACATATCCTCTGACCTTGAGTTGTGAAGAAAACACAAAACATTTAAAGCCAACACCCTGGTCTCTTGACTCTTTATTCTTAGTTATTACCCTCAAGTTGAGCGAGTATATAAGACCCTCTTTACCACATGATCTAAGAAAGCAAATGAGGTATACCTAACACAGGCGTCAAAGGAAGGGAAGCAATTTGAAGATCGGAATTTTAAATTCAAAATTTAAAAACTGGGTTGTGTGGTAGCAGGAATGTCACAGACACTGCTTTTTTGAGGGCTTAAAATTTGGTGCAATCCCCCTGCCTGCTGTTTACACACTACCCTGTGGCCCATGAGATAAACAGCAGAACTGCACTTTGACCATGAATGATTTTTAGAAACCAAAGATATTGCTTTGCCTATTGAAACTCTAAGGCATACAAAGCATTTTTAGCTACAGAGAAAAGCAGTCACATAACGTCACATCCTGTAGGAGTATTAGGAGAAAGCTTTATAAGAGGATCAAGGGGCACTTTATTTGCTCTGCCTCTTACCCCCTGACTTTGTTGCATCTACACAGAGATGAGCATGAAGTTCAGACCAAAGCAGACCTTCTGCATTCTCCTGTGTGTTTCATTTTACAGCATTGCTGTTGAACTGCATGGTAAGTGGGAAAAAATGTTTTTTACTGTGACATCAAGAAAACATTTGGTATATCTGTGTATTTTTTTTTATTATTATTCAGTCATCAGTAATATCATGGTTCTTATTTTTTTCTACAAGTCCCCCTTAAAAATGGGAGATAATGATGTGAATAGTCATATTAATGATAAATTTGTGTTCTTAATAGGAGAGTTGCAGATTTATATCCACTTTATCAGGTAGCACAGTTGATTCATGTGTCATTTTCTTTTCTTTTAGATTGTGTCTTAAATACAAGGCAAGATAACTTAAACTACCAGTTCTCTTTTCATTACGAGCAGAGGTTATGCCACCCAGCTACTACTGTGTGTAAAGGGGAAAGATAAAAGCCAGAGGCTGGTGTGGGTGTGGGAGAACACTAAAAGCAAACAGTCTTCCACTGGGTCAGGGTGCAAGATTAAATCATTTTAGCTGTTTAATTTTTCAGTTTATGTGGACACTAAATTATATGACTCTAGTTGTTTGCAAAACTAAGAACATGATCGGCAGTTTGATTTTTAATTAAATTTAATTGTGACAACTTATTTTACAAAAAGATACTGGGGTAACTATGCATTTTTTTAATAACTAACAAACAAGAAAGCCACTTTGAAAAGAAGAAAAAAGAAAAGAAAAGAAAAGAAAAAAGAAAGCTAGCAAACTCAAAAGGCTTTTTTAGTAGAAGGCTGCTTCTTTCTGAGATTGATCTTTGTAACTGGACATGCTCATGACTGCTTTGAATAAATTAAACATTTAAAACATAATACACCCAGCATGTATGTAAATGAGAATTTCAAAATCTGTAATTAAAAAAAAAAAAAACTGCCAAGAGCCCAGTGTGCCATTTTTAACTACACCAAGGAAGTTATGTAATCAGGGCTGTCACAACTCGCCACTCCCAGTCATCTGCCTCAGCTGCGCGCACACCTGCGCCTCGTCAATCACGGGCTATTTAACCCACTCGGCTCAGAACATCAGTCTGGAGCCGCCTGTATATCTACGCTCTCAATCTCTCTGCAGGATTGGGCCTTCCCGACCTGCAGTTCCTCTCATCAGCACGTAAGCTGTATCTCCACTCACCTGTCTTCCAGTCTCTCCCCTGTGCACAGGTGGATTCCCTGGCGGCGGATCCCTCCCGTCTTCGCCATCTCCTCTCCTCTCCCCTCTCCTCCACTCCTCGTTGTGTGCGCAGTAGGGCGCTGTCTCCCAGGCAAGAGATCCTTTGCCAACGCCAGCCACCGTTCCACCTGCAAATAAGCAACTTTCAGTATATCTATCCCGCATGGTGAAGGTGAACTCCTACCTCTGTCTCTGCTCTTCCCATAGGGTTGCCTGGCTGCACGGCGTGCCATCCTGCCCCCGACGCTCCTCGTTCACCCACAGATCATTCACATACCGCATACACGCACTCACACATTCCTTGTTGTTGAATAAAGCTTTTGAATCTCCCCTGAGCCTGTGTGTGTGTTCCCTGGGCCAGTAATTATGTCAAGGGCAGCTTGTTTGTTTGTCTGTTAGCAGGATTTCACAAAAACTACTGAATGGACTTTGATGAAATTTTCACCAGAGGTGGCCCTTGGGCTATAGATCTTCTGATTAGATTTTGGAGGTGATCCGAGAGTGCATACCTCCACCACGACCCTATATTCTCACAGTATATTAGCAGGATTACATAACAACTACACCATGGATTTGGATGAAGTTTTCACTAGAGGTGGCCCTTGGAATGAGGATTAACCCAACAGATTTTGGAGGGGATCCATCCCCTCCAAAATCCATCCCACATACCTTGGGATGGATTTGGACATCCATCCCACATACCTTCACCAAGGTATGTGCTGTCTGAGTGTCCTCTAGTTTATTACTGCATTGCCCAATGAACCATCCCTCCTAAAAAAGAAGACAGAATGAACCTACTCGTGCAACCTTTGTGTCTGTTGTCAGCATAAACAGGCTCATATTACATGTACTGCAGCAAGTTATTAGGGGCGATTGTGATATATTAGGCTTAATATTTGTGAGGCTGTCAAGCTGTCCATCACTGTCACATGCAGTGTCATAATTTGTGGAGAACAGTGGCAGGAGAAAGGAATACTGAATATACAGACGTGGACAAAATTGTTGGTACCCCTCTGTTAATGAAAGAAAAACCCACAATGGTCACAGAAATAACTTGAATTGGACAAAAGTGGTAATAAATAAAAATTCTATGAAAATTAACCAATGAAAATCAGACGATGCTTTTGAAATGTGGTTCAACAGAATTATTTTTAAAAACAAACTCATGAAACAGGCCTGGACAAAAATGATGGTACCCTAAACTTAATATTTTGTTGCACAACCTTTTGAGGCAATCACTGCAATCAAATGATATCTGTAACTGTCAGTGAGACTTCTGCACCTCTCAGCAGGTATTTTGGCCCACTCCTCATGAGCAAACTGCTCCAGTTGTCTCAGGTTTGAAGGGTGCCTTCTCCAGACAGCATGTTTCAGCTCCTTCCACAGCTGTTCTATAGGATTTAGATCAAGGCTCATAGAAGGCCACTTTAGAATAGTCCAATGTTTCGCTCTCAGCCGTTCTTGGGTGTTTTTAGCTGTGTGTTTTGGGTCATTATCCTGTTGCAAGACCCATGACCTGCGACTGAGATCAAGCTGTCTGGCACTGGGCAGCACATTTCTCTCTAGAATACCTTGATAGTCTTGAGATTTCATTGTACCCTGCACACATTCAAGACACCCTGTGCCAGATGCAGCAAAGCAGCCCCAGAACATAACAGAACCTCCTCCATGTTTCACAGTAGGGACAGTGTTCTTTTCTTGGTATGCTTCATTTGTGCGTCTGTGAACATAGAGCTGATGTGCCTTGCCAAAAAGTTCCAGTTTTGTCTCGTCTGTCCATAGGACATTCTCCCAGAAGCTTTGTGGCTTGTCAACATGCAGTTTGGCAAATTCCAGTCTGGCTTTTTTATGATTTGTTTTCAACAGTGGTGTCCTCCTTGGTCGTCTTCCATGAAGTCTACTTTGGCTCAAACAATGACGGATGGTGCGATCTGACACTGATGTACCTTGACCTTGGAGTTCACCATGAATGTGTTTAGAGGTTGTTCTGGGCTCTTTTGTTACCATTCGTATTATCCGTCTCCTCCTGCGGCCACATCCAGGGAGGTTGGCTACAGCCCCGTGGATCTTAAATTTCTGAATAATATGTGCAACTGTAGTCACAGGAACATCAAGCTGCTTGGAGATGGTCTTATAGCCTTTACCTTTAACATGCTTGTCTATACTTTTCTTTCTAATCTCCTGAGACATCTCTCTCCTTTGTTTCCTCTGGTTCATGTTTAGTGTGGTAACATACCATGTCAACAAACAGCACAGTGACTACTTGTCACCCTTTAAATAGGCCGACTGACTGATTAGAAGTTTGTAGACACCTGTGATGTTAATTAGAGGACAAATCTTGGTTGAACATGTCCCTATGGTCACATTATTTTCAATCTTTTCTAGGGGTACCATCATTTTTGTTCAGGCCTGTTTCATGAGTTTGTTTTTTAAAATAATTCTGTTGAACCCAAATTCAAAAGAACTATCTGATTTTCATTGGTTAATTTTCATAGAATTTTTATTTATTACCACTTTTGTCAGATTCAAGTTTTTTCTGTGACCATTGTGGGTTTTTCTTTCATTAACAGAGGGGTACCAACAACTTTGTCCACGTCTGTATTTTAAGAATGAAAAATGGCACTCCTGAAGAGCCTTAGGTCAAAGGTTGATGCAGTAAACCACATCTTTAATGAAGAATGGACTGGAAGGTATGTGTTCATAGTGCCAACTTTTAGAAATGAAAGGGTTGGGCAATTTGACCTTAAATCAGCATCACAGTTATTTGAAGCTTTCAAGCCTGTTTCTTTTTTTCTCGCTCCTTTCTTGTTCCTTGTAGTTCACTGACAAAGCTCTTAATTAAGCCACGAGAGTGCAGCAGTGCATCAATGAACATATCACTGTGGTGATTCAGCCGTAAATGAACATAATATAATAAAAAAATAAGATAATTGTCACCCCACACACATACAACCAAACTAAACACTGTCCGGTGCAGAAGTCAGTGTCCACACATACTGTACCTTTTGAGGACCCTCAGACCACACCACTCATGCTGGTTGCCTGCCAGCTGCTCTGGGGGAACCCTTCTTGCAGCCATGGCCATGCCATCACCTCACAGAAACTAGAATCTCTGATCAGATTTTTAAATGCAGGATTAACTTGCATTGCAAATGGTTGATAACATGGACAACAGTCAGAGGCTGACAGGACCCATCCTCAGTGCACTGAATTCAACCTCTGCAGACCCCACCTATGCCCTCCAGCATAGGTGTAATTTATGGGGGGGGGGGAGTTCCAGCCCCCCAAATCAAATTTGTTCAATATAACACCCCCCCCCCCCATAATCATATAATTATAATTAATAAAAATATCTACAAGTCAGTATGAAGAAGTTATAATTTTTTCATTTGCAAGCAACGAAAAGTAACATTTTTAATAATCAAACAATGTACCCCCTACCCTGCAGACTTGGTATTGACCAACCAGTCCATGCGCCTTCTCTGGTCAAAACTATGAGTCATTTGTCGGGGCGGCAGGTGAGGACGCTTGTCTAGTCTAGAATGCGTTTTGCTCACAAGTGAGACAGAATGAAAAAAGCTCCATAAGGGCAACAAACCATTTTAAATTGTTGGTTGACAAATAAAAGGACAAACCCCGCTTTCCAAAAGGAGGTAAATATGTTGTTGTGTTAGCTGGTGAATTGTTGTCTGAAGTTAGCTGGTTGTTAGTTTGCTAATGTGAGTTAAAGCTATGGGAGCACACCATATGTGCTGCCTGGTAGGCTTTAGCTGATCTGAGAAATGATTAGCTCTTTTCATGGAAATTTGGGCTTTACATTGTATTAATCATTCATGAAATGTGAACAGAATGGATTTGTTTGTCAGCTGTTAAGGTGTGTTCACACCAAATGCGAACGGGCAAATTTTTTGCACGGCACAATTACATTATAAATCAATGTAAACATGCGAACAGACATGAATAGTGAGATGCAGAAAGGCGAAGTTGTCTTTAAAACTTCTGCAGCTGCGTTCAACCTGCTGTGGAAATTCCCATAATAACGTCATGCTTAGGTTTACATTATCCGACTGGGGGCTCACCTGAAAATGTTGTCTCAAGCTTCTAAAACTTCACAGATGATGGGTGTTTACGTTGCTAGCTTGCAAGCTTGCTAGGACGTCCGTGGCCTTAAACTGTTGGTAAATAAAATAAGATAAGATAAGCCTTTATTAGTCCCACAATGGGGAAATTCCAGGATTGCAACAGCACAGGGATAGCAACACTCAGAACAACAATCAGAAGGCAAGAAAAATAAGAGCAGCTAGTATACATATGTACATATTAATATATATATACTGTATATATACAGTATATATACTGTATATAGACACACAGTGCGGAGCATTGTGGTTGGTGGATGTGCAGCAGAAAGTCTAAGCTCTCTCTCCGCAGATGCGGCGGACCAGCTGGATGTCTTTGGGCATGATGGTGACCCTCTTGGCGTGGATGGCGCACAGGTTGGTGTCCTCGAAGAGACCCACCAGGTAGGCCTTGCTGGCCTCCTGCAGAGCCATGACAGCGGAGCTCTGGAAGCGCAGGTCGGTCTTGAAGTCCTGAGCGGTCTCCCTCACCAGGCACTGGAAGGGTAGCTTACGGATGAGCAGCTCCGTGGATTTCTGGTAGCGACGGATCTCTCTCAGAGCCACGGTACCGGGCCTGTAACGGTGAATAACTCCAAAATTCCGATTCAGCTTAAAAGGTCTTGGTCCTCCTGTCTCCCAGTGAGTGAGTTTCATTTTCAAACTAGTTTACTCTGCAATGGTGATACTTTTACTCCGGTGACAGTGGAATCTCCAAGCTAGCAGCTAGTGCACATTTCCGCGTACTTGCCTCTTCCCATTGTCATGAACGGGGCTGTTGTTTCCTGCCCCGTTTCATGACCTGTGGCTTCATTGTTATTTCCAGCTGGCAGATTATTGGATCCTCTGCCAGTCTACAGCCACAGCCCTCCTCTCACCTTTCTCTGCCAGGCACCTATCAGCTGATTACCATCACCTGGGTTTCCACACACACATACATGCACTCACAGGCACACACACACACACACACACACACACACACACACACACACACACATTCTCACTCATCCTCTTGTATACCGGCTGTCTGCCATTTCTCATTTGTCCTTGCTCTCACTCATTTACACACACACACACACACACACACACACACACACACACTCATTCACTATCTCTGTTGCCATGCACCTGTTTCCACTTGCCGCTTGTTAGTCTCCAGGGGTATTTCTGGGCGGCAGTGGAAATGTTGGCCACATCGGCACATCATTCTCTTGGATGATCAGGCTCGCTCTCTCATGGACTTCTAAGTGTTGATTCTTCCAGAGCTGTGTCGCTCTGACATTTATGTAAGTCTCCTGTCTTATTATTTTCAGCCCTTTCCTCTCGGCTGCCAGTTCTGCTCTGGAGCGCGTGGGGCTTGCCACTAGAGCTTGTAGCCAGTCATCTTCTCCATACTACTCATCTTTGGACAGTTTTTTGGACACAGTTGTATGTTACTTTTCATTTGAAGACCCAGACATTAGCCCTCTTGTGGCCACTTGATGGTCCCCCTATGGGTTTTCTAGCCAAAAAGGCCAAATGGCCCCTCTCTGGGACTTCTAGTGTTAATAAAACATGTAACTTCACCTGCACATTGTGCGTGCGCATTTACGCAAGCACATGACACCCATTCACTTTGTATGGATTTGCGCCGCCCGTTCGCATTTGGTGTGAACACACCTTTAGAGTGAAATTTACTTATGTTTGAGTACTCCTCAAAAAGTTAGCAGCTCTGAACATTTTTAAAGTACAAACAAAACCTCTGTACCACTGGTCCTTAAATATAAATGCCTAGATCCCTAGATTATCATCCCTAGACCGGAGTGGTGGCTCAGTTGGTAGAGCATCCGCCCCACACCTGGGAGGCAGGGGTTCAAATCCCGGCCGGGTCATGCTGAAGACCATATAAAAGTGGAACTTCCTGCCGTCCAGTTTGGTGCTCAGCAATAATGGAATGGAGGAGGGAAATCTGTGGCGGCGCCTTGCATGGCAGCGGCCCTCTGATTCTGCACTGGGGTGTGTGTGATTGACACTGTAGATAGGCAAATACAATCTCGTTCTACTGTACATGATTGGTTGAATGACAATAAGGGTGATATAATTCAAGTAAACAAACTGTTCTGTATTTTTAAAATGTCAGGATTTTGATAATTATAAAATTCACTTAGAAAACAAATTTTACCACTTTCAATTATAGACTAAGTCACTCTGAAGGCTATTCTTAAATATCCACATTAAAAGAAATTGATTATTTTCCCTGCAGATCATTTTCAGATCTTCTATCCTCTGTTAAAATACCACAACTGCAAATGTATCTAAATAAATATGTAAGAAATAAACACCAAATAGATGAATGAAAGAATAGATGCATTTTTTATTCTCCTCTCGGCGCCACACCAGTAGGCTGCCTTTTGCAACAGCGGCTCGATTCCGAGTTTTTTTTCCCTTCCTCTCTCTTTTTTTCACCCCACTTATATCACGGACACACAGATCGTCCCAAATGTCTCCTGAGCCGGTGGACGGAGCCACTGTTTATAGCAGGATACGATACAACAGGGAAGAGCTGCTAGCATTTAACCGCCACCCGGTCCCACTGGAAAAACTCGACATACCGAGAGAATTGAGGCGAAAGCGTCGCGGCTGCCGGGCTGGAGTAAGGCGGAGGACAAAAAATATAAGGTACAGACCCTCCCTTCCATCTGTTGTCATGGGAAATGTACGGTCGATACTGGGAAAGTTAGATGAGCTAGCGGCTATCTCCCGTTATGATAGCACTTACCGGGAGTGCTCTCTCCTTTTGTTTACTGAGACGTGGCTAACTGAACTAGCAGCAGATGCTAACATTGAGCTGGAGGGTTTTCACATGATACGAGCTGACCGAACACCAGAGAGTAGCAAAACTAGGGGCGGTGGAGTGATAATGTATGTTAACAACAACTGGTGCAGACCGGGACATATCACTGTTAAACAACGACACTGCAGCAAAGACATTGAGTTGCTAGCTGTTAGCATGAGGCCTACATATCTCCCGAGAGAACACTCACACGTGATCTGCATTGTTGTTTATGCAAATCCGACGGCGAACGCTGGGACAGCGCGTGACGTCATCCATTCAGTAACCAGCAGGCTGCAGACAGAACACCCAGATGCTCTTCTCCTCATCTCAGGCGATTTCAACCACGTTTCACTGTCTCCCATTCTGCCCACTTTCACCCAGTATGTCACATGCCACACTAGAGACAATAAAACACTGGATTTGTTCTACGCAAACACTAAGGAGGCGTACACCTCATCACAACTCCCCCCACTTGGGAGATCGGATCACAACTTGGTTCATCTCCGACCGGTGTACAAACCCCTAGTGCACAGACAACCTCCGGCCATGCACACTGTGGAGTTATGGTCTGAGGAGACAATGGACACTCTAAAGGACTGTTTTGAAGCCACTGCCTGGAAGCAGCTCTGCGATCCACATGGTGAGGACATCGATGGCCTCATTCACACCTTCACGGGCTACCTCAGCTTCTGTGTGGACAAATCCGTTCCCACCAAGACCATACGGCGTCACTCAAACAACAAACCCTGGATCAACCCTGAGATAAAAACACTTCTGAGAGAGAAGAAGAGGATCTTCAGGTCGGGGAACAGGGAGATGCTGAAGTCCGTACAGAGGGAGCTGAGGAGAAAGATCAGAGAAGGCAAGGACAGCTTCAGGAAGAAGATGGAGGACAAGCTGCAACAGAGCGACATCAGCGGGGTCTGGAGAAACCTCAAAACCATCTCGGGGCTCCAGAATACCTCCCCCCAGGCCACGGGGGGCAGGGAGTGGGCGAACAACCTGAATCTGTTTTTCAATAGATTTGACCAACCGCCCTCCCCCCTGTCTGCACAACAACCACTGCTGCCTCTAAGAAATCAAGTCCTGCTGCCCACTCCCCACTCCACCGACACCCCCCCCCCCACTCCCAACACACAGCCCCCCATCCTGACCCTGACCAAGACCCAGGTGAGGACGGAGCTGAGGAAGATCAAGGCGAGGAAGGCGTCGGGACCGGACGGCATCAGCGCAAAGCTTCTCAAGGCCTGTGCAGACCAGCTGTGTGGGATTGTGACGTATATCTTCAACATGAGCCTGAAACTGGGGAGGGTACCACAGCTGTGGAAAACATCTTGTGTGGTACCTGTACCAAAAACTTCCCACCCCAAAGACCTGAACAGCTACAGACCGGTGGCCTTGACGTCCCACTTGATGAAGACCCTGGAGAGACTGCTTCTTGCTCATCTCCGCCCCCTGGTGGAATCAGCGATGGATCCACTCCAGTTCGCCTACCAGCATGGCATTGGGGTGGAGGATGCGGTGATCTTCCTCCTTCACCGTTCTCTGTCCCACCTGGAGAAGCCCGGGAATATGGTGAGGATCATGTTCTTTGACTTCTCCAGTGCTTTCAACACCATCCAACCGATGATCCTGAAGGACAAGCTGCTGCGCGCAGGGGTGGACCAGCACCTGTCATCATGGATCCTGGACTACCTCACGAACCGGCCTCAGTTTGTGAGAACCCGGGACTGTGTTTCCGACATGATCATCAGTAGCACGGGGGCCCCCCAGGGAACGGTGCTGGCTCCCTTCCTGTTCACTCTTTATACTGCGGACTTCTCACACAACACAACACATTGCCATCTACAGAAGTTCTCTGATGACTCTGCGATCGTTGGTCTCATCTCCAACGGAGATGAAGCTGAGTACAGAGGGCTTATCCAGGACTTTGTGGACTGGTGCCATCGGAACTGCCTCCAGATCAACGCGAGGAAAACTAAGGAGCTGGTGGTGGACTGCCGCAGGCATGGGCAGCCCCTCACAGCACCAGTAAATATACAGGGAACAGACATCGAGATGGTGACATCCTGTAAGTACCTGGGTATTCATCTGAACAATAAACTAGACTGGTCACACAATACTGACGCACTCTACAAGAAGGGACAGCGCAGGCTGTTCCTGCTGAGGAGACTCAGGTCTTTTGGTGTACAAGGGGCGCTGCTGAAGTCATTCTATGACACGGTGGTGGCATCAGCCATCACTTTTGGAGTGGTCTGCTGGGGCAGTGGCATTACTGCAGCCGATAGGAAGAGACTGAACAAACTGATTAAGAAAGCTAGCTCTGTCCTGGGGCAGCGCCTTGATCCGATGGAGGAGATAGGAGAGAGAAGGACGGTGGCTAAACTGTCATCTCTGCTGGAGTCCGAGTTCCACCCTATGCAGGACATACTGGATGCACTGAGGAGCTCATTTAGCAGCAGACTACATCATCCCAGGTGCACAACCGAGAGGTTTCGTAGGTCCTTCCTACCAACGGCTGTCAGACTGTACAACCTAAGCAGGGCTGCTCGCAGAGATAGCAAAAAGACGTAACAAACTAATAGTTTTTTTGAATGCAAAAGATCCAATAGACTTACGCAATGGTCCTCTCCGGCATACAACTAGGAACATACCGGTCGCTATGGAGGGTGAGAATATGTATGGGCACATAATCATACCATGTAGGATAACTAAATAGACGGTTATGCTGTTTCATCCCACCTAGCAACAATGCTCTGCACTGTGTGTGTTTATATATTTACATATTTATTCCATCTAGCTACAATGCTCAGCACTGGGTGTGTTTATATTTATATATCTATATATTTATTCCATCTAGCTACAATGCTCCGCACTGTGTTTTTATATATCTACATATTATTCCATCTAGCTACATTGCTCCGCACTGTGTGTGTTTATATACTTGCATATTTATTCCACCAAGCTGCAATGCTCCGTACTCTGGGTGTTTATATATTTACATATTTATTCCATCTAGCTACAATGCTCTGCACTGTGTGTTCATATATTCATATATTTATTCCATCCAGCTACAATGCTCTGCACTGTGTGTCTGTGTGTGTGTGTGTATATATATATTTTATAGTAATATGTACATATGTATATTAGCTGCTCTTGCTTGCTTGTTTTTTTTCTTGCCTTCTGATTGTTGCTCTGAGTGTTGCTATCCCTGTGCTGTTGCAATCCTGGAATTTCCCCGTTGTGGGACTAATAAAGGCTTATCTTATCTTATCTTACCTTCATCGACCTAAACATTTTAAAATACTATCTCATTAAGGAAAATACAGCACTCTAAATTTTATCCATATGCATAATATGTTAAAATTAGTTCAAGGGCACTGCAATACAGCATCACTGATTAATTTGGAATTTAATTATTGAGCTTAAAGCCACATTTCTAGTTTTGTGTTCCCATTTTATTAAATCACCAGACAGCATTACACAAATTAGGTAGTGATCAAACACTGAGACATTGATGGCTTATTATCATCACTGCATAGTGATTAAGCTCCTAGTATAACATGATTCATCACCTTAACACCGTACCTTTTGAGTTTGTTGGTGTTTAAGGGTCCATTTGCAATAAAGGGAGTGCTAAAAATATAAATAAATTGACAAATAAAAAGTTGCAATGCTTCTTCCAGCATTTTTTTCTTGCAAAATTTGTCATCTCCTCCAGCCTGCTGCTTTTCCTGCATGGTCACTTTAGGGCTGAATATACGCGTGTGTATGTATATACATTATATATCAGCTAAAAACATATTATAAACCCATTTAAAGTTAGATCTGTCCTCACTTCCAGCTTTTGGGGCTCCAAATATTCTGTCCAATCTTTTTTCTCCCTTTGTAAACTTCAGTGTTTTTGTGTGTGCAACTTTTTTGTCATAGTTTTACAGCTTTTTTTGTAAATCAAAGATATTTTTTCTTGTAAATTTGCCTACTTTTTGTATTAAAAATGCAGTATTTCCCCCATGTTGTTTTCCCCCTAAATTCACAATTTCTCATAAAAATGTAGCATTTTTCTCAAATTTGCATTTTTTTGTCATGGAAAATAAGTCTTTTTCCTTACATATTTGCAAAATCATTGAAATTTCAGATTTTTTTTTTTAATTTTTTTTTTGACTGTCATCAAGTTGGTTCTTTCTTCTTGTGAATTTATACTATTTTCTCCTAAATTTGCATGTTTTTTTTTCTGGTAAATTTGGCAAAAGTAAATTTGTTGTTTACCTTTGGGGGCGGGGCAAATACCTGAATCTTTAATTTGAAAACTGACTGTCATTGTAAAAAATTGAATGTCTAAATAATGAATCCAGAGTAAGTTTTTAATACCAGGATGATTTAGTCAAAAATCTACTCACAGATTTATTATAAGTAAATCTCAGCAGTGTTCATAATTTTTTTTGATTTTGTATACTTTATTGATCTCCAGAGGGGAAATTGAGGGCATCCACCTGAATGGATGAAGCAGCCACAGTACGGTGCTATCCCTTTACACACACATTCACACCTAGGGCCACTTTTAGAGTCTCCAATTAACCTAACCTGTATGTTTTTGGCCTGTGGGAGGAAACCCATGGAGACACAGGGAGAACATGCAAACTCTACACAGATCACTGTTGGTCAGGGGCTGGGATCGAACCAGGGATCCCATGGCCAAGGGTGAGTTGCTGTGCTACTGCAGTACTAACCACTGCACCACTGCACCGCCTGGTAATACCTCTGCAGGCAGGATAACTGTTACTTTTGTCATAGTCTAGCCGACTAAATCACAGTAGTGTCCTTAGTTCATCTCCTTGGTAAGAAATAGCCACATGGTGGCAAGTGGTGACATTATAAATTAATGAAAAAACATTAGTCCTCTCAGAATAAATGTGTTAATCACCCCGTCTGATTAATAACAAAATAAAATGAGTTAAGGATAATGGTGATTAAGCCTTGTTCAGTAGCTAGATTAACCTCAGTTAATACTGATTGCACTGTTAAGATGGGTATTGCACTGTTAAGAAGGGGTGAAGAATATTCTACATCTTTCCAAGTTTTTGGCATTGAAAAATCTAGCATGAATTACATCCTGCAAAATTGTCCGTGAAGTACCTCTTTTAAATCATTTCAAATCAAAATCAAAAAATCAAATCAAACTTTATTGTCATATTGCTGTACATACAACTGTAGTGCAGGCAAGATGGAATTGCGTTTCTCTCGGCATCCATATAAATAGAAGCAGCATGATTTAAGACACACTCCCACATAGCTCCACCCCCCACCCCCACCCCCCCATCCATTCACACATCCCTGAGACATACTTGGGAAAAAAAACTAACGAACTATAACATACAAATAATATACAAAATGTCCGTAGGTGCAGTAGTGTGTATGAGAGATTCCGGGTCAACTGTTCAGCATCCTGACAGCTTGTGGAAGGAAGCTGTTGATCAGTCTGGTGGTTCTGCCTCTGATGCTCCAGAATCGTTTACCAGATGGAAGAAGTTCAAAGTGTTTATGCAGAGGGTGAGAACGGTCCTTGACAATGTTCAGTGTCCTGCTCCTACAATGGTTCTGAAAAAGTTCTTGGACAGAGGGGAGGGAGACTCCAATTACCCTCTCAGCTCCCTTGACTATCCTCTGCAGGGCTTTTTTGTCTGACATACTGCAGCTGGAGTACCATGTAGCAATGCAGTACGTCAGAACACTCTCCACCACACCTCTGTAGAAGGTCCTGAGGATGCAGATGGGGAGAGAGGCCTGTTTGAGTTTCCTCAAGAAGTGCAGTCTCTGCTGAGCCCGCTTCCTGATCTCCAAGGAATTCTTGCTCCAGGTCAGGTCCTGCGAGATCTGCACTCCGAGGAACTTGATGTTCTCTACTCTCTCCACTAAACGGCCGCTGATGCTGAGGGGGACGTGCTCAGGCTGTGACCGCCGGAAGTCGATAATCATCTCCTTCCTTTTGTCCACGTTGAGCACCAGATTGTTCTCCCTGCACCAGCCCTCCAGGTCTCTCACTTCTTCCCTGTACATTGATTCCTCATCCCTCTGAATAAGTCCCACCACCGTGGTGTCATCTGCAAACTTAATAATCTGGTTCCCCTCGTGTCTGGATACACAGTCATGTGTTAGAAGTGTAAACAACAGTGGACTGAGTACACAGCCTTGAGGGGATCCGGTGCTCAGCGTGACAGAGTTGGAGATGTTGTTTCCAACCCGGACAGACTGAGGTCTCTCAATCAGGAAATCCAGGATCCAGAGACATGTGGCGGTGTTCAGACCGAGAAGGAGTAATTTCTCCATCAGTCTCTGGGGAATAATGGTGTTGAATGCTGAACTGAAATCAATGTACAGGAGTCTGGCGTAGGTGTCTTTCTGGTCCAGGTGAGTGATGACAGAGTGTAGGGTGGTGACTATAGCATCCTCCGTGGAGTAGTTTGAACGATATGTAAACTGGAGCGGGTCGTGTGATGCAGGGAGGCAGGTTGTAATGTGTGGTTTGACAAGCCGTTCAAAACACTTCATCACAATTGGTGTCAGTGCAACAGGACGATAGTCATTCAAACAGGACACAACTGGTTTCTTTGCCACCGGTACAATGATAGAGGTCTTGAAGCATCTGGGAACGATGGCCTGACTCGGAGATATTATAAATGTCAGTCAGGACATCCGCCAACTCGCTCGCGCAGTCTCGGAGCACACGTCCCGGAATGTTGTCCGGACCTGCAGCTTTGCGTGGGTTGACTCTGGTTAGGGTCCTCCGTGTGTCCGCTGTGTTAATGGTAAAAGCTGGTCCGATCGATGGTGGGGGTGGGCCAGCCCTCCCTCTGATTGTCGAGTTTGACGCTTCAAAACGTGCAAAGAAGTCGTTAAGCCTGTCTGGGAGCGAAGCGTCGTCATCATCGACCCCCTGCCTAGACTTATAGCCCGTCAGTGTCCGAACTCCCTGCCACATCTGCTTGGTGTTCCTAGTGTCACAGAGGTGTCCCTGGATTTTCTCCGCATAGGCGCGCTTTGCCGCCTTAATTCCCTTTGAGAGCGCAGACCTGGCTGAGCAGAGGGCGATCCTGTCCTTCGCTCTGAAGGCTGCATCTCTGGCTGTAAGCAGCGAGTGCACCTCTGCAGTCATCCAGGGCTTATGATTACCCCGCATAATGATGGTCTTCACTGTAGTGACATCCTCTGTGCACTTCGCGATGTAGCTGGTGACTGTATCAGCATACTCCTCCACATCTGTCTTGTCTTCCTGGGAGGCTGCTATTTTGAAGACCTCCCAGTCTGTGTGCAGAAAACAGTCTTTCAGTGCAGAGGTTGTACTCTCTGGCCAAACCCTGATTTGTTTCACTGCTGGCCTGCTGCGCTTCAATAAAGGTTTGTAGGCAGGCAGCAGCATCACGGACATGTGATCAGAACGGCCGAGATGGGGGCGGGGTATCGCCTTATATGCATCTGTGTTTGTGTACACTAAGTCCAACATATTCTCTCCTCTGGTCTTAAAGTCTACACACTGTTTAAACTTGGGGAGCACAGTCTTTAGGCTGGTGTGGTTAAAATCCCCCGCAACCACCACAAAACTGTCCGGGTGTGAAGTTTGGATTTCACTAATCGCATTGTGCAGTACCCCGAGTGCCTTCTTAACATTAGCTTTAGCATTAGGGCTCGGCGCTATGTAAACACCAGCTACATACACGTTGCTGAATTCCCTCGGCAAATAATGTGGCCGACAATTTACAATAAGGAACTCCGCCAACAGAGAGCAGTGTTTAGACACTAACGTGGCATTGACGCACCATTTCTTGTTAACATAGATGCATAGCCCACCCGCCGGCTCTTACTGGAGCTCGCCGTTTCCCTGTCGGCACGGAACATCGCCATATCTTCCAGTTGAATGGTTTCGTCAGGAATGTTGCCGTGGAGCCATGTCTCCGTGAAAACAAACACACAGCAGTCTCTCCACTCTCTCCGGGTTTCTCTCAGCAGACGCAGCTCGTCCACCTTGTTTTCGAGGGAGCGGACGTTAGAGAGAAGAAGCGACGGTACTGCTGGTCTGGAGGGGTTAGCCTTTAGCCTAGCATGGATCCTGGCCCTTTTTCCGCACTTTTGCTTGCGTTCGCTCCGCTTCCGCTTCCTCCTCTCTCGGGTAGCTTCCAGCGGGGACTCCGCCAGAATTCCATGCTGGCGAAGAATATCCAAATCACAACCGATCGCTGCGATTCTTGCAGCGTGCAGTACCTTGATGTTTAATAAGGTCTCACGGTTGTAAGTTTTACAGAATGTACGTCTGGGAAGATCACAACACTCAAAACTCTCACACTCGTTGATGCCAAGAGGGGCCGCTGCGTCTGAGCGTGCTGCAGCCATCTTAAGTAATTTGAACATTAACTGAGGTTTTTTTTATATCAGGAACAAGAATGTGGCAGCAGCAAGGTGAACCAAAAAGGAGAGGAGAGAGGAGGTAAAGGTAACCAGAGAATCAACACAGGTGTCCGGAAGGACAGAGACAGTACTGATGACTAGAGAGAGGGGGGAGGCACAGGAGGCACACATGACCAGATAACAATAGTTCAAGCTTGATTTCTGCCAGTGCTGAAATACTTAACACATAAATAGGTATTAAGTAGGCCTGCTGCTTCATAGTGGCATAGACTATTACAAGGCTGAATATAGATTTGGTAAATTAGGGAAATAATTTTTACGACTGTCACTAATATGGGAATGCCAAAATAAAGGGGTAAATTAGCCTTGTCCTTTTAGCAAAGTTAACAATTTTGCACTCTTCCTCCACACTAGGATACATATACTGTCATTTTAAAAAAAATCATTTTCCTTTAAAAATGAAAAAGAGGACATTGGAGACAGCTGCCTGTACTGATGACCTGACAGTCCTATAATAAAAAGATTTTTTTATTTTTAATTCCTTATACGGGCAGAGATTTCAACTCCCCCCCCCCCCCCCAATGATTGAAACAAAGTTACGCCCTTGCCCTCCAGGCATCCACAGATGAAACAAAAAGTCAATCATCTCATGCTATGTGTAAGTGAGGAATGCAGCAAACCATCCACTAAAACTTAAAACAAACTTATACGTTTACAATATTCTTCCAAATTGAAACTACATATCTCAAAACAGAACAAAGTCTGTCATGGATGGCAGATATCGATATTGGACAACAACAGACTTCCAGTGTCTCTATTTAACTGCTTTTATTAACGGCTCTGTAACATGCTGTCATGACTACAAATCATGTCTGCATCTCCGTAATGACATAATTGTCAAGCGACTACGGCAGCCTGTAGGCTCTCATCACTGTAAAGATCAAAGATAATTACCACATGACTACAAATTAACATGTTCCCTCCCACTAAATAAGCTGGGAGTAAAGAAACATTAATCTACAACATACATAATCACCCAACATATATAAGGATAATAATCCATCTTTATTGTAATTCAATTCGTACAGCAGAACAAAATTATGTTTCTCTTATCTACAATGTTAATCACACACATTTATATATAGAATCAGAGGGGCCGCTGCCATGCAAGGCGCTGCCACAAATTTCCCTCCTCAGTTCCATCATTGCTGAGCACCAAGCTGGACGGCAGGAAGTTCCACTTTTATATGGTCTTTGGCATGACCCGGCATGGATTTGAACCCCTGCCTCCCAAGTGTGGGGCAGATGCTCTACCAACTGAGCCACCACTCCTGTATATACGTATTACAAATGATAAGAAACACATACCACCACAACCGGAATTTTCCAGCCAGCAGCTACACTCCTAATGAGCCTCTTTGGTCTGTATTACAAGGACAAATCCATAATCAGTTGTCTGAGTTGCAGGTTGCGTTTATGGGTGTTTCCAAGTTAATTTCACTATTACAACCATGCAAAACTAAATTTTCTGCTGGGTGTAAAGTGCAAAGAGGCTGTCCTAATGCTCTTAGTTATTCAGAGGTATGTGTTATGTCATAACTCATAGACAAGGACGAGGCCAGGAGTGGAGGTGAACATTACTTTATTAATGAAACTGAAGCTTTGTACACCCAACTGTACATGCAGCCGCTTGGCAGAGGAAAGGCGGAAGAGACTGTCCCTCTACCAGCAGCCCCTCTTATACCACCGGAGATGGCGGAACCGGAAACCAGGGCCGCCATTCTATACCACACAAATAAGAGCGCCGACCCCCCCCCCCCCCCACACTTCCGGCCACAAAAAGTCCAAAATACACACACACAATCAACACACCCCAATCTGGAACCCGAATCATCTGCTAAACATAAACAAACTAAAATCACCAAAAGGGGCCTATGACAGTCACACCAAAAAAATAAAATTAGGGGGGATGGGTAGACTGCTGTCCTACCCTCCACACGGCGAGGCGGGTTATTCTGCCGCCTATCCTCTTTAGGTCCACAAAAGAAAAAAATGCTGCTGTGTCTCCTATATACCATACTAAAATAATCCCCAAAACTATTAACACAGAACAATTGAACAGTTATGACACGCCCATGACTCGGTGAGGATGACCCGTGACGCTCCCCAGACCTTCACCATCAGTCAACCTCTGGTGGCAGTCCGCTTCTCAGACCACAGTTGGTCGCCTCCTCCTCAGAGTGTCTTCTCCTCCACAACTCCGTGCGCTCAAACCGTCTGAAGTTGTGCCCACCCGTCTTCTTCGGAGCACGCCGTAACTCATTGGGATGGCGCCATGAGCCATCCGACAACAACAGGTATCAATCGTGCTGCTCACCCATCTCCTGCAGCCGACCCTGGTACCGCTTCTTGTTCCACTTCTGTCTCACCCGCCTGGAGCCTCGCCTCCGCCCGAGCCCAAACCCAGTCCGTGACTCCAACTAGGGCCTTGCACAGCCTGCGGTGTTTCCGCCTGGCACTCACTCTTCTAGTGCCACTTGGTCCTGCCCTGACAGCTTGTAGATTTGCTGCTGACCCCGCCCCTGTGGTCCCGTGTTCGCCAGTCCTCCATGGCTGTGCTCATGGCACATCTGAGACCATTGTTTGGGCCCCACTCTTCGCTGTAGGTCCTCCCCCATGCCGCCCGGCGCCCACATCCAGGGCAGCTCGGACACTGGCACCGGGGTCCTCTCGCGGAAACCCTGAGCGCGATGCAGCCTGTCCACTTTCCGGAGTGCCCAGCAACGGTTCATCTCACACCGCATCATCCCAGACCCTCGGAACCGGTCGGTCTCACAGTCCGCCACCTCAACCCTCTTCCCCAGCACCGCTCCTGATGGAGAATCCAAGGCCATAAAACAAGTTCCAGCCCATGATGTTAGAGCCGTAGTCCCTAACACGAAGAATGAAGAACTCTTCACGATGAACTCCACAGTGGCCATTATCGCTGACTTGTACTGAACCATCAACGTGATGGTACCCACCATGGCCAATCGTCCTCCTCCATAGCTGCAAAACGGTGCTGAGAATCTTCCAATCCTGTAGTGGGGAAAACACTGCCTGACTGTAGCCCAATTTAACACAGAACTCTCCGCTCCCGTGTTGATCAGCATTGGTACCGGAATTCCATCCAGAATTACTGTGCAGCGCGTGCACCCATCGGTACTCGGGGACACCGTGTGTACCACCGTTGGAGCGGGAGAAGTTGAAGTCTTGCGCGGGCTCTCTTGTCCAGCTGACTGGCACATCCTCGCGAAATGGTGGAAACGGTCACAATTTCCACAGTGCTCCCCCCTTGCCGCACACTCTCTGGCTTTGTGGTGGTGCTTCGTGGACCCACAACCCATACACCTGGGCCTCTCCAGGGCAGACCTCATCTGTACAGCGTTGGCATTCTTGTTGTCATCTTTGACACTCCCATCACTCTCCGGGTCCACTACCTGTGCGGCCATGTGGGATCTTGAACCTTCTGGCGAAAGGTGCTCATTTAGCTCCTGGGTTAGCTTATCTGCTGCTTGTAGCTGTAGCACTAACTCCACAGCCCTCATCAGCGTCAACTCCCTCAGGAACGTGAGCAGCTTGGAGCGGACTGCGGCGCAGTTGGTGTGTTCCTCCAACTGGTCGCGCACCATTTCCTCTTCTACTGGTCTGAACCAGCACTCAACGGCCAACTGCCTTAAGTCCGACATGAACTGCTGGATCAGTTTGCCTGCCTGTTGGCGGCGCTGTCTGAACTTTATCCGCCGAGCGATGACGTTGTATGGCACTCTGAAATGGCGGGCCATTAACTCAACTACTTCTTCATACGTATCCACATCTCTAAGCGTGCCCAAAATTCTTTGTCCCTCCATTCCTAGGTTGTGTAATAATAATGCACAAGCTCACAGTTTCTCCATTCTTCCCAGGTCCAGCGCTACCATGTATGTGTGGAAAGCCTCATAGCAACAAGGCCACAGCACAGGTGGCTCCCCCGGGAGCACCAGGAATGGAGGAATTGGTGTTCCACATGCCTCCATGAGTTTACCTCTCATCACCAAATGTTATGTCGTAACTTGTTGACAAGGCCAGGAGTGGAGCTGAACACTACTTTATTAATGAAACTGAACTCTGTACACCTGACTGTACATGCAGCTGCTTGGCAGAAGAAAGGCGGAAGAGACCGTCCATCTACTAGCAGCCCCTTTTATACCACCGGAGATGGCAGAACCAGAAACCGGGGCTGCCATCCTGTACCACACAAATAAGAGGTCCAACATTAACAATAATAACACAGAATAAATACTTAACAGTATGTTTGGGGTTTAATGTGAAATAAACTGATCGCTGTCTTTGCTCTCATTCCTTTTAAGAAACAGGGGTCTGATGTCAAAGGCTTAATACTAATATGACAGCATTTTGTAGCGGAATCAGTACCAGGTGGACTAAGAGACTTAGTGACATTCATTAACAGCAAGACAAGATGAACTGCTGTTGCCCTTCTGCTTACCAACCCCCAACTCTTTCTTCACAACCCCTTTTGAACAATGAGGAACAACTGCTCATACCTATTCTTCTCTCCCAACACCCGACGCTGCATCTGTCTTCAGGCAGAACTCTTTGAATTCTTATCAACACCTAGGTGAGAAATGACTGAACTCCCATCTTCTCCCCCAGAAAGCAGAACACTTGGACTGTCATGGAACTCCAAACATTGCCCAAAGGATGACTGGTGATGTTTCTCTCAAATAAAAACAACCTTAAACTTCACTGTGCATTTGGACTCTGTCAATAATCTTTGCTTCCCACAGAAAATAAGAACTCAAAGTCAAACAATTTGGGTCATCGATTACCAGAATGTTCCTCCTCATTTCTGAAACTGCAATGCATCACACGTCTGCCTGTTATAAATATCTGCATGCTTTATGATCGATTTATTTTAGTAAAGTTAGATAATTGACCAAGTAGAATTGCTTAATATTAGACAAGTGTGCCTTAGTATTAGTGATAATATTAACATGATATAGTTACTGCCCTTTTTTCTGCCAACCTCAGTTTCTCAGGGAATCACTCCTCCCACCTTTTTTTCTTTGCCCTTGCATATTGTTTAACCATGGTAACAAAGCCAGCCTCTGTGCAGTTACTTATAGATTTGTCCAAAAATCCTTCCAGCATGAGAAGTGGGAGTTTTAATCCAACGCAGAGAGAAGCTCATTCTCTTTTGTTCAATCAATCAATCAATCAATCAATCAATCAATCAAACTTTATTTGTATGGTGTGGGAACCCACTCAGTATGTTAGTATGTTTCCACTCAGAAGGAAGGACAAGGGGAATTGTCATGGGGGGTTTGTGTGTTGATGCAAACAGTGACAAAGAGAATGGGAATTGCAAAGTCTTTCATGTTACTGCAGCACCACAGGTGACTGAGCGGGTCGTAGGCTATAAAAGGAGAGGTGCCTGAGACCTGTAACTTTTTCTGATGCTTGTGATTCTGGATGATGTGAGAGAGAGAAATTAATAAAGCCTGCTTTGTTCTGGACCGCTTTGCCTGGTTATTCCTCTCTCCACACTGGTGACCCTTGACGCACAATGGAACTCGAGGCGAACACCCCGGAGACGACCCGGACTGGAGGTACCGGCAACGCATGCGCCGTTTCAGTCAAACTCCCAGACTTTTGGCTACACGACCCGAAGTCTTGGTTCCTCCTCACCGAGGCCCAGTTTGCGCTCCGGGGAATAACGGCAGATGACACCAGATACTACTACGTGGTTGCAGCACTGGATGCACGCACAGCTCAGCAGGTGGCGAGCCTGCTCCAATGGCCTCCAGCCCACGACAAATACAAGGCTCTCAAAACTGCGCTGACCTGGCGCAATATGTTCTCAGACTGCGAGAGAGCGGAAAGGCTCCTGACGCGCTCCGAGTTGGGAGACGGGTCGGCAGTCGAGTTAATGGAGAAGATGTTGGCGCTGATGGGCACAGATGACGGACATTTCCTCTTTGCCCACCTTTTCCTCCAGAACCTCCTGACAGCGGCCAGGGTGGTCCTTGCCAATTCGCTGCTGCTGACCGTGCACAACTACCGGGCGCTAGCGCAAGAGGTGGATCGGATAATCCTCACCACCAGAGCCCTCACAGTGAACGCAGTGGCGTCGGAACCCAGTGAGATGGCCAGCGGGGGCGAGGAGCCAATGACGGTGGCTGCAGCGGAAGCCAAGAAGCACCGGAGAGACACACTCTGCTTCTACCACCGCCGTTTTGGAGAGGACACACGCCGATGCGTGCCACCGTGCCAATTCAAGTGTTCGGGAAATGCCAGGGCCGGCAGTCGGTAGTAGCTGCGACTGCCAGTGAAGCGAGCAAGCTGCTGTATGTGAGAGACTCACGCTCAGGGAGACGGTTCCTCATGGACTCCGGCTCCCAAAAGAGTCTCATCCTACCGTCCTACGCAGACCGGCTGGTGGGAACTAGCGGCCCCGAGCTGACAGCCGCAAACAGCTCAAACATTAAGACTTTTGGTGAGAGGACACTGACTGTATCCTTGCACGGTCGTACATACCAATGGACATTCGTCATAGCGGCATGCAGCTTCCCCATTTTGGGCGCTGATTTTTTGCGTGCACACGGTCTACTAGTCGATGTGGCTAACAGACGCCTGATTAACGCAATGTCTTTTGATTCTCTCCCCTGTACAGCTAGAGGAGCCAGGCCCACAACGCTAGCCAACGTCACAGCTCAAGGGGGTAAGTTCCACACACTACAAACTCAGTTCCCAGCACTCACGGTCCCGACTTTTTCGGCGACCGTCACTAAACACGGGGTGGAGCACTTCATTACCACCACAGGGCCGCCCATTTTCGCATGACCTCGGCACCTGGATGCAGCTAAACTGGCCATAGCGTGCAAGGAGTTTGCCAACTTGGAAAAGTTGGGCATCATCAGACGCTCAAACAGCCAATGGGAATCCCCGCTACATATGGTTCCTAAGGCTGAGGGATTGTGGCGACCGTGGGGAGATTTCCGCAGATTGAACAACGCCACAGCGCACAACCGCTACCCGATCCCCCAAATTCAGGATTTTTCCATTTACCTCACTGGGGCACACATTTTTTCCAAGATAGACCTGGTCCGCGGTTACCACCAGGTCCCGGTGCGCACTGAGGACATACCTAAGATGGCAGTAATAACCTCGTTTGGTCTTTCTGAATTTTTACACATGCCTTTCGGGTTAAAAGGCATGGCACAGACATTCCAACGCATGATGGATGCGGTGTTGCGCAATCTGCCGTTTGTGTTTGGGACAATTGGGACATGCAAGCACAAACAAATACAAGATATGATGATGTGATATGATGACTCAACACACGACAGATTAGTGGACAGAATACTTTGTCACAGAAGAGATTTGTCATTTAAAATCTTCAGACTGACAGTATCCTGCCATGCCTTCCCCATGCGCTGCATCTACACCAGAATGCATACACACTTCCTCTTCATTCATTATCTACAAAATTAATACATTAATGCCTAGTCTATAGGCTCCAATGGTAAGTTTGCGATTTAAATGAGAATGTGGATGGAATAAAATACTATTAAGTTTATCATCATATTATAATTAAAATGAGGTGTGATTAGATTACAACTGTTCCAACTCTCTCCATTAAATTAACCGAAAATTCCTGTGCATGCTGTTTCCTCATGAGCTCCTGAGCTCTGGAGCTGCACAATTTCAAAACATGTCATTGAAGTAGCATTAGAACAATGCACTTATGACGTCAGACCTCCTTTTTCCTTATCAAAACCACATTGTCATAAAATGCAGCAAAATTCCGATGCACATAAGATTGTGCACTGCCGCACCTCCCAGCACAAAGTTGCACTCATGATTTCTTTTAAAGCATAAAACATACAAATACATGTATTCAAATAATAATTTGAAATTCCACATGTACATCTATATTCACTATAGTACATTGTGACTATTTTTATTATTTCACCACTGAGAAACCAAACTGTCAAAAAAGTTTTATGAATAACAAAATTCTCACAGTTTAAAAGATTAGCTGACAAAAGTTGGGAAGTTAAATTCATTTTTATTGTACTTATATTGAACTTTTTAATTTAACTGAACTACTTCACCTAATGCTTCTCTCCTGTGTGCATTTAGTTTGTTATACTGCATGACCAACACTGGAGTTAGGAAACACTTCTTCAGCACCTGAATATGATTAAAATCAAAAGGAACATTTTTCTGAAGACCAGACTGTGTAAATAAACAACAGATATTGCAAATAACTAGATAAAGCATTTGTCAAGAAATTTTGTTACCAATTGGCACTCATAAGTATTCATCACTGTATAATGTTTTGATTACATGGTGAAATTTGATCACTGTAATTTTAACATCCTATAGCAGCACCTGAGGTCCATACAAAGCTTGGGAGTTTGAGAGGTGAGTATGTCAGCGTAAAGGGGAAGGAAACTGGAGCTCATGCATTCCTGGGTGTCCCATTTGCCAAACCACCTGTTGGTCCTTCACTGAGACTGACTGCACCTCAGACTGTAGAAGGATGGGAAGGAGTGAGAGATGCCACCAAGCAGCCCCACATGTATGTGTGCTCAAGATTTTCCTGCCATGTTAAGCTGAATTATTTGTGGCTACTGCTGATGATAATGTCTTTATTTCAGGTGCACTCAGTCACCAGACATGAGTTCACATTTCACTGAGACATTTGGTTTCATCCTGGCAGAAATCCCTGAAATTTCAGAAGACTGTCTTTACCTCAACATTTACAGTCCTGCAAACAGAGCTCATGATGCTAAGCTCCCAGTAAGAACTGTTTATCTTACTACTAGTAATAGTGAAAAACACAGTGGTCTTTAAGTATTTGGTTCGTAATGGGTTTGAATCAATAAGAATTATTAATCCCTAACTGAAAAGCAGGTGGCAATAGACAAAAGTATCTTGTTTTTATGGATAAAAATAAAAGTCTGAAATTTGTTTAATACAAACCTGCAAAAACGCAAAAAATCTTTAATTGCTTTAATGCAAACCTTGGACCTATGTACAACAGTAACACAGAATACATTTAGTCTAAGGAGATGATTACAGTGACCCTGAGAGCTCAAATGCAGTACAACTTAAGAAAGTAACTAGAATTAAACAGAACAAAACCAAACTCAAAGCATCTGCATCAAAATGGCAACACACAGGTGTAGTGGAGGGTTTTACAGGTGTTTATTGCTGGTACAAGTATTAATGTAACTATGCATGTGAGTAGGAATGAAAATTTCTCCTGAGACACCAGTCCAAAAGAATGGACAGTTTTATTAATAATTCTGTATTTGTACCAATAATGAATCAGTCTAAAAAAAAACCTGTGAGTTCTTGTCTGCTTTTAATCAAGAAAATACACATGAAATCAAACAATAAGTCCCATATGTCTTTTTGACAGTTTAATAATAAATTTCAGAATAGATTAACACATTCAGATAACTTTAAGACAGGGAATTCAACATGTATCATGAGCACCATAGACTGTTACTGAGTTACTGAGCATAACATGTATTGTCAAACATTTGTGGAACAAAAGAAAACCATAGTTAAACTTGGCAATGTAATGGAAAATGAAAAATCATAAAATAGCATTAGTTAAGAAAAGTGGATGCAATTTTATGAAGAAAATGATGATTAAACTATTTTATAAAAAGGAAAATTGGTGTTACTCTTAAAAAGAATGGAGATTAACGAAAAGACAAATGCATTTGAAGCTCTGATAGGAGTTTGAGCTATCAGGTTTATAGAACTTACACCAGGAATATTTTGAAGAATTAAATTTAAACTGGACAACAGACCTTCAGCACAGGAAAGTCAGATTGTGTCCCGTTGTGGCAGCAGGCCTCCGGAACCAAGCTTGATCCAGATGGGTTTGCATGGATTCTGTTGAAAGAAACTGGCAGGTTCTGTCCCAAGGCTCGGCCTACTCCTGGGTTCACAACTGTAGGAGCTGGGTGTCCCACACGCTGGCCAAGGTCTTCTTATGCACTGAAAAAGGAATTTGGCCAGGTTGCCAAATTCCTGACAATGTTTGTTTATCGTTCAAAGTCCAATTAGAAAATCAAACTGAAAAAAAAAAACCCACAAATCTGTTTCTTCCGATGTTTTGTGGTCAGAACAGAGATGATTTAAGCTTAGTAAAAATCAAACAAAATCTTCATAGCACAGTAATTTAACCCCTTGCACTCCTGTCAATTTCCCTAAAAACGCCAAAAAATAACGTGCCCAAAGTAAATCGAAAGCTGTTCTTCAACCCTTTGCAACATCTTCATGGGGTTGGTCTCATTTAAAAGAAAACACTTTGAATTTTTTGGCAAAACAGTCATAATCTCTCTAAGTGCTCCGGCCACTGAGTTACAGTCATCTAAACATACTGAACTTGAAGAAAATAAATTTGGCCTGGGTGTTTTTTTGGATACAAATAACACACAGCTTCAGATCCGGGCTGGAAAATGCAACAGAAATGTAGAACCAAGTGTTATCCAGCTGAGGTCAAAATTTTGTAACAATACCACAAAAAATCAATATATTACACAGCTTTTTCCTCAGGTAGTTCCCAGGCGTTTTGGAACTGTGCCAAATTGTGCCAAATGGCACAGTTTGGAAAAACGTCTGTAATTTTTGAATGATTCAATATAGAAGCTTCATCTTGGGCTCTAATGAAAGGTGACAATCAGGGCTGTGTGTGTGGGCGGGGGTTGTCCCCCCACCTCGCTACAGAGGACGGACATCGGCCATCGCTACATGATGGAATAGTCATTTGGCGACAGCGGCGCAGTCACCGCTGCTTCCCCCCCCTCGCTACAGAAGAGTAGCGGGGGGGGGGGCGTTCACGGTCTGGACGCGGCGCACGAACTTCGGACTTCATGCGCAGCACAGTTGTAATTTACCGATCAGTCAAAAGTCATTTTTGATTACAATTTTCAGGGATAAAGAATAATTTAGCTTATAACACCTTACCTCTTCACAGCAGCACTGTCCTGGTGAACTTCTCTTCCTCATTGTCAGACGAACGCGACACTGGTCCGCTCGTGGTTCTGGTCTCGTGACCCGGTCAAAACATAATTCCATGATTGCAGTTTTGGCGAATGATTTACGACCTTCGTCGTCGGCCTCTGTCGGTCTATGATCACCATGGAAGAGAATCTTAAACGTCTATTCTACTCGAATAAAAAAAAAAAAGCACCGCCTGTGACTGAAGAGGCCGATGCGCGAATGGCTGTCCCTGTCACACAGGTAGCACTTGTGGGTGGTCTCCGTGCTGCTGGGTCTGTGACGGTTCTTCCTGCGGGTCCTTTTTTTATCTGCTGCAGCAGTCTGTCTTCACCCAGCCTTACAAAAAACAGCTCGTGAACTTCTCTGCTTCAATTGGCTCGCTGCATTCACAGCATTGGTAGGCGGGTCCTTCTTGCTAGGTTTTCAGTCATTGGTTCTTCAAGGTTTCAGAAACCCAATTCAAGGCTCTTATTAGTCGAATGAGAGGTCAATCAGATGAATTAATCTGTTCGCGGCTGTGTCTGCAGTGGAAGAACGGAAATGCAGCTTTTATTTTCAGTGCGTGCTTGGACGCAGCTCCATCGTGCGTCCTAGAGCACACGAGGGCGCACGAGAGCGCCCTCGTATGCTCTGGGATGCAGAGACTTGTCCGCCCGCGGTACAACGGAGTGCAAGAGGTTAAGGAAAAGGAGTAAAATAGGAAAAAGTGAATTTTAAAGAAAAGAAAAAGAATTTACACAGAGCATGGACTGTGGGCCTACTTAGAAAAAGGAAAAAAATGGAGAGGGCAGAAAATCTGTTTCTTCCAAGAGTCACTCCCAGCCTGCTTGGCTGCAATACTCTAATTGAACAAAGGAAAGTTTTCCAAGGTGTGGCAGGGATTGCACAATAAATTTTATGACAGCTGAGCTTGACCACTTACATTTAAAGATCAGGGTTGGATCGTCTCATTAGCATAAGCTTTTGACCACTTGCACTGAGTTTCTTTGTTTGGCAGAGGTTGTAAACTCACTAAAAAGGAAATGCAGGGAGACTTGGAAGCCGATTAGTCTGTCTAAAGTTCTGAGATGTGTGTCTCCCACAGAAAGGGGAGAGAGAATTTGATATGAAATGTGCAATTCTCCTAAAGTATGTATGCTGCCTATTAAAGCATAAATTCTTTAAAACTTTAGTGACTAACATATTCTACTTCAATTCAATTCAATTCAACTTTATTTATATAGCGCCATTTCACAACAACAGTCATCTCATAGCACTATCAACTGTAGGGGGAACCCCCACAGTTGCAGAAAGACCCCAGCAATCAGGCGATCCCCTGTGAGCAAGCACTTGGCGATGGTGGAGAGGAAAAACTCCCTTTTAACAGGAAGAAACCTCCAGCAGAACCAGGCTCAGGGAGGGGCAGTCATCTGCTGCGACTGGCTGTGGGGTGAGGGGATAGAGAAGAAGAAGAGAACAGACATGTAGAGAGCAAACAGCACGATGGGGACTCAATCTATGGGAGAGAACAAACAAATGTTAATGACCAGCAAAAAAAATATTTCATTGAGAGTGAGAAAAGGAGTGAGGCCCAGTGTATTACTGGAGGTCCCCCGGCTGACTAAACCTATTAGCAGCATAACTAAGGGAGGGTTCAGAAACACATGATCCCTCCCTAATTGTAGGCTATATCAAAAAGGTAGGTTTTAGCCCTATTCTTAAAAACAGAGATCGAGTCTGACTCCCGAATCCAGATTGGCAGCTGATTCCGCAGGAGAGAAGCTTGATAACTGAAGGCTCTGCCTCCCATTGTACTTTTGGAGATTCTAGGTATTACAAGTAATCCTGCATTTTGGGAGCGTAGTGCTCTGTTAGGATAATACGGTAGTATCAGATCTTTTAAATAAAAAGGAGCCTGATTGTTTAGAGCTTTGTAAGCAAGAAGAAGGATTTTAAACTTAATTCTAAACTCTATGGGAAGCCAATGAAGGGAGGCCAGAACCGGAGAGATATGATCTCTCTTTCTAGTACCTGTTAAAACTCTTGCTGCAGCATTTTGGATCAGCTGAAGACTTTTTAAAGATGTTTTAGGACAGCCTGATAATAAAGAATTACAATAATCTAATCTCGAGCTAACAAAAGCGTGGATCAGTTTCTCAGCATCACTCTGAGACAAGATGCTCCTAATCTTGGCAATATTACACAAATGATAGAAGGCAGTCTTAGAAACAAATTTAATATGTGAATTGAAGGACAAATCCTGATTAAAAATAACTCCAAGGTTCCTCACAGAGCTATTAAGAGAAAGAGTAACCGCATCCAAACTGAAAGTTTGATTTGGAAAGGAATTTCTAAGGTTTTTTGGACCAACAAGAATGACTTCAGTCTTATCTGAATTTAATAGCAGGAAATTACAAGTCATCCAAGCTTTGATTTCCTTAAGACAGGCTTCTAACTTGGCTAATTGATTACTATCATCTGGCTTCTTTGACAGGTATAATTGTGTGTCATCAGCATAACAATGAAAATGTATACATTGCTTTCTAATAATGTTGCCTAACGGAAGCATATATAAACTAAAAAGAGTAGGGCCTAGCACAGATCCCTGTGGAACTCCATGACTGAGCTTTGAGTTGAAAGAAAACTCATTATTTACATGAACAAACTGGAACCTATCAGATAAATAAGATCTAAACCACTGCAACGAAGTTCCATTAAGTCCAACATAGTGTTCTAATCTATCAAGTAGAATATTATGATCGATAGTATCAAAAGCTGCACTAAGGTCTAAAAGGACAAGTACAGAAACTAGTCCATTATCAGATGCAATGAGGAGGTCGTTAGTGACCTTCGCTAAGGCTGTTTCAGTACTATGATGGATTCTAAACCCAGACTGAAACTCTTCAAGTAAACCATTTCCCTGTAGGTGGTCAAATAATTGCGTAGCAACAACTCTTTCTAAGATTTTTGAAATGAAAGGGAGATTAGAGATTGGTCTATAGTTAGCTAAAGCTCCTGGATCTAGCGTTGGCTTTTTGAGTAAGGGTTTAATTACAGCCGTTTTAAAAGCCTGCGGTACATGGCCTAAAGTTAATGAAGAATTGATTATATGAAGAATAAGGCTACCAATAAGTGGGAAGACTTCTTTAAATAACCTGGTAGGAATAGGGTCTAAAAGACAAGTTGAAGGTTTGGATGAGGAAACTATTTTGTCTAACTCACAAAGGTTGATTGGAGTAAACTCATCAAGACAGACATCAATAGAAGGAGTTGTAGTAGTTACAGTATTTAAGTTAACTGTGGGAAGAATCTGATTGATTTTATCTCTGATGGATGAAATTTTATTATTGAAAAAGTTCATAAAGTCCTGACTAGTAAGCTCTAAGGGAATGCTAGGATTGACAGAGTCCTGACTCTTTGTCAACCTGGCTACAGTACTGAAAAGAAACCTGGGATTATTCTTGTTCTCTTCTATTAATGCAGAGTAATAACTCGTTCTAGCTTTTCTAAGAGATTTTTTATAAATTAAAAGATGATTTCTCCAAGCTAAATAGATTTCATCTAAATTAGTGGAGCGCCATTTTCTTTCTAATTGACGAGTCTTCTGTTTTAAGCTACGAGTTTCTGTGTTGAACCAAGGAGTTAGAAATCTCTGATTAGACTTTTTCTTTTTTAAGGGGGCCACCAAGTCTAGAGTCTGATGCAGAGAAGCTGAAACACTATCCACCATGTTATCAATTACAGAAGGAGCAAGCTGTCTATAGCTTATTTCCGTTGTGTTGACACATGGCATAGAGGAAACAATCTGCATAAATTTGGTAACAGCATCATCTGAGAGGCATCTACTGTAATAATATTTTTCTTTAGGAGCCAAATAGTCAGAAATAGTAAAATTAAAGGTTAACAGACAATGGTCTGACAGTACAGGGTTATGAGGAGACACTACAAGATTTTCTATTTCTATGCCATATGTCAGAACAAGGTCCAATGTATGGTGGAGGTAATGAGTAGAATTTCCTACTTTCTGAGAAAACCCAATCGAGTCTAATATTGAATTAAATGCCACATTAAGGCAGTCACTATCTACATCCACATGTATATTAAAGTCCCCTACTATAATTATTCTATCAGATTTCAGCACTAAATCAGCTAAGAAATCAGCAAATTCGGATAAAAATTCTGAGTAGGTTGATGGGGGACGATAAACTATGGCAAATAAAATTGGGTTTAACCTAAAATTGCTAAAGTGCCCAATACTGAGGACCAGGCCCTCAAAGGAATTATAACATGTTTTTTGCTTTACATTAACTAGTAATTTGGAATGGTAAATTGTTGCTACTCCTCCTCCACGACCAGAATTTCTGGGATTTTGACAGTTTAAATAACCAGAGGGAGTTGATTCATTTAAACCAACATAATCCTCTTGCCCTAACCAAGTCTCTGTAAGGGAAATTAAATCAATCTGATGATCAATTAACAGATCATGGACTAACAGAGCCTTGGGAGTTAGAGACCTAATATTTAATAAACCACATTTAATTTTTAAATTATGAGGAGGAACAGAGGCCAATTCATTCAGTTTAGAGGGTTTATGTTTAATTTGAGTTTTACCAATATTTTGCTTTATCACTTTGGGATGCTTATATATTATATTTTTATTTACTTTGGAGGGAGCAGACAATGATTCTCTGATGGGGAAGTCAGGGGCTAAGTTGAGGGGTGGCGGATGATGAGGAGCTGCAGAGAGGCGTGTAAGACCGCGACTCTGCTTCCTGGTCCCAACTCTGAGTAGTCAGGGTTTTGGAAATTTGGATAAAAAAATTCAATACTTAATAAAGGAACAATGTGCTTACATTATAAATGTGATAATTTCTTTATGGTGGGCATGCAAAATAAATTTTTCAAAATAAAGAAACACATATCAAATCATATCAATAAAAGCATTTCAAACAATAATTGTCCATCACAGGGTCCCACCATATCTTCAATAGTGGATACTGCCTGCAGAGAAGAATATGAGTTAAGTCATTGTTCACAATTCATAATTTAACTTCAGAGAGAGAAAACACCCAGTCCTGGAAAGAAATATTCCTGTGTTATCCTTTGGAGGGCAATGTTGGACTTTTGAGTTTCAATGAGGAATCTTGCCTGTGGAACGTCCTCGTAAACCTATCACTTTTGGCATTCCCTTGGCAAATGGATGTGAGGGGAAATGACTGCAGGTCTGGAGCAGGGATTAACTTCCACTTTATGGCCTGATGGCATAGGTTTCACAGCTCCGATCATGGGTGAAGAAAAGCAATTCATGACCAGACTTTTGGGTGAAACAATTTCTCCTCAGCAAAGAATGATTTTATAAATTGGAACTCAGCGGTTAACGCTACACAGGTGCTGTGAATACTCACAGCAACTGCAAATTCAGAAATGTGTTGCAAATACAGAAATGCACTGCAAAACCAACCATGAAGAGGACACAGTAAAGTGATGGACCAGATCAGGAAGTGACTTCAGACACACTATTGTCACAACTCGCCGCTCCCAGTCATCTGCCTCAGCTGCGCGCACACCTGCGCCTCGTCAATCACAGGCTATTTAACCCACTTGGCCCAGAACATCGGTCTGGAGCCGTCTGTTAATCAACGTTCTCAATCCCTCCGCAGGATCATTCCTTCCCGACCTGCAGTATCTCCTACCAGCACGTAAGCTGTAGCTTCATTCTCCTGTCTTCCAGTCTCTCCCCTGTGCACAGGTGGATTCCCTGGCGGCGGATTCCTCCCGTCCTCGCCAACTCCTCTCCCCTCTCATCTACTCCTCGTCATGTGCGCAGCAGGGCGCTGTCTCCCAGGCAAGAGATCCTTTGCCAACGCCAGCCACCGTACTTCTGCAAGTAAGCAACATTCGTTACATTAACCCCGCATGGTGAAGGTGAACTCTTATTCTTGTCTCTGCTCCTTCCATAGGGTTGCCTGGCTGCACGGCGTGCCATTCTGCCCCCGGCGCTCCTCGTTCACTCACAGACCATTCACATTCCACATACATGCATCCATACATTCCTTGTTGTTGAATAAAGCCTTTGAATCTCACCTGAGCCTGCGTGCGTGTTCCCTGGGACAGTAATTATGTCAGTACGGCTCCAGCAGGGCGGCCCAGCGGACAGCGGGCTCGCACGGCGTTTTTCCACCCTCGAGGCTCGGGTGGACTTGATCGTTCATCAACAACAAGTGATACTCAACAAATTAACAACTATTACTCACCGGCTGGATCGCCTCGACCCCCAGCAGGCGTTCCCCCCGGCTCATCGTGGTGGATCAGCTTCAGCTATTCCCATGGCTAACCAGCCTAGCTCGGGAGCGCCCACCCGGCTCACTCCAATCCCCACTCCCGCACGCTTTAACAGGAGACTTGGTGAAGCGCGGGGGGTCATCCTGCAGTGTGAGTCGGTGTTTCAGCGCGTTCCCGGGGATTTTCCCTCAGACCACAGCCAGATTGGGTACGTGACTAACCTCTTGGAGGGGCGAGCGTTAGCTTGAGCTTACGCTGTCATGGCGAAGCCCAGGTACGCGAACCTCTCCTATGCCCCATTCGTGCGGGATTTTTTTCGAGGTTTTTGACCACTCGCATCGTGACAGTGTCCTAGCCGATCGGCTCCTTAACCTTCACCAGGGTAGCTGGTCGGCGGCCGATTATGCTGTTGACTTCCGGGTGGCAGCGGAGGAGGTTGGCTGGGGCGAGGCGTCTCTCTGCAGCGTCTTCCTCCGCAGCCTCAGTTCTAGTCTGCGGGATGAGTTGGCTAGCCGGGATCTTCCGGGGCGGTTATCTGAATTAATCTCCCTGACTATCAGTTTAGATAACAGGCTGCGAGAGTGGACCACCGAGTGGAAGTCCTACAGCCACTCATGCGGAACCCCCGCTCGTGCCTCTCAGTCTCGCCCCCTGGCGTTACCCGCTCCGGAGTCCGCTGATGAGCCTGAGGCGATGTTGGTCGGGCGAACCAAGCTTCCCCTAGCGGAGAAACAGCACCGCCGGGAGCTGGGCCTCTGCATGTATTGCGGGGGTGACCAGCACTCCATGGAGCATTGCCCGATCAAGCCAAACGGGGGGGTCCGCGAGTCACTGTAGGGGGCCTCGCGGACGCCAACCAGCCAAATCCCCTCTCAAATTGTTCGCTGCCCATTAGGTTCTGTCACAATTCCACCGGGCACCTCACTCATGCACTGGTGGACTTGGGGGCAGAACAAAACTTTATTTCCAAGAGCCTGGCAACCCGTTTGGGCATCCCTTGTCTACCATTGCCAACTCCCCTCAACCTCGTCACTCTCTCCCGTTCGCCCCTGGGAGTAGTGACGCATCGCACCAAGCCGGTGTCAGTCATTGTCTCAGGCAACCATTCAGAGGACCTCAGCCTGTTCGTCTTGTCCACCTTGGCGTCCCCCGTCATCTTGGGTTACCCGTGGCTACGCCTCCACAACCCCATGCTTGATTGGCAGTCTGGAAGCGTCCTCTCGTGGAGCTCGTTTTGCATGGGTACCTGCCTCCAGTCTGCAGCTTGTGCCCCATCCTCTCCTCTTCCTGCTCCTGACTCATCTCCCTCGGACCTCACCCTGGTGCCTCCAGAGTTCCACGATCTGGGGCTCATCTTTAGCAAGTCCAAGGCGATGTCTCTTCCCCCCCACCGCCCGTATGACTGCACCATAAACCTCCGCCTGGGGGCGCCATTACCATCCGGTCGCCTCTACAGCCTGTCTGCCCCAGAGCGGGAGGCCATGGACACATACATCAGGGAGTCGCTCAGCGCCGGCATCATCCGCCCCTCATCGTCTCCACTCGGAGCTGGGTTTTTCTTCGTCTCCAAAAAGGATGGATCCCTGCGGCCATGCATCGACTTCCGGGCCCTGAATGACATCACGGTGAAGGACTGATACACCCTGCCGCTCATGGACTCTGCCTTCCACTCCCTCCAGGGGGCCACCTGGTTCACCAAGCTGGACCTCCGCAGCGCATACCATCTTGTTCGGATCCAGGAGGGCGATGAGTGGAAGACGGCATTTCGGACGCCCAACGGCCACTTCAAATACCTGATCATGCCGTTTGGGCTCACCAATGCCCCTGCCGTCTTCCAACGGCTCATTAACGACGTTCTGCGAGACTTTCTGGGGGTCTTCGTATTCGTATACTTGGATGACATCCTGATCTTCTCCAGGTCTCGGGAGGAGCACCAAGCCCACGTGAGGCGGGTTCTGCAGCGGCTTTTGGAGAACAGACTGTATGTTAAAGCAGAGAAATGCGAGTTCTTCACCAAAACGATCTCTTTCCTGGGTTTTATCATCTCCCGCAATCAGATCCTCCCCCACCCCGCCAAGGTCAAAGCGGTGGTCGAGTGGCCCACCCCATCTTCCAGGAAACAGGTACAACAGTTCATCGGTTTTGCTAATTTTTACCGCCGTTTTGTGCCTAACTTCGGCGCCATCGTCACCCCCCTGACCCGCCTCACCTCTCCCAAGGTGCCCTTCCAGTGGACTGAGGAGGCAGCAGCAGCATTTGAGACCTTGAAGACAGAGTTCTCCTCCTCCCGGGTCCTGACCCAGGTTGACCCCGCGCTGCAGTGCTTGGTTGAAGTGGACGCATCTGATACGGGGGTGGGGGCGGTTCTGTCCCAACGTTCTCCGGCAGATGGGGTGAAGCGCCCCTGCATCTTCTTCTCCCGGCGCCTGTCTGCGGCTGAGCGGAATTATGACGTCGGCGACAGGGAGCTTCTGGCAGTGAAGCTCGCACTGCAGGAGTGGCGTCACTGGCTGGAGGGGGCAGCGCAGCCTTTTGTGGTCTGGACAGACCACAAGAACCTGGAGTATCTGAGGTCGGCCAAGCACCTGAATGCCCGCCAGGCACACTGGTCTCTGTTTTTCGCACGCTTCCGGTTCACGATCACCTACCGTCCAGGCTCCAAGAATGGGTTACCCGACGCACTGTCCAGACAGTTTGCCCCTGAGACCCCGGAGGAGCAGGACCACACCATCCTGCCCGACTCGTGTGTTGTGGGGGCAGTTTCCTGGTCCATCAGGGACAAGATCCGGAGGGCCCAGGAGACCGATCCGGACCCTGGCGGCGGTCCGGCAGGGAAGCTCTTCGTGCCATCGGCGGTTCGGGGGGATGTCATTCACTGGGCCCACACGTCCAAGCTTGCCTGTCATCCTGGCATCTCCCGGCAGGTGGACCTCCTTCAGCGCTCTTTCTGGTGGCCCGGACTTCAGAAGGACATTGCCAATTACGTCCGGGCCTGCCCCCAGTGCGTTATGAGCAAGACCCCGAACTCCCCTCCTGCAGGGCTGCTCCATCCCCTGCCGGTCCCGGGCAGACCCTGGTCACATATAGCTCTGGAATTCATTACTGGCCTCCCCGTTTCTAATTCATACGACACCGTCCTGACTATTGTGGACCGATTCTCCAAGGCCGCTCACTTTGTGCCTCTCCATGGTCTCCCCTCGGCACGGGAGAAGGCCGATCTCCTTGTCCAACATGTGGTCAGACTGCACGGGATCCCAATGGACGTCGTATCTGATCGGGGGCCCCAGTTCGTGTCCCAAGTGTGGAAGTGTTTTTGCAACGCCCTGGGGGCCACGGTGAGTCTCTCCTGCGGTCACCACCCCCAATCCAACGGGCAGTGTGAGCGCGCCAACCAGGAGCTGGAAGCTGCCCTGCACCTCCTCCAACCCATCCTCCTGGAGCTCCTACCTGGCCTGGGTGAAATATGTCCACAATGCAACACTGTCATCGGCTATCGGGATGTCCCCCTTCCAGGCTTCATTGGGCTACGACCCCCCTTTGTTCCCCGAGCAGGAGAGCGAGGTAGCCGTTCCATCCATCCAGGCACACCTGAGGCGCTGCTGGAGCCTGTGGACCAGGATGCGCAAGGCGCTTTTACACACGGCGGCGCGCAACAGCACTATGGCTAATCACCACAGGAAGCCTGCTCCCGGTACCAGGTGGGCCAACAGGTCTGGCTTTCGGCCCAGGACGTTAATCTCAAGGCCAAGAAGAAGAAGCTGGCGCCACGCTTTATCGGTCCCTTCACCATCTCTAAGGTAATCAACCCAGTGGCTGTGCATTTGGCCCTCCCCCCTCCCTCCGTGTTTGCCCCATGTGTCACGTTTCCAAGGTCAAAACCATGATCTCCGACCCACTCTGTCCTCCTCCTAGGGCACCGCCCCCTCCCATGATGATCGACGGCCACCCGGCATGGGGGGTTGCCTCCATCCTGGACTCCTGGCGCCGAGGTCGTGGGCTGCAGTACCTGGTGGATTGGGAGGGGTATGGCCCGGAGTGGAGATCCTGGGTGCGCTATTCCTTTGTGCTGGATAAGGATCTTATCTCGGAGTTCCACCGGGCGCACCCGGATAAACCAGCACCAGGAGGCGCTGCTTGGGGGGAAGTACTGTCACAACTCGCCGCTCCCAGTCATCTGCCTCAGCTGCGCGCACACCTGCACCTCGTCAGTCACAGGCTATTTAACCCACTCGGCCCAGAACATCGGTCTGGAGCCGTCTGTTAATCAACGCTCTCAATCCCTCCGCAGGATCGTTCCTTCCCGACCTGCAGTATCTCCTACCAGCACGTAAGCTGTATCTTCACTCACCTGTCTTCCAGTCTCTCCCCTGTGCACAGGTGGATTCCCTGGCGGCAGATTCCTCCCGTCCTCGCCAACTCCCCTCCCCTCTCATCTACTCCTTGTCATGTGCGCAGTAGGGTGCTGTCTCCCAGGCAAGCGATCCATTGCCAACACCAGCCACCGTACTTCTGCAAGTAAGCAACATTCGTTACATTAACCCCACATGGTGAAGGTGAACTCTTATTCTTGTCTCTGCTCCTTCCATAGGGTTGCCTGGCTGCACGGCGTGCCATTCTGCCCCCGGCGCTCCTCGTTCACCCACAGACCATTCACATTCCGCATACACGCATCCATACATTCCTTGTTGAATAAAGCCTTTGAATCTCACCTGAGCCTGCGTGCGTGTTCCCTGGGCCAGTAATTATGTCAACTATAGCTACATTCTGATCCACAGTGTACTCCAAATGTATTCCCTACTCCCTGCTCCATTCTCAGGGAATATCAGTGAAGTGAACTGCCCTTCACAAAATGTCTCCATTTGAAACACCCCGTAACTGTCAGCTCCCTTCACCGTGTGCTACCACAGCAACATGTATTGATATTATGGCGGACAATTTATATTTCCTATGAATGAATGAATGAATGAATGAATGAATGAATTTTATTTATTTCGGATTGTACATTACAGGTTAAAAGAAACTGTATAATATAACAACAAGGTCAAATTAGACAAAGACTCCTTCTACTATACAATTCCACGTGAGTTATCCGAAATGGGTGATGGCTGAAGCCGCAGCTTATATTGCCCACCCATATTCCATCCAAGAATTCAAAGGAGAAAAAAGAGAAAACAAGACAAGAGCGATTACAATTTAAAACAAGGCTAAGACAAAATGTGACTGAGAGAAAAAGAAAACTGAGCTAGTCTAAGTTAAGCGGTTACTATTCAAAAACAAATCTAAGACATAGTGTCACAGAGAAAAAAAGAAAAAAAGAAAAAACTAAGCTACAACACAACACAGGCTGGAAATGTCAATCCTTATGTGAGTTTACATGTCGTCTTGTAAATATGTTTGGAGTATTTCTTCCTTTAGTTTTTGTTTAAATTGTCCAAGCTTTGTACATGATTTTAATTCAGGTCCAAAATCGTTCCATAATCTGACTCCTTGCACTGAAATACAGTGTTGCTTGGTGGTTGTTCTCACTGTAGGCTTTTGAAATATACATGTTCCTCTGAAGTGATATCGTTTCTCCCTTGTTTGGAACAACTTTTGGATATTTGCGGGCAGTGATAGATTCTTCACTTTGAACATTATTATTGCGGTTTTAAAGTCAATCAGATCTTTCAACTTGAGAGTTTTTTGTTTAAGAAAAAGTGGGTTTTTTGGTTCCCTGTAAGCTGCTTTGTTGATTATTCTAATAGCTCTCTTTTGAAGCATAAAGAGTGGATATATGTTTGTTTTATATGTATTTCCCCATACTTCATTACAATATGTCATGTATGGGAGTATTAATGAATGGTACAAGGTGTATAGTGTGGGTTGATTCAGCAAATTTTTCACTCTGTGTAATATTGCAATTGATTTGGATACTTTACCTTTTATATAATTAATATGTGGCTTCCAACACAGTTTGTTATCAATTATTACTCCAAGGAATTTAGTTTCGGATACCCTTTCAATCTCTACACCATTTACACTGAGTTTGGGTACTGGGTAGTTGTGACGGTTGTTAAAGACTATAAATTTTGTCTTCCTTAAATTGAGCGTTAATTTGTTTGAATCAAACCACAGTTTCAGCTTTCCTAATTCCTTTCCGAGTGTATCCAGAAGTTGTTCCAAATTGTTTCCACTGCATAGCAGATTAGTGTCATCAGCAAACAATATTAAGTCCATTTTTTCTGAAACTTTACATATATCATTTATATACATATTGAATAATAATGGTCCCAAAACTGAACCCTGTGGGACTCCACAGGTGACCTTCAGTAACTCTGAGTTTTTGCTGTTAACACATGCAAACTGATATCTATTCTTTAAGTAACTACTTAACCAGGACAGTGCTTCCCCTCTAATACCACAATTTTGTAGTTTCTTTAATAATAGATTGTGATCTACTGTATCAAATGCTTTTTTAAGATCCAGGAATACTCCAACTGAATACTCTTTATTTTCAATGGCTGTTGATATTTTTTCTGTAAATTCCATTAAGGCATATGCTGTTGTCCTTTTGTGTCTGAACCCATATTGCTGCTCACACAATAAATCATTCTTCAGTATGAAGTTGTCAATTCTCTCATAGAATATTTTTTCAAGTATCTTGGAAAATTGCGGTAATAGTGAAATTGGTCTGTAGTTGGAGAGTTCCCCTCTGTCGCCTGTCTTGTAAATCGGAATTACTTTAGCTATTTTCATTGCATTGGGAAATATACCTGATTGGAGAGACAGGTTACAGATATATGTCAGTGGTTTCACTATGCATTCGATAACAGTTTTGACTAGTAGCATGTCAATACCATCGCAGTCAGTAGATGTTTTACTTTTGAACGATTTAACAATTTCAATGACCTCTCTTTCGTCTGTGTTCTTTATGAAGATGGTGTCTTTTACAGCAGTGTTATTGCATATTGTATCACCTGTAGGCGCCGTAGTGGGTATTTCTCGGGCCAGTTTAGGTCCAATGTTAACAAAAAAATTATTAAATTCATCTGCAGGTGAAGCTATATTCACATTCGGAGTCGATTTATTATTTTTTGGAATATTAGTTGGGTAGCTAGTATTTCTGCTTTTATTTCCAAGGATACTGTTGATTATTGTCCATGTATTTTTAATATTGTCTTTGTTTTTTTCCAGTTCTTTACTGTAATAGTCTCTTTTACTGCATCTTATTATACATGTTAACTTATTTTTGTATGTTTTATACCGTTGCTCTGCTTCTTTTGTCCTTTTCTTTATGAAAGCTTTATATAATAAATTTTTCTTTTTACACGCCTTTTGTAGTCCTTTGGTTAACCATGGTTTGTCAGCAAATTTGTGTTTAAGCTTTTTTTTAACTAATGGGCAGTTTTTTTCATAAAGAGTGGTTACAATGTTTATAAATGTGTCATAGGCTTCATTTACATCTGATACATAGACTTCTGTCCAGTCTTGCTTCACGAAAGTCCTCTTTAAAAGAACTGATTGCGTTTGGTGATTTGTGTCTGAACGATTTTGAGATTTTTTCTGGGTTGGGCCCCGTGTGGCCATGGATAAGTGCAAAGATTGGCAAGTGGTTGCTTATATCATTTATCAATAATCTACTTTCTATTTTCTTATCGAGAACATTGCCAAACAGGTTGTCAATAAGTGTAGCAGAGTGAACTGTGATTCTACTGGGATGTGTTATTGTGGGATATAGACTCATGCTGTACATAGAGTTCATGAACTCTGTAACTACATTTTGTTGATGTGGATTAAGTAGGTCAATATTGAAATCTCCACAAATTGCTACCATTTTCTTACTAGTAATATTATTGTACAGCTCGACTAATTTATCTCTGAATGTCTCAATGCAAGTTCCCGGCGTTCTGTATATGCAGCTTATGATTAGATTTTTTGTTTTGTCTAGGTCAATCTCAACAGTAACACATTCCAAAATCCCTGGTAGTGCTGAGGACATTTCATTTACAAGCTTACATCTATATAGGTCATCAACATACAGTGCAACACCACCACCCTTTTTTTGAGATCTGTTAATGTTAAACATCTGATATCCCTCTATTGCCATCAGGGGAGCCTGGTCTTCATTAAGCCAGGTTTCCGAGACTGCAATGGCTGTGAATTTTCTGTTTAGCTGTTTTAAATAGTCCTGAATCTGTGAGAAGTTTTTGTTAAGACTTCTGCTATTGAAGTGTATTATTGACAGTTTACCATCTAATTGCACTTGACTTTTGAATTGCTTTTCAGTGTAATATTCACAGTGGTTATGAATATTATTGAAAAAGTGGTTATCGGGATCAATATCATTCTCCATCTCTTGTGGTTTATGTTCAGCATAGTGGCATATTTTTAGAGTTTGAGTTTCCTCACTCTGTGTTTCATAGACAGTGTTCATTTGTATTTATCTAAGTCAGTAGCATCTCTGATCATTATACTTTTTGCTTGCTCAGGTGTTCCATTTAGTTTAATCCAAATTCTACAATTTCTTGTCCAGGTTGACTGTATCCTATTTTGTTTTTTTAGCATCCGTGCCTGCCGTGCTAATTCAGCGGGTTTTTTTGTCAGGTGTTCATTTAGGTAAACTTGAGTTTCCTTTAGTTTTTTGGCCTGCCTCAGTATGTCATTTTTCACCCTCCTGTTCACAAAGTGCATCACAATTGATTTCTTTGTTTTGTTATCTTTCTTCGGTAAAGCATAACAGGCTGAGATCGCATTGGCTTCTACCTTAATGTCTTTATCATTAAGGAACTGAAGCACTTGGTTTTCTAGGGACATTGATTCACTTATGGAAGCATGTTCACCATTCAGTCCTGTTGCGGCATGGGCGTAGGACTGATATCTGATGTCTAGTCCACTTATAACTAGGTCATCAATGCGAGAACCTTGTTCAAGATCCTCGACGTGTTGCTCCAAAAGACGCCCGTGTTGCTCCAGGTCCATAATTTTTTTGTCTTTTTCTTTTATTATTTTATTTTATTTCCTAAATAAAATATCCACCTTATTCCTGGGAGTGCCGCTGTAGGAATGATTATGGGCGGGACTTCCGGTTTCGGCTGAGGTAGTGTTAAATCAGTCAACAAGAGTGGAGTAGCAGGGGCATTTAAAATAGCGTTTTTAAAAGTTTTTCAAATTCATTTTAATGTATAGTCCACATATGTGTTTTGCATTCAAGTGGCAGCTAATTTCAGTATTTGTAGTTTTTGTATTTTTTGAATGTTTTGGCATAATTCTGGTACTTGTTGCTGGTGTTCGTGGTTGTGCCATAGACTGTATAAATGGAGGCTTCTTTGTGGCTCTGACTAGATTCTACTCTGAGGTAAATCTGATTAGGCCCAACATATTTTAACAAAATACAGCCAACTTTATTGCGGTGGAGACATTGATATATGTGACCCATGCTGGCAAAATGAATCGGAATGCGCACCGCATCATTATGAGCTACACGCATGAGAAGTCAAAAATCATGACTCTTTCTTTGTTTGCTAGCGGCAAGTCCTGGGAAAACCCCCATGAGTGCCTGGTATCATTGTAAAGCTTAGAAATTGTACTTTCTAAAAATTCATAGGTTTTGGCGGAAGGCACAACTCCAAACCAATAAAATGGGAGTTATATACCTAGCCAAAATATAAACAAATCTGCTTTTTCCGGGTCCGTTTTTGCACACTTCCATCAAATTAAATATCACTTTGAAGGTCTTTCAATACAGAACATGGAAAAAAAAAAAAACGTTACCTCAGTTTCGATAATTTCCTTTTGTTTTGTTTTTTTCCCCCTTGTCCTGTCAGGCAGCGAGGCAAACAGAACAGGTGTCTGTCACCCTTATTGTGCCAAAACAGATTTACTTTGCCAAGAGGAGCTTATACAGTACCTAACTTCTTGCGCAAGATGGCGCCCACAGTGGTCGCCATGGTGCTTCGCTGCGCCCTTTGTTTGTTTTTGTTTGTCAATTGTGTGTCTGCCTGCTCTTATACCCGTGAAGAGCTTCTAAATATCAGGACTTTAACTCCCATGGACCTACTCCCAGTTTTTTTAGCTCCTGCCGCCGATCTGGTTCATTGCTTGGCTCGAAAAGTGAGACAGCGAAAGAGAGGAAGACGAGCGGGCGCTCTCGTCCGGCTCCGCAGAAGAGGCACGCGCACGGCTTTGCCTGGCATATTTCTGTCTAATGCCAATTCTCTCTCTAACAAGGTAGAGGAACTGAGACTGCTGATGCGTTTTAAGGACCTCTCTTCCTCGGCTGCCCTCTGTTTTACCGAGACCTGGCTCAGGGAAAATACACTGGACAGCGCGCTGCGCCTCGAGGGATTTCAGCTGTTTCGTGCTGATCGTGACACAGAGCTCTCCGGTAAATCCTCTGGAGGAGGAGTCTGCTTCTACATCAACGGCAGCTGGTGCTCTGATGTAACGGTAATTTCCAAACACTGTTCTCCTGCCCTGGAATTTCTTTTTATTAACTGCAAGCCATTTTATTCCCCGCGGGAGTTCGCCTCATTCATCCTCGTCGCTGTGTACGTCCCTCCTGACGCGGACAAGCGCGAAGCTCAGCGCGTGCTCGTGGATCACATCCAACACACGGAGCGGATTTTTCCTGACTCTCTGGTTATTGTGGTTGGCGACTTTAACCAGAGCAATCTGAGCCACGATCTCCCCCGCTACAAACAGTTTATTAAATGCCCCACCAGAGGAAAGAACATGCTGGATCACTGTTACACCACAGTGAAAGACGCATATCGTGCTGTTCCCCGCGCTGCGCTCGGACTATCTGATCACGTGATGGTCCACCTCATTCCCACATACAGACAGAGATTGAAGCTCACTAAACCTGTTGTGAGCACTACGAAGAAATGGACCAGTGAAGCTGAGGAGAAGCTGGAAACGTGCATGGAAATAACTGATTGGGGCATGTTTAAAGGAGCCACGCATGATCTGAATGAATACACGGACACTGTGAACTCATATATCCAATTTTGTGAGGAGAGCATTCTTCCATCGCGCACCAGGGTGAGGTACTCTAATGATAAGCCCTGGTTCACTGCTAAGCTCAGACAGATCAGGAAGGAGAAGGAAGCAGCGCTGAAAAGTGGAGACAGGGGCTGCTACAGGGAGGTTAAATATCGGTTTAACAGAGCTGAGGAGAGCTAAATCTGTGTATTCTGAGAGACTCCAGCAGCAGTTCACTGCTAATGACTCGGCTTCTGTGTGGAGAGGACTGAGGCAAATCACCAATTATCGGCCTCAGGCTCCTAAAGGTCAGGATGACAAAGCCCTTTGTCAAAGATTGTCCCAACACTATGCCCGTTTTGACACCCCGTCATCTGTGTCCAACTCCCCCCCTCCCTCCTGCTCCACAGCCTCCACGGTCCCTACTTCATCAAAGGCGCCTCCCCTCCTCCCCCCTGCCCTTGTCATCAGTGAGCAGGACGTGCTCAAACAGTTCTCCAGACTGAACCTGCGCAAGGCCCCCGGTCCGGACGGTGTGTCTCCCTCCACCCTGAGACACTGTGCGAAACAGCTGGCTCCTGTCTTCACAGACATTTTTAACACCTCCACGTGCCGTCCTGCCTCAAATCCTCCACCATCATCCCTGTCCCCAAGAAGCCACGGATCACTGGTCTTAACGACTACAGACCTGTAGCGCTCACCTCTGTAGTGATGAAGTCCTTTGAGCGCCTGGTCCTGCCCCACCTCAAGTCCATCACCACCCCCCTCCTGGACCCGCTGCAGTTTGCCTACCGAGCCAACAGGTCTGTAGACGACGCAGTCAACCTGGCCCTCCACTCCATCCTGCAGCACCTAGACTCCCCGGGAACCTACGCCAGGATCCTGTTTGTGGACTTCAGCTCCGCATTCAACACCATCCGCCCCGATCTGCTCCGGGACAAGCTGTCCCTGCTCAACGTGCCTGACTCCCTCTGCAGGTGGATCACCGACTTCCTGACGGACCAGAGGCAGCATGTGCGGCTGGGAAAGACTGTCTCAGACTCTGCTAGCATCAGTACCGGATCACCCCAGGGCTGTGTACTTTTCCCCCTACTCTTCTCCCTTTACACCAACTCCTGCACCTCCAGCCACCAGTCTGTCAAGTTGATCAAGTTTGCGGACGACACCACCCTCATCGGGCTCATCTCCAACGGCGACGAGTCCGCCTACAGGAGTGAGGTGGCCCAGCTGGCGTCCTGGTGCAACAACAACAACCTGCAGCTGAACGCTCTGAAGACAGTGGAGATGATTGTGGACTTCAGGAAAGTCACAACCCCTCTGACCCCCTCACCCTCACAGGCTCTCCCATCACCACTGCTGATTCCTTCCGCTTCCTAGGCACCACCATCACCAGGGACCTGAAGTGGGAGCCGACCATCAGCTCCCTCATCAAAAAGGCCCAGCAGAGGATGTTCTTCCTGCGGCAGCTGAGGAAGCTCAAGCTACCCACCAAGATGTTAGTGCAGTTCTACACAGCCATCATCGAGTCCATCCTCACCACCTCCATAACCGTGTGGTATGCAGGAGCCACTGCCAGGGACAGACTAAGGCTGCAGCGCGTCGTGCGCACTGCTGAGAAGGTGATCGGCTGCAAGCTCCCATCTCTCCAGGATCTGTACATCTCCAGGACCCGGAGGCGTGCTGGCCGGATCATAACCGATCCCTCACACCCTGGTCACGTACTGTTTGCCCCTCTCCCCTCAGGTAGAAGACTTCGGTCCATCCAGACTAAAACCTCCCGTCACATGAACAGCTTCTTCCCCTCTGCCATCAGACTGCTGAACACTAAGTGACTTAATTGACTCTCGTGCACTATGTACAGCAGCTCAACCAGACTCATGTCAATCATCACTGTTTTCTTCCTGCATTACCGACTGCACTATATGGTTCTCCATATTATCTGCTGCTCGCTAATATATTTAAACTGCTGACTAGTATTACTCACTCTTATTCTACACTTTATTGCATGTATAGTTTATTTCTTTTATTTTATCATGTTTAATGTTGCAGCATTGCACCGAGACAAATTCCTAGTTTGTGTACTACATGAACAATGGCAATAAATCTGATTCTGATTCTGAACTGCGTATTGTATATTGTTGTAAACTCCTACTGTAATAACTTTTAATACTTTATTTTAATTGTTTTACCCATGGAAGACCCAACAGGATGGGGAAGAGGGAAAGGAAGTGTGTGAAGGGGGAAAAGAAAAGGGAGGGGAATGTGATGTCCGGTTATTCACTTTTTCCCAGTTCGGTTCTCAGATTGAACTGAAGACCATTCGCTTCCTTTGGTTTGGAATCTCACTTAATATGGTAGAATACCCTGTGCAGTCCACTTCAGAGTACACTACTGGGTGATTGGAATGCAGCTTGTGTCTGTCACATTCTAAATACCACCACATATACGCTGATTGGCTCTGATTTAACATGTGAAGACACACTGAAACAGTTATTACACTGGTCAACACAAAATTTATTTTCTAAGTTGTTTTTTTTTAGCTGATTTAGGACAATTTTGATGAGCTGAATTAAAAATTCACATTGGTTTTGCTCAATCATGTCAACTTTTTGAACTATGGCCACATGTTTTTTACGTTTTTGTTTACATGTACGGGTATTTTTGCTTTATATGATGCAAAATTCTTTTTTATTTCTTGAGATTATCTGAATTTTGAACAATGATGATGCGGCATTCAGTTTACATGTACTTACCTTTATCAGTGTCAACTATCCGATTTACAGTACAACTGCACAACTGTTGTACAACTGCTTACAACTTAGCATAAAAATCTGACCTGACAGAGAAACGGATGTCATTTTCAGATTCAGCGGTGCAAAATTGTCTTAAACCAGTTGAAAAAACACAGACAACTTACAAAAAATTATTTTTGTTATGTTGTGTTATCTGACTTTTTTTTTATTTAAGTTTTTGTAAAGGGTATATATGTCATTACAGCATTGCATTGTTTACATTTTCATCACATATTCCCCCTTTTTTTTGTTTTTTGACAACATTGGAAAAAAATTATTATAACACCCTTTTTTTAAGTGAAAGAAAAAGAGAAATTAAAAGAAGAACAAAAAACAAAGAAAAAAACCCCAAAACAAAACAAACAGAAAAAAAAAAAGAGCAGAAAAATAAAAGAGCATCTGAGTAGCATTGGAGCAAAGAGAGGTGCCATTTTTGAAATGGTATTTGTCAAAGATTAGATCTGATAGAAGACACATATGCGTTCCAGGGTTGCCAAAAGTTCAAGAACCCATCCATGTCCTGTCTCAGTGCAAATGTCAACTTTTCCATCGAATAAATGCCCTGAATCACGTTAATCCAATCCTCAGGTGTAGGACAGTCTTTCAACATCCATTTTTTTGTTAGAGCTTTTTTACTTGCCAATATTAAAACAGTGAAGAAGTATTTTTCCCCTTGTCTTTCCAGTGATTCTGGTAGTAAACCCAAATACAAAGTTAGAAAAGAAAAGGGAACTGTTACTTTGAATATTTTCCCCAATATTGTCTGTACATTGGTCCAATATTGGTGGATAACTAGGCATGACCAAAACACATGAAAATGATTTGCAGTCTCTTCACCACACAAGCGCCAACAATTCAACCCCTTACAAGTAAATTTGTTTTGTGCAGGTGTTCTGAAAAATCTTACCAAATTTTTCCATCCAAATTCTCTCCACTGCAGGGATGAAGTACTTTTCCATTGTTGTTTATTTAGCTTTCCCCATATTTCCAGTTGTAAAGTGAAATTACCCTCCTTTTCCCATCTCTCTTTTATATATGATGTGTTGTCTCCTTTTAAGTCTTGAAGACCATGGTATATTTTAGAAATGTATCTGATCCCTGGGATCCCTTTATATGCCATTAAGAAAACCTTCAGAACACCTGACTGGGCCCTTTCCAAATCCTCCTTTTTAAGTATTTTGTTTATGTGGTGTCTAAGCTGAAAGAACCTGTAAAGGTCTTGATTTACTAGACCTTGTTTTTTCAAATCTTCAAAACTTCTTAAAGTTTGCCCTTTAAAAAAATCGCAATATTTTATCAGTCCGTTCTCTTTCCACTTTTTAAATCTAGTGTCTGTATTATTAGGAGTAAAGTCCTGATCATAGGAAATCCATTGCAATAATCGATAGGGTTCTTTAGTTTGATTCTCTCTGACTATCTTAAACCAAATTTTTAGCAGGGTCTCTATCTATGGGTTAGTGTTGTTCAAAAGTTTAGGTAAGGCATTGTTCCCTATTATCGCCTGTAGGGGAATGTCGCTTGTTATTTGGCATTCCATCTCCTTCCATTGTGCAGTGTAGACTGGGTTACATATCTCTACTAAAGTTTTAATTTGTGTGACTTTAAAATAGTCCCTAATACTTGGCAGTGCGAGCCCACCTTTGTTTTTGTTTAGCTTTAGGGTTCTATACCTGATTCTTGGTCTCTTGCCCTGCCATATGAATTTTGAGATCCTTCTGTCCAGCTCTTGCCATATTTTTTTGGGAGGTTCTACCGGTATTGTTTGTAAAAGGTATAGAAGACGTGGAAGTATATTCATTTTGACTGCTTCAATTCTTTGTGCAGTACCCAAGAATGGTATCATATTCCATCTTGCTAGATCAGATTTTATTTTTGCCATCAGTGGATCATAGTTTAGTGTTATAATTTTGTTGAGTTGTTTCGGGATATTGACCCCCAGATATTTCATAGATTCCATCTCCCAGTTAATTTTGATTTTGCTTAGTAAATATTGATTTGGGTCATAGTTGAATGTTAAAATTTGGGTTTTCTGCATGTTTAATTTGTACCCCAATAACTCTCCATACTCTGAAAAAACTGAGATTAGTTTTGGAAAAGAGGTGTCCGGCTGCCCCAGGTATATTAAGATGTCATCGGCAAAGAGTGCTATTTTATGTTCCTTCTGACCAAGTGTAATACCTTGAATTTTTTTGATTCTGTCTTATCCATTGGCTCAGAGGTTCTATGAAGATTGCAAAGAGCAGTGGAGACAAGGGGCAGCCCTGACGACATCCTCTTTCCAGTTCAAAAGATGATGATAATTTACCGTTAATCCTTATTTTAGCTGTTGGTTTTTTATATAATGCCTGGATAGTTCTAATGAAGTTATTATGAAAATTGAAACTGGATAAGATTCTATATAGGAAAGACCAGTCAACCGAATCAAATGCTTTTTCAGCATCTAATCCCAATATGGCTGCATTTAAATTATACTTTTTTATATGATGAATTATGTGTAAAGTGCGTCTAATGTTATCTTGTGTCTGTCTTTGTCTTATAAAACCTGCTTGGTCTAAATGAATTAAGTCTGTCAGTATATTTTCTAACCTTTTGGCAAGGATAGCGGTAAAAAGTTTATAGTCCTGATTTAACACACTGATTGGTCTGTAGTTGGAGCAGTCTAGTTTATTCTTTTCAGGTTTAGGTATGACTGCAATGACCCCTTCTCTCCAGGAGGGGGGGATTTCCCCTGTTTGGAGGACATAGTTAAATGTTTTCAGGAGGAGAGGAGATAGTTGCTGTATAAAGGTTTTGTACCACTCTGCTGTATAGCCATCTGCTCCTGGGGATTTGTCAGCTTTAAGTTTCATAATTGCTTTTTTTAATTCTTTAGGTTGTATTTCTGACAGTAGTGTTTTATTTTGTGACTCAGTAAGTTGGGGGAAGATTTAATGTATTTAGGAAGGCTTCGGATGCATTTTTGTGTTTTTTGAGGGAGTATAAGTTCTTGTAGTAATTCTCGAAGCGTTCAAGAATTTCCTGAATTCTAAATTTTATTTCCTTTGATACTGGGTCTCTGATTTTGTAGATTGCTCTCTCCGTTTGTTGTTTCCTCAATTTGTAGGCTAGTAATTTTGCCGATTTGCTACCTGTTTCATAGTATTTTTGTTTCAGAAATGTAAGTTTCTTCTGGATTTCTATTGTGTAGATCTCGTTTATTTGTTTTTTAATTTCCTTAATTTTGAGCGAGTCATTAGAATGAGTGTTGTCTTTGTGCTCTGTTTCTAGTTTCTTAAGTTCAGACTCTAATGTGATTAGTTTTTTTGTCTCAGTTTCTTTTGGGTTGCCAGTTTTGCGATAATCTTTCCCCTTATTACAGCTTTGCATGCATCCCACAGTATTAAAGGGGATACTTCTCCATTATCATTTTCTTCCAAATATCTGAGAATATCTGATTCCAATTCATCTTTCAGTGGTCCTTTCAGCACATTTGAATTTAACCTCCAAGAAAATGTATTATTTGTGTATTTTTGGATATTTAAGTCCATATAGATCGGACTGTGGTCAGAGAGATCCATCAGTCCTATTTTACAGGTTTTTACTCTTCCAATGTCTCTATTAAACATAAAAAATAGTCAATCCTTGAGTATGATGAATGTGGTGCTGAGTAAAATGTATAATCTTTTACACTGGGGTTGAGTTCCCTCCACACGTCACAGATTCCCATTTCTTTTAGTAGCATCCAAGTTTTTCTACTTTGAGTGTTATTTTGATGTGGAGAATTACCTGATGCATCCCAGTATGGGTTCAGTCTTAGACTGAAGTCTCCACCACATATCACTAAACTTTTGGCTTTAGTTATCATTAAGTCAAATACATTATTATAAAATTTCCAGTTAGCCCCTGGAGGTGCATATACGTTCAGCAGGGTGATATCTTCTCCCTCTAGCCGACCAAGTACCATGCTAAATCTTCCTTCTTTATCTTTGTGTTCTGAATTTTTTTCAAACATAATTTTGGTTGATATCAGGGTTGCTACCCCCTCCTCCTCCCTGACTTATATGAGGATGAAGAGATCAGTTTAAACCATTGTTTATTAAGTGTGCTCCAAGTCTGTTAGGTGGGTTTCCTGTAAAAATATTATTCCTGCTTTGTCTTTTTTCATTTTGCCAAGAATCTTGGATCTTTTAACTGGATTCAGGATCCCTTTTACATTATATGAGATTATTTTGGTTACACCCTGTTTCTCCATTGTATTGTCTTATTTAGTATAACAGTGTAGTGGCCCTCTTTTATGCTACTCAGAAACTGAAAGAACATTAAGAACATAAAAAACATTAAGAACATAGTATATAAAACTTTAAAACAAAAAACTGTCAAAAGATCTTCCTGAGCTGAGGTCTTTTAGTGACCTTAGAAGAGCCTTGATGGTGTGTTGGCTCTGAGGGAAATTCCTCAAACTCTGTTACGTGTTGAGGGCCCTCTCTTACCCCGTAAGCTGTCCCATGTTTTTAACGTGAATTTCAGATCCCAATCCGAACTTGTAATGATTTTTTTTTTTTTTATGCCTATACCCTATGAAATTGTGCGCAACCTCCCACCACAACAATCATGTTAGTACACTATTTGTTAGTGTGGAGAGTTCATGTGGTTCATTGTCACATTTCTATTTTAACAAGTTTTTTTTTTTTTTAAAGACTTACTTGTTTCTAATATTATGACTGTTCCATGAAATGTTTTACCACTTCATATTTGCTGATTCTGCATCTCCTTTAATGTTTGTTACCTTGTAGGAGGAGGGTTGGATGTGCAGATTGACTAAAAATATCGTTATTCCCTCCTGAAAACGCTCAGTTTTTCCTTATAGCCCTGGCGCTGGGTTTCCCGCTGCTGGCCCGTGGATTTTGAGGGTCTCTGTGTGCACCACGTTTGAGCCTTGATTCTTTCAATTGGATCTGCTGCGGGTTTATACACCGTTACCGGGAGCCCTCTTCTCGCCATGTCCCTGGTTGCTTCTTCCGCTGAGTTGTAGAGACACGTCTCATCCCCGTAAAAAACCCACAGCTTCACTGAAAATGGAGTTTGAAAGCGCAGTTTCTTCTCTCTTAGTACCTTTTAAGCGTCATTGTATTCCCGATGCTTTTTGAGGACCTCAGGGGCGTAGTCGTGCTCCACAAAAACTTTTCTTTCTTGGTGCCTAAATCCTGTTTTCTGCCAAGCCAGTCTCACAACCTCTTCTTTTGTTCTGAGGTTGGAAAACTTCACCACCACCGATCTTGGAGGCGCTTCCGCCGACGGCCTTGGGGCTAATGTACGGTGCGCCCTTTCTATCTTCAAGTCGGTGGATTGGGGAATTTCCAACTTCTCTCTCAGTATGGATTGCACGCATGCAGCCATTGTGGTGAAACCGTCCTCGACTCTTTCTTTCAGACCATGAATTCTTATGTTGGCCCTTCTTAGTCTTCCTTCTTGGTCGGTTAGCTTAGCCTCCAGTCTTGTCTGTCGTTTAAGTAAATCCAGCACGGTTTCTTCCAGCCCTTTTATTCTTTCCTCTGCTTCCATGATTTGGTCCTCAGCCTGGTCCACTCTGCTGTTTGTCCTTTTTATTTCGTCTTTAATTTCACGAAATTCGGCCCAACACTCTCGACGAAATTCTCTTAATTCTTGAATTATCGTTTTTAAGCTAACCGTGTTGCTAGCCTCATTCAGCTCCTCTGCTTCTGAATGGATGTCCTCCAGGTCAGATTCTCCGGCCGATGCGCGTCTTGGCCTGGGAAATGTCGATCTCTTCTGCTTTCCTTTAGGCATAATGACTTTGTCTTTTGATTTTCACCCTTCCAAAAATCTGTTAAATCTGATTTTCAAAGTATTTTCACGGATGGGGCCTTGGAGCTTCAGCGTTAAGCTGCTATCACCATGGTGTCCAGACCGGAAGTCCTATCTGACTTGTTTTAATATATTTTGTGTTCAGGTTCAGGTTCAGGTTACTTTATTTGTACCCGCAGGTAGATTTGTTTTGCAGTCTGGTGACATCCATATTTACAAGCCACTAATTACATTCAACATAGACACAAACACAGGCACACATCATACAAAATAAGTAAATATAAAATATGTACAATATATTTTTATAGCTTGTTCAACTCTTTGACAGCAGCAGGGACAAAGCTGTTTTTGTAGCTCTGGGTTTTGCTTTTTGGGACAGCAAACCTCCGTCTGGAGGGAAGAAGCTGAAAGTTGCAGTGCAAAGGGTGGGAGTCATCATTTAAAATCGAGTCAGCCATTCTCTGTACTTGTCTGGTGTACAGGGATGTCAGGCTCAGCTGTGACTCACCAAGCAAACGACTGGACCATCTAACTACCTGATCCAAGGATTTCCTCTGTTTCAGTTTTATCTGACCAAACCATGACATTAAAGAAAAGGATAAAACAGATTCAATAAAAGCCCGATAAAACATAGTCATTATGGTTCGGTCAATTTGGAAGCGTGCCAGTTTCTTCAAACAATGCAAATTTTGCTGACCCTTTTTGCACACCCTTTCACAGTTCACTTCAAAGTTTAATTTACTATCAATAATCGTCCCAAGATATTTGTACGATTGTACACATTCGGTGGTCTGGCCTTTTAGTATGGTGACTTTGTGCCTGGGAGTTTTCCTCCTAAAGTCAATAATCATATCTTTCGTTTTTGTTGTATTCAGCTGCAGGTAGGAATCCTCACACCAGTGAACAAAGTCATCAACTACTGGGCCATGGCCACTCTCACCATCCTGGAGGAGACTGACAATGACTGAGTCATCAGCATACTTTATAATGTGTCTGTTGTCATGTCTGCTCCGACACATGTTTGTGTACAGGATGAAGAGTAGTGGTGACAACACACACCCCTGAGGAGAGCCAGTAGAAGAGCACTTTAGGTCAGACAATGTGCCATTGACCCTTACTCTCTGCGTCCTGTTGGTTAAGAAATCCAGAATCCAACCCACCAGATTATTGCTCAAATCAAATTGTTGCAGGAGCCTTTCAACTAAAATATGAGGTTGGATTGTATTAAAGGCAGAAGAAAAGTCCACAAATAAAAGCCTGGCATGTGTCCCATTAAAATCCAGATGTTTAAAAAGCATGTTAAACATAGTGACAGTGGCATCCTCCGCTCCTCTGTGAGGCCTATAGGCAAACTGCAGGGGATCCAATGCATGTTCAGTCTGCCTTAGGACCTCACATCTGACCAGTTTTTCAAAAATTTTCATTAAAATTGAAGTCAAAGCAACTGGTCTAAAGTCATTTACCGTTTTAAGACAGCTGGATTTTGGAATGGGAACAACCACGGCATCTTTCCAGATCTTAGGCACATGTTGTGTCTGTAAGGACTTATTGAAATGTAATGAAATATAGGACTCAGTTCATGTGCACCAGGCGCCCACATATATTATCAGGGCCCTGACTTTTGTTCACTTTTACAGCGCAGAACTCCCTTTTGACATCCTGCATCTCAATATTAAAGTGCTGATTGTCTTTGAGTTTCTGTTTCAAATCTTGGATTTCTGTGCTGAAATCAAAGGAATCAAAACAACCATAAAAACAATTAAGAGCATTAGCCAGCTCTATGTCTGAACTAAAACCATCTAAAAACACACGATTACTGCGCTCTGTGCTCTGAAGGCCTGCAATAGTTTTCATACTGGCCTAGGCCGAACCAAGTTTATTTGCTGCCATCTTGCTTTCCAACTCTGATTTATAATTCTGTTTTGCTCTTAAAATTTCGGCCTTCAGCTCCTTAGTGGCAAACTGTAGCTCAGAAACGGACCCCTGTTTAAAGGCAAGTGCTTTCCTCTGTAAGCAGGATTTAACTGATTTAGTAATCCATGGTTTGTTGTTGGGATATATTTTGACACGTTTACGTGGAACAATCTTATTTTGACAGTAAGCCATGTATGAGCATGTGAGCTCAGCCAGAGAGTCCAAATCATCCCCGCAGGCCATTATGAACATCTCCCAGTCTGTACAGTCAAAGCATTCCTGGAGGCTGTGCTCTGAATCTTCTGTCCACACATCAATGTCTCTCATCTCCACCTTGCCTCTTCTAAGAGCAGTTTTATATGTGGGCAGCAAATGTACACAGTTGTGATCTGAGGATCCTAAAGGAGGAAGGGGGAGTGATTTATAGGCCCTCTCTATGGATCCATAGCACAGGTCCAATGCCTTTTTTCGCCTGGTTGGGCAGGAGACATACTGATGAAAGTTTTTAAGTGTCTTCTTTAAAGAAACATGGTTAAAATCCCCAAGAATGAAGTTTGGCGCCTCTGGAGAAATTGACTGCAGCCGCTGGATCACATCAAAGATCACATCAAAATTGTGTGTGTAGCATCCCTTTGTTTTTGCTGTTAGCTGTTATTGTTGTTAGTCTAGTTAGCTTTCAGTTGCTAGTGTGTTATTTATTCTCTTAATAAGTAAAATCAGAGTCTTTATGCCAACTCTTAGTAACTTGTTCGCCAGATTCATTTGAGTAAATGCAAGGTTTTTAGGAGTGACTCAGAGTTTACTAAGAGAATCAATAACACACTAGCAAATGGAAGCTAGGCTAATAGCAATAGCCCATACAGTGGTAATTGTAAGAGACATAAACAACAAGATAGTTGCACTATGCTAAGCTAACTGGGGTAACAATGAAACAGCACAATAACTGATTACAAAAACAACCAAAACATGAAACATGAACTTTATAAACAACAATGAACTATCTGTCAATACACTATTTATATGTACAATGATAAGTGAAAGTGATAAAATTGATTTACTGACAAAAATGCACTAAGTAGTGGGAAAATATAACTCCCAGGGAGATCGGAAAGTGGAATTACATCACTGTACATTATGTAAGAGTTTTCTGCATTTGCAGGGCATTCCTCTATTTGCAGTTGCTGTGAGTACTTGCAGCACCTGTGTTGCCACTGTGATGCAGATGCTTTGAGTTCGGTCTTGTTTTGTCTATTTGCAGTTGCTTTCTTAGCTTGCATCACATTTGACCTCTCATGGCCACCGTAGACTACGCTTATTTTCCAACATTAAACATGTCCTATCACTCACAAGGGTTAATGGGAAATGGGAAGCCAGTTTTCTTCTTGTGTACCAAGTTGATGCACTAGGGGGCCCCAAAACACAATCTTGGGCTCCCAAAAAACAAAAACAAAAAACGGCCCTGCAAAAGACCTCAGTTTTCTTAACAAATAAAGTCTAGTCTGGCCTTTATTGTAAAGTGTGCCAGTGTTCAGCGTCCAGCCCAGTTTATTGCTTAGATGAACACCCAGGTGTCACCATCTTAATGCCTGTTCCCTGGATGATCGCTGGCATCCTTGAGGGGGATTAGACGACTTGTGGAAATCCACCAGTAGCATTTGGGTTTTCTCCGTATTAATCTGGATGGGGTTCCGCAGACACCAATCTACAAAAATCTGAGTGAGCTCTCTGTACTCCCTGTCCTCCCCTTCTGTGATGTGGACGACAGCAGAGTCGTTAGAGAACTTCTGCAGGCAGCTCTTTTTAGATTGGTGAAATGATCAAGACCTTTCATATCTTCAAATCCTTTTATATCTTTGTCAGGTCATGGCCTGGATTCATGGTGGTGGTCTCTTATCCGGTTCAGCTTCAGCATATGATGGATCTGCATTGGCTGTTTACCAGAATGTTGTTGTGGTACTGATCCAGTATCGCTTAGGATTCCTGGGTTTTGTCAGGTAAAGAGAATGAAATTTAGCAGTGGGAACTTTGCCTGTTGTAAAAAAATAAAAAATAAAAAATGAAATTGACCCACTTCACTAACTAATATAACCTGAAATAATATAATCAAATGTTCAATCCAGCACGGGAGATGGGAATATTTCAGGGAACTTTGGCTTGTTGGATCAGATTGAAGCTTTGAGGTGGATCCAGCAGCACATTCACAACTTTGGAGGAGACAAAGATTCAGTTACCATATTTGGGGAGTCTGCTGGTGGAGTCAGCGTGTCCCTCCTGGTAAGAACGATCCTGCAAAGTACTTAAAATAAACAGTTTGTAGCATAACATACTTTTTCCTGTTATTTGAATCAATAGCTCCTGTCTCCATTGTCTAATGGCCTATTCCACCATGCCATTGCTGAAAGTGGCACAGCTGCAATGGATGCACTAATAACAAATAATCCTCTACCAACAGCACAGGTTAGTTTTTATTCTCCAGTCTTAAAAAGTAAGAATTACTTTGAAAAATATCTATCTATCTATCTATCTATCTATCTATCTATCTATCTATCTATCTATCTATCTATCTTTCTATCTCCACATATTATGACAGTGATACATAAGCGATCTGATTTAAACACCCAGAATTAAATGAAATGAGGAGTTTGGGCTTCACACATCTGCTTTGAGTGCCCCATATAAGATAAGATAAGATAAGATAAGATAAGCCTTTATTAGTCCCACAACGGGGAAATTCCAGGATTGCAACAGCACAGGGATAGCAACACTCAGAGCAACAATCAGAAGGCAAGAAAAAAAAACAAGCAAGCAAGAGCAGCTAATAAACATATGTACGTATTACTATAAAATATATATATATACACACACACACAGACACACAGTGCAGAGCATTGTAGCTGGATGGAATAAATATATGAATATATGAACACACAGTGCAGAGCATTGTAGCTAGATGGAATAAATATGTAAATATATAAACACCCACAGTACGGAGCATTGCAGCTAGGTGGAATAAATATGCAAGTATATAAACACACACAGTGCGGAGCAATGTAGCTAGATGGAATAATATGTAGATATATAAATATATAAACACACCCAGTGCTGAGCATTGTAGCTAGATGGAATAAATATGTAAATATATAAACACACACAGTGCAGAGCATTGTTGCTAGATGGAATGAAACAGCATAACCGTCTACTTAGTTATCCTACATGGTATGATTATGTGCCCATACATATTCTCACCCTCCATAGCGACCGGTATGTTCCTAGTTGTATGCCGGAGGGGACCATTGTGTAAGTCTATTGCATCTTTTGCATTCAAAAAACTATTAGTTTGTTACGTCTTTTTGCTATCTCTGCGAGCAGCCCTGCTTAGGTTGTACAGTCTGACAGCCGTTGGTAGGAAGGACCTACGAAACCTCTCGGTTGTGCACCTGGGATGATGTAGTCTGCTGCTAAATGAGCTCCTCAGTGCATTCAGTATGTCCTGCATAGGGTGGAACTCGGACTCCAGCAGAGATGACAGTTTAGCCACCGTCCTTCTCTCTCCTATCTCCTCCATCGGATCAAGGCGCTGCCCCAGGACAGAGCTAGCTTTCTTAATCAGTTTGTTCAGTCTCTTCCTATCGGCTGCAGTAATGCCACTGCCCCAGCAGACCACTCCAAAAGTGATGGCTGATGCCACCACCGTGTCATAGAATGACTTCAGCATATAGACTGTCCCATGGAAACAGTACCTGCATTTCAAGAGTTGCAGGTTTTTTTCTGTTCTGCTGTAATTATCCCTCCATTTTATACCGCTTTTCCAGAGGTATGGGTCACGGAGGCAGCAGTTCAAACAGAGAAGCCCAGACTTCCCTCTCTATAGCCACCTGTTCCAGCTCTTCAAAGAGGATACCAAGGTGTTTCCAGACCACCTGGGAGACGTAGTCTCTTCAACAAGTCCTGGGTCTGCCCCAGGGTCTCCTACCTGTGGAACTTGTTTGAAACACCTCAAGTGGGAGGCGTCCAGGAGGCATCCTGATCAGATGCCCATACCACCTCAACTGGCTCCTTTCAATGTGAAGGAGCAGCAGTTGTACTCTGAGCCTCTCCCAGATGACTCAGCTCCTCACTCTATCTCTAAGGGTGAGTCCAGGAATCTGAATATAAAGAAAGCTCATTTCAGCTGCTTGTACCTGCGATCTATTCTTTTAGTCATTACTCATAGCTCATGACCATAAGTGAGGGTAGGAACGTAGATTGACCGGTAAATCGACAACTTTGCTTGGACAGGGGCCTCAGCCAGACATTCCCAGTGCACCCTCACTACGTTTAGGTCTACCAGATCTGAATGGCATCGTCCCCTGCCATCGGATCCAACTCCCCACCAGGTGGTGATCAGCTGACAGCTCTGCACCTCTCTTTACTTGAGTGTCCAAGACATATGGTCGCAGGTCTGATGACACAATAACAAAATCGACCATCAACCTGCAACCTAAGGTGTCCTGGTGCCAGGTGCACATATGGACACCCTTTTGCTTGAACATGGTGTTCATTATGGACAAACTGTGGTTAGCACAGAAGTCCAATAACTGAACACCACTTGGGTTCAGATCAGGGAGGCCGTTTCTCCCAATCCCCCCCCCCCCCTCCAGGTTTCACTGATGTTGCCCACATGCGCATTGAAGTCCCCCAGTAGGACAATGGAATCTCCAAGAGGAGCACTCTCCAGCACCCCAGTCAGAGACTCCAAAAAGGGTGGGTACTCCTAACCATCATCTGGTGCATAGGCACAAATGATGGTCACAACCCATTTCCAAACCTGAAGGCACAGGGAAACAAAACTCCAATATAGAGGCAGCAAGGTGGGGGATACAAGAATATCCACCTCTGCTTGTCGCCTCTTGCCCGGGTCAACTCCAGAGTAGGCCAAGCTCCAGACCCTCTCCAGGAGACTGGTTTCGCAACCATAGCTGTGTGTTGAGGTGAGGCCGACTATATCTAGCCAGTATCTAGGACTTCGTGTAGTAGGACTTCGTGGACTGGTGCCATCGGAACTGCCTCCAGATCAACGCGAGGAAAACTAAGGAGCTGGTGGTGGACTGCCGCAGGCATGGGCAGCCCCTCACAGTACCAGTAAATATACAGGGAACAGACATCGAGATGGTGACATCCTATAAGTACCTGGGTATTCATCTGAACAATAAACTAGACTGGTCACACAATACTGATGCACTCTACAAGAAGGGACAGCGCAGGCTGTTCCTGCTGAGGAGACTCAGGTCTTTTGGTGTACAAGGGGCGCTGCTGAAGTCATTCTATGACACGGTGGTGGCATCAGCCATCACTTTTGGAGTGGTCTGCTGGGGCAGTGGCATTACTGCAGCCGATAGGAAGAGACTGAACAAACTGATTAAGAAAGCTAGCTCTGTCCTGGGGCAGCGCCTTGATCCGATGGAGGAGATAGGAGAGAGAAGGACGGTGGCTAAACTGTCATCTCTGCTGGAGTCCGAGTTCCACCCTATGCAGGACATACTGAATGCACTGAGGAGCTCATTTAGCAGCAGACTACATCATCCCAGGTGCACAACCGAGAGGTTTCGTAGGTCCTTCCTACCAACGGCTGTCAGACTGTACAACCTAAGCAGGGCTGCTCGCAGAGATAGCAAAAAGACGTAACAAACTAATAGTTTTTTGAATGCAAAAGATGCAATAGACTTACACAATGGTCCCCTCCGGCATACAACTAGGAACATACCGGTCGCTATGGAGGGTGAGAATATGTATGGGCACATAATCATACCATGTAGGATAACTAAGTAGACGGTTATGCTGTTTCATTCCATCTAGCAACAATGCTCTGCACTGTGTGTGTTTATATATTTGCATATTTATTCCATCTAGCTACAATGCTCAGCACTGGGTGTGTTTATATATTTATATATCTACATATTATTCCATCTAGCTACATTGCTCCGCACTGTGTGTGTTTATATACTTGCATATTTATTCCACCTAGCTGCAATGCTCCGTACTGTGGGTGTTTATATATTTACATATTTATTCCATCTAGCTACAATGCTCTGCACTGTGTGTTCATATATTCATATATTTATTCCATCCAGCTACAATGCTCTGCACTGTGTGTCTGTGTGTGTGTGTATATATATATATTTTATAGTAATACGTACATATGTTTATTAGCTGCTCTTGCTTGCTTGTTTTTTTTCTTGCCTTCTGATTGTTGCTCTGAGTGTTGCTATCCCTGTGCTGTTGCAATCCTGGAATTTCCCCGTTGTGGGACTAATAAAGGCTTATCTTATCTTATCTTATCTCAAACTCATGCACCAGCTCAGGCTCTTTCCCCACCAGAGAGGTGACATTCCACATCCCAAAAGCCAGTTTAGAAAGCTTGGGATCACACCACCAAGGTCTCTGCCTTTGACCGCCACCTGATCTACATACGTAGCACCAGACCCCCATGGTCTCTTCTGCAGGTGGTGAGCCCACTGGAGGGCGGACCCATGTAACTCCTTCAGGCTGAGCCCAGACAGGTCCCATGAGCAGAAACCTGGCCACCAGGCACTAGCCATCAAGCCCCTCCCTCAGGCCTGGCTCCAGGGTGGAGCCCCAGTAATCCCATACCGGGTGGAGTACAATGAATCCTTGTTCTAGCATTCTTCATGAGAGCCTGTTGGATCGTTCTTAGCCCCTCACGGATTGTCACCTTATGGTGGTGGGGGGTTTGTGTGCCCTAGTGATCCCAGGAGCTATGTTGTCTGGGGCAATTTGTCTCTGGTAGTGTCACCCAAGATTAACTGGTCCTGAGTGAATGGTCAGATGAAGAACGATCCAACAGACAGACTGCTGTGATTAGCCATGAATAATTGTGATTTAAAAAATGTTTTCCATTATGCAGAGCATTGCGTTTTTGCATGATAACACATTCATTTACCCAGCACTATATACAGCGGGGAAAATGAGTATTGAACACATCAACATTTTTTTTCATTAAACATATTTCTGATGAAGCCATTGACCTGAGATTTTCACCAGATATCAGTAACAACCCAAGTAATCCATACATATTAAGAAATCAAGGAAACTGTGTTCACAAAACAAGTTATATTTAATAAAGTTGAATGACACAGGGAACAAGTATTGAACACACTTGTTGAAATTCATTTAATACTTAGTAGAAAAGCCTTTGCTGGTAATAACAGCTTTCAAATGCTTCCAGTACAGAGAAACTAGGGGCAGATATTGATCATGAGTGAGTTTAGCCCATTCTTCCACACAAACTATCTTCAAGTCTTGAAGGTTCCGTGGATGTCTTCTGTGAACTCTGATCTTCAGTTTGTTCCATATATTTTCAATTGGATTCAGGTCTAGTGACTGACTGGGCCATTCTCGCAGCTTTATTTTCCTTTTCTAGAGCCAGTTGAGAGTTTCCTTGGCTGTGTGTTTGGGATCATTGTCTTGCTGAAATGTCCACCCTCGTTTCTGTTATGGACGCCCCTTGCAGGGCATCAATGAGACGGCAGAAACCAGACAGTAAGTTTGCTGATTTATTTACAAAAGACAAGGATAACAAAATAAACAGCCTTGTAGGGCAAAACATGAACATAAACTCTGACACAAGAACACTGACACTGGAGATTAGCTATGAGAGGCAGCGAGGATGGAGCCAACGCTGAACAATAAACACTTATGGGAGGAAGGACGAAATGAATTACAGGAGAGACTGCAGTCGGGAGTAGGAACTCCAGTCACATACACGGAGGTGCACGATATTGTTGTGTAGGTTGCAGCGAGGAGTAAGCCTCAGCTGCTCCCTTAAATGGAGAAACAAAAACCAATCAGGAAAGGGGAATGTAATTAATGAAATACCATACAGCTGTCACGGTGCGGCGTGGCTTTGACAGCCGGAAGTCTGCCATGACGCTGTCAAAATAAAAGCCCTGGAGGAGGCCATAAGGCAAGACCCAAAAATAAGATAGAACCGGGGAAATACTGGACAACCCAAGCATGGATGGGATCGGTGCTCAGACCATCATGGTACCCTCCGTTCACAAGGCAAACTCCAGGCGTAAACTTAACATCCAAGCCCTCCCCGCCCCCCCAACCAGAAGGCCACCAGGACTGACCCAGTGAAGGCGGAGGTGGAAACAGGCCAGGAGGGAGAGAACCAAATAAAACAAAACAAAGAATGACACAGGGAAAAACCCCCACAAGGGATGGGTAACATGGACGAACATAAAATGGCGTGGCTAGACACACTTCAGAGAAATACCCTGGTACAATAGAATGAATAACCAAAAATATAAGAAACATACTGTCCGGTCAAAGAAACAAGAAAACCAAAATACAGGTATACTTCAGAAGAAAAAAACAAAAAAACAAACAAAAAACACAAGTACCATGAAAACACTAAGGAGAAGAAAGAAAAAGTTCTATAACTACAGAGTAGGCAGACAAACTATAGATAACGTACTGTGAAACCATAATTAACAAACACTTAAATAAAACATTAGAAAGTATGTTTACCCAGCAAGTGCAATTTGATAGCAACTTTAGTTTTCACAAGTTAGCTACAAGAAAGCAGAAGTACAGTATGAGACAGAGTTTGCACAGTATTGTTCATGTCTACTCTCCTAAGCTAAACAAAATGCAAACTAATTTCCCGAGAACTGCCAGATAATCAAAAAGGAAAATTCACTTCCCAAGGTACGTGTATAAAGAAAATCTATATAGAAATATATAAAAAAAAAAAAATGCTGCCAAGCAAACAGATCCTTATATTCAGTAAAATATAGAAATGGAGGCCTAATGCTCAAAAACACTGATTTTAAGTATGTCGTTATTGAAAGTCTTAAGCAAAAGTGACAATCAGCTCCTGCTCTCTGCAATGGCAATGAGGTTACCAAAGCAATTATACAGAGAGCACATAGATCATACTACCAAAATAAGAAACTGGGCTGGAAAGACAGACAGAGCACAACGGAACCGAAATACTAATGATAATAACAATAATAATAATAATAATAATAATAATAATAATAATAATAATAAGCTCAGAAAGCAAGGCAAAAATCAAGATTACAGAACATAAAAGACATGATAATGAAAATAAACACAACAACTAACCCAAGGCTAAGGCAGGAATACACAATGAACTGAGGGCGAGGACATGGCTGAACTCATGTCCTGAAGGTCACAGAAAAAAAATGACAACATTAAAGCAAGGACATCCAGACCCTAACAACAAGTAGCAAATTGGTAAGAAAAAAATAAGTTAAGGGAGACAAAAAACAACAACTTCAGGGACACCGGCAGGTAGAGAGCTGAGAAGAAAAAAAAGACAATTCAGGTGGCCTACCCGCATCCCAATTCCACCTGACTGAGGGAAAAAAAGGCAGTTCGGGCTGCCTACCCAAGTCCAGATTCCACCTGATAGAGAGGGAAAAAAGCAGTTCAGGCGGCCTACCCAAGTCCCAGACACGGAAAACAGTACCTCAGGCGGCCGGATCAGTTCGCCGAACTAACAAGGCAGTTCTTCAGGCGGACGACCCAGAACGCAGAACCCACGAAGCAGTTTTTTGGATGGCTGAACCAGGTCGCCGATCCAACAAGACGGTTCTTCAGGAGGCCGTCCCATGTCCTCAGACCACCAAGTCCGGAGGGGGAAGCTCAGATACTCCCTACCAAGAGGGACAGCGGAGGAGAGCCGACTTGAATGAGGGGAACCCCAACGGCACCTGGTGGGGAAAAATAGGAGGAAAGAGGAGGAACCAGCCTGGCATTCGGCTGAAGGAATCCACAGCTCCCTCACCGGCCTGCAACCGAACCGGCGCTGCACCCTTGATGGGCCCCGATTGGGCCGGCGCAGCACCCACAATGGGCCCCGATTGGACCAGCGCTGTGTCCTTGATGGGCTCCGCTTGGGCCAGCAAAGCATCAGGGATGACCTCCGAGCATGAACCTGGAGCCTCCACGACAACGACCGGAGCTGATTCATCTCCGGTGACCCTGGGAGAAGGCTCAGAGAAACAAAAGGAACCAGGATCAGGATCACCGGCAGTGGCAGAGCCCGGGGAGACGAGCTCAGATGCAGTGGTCGGCTGCACCTGGCTCATTTCCCCAGCAAGGATGGCAAGAATGCTAGATGGCAAGAATTCAGGCAAGAATGCTCTAGAATGGACAATAAGAAGACAAAATAGAGCACTTGCCTGATCTCGGGCTCTACCGCCATCCAGGACGCCGACGATCCAGGTTCAATGATCTGGAGGTCCATTCCTGGTTCTGACTTGACTGCGGTGGGCTCCGCAGCCAGCATGATGGTCGTCACAGTCTGGGAACTCCCCAGCGCTGAAGCCCATGCTGACGGCCCGCACGGCGTGGTGGCAGGGGATCCGTGACCTGCTGGGTCCGACTGCTCCTCCACGGAGACCCGGGGACGCTTGATTGTCGGCACAGGCTCCAAACGGCAGTCCGCCCTTCTCCTCTGCCCGTGACATGGCTGCGGGGCCTGCACCAGGCTCTCCAGGGCTGCAGGCTCCTCCTTCGTCCAACGGTCTATTCCTGGCACCGGGGGATGCTCGCAGAGAAAGGAAGGAGACACAGAGGATGCAGGTTCAATATTTATGGCTACTGCAGATGGAGGGAGCTCAGGGGACTGTGAACTCCATGCTCCACCCCCAGGAGTCAGACAAGACAATTCATTATGTGGAATGTGAGAATGAAACCGCACTTGCCTGTTCTCCTGAGGACCAATGGTGACTGCTGTAGCGGTCTTGGTTCTCCCCTTTCCCCTATGGATGGTGACGGAGGGCCCCCTGGGAAGACGAAGAGGAGCCACTCTCGCAGGACCAGAGACGGGCGGAGACAGAGCAGGACTTGTTGAACTCACAACAGCTGAAGAGGGCACCAAGGAGGAGAGAGGAGTAGTTGAGGCAGTCCGGGGATGAGGAGCTGACGGAGCAGTGGGAACGGATGACCCGGAGGCTGGGGCTGCTGTCTGTCCCTTCCATTCATCCAGACGGCCGATTTGGAAAAACCCTCCCCCAGCTGACTTTACCATCCAGACAGCTTGGCAAGAGGAATGGGAGACCAAGGAGGTCCCAAACAAACAGCTGGTGATAAACCCCAACCAACAGGTCCCGGGCACCAACCTCCCAAGGAGACAGTGGTCTACACTCAATCGCTTCAGGACTGGACATGGCCCCTGCTTGGCCAGCCTTCACAGATGGGGCAGTAGCCCTAGCCCACTGTGCGCATGTGGAGAGGAGCAAACTATGGAACACATCATAGAGGCTTGCCCGCTCCAAAGACTGGAAGGAGGATTACACACCCTCCATACAGCAAACCAGGAGGCAACTGCTTGGCTTAAGGACTTTGCATTCGCTAAATAAATAAATAATTGCGACGCAGGGGAAACAGCTGGCTGGGAGGCAGAGTTCTCATGGCGACCCGGAACAGGATCTGAATGAGGATCTCGCTGAGGCTGATTGCAGGCAGGGTGACAATGTCTGCCGGCAGAGGGCGAGGCTAGGTTCAGATCTGGGAAACGCTGCTGCTGCACTGAAACAGAGGCTAACAGCTCGGCGTACTCAGAAAAACGATGAAGTTCGGGATGGATCTCCACCAGTCTAACTGCCGCCACCACATGCTTCAAGATCTGGCTGGGATGAGACGAAGAGCACGCTTCAGCCACAGGGCCCCGGATGAGCTCAGCTGCCCACTGCGTCTCTTCACGGGGAATCCCGGCTGTCCTCCTCCTCCGCTGCGGATGAGAATGGCACTTTGGTGACGCAGACCCCTGGGCTGGATGGGTGACAAGAACCGGATCCCGAGGTGAGGAGCGGGAATGCCTCACCGTCGACTCTGGCTTCGGTCTCCTGCCGGAACTCCTCTCCGGTCCACGGATCTTCTCCCGAAGTACTGTAATTTCGACCATCCTCTTCTTGACCTCAGCGTGATTGGCATGGCAAGGATTGCACTTAATTGTCGCCTCTGCGAGGTCCAAGTACCAGCATGGGTTGCCGGGGGTGACGTCGCTACGAGCTTGGGAGAGGATGCCATCTACCTCAATGAGAAACACGATTAGCTTGTAGCCCAAGTCCAAAGAATAGCCTTTTCCTGTCGACGCCATTCCCTGGAACACACTGGCACATGAAAACAGGGGGAAAAACTACATGCCACCCCCCCAAAAAAAACCCCAAACAAACAAACTTACTGTGGCTGGCGTCTTGCTTGGCTGCGACCTACTGTTATGGATGCCCCTTGCAGGGCATCAATGAGATGGCAGAGACCAGACATTAAGTTTACTGATTTATTTACAAAAGACTAGGATAACAAAATAAACAGCCTCATAGGGCAAAACACGAACAAAAACTCTGACACAAGAACACTGACACTGGAGATTAGCTATGAGAGGCAGCGAGGACAGAGCCAACGCTGAACAATAAACACTTATGGGAGGAAGGACGAAATGAATCACAGGAGAGACTGGAGTCGGGGGTAGGAACTCCAGTCACGTACACAGAGGTGCATGATATTTACCTCCGCCAGGCCGAAAAGGCCAGGAGGAGGTTATGTTTTTGCCAGAGTTTGTGTGTTTGTCTGTCTGTCTGTTTGTCTGTCTGTCTGTTTGTCTGTTGGTTAGCAAGATAACTCAAAAAGTCTTGGACGGATTTCCATGAAACTTTCAGGCGTTGTTGGAAATGGTACAAGGAAGAACTGATTAAATTTTGGGGGTGATCCTGTTCACCGTCTGGATACAGGAATTTTTTAAAGCATTTTTCAACACTGTGACATACAGCCATTTTCAACATGTGCGCAGGCGCAATAGAGGGCGCTGGTCGTCGTGTGTGATGAACACAAACTCCGCCTTCTTCAAAGTTTTAGGCACAAAAACACACAGAAAACAGGGCTCGCCAGAGTGCCTGTGTTTGCACTACGCTGCAAAAGCTGACACGGGCAGCTGTCCGGCGCCGGATTATTTGGCAGAAATTCCCCGGCCAGCCATAGGGGCTGCGCAAAAACCAGCTCTCTGCCGGGGGAGGCTTCCAAATCCTCTTTTTTCCGCGGACTGCAAACCCAATAAAACCCACGGCAACCATTATCGCACCTTCTTTTGTCCTGCGGCTCCGGAACAGAGAGGAATCCCGGCGCCAGTAATGCTGCGCCTGATATGTGTCACTCTAATGCTAAAAGTGACTGCATCAGGGATTTACCACCTTGAATGAATGAATGAATGAATGAATTTATTTCGGATAGTACAGTACAGGTTAAAAGAAACTGTATAATATAACAACAAGGTCAAATTTGACAAAGACTCCTTCTACTATACAATTCCACGTGAGTTATCCGAAATGGGTGATGGCTGAAGCCGCAGCTTATATTGCCCACCCATATTCCATCCAAGAATTCAAAAGAGAAAAAAGTGAAAACAAGACAAGAGCGATTACAATTCAAAACAAATCTAAGACAAAATGTCACAGAGAAAAAAAAAAAAAAAACTAAGCTACAACACAACACAGGCTGGATATGTCAATCCTTATGTGAGTTTACATGTCGTCTTGTAAATATGTTTGGAGTATTTCTTCCTTTAGTTTTTGTTTAAATTGTCCAAGCGTTGTACATGATTTTAGTTCAGGTCCAAAATCGTTCCATAATCTGACTCCTTGCACTGAAATACAGTGTTGCTTGGTGGTTGTTCTCACTGTAGGCTTTTGAAATATACATGTTCCTCTGAAGTGATATCGTCTCTCCCTTGTTTGGAACAACTTTTGGATATTTGCGGGCAGTGATAGATTCTTCACTTTGAACATTATTATTGCGGTTTTAAAGTCAACCAGATCTTTCAACTTGAGAGTTTTTTGTTTAAGAAAAAGTGGGTTTGTTGGTTCCCTGTAAGCTGCTTTGTTTATTATTCTAATAGCTCTCTTTTGAAGCATAAAGAGTGGATATATGTTTGTTTTATATGTATTTCCCCATACTTCATTACAATATGTCATGTATGGGAGTATTAACGAAGGATACAAGGTGTATAGTGTGGGTTGATTCAGCAAATATTTCACTCTGTGTAATATTGCAATTGATTTGGATACTTTACCTTTAATATAATTAATATGTGACTTCCAACACAGTTTGTTATCAATTATTACTCCAAGGAATTTAGTTTCAGATACCCTTTCAATCTCTACACCATTTACACTGAGTTTGGGTACTGGGTTGTTGTGATGGTTGTTAAAACCTGTCTACCCAATTTGCATCCGTCAGTGGAGCAGATGGACACAACAGCAACACTTCAGTTTATTACCTCCGCCAAGGAGGCAATGCTTTTACTACTGAACCACTAATCCTATCACTATCAGATTGATTGTCATTGATTAATTGTGTGTTTATTGCACTGTCCCTGTCAAATAAACAAATAATCATTGTGAATCCAATTGCTAGTCATATGTTTACATGCTCAAGGAATCTGAAAACGTACACACAAACACTGTATGGGGGGAATTGTGGCGCTTGGCGGAGGTCTGCGCTCTCCGAGTGCTTTTCTAGTGTTGTATAGGTTGCAGCGAGGAGTAAGCCTCAGCTGCTCCCTTAAATGGAGAAACAAAAACCAATCAGGAAAGGGGAATGTAATTAATGAAATACCATACAGCTGTCACGGCGTCGCTCGGCTTTGACAGCTGGAAGTCAGCCTTGACGCTGTCAAAATAAAAGCCCTGGAGGAGGCCATAAGACAAGACCCAAAAATAAGATAGAACCGGGGAAATACTGGACAACCCGAGCATGGATGGGATCGGCGCTCAGACCGTCACAGTTTCATCTTCAGCATTTTGGCAGATGGTAACAAGTTCTTATTAAGAATGTTTCTGTACATATGCCCATTCATCTTTCCTTCAATTATATGAAGTCTACCTGGACCATGTGCTGAAAAACACCCCCACACCATAATGCTCCCACCTCCAAACCTCACTGTTGGTATGGTGTTTTGGGGCTGTTGCTGAGTGCCATTTCTCCTCCAAACATGCTGTGTGTTGTGGCATCCAAAAAGTTCAATTTTGGTTTCATCTGACCAGACTATATTCGCCCAGTGTTTTACTGGCGTGCCCAAATGTTGTGCAGCAAACTTTAAATAAGCTTCAACATGCTTTTTCTTCAGCAATGGAGTCTTGTGTGGTGAGCGGGCACAGAGCCCATGTCGGTTGAGTGCATTACTTATTGATTTCTTTGAAACAGCAGTACCTGCTAACTCCAGGTCTTTCTGGAGCTCTCCACGAGTGGTCTTTGGCTCTTCGATAACTCTTCTGGTAATTCTTTTGACTCCTCTGTCAGAAATCTTGCGAGGAGCTTCTGGTCATTGCCGGTTTATGGTAAAATGATGTTCTTTCCACTTCTAAATGATGGATCCAACAGTGCTCACTGGAACATTCAGCAATTTAGAAATGCACCTAGAAATGCCATCATTATGTTTTGCAACAATAAGGTTGCAAAGGTCTAGAGAGAGTGCTTTGCTTCTACCCATCATGAGTTATTACCTCTGCCAGGCCGCAGGCCGCAGGAGGTTATGTTTTTGACAGCGTTTGTCTGTCTGTCTGTTGGTTAGCAAGATAACTCAAAAAGTTTTGGACGGATTTTGATGAAACTTTCAGGCATTGTTGGAAATGGTACAAGGAAGAACTGATTAAATTTTGGGGATGATCCGGATCACCGTCTGGATACAGGAATTTTTTAAAGGATTCTTTAACATTGTGAGATAGGGCCATTTTCAGCATGTGTGCAGGCGCAATGGAGGGCGCTGGTCGTCGTGTCTGATGAACACGAACTCCGCGTTCTTCAAAGTTTTAGGCACAAAAGCACGTGGAAAACAGTGGTGGGCCGGGCCCGGCAGCGTGCCTGTGTTTGCGCTACGCTGCAAAAGCTGAGACGGGCAGCTGTCCGGCGCGGGATTATTTGGCAGAAATTCCCCGGGCAGCCATAGGGGCTGCGCAAAAACAAGCTCTCTGCTGGGGAAGCTTCCAAATCCTCTTTTACCGCGGAGCGCAACCCCAATATAAAACCCACGGCAACCTGTCTACCCAATTTGCATCCATCAGTGAAGCCCTGAGTGCTGCTTTCAGTGATCTATGAAAACGCTCGCATAACCCATTGGCCTGTGGGTTGTACGCGGTTGTGCGATGAATTGTAACGCCTGCAGCCTGGGAGTTTGGAGATGGAGGAGATGGACACAACACCAACACTTCACTTTATTACCTCCATCAAGGAGGTAATGCTTTTACTAGTGAACCACTAATCCTATCATTGTGAATCCAATTGCTAGTCATATGTTTTCATGGTCAAGGAATCTGAAAACGTATACACAAACACTGTATGGGGGGGAACTGTGGCGCTTGGTGGAGGTCTGCGCTCTCCGAGTGCTTTTCTAGTTTTTAGTGTGCCAATCTGATATTCACAGATCTTTTTAAAGGCTATCAGTCAGGACTTAACCAGCTGAAATTAATTTGCACTGATGGGGGATGGAATGGCTTCTTAAATTCTGATGGATTTCAGCTGGTTTCCTGTCTTGCTATGTCCTTTTGCACCTCTTTTTCTTCAAGTGTTCAATACTTATTCCGTGTGTCATTCCACTTTATACCTGTTTTGTGAACACAGTTGCCTTGATTTCTTTGTATGTGTGGATTACTTGGGTAATTACTGATATCTGGTGAAAATCTCAGGCCAATGGCTCCATCAGAAATATGTTTAATGAGAAAAATGTTGACATGTTCAATACTTATTTTCAAATCAATCAAATCAAATCAAATCAAACTTTATTGTCATATTGCTGTACATACAACTGTAGTGCAGGCAAGATGAAATTGCGTTTCTCTCGGCATCCATATAAATAGAAGCAGCATGATTTAAGACACACTCCCACATAGCTTCACCCCCCCACCCCCACCCCCCCATCCATTCACACATCCCTGAGACATACTTGGGAAAAAAACTAACTAACTATAATATACAAATAATATACAAAATGTCCGTAGGTGCAGTAGTGTGTATGAGAGATTCCGGGTCAACTGTTCAGCATCCTGACAGCTTGTGGAAGGAAGCTGTTGATCAGTCTGGTGGTTCTGCCTCTGATGCTCCAGAATCGTTTACCAGATAGAAGAAGTTCAAAGTGTTTATGCAGAGGGTGAGAATGGTCCTTGACAATGTTCAGTGCCCTGCTCCTACAACGGTTCTGAAAAAGTTCTTGGACAGAGGGGAGGGAGACTCCAATTACCCTCTCAGCCCCCTTGACTATCCTCTGCAGGGCTTTTTTGTCTGACATACTGCAGCTGGAGTACCATGTAGCAATGCAGTACGTCAGAACACTCTCCACCACACCTCTGTAGAAGGTCCTGAGGATGCAGATGGGGAGAGAGGCCTGTTTGAGTTTCCTCAAGAAGTGCAGTCTCTGCTGAGCCCGCTTCCTGATCCCCAAGGAATTCTTGCTCCAGGTCAGGTCCTGCGAGATCTGCACTCCGAGGAACTTGATGTTCTCCACTCTCTCCACTAAACGGCCGCCGATGCTGAGGGGGACGTGCTCAGGCTGTGACCGCCGGAAGTCAATAATCATCTCCTTCCTTTTGTCCACGTTGAGCACCAGATTGTTCTCCCTGCACCAGCCCTCCAGGTCTCTCACTTCTTCCCTGTACATTGATTCCTCATCCCTCTGAATAAGTCCCACCACCGTGGTGTCATCTGCAAACTTAATAATCTGGTTCCCCTCGTGTCTGGATACACAGTCATGTGTTAGAAGTGTAAACAACAGTGGACTGAGTACACAGCCTTGAGGGGATCCGGTGCTCAGCGTGACAGAGTTGGAGATGTTGTTTCCAACCCGGATAGACTGAGGTCTCTCAGTCAGGAAATCCAGGATCCAGAGACATGTGGCGGTGTTCAGACCGAGAAGGAGTAATTTCTCAATCAGTCTCTGGGGAATAATGGTGTTGAATGCTGAACTGAAATCAATGTACAGGAGTCTGGCGTAGGTGTCTTTCTGGTCCAGGTGGGTGATGACAGAGTGTAGGGTGGTGACTATAGCATCCTCCGTGGAGTGGTTTGAACGATATGCAAACTGGAGCGGGTCGTGTGATGCAGGGAGGCAGGCTGTAATGTGTGGTTTGACAAGCCGTTCAAAACACTTCATCACAATTGGTGTCAGTGCAACAGGACGACAGTCATTCAAACAGGACACAACTGGTTTCTTTGCCACCGGTACAATGATAGAGGTCTTGAAGCATCTGGGAACAATGGCCTGACTCAGGGAGATGTTATAAATGTCAGTCAGGACATCCGCCAACTCGCTCGCGCAGTCTCGGAGCACACGTCCTGGAATGTTGTCCGGACCTGCAGCTTTGCGTGGGTTGACTCTGGTTAGGGTCCTCCGTGTGTCCGCTGTGTTGATGGTAAAAGCTGGTCCGACCGATGGTGGGGGTGGGCCAGCCCTCCCTCTGATTGTCGAGTTTGATGCTTCAAAACGTGCAAAGAAGTCGTTAAGCCTGTCTGGAAGCGAAGCGTCGTCATCATCGACCCCCTGCCTAGACTTATAGCCCGTCAGTGTCCGAACTCCCTGCCACATCTGCTTGGTGTTCCTAGTGTCACAGAGGTGTCCCTGGATTTTCTCCGCATAGGCGCGCTTTGCTGCCTTAATTCCCTTTGAGAGTGCAGACCTGGCTGAGCGGAGGGCGATCCTGTCCTTCGCTCTGAAGGCTGCATCTCTGGCTGTAAGCAGCGAGCGCACCTCTGCAGTCATCCAGGGCTTATGGTTACCCCGCATAGTGATGGTCTTCACTGTAGTGACATCCGCTGTGCACTTCGCGATGTAGCTGGTGACCGTATCTGCATACTCCTCCACATCTGTCTTGTCTTCCTGGGAGGCTGCTATTTTGAAGACCTCCCAGTCTGTGTGCAGAAAACAGTCTTTCAGTGCAGAGGTTGCACTCTCTGGCCAAATTCTAATTTGTTTCACTGCTGGCCTGCTGCGCTTCAATAAAGGTTTGTAGGCAGGCAGCAGCATCACGGATATGTGATCAGAAAGGCCGAGATGGGGGCGGGGTATCGCCTTATATGTATCTGTGTTTGTGTACACTAAGTCCAACATATTCTCTCCTCTGGTCTTAAAGTCTACACATTGTTTAAACTTGGGGAGCACAGTCTTTAGGCTGGTGTGGTTAAAATCCCCCGCAACCACCACAAAACTGTCCGGGTGTGAAGTTTGGATTTCACTAATCACATTGTGCAGTTCAATAAGGAACTCCGCCAACGGAGAGCAGTGTTTAGACACTAATGTGGCATTGACGCACCAGTTCTTGTTAACATAGATGCATAGCCCCCCCCCCCCCGGCTCTTACCGGAGCTCGCTGTTTCCCTGTCGGCACGGAACATCGCCATATCTTCCAGTTGAATGGCCTCGTCAGGGATGTTGTGGTGGAGCCATGTCTCCGTGAAAACAAACACACAGCAGTCTCTCCACTCTCTCCGGGTTTCTCTCAGCAGACGCAACTCGTCCAGCTTGTTTTCGAGGGAGCGGACGTTAGAGAGAATGAGCGACGGTACCGCTGGTCTGGAAGGGTTAGCCTTTAGCCTAGCATGGATCCCGGCCCTTTTTCCACGCTTTTGCTTGCGTTCGCTCCGCTTACGCCTCCTCCTCTCGCGGGTAGCTTCCAGTGGGGACTCCGCCAGAATTCCATGCTGGCATCAGCATTCCCCGCTGTACATGGCATCATGATGAATGAGACTTCCACATTAGATCGGCTGAGGCCTGGGTTAACAACTACTGCCACCGGTGCTGTTAACTGACAAGAGTGCAGGAAGAAATGAGGCTACTGTTAGTTGAAGATTGAGGAGGAGGAGAGGGGGAAGGCAAGACAAGAAAAAGAAGAAGAAGAAGAAGAAAAAGAAGAAGAAGAAGAAGACACTAGCTGAAATTTAACACTTAGGGGAGAACGTAATCTTCCACAATGCTCAGGTCCATTCTCCTCAGCAGACTACCTTTAAATTTTGAAGACCCACAGGGCCTCTTATGAGTCCTTGAGAAGTGATAGCTAACTGTAACTTCACCAAATTGACATCTGCCACATATGTTATGTAGTCTCTTACCTGGAGGTAACTAAAGAAGATTCTAGCTTTAAATGTATCTACTATATGTATGCATGTATGTATTTGTTTACTGTAGTTGCTAAAATGAAGCAAAACTCCTTGATATTGATCGTTTGCATCTTTAACCAGGCAGCTGCAAATGCTTCTGGCTGTAGTCTAGAAAGCACCAAGAAGATGGGAGACTGTCTGAGAAACCTTGATATAGATACAATAGTGGACTTTGCAAAGGTGAGATATTGTGTAAAAAAAAAACCCTTAATGCTCAGATTGGATGAGTGTGATCCTATAATGTCTTACAATGCCTTTGTATTAAAAATAATGGTTCTTGAAACAGCAAACTTTGATATTTCATGCAAATGTTGATGGGCATTTCCTGAATAAAACTGTGGATGAGCTGTTCCATAACCATGAAATTCAGACTCTACCATTCATGACTGGTGTCAATAATGATGAAGGTGGATGGGCAATTCCTTCTGTAAGTATCTTTAATTTTTACCACAAATTTGTTTGAATAAAAACATACAAGTCCTCAAAAGAGTTTGTCAAAATTTGTTTGTTTTATAAATCTTTCTCATAGCTCTTTGCTCCACCAAACTGGACAGAAGGAATAGATCGGGAGCAGATTACTAACGCGCTGTCTGTCTTCTACCCTGATGTAAGACAAAAGCTACCTGATAAAAATGTATTACTATTCTTAAACATGTACAGCACTTACAATTTGATTGATGTGTTTGTCATTTTCTCTAGCCCCAAGATGCAGTCATGATACAGTTTATAGTTGATGAATATGCAGGAAACAGTCAAGATCGTGTGAAAAACAGAGAAGCCTTCAGTGCAATTTGGAAAGATCTACTTTTTTATGTTCCACTCATTAAAACTGCTAATGCACATAGAGGTATCTACAGTATAAAGTCATGTGAAAAAATTAGGACACCCTGTATAAGCCTGTGTGGTTTTTTTTTTAACATATTTGAGCATATAGATATTTAATATTCATTCATTCATTCATCTTCTTCCGCTTAATCCTTTTCGGGTCGCAGGGGGGCTGGAGCCTATCCCAACATCTTTTGGGCGAGAGGCAGGGTACACCCTGGACAGATCGCCAGTCCATCGCAGGGCCAACACAGAGAGACAGACAACAATTCACTCTCACAGTCATACCTAAGGACAATTTAGAATCCCCAGTTTTGATGCCAATTAACCTAACTTGCATGTTTTTGGCATGTGGGAGGAAACCGGAGAAATCCCGGAGTAAACCCACGCAGACATGGGGAGAACATGCAAACTCCACACAGATCACTATTGGTCGGGGGCTGGGATTGAACCCAGAATCCCCTGGCTAAGGGTGAGTTGCTGTGCTGCTGCAGTGCTAACCACTCCGCCGCCGCGCCGTCGGATATTCAATATCAATTTTAAAAATACTGGGAGATTCATATAATGCATCTAAACAATTAAAAATAAATTAAAGACCTTTTTCAAATTTTCTGTAAAATGTAATTCTAAACAAACAGTGAGGGATAAATTTGGACACCCCCATCTTTTTAGGATACCCCCACATTCATTCCCACTTACAATGGCTAAAATAAATTTAAAACATGCAAATATAAACAAAAACAAGGTTAGACATAGACACGTGAACATTTCTTGATAAAGAACTGAATATTTAAAGGGATGTCCAAATTTTTTCACATGACTATTTCATAGAAAATTAATAAGAATAACACACTCTGCCAGGTGTTATTATTACATTTGTTTATCCACTTTCAGATGCAGGCGCCCCTGTGTATGTGTATGAGTACCATCATCCCCTCAAATTCTTGCAGGGCAAAAGGCCCAGCTTTGTTCAGTGTGACCATATGGATGAAATTTTTACAGTGATGGGATTATGCTTCACAACTACCCATGTTAAAATAGGAGGTGAGTATAACAATATATTAAATACTCCAACATATCTGGATTGTCTTTATGTTTTCTGTAGTGTACACTGCTTTACCTCAATGTTTTTTTAGGTGCATGCACTGAAGAAGAAGAGCAGTTCAGCCAAACTATGATGAGCTACTGGGGCAACTTTGCACGCACAGGGTGGGAATTTATGCCGATTAAATGCTTTGGTATAAAAATCAATAATGAAGACACAAAATTTTTACTCTCTCTCTCTCTCTCCCTCTCTGCGTGTGCGTGTGTAGGTCTCCTAATGGAGACAGCCTTGCCCACTGGCCAAAATATGGCACAGAAGAAGAATACCTGGTGATTGATTTAAAGAAGCAGGTAGCCGGTCAGTCCATGAAGACGGACCGGTTTGTCTTCATGACTCAGACCCTCCCTCAGAAGATTAAACAACATCAGGAGAACATGGAGCACAAGGAGCTTTAGAACAGCTACACACATGTCACTTTGTTAATTAATTTTTAATACAGCAACAAACTATATTAAAATCTCCTTCTGAATGCCTTGTGTGCAAGAGTTGACCATATAACCTGTCAATTACACCAAGATTCAACAGCACAAGCCAAGATGGAGCTTACTGTATTGAGAAGTCTCACACCAGACACAGGAATGAATTCCTCATACACTGACTTCTTTAATAATTAAATTGATTTTAAATACATGGAATGCTGCAAGTGTTCTTTTGTACTGCAATATTATACACTTAAAAGCTCATATTGTGGTGACCCCCACAGCCTACGGGACAAGCAGAGCGCTCAGCTGGAGCAATTATCAGAACAGTGAGATGCATGGACTGATATCAATAGGCAGCCTCTCTTTGTCAAATCCTGGCGCCAGTAATCCTGCTATTGATATGTGTGACTCTAATGCAAATGTCCATGCTTTACTGCTGTGCATGCATTGTCTGTAGCTGGGTATATAAGTCAACTGCGTATCGCTTGCTCTTTCTCTTTTTGACCACTCGCATTGCTTGCTGCTGACCTGAGACGCAGGGATCGCTCCAGCGCACTGCCACCGCACTGGGCGACCCTCGTGATGGAGGATGAATAAAACACCCTTTTAAACTTCAGTTCGCCGTGTCCGCCTGCACTTATTTCGTTCCTCCACACTGGTGACCCCGAAGAAAAGAACACCCCGGAGGGTGACTCCAACGACGAACGAACGCAGCTGCCTGACGCGAATGGACTGCCCTCCCTTCTGCCACACGGGAGACCTCGACGCAGAACCAACACCAGGCGAACACCCCGGAGATCATCCACGACCGGGAAAGCCTCAGAAGCGTCATGGTGCGACCCTCGCCTGAGATTCTAGATCTCCACGCTGAGACCTGCCGAGGGACAAAGACCGTCCGCTCCCTCTCACCGCGCCGTGGATCCCAGAGACAGAGGATCGCCCACATCCTTCGCATCCACACGAGCGTGCGCGCACCGGGTCCTATCTCCACGATGACGACCTCCAGTGCCGGACGGAGAGCGCAGCGCTTGGACTAGAACGCACCGTGACCCAACACAAGTGAACAACAGCAACAGCCTGAACAGGGAAGACCATCGGCGCCGACTGCGTTGATTTCCATCAAGCTCCCTCGCCCTGACTCACCTCGTGACAGCGGACCTGCCATGCACAGAAGCCCCGCACGCACACCGTGGGGTTATGAGAACAGCGCAGCTGGAAGGTACATGGCCGCAGCGCGCGCTGCGCATCAGAGACAAGCCAGCTCTACAGACTTATACATCGTCCCCTGCTGCTGCGCGTGCCCGAGAACACTGCCAATCGTCACCCTCGGAACCTTCAGGGCTGCTCACGCACCTGGAGCAGACACGCAGCCCGCACACAGGACTTTGTATGGGTCTCAGCCACGGCGCACGATGGGAATTCAGCCGCCTGCTGTCCCCGAGGGCTTTAGGGCTGCACCCGAACCTAAAGCCAAACCGCCAAGTCCTTCACACAGCTTCAGCTTCTGTTTTTCTTCACAGCCGCTTCGCATCGTCGCAGGACCGAGCCGCGAGAAGAGTCAGAGACACTTGCTACCCCCACCCCCTTCCTCCCCCTCCTCCTGCACAGAGCTTTTTCCGCAGCTCGCTTCCAAAGCCGGCCGATAGACGCCTCAGCCCCCTGCTGAGCCCTCTGGGGGGGGGGGGGGTGACGACCCCCACAGCCTACGGGACAAGCAGAGCGCTCAGCTGGAGCAATTAGCAGAACAGTGAGATGTATGGACTGATATCAATAGGCAGCCTCTCTTTATCTAATCCCGGCGCCAGTAATCCTGCTATTGATATGTGTGACTCTAATGCAAATGTCCATGCTTTACTGCTGTGCATGCATTGTCTGTAGCTGGGTATATAAGTCAACTGCATATCGCTTGCTCTTTCTCTTTTTGACCACTCGCATTGCTTGCTGCTGCCTGAGACGCAGGGATCGCTCCAGCGCACTACCACTGCGCTGGGTGACCCTCGTGATGGAGGATGAATAAAACACCCTTTTAAATTTCAGTTTGCCATGTCCGCCTGCACTTATTTCGTTCCTCCACAATATATAGATATGACAAAGAATCCTGCAGAATTGACCTTAGAAATTAATGGGGCTGCAATTCAACTGGTGAACAAGACATGTTGCTAACCTCGGTTTTAAAAAAATTCAGTAGCTTTAAAAATTATACAGTTTATTACTCTGAAAAACCCTCATGAGTGACACCTGTGGTTAGTACTTGAACTGCAGCCCTATTTTCTCCATTCATTTCAGCAAAGAACCGCAAATTAGGATATAATAATAATAATGGATTAGATTTACAGTGATGTGAAAAAGTGTTTGCCCCCTTCCTGATTTCGCATTTTTTTGTATGTTTGACATACTTAAATGTTTCAGAGCATCAAACAAATTTAAATATTAGATAAAGACAGTGTTGGGCAAGTTACTAAAAAATAGTAACTAGTTACAGTTACTAGTTACTTCTTTTCCAAAATAATTGAGTTACTTACCAGTTACTGTATAATTACTGTATAATTAAAGTAACTAGATAACCAGTAACTAGTAATATTTCAATATTAAGGAGGGCTTTTGTGTCTTTTATCCCCACTTTTGTTCTGCTGTTATTTGATCCATACTGCTGGTTGACCTCCAATAATGTACTTGGCACCTTACTGTTATGTTTTTATGTCTGCCCTCTCCATCCTCCCTATCCCCTCACCCCCAGCCCGTCGCAGCAGATGACTGCCCCTCCCTGAGCCTGGTTCTGCTAGAGGTTTCTTCCTGCCAAATGGGAGTTTTTCCTCTCCACTGTCGCTTAGTGCTTGCTCATAGGGCATCGTCTGATTGCTGGGTTTTTCTGAGACTGGGTTTTTTCTCTGCACTCTGGCACCATGAGACAGCCTCTGTTGTGATGTGGCGCAGTATAAATAAAGCTGAATTGAAACTGAATTGAATTGACACTGAGAAGGCATTTGACCAGGTTGAGTTGGACTACCTCTTCAATATTCTACAAAGATTTGGACTTGGGGGGAGCTTTTTTAAATGGATCCAGACCATATACCACTCTCCAACAGCTACGGTAATAACTAATGGTTGATGCTCTGAGCCCTTTCCTTTAGCCAGAGATGTTCACCAGGGCTGTCCACTTAACCCACTCCTCTTTGCCTTAGCATTAGAACCACATGCTGAGGTCAAGGGAGTACTCATAGGGGACAATTTTTTTACCAAATTCAGTTTTATATCTGGCTATAAAATTAACCTGAATAAATCTGAAACTATGCCACTGGGAGCCCTGAATACATCTGATGTTACAGGAGATTTTCCTTTCAAGTGGGCACTTAATGGCTTTCTATATCTTGGAATAAAAGTGTCCTCAGATTTGAATGATATGTGGAAACTGAACTTCACCCCAATCTGCACACAAATTAAAAAAGATTTAGAACGGTGGCATAAACTCCCGCTATCCATGATGGGTCGAATCAGTCTCATTAAAATGAATATTCTCCCTCGCCTTTTGTATCCTCTACAGATGCTTCCCTTGTACATATCTAAAAAAAATGTAAAAGGCACTCACCGGTTTTATCTGGCATGGCAAAAAAATCAAGGCAGAAGTTAAGGATACTGCAACTACATCCAGATATGGGTGGCCTCTCAGTACCTAATATAATTTTTTACAACTGGGTCTGCCATGCTCGTCATTTCTGGCTGTGGTTACATACATATCTCATCAGGGAGACTTGCACTGATTCATGAGCATGTTCTCTACACTCTCTCTGGGGGCTGATCACTTGTGATGCAACTAAAATATTACCAACAGTTAAGAAGAATCCTATTATTTACAACAGTATTAGGATCTGGCGTGATTTAGCAAAATGTATGGGAAGGAGAAATACCAAATCTCTGCTCTCCCCTGTAACTCAAAATCCAGAATTTCCTGCTGGTACTGGTCCGTCTGTATTCTCTTCCTGGAGCAGTTTAGGAATACATGTAATTGGTGACTTAATTAAAGATGACACTTTAATGTCCTTCCAACAACTACAACTTCTCTGAGCTTCCTGTGGTAACGTATCGTCACTTCCTGTGTTGCTACTCTGTCTGTGTGGCTTGCTCTGTGGTTAGCTCTCCTCATTCTCCTGAGGATTTTGCCTTTCATTGTATTTTAATCACTTTTTTCCTTTTACCGTTATCTCTCACTTCTGTTTATCAAGCCTCCTGCACCGGTGTGCGCACTCAGTGTCATCTAATCACCCTTTTTAGCCTCCTGTTCACCTTTCATCTGTGCTTTTTTTAGCTTTGGGTTAGCCACTAGCCATGGCTACTAGCTCTCCTTCCTCTTCTCCTCTGGTGTGCTCTCTCTGTCAGATGTTTAGCTACATCTCTGCCTCTTTTAGTGATAATGGTAAATGTAATAAATGTTGTCTTTTTGAGGTGCTCAAGGCGAGGTTGCCTGATTTGGAATCCCAGCTTCACTGCATTGAAACACCATCTGCGCCAGTTAATCTTGACGGATGCCCCTTAGCTGCAGCGGAGCTCCCTAGCATAGGGCGGCCTGCTAGCGGTCCTCCTCAGCAGCGAGGAGACTGGGTGGGTGATGGTGAGAAGGAAGCCTAGCCGCAAAGCCCTGGTTCACCACCAACCTGTTCATGTTTCTAATCGTTTTTCCCCGCTCAGAGACATACCCGATGAGGAAAAAACTCTGATCATTGGCGACTCTGTAGTCAGAAACGTGAACCTAGAGACTCCAGCGGCCATAGTCAAATGCATTCCTGGGGCCAGAGCAGGCGACATCGAGTCAAATTTGAAAATGCTGGATAAAAGTAACTGTAAATACTCCACAATTGTTATCCACGCTGGCATTAACAGCGTCCGACTCCGGCAGTCAGAAGTCACAAAACTTAACGTGAAATCGGTGCGTGACTTTGCAAAAACGATGTCTGCCTCTGTAGTGTTCTCTGGGCCCCTCCCCAATCTGACCAGTGATGACATGCTTAGCCGCTTGTCATCTTTCAACCGCTGGCTGTTTGTGTGGTGTCCTGCAAACGACGTGAGCTACATAGACAATTGGAGCTCATTTTGGGGAAAACCTGGTCTTATTAGACGAGACGGCGTCCATCCCACTTTGGATGGTGCATCTCATTTATCTAACAATCTGGCATCATTTTTATCTAAATTTCCAAAACATTAACAACTCAGAGTTGGGACCAGGAAGCAGAGTCACAGTCTTACACGCCTCTCTGCAGCTCCTCTTCATCCGCCACCCCGCAAATTAGCCCCTGTCTTCCCCATCAGAGAATCATTGTCTGCTCCCTCCAAAGTAAACAAAAATATAATGTATAAGCATCCCAAAGTGATTAAACAAAAAGTTGGTAAAACTCAAATTAAACATGAAGCCTCTAAATTGAATGCTTTGGTCTCTGTTTCTCCTCATAATTTAAAAATTGTTAAATATTAGGTCTCTAACTCCCAAGTCTCTGCTAGTCCATGATCTGTTAATTGATCATCAGATTGATTTAAAGGGCCTATAACATGCAAAATCGACTTTTTTGAGCTATTAAGCATGTTATAATGTTAATTCCTCACCAAAAACACCCCCAAAGTGGTATTTTGCTCCATTCCCGCATCTCTGAGTATTTCTCCTCAACCCTGCTCTCTGAGCTGCTGCTCTGCCCTGTCCCTGATAATGACTGAGTCCCTATGTTCATACGTATGAACGTGGGTGAGCCGGCCACTCCAGGAAGTGCCTGTGCTGCCAGCACCGCCCCCAGGCTAACGCACACACCCACTTTCTCTGTGCAGCAAACGGAGCGGTGATCGGCAAAACTCTTTCACTTTAGCATTGACGCTGTGAAGAAGTAGTTCTTCTCGCACCTAATCTGCTCAGTGACAACAACTGTTTGCTTTTTTACGTAAGACAATGTCTTCTAAGTGGCGTAAATGTGTCTTTGGCTGTGAGAGATTTAGGAGTTTGTTCAGCCTTCCTAAAGAAGAGCCTACTCGTCAGAAATGGTCAAAATAGACCAGAATGCAGAGGCTAAAATCATAATATTAAACGTGATTAACCATACACTACATAAGAATAATATTATAGGCTAAAATAATAACAGGAGGCTAAAGAGTTCAACATGCACATCCATCTTTTCTAAAGTTTACTGTAGATGTTGTTTTTGTGGGCGGAACCCAGCGACACGCTGCAGCAGCCGGCTCAGGGGTTACGTCATGAAATGGGCGGCAGCCACAAGAGGGAGAGGCAGAGCCTCAGAGATCGAGGCATCTTACTTCCAGGCTCGCGAAAATAACTCATATTTCATAAGAAATTCATTCTCCAGTGTACCAAAGGTAATATACTATCACATACATGCAAATAGTTTACTCTGAAAGGCTTAAAATTGCATGATATAGGCCCTTTAATATCCCTTACAGAGACTTGGTTAGGGCAAGAGGATTATGTTGGCTTAAATGAATCAACTCCCTCTGGTTATTTAAACTGTCAAAATCCCAGGAGTTCTGGTCATGGAGGAGGAGTAGCAGTAATATACCATTCCAAATTACTAGTTAATGTAAAGCAAAAAACACGTTGTCATTCCTTTGAGGGCCTGGTCCTCAATATTGGGCATTTTAGCAATTTTAGGCTAAACCCAATTTTATTTGCCATAGTTTATCGTCCTCCATCAACCTACTCAGAGTTTTTATCCAAATTTGCTGAATTCTTAGCTGATTTAGTGCTGAAATCGGATAGAATAATTATAGTAGGGGACTTTAATATACATGTAGATGCAGATAGTGATTGTCTTAACCACTTGCACTCCGTTGTTCCGCGGGCGGGCAAGTCTTCTGCGTCCTAGGATGCACGAGGGCGCACTCCTGCGCCCTCGTGCGCACTCGTGCGCACTCGGACGCATAGTCCAGATTGTGGTGATGTAGGTGGTGTTGGCGTCCAAGCGCCACTGAAAAAAAACCCTGCAGACACAGCCGCGAACAGATTAGTTCATCTGATTGACCTCTCATTCGACTAATAAGAGCCTTGAATTGGGTTTCTGAAACCATGAAGAGCCAATGAATGAAAACCTAGGAAGGAGGACCCGCCTACTGTGAATGCAGGAGCCAATTGAAGCACAGAAATTCGGGCTGGGTGAAGAGATATTTACTGTTGCAGCAGATGAAAACAAAGGACGCTGGACGAACCTGCTACAGACCCAGGCTCACCCAGCAGCATGGAGAACACCCACAAGTGCTGCACGGTGGCGCAGTGGTTTAGCACTGTGGCAGGACAGTTTTAGCCTCGGCGGGGGGATCGCGGGGATCATGAGATCATGGGTTCGATCCCAGCCCCCGACCAACAGAGAGCTGTGTGGAGTTTGCATGTTCTCCCCGTGTTGCACGGGTTTACTCCGGGATTTCTCCGGTTTCCTCCCGCACACCAAAAACATGTAGGTTTAGGGCGCTCGCGCACGCAGCGACCAGCAGCCGGTGGCTTGTCACCAGACTGCAAACCAAGTCTACCTACGGGTACAAATAAGTAACAAAAAAAAAAAAAAAAAGTGGGACCTGCACTCATTCCAGCAGAATAGACATTTAGGATTCTCTTCCGTCATCATAGACCGACGGAGGCCGACGACAAAGGTCGTAAATCATTCACCAAAACCGCAATATTGGAATTATGTTTTGATCGAGATCCATGAGCGGACCAGCGTCGCGTTCGTCTGACAATGGGGAAGAGAAGTTCGCCAGGACGCTGCTGCTGTGAAGAGGTAAGGTGTTATAAGCTAAATTATTATTTCTCCCTGAAAACTGTAATCCAAAAATGATTTTTGACCGATCGGTAAATTACAACCGTACGGCGCACGAAGTACGAAGTGCGTGCGCCGCGATAGACGGTTCATTTGCCGTGTTCAGACCGTGAACGCCCTCCCCCCCCCCGCTGCAGAAGAGGAGCGGGGGGGGGGCGTTCACGGTCCGAACGCCCCCCGGTCCGCGGGGGGAAGCATATGAGTCTATTCCATCAAGTAGCGATGGCCGTCTTCTGTAGCGAGGGGGGGGTCCCCCCACACACACACACAGTAGCGAGGGGGGGGTAGCCGCTGTGAAAACATGCAAGGAGTGTAATCCGTCATGTAGCGAGGGCCGAACTCCGTCTTTTGTAGCGGGGGGGGGCAACCCCCCCCCCCCCCCACACACACACACAGACACAGCCCTGAATATGACCTTTCATTAGAGCCCAAAATGAAGATTCTACATTGAATTATTCAGAAGTTACAGACCTTTTTCCAAACTGTGCCATTTGGCACAATTTGGCACAGTTCCAAAACGCCTGGGAACAGCCTGAGAACAAAGCTGTGTAAAATATTCATTTTTTGTGGTATTGTTACCAAATTTGGATCTCAGCTTGATAACACTTGGTTCTACATTTCTGCTGCATTTTCCAGCCGGATCAGACAGCTGTGTGTTATTTGCAAGCATTTGTATCCAAAAAAACACCGTGTCCAAATTTATTTTCTTCAAGTTCAGTATGTTTAGATGACTGTAACTCAGTGGCTGGAGCACGTAGAGAGATTATGTTTTTTTTGCCAAAAAATTCAAAGTGTTTTCTTTTAAATGAGACCAACCCCATGAAGATGCTGCAAAGGGTTGAATAACAGCTTTCAATTTACTTTGGGCACAGTTTTTTTTTTGGCATTTTTAGGAAAATTGCCCGGAGTGCAAGGGGTTAATATGGCATTTAATTAAATAGTAGACTCGATGGGGTTTTCTCAGAAAGTAGGAAATTCTACCCATTATCTCCACCATACGTTGGACCTTGTTCTGACATACAGTATGGCATAGAAATAGAAAATCTGGTAGTATCTCCTCATCACCCTGTACTGTCAGACCATTGTCTGTTAACCTTTGATTTTACTATTTCTGACTATTTGGCTCCTAAAGAAAAATATTACTACAGTAGATACCTCTCAGATGATGTTGCAACCAAATTTATGCACATTGTTTCCTCTATGCCATGTGTCAACACAATGGAAATAAGCTATAGACAGCTTGCTCCTTCTGTAATTGATCGCATGGTAGATAGTGTTACAGCTTCTCTGCATCAGACTCTAGACATGGTGGCCCCTTTAAAAAAGATAAAAGTCTAATCAGAGATTTCTAACTCCTTGGTTCAACACAGAAACTTGTAGCTTAAAACAGAAGACTCATCAGTTAGAAAGAAAATGGCGCTCCACTAATTTAGATGAAATCTATTTAGCTTGGAGAAATCATCTTTTAATTTATAAAAAATCTCTTAGAAAAGCTAGAACGAGTTATTATTCTGCATTAATAGAGGAGAACAAGAATAATCTCAGGTTTCTTTTTAGCACTGTAGCCAGGCTGACAAAGAGTCAGGACGTCCAATCACAGCAGAGCTCCAACCTCATCAACATCTTTGTCTTTTTTTTGTTTCGCCGTGTTGTTCTCAATGGAATGAATGTTCTTTCTTTTGTAAATATATGTACAACTTCCTTTAGAGCTTACTAGTCAGGACTTTATGAACTTTTTCAACAATAAAATTTCATCTATCAGAGATAAAAATCAATCAGTTTCTTCCCACCGTTAACTTAGATACAGGAACCACTACAGCTCCTTCAATTGATATCTGTTTCGATGAGTTTACTCCAACTGACCTTTTAGAGTTAGACAAAATAATTTCCTCATCCAAGCCTTCAGCTTGTTTTTTAGACCCTATTCCTACCAGGTTATTTAAAGAAGTCTTCCCATTTATTGGTAGCTTTGTTCTTCAAATAATCAATTCTTCATTAACTTTAGGCCATGTACCGCAGGCTTTTAAAACGGCTGTAATTAAACCCTTTCTCAAAAAGCCAACGCTGGATCCAGGAGTTTTAGCTAACTATAGACCAATCTCTAATCTCCCTTTCATTTCAAAAATCTTAGAAAGAGTTGTTGCTACGCAATTATTTGACCACTTGCAGGGAAATGGTTTACTTGAAGAGTTTCAATCTGGGTTTAGAATCCATCAAAGTACTGAAACAGCCTTAGTGAAGGTCACTAATGACCTCCTGATCACATCTGATAATGGACTTGTTTCTGTACTTGTCCTTTTAGACCTTAGTGCAGCTTTTGATACTATCGATCATAATATTCTACTTGATAGATTAGAACACCATGTTGGACTTAATGGAACTTTGTTGCAGTGGTTTAGATCTTATTTATCTGATAGGTTCCAGTTTGTTCATGTCAATAATGAGTTTTCTTTCAACTCAAAGCTCAGTCATGGAGTTCCACAGGGATCTGGGCTAGGCCCTACTCTTTTTAGTTTATATATGCTTCCGTTAGGCAACATTATTAGAAAGCACTGTATACATTTTCATTGTTATGCAGATGACACACAATTATACCTGTCAATGAAGCCAGATGATAGTAATCAATTAGCCAAGTTAGAAGCCTGTCTTAAAGAAATCAAAGCTTGGATTACTTGTAATTTCCTGCTATTAAATTCAGATAAGACTGAAGTCATTCTTGTTGGACCAAAAAAACTTAGAAATACCTTTCCAAATCAAACTTTTAGTTTGGATGTGGTTACTCTTTCTCTTAATAGCTCTGTGAGGAGCCTTGGAGTTATTTTTGATCAAGATCTGTTTTTCAATTCATATATTAAATTTGTTTCTAAGACTGCCTTCTATCATTTGCATAATATTGCCAAAATTAGGAGCATCTTGCCTCACAGTGATGCTGAGAAACTGATCCATGCTTTTGTTTGCTCCTGATTAGATTGTTATAACTCTTTATTATCAGGTTGTCCTAAAACATCTTTAAAAAGTCTTCAGTTGATCCAAAATGCTGCAGCAAGAGTTTTAACAGGTACTAGAAAGAGAGATCATATCTCTCTGGTTCTGGCCTCCCTTCATTGGCTTCCCATAGAGTTTAGAATTAAGTTTAAAATCCTTCTTCTTACTTACAAAGCTCTAAACAATCAGGCCCTTTTTTATTTAACCCCTTGCACTCCAGTCAATTTCCCTAAAAACGCCAAAATATAATGTGCCCAAAGTAAATCGAAAGCTGTTCTTCAACCCTTTGCAGCATCTTCATGGGGTTGGTCTCATTTAAAAGAAAACACTTGAATTTTTTGGCAAAACAGTCATAATCTCTCTAAGTGCTCCGGCCACTGAGTTACAGTCATCTAAACATAGTGAACTTGAAGAAAATAAATTTCGCCTGGGTGTTTTTGTGGATACAAATGCTTGCAAATTACACACAGCTTCAGATCTGGGCTGGAAAATGCAACAGAAATGTAGAACCAAGTGTTATCCAGCTGAGGTCCAAATTTGGTAACAATACCACAAAAAATGAATATATTACACAGCTTTTTCCTCAGGTAGTTCCCAGGTGTTTTTGAACTGTGCCAAATTGTGCCAAATGGCACAGTTTGGAAAAACGTCTGTAACTTTTCAATGAGTCAATATACAAGCTTCATCTTGGGCTCTAATAAAAGGTGACACTCAGAGCTGTGTGTGTGTGTGTGTGGGGGGGGGGGTTGCCCCCCCCCCGCTACAGAGGACGGACATCGCCCGTTGCGCCGCGGTCCGTCATGTAGCGATGACGCACAGCTGTAATTTACCGATCGGTCAAGTCATTTTGATTACAATTTTCAGGGATAAAGAATAATTTAGCTTAGAACACTTACCTCTTCACAGCAGCAGTGTAGCTGGCGAACTTCTTCCTCATTGTCAGACGAACGCGATGCTGGTCTCGCGACCCGGTCAAAACATAATTCCATTATTGCAGTTTTGCGCTTCCATGATTGCGGTTTTGGCAAACGATTTTTCAAAACAAATAACAGTAGTAATTAAAAAAAGACTGGCGAACGTATGTGTGTCACTCAGCCTTCATCGTCGGCCTCCGTAGGTCTATGATGACCATGGAAGAGAATCCTAAATGTCTATTCTGCTGGAATAATAAAAAAAAAAAGCACCGCCTGTGGCTGAACAGGCCAATGCGCGAATGGCAGTCCCTGTCACACAGGTCGCACTTGTGGGTGGTCTCCGTGCTGCTGGATCTGTGGCAGGTTCTTCCTGCGGGTCCTTTTTTCATCTGCCGCAGCAGTCTGTCTTCACCCAGCCTTACACAAAACAGCTTGCGAACTTCTGTGCTTCAAATGGCTTGCTGCATTCACAGCATTGGTAGGCGGGTCCTTCTTGCTAGGTTTTCAGTCATTGGTTCTTCAAGGTTTCAGAAACCCAATTCAAGGCTCTTATTAGTCGAATGAGAGGTCAATCAGATGATCTAATCTGTTCGCGGCTGTGTCTGTAGTGGAAGAACGGAAATGCAGCTTTTTTTTTCAGTGCGCTCTTGGACACAGCGCCCTCGTGCGTCCTAGAGTGCACGAGAGCGCCCTCATGCGCTCTAGGACGCAGAGACGTGCCCGTCCGCGGTACACAGGAGTGCAACAGGTTAAAAGATCTGATACTACCCTCTTATCCTAACAGAGCACTACACTCCCAAAATGCTGGATTACTTGTAATACTTAGAATCTCCAAAAGTACAATGGGAAGCAGAGCCTTCAGTTATCAAGCTCCTCTCCTGTGGAAACAGCTGCCAGTCTGGATTCGGGGGTCAGACTCAATCTCTGTTTTTAAGAATAGGGTTAAAACCTTCCTTTTTGATATAGCCTACAATTAGGGAGGGATCATGTGTCTCTGAACCCTCCCTTAGTTACAGTATGCTGCTAATTGATCACCGCGGCGCATCCGGGTAACTGCGTGGTCACGTGGCGTGGAAAAGTGGGTCATGTCATAGCGCAGTGAAAACAAACCCACGTTGCAGTGTCGGAGGTGTGATAAGTTAGTTGGATTGGGTCGATTTCTGCGTTAAAATGCCGTCATCATGCGTGATATACGGCTGCACCAACCACAACATGATGAAAGACAGAAAGTTGAGTTTCTACAAGCTTCCCAGTCGAGACAGAAGCCCTGAGAGGAGAAACAAATGGATAGCATCATGCAAACAACAGAATGATGATGGGAGCAAGTGGTCTCCAGCCAAAAGCAGGGTTGTGTGTTGTGACCACTTTAATCACAAAATCTTAGTTTTTATTTTGTGCGTGTGTGTAATCTGTGAAGAATGCAATCATTGCATTAGCCAGAAATACATCACATTTTAAAGTTGATACCTGGAAGCGTAATATAAATGCATCAATCCTACCCTTTTTTTTACTAATAATATATTCCAGGGAAGCCAGTCAAGAAGGACATGGAGCATCCTGACTACATTCCTTGTATATTGCCATCACAAAAAGGTAGCTACGAGCATGCCAAACAACAACTGCAGAGGTATGAGAGGACACAAAAGAGGAGAAAACTGGTAAAATCACCTGTTTTTATTTTCCATGTGTGTTCATGGCCTTACCAACTCCTGTATATATAATGTTTTGAAATACTGTTATCATCATGATGTCTGTAGTTTGGCGTTGTAGCGTGATTTCGCCGTAGGATCGAGCGTATTGCTGTACTCGTGCGCCATGGTAGCATGGAAAGCAAGCGGTGATAGCGGACACGTGGGTTTGTTTTCACTGCGGTCTATTTTTGGCAGCAGCCATCACGTGACTGTGACGTTGCCTCGCGGCTATCAATAGGTTTAGACAGCTGGGGGACCTCCAATAATGCACTGGGCTTCACTCCTTTCTTCACTCTCAATGAATATTTTTTTTTTACTGGTCATTAACATTTGTTTGTTCTCTCCCATAGATTGAGTCCCCATCATGCTGTTTGCTCTCTACATGTCTGTTCTTTTCATCTTCTCTATCCCCTCACTCCCCAGCCAGTCACGGCAGATGACTGCCCTCCCTGAGCCTGGTTCTGCTGGAGGTTTCTTCCTGTTAAAAGTGAGTTTTTCCTCTCCACCGTCGCCAAGTGCTTGCTCACAGGGGATCACCTGATTGCTGGGGTGTTTCCCCTTGAAAGTGCTATGACATGACTGTTGTTGTGAAATGGCGCTATATAAAAAAAGTTGAATTGAATTGAACTGAATTGAATTGAACTGAATTACAAGCAACATTTAAAGTCCCCCAACAACATTTCTTTGCGTATTTGCAACTGAGACACTTTATATCCTCCCATGTCAGCTCTTTTTATACCGGTCCCATTGATAATGATGTGGAGAGATTCCTTGGGGAGCGCAAAGATGGAAGACATCTCATAGCATCATGTTATTCACTTCTCGGATCCTCTGGTACATATCTGTTACCAGATATTGCTTGGAAATGGGAAAAAAGATTTAGGCACTCAATATATAGAGGATGATTGGCAAACAGCTTTACACCTGATTAAATCTACATTTACACGTAACAGGTTAAGGGAAACTCAGTATAAAACTAGAAAAGCACTCGGAGAGCGCAGACCTCCGCCAAGCGCCACAGTTCCCCCCATACAGTGTTTGTGTGTACGTTGTCAGATTCCTTGACCATGAAAACATCTGAGTAGCAATTGGATTCACAATGATAGGATTAGTGGTTCAGTAGTAAAAGCATTACCTCCTTGGCAGAGGTAATAAACTGAAGTGTTGGTGTTGTGTCCATGTCCTGCATCTGCAAACCCCCAGACTGGGGGCAATTGAATGAATGAATGAATGAATCTTTATTTTGAATAGATTAAGAGTACAGGTTAAAAGAAAGTGAATAATATAACAAAGGGGGTAATAAAATCCAACAAGGTCAAATTAGACAATAGCTCCTCTGATTATACAATTCAACATAAGTTATCCGAAATATGTGATGGCTGAATCCGCAGCTTATATTGGCCACCCATGTTCCATCCAAGAATTCAAAAGAAAAAACAAAAGAAGTCATGACACAACTGCGTACAACTCACAGGCCAATGGGTTATGTGAGCGTTTTAGATCACTGAAAGCAGCACTGAGGGCTTTACTGACGGATGCCAATTAGGTAGACGGGTTGGCGTGGGTTTTATTCAAAATTCAAACGTTTATTTCAAACTCAGGGTTCATATTAAATGCAGAACTAAAAGGAGTAGAAAATAAATAAATAAATAAATAAATAAAAGTATATACAGATCAGCAGACAGTCGGCGGTCTTGTAACAACAATAACATACAATATTGGACTCAGTATAAAATGGAACGCCACCACTTCCAAATGCTGGAGTGAAGTGTGAGTGACGAGTTGACAATTGCTGATATAAGATGATTGTTACATGGCAGCAACCTTCTCATCAAACTGTAAACATTCTTACGTATCAACTCGCCAAAAGACGGAATGTTCACAGACACAAACCTCTTGCTTGCACTCGACCTTCGTGGTACATCTAATCTTTATCTTTATTGGGGTTGCGCTCCGCGGCCAAAGATGATTTGGAAACTTCCCCGGCAGAGAGCTTCTTTTTGCGGAGCTACTATGGCTGACCGGGGAATTTCTGCCAAATAATCCAGCGGCGGACAACTGGCCGTCTGAGCTTTTGCAGCGTTGCGCAAACACAGGCACACAGCACGCTGCCGAGCAGCTCGTTTTTGCGCAGCGCCTATGGCTGGCCGGGGAATTTCTGCCAAATAATCCGGCGGCGGACAGCTGCCCGTCTCAGCTTTTGCAGCGTCGCGCAAACACAGGCACGGTGGCGGGCCCAGCCCACCAGTGTTTTCCGCGTGCTTTTGTGCGTAAAACGTTGAAGAACGCGGAGTTTATGTTGGTCAGACACGATGACCAGCGCCCTCCATTGCGCCTGCGCACATGTTGAAAATAGCCGTATGTCACAGTGTTAAAGAATGCTTTAAAAAATTCCTGTATCCAGACGGTGATCCGGATCATCCCCAAAATTTAATCAGTTCTTCCTTGTACCATTTCCAACAACACCTGAAAGTTTCATGGAAATCCGTCCAAGACTTTTTGAGTTATCTTGCTAACCAACAGACAAACAGACAGACAGACAGACAGACAAACAGACAAACACACAGACAAACCCCGGCAAAAACATTACCTCCTCCTGGCCTTTTCGGCCTGGCGGAGGTAATAATTCATAGACTTCATTTAACCCCTGTTACCTTACATAAAACCAATCACTCTCTGTCCCCTCTGTGCAGTAAATGTACTTCAGAGAGGGGAACATACTTTCACCGTTTTCGGGAGTGCAAGAAGATTTCCAGATTTTGGACAAATAGTTCATCTGAGATTAATGGGATCTTCAAATTAAAAATTAAAAAAGATCCAGGTGTCTTCCTTCTCGGCCTTCCCTCTAGGGAACTGAAAATTCCTGCTACATATTACAAGCTCCTTGAGAAATTGCTCTTGATTGGCCAGAAAGGTACAAATGGATAAAAGAATCCCTCCCCAAGGATCACCCTCTGGTATACCCTCCCCCATGAGAGATTACAAGCAGTTATGGAAGGGAAAGAGGAGCACTTTTTAAAGATTTGGACTCTCTTCTTAAACTATCTGCCTGATGACCTAAAGGTTTTACTTCTGAAGGGAGAGCGCTTTCCTGAAGGAAGACCTCCTTTAATGACCTACTCATGAGGGGTGATTTCTTGGACTGGGACTTTATTGTTAGATTTGTTGTCTGTTTTCTGTGCTTTGAGCTGTGCACATGTCACTGGTGCGTCTGTTATCTGTTTTCTGCTTTTACATTGGATGGCTGTCTGTGGGCGGGGTGGGAGGTTATGGGTCTGTTCTGTTGTTGATTTGCCTGTATGTTTATATTTGTTACATGTGGCTCTAGGGAGCCACACAATGAGAGCCGAGGGCGAGCCAGTGAGTTGAGATGTTTTATTATAAATAAGAGGATTAGGAACAAAGGATAAGGAACACGGGAAAGGAACACAGTCTTGCTGACCGAAAGCACAGCTACTCATAAACAGGGTTACACTCACGAGTAGTACGGCACAGGAGTAACGGGCTGACACCGGAGATAAAGATGCCAAGGCATGAATACTCACAGCGGGGAACTCTCACAAGAATACTGTAAGCCGAGTAGAGGGGCTGACGCCGGACGTAGGGGTTTCAGCCTGTAGTGCTTTAAGTCGCAGCCCCGAGTGATTGAGGCTGCTCCTTTTTATTCTCATTAGCAGTGCCCCAGCTGATGAGGATTAATTGGCCCCAGCCGTCCCGTAATGCTGACAGCTGGGAGCCTGCTGAGACGCTGCCCAATGAGAAGCAGGGATAAGAGACATGGGCTGAGCACCGAGACGGCGTCTCATCCCATGGTGACAGAGCATCTCCCTCACGGTCGGGCTCCGAAAGACCAGGAACATCCCAGCCCACCCCCCCCCCCCGCCCCAGGATGGGCGGAAGGGAGGTAGGACCGGAGGGAGAGAAGCAGAGGGAAAGACAAAAACCCAATGGACCAATGTAGAGAAACAGGGCAGAGAGAGAGAAAAAAAACCCAAATACGGTACTCTACATCGCACAAGAAAAAAAAAACCAGGGCACAGATGGGGAGAATACAGAACACAGGAACAGATAACAACCCACCTAAAAGGATGACAAAAACGGATAAAGCAATTACAGAGTATGGATAACAGAACAAACACACTACTCCATAATGCACAGACAAAACCAAGAACAGGACAAGAGTGATGAAAAAACGCTGAGTACGGATAATAAAAGGGGGGGAGAAAAAAACCCACAATACACAGCGCCATATATATATACGCACACATAGTCACCTAGAGGAGTGAAGGTGACAGGGACAAACGGACAATTACAGAGTATGGTTAGATGGGAAACAAAACACATAACTCTATAACGCACAGACAAAGCTATGAACAAGGCACAAAAAGGAAAATACTGAGTACGGACAATGGAAAACAATACACAGCACTATGAATATATATTCACCAAAACGACAAAATATTACACCCGAGTGACCTTAATAATAACAAAAGAAAAGCGACACCCAAGGAATATGGCAGGCAGAGTCCAAAATGGCCGAGGTGGCTCCGGAGGTCTCCCCGCCCATTGTCCACTTGGCGAACCGGGGAAAGGGAAATGTTCGGACGGCGAACTCCAGACCCAGATCCCAGGAACCCAGTCCACCGGTAGCCGAGCCAGGCCACCCAGAAGCGAACACAGATCATCGGGGGGTTGGACCAGATCACCGAACCGAAAGTCTTGCGGGTCGGGCCGTCGACCCGCCTCACTCAACCACCAGGACCGTTGAGACGGACGAAGGGTCAAAGCGGGTCCCTGTGGAAGAGGCTCAGGGGAGAGCCGATGACGAGGGCGACGAGCGTCAGGCCACAGGGAAACAGCCACCTCCTCACCGGACCTGGACGACACTGGAGCAGCACCCACTTCGGACCCCGATTGGGTCTCGGGCGAACCCACGTTGGACGCCGCTGGAGCAGCACCCACGTCAGACCCCGATTGGGTCTCGGGCGAACCCACATTGGACACCACACCAGAACTGACCTCCAACGTTGAACCTGGACCCTCCAGCATCACGAGGAATGGCAACTCCTCACCGGTGACCCTGGAAGAAGGCTCAGGAGAGAAAACAGAACCGGGATCAGGATCACCGGCAGCGCCAGAACCCGGCGAGACGAGCTCGGACGCAGCGGGCGGCTGCACCCGGCTCATCTCCCCTAGAGACAGACTAAAGTGCTCAAAGATATAAAGGGAGAAAAGAAAGGAGAGCACTCGCCTGATCTCGGGTTCTGACGCCGTCCAGGACTGCGAAGATCCAGGATCTGTCGTCAGGAGGTCGTTGTCAGGCTCCCATTCAGCTGCGTCGGGCCCCGCAGCCAGCACAATGGTCAGCGCAGCTTGAGGTTCCTCCAGCTCCGGTAACCACGCCGACGATCCACACGGCGTGAAGCCAGAAGAATCTCGTCCCGCTGGACCGAACCGCTCCTCCGTGGAGACCCGGGGACGCTTAGTCGTCGGTGCAGACTCCACGCAGCAGTCAGTCTTCCTCCTCCGTCCACAACGCAACTGCGGAACCAGAACCGCAGGCGCTCTCCTGGTCCCACGACGTTGACCCGGGGCCGGGGACCGCTCGGCGGAGAGAGACACAGAGGATGCAGGATTAAGGACACAAGTTGCAGCAGGTGGTGGGAGTTCAGGGAGCTGCGAACCCCGAACTCCACCTCCAGGAGAATAACAGAGCAAATCACAAAACTGATGTAAATAAACTAAGACTTGCCTGCCTCCTGGAGGTTCGATGGTGCCTGCTGTCGTGGACATAGCTTCTTCCTCTCCCCGCCAGGCGATAACGGAGGACCCCCTGGGAAATCGTCTGGGGACCGCTCGCGTTGTCTCCAGGAGAGGGTTCACCAGGCCGGGGTTCCAGGCTTCCAGGCACACACAGTAGTCAGGAGACGCGTTGAGGAGGAGGGGGTGACAGCCGCCGTGAGCCAGCCCGAATGTCCTGGGATGACAGCGGGGGAACGAGGCTCAGGGAACGAGGCTGAAAAATCTCCACACTGACGAGACGAGGAAGTGACAGCTGCGTGGGGGGAAAGGTCCTGGCGGCAGCCCAGAACTGGATCCGGATGGGGTTCATGCTGAGGTGACTTGGCGATGTGATGACGGCTATTCCCAGGGGACGAAGCGAGGGGGGAACCCAGGAATCGCCGCTCCTGATCAGAGATCGAGGCGAGGAAGGCGTCGAGCACGGGAAAACTTCGTAGCCCTGGAGTCCTCTCCACCAATCTCATTGCCGCCGCCACATGCCCGAAGATGGTGACAGGATGCACAGTGGAGCTCGCGACAGCCGCTCAGCCCCAGACGTAACTGCTGTCAGCTGCGGCTCCTTGGGGGGAATCCCGAGTGACGTGGTGCAGGTCGGGGGAAGCCCTCTGGTTGGCGCGAACTCCCGGGCTGGAATGGCAGCAGGAACGGGATCCCGAAGCGGGGGGCAACGTCATCCACTTCGGCTTCCTGCCGGGGTTTCCATCCAACCCGCGGAGCTTCTCTCGCTGTGTACCTGTGGCGTCTATCCTGGCACTGTCCTCGAGATGGAACAAAGAATGAGGGTGACAGTCCAGGAGATCCTCAGCACGGCCCGGATGCCAGCGTCTCGAGTTGGAGGCGTCGTGCAGGGTGAAGAGCGTCCTGTCGACAGCCCCCGAGATGGACCTCAGCTCGTCGCCCTGGCGTCGGGAGTGACTCCTGGGAAACGGCATGCTAGCAGCGCTGACACCCGGACAGAAAGGTACAATTCCACAGCAACTCACGGCCGCCGGCAACTCGTCTGGCTGCGACTTACTGTTACATGTGGCTCTAGGGAGCCACACAATGAGAGCCGAGGGCGAGCCAGTGAGTTGAGATGTTTCATTATAAATAAGGGGATTAGGAACAAGGGATAAGGAACACGGGAAAGGAACACGGTCTTGCTGACCGAAAGCACAGCTACTCATAAACAGGGTTACACTCACGAGTAGTACGGCACAGGAGTAACGGGCTGACACCGGAGATAAAGATGCCAAGGCATGAATACTCACAGCGGGGAACTCTCACAAGAATACTGTAAGCCGAGTAGAGGGGCTGACGCCGGACGTAGGGGTTTCAGCCTGTAGTGCTTTAAGTCGCAGCCCCGAGTGATCGAGGCTGCTCCTTTTTATTCTCATTAGCAGCGCCCCAGCTGATGAGGATTAATTGGCCCCAGCCGTCCCGTAATGCTGACAGCTGGGAGCCTGCTGAGACGCTGCCCAATGAGAAGCAGGGATAAGAGACATGGGCTGAGCACCGAGACGGCGTCTCATCCCATGGTGACAATATTGTTTAAATTCAATAAAAACATGTTAAAAAAAACAACATAAAGTTCCAAAGTGCATAAACGCAAAAATCCAGATATAAGGTAGCTTACAAAGGAGAATCAGGATGAACTCAACAGAACAGGGAAGGGGTTCTGGTGATGACGAGGAAGAATCATTAAGACTGCCGCAAAAATGAAATGAAAATGCAGTCCTTAAATATGGTCAGAACAAATAACACAAGTGATGACAGGTGTGGGGCCAAAGTCCCAGGCCTGACAGATGGCAAGATGGTACGAGTCGGGTGGCCTGCGGGAGAACATGGGCCACCCAACCCAACGGCCCAGTCCGTCAGGCGGTCAACCAGAGTTTTTTAGCCACCTAAACCAAAGGGGTGGCCCAGGAGGCGGCTCCCCCATGGGGAGGCCCAATGGAGGGAAGGACAACAGAGGAAAAACAGGCCAAAACAGGGAAAAACAGGGAGCCCACTATGACGTCTGGCACAGGAGGGGGAACCCCAGTGGCATCTGGCACAGGAGTGGGAACCACGATGGCGTCTGGCACAGGAGGAGGAACCACAACAACGTCTGGCACAGGAGGGGGAACCAAAGCGGCGTCTGACACAGGAAGGGGGAACCATGATGGTGTCTGGTACAGGAAGGGGGGACCATGATGGCGTTTGGCAGAGAAATGGGGACCACGATGGTGTCTGGCGAAGGAGCGGGATCCACGATGCCCTTGGACTGTCCAGCAGCACCCTCGGTGGTCTGGACTGGGACATAGTTGCACCTGCGGTGGCTCCGGACTGGAGCGAGGTTACACCCACGGTGGCTCCGGCCTGAAGCAAAGCAGCACCCACAGTGGTCTCGGATTGGGACAAGATTGCACCCGCGGTGGCTCCGGGCTGGAGCAAAGCAGCACCCGTGGTGGCTCCGGGCTGCAGCAAAGCTGCACCCATGATGGTTCCGGGCTGGGACATAGCTGCACTCTTGGTGTACCCAGACTGGGCCAAAGCTGCACCAACAGTGGACCTGGGCTGGGCCAAAGCTGCACCCACAGTGGCCCCTGGGCTGGAGCGTAACGCCCATGGTGGGCCCATACTGGAGCGCAGCACCCAAGTTGGTTTTAGGCTGGGATGCAGCACCCATGACAGTCCCCAACTGGGACACAGCACCCACGGAGAGCCAGACAAAGAAGGAGCTGCACCCACAGCGGTCCTGGGCTGGGACGGAGTACCCGCGACGACCTCAACCGGAGGGGGAACAGTACCCACGGAGGACCCGGACTGGGCCGAAGCTGCACCCACGAAGTCCCCGAGCTGGGACGGAACACCCGCTGAGACCTCAACCGGAGGGGCAGCAGTGCCCATGAGGACCTCAGCCGGAGGAGAGCAGCACCCACGGAGGCCCCGGGCTGGGACGGAGTGCCCTCGACAACCTCAGCAGGAGAAGCTGGAGCCATGATGATCTCAGGTGGTGAGGCCGGACCCACGGACACCTCTGGCGAAACTGGACAAACCTCGTTGACCCTGGGGGAAGGCTCAGACAAAGGGAACAGAGACACAGGCTCAGGGTCACCGGCAGCAGTGGAGCCCGGCAAGGTGAGCTCAGGTGCAGCCACTAGCTGCACCTGGCTCCCCCCACCAAGAGCCAGGCAAGATCTCTCCAAAACAGAAACAACAAAGACAAAGTAGAGCACTTTCCTGATCTCAAGCTCCACCGCCATCCAGGACTCTGTCGATCCAGGCGACGATGTTTCGGGTCCGGTCCTCTGGTGGTCCAGCTCAGACTCTGCTGTGGCAGCCCCAGCAGCAGGCATGATGATCGATGCAGTCTTGGGACCCTCAGGTGAAATTACCCACGCAGGTGGCTTGTCCAGCGTGGCAGCTGGGGGTCGGCTCACCTTTGGCGCTGGATTCTGCGTAGCTGAAGCCAGGGGACACTCTGCCATCAGCACAGGCTTCGGGTCACTGGAAGCGCTCTCCCTCTGTCCAGACTGTGGCTGCAGGGCTGGGGCCAGGTCCTCCAGGGCCGTAGGTTCCTCCAGCATCTGGCGGCTCAATCTTGGGGCCGGCGGACACTCAGGGATGATAGGAGGAGCCACGGAGAGGGCAGGTGAGAAATTAATAGCTGCAGCAGGCAGTGAGGGCTCAGGGGACTGCAAACCCTGAACCTCACTACCGGGAATCAGGCAAGGCACATTATCATAAGATATTGAAAAATGAAAAGACACTTGCCTGTTTTCCTGAAGTACAATGTTTCCTGCTGGAGACGATCTGAAGTCACCTCATTCTGTGGCTACTGTGGACATGAGCCCCTCAGTGTATCGTGGAGGAGCCACCCCTGTCAGCATGGAGATAGGTGGAGCCGGGAAGGACGGAGCAGGCCTCTCAGCAGCGAGAAGATTCGCCGAGGGGAAGCAGGGAACAGCAGCTGCGGCAAGGGAGGGAGCTGACGATTCAGCCAGAGAAAAAAGGCACTGTGAGCGCACTGCTGCGGGAGTCTTCTGCCTCGGTGAAGAAGAAACTGCTGCCTGAGAGGTGGAGGCATTCCTCCAGTGGAATTTTCCTGGATAGTGTTGTTCTGGAGCAGGTGAAGTGGGAACGGGAACAGGTGCTGGAGACTGGTGAGGCACCAACACTTTAGAGGCCTGGGAACGCCTCCCCTTCAGCGCAGCCCCAGCTCTCCTTGTGGAGTTCCTCACCATCTTTCTGTTCTTTCGTTGCAGCGCCGCCACCAGAGAAATCTTCTCCACACCTTCAGCATGCTCCAGAAACTGGCAGCACCGGCGAGCAGCTGCCTCTGTGAGGCCCAGGCACCATAATGCGTCCTTGGGGGCAAAACCGGTGCGTGCTACGGAAATTAGCCCATCGATCTCCATGAGGGCTTTGCAGCACTCCCACCCCAGGCTCATCGGGTAACTGCGACCACCTGCAGGGTCCGACATCATACACTCCAGGGAAACAGGTGAGTGAAACCAAAAAAAAAAAAAGGCAAAAATCCTCTAACTGCAGCAGCTGGGTCTTTTACTGGCAGCAGTCTTCTGTCATGATTTGCCCCTCAGCACAGAGGGAAACAGACCCAGGCACCGACTGCAGTTTGTGGCATTTATTAACAAAACATAAAGTTCCAAAGTGCAGGAATGCAAAAATCCAAACAGATATAAGTTAGCTTACAAAGAAGAATCAGGATGAACTCAGCAGAACAGGGAAGGGGTTCTGGTGACAAGGAGGAAGGATCATTAAGACTGCCGCAAAAATGAAATGAAAATGCAGTCTAAAAGGGTCAGAACAAATAACACAAGTGATGAAAGGTGTGGGGTCACATGAGCGGCCAAAAAGGTAACAATGATTGATGATTAGGATCAGCTGCGAAGTAATAAGAAGAGAGCGTCCGGCTAACAGCTGACAGGGCTACGCCCAGATGGAGCACCAACCAGGAAAAGTACTGACAGCTGTCAACCGCAATAATAAGGAATGGAAGAATAAAATATAAACAAGTACAAACTGAGAAATGGATACCAATTGATCCAGAATCAGAACATAGTAAAACTAGGACATACAGTAAATAGGAAAATAAAAAAATATTGCAGGGATAACAAAAACCAAAAGGCACAAAAATACAACAAATATATAAATACAAATAAAAAGCCATGAGACTGAGCATGGCGGAACCTCCAGTGCTCAGCTTGTGACAATATAAGTGAACACCATTTACCATTTTTGTTTAATATAGTTCCACAATTCCGTTGTGCTGTAAAACTGTACAGTGACAATAAAGCCTATTCTATTCTGTTCTATTCTATTCTATTCTATTCTCATTTGTACCCCTCCCCCATTGCATCCCCCATGAATTGACACACCCCTTCATGGTTGCACAACGTCATTAGTAGTTGCTGACAGATTTAACCTATATGGACACTACCTGTTTTCACCAGATAAAAGAAGAAAAAGAAAATGAAAACTGATTAGAAAAGAAAACCCACAGTACTTATGGCAGTTGTAGTTTCATCGTCTCACACTGCAATAGGTTTATTATTTTAGATGCCGTTGAAGAAAACTGCAACCGGCCAAAGTGGCTAGTGGGTGTGGCTTTCTTACTGGCCACTGCTGAAATCCACCAACTGTTGGCCGGTTGGCCGGTGTTAATGTCAAGCCCTGGTTACACCTCTAATTATTAACTAAATGGCGTTCACTTATATAACGCTTTTTCTCATCTCTAGATGACCAAAGCGCTTTACAGATCCTGCTATCCACCCATTCACAGACATATTCACACACTGATGGCGGCAAAGCCACCATACACAGGCATTGGCCTAACCCACCAAGAGCAACTGGTGGTTCAATGTCTTGCTCAAGGACACTTAGAAATGCAGACTGCAGACAGAGTGGGAATTGAACTCCTGACCCTCTGATCAATAGTCGGCTACACTACACCTGTACCACAGCCGCCTCCTACACCACAGTTGGGCTCCTTTCAGCCTGCAGAAAGTTTCACTCCCATGATGGTTTCTTTGCACAGCCACGAGGATTGGTTAGCAAGAGGCTTCAGTGTGGGCTGTGCTATAAAAGCTCATGCACCCGATGTATGTATCTCATGGACATAAACTATAGATTGGGAGTGGCTGTGGACAAGAAAAAGAGAGGGAGCTTCAAGGGTCAGATAGTTTTTCTCCTAAATTTTAGGCATTTTTTTCAGATTTCTTTTTTAGTGCAGCTTTATTACGGGAAGGGGGGGCTGAAAAGTTCATAGTGGCCAGATTTCACAAAATGTGGTTTATTTTTCAACTGCAGGGATCCAAGCGCTGCAACACCGATAGAAGAAGTGTGTGGACCGAAGGGGAGGCTATGTTGAAAAATAAACCACATTTGGTCAAAATTGACCACTGAACTCCCCCCCCCCCCCCGCCGTGGGTGGCAGTGGCTCAGGAGGTAGAGTGGGGTTGTTCAATAACCAGAGGGTTAGCGGTTTGAATCACACTCTTTCCAGCCATCCTGCTGTTGTGTCCCTGGACACAACAGACACTTTACCCACCATGCCTCCAGTGTCCATAACACTGGGTTTAAATGCGTATAAATGTTCGGTAGTGGTTGGAGAGGCCGTTGGCGTGGATTGGCAGCCACGTTTCCGTCAGTCTGCCCCAGGGCAGCTGTGGCTACAGTAGTAGCTTACAACAATCAATGTCTCTCAGGAGTGAATGAATAATGGACTCTCTGTAAGCGCTTTGAGATGTCACTTGACATGTAAATTGCCATATACAGTGGTGTGAAAAAGAGTTTGCCCCCTTCCTGATTTCTCAAATTTTTCTATGTTTGTCACACTTAAATGTTTCAGATCATCAAACTAATTTAAATATTAGACAACGATAACACAAGTAAACACAAAATGCAATCTTTAAATGAGGGTGTTTATTATTAAGGGTAAAAAAACATCCAAACCTACATGGCCATGTGTGAAAAAGTGATTGCCCCCTAAACCTAATAACTGGGTGGGCCACCCTTAGCAGCAACAACTGCAATCAAGCATTTGCAATAACTGGCAATGAGTCTTTTACAGCACTGTAGAGGAATTTTGGTCCACTCATCTTTGCAGAATTGCTGTAATTTAGCCACATTGGAGGGTTTTCGAGCTTGAACCGCCTTTTTAAGGTCATGTCACAGCATCTCAATCGGATTCAGGTCAGGACTTTGACTAGGCCAGTCCAAAGTCTTCATTTTGTTTTTCTTAAGCCATTCAGAGGTGGACTTGCTGGTGTGTTTTTGTTATGACCCGAGCGTCGGTTCTGATCGCGCTCTGATCGCAAATAAATATAAACTGATCCTACTTAGCTGAGCTGATGCAGACGTCAGTCTCCTCCATGGGTTGGTTTCCTGTCCTGCGTACACCACAGCCCAGTTGGAAGAAACGTCGTGGTGGTAGCAACTTCTCATATTGAGCCCTTTTCACATGTTGTCCGAGCGGTGAGTAGCCCCAACATGAGCTTCTACCTCTGTGGTCAAACATGAGTATTTTTAGAGCAAGAAGCTGCATTTAATGTCCACAGCTGTGTAAATGTTTTCTTACAGCAACAGAGAAAAAGTGATGGCGATTTGTTGCAGTAGAGAACAGCTTAAGGTGAACTTTCATTTATCTGTGCTTTCTGTTTTATTTTACCTTATTCATTTACATGCTGTTGTGTTATGCAATTATTTCATGGAAGTAAATCCTCTAAATATGTATTTTTAATAGCTGGTCCAGCAGTGTCAAACATATAGTTTGTGGGCCAAAAACGGCCCATCAGGGGGTCCAACATTTTCTCTGTTAATTTACAGCTTTATTTCTAGTAAATTTCTGACTTTCTACTGATTACATTAGTTTGGGTAAATGTGAGACATTTTTTCTCATCAGGTTTCTTTTTTCTGATGAGAACAAAGGGCCCTTGTTCTTGTTGTGTGTAAGATGATTTAAGTATGCATCTGAAAGTAATGTGAAAGTTACTTTTCTTAGTAAGTAACTTTTTATCATATTGAAATGATTGGAATCATTCAGAAATGACATTTAGACCTACAAGACAAATTAGTGGACAAATAATAATACATTTATAATTCTTTATTTTTTTTATTTTCATGATAACCTCACCAGCCTTCCCTGACCACATGTCACTGGTGTACTACAAGCACAGAAACAACCTTGAATGAGTGCATGGCTACCACTGCCATAAGACACGTTTACCATGGTATATTACTGAAAGGTTTTTTTAAATAGCTGAAAAGCAGTCACATCACGTCACATCCTGTAGGTGTATTAGGAAAACACTTTATAAGAGGATGAAGGAGCCCTTTCTTTGCTCTTTGCCCAGTTGCAGTTACCCCCTCTCTTGTATCCACACAGAAATGAGCATGGAGTTCAGAGCAAAGCAGGCCTTTTACATTCTTTTTGTTTCACAGCGTTGCTGCAGAATTGCACAGTAAGTAGTAGTGTTTCTTTTCACTTGTACACCAGGAAAACTTTTATATAGTGTGCATTTATTTATTTATTCCCTTTTCAGTAACATAGTGGATCTTATTTTTATACATGAGTATCTCTTGAAAATGAAAGTGTTTATATTAAGAGATCAGAGTTGGAGATTTATTTCACTTAATTATCTGGTTGGACAGTTAATATGGTTCATGTATCCTTTTCTTTTATTTTAAGATTCTGTCTTGAATGCAGATAAAAGCAAGATAACTTGAACTACCAGTTTTCTTTTCAGTATAAGCAGAGGCTACTCCTAACCTATATACTACTGTGTGTAAAGGTGATAGATCAAAGTCAGTGTGGGCATGAGAGAACATTAAAGGCAAACAGTCCTCCACTGGGTCAGGGTGCAAGAGTTTAATTATTCAAACTTTTATATTTGCTTCTGTTCTTATATAAACTGAATTGCATGATTCTATTGTTTACAAACTAAGAATACAATTGTTATTCAGCAGAGTGACTTTTAATTTAAATTGGCTTATTTTTTTTACACAAAACAAGTGAGGTCATTAGATCCCCCCCCCCAATAATTGTCAAACAAGAAAGCCATTTTAAAAAATGAAATGTTTGCAAAATCAAGACTTTTTCTTTTACTAGAACTCCACTTATTTCTGGGGAGACTATCTCAGTAACTTTAAATGCAGGACTGCTTTGAGCAAAGTAAAAATTAGATTAAAGGCCAATGTGACTTTTTTTTTTATTGCTGTTGCCCAAATAAACTATGAACTTTCCTTCCAAAACCTAATGCTCTAAAATTTTTACGAAGAAGAGAATTTTTTGACACTTTACAAGACTGATCTGGTAATTTGTAAATCATCTTTAGTAAATCACTGATTTTTTTTTTTTAAATCATCTTTAATTTTCAGTGTTTGGACTATAATCATCCAACTTTTTGTATGAAAATTATAAAATTGTCATTGGCATGCTATGTAGATAAACATAAATTATCAATGACCAGTTGCTGAAAATGCAAACTAATTATGTTTCCCACTTGGCAGTTGTATTTATCATTGAATAATGTGTTGACTAAATGTTGAAATTTGAACACTTTATTTCTAACATCTTATTACAGCACCTGAAGTGCACACAAAACTTGGCAGCCTGAGAGGTGAGTATGTGACTGTAAAGGGGACAGAAACTGGAGTTCATGCTTTCCTGGGCATCCCATTTGCCAAACCACCTGTTGGTCCTTCACTGAGACTGGCTGCACCTCAGCCTGTAGAAGGATGGGAAGGAGTAAGAGATGCCACCAAGCAGCCTCCTATGTAAGATATGTGGGCTCAAAACTTTCCTGCCATGTTAGAAGGAATTATTTGTAGTTCCCTTACACTTGGTCCTCTCCATACAACTGTACAGGAAGCGCACGCTTATGTGCTCATTGCTAAAGAAAATGTTTAATCCTGCCAATTAGGCAGTGCATGATAATGAGTGAGGTTCCTGCCTTTTTGCTCTACCTAAGCCCTACAGTTAGCTTGAAGGTTATGCCTACAGCCTCTCTGAGGAGAAGAGCCACGACACCAGCAAGCATGCCCTCCCACACAACAGTCTGCTGCCCTGAGCCAGCTGGTATGGCTGTCTTGCCATGCCGCCGAGAAGCTGCCAGCAGTGAACTGCTCCTCCTTTGCCATTTTGAGAAAAAGAAGCCTTTATTGCTGGGTTATAGAGGCCATTTCCATCGACTACTCTATTAAGGGCCTTCCTGTATCCAAGGGTGTGGGAGCACATTCTACTTGGGGTATGGCAACTCCTTGGGCTTTCTTTAGTGGGTGCCTTTGGTTGACATTTGCTGCTTCAGCCACTTTAGATCCACACATTTTTGTCTGGTATTATACTTAGGATGAGGGCCTCTCCTGTGGCCCAATCTGTACTTTCAGATGGCACCACCCTGCCCTGAGGCACAGGTATCCTTTCGTTGGGGCACTTGGACAAGTTCAGTACAGTTGTACCGAGAAAACTAAGTGCAGGAGAACATAAGGGCACAGGTGTACAGAACTGTTCCCCAAAGGAGAAGAACTTGTACAATGTGCTTACGCTCAGTAAACAGTGACTGGAGACTGAGGAATGTGTATGATAATAGGTGTCAAGTGGCCCTCACTCTTGTGAGGTCTGACCAGCAGTTTCCCCCACTTGAACGGGATGCTTGCTTCAGAAGATAGAACTGGAGGTCACTCAGTGACCAAGACTCAGCTTTTCCTTTTCTTTCCTTTTATTTTTGAAAAGTCATCAAGGCCAAGCACAGCCAAGCACAGGCCAAGCACAGTCAAGCACAGGTGAAAAACCTTTAAATACAACACAAATAGAGGGTCAAGGAAAATGTAACCCAAGAACCCATAATGAATCAAGATAACCCAAAATCAAATACTCAGTTTTTAAATTACTAAAACCCAATCTTGAAACAAGTAGAAAATACTCACATCTAAAGCACCCCAAATACTAAATACATCTTAAAACACTGTTCAATAATGATTTTTAACCTTACAACTTTAGCAGCTTTTAACTTTTAAACTCTTAAAATACACTCCATTTTAACTATACTTTTAAACCCACATGATTTTATAAATATGACATTTTAACTTACATTTCAAACACACAATTTTTTAACACATCACATTTAACCTAAACTTGATCAAATGACTTTCCAAATGCAGCTACAAAGACACATATCACAAATGGATGCTCACCGGCTACTTCTTCCTTGTTTGAAACAAGCTTTAGTCCTGCAGTCTTTTCCAAAGTCCAAACTCTCCAACCATTTCTCTCACACACTGCTTACTCTCCACTGCCCTGTGAGTAACTATACCTCCAAGCTCCCTTAATCACTGGATCATTCCCACCTGGTGCAATCAACCAACTGCTCTAAGGCTGGGAAGCACACTCAGCTCTAAAGCACTCAGGTAGAGAGGGTGTGGCCTGCAGCTCAGCTCAACACCTCCCACTCAATCTTCCCACGGAAACCGCTGGAAAGATCGCACACAGTGAACGAGTGGTCAGAGATTTCTTCCTGGGCCTCCTGCCTGCTCCTCCACTGGCAGCAGGACCAAACGTTGGACGTCCTGGTGAAGAATTGTGGACTGAAGGTCCCTCCGAATGCTGGAGGCAGGATGCTTGGACGCTGATGTTGCAGGCCTCACCTCAGGAACACAGGAGCTTGCCACAACTCTAACATTCACATCCTGTGCAATGCCTCTGGGGTCTGGGTTGACACTGATGACTCTCCCAAGCTTAAAATGACCCCTCAATGCATTCTGGTAACACAGCCAAACAATATCTCCAACTGCAACATTCCTCTGTGTGGTGTGCCATTTACTCCTCACGAAGACATTAGGACCGGCAAGTTGGCTCAAGGACCTCCAGAATTTATTTACCTGGTGCTGCATTTCCTGAAGTCTCTTATAGGGATAGCTTGTGAAGTTGAATGTTTTCCAGTCACCACTTGATGATGCTCGTCCCAACAGAAGTGTATTGGGTGTAATGCACTGCACAGTGTTTTCATGGCTTTGCACCCTGGCATCAATGGGGCGCTCATTAGAAAGATTAGCGGCTAGCTGAAGTGTTGTCTGAAGTTCGCTGTAACTGAGCCCTGAATCTCTTCCCAGACTCTGGAATGCCTTCTTCACAATCCGAACAGCTGCTTCAGCAGAGCCATTTCGATGAGGTGAATCAGCTGGCTGGATTTTCCAATGCCAGTTGGTTCCATTTTGAGCTGAAGTCTCCTCCACAGCAGACCTGTCGAGGCCATCTAAAAACTGATACAACTCTTTCAGAACAGGCTTGGCACCGACAAAATTGGTCCCTGGATCGGACCAAATCTTCTTAGGATGCCCTCGAATTGCTGTAAACTTCTGATAAGCCATCAGAAAGCTTTCAGTCGACATGGTGTTGGCTAGCTCTGTGTGGATTGCTCTACTGGCCATACAGCAGAATACAACTCCCCAAACCTTCATTGTGACTCTCTTCTTCACATCATCTTTAAGCAGATAAAGTCCAAACAGGTCAACTGCTGTGAACTCAATTGGGGATGCTGGCCCAGTTCTCTCTTGAGGCAGATCACCCATCACTTGCTGGCATCTTCTAGCTCTGGCTTTCTTGCAAATCACACAGTTTTCAATGACCCTTTGAGCAATTCTTCATCCACTGATGACCCATGTTCTCTTTCTCACCTTCAATAGAGTTGCAGCCACTCCCTCATGACCCTTGCTGTGAGCTTCACGAACCAACAGAGTTACGACCCAGGCTCTGTAAGGTATGAGGGGGACACCAACTTTGTCTTCTTTAAAAGCCTGGACTCTCCCACCACAGACCAGTAGCCCAGTTTCTTCCTCTTTGAAGACTACCAGCCGGTCTATTGTGGTAGTTGGAAAAGTCACACCCTCTTGTGCAGCAAGGAAAAGGTCTCTTAAAGCATCTTGGTGCTCCGTTGCAGTGATGACCCCGGCTGATGAAACCGCCTCCCACTTTGGGGTTCCCAGGATCTTATTTTTAGCTGCAAAGCACTTTGCTGCCCTCCAGACCCGAGCGACTGTCTTAACCAGGTGAGTCAAATTGCTGAACCGCCCTTCATCCATCAGGTTTCGGACAGCAGCACCAGCAGGTGGCCTCTGACGCTCCAGATCTGGTGGCTCTTTCTTCACCTGAGCTCTTGTGAGTGCGGCAACAAATGATTTCTTCTGCATTTTTCCAACACTCTCTCTGGCAGTGGCTGATACATCCTTTGCAGACTTAATTGGCCACTCATCAGCTGGTAGACTCAGGAACTCTGGTCCTTGCTGCCATGGCGACTTTTCATCCAAATCTTTTGGACCAGCCCCGCGCGTAATGATATCAGCAATGTTCAGTGGCCCAGGGATCCACCACCAATCCTGAAGTTGCGTGCTGCTTTGGATTTCTCCAATCTTGTTAGCGAAAAAGGTCTGAAAGCCATATCTCTCACGTTGAATTGCACCAAGGACTGTTTGCCTGTCAACAAAGTGATACCATTGCTTGATTGTAGATTGTATCAGGTAGCGGCATCGGGAAAAGCGCACCCCCCATGCCACTCTAAAAACCATCACTGCGCAGGTATCTTCTTTACCCGAGTCTCCGACCTCTAAAGTCTGGCGGCGATGGAGCATCCAGTAATGGGGGCAGGTTTGAATGAGCTGGAAGCTCCTAGCTGGAACTCTGCACGTCAGCGGCACAGGACAATGGTCATTAGCAGTTGGGATTGAATGGCAGCTGCTTCCGGCAGACTCCTGTGTGTCTGAGCAGCCCTATTTAGGGACCGCACTGCTCACCCCAACTGGGGAAAGGCCTAGAAAAGGTGGCCTAAACATTGCCCACTCAGCACAGCACCCGGAAAGGAAACCGCACCTGTCGGGACATTCCACTATGCGGTTGAAAAATAAAAACAATACCATTTAGAATTGCAGCATGGAACATAAGGACACTCCTGGATGCCAGTCCGGACAGACCACAGCGCAGAACAGCACTCGTTGCCAGCGAGCCGAAGCGTTACAATGTGGATGTGGCAGCACTCAGTGAGACCCGACTCCTCGAGGAAGGCTCACTCAATGAAGTAGGAGAAGGTTATAAATTCTTTTGGAAAGGATACCCCATTGGCGGTCAACTCCTTCATGGAGTTGGTTTTGCAATCAAGAACAGCCTCCTGCATAAGCTCACAGAATCACCCGTGGGTGTCAGTGAAAGGCTCATGACTCTTCGCATCCCCCTTGCAAAATGCAGGTATGTCACTTTGGTAAGTGCCTATGCACCAACTCTGCCATCGAACGCTGAAGAGAAGGACCGCTTCTACCAGGCACTTGATGACATCCTCAGTCACATCCCGAAGGGTGACAAAATCATGCTGCTTGGTGATTTCAATGCAAGAGTCGGAAAGAACTTGCAAAACTGGAATGGTGTGATTGGTGCCCATGGCATTGGAAAAGTCAACCCCAATGGCATGAGACTTCTTAGTCTCTGTGCGGAACATGATCTTACCATCATTAACACAATCTTTCAGCAAAAGAACAAATATAAGGCATCCTGGATGCATCCCAGGTCCAAACATTGGCACCTGATCGACTATGTGATCGTGAGGAGGGCTGACCTCAAGGACATGCTCATCACAACAGCTATGCGAGGGGCAGACTGCTGGACCGACCACTGTATGATTCTGTCAAAGGTCAGAATGCATGTTCAGCCCCTAGCTCGCCACGGTGGCCCAAAGAGGAAAACACTCCACTGTGCCAGACTCTCCAGCAGCGACATCTGTGACAACTTCCGTCACTCCCTAGCTGAGAGGCTGGCAGGTATTGAACAACTGATCATCTCAGAGTCTGGGATGGATGAGAAGTGGACCGCTCTATCCACCATCCTCTTTGACACTGCAGCCCAAGCCATCGGTTTCAAAACCAAGAAACATCAGGACTGGTTTGACCAGAATGCTGGAGAGATCTCCACCCTCCTGGAGAGAATGCACAGGGCACACAGAGCCACCTTGAACAACCCACAATCCCAATTCCATAAGAAGCAATGGCAAGCCCTTCGTTCTGAGGTCCAAACAACTCTCAGGAAACTGCAAGATGAGTGGTGGATCTCAAAGGCCAACGAAATCCAGACTCATGCTGATAGAAACGATATGCACAGTTTCTATGATGCAGTCAAAACCATCTACAGCCCCAGAAAGTGCTCCCTGGCACCTGTGAGATCTGTTGATGGATCTTCTTTAATCAAGGATCAGGCCATGATAGTGGAGCGGTGGGCTGAGCATTTTAACACCGTGCTTAACCAGCCCACCTCAGTGGACCCAACTGTCCTTGCAGAGCTCCCTGAACATCCTACCTTGCCAGATCTCAACCTCGCCCCAACCTTCAAAGAAATCCTGCATGCAGTAAAAACCCTGAAAAACAATAAATCCCCTGGACCTGACGGCATCCCAGCTGAACTTCTCAAGGAAGGAGGCTACCTCTGTACTCGGACACTGCATCTCTATATCTCAGAGGTGTGGAGACGAGAGTGTGTCCCACAACAGTGGAAAGACAGCAACATTGTGACCATCTACAAGAACAAAGGAGACAAATCCATCTGCTCCAATAGTAGGGGTATCTCTCTGTTGGCCACTGCTGGAAAGGTCCTTGCCAAGGTCATGCTCCGCAGACTCATCTCTGCAATATCAGAGCGGGTCACCACAGAGTCACAGTGTGGTTTTCGGAAGAACAGGGGGACAGTTGACATGATCTTTGTGACGCGTCAGCTCCAAAAGAAATGTCGGGAGCAGCATAAGGACCTGTTCATTGCCTTTGTCGACCTGTCAAAGGCATTTGACACAGTGAACAGGGAACTACTGTGGCAAGTCCTGAAGAGATTTGGGTGTCCACCCAAGTTTCTCACCATCCTTGCGCAGTTCCACTCTGGGATGATGGCCCGAGTGGTAGTGGGAAGGCACTGCTCAGAACCTTTTGGAGTGCAAACCGGAGTGAGGCAAGGCTGTGTGCTGGCCCCAGTTCTCTTCAACATCTTCCTTGTCTGTGTAACAACTCTGCTACGTAGGAGGGTGGAGAAGCAAGCTGGAGTTACCATTGACTTCAGGCTTGATGGTAACCTGTTCAACATCAGAAGGCTACAGGCAAATTCCAAGCTGACATCAGAGACCATCATTGAGCTACAATATGCCGATGACTGTGCCCTGGTTGCCCATACACCAGACGCTCTACAAAACATCCTCTCGGCAGCTGTAACTGCATACACCAGAATGGGACTGACAATCAACACCCAGAAGACAGAGGTACTCTGTCAGTCCAGTACTGACCCCCCACAAAACCCAATAACCCTCACAGCAACAGGGCAACAGCTGCTCACAGTGCCCACATTCAAATACCTGGGGAGCATAATGTCTGACACCTGCTCAATGGATGACGAGATCCAGAACCGCCTCAAGCAAGCATCAGCATCTTTTGGTCGTCTAAGGAGAAGGGTTCTTCAGAACAGCAACCTCAAACTCCACACCAAAGTGCTGGTCTACAGAGCTGTATGTATCACCACCCTACTGTATGGATGTGAGGCATGGACTATTTACAGCCGCCATCTGAGAAGCTTGGAAACCTTCCATGTAAGATGTCTCCAGAAGATCCTTGGCATCACTTGGAAGGACAGAGTGCTGCACACAGAAGTGCTGGAGAGAGCTGGCAGCTGCAGCATGGAGTCCATCATGGCCCAGCATCAACTCAAGTGGTTGGGGCATGCCATCCGGATGCCCAGCCACAGACTCCCACGCAGAATCCTGTATGGTCAGTTACACCGTGGCCAACGCAGCGCTGGTGGGCAGAAGAAGCGCTTCAAAGACCAAATGAAGTCCATCCTCATCCTGGAGGAACTCGCTTCCTGCCGAGACATCTGGCGCTTCCACTCCTCACAGGGAGTGGATTATATGGAGGAACAGCGCACACAACACCGGACAGCAAAGCGTGCAAAAAGGCATGCTCGCCAAGTCCCCCCTGCTCCCCCCAGCACCTCCTTCATATGCCCGGTCTGTAACCGAATCTGCAGATCCAGGATTGGACTATTCAAACACCAGCAGACTCACAAATAAAGAAGATGGTCATCATCGAATCAATGGACTACCAGAGAGAGAGACCATTGCTTGACTTGAATTCGGCTATGTTGCTCAAAGTACTTCTTCAACCGGGTGGCAAATACTGCTCCACAAAGCTCTGCCTTGACTACTTCCCCCTTGTGGTCTAAGGGAGTTAGTTTAGCTTTAGACTCCACCAGCCTCACTGTACAACCTTGGTCACAGGCCCACCGCAGATACAGGATGGCACCATAAGCATGCTCGCTGCCATCAGAGAAGGTAATTGCGTTAGGCTCAGCCGATGCGTCCACTGGCATCAGAGCTCTGTGAAACTTGACCTTACTCAGCTGGGCATATTCTTCAAAGAGGCTGATGGCATCTTCGCTGAGCTTTCCTGATAGCGCAAGGTCCCAAGTATCTTTGATGGTGCTGCACTTGGGTTTGGCCTCCTGAAATGCTTGCCGAACCAAAATGGTCCCTTTCTGCTTTACAGGCATCATCAGACCAATCGGGTCATACAGTCCAGAAACTTGGCTGAATAACTCTCGTCGTGTCAGTGGGTCTGGCATCTGGGCTCTCACCTGCTCCAATTGAAGGTCCTGGCCGAGTCTCATTTTCCTCTTCCTCTTTGAGAAATTTATCCCAACCATGACATAAAGCTCATCATCCTCCAGGGAGTAGCCAAGGCCAAGAGCTTTATTGTCCTCCTCTTTGAGCTGATTCGGTAGGATCACAGTCTTTGGAATAACCACCTGTTCCTGTCTTCCAGCAGACTCCCCCCCTACTTTGGCCAGAGAAGACCCACGGCTTCAACTCAAACCCTCCTGCTTTCAGGATCTGCTCTACATTTTCTGTAATGACTTTGAGCTGGTCTAAGTTGTCATGAGAGGTTAACAAGTCATCGATATAGCTGTCCTCCTGCAGTACTCGACGCTCTTCCTCAAGATGGCTGAACTGAGGGAGATTAGCCGTCTCTCTCATGGCAAATTGAGCAATACAACCTGCTGGCTTATGTCCAATATTAACTCTCGTGACTACATATTCACCCAGCTCCTCCTCTTCAGAGCCACGCCACAGGAACCTATGCAAATGCACCTCTTGGTCTTCAATCCACACTGAATTGTACATTTTCTTTATGTCTCCCAACGCAGCAAAAGCTCCCCTGCGGAATTTGAGAAGCACAGCACGGATGGAATTGAGGACGTCTGGGCCTTTTAGCAGGAGATCATTAAGACTCAGCCCTCTGCACTTTTGACTACTGTTCCAGACAAGTCTCACCGGAGTTGTAACGGAGTGTGGATTGGGTGCGATGAGGTGGCTGATGTACCATACTGGACCAGTCCATGTATAAAGGATGTCTTTAGGCAACTTCATTGCAGCCCGGTGCTCGACCATCTCGTGAATTTGCGCAGCATAGGCAGCCTTCCACTCTGGCTCCCTAGCCAGCTGCCTCTCAGTCCTGAAGAATGTGACCTCAACTGCACTCCTGTTGCTTGGTAATGAGGCTGGATCTGCTACCCAAGGGTACTTGGCGTGCCAGTGAGGCCTCTCACTGTGATCATTGGCAGCTACATATGTGAGGCCACTCTTTACCACCTCCAGCTCCCTTTCTTCAGCGAGGGTCATTTCCTTGCCACCTGGCTGGCAGTTCCTACAGCGACAGCCCCCACATCTCAGGACGCAACCAGCGCCAATACTATCCCATTTCCACCATTCGAGGAAGTTGGAAGTAGTAGCTGCACAACTAGATTGATGAGGTTGGACGGCAATTGAGGCTTGCTGGCTTTGTGGAGGATAAATGGGGACTGCGCAGGTATGTTCTTCATACTTTACAGCAGCAGTTCTCATAGACCTTGCGAAGTGCGCTCTTGATGTGTAGGCTGATATAGTGACCTCTTCAAACAGCTCAGGATGAGTGCCCGCAACTGCCTTTCCCATTGGTCCATCCCACAGCACGAGGTCCCCCATTGTGCGAATCTTCTGCGTAGCCAGCTGACCCTCCTTGTGACTTACAAGGAGCTGGATCTCTCTTGGTCTTACCAGGTCACTGAGCGGGACACCTGGGAAGAACTCTTGCAGTTTTTTGGCTGACATGTCTGTGGATATCTGCAATGCTGTCTAAGCCATAGCAAATCAGCTGGTGGGACTTGAGAGTACCTCTTGAGGTGTTAATATGAATTTTCAGGAGGTACCACTTGGTTTTAACATAAATTTTCATGCCTCCTACACCATGGACCACAAGCGTGATGTCTTCACTTCTAAGATTAAGCCGACCTGCTGCCTCATGGGTGATATAATTAGTGTCAGAAGCTAGGTCGATTAGCGTCCCAATTTTCTGCCCAGCATTAGCTGTTACCTCCAGTAGCATCATGATGACAGGCCACTCCGCTAGGCCGCTCTCTGCCAGAAGACTTAAGTGACTCTTTGTGACATGGGAGGTGCTCGCTACTGTGTTGCAGAATGCATCCCGGCATTGTTGGGCTAATTCAGGCGAGAGCTTTCTGAAGAATTCTTCCTGGGCCTCGGTGTAATTCCTCTTATTGCCACCTCCCACTGCACTGCCTTTGCTCCTCCTCTGGGCCGTGCTGCCTCTGGATGCTCCAGCATTGGGACACAGATAGTAGTGGTGGTCTGTGGCTCTCTTGCCTTCACACTCAGGATTTTTGCACAGGAATGAAGTCTTGCAGTGATTGTCGTCATCATGGACCTCCAGACATTTCCAGCAGGCTCCCAGCTTTTGCACTGCATCCTTCTTCTCTGTGAACTTGAGCACACGGAACTTTTTGCAGAAGTACAGCTTTTTCTTATGCTTGATGTCCCCACAGACAACGCATCCTGAGAGACGGCTACTTGACTGGTTTGAGGCTCTGGTTCTGGCTTGCCTTTGCTCAGATCAAGTCTCTTTCCTTGGCGGCTCTTCATCCCTCAATTGATCCAGCTGTTCATAGATGCTCTCTTGACTCTTGAGGAAGGCCAGAAGACTGTCAAAGCGCTTCTCTGGTTCGGCACTGATCCTCTCAGCTGCATAGAGAAGCCACTCTTTCTTCAACGCATCAAGAAGCTTGCTTTCAACTGACTGTCACCAGAGGGTTTTTTAAAGTACCAGTGTCACCAAGGTCACTCAGGTCTTCAAGGGCTTTCTCAACAGCTTGGATGAGCTCTACAATTTTCCTGGGCTGGTGACTTTTGGCAGCTGGAAATCTCTGGAGCTCCTCAACTATTTCAATAGCGATTGCAGTTTGGCTTCCAAACCGGTTCTCCAGGACACAAAAGATGTCATCTGCTGTACTGTAGGTCATCAGCCGAAGATCTCTCATTATTTTCTCATCCAAACTGTCCAGAAGCTGGAACTTTTTGACTTCCTTTGACCCAGTGGGTTCTCCTCGTCTCTGAAGGGCCTCCCAGTCTTTTTTCCAGCAATGAAAGGCTCGCCTGATGCCAGTAAACTTGGTGAGGGAGGTTGGCTTCAGTCTAATGGCTGATGTTGGGTAGCAGATGGAAGCTGCACTCACAACTCTTTCGGCGTCTTCTTTAGCTTTTGCTTGAATAAACTCTGCTTTTCTTGACACCAACTGAAGAATGGACTGCTCAAGCTCTCGCACACACAGCTGGAAGTCTTTCTGCTCAACAGGAGGGGCCCAACACTTCCACTGTGTGTATAGCTCTTTTGCCCTCTTAACCAGACTTTCCATGTAATCAAACATGAAGTCAAAGGCCTCCTTATTTCCGCCAGGTTCAAAGGAAATCACACTCTTTACCTTCTCCTCTGCAGCTTTTACCACCATCATCAGTTCCTCCTCTCCAAAGTTGGCCCAAATTGTCTTTTGGATGAGGTCCTTCAGCTCTTTCAGTTTCACCTCACACTCACTTGCAGTTTTCCCAATATCGGCCTTTTGCTGCTCGCTCAACCCGGGAATTTCTTCAGGATCTGCATCCAACTCCGCCTCTGCAAGGTACTGGGCCTCCACATCATCATTGGCTTCCATGACTTTGTTGGCCTCAACTATGAGCTTTTTGAAACTGTCTCTGACCTCCTCTTCGGGCATTATGGCATGCATCCGGACAATGCTGTTGGCCAGCCGGGAGAATTACCGCTTCGCAGATGTCCTATTGGCTTTAAGCTGCTCCAGTGACTTTGAGTCAGCCATCTTCTTTCCTGACAGGATTGAGTAAGGTGCTATTCAGTGGGTTTCCAGGCCTCTGGACTTCCAGGCCTGGCTGGTTGCTGTTCAGGGTTCTCTGTTCCAGTCTCTACAGCGGTTTTTCACTGTCAAGTGGCCCTCACTCTTGTGAGGTTTGACCAGCAGTTTCCCCTACTTGAACGGGATGCTTGCTTCGGAAGATAGAACTGGAAGTCACTCAGCGACCAAGACTCAGCTTTTCCTTTTCTTTCCTTTTATTTTTGAAAAGTCATCAAGGCCAAGCACAGCCAAGTACAGTCACGCACAGGTGAAAAACCTTTAAATACAACACAAATAGAGGGTCAAGGAAAATGTAACCCAAGAACCCATAATAAATCAACATAACCCAAAATCAAATACTCAGTTTTTAAATTACTAAAACCCAATCTTGAAACAAGTAGAAAATACTCACATCTAAAGCACCCCAAATACTAAATACATCTTAAAACACTGTTCAATAATGATTTTTAACCTTACAACTTTAGCAGCTTTTAACTTTTAAACTCTTAAAATACACTCCATTTTAACTATACTTTTAAACCCACATGATTTTATAAATATGACATTTTAACTTACATTTCAAACACACAATTTTTTAACACATCACATTTAACCTAAACTTGATCAAATGACTTTCCAAATGCAGCTACAAAGACACATATCACAAATGGATGCTCACCGGCTCCTTCTTCCTTGCTTGAAACAAGCTTTGGTCCTGCAGTCTTTTCCAAAGTCCAAACTCTCCAACCATTTCTCTCACACACTGCTTACTCTCCACTGCCCTGTGAGTAACTACCTCCAAGCTCCCTTAATCACTGGATCATTCCCACCTGGTGCAATCAACCAACTGCTCTCAGGCTGGGAAGCACACCCAGATCTAAAGCACTCAGGTAGAGAGGGTGTGGCCTGCAGCTCAGCTCAACAATAGGGGACTTGTGTAGTGCAAAAGGACAGGAATTCCACATCATCATGTACACTGTGCTTGATAGACAGGGTTAAAGGTTTGCTTCAGCGATGTGCATGTGATTCCTCCTTTCCTTTCCTTCCCCTCCTTTGCGGAACAGTGATCACACTTGTAACCTTGTGTTATTGTTGATAACATGTCTCTGTTTCAGGTACATCCAGTCCAGGAAGAGTCTTTTGTTAATGCTTGAGAAAATTGCTGCCATGAAGCCAGAACTCCCTGAAGTCTCAGAAGACTGTCTTTATCTCAACATTTACACTCCTGCAAACAGAACTCATGAGCCTAAGCTCCCAGTAAGAACTGCTTATTTTCCGGTTTTCAGTGTTGCTCCTCAGTTATTGAGATAAGGCTTTAAAAAAAAAGGCTTATCAGAGGGTTTGATATTTAGGTTTAAAATTGAATTTAAAACCTGAGGTTAATATATTTTACTTTGGCAATTTAACAATTTTGACTGCATCTTAAATAAATCTGTCATTCACTATCCCCTCGTTGCTATAAAAGGAAATCTTTACAATACAAAAAAAAAAAAACAGTGTTTTCTGGCAATACAGTATGTGCTTATTTTTCTCGGCACAATTAGGCCCGAGCACTGAAGGTGGTGTAAAGGCCTATTGCAATTGCTCAGTTGTTCCGGAAAATAAATTGGCAATTTGGGGGCCTAAACATATGTGATGTATTGAATTGGGGGGCATGGTTTACCTGAGACAAGGTGAGTATGTGATTGAGACACCTCAATCACACACACTCACCAGGTCTGACCAGGTGTCACCAGACAGGTGTGTGTAATTGAGACACGCTGAGAGACACGGAGGGGAGGACAGAGATGCTGACAGGGCCACAGAGATGCTGAGGGGAGCACAGAGACATTGACGGGGCCACAGAAACGGGAGCACGAGGACAGTGGCTGAGCACTTGTGGCGGAGAACGGCTTGGCATCATAGCGGCACTCTTTTTTTGGGGGGGGGGGGGGGGGTGCCGTCCGCAGCTGTTTAGAGCTGCCTGCAGTGAAGACAGCCAGATAGGTAGAGTGGTTCCTGTACTTAGGAGGGGAGGTCTGCTGCCTTCTTTAGATAGCCAAGGCCGGGCTATAGGTGAGTGCAAGTGCCAATCCTCTTCTGCCAGACTGTCCTGCTTTGGGCCAGGTTCCAGCTCTGGCTTGTCGTCATTCAGTGAAGCCTCCCCTTTGACGCTATCCTAAACTCGGACCCTGGGGGGGGGGGGGGGGGGTCTCTCTTCAACCAGGCGAGTTGAGTACAGCCTGCTGACTTTAATATATAATCGATATGTTCTTTTAATTACTTTTAACAACTTTATATGAAAATGTCTTTTATAGTTGTATACACACAAGAGGGAGTTTATGTCAAAGGGGTGAGTGTATGGTGGAATAGAGTGGCAAATAGTTCTGTGTGGTGCATGTGATTGCAGTGTTGTTTATTTGCAGTGCGTCCTAGAGAAAATGGCAGCTTTTAATTAGTTGTTCAGTTTTGTGTGTGGATATTTTTATCAGACTATTGATAACTCCATCCATCTTCTTCCGCTTAATCCTTTTCGGGTCACAGGGGGCTGGAGCCTATCCCAGCATCTTTGGGTGAGAGGCAGGGTGCACCCTGAACAGATCGCCAGTCCATCGCAGGGCCAACACAGAGAGACAGACAACCATCCACTTTCACAGTCATACCTGTGGACAATTTAGAATCTCCAGTTTGATGCCAGTTAACCTAACTTGTATGCTTTTGTGGGAGGAAACCTGAGAAATCCCGGAGTAAACCCACATAGACACGGGGAGAACATGCAAACTCCACACAGATCACTGTTGGTTGGGGGCTGGGATCGAACTCAGGATCCCCCGGCCAAGGGTGAGTTGCTCTTGATGATTCATTGCCCGGTATAGACCTCCCCTTTAGTGTTTGCTCTTCTGTTTAATAAAGTGCATTCTGGTGTGTATAAAACTGTGTCCAAAGTCATCCTTGAGGCTCTGACTGTTACAGCTGCTTTTAACCTATTGAGAACCCACAAACATTACACTGGTGGTAGCAGTGAGATATTAAAAATGTTAGAGACTCAGGATAACTTGTCCCTCCCTGAAAAGTCAAGTGATGGCCATGCTGTTACGTGTAGGCCAATTTTTATGCCTGAAACTTTTACGGCTACTGGATGAGAATGGTCAGATTGGGCTGAACAATTTGAGATGGCTGCTGATATTAATAACTGGGATGAATCTTTAAGGTTAAAATTTATGGGTCTCCTTTTACTGTATCTGGTTGGGCTAGAGAAGTGTACAGTGGACTACCATCCACCTAAAAAAAAACTGTGTGTCATTAAAGGCAGCCATGGGTAGATGTCTAGAGCCCTGTGATAGTGACGATTGGAACAGAGCAAGCTTCTCTTTTTGGAGGACACTGCGTAATGAAACCATGAGAGAGTTTGGCATCACGCTGAGACGTTTGGCTGCTAAAGCATATCTTTCAGTTGATATTAATACACAAGACCTTTTGGCTAAGGATCATTTTATTGCACATGTTGGAAATTGAGATTTGCGTATTAGTTTGTGCAGCACTAAACCAGTAACTCTTGAAGATGTAATTAATCTGGCTGCAGAACCTGAGCTTATCAGAGGCTTGGAAAGTAATAGCTTAGCCTCTAAAGCTAGAGAACGAGGGGTTACTGAGAATACTATCAGTGATGAGCATATAGTCACCTTGCTCGGGGTTGCTGAAGGCCTGCAACAGGAAGTTAAATCCCTGCAGGATAAAGTTCAAACCTTAGTCCCAGTTAAATCTGCTTCATTGCCCACTCTCCAAATTACCAGGTTCCCTCATCGATTCAGTAAGCTCACAACCAGGTGGGACGAGAGGAGTTGTGGATGCAATCATCACATACAGCAGAACTGCCTTTATTTGTGGGGAAACTAGAGGAAGCATGCACAGACAGCCAAATGCGCCCCCCCCCCCCCCCAGTCTCTGTTGTGGGCCCTGATTATCTAAAGGGTGGCTCTGGCTACCTCAAAGCTAGAATAGGTGGGTTTGATTGTCTTGTTTTAGTTGATATAGGAGCATATTGCTCAGTTAGCCCTAAATGTGTGTGGTGCTCTGTTACCAATGGAGGTTGTGAGTTACTAAGTTATGGGGATAATGCCACAGTTGCTAATGGAGGTGAGATGCACACGTTGGGTTGCTGCCAGACGGTGTGTCAATTTGATTCCCTAGCCCTTGTCACAGAATTTCTAGTGTCTGATGTTCCCTTTGAGGAGACATTGCTGGAGTTTTATTTTCTTTCAAAATATGATGCTGTGATTGATTTAGGAGAGAAAAAAACTTGCCACGTTATGGGTAAATCATTGCCTTGGTTCATTTAAACCCATCAATGGACCCACAGACAATCATTGTTCAGGCTGACGCTGTGGTACCCATAATTTGGGGTCAGGTTCAGAAAGGCTGGGGTAATTATGCTGAAAGAATGTTGGAGCCTTCTGAATCTCTCTCTAAGCATTGTCACCTTTTGGTTGCAAGAGTAGTGTGTAAAGTGCAACAGGGCAAGTTGCCAGTTAAGGTTATTAGTGTCACTGGTGATCCATTAACCCCTTGCACTCTGGTCAATTTCCCTAAAAACGCCAAAAAATAACGTACCCAAAGTAAATCAAAAGCTGTTCTTCAACCCTTTGCAGCATCTTCACGGGATTAGTCTCATTTAAAAGAAAACACTTTGAATTTTTTGGCAAAACAGTCATAATCTCTCTAAGTGCTCCTGCCACTGAGTAACAGTCATCTAAACATACTGAACTTGAAGAAAATAAATTTTGCCTGGGTGTTTTTTTGGATACAAATGCTTGCAAATAACACACAGCTGTCAGATCCGGGCTGGAAAATGCAACAGAAATGTAGAACCAAGTGTTATCCAGCTGAGGTCAAAATTTTGTAACAATACCACAAAAAATGAATATATTACACAGCTTTTTTCTTAGGTTGTTCCCAGGCGTTTTTGAACTGTGCCAAATTGTGCCAAATGGCACAGTTTGGAAAAACGTCTGTAACTTTTGAATGATTCAATATAGAAGCTTCATCTTGGGCTCTAATGAAAGGTGAAGGGCTGTGTGTGTGTGTGGGGGGGGTTGTTTATTCATTCATGAATGAATGAATGAACAAACAAGCCCCCACACACAAAGAAGCATGCCACGTAAAAAATGTGTGGCTTTTTTTTTTTACAAGAAAAAAATAACCTACAGTGCACTAAAAATTATACTAAAATATCTGTAATGTAGAAGATAACAACCCCCCCCCCCCCCGCTACAGAGGACGGACATCGCCCATCGCTCCATGACGGACCGCGGCGCATGCCGCTGTCTACTACGCACAGTTGTGCTAAAATATCTGCAATAATATCTGCAATCCGCTTCAAAAGAGTAGCGGGGGGGGGGGGGTCACGGTCCGGACGCGGCGCACGGACTGGACCCGGTCTTCATGTTGCGGTGACGCACAGTTGTAATTTACCGATCGGTCAAAAGTCATTTTGATTACAATTTTCAGGGATAAAGAATAATTTAGCTTATAACACTTACCTGTCCACAACAGCAGTGTCGTTGGCGAACTTCTCTTCCTCATTGTCAGACAAACATGACGCTGGTCCGCTTGTTACGGACTCATGGTTCTGGTCATGCGACCCGGTCAAACCATAATTCCATTATTGCGGTTTTGCGCTTCCATGATTGCGGTTTTGGCGAACGATTTTTCAAAACAAATAAGAACAGTAGTAAGAAAAAAAGACTGGCGAACGCGTGTGTGTCATCCAGCGGCTTAGACAAAACAGATTTTATGCAAGGGACCACCGCTTTCGAACTTCTGTGCTTCAATTGGCTCGCTGTATTCGCAGCCGTTGGTAGGCGGGTCCTTCTTGCTAGGTTTTCAGTCATTGGTTCTTCAAGGTTTCACAAACCCTATTCAAGGCTCTTATTAGTTGAATGAGAGGTCAATCACATCTAAACCAATCAAAACACTCCTTTGGCTTTCTGTTCGCGGCTGTGTCTGTAGTGGAAGAAAGGAAATGCAGGTTTTTTTTTTCAGTGCGCGTGCGTCCTAGGGCGCCCTCGTGCGCTCTAGGACGCAGAGACATGACCGCCCGCGGTACACCGGAGTGCAAGAGGTTTACAGTGAAGAGTGGCATGAAAGTGGGTACTTTGTTCCCCGACACTGAAGTGCAGGATGCTGTTGAGCATAGTGGCGAGTATGAGGGGGAACCTACCATTCCGCACATGGACAGTTGATAGCTGCTAAACCAGTTTGGAGTGCAGGATAAGGGCTTCTCCTGTGAAGAAGTAAAAGCAATCAGACAGTTGCTGCAAAGGAACCTACCAGTATTTAGTCGGGGTGAAACTGATTTAGGCAGAACTCACTTGATTATGCATGAAATCGACACTGGGAATGCTGCGCCAGGCGTGTCCCACTTCGTTTGCAACAGGAGGTGACCAACAATTTGAAGCAAATGCTTGCTACTGACATAATTCATCCCTCCTGTAGCCCTTGGGCAGGTCCAATTTGTTAAAAATAAGGAGGGCGGACTTCGTTTTTGTGTGGCGGTCAAAGGCGGAGACCTTGGCGGACTGATCCCAAGCTTTCTAAACTGGCTTTTGGTACGTGGAATGTCACCTCTCTGGTGGGGAAGGAGCCTGAGCTGGTGTACGAGGTTGAGAGATACCGGCTAGATATAGTCGGCCTCACCTCAACACACAGCTCTGGTTCCGGAACCAGTCTCCTGGAGAGGGACTGGAGCTTGGCCTTTTTTGGAGTTGTCCCGGGTGAGAGACGACGAGCAGGGGTGGGTATTCTTGTATCGCCCCACCTTGCTGCCTCTATATTGGAGTTTTCCCCGGTGGACGAAAGGGTTGCTTCCCTGCACCTTCGGGTTGGGAAACGGGTCCTGACCATCATTTGTGCCTATGCACCAAATGATGTTTCAGAGAACCCACCCTTTTTGGAGTCTCTGACGTGGGTGCTGGAGGGTGCTCCTCTTGGACACTCCATTGTCCTACTGGGGGACTTCAGTGCACACGAGGGCAATGACAGTGAAACCTGGAAGGGGGTGATTGGGAGGAACGGCCTGCCCGATCTGAACCCGAGAGGTGTTCAGTTATTGGACTTCTGTGCTAACCACAGTTTGTCCATAACGAACACCATGTTCAAGCATAAGGGTGTCCATGTGTGCACCTGGCACCAGGACACCCTAGGTTGCAGGTCGATGATCGATTTTGTTATCGTGTCATCAGACCTGCGACCGTATGTCTTGGACACGTGGGTAAAGAGAGGTGCAGAGCTGTCAACTGATCACCACTTGGTGGTGAGTTGGATCCGATGGCAGGGGAGGATGCCATTCAGACCTGGTAGACCCAAACGTATAGTGAGGGTGTGCTTGGAACGTCTGGCTGAGGCCCCTGTCCGGGAGTCTTCAACTCCCACCTCTGGAAGAACTTCAACCACATTCCGAGGGAGTCTGGAGACATGGAGTCTGAATGGACCATGTCCTCCACCTCTATTGTTGAAGCGGCGACCCAGAGCTGTGGCTGCAAGGTGGTTGGGGCATCTCGTGGTGGCAACCCCCAAACCAAGTGGTGGACACCAGTGGTGAGGGGGGCCATTAAGCTGAAGAAGGAGCCCAATCAGGCTTGGTTGGCTTGTGGGACTCCTGAAGCAGCTGAGGTGTACCAGCAGGCCAAGCGGAGTGCAGCTCGGGTGGTTGTTGAAGCAAAAACCCGGGTATGGGAGGAGTTCGGTGAGGCCATGGAACAAGACTTTTGGTCGGCCTGGAAGAGATTCTGGCAAACTGTCCGGCAGCTCAGGAGGAGGAAGCAGCTCCCTGTCCACACTGTGTATGGTGTGGATGGGGCACTGTTGACTTTAACTGGGGATATCATCGGGCGGTGGAAGGAATACTTTGAGGATCTCCTCAATCCCACTGATACGCCTTCCACAGAGGAAGCAGGGCTTGTGGACGAGGGGGATAACTCACCTATCACAGGGGCTGAGGTCGCCAAGGTGGTTAAAAATCTCTTTGGTGGCCGGGCCCCGGGCGTGGACGAGACTCGCCCTGAGTACCTCAAGGCCCTGGATGTTGTTGGGCTGTCATGGTTGACACGCCTCTGCAACATTGTATGGAGGTCGAGGACAGTGCCTTTGGCATGGCAAACTGGGGTGGTGGTTCCTCTCTTCAATAAAGGGCACCGGAGGGTGTGCTCCAACTTTAGAGGGATCACGCTCCTCAGCCTCCCTGGGAAGGTCTATGCCAAGGTATTGGAGAGGAGAGTCCGGCCGTTGGTCGAACCTCGGATTCAGGAGGAGCAGTGTGGTTTTCGTCCTGGCTGTGGCACATCGGACCAGCTCTTTACCCTCTCGAGAATTCTCGAGGGTTCGTGGGAGTTTGCCCAACCAGTTTACATGTGTTTTGTGGACTTGGAGAAGGCATTTGACCGCATCCCTCGTGGTTTTTTGTGGGGGGTGCTTCGGGACTATGGGGTATCGGGCTTGTTGTTACGAGCTATTCAGTCTCTATACGACCGTTGTGAGAGTTTGGTTCGTGTTGCCAGCACTCGGTCGGACTCCTTCCCAGTGAGAGTTGGACTCCGCCGGGGCTGCCCTTTGTCACCGATCCTGTTCATAATTTTTATGGACGGGATTTCTAGGCGCAGCCAGGGAATGGAGGGTGTCATGCTTGGTGACCACAGGATCTCATCTCAGTTGTTCGCAGATGATGTTGTCCTGTTGGCTTCATCCAGCAATGACCTACAGCTCTTGCTGGGACGGTTTGCCGCTGAGTGTGAAGCGGCTGGGATGAGAATCAGCACCTCCAAATGCGAGTCCATGGTCCTCAGCCGGAAAAAGGTGGATTGTCCTCTCCAGGTTGGGGACAGGCTCCTGCCCCAAGTGGAGGAGTTTAAGTATCTTGGGATCTTATTCACGAGTGAGGGGAGAATGGAGCGAGAGATTGACAGACAGATCGGAGCAGCATCTGCAGTGATGCGGACGTTGTACCGGTCTGTTGTGGTGAAGAGGGAGCTGAGTTCTAAGGCAAAGCTGTCGATTTACCAGTCAATCTATGTTCCTACTCTCACCTATGGTCACGAGCTTTGGGTAATGACCGAAAGAATGAGATTGCAGATACAAGCAGCTGAAATGAGCTTTCTCCGTAGGATTGCTGGACTCACCCTCAGAGATATGGTGAGGAGCCCAGTCATCCGGGAGAGGCTCAGAGTAGAACCGCTGCCCCTCCACATTGAAAGGAGTCAGTTGAGCTGGTATGGGCATCTGATTAGGATGCCTCCCACTTGAGGTGTTTCAGGCACGTCCCACTGGGAGGAGATCCCGGAGCAGACCCAGGACTCGCTGGAGAGACTATGTCTCCCAGCTGGTCTGGGAACGCCTTGGTATCTTCTCTGAAGAGCTGGAGCAGGTGGCTGGGGAGAGGGAAGTCTGGGCTTCTCTGCTTGAACTGCTGCCTCTGCGACCCGGACCTCCGGAAAAGCGGTAGAAGATGGATGGATGGACTTCGTTTTTGTGTTGAATATAGGAAACTTAATGATGTTACTCAAAAAGATTCATACCCCCTCCCTCGGATTGATAATGCCCTGGATAGCCTTAATCAGGCTTGTTGGTTTTCCACACTTGATTTATCCAGTGGCTGTTGGCAGGTAGAGGTGAGCCCTAAAGATCATCATAAAACGGCTTTCATTACACGCCAGGGATTATTTGAATTTAATGTTCTCAGCTTTGGTTTGTGGAATGTGCCTAGCACACTGCAGAGATCGATGGACCTGATTTTGTCTGATTTGCAGTGGACAACTTGTTTACTATACTTGGATGACATAATTGTTTTTGGTCGCTCATTTCAGGACCAGATAGATAGATAGATAGATAGATAGATAGATAGATAGATAGATAGATAGATAGATAGATAGATAGATAGATACTTTATTTCGAACAAAAAAGTATAACAAAAACAAAACAAATGACAAATGCAATAAAGTAACAGTATACAGTGTTAGAAAGGGAGAAGGAAGCACATCTTGATGGTGCGCTGGCGAAACGGAGATAAGCAAATCTTAAAGTTAAGCCATCAAAGTGTAACTTGTTCTCCAAAGTTCACTATTTGGGTCTTGTCATCTCCGCTGAAGGGGTGATGCCAGATCCAACTAAGGTTGAGGCAGTTAGGGGGAGGCCTGTTTTAACTACACTGATGGAAGTTCAAAGTTTTTTGGGCCTGGTCTCATATTACAAACGTTTTGTCCAAGGATTTGCTGACATTGCTTGGCCATTGCACCAGCTGACAGAGAAGGGGAGACGTTTTCAGTGGAGTCAACACTGCCAAGACAGACTTAAAACCAGTTTAACTACAGCTTCTCTGTTGACATATCCAGACCCAAATAAGCCATTTATTCTTGACACTGATGCCAGTGATATGGGGGGTTGGAGCAGTGTTATCCCTGGAGGAGGGGAGAGTTGAATGAGTGGTGGCATATACTAGTTGGGCTCTTACAAAACAAGACTGTGTAGTGGATTTATGGGTTTTATAGGTGTTTTATTGTTGGTACAAGTATTAATGTAAATATGAATGTGAGTTGGGATGAAAATTTCCTTTCCTTACACAAACATATCCTCGTAGGGCACCAGTCCAGATAATGGACAACTTTATAAATAATTCTTTTTTTGTACCAATTATGAATCAGTCTAAAAAAAAAAAAAACCCTTGTGAGGTCTTGTCTGCTGATAATCAAGAAGATGGACATGAAATCAAACAATAACTCCCATATTGTCATGAACCTCCCTGTGCGCTACTCCACAACGCACAGAGGAGGAGAAGGAAGGATGGATTTACTCACAGATCACACTAAAAACACATTTATTGATACAAAAATAGACAGACCGAAATAACATGAAACTTAGAGTCCGCCAGGACGCTCGACTGGTATGGGAGAAGAAGCTGGATAACAGCGTAGCAGTTGTGCCGCAAGGGGAAAACGCTACAGACAAGCGTAGCAGCACAACTGCAAACAGAAACGCTGACAGCACTTACTCACCGTGCAGGAACAGTCCGAGTCGTCCAAGTCTGCCAGCGAGAACACACACAAACAATCCTTCACAGATGTGACTGTCACACTGCGAAGAACAACCATGTGAACACGTACAATGGTCCAGCGGTGCCTGACTGGCAAAGAGCTGCCTAAGTACAAACACCGCTGGCGTGACAAATAGGAAACACCTGGGTGAGGCACGGGACAGATAATTACCAGGGCGAACAGCTGACTGTCAGAGAGAGAGGGGGCATGGTCGGACCGGCGAATGTTAGATAGCGCCCACCAGGAAGTAGGTCAAACAGCTGCCCAACAACCGCCGGCCAGAGCGGCGGCTACAGGCATGGAAAAGAAACAATACACAGACATGAAAACAATGAGAAATCAAAAGATAACATACATAATAAACCCAATGCTTGAGCCACCAAGAACGGTCAGAACCGAGCCTACAGGAAACACGGGCTCGGTTTGTGACACATATGTCATTTCAATAGTTTAATAAGAAATGTCAGAATATGGGGCGTGTGACGATGGGATGTCACCACTGTGTCTGATTATATTGTGTGATCATGTTATATTTCTAATGGTAAATGTCATTATGATTATTTGTTAAGGTACACACATAATAGTTTAGGATCTGTCTTTGTTTAATTTGAATGCCCTTAGGAGATAATTGTATGGTTAAGTGTTTTGGGTAAAATAATGAATGATAAGTTATTTCGCATACCTTTGCCAACATGCTTCCTGTAGGTGTCCAGGCAAAAGACTCCATTAGGAGTTTGAAGGCCTTATATAGGACACCAGCAGGGAGCAAATATGTATGGTTAGTCATAGGGGTGGTTTAATATTTGTAAATAGGGGTTAAGGTATTTATTTATGGAATTATTTATGACTATTTATTGTGTTGTTTATATATTTATATTGTGTATGTCTGGGGAAATTATTTATGTATTTTTATATATTACTGGGTATGTGTAAATGATGGAGGATTTGTTGTTTTACCTGGGATTGTGGTAGGGGCTAATCAGCCCTAATTGTCTCTGTCAGTATAAAACAGGTGTGATGAATGTGACCTAGTAGTAGTTCAGTTGTTCAGATGAGTTTAGATGAGATCGGATCAGGATAATTGAGAGAGAGATCCGAGTTAATCAGAATCGCCCAGGAGGATGAGAATCCAGATCATCAGAATGAAAGGAGATGATCAGAAGGATCAGAGTCATCATCGGCAATTATGGTTGTTAATTAGAATCTTGAGATCATCATATGAAAGGGGATGATCAGAGCAGGATGAATCGTTTGATCAGTATTATTGAAGTGGAGCATGAGAATCATGTCGGATGACTGGAACAATCTATCAGTAAGTTTATTGGAATAAATTGGAATAATTGAAAGAAGAATTTGCCTCAGACCTCGCCACGCGTTTCTCGTTCACATTTGCTGTCAGCAGTGATATTGTTACCCGACGTTGTGGCGTTTGGTGGACGGAAGGACTTATGGCGAGAGGAGCAAGTGAGGCAAGAGGAGCAGTCTGACCTGGAACGATTTACGTCGGTAGAGAATCATATTCATTGGAAGGAGTCGCAGGTGGCGGAACTGAGAAAGGATTATGAGAGCCGGGCTGAGCGTAGTGGTGACTTCGGCGCTTCGAGGGAGAATCCTAGGGTGGCGGCAAGTCGGGTCGGCCCGCGAGAGGATGATTTGCCGCTGCAGGTGCAGCCAAGGAGGCCACGAACGCATCACGAGCCCAGGCTGAATCCTCTCTCTTCCGAGGATGTCATCGAGCTGCCTGGCGTCGTTCGAGAGGATTGCTGCGGTCTGCTCGCTGGCGTGAAGAGGAATGGGCTGTTCATCTGGCTCCTCTACTCGCAGGTAAAGCGCGGAGCGCATGTGTTCTGATGGACATTGCAGACACGGATAATTGTGGAAAATTGAAAGAGGCTATTTTTTTAAAAATGTGAAGTCACGTCCGACATTTATGGGTGGAGGTTTCGGTCCCTGGACGTTTGTCAGGACGAGGTCCCCCACGAATTGTGTGTACGTCTGAAAGACCTGTTTTTGTAGATGGTTGAAACCAGAGACCTTAATACTTAAAGTAGAACTGAACTGAACGGCATTGAACGGCACTGGGTGATAGTACATACAATTATAAAGATAATTTATCATTGGCACCCCCTCCACAAATCCCGGAATCTTGGAGAAAATCGCGATTTTGAATTTCCCGCCCTGAAAAATCAGACAAATCCGCCGATTAACCGGAAGTGCAGCCGGAGTTCCGCGTGACGTCACGAGTGTGACACAGTCCTCCATGTTTACCATTGCGAGCACGTCGACACTGGTTGTTTTTGGTGCATTTTGTCGTGATAGTCGACTACAAAACACTTCCAACACCTGGGAAGATCTGTTCAGTGGCCAAGGAAAGCTGTCATGGCGACGAAAGAAAAGAAAGGGGAAGGAAAAGCGACCGGGAAGCGATGCGTTTCTAGATATAGATATTACAGTGATCCCTCACTTATCGTGTTTAATGGGGACCAGAACCGACCGCGAAAAGTGAAAAACCGCTAAGTAGCGTCACCCCCCCCCCCCCTCAAAGGGCGTCACAAGCACTATTTTGCACAAAAAGGCACAAGAGAACAGCGAAAAGTGCCACTAAGCAACACGAGCAGGGAGAGAAGCTGGGTAAAACGTCTCGGCCAATCAGCTTGCGAGGTAAAATGTCTCGGCCAATCAGCTTGCGAGGTAAAACGTCTCGGCCAATCAGCTTGTGAGATTCCCGAGCGGTGAAGAGGTGGGCGGAGAGGAGTGGAGCGGTGGTCAGAGAGGTGGATTTTGAGTTGTGCGAGCTCTCCGTGTTGATACCTGATGTTCTTAGAACATCAGGTTCTTTACCCAGCTCCAGCGAAGGAAGACCGCATTCATTGTTCTTTATCGCTCGTGTTGCTTAGTGGCACTTTTCGCTGTTCTCTTGTGCCTTTTTGTGCAAAATAGTGCTTGTGACGCCCTTGGGGGGGGGGGGGGTGACGCTACTTCGCGGTTTTTCACTTTTCGCGGTCGGTTCTGGTCCCCATTAAACGCGACAAGTGAGGGATCACTGTATTCCCCGGCAGCGGACCTCGCCTCTGCATCGCCGTCTGCCAGCTGCTGTCACAGATGCATCAGGTCGCTGTCTCCCGGGCTCGCCCTTGTGCACGCCTGCCACCTGCCACACTCCTGCATCCTCCTCTGTCTCGTCACCGATCCTGAATGCCTCTTCACTCTGAAAACTCTGGTTTTCTTGACTGCTGGAACGGCTATCATCTGCCATTGTTGTTTTGTTTAGGGATCACACTTGTGACGTCACGCAGCGTCGTCTGCACAACTTCCGGTTTGTTTGGCACTGCTAGCCAGAGGCAAAAGTTTATTGGCTTATAGCTTGGCCATCGCACGGCCTAAAAATTTCTTTTATGTGTTGAAAAATACAATAGGTAATAAGGAATTAATCTGCTATTCTACTTTTTGCGCCAAAAGGTGGGTTCAGTTCTACTTTAAAGACATTTCTGAACTATTGATTTTGGAGTAGTTTTCTGCGCATGGTGAACCCGGAACTGGGAGTCTGGATGCAGGAGCGGGACCCGAAGACTGCAGAGGGCGCTGCTCGTCTGGCGGAGGTTTTTCTGTCGGCCAACAGGAGAACTATCCGCAACCGTGGCAGCTCTTTCACTTTTCAGGAATGAGTTTAATGAGGGTCCAGCTCAGGTTAGACATTTTAACTCCAGACAGATCATCGGCAGACATAATAGAAAGGTAATGTCTTGCTATTAAATGGGCAATGGGGTCTTTGAAGTATTATTTATTGGGGCGTTATTTTGTATTGGAGACAGATCATTGGGCCCTACAGTGGTTGAACAAAATGAAGGACATAAACAGTCGTCTCACAGGGTGGTATGCATCCCTCCAACCTTGTAATTTTATTGTTCGGTATGTGGCAGGGAAAACCAACCTGGTAGCTGATGGCCTCTCACGAATACAGGACTCATAAGAGTACTGTATTCTCAGGAAAAGGGGGAGGAAATGTGACGATGGGATGTCACCACTGTGTCTGATTATATTGTGTGATCATGTTATATTTCTAATGGTAAATGTCATTATGATTATTTGTTAAAGTACACACATAATAGTTTAGGATCTGTCTTTGTTTAATTTGAATGCCCTTAGGAGATAATTGTATGGTTAAGTGTTTTGGGTAAAATAATGAATGATAAGTTATTTCGCATACCTTTGCCAACATGCTTCCTGTGGGTGTCCAGGCAAAAGACTCCATTAGGAGTTTGAAGGCACACCAGCAGGGAGCAAATATGTATGGTTAGTCATAGGGGTGGTTTAATATTTGTAAATAGGGGTTAAGGTATTTATTTATGGAATTATTTATGACTATTTATTGTGTTATTTATATATTTATATTGTGTATGTCTGGGGAAATTATTTATGTATTTTTATATATTACTGGGTATGTGTAAATGATGGAGGATTTGTTGTTTTACCTGGGATTGTGGTAGGGGCTAATCAGCCCTAATTGTCTCTGTCAGTATAAAACAGGTGTGATGATTGTGACCTAGTAGTAGTTCAGTTGTTCAGATGAGTTTAGATGAGATCGGATCAGGATAATTGAGAGAGAGATCCGAGTTAATCAGAATCGCCCAGGAGGATGAGAATCCAGATCATCAGAATGAAAGGAGATGATCAGAAGGATCAGAGTCATCATCGGCGATTATGGTTGTTAATTAGAATCTTGAGATCATCATATGAAAGGAGATGATCAGAGCAAGATGAATCGTTTGATCAGTATTATTGAATGGAGCATGAGAACCGTGTCGGATGTCGTGGACTATTTACTTCTAAGTTATAATAAATGGAAAATTGGAACTGAAGATTTTGCCTCGCCTCTTGCTCGCCACACGCCTCGCCTTGCTGCTCGTTCACAGGGCGACTGTGGCACAGGTGTAGTGTGACGACTACTGATCGAAGTGGGTACGATTCCCACTCTGTCGCAGTCTGCAGTCTCTGTCTGCAGTAAAGCACTTTGGTCATCCAGAGATGAGTAAAAGTGCTATATAAGTGAATGCATTTACCATTACCTTTTAGAATAGGTTAACACATTTGAATAACTTTAAAACAGAGAATTCAACATGTATCATGGGCATCATAGACTGAGTTACGGAGTATCACATGTGAATCAAACATTTGTGGAACCAAAGAAACCGTAGTGTCAGGAACCGAGCCGGCTTGGTTTCCCCCGGCTTGGTCCTGGCCTATGGGTATGTGCCACATTGTATGTATGTTAGTATGTATTTCTGTGTGCTTTGTCGTGCCCATAGCCACTGCCTTCTGGCCGGCAGCGGGGAGGCAGCCTCTTGTGCTCATGCTGGAGTGAGCGCTGTATAACTGTCTGCCGGTTGGACCACGCCCCCTCTCTACTGCTACCAGCTGATCCCACTCCTGTATGCCATCTTCCCACTCCTCACCCAGATGTAACTAATTTGTGAAACCAGCAATGCATGTTCTTAAGGAGCCTGTCTCCAGTCATGCATTGCTGACCATATGCCATCTTCCTGCTCCTCGCCCAGGTGTAACCAATTTGTGAAACCAGCAATGCATGTTCTTAAGGAGCCTGTCTCCAGTCATGCATTGCTGGGTCATTGTACTAGATATGCGGTCGTTAATCGCCGTATGCTAGTCAAGGTCATTAAAGGATCGTGTTTCTCTTGGTGCCCTATTTGGACTTACTCGGACAGCTCCAGCTCTGTGAGTATTAACTGTGTGTGTTTCTCCTGGTGGTCCTCACCCTAAGACTGTTGAGCATCTTGGAGGACTCCTTAAGCATCTGAGGAAACTATTGTTGAAACTGTGTGTTAGTATCTTGGTGTTTAATAAATGTGTGTGGTGTTCACCCAGCGCGTAAATCCTTATCCTTTTTCCCCTCGCCGTGCGCATTGGAGAAGCGCACGGGAGAGATTCATGACACATAGTTTAATTGGTCAGTAAACTGGAAATTGGAAAACCATAAAATAGCATTGGGTTAGAAAAGTGGATGCAATTTTATGAAGAAAATGATGACTAATGTCATGAATGGCCCCTCGGGGCAGAAAGACGAGACCCACGCGCTGAACTGCCGTTAGTAGAATTTATTACAAAAACAACAAATATAAAGTAAAACAAGATGCTCAAAACACAAAGTACAATGAGGGAGGAAAAACTTACGAGTATTACGCGCCAGAGCGAGGCAGGGCTTTGGCGGGGACAAAGAGAATATCCAAGACAGTGGCAAAGCGAAAATGAAAATCAAGCCCTTAAATAGGATCAGAATCCATTGACATAATAGGTGATAGGTGTGAGTCATCTGAGGGAGCAGGAGAAGGCAATAACACACAATCAGGACCAGCTGGAGAGCAGTGAGAGAGAGGCAAAGCAAAACTGACAGCTGACAGGGCACGCCCACACGACGCTTCATGCCCCTGACAGCTGTCAACAGTAAAAGTGTAATACTAGAGATGTAGTGAATAAAATAACATACCAAATAAATATAAAAAATACAGAATAAAAATATAACACTAACACAAACAGAAAAATGGCAAGGAGAACAAGAACACATAACCCCAAAAAGCATAAAATGCAACAGATGAGTAAATAAGCAGAAAAAGCCACGAGATCGAGTCTGGCAAGATCTCCAGCACTTGGCTCATGACAATCAACTATTTATAAAAATTGAAAATTGGTGTTACTCTGAAAAAGAACTTAAATTAATGAAAGAACAAAATGCATTTTGAAATTCTGATGGGGGTTTGCATGAAATTAAGTTAAAAGAACTTATACCAGGAATATTCTTAAGAATTAAATTTAAATTAAACAACAGACAGTCAGCCAAGCAGAATCATTGTGTCCCAGTAGGTATCAGGCAGTCCACGTGCCAACCTTGATTCAGCTGGATGTCCATGGATTCTGTTGATGGAGAGGCTAACAGACAGATTCTCCCACAAGACCGTGCTTCTGAAATCGCAATCGGGCTGTTTGTCAGCAAGCTGGGCGAGGCCTCCTCTTATGCATTGAAAAGGAATTTGTTTATTGTACAAAGTCCCATCAGAAATTCAAACTGGGGCAAGAACACGCCACAAATCCGTTTCTTCCGATGTTGGTGGTTTAAATGAGTTGGTTTAAGCTTAGAAAAAAATCAAACAAAATCTTCTTGCACAGTAATTTAAAGAAAAAGATTAAAATAAGAAAAAAGTGACCTTTAACCCCTTGCACTCTGGCCAATTTCCCTAAAAATGCCTAAAAATAACGTACCCAAAGTAAATCAAAAGCTGTTCTTCAACCCTTTGCAGCATCTTCATGGGGTTGGTCTCATTTAAAAGAAAACACTTTGAATTTTTGGGCAAAACAGTCATAATCTCTCTAAGTGCTCCTGCCACTGAGTAACAGTCATCTAAACATACTGAACTTGAAGAAAATAAAGTTTGCCTGGGTGTTTTTTTTCGATACAAATGCTTGCAAATAACACACAGCTGTCAGATACTGGCTGGAAAATGCAACAGAAATGTAGAACCAAGTGTTATCCAGCTGAGGTCAAAATTTTGTAACAATACCACAAAAAATGAATATATTACACAGCTTTTTTCTCAGGTTGTTCCCAGGCGTTTTTGAACTGTGCCAAATTGTGCCAAATGGCACAGTTTGGAAAAATGTCTATAACTTTTGAATGATTCAACAAAGAAGCTTCATCTTGGGCTCTAATGAAAGGTGACACTCAGGGCTGTGTGTGTGTGTGTGTGTGTGGGGGGGGGTTGTTTATTCATTCATGAATGAATGAATGAATAAACAATCCCCACACACACAAAGAAGCATGCCACGTAAAAAATGTGTGGCCTTTTTTTTACAAGAAAAAATAACCTACAGTGCAATAAAAATTATACTAAAATATCTGCAATGTAGAGGATAACAACTCCCCCCCCCCCGCTACAGAAGAGCGCAGAGCACAAAAAAACGGTCCGTCAATGGTCCGTCATGTGGTGATGACGCACAGTTGTAATTACCGATCGGTCGAAAGTCATTTTTATTACTGTTTTCAGTGATAAAGAATAATTTAGCTTATAACACTTACCTGTCCACAACAGCAGTGTCATTGGCAAACATCTGTTTCTCATTGTCAGACGAGCATGAAGCTGTTCCGCTTGTTACGACTTGTGGTTCTGGTCATGTGACCCAGTCAAACCATGATTCCATTATTGCGGTTTTGCGCTTCCATGATTGCGGTTTTGGCAAACAATTTTTCAAAACAAATAAGAACAGTAGTAATAAAAAAAGACTGGCGAACACTACCGTTACACATAGCGGCTTACACAAAACAGATTTTACGCACGGGATGCACGCTTTCAATCGTCGACCTAAGAAATGCTCCCTCCCATGGTTTAATAAGGACATTCTTCAGCTTATGAAAAAGAGAGATCTTGCTCTCAAAAGGTCTCTGGTCACTAAAACCAACACTGACCATTTCATTTTCAATAGTCTAAGGAACAAAGTGGTGTCTGAGCTTCGGAAAGCTAAGACTAATTACTTCCTTAGACTAACTGAGGAGGCCAATGGGAGCAGTTCTAAACTCTGGCAACACATTAATAGATTAACAAATTTGAGTAAACAAAAGCATTCAAAAATAAGTAGTCTCAAGGTAGATGATAACCTCACTGATAGTAATGAGTCCATGGCCAAAGTCTTCAACTGTTTTTTCACTGAATCCGTTCATAAATTGGCAAGTTATTTTAGACCACCTGAGTTATCCTCTAAGGAACATGTTAATGTTCACAACAGTTTACGCATTAAAGAGGTATCCAGTGATGCAGTTAAAGAGATTATTGGGAAAATTAATAACTCTATGGCAAAGGATGTTGATAACTTAAATGCTGCCTTAATTAAGAAACACCAGAATAGTCTGTTGGAGCCTATTACTCATTTAGTTAACTTGCCAATAAGGACAAATACCTTTCCAGAGAATTGGAAGACAGCAGTAATTACCCCGGTCTATAAGTCGGGAGACAAGGACTTAGCAAGCAACTACAGGCCGTTTGCCATATTGCCCGTAGTCTCAAAAATTTTGGAGAAGATTGTTGTATCAATTGATCAGCAACATTTAGAGTCCAACCAATTACTTTATTCACAGTAATTTAGGTTTAGACCTAAGTATTCCACAGAAACAGCTAACTGTTATTTTAGTGAGAAGGTCAAGGCTTTATTGATTAAGGGGCATGTTGTGGGGACCGTGTTTCTGGATCTAAAAAAGGCCTTTGACACGGTAAACCACACTGTCCTATTGTCGAAGTTAAAAGACCTCAAGATTTCAACTGAGGCAATACAGTGGTTTAGGTCATACCTGGAGGGGAGAGAACAATGTGTCAAAGTCAATGGGGAGAAATCTGGGCTGCTCACAAATAACATGGGAGTACCACAAGGATCTATACTAGGGCCATTGTTGTTCACAATATACATCAACGACTTGCCCGATAGTTGCTCAGGTGCCAACTGCCAGATGTATGCTGATGACACTGTAATCTATCTGTCTGCCAAAACGGCTAGCATGGCAGCTGAGTACCTGACCCAGGTTTTACAGAACATCTCTAAATGGCTTGTGTTGTCGCATTTAACCTTGAATGTCAAAAAAAAAAAACTGTTGCTATGTGTATCTCTATTAGAAACAGGCCCATGAATGATGTTTTTGATGTTAAAATTGGAAATGAGGTGCTTACTGAAGTGAATGAGGTCAAGTATTTAGGGATCATTCTAGACAGGAACCTGCAATTCGACAAGCAGGTGCATTACATTTGTAAGAAGGTCACACCCAATTTAAATTGCTTCCGTCTCATTAGAAGGGATTTGTCATTCAGAACTGCTCAAACATATGTGCACGCGATGATTCTTTCACATCTGTCATACTGTATCACATCTTGGTCACAAACATCTCAAATTACACTAAAACCCATAACTGCAATATATAAACAGGCTATAAAAATCTTGGACCGCAAACCAATGCGGTGGCATCACTGTGGTATTTTAGCCAAGCACAATCTTCTTTTGAAAATTTTATTATCTTCTGTAATATCAGACTGGTTTTTAAATGTCTATACAATCTTGTTTCACCTCCTTTCTCTGGTTTGGTGGCTAGACGCTCGAGCTCTAGCAGAGCATGCACACGAGCTTCCATCAATGGTGACTGCATTGTCACCATGTCTAGAACTTCATTTGGTCAGACTGCTTTCTCCATAAAAGGGGCAAACTTATGGAACTCTCTGCCAACTCACTTAAAATTGGAGACAAATGCCAACCTCTTCAACAGAGGCGCTAAAGATTGGCTAAAATCCCACCAGCAATGTGTGCATGTCTAGTCTGAATTGTGTTTGTTGTGATCATGGATCTCTTGCTCTATTTATAATTTGTAATGTATTTGTAATTTTAATTAACTTGTAAATTTTGTTTGTACAGCCTAATTTATGACCTATATAAGCCACCTATGGACTGGTGTTGAGAATTAGCACTTGTGCTATATACACCTATGCAAAACATCTGGTCTCTCCTTGTGACTGTACTAATGTAATTTGTTATGTCCATATTAAATAAAATAAAGAAAGAAAGAAAGAACTTCTCTGCTTCAATTGGCTCGTTGTATTCGCAGTCGTTGGTAGGCAGGTCCTTCTTGCTAGGTTTTCAGTCATTGGTTCTTCAAGGTTTCAGAGACCCAATTCAAGGCTCTTATTAGTCGAATGAAAGGTCAATCAAATCTAAACCAATCAAAGCACTCCTTTGGCTTTCTGTTCGCGGCTGTGTCTGTAGTGGAAGAACGGAAATGCAGCTTTTTTTTTTTTCAGTGTGCACTGAGATGCACAGTGCGCACTAGGACGCACAAGGACGCAGAGACGTGACCGCCCACGGTATCCCGGAGTGCAAGAGGTTAAAGAAAACAAAAAGAATTTTCACAGAACATGGAAGGCTCTGGGCCTACTTGAAGACAGGGAAAAAAATGGGAGAGCAGAGAAGGCTACAGCTTGACCAGTGCCCCAAAACTGAAACAAAGGAAAGTTTTTCCTAGGTGTGGCAGAATCTCACTGAATTTCATGGAACTGAGCTGAACCAATTACATTTGAGCTTCTTTGTTTGGCAGAAGTCATAAACTGACTAAAAAGGCAATGAAGATAGGTTTAGGAGCCCATTGGTCAGTTCAAATTTCTGAGGTGGGGGTCTCCCACAGAGCAGAGATAGAGACATTTGATATGAAGAGTGAAATCCTCCTAAGGTATGTGTGCTGAATAAAGCATAAATTCCTTCAGCTTTAGTGACTAAGATATTCTACTCAATAATAAGGGAACATACAATGTCTCTACATTGTAACTGTAATTAATTTGAGATAGTAAGCATGTAAAAATTAGTTTCTTCCTGAAATAAAGCAACACATTTCAAATCATATCAATAAAAGCATTTGAAACCACATTGTCCATCCCAAGAGTTCAGCCATGTCTTCAGTAGCAGATACTGTCTTGAGAGAAAGAATATGAATTAATTTATTTGTCCATAATGCATAAAATCCAATACAAAGAGAAAAAAAAAAATATTCCTGATTCGTCCATCAGATGGCACTGTGAAACTGTCTGGTTGTTTACTGGAGAATCTTGACTCCCATGGTCTGGATTATATCAACCATAAATCTGTCGATTTGAAACATTCCTTTGCCAAAGAGCAGAAAAGGGAGAATGACTAAGTCCTGGAGAAGGGATTAACTTTGACTTTATGGCCGATGGCTAGTGTTACAGCTCTGGTCCTTGGGTGAGAGAAGCAGTTCACGACCAGATTTTTGAGTTGATTTTTCTTCAGCAAAGAATGATTTTATAGATTAGAATTCAAGGTCAATGCTACAAGTGTAAATATGCAACTATGTAAAAAAAGCTTCTCAGTATGGTCACCTTTATGAAGCATTTTAAACATTATTTGCTGGGGAAGGAGTTTATTTTGAGAACTGACCATAACTCCTTGTGGTGACTACATAACTTTCAAGGTTTGGAAGGTCAGCTGGCTAAATGGTTAGACTGGCTTGCAAGTTTCCAATATAAGATTGTCCATCGTGCAGGCAAGTAAATGGCGTTCACTTATATAGCGCTTTTTCTCATCTCTGGATGACCAAAGCGCTTTACAGATCCTGCCATCCACGCACACATTCACACACTGATGGCGGCAGAGCTGCCATACACACACAGGCACTAGCCTGGCCACCAGGAGCAACTGGGGGTTCAGTGTCTTGCTCAAGGACACTTTGACATGCAGACTGCAGACAGTGGGAATCGAACCCGTGACCCTCCGATCAGTAGTCGGTCACACTACACCTGCGCCACAGAGTTGCCATCGTAATGCAGATGCTCTTTCAAGGTTACCAGCTTTTCTTGAAAAGTTGCAGCAGCCAAGCATGTATAGACCTCCCCTTTAGCGTTTGCTCTTCTGTTTAATAAAGAGCATTCTGGTGTGTATAAAACTGTGTCCAAAGTCATCTTTGAGGCTCTGACTGTTACAGGTGTTTTTAACCTATTGAGAACCCACAAACATTATACATAGCTAAAAAGTCGTGAAATTTTTCAGACCCCTCAGGCCTGGTGACAATTTACATATTTTCAAGCTCCCACCCAACAGTTTAATCAAAAAATATGAAATGTGGTCGACATTTACAATTCACCAAGGTAAACAAAAAAATCATGTGGGGCCGATTGCCTAAACCCAACAGGAAGTCGGCCATCTTGGATTTAAAGGTCAGTTTTGGCAAGTTGCACACATTACATTTGATCAAACTCCTCCTACAGTTTTCATTGTATCAAGTTCAAACCTGTATCAGTTTACTCTTACGGCATGTAGAATTAAAAATTATCAAAAGCTTGAGTTTTCGTCAGTGGGCGTGGCCTGCATGGGGACTCAGAGGCTACGGTCACACTGCAGGTCTTATTGCTCAATTCCGATTTTTTGCTGAGATCCGATTTTTGTGTGGGCGTTCATATTATAATTTAAATGCAACCCCCATCAGACTGGAGTATGAACAGTCTCCAGCTATGAAGTGACCCGCATGCAGAGAAGAAAACGCAACGTCAAACACACCATTGTGTTTGCAGAAGTAAATATGAGCCCTGAACAATTGTGTGTGTGTGGGGGGGGGGGGGGGACAGAACTTCTTCACCTTGATGCAGCGCAGCAAAATAAATGTTAAAAACATTAAGAAATGTTGATGCACAAAATAAATGAGACCAGCTTCATTTCTCTCTATGCCAGATGACCGCTGTGATCAGCTCTGCTTTAACAGAACTGATCGATTAAACAGCTGTCTTGAAAATGAGACCCCATGTCTCAATGGAATTACCTGTATAAATAAGGTGCATGTTCTCCCTGTGTCTGCGTGGGTTTACTCTGGGATTTCTCCAGTTTCCTCCCACATGCCAAAAACATGCAAGTTAGGTTAATTGGCATCAAACTGGGGATTCTAAATTGTCCTTAGGTATGACTGTGAGAATGAATGGTCTGTCTCTCTGTGTTTGCCCTGCGATGGACTGGTGATCGGTCCAGGGTGTACCCTGCCTCTCGCCCAAAGATGCTGGGATAGACTTCAGCCGCCCCCCCACCCACCACCACCGCGACCCAAAACGGATTAAGAGGAAGGAGATAGATGGATAAATAATCCTAGCGATTACAATAGGGCTCTAGCCCTAATAAACAGCATGGATCGTACCAGCGGCGGAACACCGGTCCTGCACAGGAGATGCCAGAGACTCCTGGACAGTGTTTTCGTATGCCCCTATCTGGCCATTCTGCTCCACAGTCATTTATATATTACAGCGGCCAGGACTGTGCTGTTTACAGCGTCCAATAAATGTGCCATTACTTTTTTTAAAAAAATGTGCCGTCACTGTGAGCCTGTAATGTCTGACAGTTTCAGCCCAAAGCTCCCCCCTCCCGCCGCCTGCAATTTTGAAGTTGTTGTGCCATGGGAGCCGACAAAATAATGATCCAGTGACAAAGGGAAGAGGATTGATTTTTAAAAAAAAGCACAAATCAGCTGTCTGCCATGCCTACGGCATCCTCCACAGCTGAATTTTAGCGTCTGTCTCACTTCATTGAGGAAAAAGTCGGATGACATGCGACATGACTGTTCAGACTGAGGTCGCTTTGGAAAATATCAGATATGTATCGGAATTAGGACCACATATGAAAGTGGCCTGGGTCTGGAGTGAAAAAATCGAATATGTGCCATTCAGACTGTCATTAAAAAATCAGATTTAGGTCACACTTGTGCAAAAAAATCGGAATTGAGTATTAAAACCTGCAGTGTGACCGTAGCCAAAGTCTGGTGTTTTGCCATGAAACACGATGTTGTTATAAGTCAAGCATAAAAGGTCCGAGCCACACCAGACATCACAGGTATGATGACAGTCTCTCCCTGGAAACATCTGCATGTCAATATTGTTTCCTTGCAATTGCCCCGCCCACTCAGAACAGGAAGTGTCATGTTTTCACTCTTGTACTTATCCATGAGGGCTTGTTCATCACAATCACTTCAAACCTGGTCAAAACAGAAGCCTACATGTTGATAATGCTTGCTTTTGAGTGCTGTGAAGTTTCATTGAGGGGCATTGTTATGTATGGGTTTACCCTGGTTCACAGATGAGGCGAGGTGACTTGTAGATAACAGCTTTATTGAACGTGATGAATAGGGCAGTTACAGACAAGGCACTGGCCAAGGCACAGGTGAGAAAGAGGCCATAAGATGGCCAACCCCAGCCTTATATAAGGCGATGCAGTGACGTCACCGGAGGTGCACGTCACTACCCCACACTTCACAATAAAGGTGCAATATAATGCCCCCCCCCTTAAAAGTCCAAAACCACTCATGCAATCGGACCCCCCCGCAATAAAATTTGGGACTCAAACCATGCAATAAGTTATTAAAACTAAAGGGAAATGGCCTAACACACACACAAACCAACTAAAAATAGGGCTGACGGGTGGACTACCGTGCAGCCCACATGGCGGAGTGGATTATTCTGCCACCCCTAACTAAAGAAAAAGTCCATCGTTAAACTAAAAATGTTTGCTGTGCTCCTAAACTAAGGAACACACAAAATAATCCCATATATAACATTTCTACTAACACCAGAACTTTAATATACAGTTAGGCCCAGAAATATTTGGACAGTGACACAATCTTCATGATTTGGGCTCTGCATGCCACCACATTGGATTTGAAATGAAACAACTACAACTGAATTGAAGTGCAGACTTTAAGGTTTAATTCAAGGGGCTGAACAAAAATACATGATTAAACATGTAGGAATTGTAGCTATTTTTATACAAACGCTCCTCATTTCAGGGGCTCAAAAGTAATTGGACAAATAAACATAACCCTAAGTAAAATGTTACTTTTCAATATTTTGTTGAGAATCCTTTGCAGGCAATGACTGCCTGAAGTCTGGAACCCATGGACATCACCAAACGCTGGGTTTCCTCCTTTGTGATGCTTTGCCAGGCCTTTACTGCAGCTGTCTTCAGTTGTTGCTTGTTTGTGGGTCTTTCTGCCTTAAGTTTTGTCTTGAGCAAGTGAAATGCATGCTTGATTGGGTTGAGATCTGGTGACTGACTCGGCCATTGCAGAATATTCCACTTCGTTGCTTTAAAAAACTCCTGGGTTGCTTTTGCAGTATGTTTTGGATCATTGGTGAAGCGCCGTCCAATCAACTTTGCTGCATTTGGCTGAATCTGAGCAGAAAGTATATCCCTATACACTTCAGAATTCATCCGGCTGCTTCTGTCTTTTGTCACATCATCAATAAACACAAGTGACCCAGTGCCATTGGAAACTATGCATGCCCATGCCATCACACTGCCTCCACCATGTTTTACAGAAGATGTAGTGCTTTGGATCATGAGCTGTTCCAATTCTTCTCCAAACTTTCTTCTTCCCATCATTCTGGTACAGGTTGATCTTAGTCTCATCTGTCCAAAGAATGCTGTTCCAGAACTGGGCTGGCTTCTTCAGGTGTTTTTTTTTGTTGTTGTTGTTGTTACTTGTTTTGTACCCGTAGGTAGATTTGTTTTGCAGTCTGGTGACAAGCCACCAGCTGCCGGTCGCTGCGTGCGCAAGCGCCCCGTATCCCTAACCTGCATGTTTTTGGCATGTGGGAGGAAACTGGAGAAATCCCGGAGTAAACCCACGCAACACGGGGAGAACATGCAAACTCCACACAGATCACTGTTGGTCGGGGGCAGGGATCGAACCCACGATCTCACGATCCCCGCAATCCCCCGGCCGAGGGTAAACTGTGCTGCCACAGTGCTAACCACTGCGCCACCGTGCAGCCCAGTTTTTTGGCAAAGTCAATTTTGGCCTTTCTATTTTTGAGGCTGATTCATAGTTTGCACCTTGTGGTGAATCCTTTATATTTACTCTCATGAAGTCTTCTCTTTATGGTAGACTTAGATACTGATACACCTACTTCCTGGAGAGTGTTCTTCACTTGAGTGGATGTTGTGAAGGGTTGTTCTTCACCATGGAAAGGATTCTGTGATCATCCACCACTGTTGTCTTCCGTGGACGTCCAGGCCTTTTTGAGTTCCCAAGCTCACCAGTGCACTCTTTTTTTCTCAGAATGTACCAAACTGTTGATTTGGCCACTCCTAACATTTCTGCTATCTCTCTGATGGATTTCTTCTTTTTTTTCAGCCTCAGGATGGTCTGTTTCACCTCCTTTGAGAGCTCCTTTGACCGCATGTTGCGTGTTCACAGCAACAGCTTCCAAATGCAAACGCCACACCTGGAATCAACTCCAGACCTTTTAACTGCTTAATTGATGACAGGTTAATGAGGGAAGAGCCCATGCAATCTTGTTATTTTTTTTTTTGCAGCCTTCTGAGTCAATTGTCCAATTACTTTTGGTCCCTTGAAAAAGAGGCGGCTACGTATTAAAGAGCTGTAATTCCTAAAATCTTGCTCCAATTTGGATGTGAATACTCTCAAATTACAGCTGAGAGTCTGCACTTTAAGCCCATATTGATTATATAATTGTATCCTGAATATGTTTTCGTAAACAGCTAAAATAACAAAACTTGTGTCACTGTCCAAATATTTTTGGGCCTAACTGTATACTGTTTACAATCCAGTTCTTTAGGTGAAAGGATATAACTGGAATGGGGGCCCAGGGCAGCCCCTCAGCAGATGCACCCCTGGAAACAGCCGGTCCCCGGGGCGATGGCTGACCCTCCGGATGCTGAAGCCGCTCCTCCTCACCATCAACCTCATCTCATGTCAAGCCATGTCTCCTGGACATGCTGAAGCTGATTTGCATGCCACATCAAGCCGCCAGACAGCCTGAAGTGCGCTGTGTCCAGTTTGGCCACTATGCGCAGACGTTCCCAACACTCCTGAGGTTGTCGTCTGGCCCATCTTCGCTGCAGACGTTCCTCACCTAGAGTCCAAACCCAATCCAGGACTCTAGGACAGGACAGGAAAGGGGCCCGGCTCAGCCTGAGGCATTGTTGTCGAGCACACTGATCCCCCATGCTCATCAGTCTTGCCTCGCCTTCTTCTAAAACCCTTGCATCGTAGCCGCAGATCCTCCATCCCTCCACGGCCAAGCTCCAGAGGAATCTGGGGCTAGCACATCGGCGTCGCTTGCCAGAGCAGGCGCCTTGCCGTCCTGCTCAGTGCCCCCTTCAACCATTTCCCGAGTGCCAGCACCAAGACCCTCCTGCACCGAGTCTGAGTGAGCCTGGTCCTGCTTGACCACTGTGGTGTCCATTAGTCCTTCATCCCACACCACGTCCTCATCGATCCCTGGAATCGCAGGGTTCCACTGGCCACAACCTGACCACTCTTCTCCAGTGTTGTCTTTAATGGTGAAACCCAGTCTGTAAAATAAATCACAGCCCATGCTGTTACTGCCCCGTGCTGTCACGTGGAATGTGAAGTCAGTCACCTTCGCAGACTTGTACCGAACAGTCAACTCCAAAGTCCCAACCGTGCCCAGTCTTCCACCTCCGTAACTGTACAACAGCGCTGGGTTATCGCTAATCTTGTGGTGGGGAAAAAACTTCTTCACCGTGACCCAATTCAGCAACAACCTCTCCACCCCCGACCCGATCAACAGCGGCACCTCCACGTCGTCCAGCCCCACTGTGCAAAACATGTACCCGTTCGTGTTGGGGAACACCATGTGGATGGTTGTCAGAGGCAGGTGTAGTGATTTATTCCGTGGGCTCTCCAGGTTAAATTCACGGCACACCCTGGCAAAATGGTTCAAGCAACCACATCTGCTACAATGTTCTCCTCTCGCTGGACAGTCCTTAGCCTTTTTGCGGTGCGTTGCAGACCCACAACCCATGCACAGGGATTTTCCCGGGGCAGACCTTCAGCTGGTAGCGTTGGTTTCCATATCTTTGTCGTCCAAGCCATCGTTGCCATCCAAGGCCACGACATTTGCTGCACCGAGAGACTCCGGCGGCTGCTGTGACTGGTGCCTGGTTAGATCCAGAGCTAGCTTGTCCGTGGCTTCCATTTGGAGAGCTAGCTTAACGGCTCTGTCTAACATCAGGTTACTAAATGCCATAAGTAGCCTAGCCTGCAATGCAGTGCTGCATGTATGTTCTGCCAGCTGGTCACAATCATTTCATCCTCCAGCGTCCCAAACTGACACTCGCTAGCTAGCTGCCTCAAGTCGGGGATAAACTGCCGAACGGGTTCATCTACCCGCTGATGCTGCTGTTGAAAATGGATCCTTCGCACAGTCACATTATCCGGGGTGTGGAAATGGCTAGCTTGCAGCTCCGCTACATCTTCATAAGTGTCCGAAGCACCAAGCATTCACAGGACTCGCTGGCCCTCTATACCCAAATTGTGAACCAGAAGAGTCTGGGCCCTCAGCTTATCGAGCTCACCGAGTCCCAGCGTGACAACATAGGTCTCAAAGGCTTCGAACCACCTAGGCCAGGGCACTGGCGGGTCCCTGGGAAACCCGAGAAAGGGCAAACTGGAGCTACGCACGCCTCCATGGTTTAATCTGACATCGCCAAATGTTATGTATGGGTTTACCCTGGTTCATAGATGAGGCGAGGTGATTTGTAGAACACAGCTTTATTGAACGTGATGAATAGGGCAGTCACAGACAAAGTAGTGGCCAAGACACAGGAGAGAAAGAGGCCGTAAGATGGCCAACCCCAGCCTTATATAGGGTGATGTGGTGACGTCGCCAGAGGTGCACGTCACTACCCCGCACTTCACAATAAAGGTGCCATATAACAGGCGTGTCATTGATAGGATGGTGAATTTTGGTTTATAACAAGATTGTTATAAACCACATATATGTGATTCAATCTTAATTAAATTCACTAGGTTTAATTGCAGCCCTGCCCTGAACACATCTACATGCAAATAATCTGTGGGTATGACCAAATGGTTAAATGGCACCCCTACAGCTTTTCAAAAATTCAGCCCTGCCCACTGCTTTCAGTGACATGTATGAAATTCAGGATACATATGTACCTTAGGAAGACCTACAAAAAATCCTATTGGAGAAATCACCTAAACCCAACAGGAAATTGTCCATCTTGGATTGAAGGCTCATTTTTAATGATTTGCATACATTGTGTTTGATTGAACTCCTCCTACAGTTTTCATTGTATTGACCTCAAAACACATTAGTTTTACTGTAAAGGCATGTGGGATTAAAAGTTATCAAAAGCTTGAGTTTTCATCAATGGTCATAGCCTGCATGGGGACTTAAAGTTTGATGTTTCACCATGAAACATAAAGTTGTTATAAAGCAAACATAAAAGGTCTGAGCTGCACCAGATGTCAAAGATGTGATGACAGTCCCTCGCTGGACACATCCACATGTCAATATTCTTTCCTTGCAATTGCCTTTCCCACTCAGAACAGGAGGTGTCATGTTTTTACTCTTGTACATATCTGTGAGGCCTTGTTCAATCACTTCAAACCAGATCAGAGCACAAGCAGACATGCTGACAATGCTTGCTTTTGAACACTGTAAAGTTTTGTTGACAGGCATATCCATAGAGCCTTGGCAAATTTTGGTTTCTCGCCATAACAATAAAAATTGCTATATGTAATTTGAAGTTGTGCTATACAACTGTGCAATGACAATAAAGCGTATTCTATTCTAGTCTGTACCAAATGCAGCATGATGAATAGTGGTCCCCAAATGAACACATCTACATGCCAGGGATGGCAACAGGAAATTCTGATTTCAGCTGAAATCTAATTTGGTCGATTGACTTACGGGGGGGGGGGGGGCAGCCCCCCTGAAGCTGGGAGGTTTTCAGTAAAACAGAAGTAATTTAGACTGAAAAAAATGATTAAAAAAATGAAATACTAGACTTAGATAAATCATTAAATTTAATGAAAAGTTAACTTACTTTTTCTTCAATGTTGTCTCACTGTCTTTAGTCCAACATATGTAACAGTTCTATTAGAGTTTTTTACACTATTTACACTGGTCACCAAGTCACTTCTAATGTGAAACTTTCTTCCTTTTGGCAGCAAGCTGTGTCAGTCTCTGAACTTTGAACTTAATTTCCTTTTCTGGTTTCTTCAGAAACTGTCCGAGTGTTTCTGTTACCTCATTGAACTTTGAGCCAATTTTCACCTTTACTGTCACTTCGCTCCCCGAAGCTCCTGGGTTTTTATGATTTTTAAGTACCAGAACTGTGCTTACATGACATAAAACAAACAGCTGAATGCCACTTATTACTGTATAATATTGACTTATATTCCAAGAAGATAGCATTCCTAAACTAGAAAAGCACTCAGAGCGCATCCCTCCGCCAAGGCTCCTTCCGTTTGTCATGGATCAACTCCAAAATCTAATGGGTTTGTGTGTAGGCCGATAGCCACTTGTGGTGAAAATTGCATCAAAGTCTGTCCATCAGTTTTGGAGTATTGTTGCTAACACACTGTGAGAAGATAAGCACCTTGGCTGAGGTATGCATTCTCAGATCATCACCAAAATATAATGGGTTCCTCTCTAGCCCAAGAACCACCTCTGGTGAAAATTTTATCCAAATCCATCCAGTAGTTTTTGTGTAAAGCGCTATATAAGTGCAGGTTAGTTAGTTAGTTAGTTAGTAATCCTGCTGCACAAATACAAAAAAGCCCTTGGTGGAGGTATGCACTCTCAGATCATCACCAAAATCTAATCATCTGTTCCCCGTGCCATTACACACCTTTCCTGAAAATTTCATGAAAATCCGTCCATAACTTTTCCTTGCTAACAAACAGACAGACAAACCAACGCCGATGAAAACATAACCTCCTTGGCGGAGGTAAATATTCCAACAAGCATTATCCATCACATGCTTTAACACTTGATCAAATCAAAATCAGTTAATTTTATCTATTCCATAATAGAAATAAAATTCCAACATACCATTACTTTTTATAATTTCAGCATTCATTTCAGATCACCAGTTTCAATCTCCATTGAGTCTTGAGCAGCTCATTTTCCTCCCCCGCGCAGCCCAGCTCATACAGTCTTGTACGCTGCACTCAAACGGAAACCGGCGGACAGAGTCGACTGGACTCCTGAACGGGAGCAGGCGTTCTGAGGTTAAAACAGCGCTCATTACCCACGTCTCAGACATGGGCATAGCGGCCGTCGTGGAGCAATGCGTTGCCGGTTCTTGGCAGCCGCTCACCTTTTTTTTAAGCAGGTCTTTGCACGACAGTGAGCGTAAATACAGCGTGTTCGACAGAGAGTTAATGGCTCTCTACCTGGCATACGGCACTTCCGGTTCTGGCTGAAAGGGCACACTTTCACTGCGTTCGTGGACCACAAGCTGCTAACGTACTTAACGTACATATAATATAAAAATAAAGCGGAATTCGGTGAATTACCGGAAAAATCACATCCCTGAGAACAAGCCGAAATGAATTTTTGACAAAGCATACGAGCCATTTGATTGGTCCAATCATTTGCAACTATCCAATCGCAGGGCTGTTTACAATACAGCAGTAGCTTGAGTACATCCGGGTTATCGCGAGACTTCGGGGAAGCACTGAGCGCGTATGGTTTTTTTTTTCCAAACTTTATTGAGAACAAGGTAAAGGTACAAAATTATGACATAGATGATGATAAAATCGGCGGAAATCCGCGGATCGGCGGAAAATTGCCATCCCTGACATGCAAATACTCAGTGGACGGGGCCAAATGGCTCTATGGGACCCCCTACAAGTTTTCAAAAATTTAGCCCCACCCACTGTTTTCACTGACATATATGAAATGAGTTTTTAATATCAATCATGGAAAGACCTACAAAAAAAGCCTCCTGGACCCCTCAACTAAACCCAACAGGAAGTCGGCCATTTTGATTTTGATGCCATTTTTTCGCCATTTTCCTGTGGTTGTGTTTTAATGAACTCCTCTTACAGGTTTTATCGTATCAAACTCAATCACTCTCAACATACTCCTAAGGCATTTGTAATTAAAAGCACCTTTCTATATTAAAGAGTGTGTTATCAGGATGCTGTCAATTCTGATGTTTTGCCATGAAGGAGGAAGGTGTTACGCCTTACACATACAGTACAAGATTTATTATGCATCAAACTGTACATGTTTGATGACTGTACCCTCCTGAGCACATGTACATGTCAGTATTGTACCTTTGTCACAGCTTTGCCCACCCAAACAGGAAGCAGCATTTTTTTTTTAACCTTTATACAATCATCCAAGCCAGTCCAAGACAATCACTTTAAACTTGATCAGGAAATGAGTAAAAGTGAGAGAGTGACTCACTTTATGCGTGTATATGTCCTTTGCACAATTTCCAACAGAGGCCAGACCAAAATGCACTAATGAAGGGATGGCTCAAGGCCTTGACCGTGATGCAGGGCGGAGCAGCACCGAGGTGTGAAGGCCTCAACACTGCTTACAGCTTTAATTAATTATAGTTACAATACTACAGTTACTATGGTGACAGCAAATTATAACAGATAAACACTGAGTAAAACGTATATATCATTTATATCTAGTAAAGTGTATTATACTAATAAATAAAAATACTTTTTAGGCCATTTAGGTTATGAGGCTAGGAGTTCCTTTCTCTCTGCAAATTGCATTATGGGATACATTACTGATCTACCAACCATCACTGAAACATCACCACTCAAGATGCATTGTGTGATATTTAATAGCAAGACATTTGGACATCTCTAGGTCGAGCACACTACAGTATATAGTCAGTAAGGAGAGATTTAGGGCACATTAGTTTAGTTTGATTTAATTCAGCTCATTTTAGAATCATTTCAGTTGGGATAAAATGTTTATGCTTTGAAGAAATGATCAAGGCCATTTATATCTTTGTCAGGTCATGGTCTGGATTCATGGCGGGGCATTTATGGTTGGGTCAGCTTCATTGTATGATGGCTCTGCACTGACTGCTTACCAGGATGTTGTTGTGGTTCTGATCCAGTATCGCTTGGGATTCCTGGGTTTTGCCAGGTAAAGAGAGCCAGAGTGTTTTCTCCCCTAATTTTATTTGCTTTGATCCAAATCACATCATGCTTGATTCAATTTCCTTTCACAAGGACAAAATCCAAGAGCACCAAAATCCATCACCTCCCTTTACACCTCCCTTTAACTATGCCAATTATTACTTGTGGGTAGGGTGGATCAGGGTGGGAGGAGGTAGGCTCTGGGGTGGGTTGGGGTGTCAGGTGGATGGATGTCTTGGACAAGAGTGTAAAGCACTTTGAGCTGTACTTTGTTGTATGAAAGGTGCTATATAAATAAATAAAGTTTAAAGGAGTGGAGATTATTGAGAGATCTGTTCAATTTTTGATCTATCAATAATCTTCAGTGATCTCTACAGTCGCCATGGTCTCCTCAAAGTTTTGACTCAATTCAACATACACAAGGATCTCCCAAACAATCCCAAAGATCAAAAATTGGTCCAATCTCTCAGCAATCTCCATGCTGTGTAAAGGGGCCCTTATTGATCAGATGGTTGCCTTCTTAACAAGAAATGGGTAAAAACAAACCAGATCCAGTGTTACTAACAACATGTTTCTGTGATAGGAAGAGAAAATTCAGGTTAACATGCAAACACGCAAGAGTTTGTCATTATCCTGGTGGTTGTTTATTATATTATTGTAAATACTGCTTAAAACAAATAAACCAGTTAGAAAATTAAGCAAAGCTTCGGCTTCAAAACATGTCAGTGTATTGGAGTCACTGAGGACACACAGTGAAACACCGCATGAGGTGGCATGCTCTAATCCCTCTGAACATGCTCATCAACTAAAAAATATTTCCAAGGATCAAGGTATGTAATTCATAGTTTTCATAGTTTTAGTTTGGTATGTTTTTTCACCCAGTGGAACTTGCCAGAGTTAACCAGATGATATGAATCAAGACCACTGCTTTTTGAGGGTGTTGGACCTGTTTATTTGGTGTGCACCCAAGAGCGATTACCACATTCCCACCAGACAAAACAAAGTGCATTAAAGTAGTAAACGACCTAGAGTTTGATCACACAGCTGGACTTGATGTGTATTTCTTTTACTACAGTTTATTTGTTTTGTGCTTCATGTTAAAGAAAAAAAAATACTCAATTACTAGCTGGTGTGTATCTCGTGTATCTCAAGATTCAAAGATTCAAGATTCAAAGATTTTATTTTGTCAATAGTTCTAGACGTACAGAACATACATACAGCAGAACTGAAATGCCATTTCTTTCTCTCTTAGTGGTGTGTGCAATATATAAGAAAAAAGGAATAAGGAGGAAAACAACAACAGCAGTCTATGTATAGTAATGCTACCCGTAGTGCAAATAAAGTTAAACAATAAAACCCAGCAGTCCTATATACAGAAAAAGTAGAGCTGTAATACCCATAATTGCAAGTTCAATGCGGTAGTGTAGGTGCAGACAGTGACAGATTGGACTGCGCATGATCAATATTGCAATACAGACAGACAGCAGCAGATATGGCATTTGTGCAAATGGTTGCAGTAAGGTGCAGAGACATACAGCAGCAGATATATTACTGTTGATGTGACAATTTTTCTGTGCAAACAGCTGAGGTAGTTATTGTGCGGGTGAGTGTGTTACGGTCGGGGCGGGGGGGGGGGGGTGTTCAGGGTCCTGATGGCCTGGTGAACAAAGCTGTTTAGCAGTCTTGTGGAGCAGGCCCACAGGGTCCAGTACCTTTTCCCCAAGGACAGGGGGCTGAAGAGGGAGTGGGAGGGGTGGGAGGTGTCAGATGTCCGAGGGGCGGAGTCAGAGGGGCACCAGTGATCTTGCTAGCTCCTTTCACTATGTCTCATTGTTCTATCCAGCACTGGAGATGAGAACATTTCAGGGAACTTTGGATTGTTGGACCAAATTGAAGCTCTGAGGTGGGTCCAGCAGCACATTCACAACTTTGGAGGAGACAAAGATTCAGTTACCATATTTGGGGAGTCTGCTGGTGGCGTGAGCGTCTCCCTCCTGGTAAGAATGAAACTACAGACCAACTACTTAAAATTAATTAATATCATTGCATTTTTAATGTATTATATTTTTTAAATGTTTTCCATTCCTTTAATCAATAGCTGCTCTCCTGATTGTCTAATGGCCTGTTCCATCATGCCATTGCTGAGAGTGGCACAGCTGCAATAGAGGCACTTGCTGGTACTATTGATCCACGAGCGATGTGGGTTAGTCATTTATGTCCTTATTTTAATGTGCTGCAAATAATTTATTTATAATGTAACAGAGTCAATAACAGCATTCCGATTTGGCTTGCCAAGTGGGTCGACCCACTTAGTGACACAAGTAGAGTGCAGAACTCTGAAGTAGGGGGTTGTGAGTTCAATATCCCGACTGGATGTCACCAGGTGATCTTAACCCCCCACCACCACCACCACCACTACCACCACCCCTTGGTTACAATAATTGAATTTAAAAAACAATAACCCATAATCATGAAAATTAAACACACATACAGACACTTTGTCATTCCTCAGGCACTTGCAAATGCTTCTGGCTGTAGTCTTGAAGACACCAAAAACATGGGAGACTGTTTAAGAAACCTTAGTATTGATACTATCGCTGCCTTTTATGAGGTAAGTGTAGAAGAGCTCGGAATGACGAGGCGATGTGACTTATAAACCAAAGTTTATTATCAGCTTTGCTCCTCTAACAAGTCTCATCTAGTGCAGCAGCAGAAGAAGTAAGAGAGCGAACACATTCGGCTCTGTGTACTTATACTCACACACAACAAAAGACATGCATACAAAGCTGACATTATCCTCCTTTGTCTCCGTACCCCTCCACCTGGCCCTGGGAGGTCAGGGCGACCTATCTGGTCTCCACCGCAGTGCCTCGGATGCTCTTTGATCTTCACTGGCGGTTGAGACCTTTTGTCCTGTTCTGAGGTGTGAAGTCGCTTTACATATGTAATCACCAAACATTCTCACATGCTTATACATATGTAGGTTATGGGATATATGATTAATATAGACCACAGCCCCCCCCCCCCCAAACGACTAAGAAAAGGACAATAGGAAAATTCACAGTTTAAGATAATTATTATGACATACTAACTGCTATACCTCTTGACAAAGAAGAAACTTTCCAGCAGCTATGCTCCTGTAGAGAATTCAGTGGTAATCATAACAGCATAGTAATATCACAAGTCAGTCCTAAACTGTTACAGCACAATAGTGAACAACTTTTGAGTAGTTTGCATCAGTCCTTGTGCCGTCTGGGCTTTAATCTTCTTCCGAATCTGCTGTGGGTCCGTTCGGGCGTCCTGGTGGGACCCTCCTGTAAGGAATCTGCAGCTTGGGAAGGAGAGTGATTATTTGTTCCCTGCAGGGGGGCTGAGTCTTTTCTCTTGGGGGGGTCTACCCCACCGAGGTGCTCTCGCCAACCGTGCAGGCTCGTCTCTCAACAAGAAGGCAGGTTTAAGTCTGTCAATGCTGATTGTTTCTTTTCTGTCCCCAAAATCAAGCACAAAATGCTTATCACCAGGTTCCAGCACTCTGAATGGTCCATCGTATGGTGGGCGGAAGGTTGGTTTTAAAGCTTCATGCCTAACAAAAACGAATTCAGTGTTTTTTAAAGCTTGGGGGACAAAAACCCGTGGAAAAGAGTGATGTGCTGGCCCGGGGAGAGAGTCCGGTCCGTTGCTGCCTAAAAACCTCGGGGCTGGAAGATGTCCTGGCTCTGGGTTCTCTGGTAAAAATTCACCTGGGAGCCTGAGAGTTTGTGCATAAACTAATTCTGCTGGGGAGGCGTCTAGATCCTCTTTAGGTGCAGCACGCAACCCCAATAAAACCCAAGGAAGTTTATTTACCCAATTTGTATCCGTTAGTGAGTGTCTGAGGGCGGACTTTAAAGACCTGTGAAAACGCTCGCATAACCCATTAGCCTGAGGGTGATAAGCGGTGGTGCGGTGAATTGTCGCTCCTAAGCTGCTGGCCATGGCTGACCAAAGCTCCGAGACAAATTGAGGCCCCCTATCGGACGTGATGTCCGATGGAACACCGAAACGTGCCACCCAGTTTGTCAAAAAAACGCGAGCGACTTCCTCCGCTGTGGTTGACGCCAGAGGGACCGCCTCCGGCCAGCGCGTAGTGCAGTCTATCATTGTTAACAGATGTGTGAAACCTTGGGAGGAAGGTAGTGGTCCCACGAGGTCGACATGAACGTGGTCGAACCTTCTAGCAGGGATTCGAAAAGGCTCTAGAGGAGCTTTTGTGTGTTTGTGTATTTTGGCACGCTGACAAGAAATGCAAGTCTTTGCCCATTCTTTTACGTTTTTGCGCAGGCCAGGCCACACAAACTTTTCGGCGACCATTTTAACCGAAGCGCGCACACCTGGGTGCGCGAGGGAGTGAATTGAGTCGAAAATATGGCGGCGCCATGCAGTTGGAACTACCGGGCGAGGTCGGCCGGTTGAGATGTCGCATATTAGGGGGGGCACACCGTCGCGTAAACCCCTTTCCTCCAGCCTTAACCCTGTTGGTCCAGACAGGAGTGCGCGCACGTCCGCGTCACTACTTTGCTCCTCCGCCATGGCTGCGTAATCTATCCCTACGTGGATTGGGGCTGCGTATGTGTCCGCGTTGGCGAAGAGTTCCGCGGCTGAGGTAGTATAATCTGTCTCCTCGCGCTCTGGCGATGTCACAGCGCGAGAGAGGCAGTCTGCTACCACGTTAAGTTTGCCTGTCACATGTCGAATGTCTGTGGTGAACTCTGAAATCGCAGCTAGCTGTCTTTGTTGCCTGCCTGACCACGGTTCAGAAATTTTAGCCATCGCAAAGGTGAGCGGTTTGTGGTCTACAAAAGCCGTGAAACGCCGCCCCTCCAACCAGAACTGGAAGTGGCGGATGGATAAATGAAGCGCTAGCAGCTCCCTGTCAAAGGTGCTGTATTTACGCTCAGTTTGGTTCAGCGATTTGCTGAAAAATGCCAAAGGTTGCCAGGTTCCGCCGACGTGTTGTTCTACAACCGCCTCTATGGCCAGGTCTGAAGCGTCTGTGGTTAGCGCAATGCGGGCCGAGGGATCAGGGTGAACCAACAATGTGGCATTAGCTAGGGCACTTTTTACTTCCGCGAAGGCGCGTTCGCGCTCCGGGGTCCATTCGACCGCGTTGGAAGGTTTTTGTTTTCTGAGCGCGTCATATAGGGGCTGCATGAGCTGAGCTGCGCGGGGGAGGAAACGATTGTAAAAATTAACCATTCCCAAAAATTCTTGCAGCGATTTGACCGTTTGTGGCCGTGGGAAACTTTTTACTGCGTGAACTTTGTCTGGCAGTGGGACTGCCCCCTTCGGTGAAACTCTGTGTCCCAAAAAATCACTTTGTGACACGCCGAATTTGCATTTGGCTGGATTGATTATTAACCCGTGCTCTTCTAGTCTCTGAAAAACCATAGTGAGATGCTGTTCGTGTTCTTCCTCAGACGAGCTGGCTACCAGCATATCGTCAAGGTAGACGAACACGAAAGGGAGGTCGCGTAATACTGCGTCCATCATCCGCTGAAAGGTTTGAGCAGCGCCTTTGAGGCCAAAAGGCATCCGCAAAAATTCAAAAAGACCGAAGGGGGTTATTACAGCTGTTTTAGGAATGTCTTCCGCTCTAACGGGGACTTGATGATAGCCGCGGACCAGGTCTATTTTTGAAAAAATGCGCGCACCCGCCAGATGTAGTGAAAAATCTTGGATGTGAGGAATTGGGTAGCGGTCATGCGCTGTCGCATTGTTTAATCTGCGGTAATCGCCGCACGGTCTCCAAGAACCGTCGGGTTTAGGGACCATGTGAAGCGGTGACGCCCAGGGGCTTTTTGAGCGCCTGATAATGTCTAGTTTTTCAAGGGTGGTAAACTCGTCCCGAGCTATGGCGAGCTTGGTCGCGTCTAAGCGCCGAGCTTTGGCGAATACGGGCGGGCCCGTTGTGGGAGTAAAGTGTTCGACCCCGTGCTTAGCCACTGTAGCTGAGAATTTGGGAATTGTGAGTGCTGGAAATTGGGTGAGGAGTTGATCAAACTTACCTCCTGTTGTAGTGACGCTGGCCTGCACGGGTGGTGGAGAAACTCGAGCTGAGCAGGGAATAGAAGCAAAGGACAATGCATTAACCAAGCGTCTGTTCGCTAGATCGACCAATAACCCATGTGCACACAAAAAGTCTGCGCCCAACAAGTTAAAACTCACCGCCGCTACAACAAATGTCCATCTGTAGTTGCGGCCATGGATGCGGAGGGGCAGGTTCCTTTCGCCAAAAGTGTCGATGATGGAGCCGTTGGCTGCCACCGCTCCATTACCCCGGGGGCCCATGGCCCGGTCTGCTTGGGAGGGCATTATAAAACTCAGTTGAGCTCCCGTGTCAATGAGGAACTGCTTGCCGGTGTGTCCGTCCGTCACATATAGAAGCTTGCTTTTTTCGCCGAGAACTGCCGCTGTTAACGGTTCTCGGCTTTGGCGTTTTCCCGAAATTGTGAATCTGCAGGGGGGAAGGCATTTGTAAGCCTTCTCGGCGAAGCGGTGGAGGTAATAACAGACGTCGCTCCGTCTGTTACGTCTTGGCCGTGTCGCTGCCATGGCGGGCGGATTCTGCTCAGTGGTTTTTGGCTCCCCGTGGCTCTGGACATCGGCGTTGAGGCCTGCGGATGCTGTTGTGGGTGTCTGTTTCCTGCAGGCGTTGACGAGTCGCTGCGCTTCGCAAGCCAGCGTGCGGAAGTCTTGCTGGGTGCTGCATCGCATGTTGGCAAGCGTCCCTCTCATGTGTGGCGGCAGCGTACTGAGGAATATAAATTGGAAGAGGAAATTGTCATTGTCCTCTTCTTTGAGTTGCAGCAAGTCCTCCATGAGGGCCTTGGGTCTGCATCCTCTGTGGCCGTAGACCGCCAGGATCCTCTCGGCTCTCTCCTCGGCAGAGGGGACGAAATTCGCCACAATGGTCGCTTTTAGTTCTCTGTATTTGTCCTGGGCCGGCGACCGCTGGATTATGCTCCGCGCACATCTCGAAGTGGCGGCGTCGAGTTTGGCGATGATGTGATAGAACTTTGTATCGTCAGCCGTGATGCCCGCAAGTGCAAAACCACGAGGGGGGGTCTTCCTGCCAGAAGTCCGGCAGGTTGACGGTGACGGCGTTTGTGTGGACCATCACTGATGTGTCCGCAGGGTGAGAGTGTCTTCCTTCGGCTCTCACAGTGGCACTGGTGCTCGGTTGAGCCCTCTCTATCACTTCTGCCGTGGGGGAACGTCGTCCATCTGTTCCCCTGTCTGCATGGGCGCCGGCGTCTGCCTGGGTCGCCACAGATGAGTCGATCGCTGGGGAACGCCTCTGGTCCATCCCCGCGTCAGGGTCACCAGTGTAGAAGAGCTCGGAATGACGAGGCGATGTGACTTATAAACCAAAGTTTATTATCAGCTTTGCTCCTCTAACAAGTCTCATCTAGTGCAGCAGCAGAAGAAGTAAGAGAGCGAACATATTCGGCTCTGTGTACTTATACTCACACACAACAAAAGGCATGCATACAAAGCTGACATCCCCCATTAACTTAATTATCCTCCTTTGTCTCCGTACCCCTCCACCTGGCCCTGGGAGGTCAGGGCGACCTATCTGGTCTCCACCGCAGTGCCTCGGATGCTCTTTGATCTTCACTAGCGGTTGAGACCCTTTGTCCTGTTCTGAGGTGTGAAGTCGCTTTACATATGTAATCACCAAACATTCTCACATGCTTATATATATATGTAGGTTATGGGATATATGATTAATATAGACCACAGTAAGATACAGTGTCGAAAACTAAAGTCTGAGATTGGATTCATTTATCCTGAGTCTATAATAGCTTTTGTTTCTCTGCAAAAAAAAAAAAAGTCTCCTGAAGAATCAAAATTTGAGATTCCCAATAATTGTCGATGGCCATTTCCTGACAAAACCTGTGGATGAGCTGTTCCATACACATGAACTTCAGACTGTGCCATTCATGACTGGCGTCAATAATCATGGAGGTGGATGGTTGATAACTTCTGTACGTATTTGTTGCATTTGTTTAAATAGAAACTTTGCTGACCTACAGAACAGCACATCAGTTTTTTTCCCCCACAGTTCTTTGTTCCGTCAAACTGGACAGAGGGAATAGATCGGGAGCAGATTCTGAATGTGCTGTTCCTCTTCTACCCTGATGTAAGATAGAAGCTACCTGACAGAACCTTATTACTATTCTTCAACTTGCACAGGACAAGCATCTTCAATAGATATGTTTCTCGTTTTCTCCAGCCCAAATATGCAGTCATCAAAGAGTGGATAGTTGATGAATATGCTGGAAATGGTGAAGACCGTGTGAAAAACAGAAATGCTTTAACTGAGATTATCGGTGACATCATGTTTAGCATTCCAGCCATTAAGGTTGCAAATGCACACAGAGGTATTATTTTTTTTAATTAAATATTAGATTACCACTGCATCTAAAAAATGTATTGTGGGGAAGGTTTTTTTTGTTCAAATCCAAAAGTTAAACTTTTGGATTTTGTTTTGGATTTTTTGGATTTTGAGAAACTTTTAAACTTTTTTTTAAAATTCTATATTCATTACATATAAAGTGAGTTATTTGAAGCCTTTTTGTTTTAGATTTTGATGATTATGACTTAGTTAAATTATTATTAACTTATTAAATCATATTCTGATTTTTTTAGATGCACTAATGCACAGTTACAACAACGCTGCCACATATATCACATAGATTTATTTATGTATTGCAGATGCAGGTGCCCCTGTGTTCCTGTATGAGTACCAACACCCCTTTAAATTCTTACAGGAAAAAAGGCCCAGCTTTGTTAGAAGTGACCATGGAGATGAAATTTTTGCAGTATTCGGGTTCTGCTTCACAGTGACCCACGTCAACTTAAGCAGTCAGTATTAAAAAGTTTTGCATGAGCTGCAGATCTAAGGTCATATTTTCCAAAGAATCAAAGATTTTCCTCACATACTATTTTAGCTGCATGCACTGAAGAAGAAGAACAGTTGAGCAGAACCATGATGAGCTACTGGGGCAACTTTGCTCGTACAGGGTAGGAATTTCTCCCAAATATGTTTGAAGGTCAACATCAATGACACAAACTTGTTAAAATATATGAATTTACATGTGTGTGTTTTTAGGTCTCCTAATGGAGATGGCCTTGCACACTGGCCAAAATATGGAGCAGAAGAAGAGTACCTGGTGATTGGTTTAAAGAAGCAGGAAATCAGTCAGTCCATGGATAAGGACCGGTTTGTCTTCATGACTCAGACCCTCCCTGAAAAAATCAAACATCATAAGCATGTAGAGAACAAGGAGATGTAGAACAGTCACATCAAATCAATCTGTTTTTATTCATTATAATGAAAACGTGCTGAGCTTCATACCTTACAGACCCTCAAATAGATGGTAAACAAGATGTTCAATCAGTATGTAACTACTGATTTGTCATTGACTGAATAGTTTAATTTAATTTGTTTAAATCAATCATGGATTTTCATGTAATTTTGCTTTATATTCATCAAATACTGTGAATTCACAGCTGGTTTGACAAGTGTGAGATACCCAACAGAAGTCTCTAGTCTTCCTTGTAACCAGGGTTTCTTTATCACTTTGTTATTAAAGGTGAACAGAATTTCTTTGTCTTCTTTCCTTTTGTGTTCATTTTTATTACCTCCGCCAAGGAGGTTATGTTTTCATCGGCGTTGGTTTGTCTGTCTGTCTGTCTGTTTGTTAGCAAGATAAATCAAAAAGTTATGGATTTTCATGAAATTTTCACAGATTGTCAGAAATGGGGTATCCTACAGATGATTAGATTTTGGTGGTGATCCGGATCACCGTCCACAAGAAAACCGCCATTACACAAAATGCCATTTTCATGAATAACTACTAAACCACTAATCCTATCATTGTCAATCCAATTGCTTGTCATATGTTTTCAGGGTCAAGGAATCTGAAAACGTACACACAAACACTGTATGGGGGGAACTGTGGCGCTTGGCGGAGGTCTGCGCTCTCCGAGTGCTATTCTAGTTATTCAAGCATTAGTTCTGACTTCACCAGAGTGGTGGCCTAGTTGGTAGAGCATCCGCTCCATAACTGGGAGGCCGGGGTTCAAATCCCGGCCGGGTCATACCAATGACCAGGTAAAAATGGTACTTTCCACCTACCAACTTGGTGCTCAGCATAATAGAACGGGGAAAGGAAAGTTAACACGTAGAACTACCAGAGGACTGAACCACCCCCCACCCCCCCATTGTAGCTGTCACTACCTACAGTAGCTGTGTGGCCTAGGGTCTCGAAACGGAGATAGGCGCCGCCCTATACCAAACGTCATTGGCATGGGAATAACTTAACATAGCTCTGACTTCAGACTTTGGTTAGTTCAAAGCATTTTGACTGAACAAAAGGCACTGCAGGAGTGAATATATTAACTACAGTATAACCTTATTGGAACCTTTACAGGATATGAATCAGTCCAGTTCACGGGTGTTCTAATAATTGTTCATTACTGTAGCTACCGGTCATTTTTTAACTATATCTATATCCTTTATTACCTCTGCCAAGGAGGTAATGTAATCAGGGTGATTTGTTTGTCTGTCTGTTTGTCTGTCTGTTAGCAGGACTACACAAAAACTACAGATTTTGATGAAATTTTCACTAGAAGTAGCCTTTGGGCCATGGATGAACCTATTAAATTTTGGTAATGATCTAAAGAGTGCATATTTCCACCAAGGACCTTGTTTGTATTTGTGCAGCACGATTACACAAAATCTACTGGATGGATTTGGATGAAATTTTTACCAGAGGTGGTCCTTGGGCTAAAGAGGAACCCATAACATTTTGTTGATGATCTGAGAATGCATACCTCCACCAAGGCTCTTATCTTCTCACAGTGTGTTAGCAAGAATCCTCCAAAAATACTGGATAGACTTTGATGCCTACACATGACCCCATTACATTTTGAAGGTGATCTATGAGCAACGGAAAGAGCCTTGGTGGAGGTATGCACTCTCTGAGTGATTTTCTTGTTTAACTAGGTAAAAGCTTCATTGAGTAACATTCCAGCCAATTTCCAGGCAATCTGAAACATTCCATGGATGGAACACTGGAATTTTAAGAGGTTAAAAAATCTGTTTTTCCAAGAGTGACCTGGCCAAGAAGGCAGTACAATAACATGTGCAGCCCAGTATAAGATTTCATCACAAGATAGTACATAAATCAGTTAATAAATAAATATTTCTAAAATGTGATAAACATTTGACAGTTCATGTACAGTACAGTATTAAACTCAGTTAAAAACAGTTCATGATGTGTTTTAAATGTTAAACAGAAGCTGATAAAACTGCCTTTGTCAAATATAAATAAAACTGAATTCAATTTAAGTAGTTTGATACACACAGCAATATAGTTACAACCAGGGGTGGATTTAGTCCATTTGGGGCCTAAGGCAAAGACAGAAATGGGGCCCTACTTTTTCTTTGTTCTACACTTTACTTTTTTGGGTATGCCTTAAATTTTTATGTTATTGATTTTAAAACTTTAACAGGTAGATGCTATGTAAGCATTAGCTTCAGCCTACATCCTTTCAGTTGTTCTTATGTGTCCTACATATTTTTAGTTTTGATTGTATGTTCATTTTCAAATAAAATTCACATTCATTCATTCAGTCAGGCCTTACTGACATCCTATTTGAAACTTATTGTCCTCAGAAGTCTTCAAATGATGATATCGTTCGGGTATCAGGAATTAAATCTGTACAAAAACAAAAAGTTTAAAGCGACACTATATGAGAAAAAAGGCCAAAGTTACAAGAAAAAAATGCAGATTACTGAGAAAGACATAAAATTTGAGGGCAAATGCCATTCAGAAGAATAAAGATGAAAATTTACATGGAAAAAATAAAAGAATAATTGCATTGTTTTTTGGAAAAAAATGTATCCAATCCAATTGCAATGTTTGTGTGTGTGTGGGGGGGTGGCGTTAACAGTTTGCACATTTGCAGCTCAAGTAACTTAATTATCTAGTGACATCCTGTTTTTGTATTGAAGTGGATTACTAATGTAGACTCTTAAGTATGATTAAAAAAAATTCACATGGAAGATCTTTACACATATCCACATTTGCCAGCAGGGTCCTGTTCACAGTCTGCTACTGGTCCATTTTGTAGAGGCATCCATTGTGCTCCCTCCTCTGTATTATGTAGACACTAGGGAGAATATAACACACAAAAGATAAGGATAAATACAAAAAATATTAAACAGTCCCTCTCTGAACTAAATAGCAACGCTCTGTCTGTCAGGCACTTATAGGCCATAATGATGGGTCATCTTCAAGAACAAACTGGTCAGACTCCTGGTATATAGTTCCCTCATCATCTCCTCCTCTGTGAAGGGTAGCTGTTGACACAGCGGGCGTGTCATGTAAGCAACATGGGCTAGCAGGTTGTACTGTCTACAACGGATACAGGTCAAGTAGACCCCCGACCAAGTGAGAACCCCAAGTGGACCCCAGGATCTAATTTGTACATGTACATTTTCAATCCAATGATTTACAAACTACCAAAAGCCAGTTTAGAAAGCTTGGTACGTGGCATTTGGTATTTGGCATTTGGTATTTGGCATTTGGTAGCTGGCTTTTGGTACATGGAATGTCACCTCTCTGGTGGGGAAGGAGCCTGAGCTGGTGTACGAGATTGAGCGATACCGGCTAGATATAGTCGGCCTCACCTCAACACACAGCTCCGGTTCCGGAACCAGTCTCCTGGAGAGGGGCTGGAGCTTGGCCTTTTCTGGAGTTGCCCCGGGCGAGAGGCGACGAGCAGGGGTAGGTATTCTTGTATCGCCCCACCTTGCTGCCTCTATATTGGAGTTTTCCCCGGTGGACGAAAGGGTTGCTTCCCTGCGCCTTCGGGTTGGGAAACGGGTCCTGACCATCATTTGTGCCTATGCACCAAATGATGTTTCAGAGTACCCACCCTTTTTGGAGTCTGTGACTGGGGTGCTGGAGGGTGCTCCTCCTGGAGACTCCATTGTCCTACTGGGGGACTTCAATGCGCACGTGGGCAACGACAGTGAAACCTGGAGGGGGGTGATTGGGAGGAACGGCCTGCCCGATCTGAACCCGAGTGGTATTCAGTTATTGGACTTCTGTGCTAACCACAGTCTGTCTATAACGAACACCATGTTCAAGCATAAGGGTGTCCATATGTGCACCTGGCACCAGGACACCCTAGGCCGCAGGTCGATGATCGATTTTGTTATCGTATCATCAGACCTGCGACCGTATGTCTTGGACACCCGAGTAAAGAGAGGTGCAGAGCTGTCAACTGATCACCACCTGGTGGTGAGTTGGATCCGATGGCAGGGGAGGAAGCCATTCAGACCTGGTAGACCCAAACGTATAGTGAGGGTGTGCTGGGAGCGTCTGGCTGAGGCCCCTGTCCGGGAGGTCTTCAACTCCCACCTCCGGAAGAACTTCAACCACATTCCGAGGGAGTCTGGAGACATGGAGTCTGAATGGGCCATGTTCTCCACCTCTGTTGTTGAAGCGGCAGCCCAGAGCTGCGGCCGCAAGGTGGTCGGTGCATCTCGTGGTGGCAACCCCCGAACCAAGTGGTGGACACCAGTGGTGAGGGGGGCCATTAAGCTGAAGAAGGAGTCCTATCAAGCTTGGTTGGCTTGTGGGACTCCCGAAGCAGCTGAGGTGTACCGGCAGGCCAAGCGGAGTGCAGCTCGGGTGGTTGCTGAAGCAAAAACCCGGGTATGGGAGGAGTTCGGTGAGGCCATGGAACAAGACTTTCGGTCGGCTTCAAAGAGATTCTGGCAAACTGTTCGGCGGCTCAGGAGGGGAAAGCAGCTCCCCGTCCACACTGTGTATGGGGCGGATGGGACACTGTTGACTTCAACTGGGGATATCGTCGGGCGGTGGAAGGAATACTTCGAGGATCTCCTCAATCCCACTGATACGCCTTCCACAGAGGAAGCAGGGTTTGGGGACGAGGGGGATGACTCGCCTATCACAGGGGCTGAGGTCGCCAAGGTGGTTAAAAATCTCCTTGGTGGCCGGGCCCCGGGGGTGGACGAGATTCGCCCCGAGTACCTCAAGGCCCTGGATGTTGTTGGGTTGTCATGGTTGACACGCCTCTGCAACATTGCGTGGAGGTCGGGGGCAGTGCCTTTGGCATGGCAAACCGGGGTGGTGGTTCCTCTCTTCAAAAAAGGGGACCGGAGGGTGTGCTCCAACTTTAGAGGGATCACACTCCTCAGCCTCCCTGGGAAGGTCTATGCCAAGGTACTGGAGAGGAGAGTCCGGCCGTTGGTCGAACCTCGGATTCAGGAGGAGCAATGTGGTTTTCGTCCTGGCCGTGGCACATCGGACCAGCTCTTTACCCTCTCGAGAATTCTTGAGGGTTCGTGGGAGTTTGCCCAACCAGTTTACATGTGTTTTGTGGACTTGGAGAAGGCATTTGACCGCGTCCCTCGTGGATTTTTGTGGGGGGTGCTTCGGGAGTATGGGGTATCGGGCTTGTTGTTACGAGCTATTCGGTCTCTGTACGACCGTTGTGAGAGTTTAGTTCGCATTGCCAACACTCGGTCGGAGTCATTCCCAGTGAGAGTTGGACTCCGCCAGGGCTGCCCTTTGTCACCGGTCCTGTTCATAATTTTTATGGACAGGATTTCTAGGCGCAGCCAGGGAATGGAGGGTGTCATGCTTGGTGACCACAGGATCTCATCTCTGTTGTTTGCAGATGATGTTGTCCTGTTGGCTTCATCCAGCAATGACCTACAGCTCTTGCTGGGACGGTTTGCCGCTGAGTGTGAAGCGGCTGGGATGAGAATCAGCACCTCCAAGTCCGAGTCCATGGTCCTCAGCCGGAAAAAGGTGGATTGTCCTCTCCGGGTTGGGGACAGGCTCCTGCCCCAAGTGGAGGAGTTTAAGTATCTTGGGGTCTTGTTCACGAGTGAGGGGAAAATGGAGCGAGAGATCGACAGACGGATTGGAGCAGCATCTGCAGTGATGCGGACGTTGTACCGGTCTGTTGTGGTGAAGAGGGAGCTTAGTTCTAAGGCAAAGCTGTCGATTTACCAGTCAATCTACGTTCCTACTCTCACCTATGGTCACGAGCTTTGGGTAATGACCGAAAGAACGAGATCGCGGATACAAGCGGCTGAAATGAGCTTTCTCCGTAGGATTGCTGGACTCACCCTCAGAGATAGGGTGAGGAGCTCAGTCATCCGGGAGAGGCTCAGAGTAGAACCGCTGCTCCTCCACATTGAAAGGAGTCAGTTGAGGTGGTATGGGCATCTGATTAGGATGCCTCCTGGACGCCTCCCACTTGAGGTGTTTCAGGCACGTCCCACTGGGAGGAGACCCCGGGGCAGACCCAGGACTCGGTGGAGAGACTATGTCTCCCAGCTAGTCTGGGAACGCCTTGGTATCCCCTCTGAAGAGCTGGAGCAGGTGGCTGGGGAGAGGGAAGTCTGGGCTTCTCTGCTTGAACTGCTGCCTCCGCGACCCGGACCTCCGGAAAAGCGGTAGAAGATGGATGGATGGATGGATGGATTTACAAACTGATTCATTATTTTCTAAAGCCTCATTCAGAACATTCTAGTCCCACATACCTATTCTGTGGATTTTCATCTGGGGGCAGCCAGCTGTGACGAGCAGCAATAGTGGAAAAGAAGTCTTTTGAAAGCAGAAAGAGCCAAAACCTTCTCTGGGTCAGCTTAGTTTTTTTTTTTTTTAATACATATACTGTATATGTATATATTCTTTTACACTTCTTGGTGACTAAAATGTTCTGAATGAGGCTTCAGGAAATTATGAATCATTTTATAAATCACTGGATTGAAAAATGTGCTTGTACAAATTAGATTCTGGGGTCCACTTGGGGTTCTCACTTGGTCGGGGGTCTACTTGACCTGATCCCATCTACAACAGGCGCTGCTGCCTCCTCGTTAGCGACAGGTAGCTCGTCATTAGCATGAGAATCTGCACTGGTAGCATTACTCCCTGTCTGCTCCTCCTCGAGAGTGTTAGCCTCCTCACGGTTTGAAGAAAAAAAGGTTACCTTCTGAAACTTCGATAAAAAATTTATGTGCTCTTTTTTTCACTTTTTCGCCACACCACTAAGATAGCTTCTTTTCATTTTGCTGGTCTCTTCCACATGTCGATTTGTATGGGTTGTTTACAATCATAATCACAGACACGCATGCACTTGCCTCGGACATAACATGAACAGTTCAGCAGTCTGAGAAGAAGGGGGGGGGGGTGCCATGGTTCTTTGACCCAAAGATAAGACACAGACCTCGCATTGATACAGTTAGGTTTATTACAGCAAGAATGTGCACGTTGGTGAGTGTGAGTGTAGGCAGGAGCAGCAGGAGGGCGGCACACCGTACGACCCGGCAACCCTAAAGACACAGAGAGGGAAAGTTAGTAAGCGTCGTAGCTGGAGTTAAACAGTTACACTGTTGCTGACTGTGGGAGCAGATGGAGACAGGCTCAGGTTCAGCACGACGGCTACGGCCAGGAAGACGGTGTCCTTTGGTCGGGAGTGCAGCTCCTGCAGGTGAGTGTCTGGGGAGTTTAATGATGAAGGAGGGAAGGGAGAATCCGCAGCCACGGGCTCCACCTGTGCACAGGGGACTGGAGGACAGGGTGAGTTGAGGACTGCGCTTACGTGGACGGCTGGAGGGATTCTCCGGCGAGGAACGAAGCAGGCTTTGGATGAGATCACGAGTAGAAAGAGTTGGCGATGAAGCTCCTCTGGAGCGCAGTGAGACATCTCCACACCGCTAGTCAGGGCAGCGCGGGATAAATAGGCCAGCCGTAATAGGAACCAGGTGAGCGCGCAGCTTGGGATGATTAGCAGAGCAGGCCATGACAGGGAGGACGCTATGTTCGTGATTTGATTTGGCGTTTTTATAAATACCCATGTTTCTATATTTTGTCGGACATCACATTAAATATGCTAAACATTTTAAAAAAAATATATGGGGCTCCTAGTAGATTGGGGCCCCAAGCAGGTCGGGGACCTAAGGCAACCGCCTACCTTTGCCTAATGGTAAGTCCGCTTCTAGTTACAACTTAACCTTTTTTGGAGAATAAGCCTGTCTATCTTGCCCTTTGTCAGTCCCTCCATGATTTTGCAATGTTGCAATCGCATCAATTCACGCAAAATCAGCCAATCAGCGCAACTATTGCGCAACCCTGCAACTTTGTCTAATCACTGCAACGTTCCCGCAGTTTTGGCCAATCCTCATCAACTGCCAATTTCATCAACTTTTCACAACCACTTTTACAGACGTTTTGAAAAATCAGAGAAATGCTCAGTGCAAATCAGCTGACATCAGTGACAGGTGACGCTCATATAAAGATCAGGGTTTGTGGAGGCTGCCTGGCATCCTGTACCTGCTTCTGGAGTGAACACATCTCCCTTGGGCTTTTGTTTCAGTTGTAGAGAATGCGTTCAAGGATGAGGCTGAGTTTATTTCTCAGGTTCAGCTTTATTATGAGAACACATGCTCTAGCAATCTCTAAACAAGAAAAGAGACTGAGCAATGAAATACCACACTCGTATACTGCTGGAGCCACGAAACCTAAGTCACATGGTGCTTTAGTAAACATACAATCACATGGTATTTAATCCCAGTCACAATGCAACTCTTTGATGTTTCACTATTGTCTCTTATCCCTCGGTGATCCAGGAATCCTTCTGGGGCATCCTCTCTGAGACAAAGGCCAAAGCTCACACCTCCTCGTCATCTCCTGTAGATCTCTGCAGACCCAGACCTTCTTTGTCCCGCGAGACGTGAAGCACCCAATAAACATACAGCCATACATTTGTGGGAAATATGAACTCAATATATGTGCCACATAACCCCCCCAAACGTCTATTAAGGGACAAAACATAATCAGAGATGCATGACAGAAAACATCACTACATATCACAAACCAATCCCCCAACTGCTTGGGTTTTAACCTCCTGCCATATCTGCTGTAAGCCGGCGTTGTTCCTTCTGCAGTGACTTCCTGCATCTGTGGATTAGAATTGTTAGCACATCTCTGTGGTGGCTCCAAGAATGCCTTCCCGGCGGCCTGCCACGGCGGGGGGCCCTGGCCAACTGCACGTGTTCATCAGCCAGAACAAAGGCGGGTTTGAGTCTGTTAATGCAAATCAACTCTTTTCTGCCTCCTAAATCAAGCAAGAAATGTTTCTCCCCTGTTTCCAACACTCTGAAAGGCCCGTCGTAAGGCGGTCGCAAACCTGGGCGTTGAGCATCATGTCTAACAAAAACAAACTCCGCATTTTTTAAAGCCTTCGGCACAAAAACGCGTGGAAAACTGTGATGAACTGGGCCAGGAAGGGTGTTTGATCCTGTGCCGCTCTGCAACAGCTGAGCGGGGGGGCAATTTGGCGCAGGGTTGTCGGGAAGGAATTCCCCTGGCAAACGGAGGGGTTGTGCAAAAACTAATTCAGCCAGAGAGGCCTGCAAATCCTCCTTAGGTGCGGAACGCAACCCCAATAAAACCCATGGAAGTTTATCCACCCAATTTGTATCCGTAAGAGACGCTCTGAGGGCTGCTTTCAATGACCTATGAAAGCGTTCGCACAAACCGTTAGCCTGGGGGTTATACGCGGTAGTGCGGTGAATCTTCACCCCTAGGCTGTGGGCCATCGCTGACCAGAGTTCGGAAACAAATTGGGGACCCCTGTCGGACGTTATGTCCAACGCAACTCCAAAACACGCGACCCAAGCTGTTAAAAACGCGCGTGCAACGTCTGCTGCTGTAGTTGACGCCAGAGGAACCACTTCTGGCCAATGCGTGGTGTGATCTACCATCGTCAAAAGGTGTGTACACCCCTGCGACAACGGAAGGGGGCCCACCAAGTCAACATGCACATGATCAAAACGCTTAGCCGGGATGTGAAAAGGCTCCAAAGGGGCTCTAGTGTGCTTGTGTATTTTGGCTCGCTGACACGCTACGCAGGCTGGTGCCCATTCCTTGACCTGTTTACGCAATCCCGGCCAAACAAATTTCTCCCCCACCATCTTAATCGATGCGCGCACCCCCGGGTGCGCCAGAGAATGGATTGAGTCAAAAACGCGGCGGCGCCACGCAGCTGGAACCACAGGGCGAGGCCGTCCCGTGGAGACATCGCAGATTAGAGGGGGCATACCTATTTGCTGCACCCTGTGCTCCAGCCTTAACCCTGTTGGTCCAGACTGGAGCGCGCGCACATCCACGTCGCTAACCTGCTCCGCGGCCATGGCTGCATAATCCAGACGTACGCGGACCGGGGCTGCGAGCGTTTCCGCACCACAAACCTGGCCCGCGGCCACGGCTGCCGAGTCTGCCCCCACGGGGCCTGGCGCTGCTACCGCACGCGAAAGACAATCTGCCACTACATTATGTTTGCCCGCGACATGCTGAATATCGGTGGTGAACTCCGATATCGCGGCCAGCTGTCCTTGCTGCTGGCCTGACCAAGGCTCTGAAATCTTGGCCATCGCAAACGTTAGCGGCTTTTGGTCCACAAACGCGGTGAAACAGCGCCTCTCCAGCCAGAACTGGAAATGGCGGATGGCCAAATGCAGGGCCAACAGCTCCCTGTCGAACGCGCTGTATTTCCGCTCATTATCGCGCAAGGTTTTGCTGAAAAACGCGAGCGGCTGCCAGCTCCCTGCCACAAACTGTTCAACGACCGCCCCCACCGCTAAATCGGAAGCGTCAGTGGTGAGCGCCATGTGGGTCGTTGGCACCGGGTGTGCCAACAAAACGGCGTTCACCAGGGCTGATTTGACTTGGGAGAATGCGCGCTCCCGCTCCGGGGACCATTCGATCTTATTTGCAGGTTTTTGTTTTTTAAGTGCCGCGTACAATGGTTGCATGAGCTGTGCTGCGCTTGGGAGGAAGCGGTTATAAAAATTAACCATTCCCAAAAATTCCTGCAATGCTTTGACCGTCTGAGGTTGGAGAAAATTTGTTATTGCGCGTACTTTATCGGGCAGAGGGACCGCTCCTTCTGGTGAAACACGGTGCCCCAAAAAATCGATTTGCGCCACCCCAAACTGGCACTTCGCTGGGTTAATAATTAACCCGTGCTCTGCCAGCCTCCGAAAAACCGCTGTGAGGTGGCTTTCATGTTCGTCTTCGGACGTGCTGGCCACCAAAATATCATCCAAGTAGACGAACACGAAAGGAAGGCTGCGTAAAACTGCATCCATCATGCGCTGGAAAGTCTGCGCAGCACCCTTGAGTCCAAACGGCATACGCAAAAACTCGAAAAGCCCAAAAGGAGTTATTACCGCTGTTTTGGGTATGTCCTGAGCGCGGACTGGGACTTGATGGTACCCGCGCACCAAATCTATTTTAGAAAAAATGTGCGCCCCCGCTAAATGGACCGAAAAATCTTGGATGTGCGGAATCGGGTAGCGGTCGTGTGCTGAAGCATTATTCAACCTGCGGAAATCACCGCAAGGCCGCCACGAGCCATCAGCCTTGGGGACCATATGCAGCGGTGAAGCCCAGGGGCTGTTAGAGCGTCTAATGATGCCCAGCTTTTCCAGGTTGGCGAATTCCTCGTGCGCTATGGCTAGTTTAGCTGAGTCCAAGCGCCGAGCTTTTGCAAAAACGGGGGGCCCGGTGGTAGTTATAAAATGTTCCATCCCATGTTTAGCCACTGACGCCAAAAACGTTGGGACTATGAGTGCTGGAAACTGAGTGAGTAGTGCTTGGAACTTACCACCCGCAGCTGTGACGTTGGCCTGTGCAGTAGGCGGGACCACCCGGGCTGTACAGGAAATAGAGTGGAAAGACAGTGCATTAACCAGATGTCTATTAGCAAGATCAACCAATAAACCATTCGAGCACAAAAAATCAGCACCTAACATGTTATGACTGACTGCCGCTACGACGAAAGTCCACTCGAATGTCCGACCATGAAAAGACAGGGGGAGGGTCTTCTCCCCGAAGGTCTTGATCGTCGAGCTGTTCGCCGCCAACACCAGGGGTCCGCTGGAAGGCGCCAGCCGGTCAGCGTAGGAAGGTGTGATGAAACTCAGCTGGCAGCCTGTGTCCACCAGGAACTGCCTCCCTGATTTCGCGTCCGTAAGGGAGAGCAGCTTGTTCTTCACGCCGAGAGCCGCAGCTGCTACCGACTCCCGGTCCTGGCGTTTCCCGAACGCTTGAACTGGCATGGTGGAATGCACTTGCGTGCCCTCTCGGCGAAACGTTGATGATAAAAGCAGAGGACGTTGCCCGCTCCATGTCTCCTGGCCTCCACCGCTGCTGACGTCAGCGAATGTGGTGCTGCAGCCTCTGGCCCCCTGCCGTCTCCAGGCGTTGCGCTCAGCTCCGCTGCCGCCGTCGTGGCTGTGTGCCGTCTATGGGCGTCAACGAGTCACTGTGCCTCCTGGCCCAGCTCGTGGTAATCTCGGTTGGTCAGCAGCTGTTAACCGGCCAGGGTAACTCTCACCGCTGACGGTAGTGTCCTGAGGAAAAGATGGGCGAAGATAAAGCCGTCATCATCATCGCCTCTCAGACTCAGCATCCTCGCCATCAGGTCCACAGGCCTGTCTGCCTTGCCTTTAGTCAATACCAGAAGCTTCTCTGCTCGCTCTCCCAGCGAGGGGGTGAAAGCACGGATGAGAGCGGCTTTCAATGCGCCGTACTTGTCGTCGTCTGGTGGGTGGTTAGTCAGGCTCTCCACCCGCTGGGCTGTGAGGCTGTCCAGCTTTGCGACTACATGGTAGAATTTCGTTGCATCCGCCGAAATTCCCCGAAGATGGAACTGCGCCTCGACAGTGTTAAACCAGGAGCGCGGGCTATGCTGCCAGAATTCAGGCAGCTGGACTGCGGTAGCTGCGTTAGCCTGGCCGGCTCCTGATGAGTCCGGTGCGGGAAAGTCGTCCCCGGCCATAATTTGTCGTAGGGTCACCAGTGTAGAGAATGCGTTCAAGGATGAGGCTGAGTTTATTTCTCAGGTTCAGCTTTATTATGAGAACACATACTCTAGCAATCTCTAAACAAGAAAAGAGACTGAGCAATGAAATACAACACTCTTATACTGCTGGAGCCACGAAACCTAAGTCACATGGTGCTTTAGCAAACATACAATCACATGGTATTTAATCCCAGTCACAATGCAACTCTTTGGTGTTTCACTATTGTCTCTTATCCCTCGGTGATCCGGGAATCCTTCTGGGGCATCCTCTCTGAGACAAAGGCCAAAACTCACACCTCCTCGTCATCTCCTGTAGATCTCTGCAGACCCAGACCTTCTTTGTCCCGCGAGACGTGAAGCACCCAATAAACATACAGCCATACATTTGTGGGAAATATGAACTCAATATATGTGCCACACAGTATTTATTTTCGTTTGATATTCCGATGTAGTTACTTCTGCATACCCTTTTCCCCTGTTCATTCATTCATCTAAAAAAAAAAATAATAATAATGCATAGACGCCAACACGAGGTCCTCAATTAAAATGTGAATGTGGATGGAATAAAAAACTATTTAGTGAATCATGATATAAATAAAATGATGGGTGATTATATTTTGACTGTTACACCTCTCACCATTAAAATAAAAAAAAAAAAAATCCTGTAAAATGTCATTTACTTTTTGACACCACATCAGCGCTATTTGATTCCCACACTGGAAGTGAGCCAATCCTGGAGAATGATTACGCACGGAGCAGAAAATTAAGAACAATAAATTTCTCAATGACATCTTTTTTTTCTATCCCCCCGCGACCAGAAAAGGATTAAGCGGAAGAAGATGGATGGATGGATGAATGGATCTTTTCTCTTTCGGGCTGTCACATTTTTGGGGGGATTACACGCAGCCTAAGTGTCCACCAAACACGTTTTTTGTTGCCTGACCGCCCTGAATGTCTCTTTTTTTTTTTTTCAGCGATTATGCGCTGCGCTCTGGGAAAAAAAAAAAAAAAAAAGTCTGTACCCTGTATCCCAGCAACAGCTCGTCAGTCACAGCTCAGGACTTCCACTTTTCCTATGGTCAGACTTTCTACTTATTTTTAATAGCAGTCTCTAAATAACAATAGACAGGAAACATATTCTAGCATCTTGGTAGCAGCTCTGGATGCAAAATATGATGACATGGAAAGCAGGAGTCTGAGTACAGACTGTACCGTTGTCCTATGTCCCGCCCTTCCTTAATTCTGATTGGCTGCTTAGAAAGGTCAAACATTGACAGCTCAGCTGCAGTCTGAAAAGTTGAACTTTTTTCAACTTTTTTCAACTCTGAGCACCCTAACAGCCGTGACAAAAAGCGTCCATTGCTGAGAGCGTGCAATTCAACAATTCAAAACTAATCAAATGTACGTAATAAATATATATATATATATATATATACAGTATATATACAGTATATATATATATATATATATATATATATATATATGCGATGGCGGAGTGGTTAGCACTGTGGCAGCACAGCAACTGACCCTTGGCTGGGGATCCTGGGTTCGATCCCAGCCCCCGACCAACAGTGATCTGTGTGGAGTTTGCATGTTCTCCCCGTGTCTGTGTGGGTTTACTCCGGGATTTCTCCGGTTTCCTCTCACATGCGAAAAACATGCAAGTTAGGTTAATTGGCATCAAACTGGGGATTCTAAATTGTCCTTAAGTATGACTGTGAGAGTGAATGGTTGTCTGTCCCTCTGTGTTGGCGCTGCGATGGACTGGTGATCTGTCCAGGGTGTACCCTGCCTCTCGCCCAAAGATGCTGGGATAGGCTCCAGCCCCCCGTGACCCGAAAAGGATTAAGCAGAAGAAGATGAATGAATGAATATTCTGTGTGTGTATATATATATATATATATATATATATATATATATTGTGGGGGCACAGTGTGTGAGCATTTTCTCACACCCAAAGAGCGGCATGGACTTCTCCACCCAGGGAACAATGGACCGAAAGAGGAGGTGTCACCTGGGGGGTATCAGATGAGACAGTAGAGGACTACTGTATGTGCCCCCCTGGGAGAGGAAGAATGACCAGAGATGCTGTGGCCACTCAGAGAAGTGTTTAATGGCAGCGCCAGCGTAATGTCATGTCAATGCGCTACACAGGCTTTATCCTATACATAATGTATGAGGGTTGGAAATTCCGGGTCTCTGTGCATGGTATTAAAGATATAAAAAGGGAGTGCACAGAGACCTGGCAGGCTTTTCAGCCTCAGCGCTGTGGCACCTGAGGCTTATAGCAGTTTTGCTTATATGTTGTTACAGAAAGAATAAAGTTCTGTGTCGTCGAGCTTGTTGCCTCGCCTGCATCCTTTCGCTACAATATAGATAGATAGAGATATATATCCTGTAGATTAAAAAAATAATAAAAACATCATACACACCATGTTATCACCAAACAAATACTGTACATTGTCCTCTTTCTCACACACACACACACACACACACACATATATACAGTATACTGTATATATTTTTTTAATTGCCACTTGTTTCTGTTTCTCTTTCGTTCCTGCATGTCTGAACTGAGTTTTGATCTAAAAACATCTGTTTTCACCAGCATTTCAGTCAACGTTTGCCAAAGGAGCTTAACTTAACTTAACTTAGCAGTCGAGTGACAGCTATAATTGAGACGGCGGGCCAGCTGGCGGCCTCCACTAGCCATCGGACATGCTTCGCCTCCTGTACTAGCCAACACGTGAGCCGCCTTTGATCCCAATCAGTCTCGTTAGTATGCCTCCGAAAAGGAATCAGATAAATGGAGAGGAGTTGGAGGAGATCAAACTCTCACTAAGTTTTATGACTGAAGAAATATCTGAGATAGCAAAACGACAAACTCTGCTTAATGGCCTTATGGACCAAGTACGTGAATTAAAGGCTGAAGTCATGGAAAAAGACAAGAAAATTAATTTCTTAGAAAGACGTGTTGCTGAATTAGAACAGTATACAAGAATGGATGATGTCATTGTGAGCGGTCTTAACACCAGACACTGCTCCTATGCACGTGTGACAGCTGGAGTTGGTAACCAGGACGGGGAGGATGAGACATTGGCAGAATCAAACACTCTTGAGCAGCAGGTATTACATTTTTTCAACTCTAAAAGCACTGTTGTGCATAATAAGACTATTTCGGCTTGCCACACATTACCTAAAAAAGACAGTAAAGGAAAACCAGCGATCATCATCCGATTTGTCAACAGGAAAGCAAAAACTGATCTTCTGCGACAAGCAAGAAAACTGAGAGGAACGGCTGTCTGTGTAAACGAACATTTAACAAAAACGAACTCTGAAATAGCTAAACAAGCCAGGGCTCTCAGAAAACAGGGGAAATACAAATGACATGGACAAAGAACTGTAAGGTGTGGATAAAACTGTTTGGCACTCCAGAAGAAGCTAAAGTAATAATTATTAGAGAAATGGAGGAATTAGACAAATTTAAACCTTAGCCCTGATGCAAGACTGACAGTGCAGTGGAGATTTTTGTGTTCTTTTTCCTTTTTTCCTTTTGGTGTACATTGTTGACATAACTTATGATTAGTACTTTAACCAATCATCCTTCCTCATTTAATAATGGAAGTGTATTAGGGCAAATTGAAGCTGAAACCTTTGTCAATACTTAACAGTAACCACAAGATATTTTAGGAGATTTTGAGCCAGACAATAATTATTTTAATCATATTAATAATAAGTGTGTTTATTATGATGAACAACAATTAAATGGAATTATGAATTCGGATCAGACATTGACAATAATACATATTAATAGTAGGAGTCTCTATGCAAACTTTGACAGTATTAAAGAGTTTTTAAATCAATTTAACACACCATTTAGGATTATTGCAATAAGTGAAACATGGATTAATGACGAAAAAGATGTAAATTTTGAACTATATGGATATGAGATGTACACACAAAATAGGAAATGTAAAAGTGGTGTTGGGGTAGCACTGTATGTTGATAGAAAATTAAAAAGTAAAAAAGTGGACAGCAGTGGACATCAACAGTGAATGAAAGTATGGAATGTTCAACAATTGAGATTATGTTGGAAAATAGAAAAAAGATAATAGTAAGTTGTATACAGATGTGGACAAAATTGTTGGTACCCCTCTGTTAATGAAAGAAAAACCCACAATGGTCACAGAAATAACTTGAATCTGACAAAAGCGGTAATAAATAAAAATTCTATGAAAATTAACCAATGAAAATCAGACAGTGCTTTTGAATTTTGGTTCATCAGAATTATTTAAAAAAAAAAACAAACTCATGAAACAGGCCTGGACAAAAATGATGGTACCCCTAGAAAAGATTGAAAATAATGTGACCATAGGGACATGTTCAACCAAGATGTGTCCTCTAATTAACATCACAGGTGTCTACAAACTTGTAATCAGTCAGTCGGCCTATTTAAAGAGTGACAAGTAGTCACTGTGCTGCTTGGTGACATGGTGTGTACTACACTAAACATGGACCAGAGGAAGCAAAGGAGAGAGTTGTCTCAATAGATTAGAAAGAAAATTATAGACAAACATGTTAAAGGTAAAGGCTATAAGACCATCTCCAAGCAGCTTGATGTTACTGTGACTACAGTTGCACATATTATTCAGAAATTTAAGATCCATGGGACTGTAGCCAACCTCCCTGGACGTGGCCGCAGGAGGAGACGGATAATACGAATGGTAACAAAAGAGCCCAGAACAACCTCTAAACACATTCATGGTGAACTCCAAGGTCAAGGTCATCAGTGTCAGATCGCACCATCCGTTGTTGATTGAGCCAAAGTGGACTTCATGGGAGACGACCAAGGAGGACACCACTGTTGAAAACAAATCATAAAAAAGCCAGACTGGAATTTGCCAAACTGCATGTTGACAAGCCACAAAGCTTCTGGGAGAATGTCCTATGGACAGACGAGATAAAACTGGAACTTTTTGGCAAGGCACATCAGCTCTATGTTCAGACGCAAAAATGAAGCATACCAAGAAAAGAACACTGTCCCTACTGTGAAACATGGAGGAGGTTCTGTTATGTTCTGGGGCTTCTTTGCTGCATCTGGCACAGGGTGTCTTGAATCTGTGCAGGGTACAATGAAATCTCAAGACTATCAAGGTATTCTAGAGAGAAATGTGCTGCCCACTGTCAGACAGCTTGGTCTCAGTTGCAGGTCATGGGTCTTGCAACAGGATAATGACCCAAAACACACAGCTAAAAACACCCAAGAATGGCCAAGAGCGAAACATTGGACTATTCTAAAGTGGCCTTCTATGAGCCCTGATCTAAATCCTATTGAACATCTGTGGAAGGAGCTGAAAAATGCCATCTGGAGAAGGCACCCTTCAAACCTGAGACAACTGGAGCAGTTTGCTCATGAAGAGTGGGCCAAAATACCTGCTGAGGGGTGGAGAAGTCTCATTGACAGTTACAGAAATCGTTTGATTGCAGTGATTGCCTCAAAAGGTTGTGCAACAAAATATTAAGTTAAGGGTACCATCATTTTTGTCCAGGCCTGTTTCATGAGTTTGTTTTTTAAAATAATTCTGTTGAACCACAATTCAAAAGCACTGTCTGATTTTCATTGGTTAATTTTCATAGAATTTTTATTTATTACCACTTTTGTCAGATTCAAGTTATTTCTGTGCCCATTGTGGGTTTTTCTTTCATTAACAGAGGGGTACCAACAATTTTGTCCACGGCTGTAGCTTCTGGTCGCAGGGCGTCCCCAACAAAAGTCTGGTCTTTGTCCAAACTGGTTTCAACCGGTCCACTCAGCATCCAGATGCACCCTGCCTTTATGGCTCCCCTCAACCCAGATGTCTAGCCCAGATGTAGTGTTACTGTTTACATTAATAAATGCTGCAAACTCACAGTTGCCGTTTGGTGTCTTCTGCCTGCCCTTGCCAGGGTGATTTATGATAGAAGGACATGGCCAGTGTAGACACCAGGCACTGTGGGGTTTTGCCTTTTTCCTTTTTCCACCTATTTTTGTTTTGCTGGAGGGAGAGCACGCAGCATGTCACCAGCACACCGGGGCTCCACTAACAGAGGGAGGTTGGCAGCTGGAGGCCCTAGCATGGATGAACAATGGGTGGCATATTTCATCCAGGACTTTGTGACTGAAGCTATCACCTCCCGTTTATCTAAGAAGGTCCTGAAGAACATGGAGTCGGCAGCGGTGATAATAGAGGTGCATCCTAGGCCGAGGAATTATCCCGAGTATGCAGAGCTCCTGACAACCGTCACCACCCTCCACATGACATTTTGAGGATTGGAGAGAGGCCCCCTTTCAGCTACACCTGAGCCAATGAGGAAGTGTCCCCTGGTGCAGACGCCTTCTGCCTCTTGCCATTTGCCAGCCTCGGGACACCGTCTTCTGGCACCCACCTCTGTTCCTCCCCATTCACAGCCTGGTCATGAGCCGATGAAAAAGCAGCTCCTGGGACAGGCATGCCCAGCTTCTCACCACCATTCAGCTGCGTCACTCCAGAGGAATCCCTCCACTGCAGCTGTTAATTCAGCCATCACCGTGGCTGCAGCACCGGCTCCTCCAGTTTCCTCATTGGTGCCCTCACCCACTGCAGTCACTGACAGGAAGTTCTCTGGGCCTTCTGCAGCAACCATCACAACACCACGGGAATTCAGGCAAGTACATTTTCATTCTTTAACACTTTGTGAAGAAATGCCTTGCCTAATTCCCGGAGGGAGGGCTCAGCACCAGCTGCATACTTCGGCTGAGCTCTCCCCACCTGCTGCTGCAGATATTCATGTATCCTCACCTGCTTCCCCAGTGTCCTGTCCTGTTTTCCCTGAATGTCCGCCAGTCCCGAGAGAGAGCCACCGGACGACGGAGAGGCCTGTGGCCCTGCAAGATTCTGTTCCTGCCCCACAGCCACGTCCTGGACAGGAGAAGAGTGCCCCCTGTGCCCTGAAGACTGAGCCAACAAGAGAATGTCCCCTGACTTCAGTTGCCGGTGTGATGGCCTGAGCGCCGATTCCATCCGCGCTCAGGTTGTCCAGTATTTCTCCAGTTCTACCCTATTCCGGGTCGTGTCTTATGGCCTCCTCCGAGACTATTATTTTGACAGCGTCTTGGCGGACTTCCGGCTGTCAAAGCCCAGCTGCTCTGGGACAGCTGTATGGTATTGTCATTAATTACTTTCCCCTTTTCCTGATTGGGTTTTGTTCCCCATTTAAGGGAGCAGCTGAGGCTCACTCCTTGCTGCGACCTACACCTAAGGACATCGTGCACCTCCGTGTACGTGGCTGAAGTTCCTACGCCCAACTCCAGTTTTCTCCTGTGACTCTGTTCCTCATCCTTCAGTAAGTGCTATCTGTTCAGCGTAGGTTCCGTCCTCGCTGCCTTCCCTAGCCAATCTCCTGTGGTTGAGTTCTTGTGTCAGAGCTAATGTGCGTGTTTAGCCCCTCGAGGCTAATTGTTTTGTCATCCTTTGTTATTTATGTCTTATGTGAATAAAACGCAAACTCACCGGTTGCCTACAATGTCTCACTGATGACCCTGCAAGGGGTCATCCATAACAGCCGGGGTCTCTGTGCCAGCGGTGAGGCAACCTCCAGCATTAGCCACAATGCCAGGAGTTCTACCAGCGTCGGTTGCCACGTCTGGAGGTCATTTAGCAGCAGATACCATCACGCCCTGGGAGATAAGTTAAGTGTGTTTTCATTTTCCTGCACATACAAATGAAATGTCTTGCTTTATTCCCAGTGGTGAGGCTCAGCATCTGCAGCCCACGTTAGCTGAGACCTCACTGCCTGCTGCTGCCACCGGTTCCTCACCCGTCTCTCTCATGTCTCATCCTATGCCCCCTGAGTGTCCACTGGTCCTGGGATGGAGCCACCGGATGACGAAGGAGTCTGTGGCCCTGGAATATTCTGTTACAGCCCCGCAGCCACATCCCGAATGGGAGGAGAACACTACCTGTGCCCTGAAACTTGAGCTGGCAGGAGAGTGTCCCCTGGTTTCAGCAGCAAGGGAGCCAGCATCATTGGTGAGGCAACCTCCAGCTTTAGTCGCCATGCCGGGAGTTCCACCAGCGACAGTTGCCACACCTGGAGGCCGTTTGGCTGCACCCACCATCTCGCCTGCTGCCGGGGTCGCCGCAGCAGAGTTGCCGGAGTCCTGAACGGTGGTGGAGCCCAAGCCCAGGCAAATACTCTGTTCTGTCTTAACATTGGCAGATCCAGAGAAATCTTGTCTGGCTCATGGTGAGGAGAACCAGCTACAGATGTCCTCTGCTCCGGAATTCTCCTCGCTGAGCTCCTTCGCTGCCAGTAACTATGTTCCAGTGTTTTCCTCTTCTTTCCCCTCTGAGTTGGCTGAGCCGGGGTTGGAGCGCCAGATGATTGGATTTGAGACATTTCAGCCAGTCACTGGAGACCTGGAAAGAGGTGGAGCTCGAGCTAAGGTGAGTTCTCTTCTTTGTCTTCACATTAACAGTACTAGGGAAATCTTGCTTAGCTGTTGGTGAGGAGAACCAATCACAGCTGCCGGCTGTTCCTGAATTCCCCTCACTGGGCTCCACTGCTGCCGGTGGTAGTAACCCAGTGTGTGTTTCGTCTCCTCTGCTTGAATCTTCGTCTGGGTTCGCTGATGGTTATCCGCTGTCACCTGACATCACCGTGGGTCCGCCATCACGGTCTGAGATCACCGTGGGCCCCTCATCTTCGCCCGAGGTCACCATAAGACCTCTACCACTGCCTGAGTTCGCCATGGTTCCTCTACCTCTGCCTGAGGTTGCTGTGGATCCTCTACCCCCACCTAAGGTTGCCGTGGGTTCTCTACCTCCACCTGAGGTTGCTCTGGGTCCTCTACCTTCGCCTGAGGTCGCAGTGGGTCCTCTACCTTCGCCTGAGGTCACCGTGGGTCTTCTGTCTCCACCTAAGGTCGTTGAGGGTCCTCCGTCTCTGCCCGAGGTCATTGAGGGTCCACCGTCTCCACCTGAGCTTGTTGAGGGTCTTCCGTCTCTGCATGAGGTTGTGGAGGGTCCTCTGCCATTGCCTGAGGTTGCTGAGGGTTCTCCGTCTCTGTTTGACATCATTGAGGGCTCTCCGTCTCTGTCTGAGGTCACAGTGGGTTCCCTGCCTTTGTCTGAGGCCTCCGCTGAACAGTTATTCCCCTCATCTGGTCCTCTTGCTGGTCAGCCACCCTGGTCAGCCATCCATTCGCCTGGTCCCTCCGCTAGTCAGTTGCCATCACCGTCTGGGATTGCTGCTGACCAGCGGTCTTCCTCAGGGGTCAGCACTTTCCTGCTACTAGTCCACTTGACCCATGCCTCAGCCCCTGTGGCCCGCAAGGAGCATGTGTTCCAGCTGCCACCTCCAGGAGGGAGCATGTTATGTTCTGCGGTCTGTTGATTCAGGGATGCTGGGAGGCCACCTGGCAGATTACGTCCTTTGCTTGGGTGGCTTAGAGACTCTGGGAGGCCACGTGGCACATTCCAACTCGTGATCGGGTGGTCTTTGGATTCTAGCAGACCACCTGAACTGTGATTATTTTCACTGTTTCTTTGGTATTCTACTGCCACCTGCTGTACATTGTTGTGGGTCATGAGTTTTTTCTTTTTTCTGGTTTGTTTCGGTCCCTTCGTACCTGGGTTTCCCCTCCTCCCTCCCAGGGTAGGTTGCTTTTTCCTGTTGGGGGGATGTTTCTTCTCTGTGGGTGAGTCCTCCTTTTTCTTTGTGTTACATCAGGGTGTCTGGTTCCCACCCTTGAGGAGGGGGGGCACTGTCATGATTTTGAGCATGTGCCGTGCTTAGCCTCCAGTTCAATTTATGTCCTTTTCTGTATGTTTGCTTCTCTGTTTATGTTGTATTTATAATGGTCTGATTTATTTGGTTATCTGAGCTGTCCTTTTGTTTCTGTCTCCTGTTTTATCTTTGTTGGAGTTTTTATGGATTTCTGTATTTGGTCTCGGTTTATTTATGAGTTGTCTGTATTCTTAGTTTTGTCATAATAGTCTTGCCTATTTATTGTGAATCATTTTGTATTTATGGTATTGGTTGTATCTCTTGGGGTTGTGTTTAGTTTATCCTTGCCTTGGTGGTTTTTTCCCTTTTCTGTATTCTCCGGTTTGCTGCTCATTTTATAGTTATTTCATTATTAGTTGTTCTTGTACATTCTTTATTCATTCCTTGTATCATTATTTAGTCATTCCAGTTTGTGCTTTTATTTTGACAGTGCCCCGCACAGCTCCCGGCTGTCAAACCCTGTTTTGCAGGCTGCATAGCTGTCACTGATTATGTTTATTTCATCACTCATGTACCCACACCTGTGATTTATTGATCATTTGCCATTTACCTATTTAAGGACAATGGAAACATTTCACGTTGCCGTGTCCTACTGTTTGTTTCCTCAGAGTGACTGTTGCACTCTGAGTGAATGTATTTTTTCCGCAGAGGTGAACAGGTGCGCTCCATCTTGGAATTAATCCTTTTTCCATTTTTTCTCCAGGCGTGAGCCCCATTTCCCTTCGGGTGTGACTCCATCTCTCTTTGTTTCCTCCCGGACGTGAACCCCGTTTCCCTTCAAGTGTGACTCTGTCACTCCTCTTTTTTCCCAACAGATGTGAGCCCCGTTCGCTTCCAGAGTCCCACTAATCATTTCCTTATTTGTAAGTGTTGTGTTTTATGTAGTGTTACTGTTTACGTTAATAAATGTTGCAACCTCACAGTTGGCGTTTGGTGTCTTCTGCCTGCCCTTGCCAGGGTGATTTATGACAGTGTCTCCGGTGTGTACAATAATTTTCACGTCATTATCAATTTCCCAATATCACCTGTAAGTGTTGCAAACGGACCAACAGCAGTAGAAACGTACTCAGGCCAGCCATGAAATTGGTGTGGGGATGCACATATTTCCACAGTGATTTCATTCTTGATACATCTGAAATTTTCCGTGGAAAAGGAAGTATGCCTTGTTTTTGTGCGTAAGTATCCTCTGTACATGAGGCTCGTGGTCAAGATTGTTAATGACTTAACCTCTTGCACTCCGTTGTACCGCGGACGGGCAAGTCTCTGCGTCCTAGAGCGCACGAGGGCACACAAGAGCGCCCTCGTGCGCTCTAGGACGCATGATGGAGATGGTGATGTAGGTGGTGTAGATGGCGTCCAAGCATGCATTGAAAATAAAAGCTGCAGACACAGCCGCGAACAGATTAGTTCATCTGATTGACCTCTCATTCGACTAATAAGAGCCTTGAATTGGGTTTCTGAAACCTTGAAGAACCAATGACTGAAAACCTAGCGAGAAGGACCCGCCTACCAACGCTGTGAATGCAGTGAGCCAATTGAAGCAGAGAAGTAGAAGAAGAACCCGCAGGAAGAACCCCACAGACCCAGCAGCACGGAGACCATCCACAAATGCAACCTGTGTGACAGGGAGTGCCATTCGCGCATCGGCATGTTCGGCCACAGGCGGTGCTTATTTTGTTTTGGTTCCAGCAGAGTAGACATTATGATTTCTTCCATGGTCATAGACCGACGGAGGCTGACGACGAAGGCTGAGTGACACACACGCCTTCGCCAGTCTTTTTTTAATTACTACTGTTATTTGTTTTGAAAAATCATTCACCAAAAACCGCAATCATGGAAGCACAAAACCGCAATAATGGAATTATGTTTTGATCGGGTCGCGAGACCACAACCACGAGCGGACCAGCGTCGCGTTCGTGTGACAATGGGGAAGAGAAGTTCGCCAGGACACTGCTGTGAAGAGGTAAGGTGTTATAAGCTAAATTATTCTTTATTCCTGAAAATTGTAATCCAAAATGACTTTTGACCGATCGGTAAATTACAACTGTGCGGCGCACGAAGTCTGAAGTTCGTGCGCCGAGGTACACAGTTCGTTCGTCGCGTCCAGACCGTGAATGCCGCCCCCCCGCTCCTCTTCTTTAGCGGGGGGGGGGGAGCCGCGGTGACTGCGCTGCGGTCGCCACATAGCCATATGAGTCTATTCCGTCATGTAGCGATGGCCGATGGCCGTCCTCTGTAGCGACACAGACACAGCCCTGAGTGTCACCTTTCATTCGAGCCCAAAATGAAGCTTCTACATTGAATCATTCAAAAGTTACAGACATTTTTCCAAACTGTGCCATTTGGCACAATTTGGCACAGTTCCAAAACGCCTGGGACCTACCTGAGGAAAAAGCTGTGTAATATATTCATTTTTTGTGGTATTGTTACAAAATTTGGACCTCAGCTGGATAACACTTGGTTCTACATTTCTGTTGCATTTTCCAGCCCGGATCTGAAGCTGTGTGTTATTTGCAAGCATTTGTATCCAAAAAAACATCCAGGCCAAATTTATTTTCTTCAAGTTCAGTATGTTTAGATGACTGTAACTCAGTGGCCGGAGCACTTAGAGAGATTATGACTGTTTTGCCAAAAAATTCAAAGTGTTTTCTTTTAAATGAGACCAACCCCATGAAGATGCTGCAAAGGGTTGAAGAACAGCTTTTGATTTACTTTGGGCACGTTATTTTTTGGCGTTTTTAGGAAAATTGACCGGAGTGCAAGGGGTTAAGGCCCATCATGGATTCACACAGAATTTCATTCCTGGTCCTGCTGGATCTAAGTGCTGCCTTTGATACAGTAGACCACCATATCCTTTTAACCAGACTAAAGGACCTGGTTGGCCTCTCTGGTACTGTCCATAATTGGTTCAAGTCCTACCTCACAGACAGGAACTTTTTGGTAAGTATGGATGCATGTCCTTCCAGACTCTACAAAATAAATTGTAGTGTCCCTCATGGTTCAATTTTAGGTCCAGAGCTTTTCAATTTATACATACTGCCCTCTGGGGATGTTATCGGGAGAAATGGCATTAATTCCCATAGTTATGCTGATAACACAACTGTATGTTGCTGTGTCTCCTGATGATATGGTACCAATTAACATCCTTTATAACTGTATTTTAGACATTAAGTCATGGATGGCAGCAAACTTTCTTCAACTTAACAAGGACAAAACTGAAGTTTTAGGCATCGGTCCTGAAGCTCACAGAGAGAAAATCTTACCAAAATTACATAATCTGCCTTTTACCCCAACAGGTTAAGAATTTGGGCATCATTTTAGACTCTGAGCTTTGTCTTCTTCCACACATTAAAAATATAACACAAACTGGATTTTACCATCTAAAGAACATAGCCAGAGTCTGCCCACTTCTCTCTCAAGCAAGCACAGAGACACTGATGCATGCTTTTATCACCAGCCATATTAATTACTGTCATGCCCTGCTCCCTGGTCTTCCCACAAAAGACAATTTCAAATTTGCAGTTATTACAGAATTCAGCTGCACATGTTCTGACAAAGACCAGATGTCAGGCTCACATCACACTGGTTTTAAAGTCACTGCATTGGCCCCCCATGTCCTTCAGGTTCCATTTTAAGGGTCTTTTGCTGGTTTATTAATGTTTGCACAGTCTTGACCCTTCTTATTTATCAGAACTGCTTATGAGCCCCCACCACCCCTGAGGTCCTCTGGCACTGGTCTTTTAATTATCTCTACCGTCTGTCAGGAAGCAAGCTGGCTTGATTTCCTTGGCTTGGTCCTGCCCTCTCTGTGGGTCTAGGTGATGCAGCTTATGTGTATGTTATGCATTGCTGTCTGTATTCCGTGTCCTTAGCCACTGTTGGACTGGCAGCTGTTAGACAGCCTCTGTGACCTATTTTCTGTGAGCACTGCTGACAGTCTGCCGGTTTGGCCACACCCCCTCTCGCTCTCTCTTTGCCATCAGCTGTTCCCAGCCCCGTTAATTATCTTTCCCAGTCCTCGCCCAGGAGTTTCTCATTTACCATAACCAGCAGTGCATGTACTTAAGTGCTTTTTGCCAATCACGCACTGCTGGGTCTTTGTCTAACTGATCGTCTGCCTGGTTGTGCACTTCAGTGAACTGTCAGCTCCTACGGCGTGTGTCCACCCCGCACAGCCCGTGGTTCTTCTGCGTACCTCTAGTGATTCCGGCTGTGGGATGCCAGCGTGGATACACGCCTCATCGTATGCGTTCGCGGGGTGATGCCGGCCCCTGAACGTCCACTCTAATTAGCCCCGCTTAGCACGCCATGGGACATCTCAGCACGCTTAAGGCACTTTTCCATTAGCCCAGCACACCTCGGCACGTCTCGACTCACTTCAACACGGCTCGCTTTTGTCTCCATTACAACCGTGTTAAGCTGGGGTGGGTGGGATTTCTATAACAGCGAGGCGGCGCCACACTCCCGTGACGTAGAACACGCGACCCAAGCAAAACATAAACACATACAGCTGTACAAGGCTACTCCTCGGTCTGCGGCTTTTTTCACCGTAAATGCCAAAAAGGACCGCCAGACAAGGGTACAGGCAGCGAGATGAAACACTCTGGAATAGTTCTGCAGCTTCTGGGAGAGCCAAAGGCGTGAAGATACAAACTAGGTCATATATGACGGTAAGCTAATGTTGCTAATGCTAGTTTGCTATAAGTACGTCGTACTACACTTTAATGTCTGCAAGTTATCGCTGTTAGGTACTAAAATATGTACGCTGTGTGTGTTTCAGATGGCTCTGTTGTGGGGAAATTACCACTTCATTCGGTCTGGGCGTTCAGCACAGCCCGTCACGGATGTCATCAGCCTGTCACTGATGTCAGCACAGCTTCACAAACGATCAGTGGTTATAGAGCTTAAGAATGTCTGTAGAAACGTTTATTTCCTGTACAACAAATTGCTCTGATCTGCGTGAAAATCATGGAGAGACTGTTGAGACATCATGGACGTACCTGCTTCTGCAGCAGAGTCTGAGATGGTCATAGAAAAAAATGATCAGCTGACACAACTTGATCGCCATGTTAATAACTATATTAGCCACAAAATATATATTCAAAAAGTAAACAGTACTGAGTTAGGTATAAGATATATTTGACAGTTATCATGCATTTTAGGCCAAAACAAACTTGATCTAGGATTAAAAGCAATTAAAATAATGCAATCACAAGGTTACATGGAAAATAGTTGATTTACTAGATAGATGTACTGTAGAAATATATATTCTCTGCATCAACAATGTACTAGACATGCATTCATGTAGTATTGCACTGGGAATTGCACTGACAATAAACCTCTGAATTTTTTGCAAATGTCTTTTTTTATATGTGAAGGTTACCACCATGTGGCATAAATTAAATACTGAAAGATTGGAAAAGCTAAGAATAATCCAGCAGTTTGAGAAATCACTTTTGGTTTGGTGTAAGTCTGTCAACAGAATTATGAACCATAAAGCAGTTTGTGTTAAAATGTTAAATCCCATTAAACCTAATCCGGGGGCTTCCAATCATGTGTCATGGGGGGCCAAGACCCTGCAGGTTCTCTCTTCTACCCAGTCTCTTCAGCAGGTGTTCTCACTGATCAGTCAGTGGAAGAAGTTCAGTGGAATCTGCTGTTGGAGACACTGGTTGGAGGTAAAGCCTGCAGGGTCTTGGCCCTCCATGGCACATGATGAGACACCCCTGCCCAAACCCATTATGATGAAGAGCAGATGCTAATATGACCCAGAATTCCTCCATATACTGGTACTGTCACTAAAGTATGCAGGGTCTTCTGTACAGTCTTCTAACAATACAGTCTTCAGTTAATAAAATAATTGTTTTGGTTATTTTTTTCTTAAAAATGAGCCATTATTTTCAAGGTCACCGATAAATCCTTTGTACAGTTGACTCTTTTCCCACCGGTGTCTTAACAGACAAAATAGAAAATCATGATGCAAACACATAAGTCACTAAATTGTTTATTACAATCAGCAGCAAATTCCAGATTATTCAGAATGTGCAAAATTCAAACTGTAAAAAAAACTGGAATGGTCACACATGGCACCCACGCTGCCTCACTGAGAAGCAACTGGATCGGCCCATCGTACTGGTCCTGGTTCAGGTTCAGCAGATCTTCAGCCTGCATCTCTGTAAATAGTGAGGCAAGGTCCAGTTGTGGTGGACAGTTTCCCTCTTGCCTAGACAAAAGACAAATGGGTGGTGGTTAATTAAAGCAAGTTTAAAACATATTTGGGAAATGCACTTGTTGCTAAAAGCCAGTGGTGGAATGTGAATTAATGAATGAATCTTTATTTCGGATTGATTAAAAGTAAAGATTAAAAGAAAATAGAATAATATAACAAAGGGGAAAAAATCTAACAAGGTCAAATTAAACAATAACTCCTCTGATTATACAGTTCAACATAGGTTATCTGAAATGGGTGACGGCTGAAGCTGCAGCTTATATTGCCCACCATATTTCATCCAAGAATTTAAAAGAAAAACAAAACAGGAGGGATTACAATTTGAATGTGACAATAAAGTACTTCGTTGTTGTATTTAACCACAATTTTCATGTAGCTGCGCTTCAGTAGATTTTACAAGGGCTGCGTTACATTTAAAATCATCTCTTTTTACTGTGGCCTCAGCAATCAGAATGAATTAATACATTCACTTGAATGGAATCTAGTACTTTAACTGAAGTTGTGCATCACCGAGTATAGAGTTGCTCAGTGAAAATATGAAGTTTTTATCAATAAAAGTTTGTCTTGTCTGTAAAAGAGTCTCTTCTTGCCCTGGCTTCATGTGTGGGCGGTGTTTTGTACTAGCATTGCTAAAATATAAAAGGAAGCACTACAGTGGGTCTCAAATATTTGTAATGTGTCCTGTTACTGCATGAGTTTATTGATGATAGACTATAAACTACACATATAAAGTAAATTATATTGACGACTGAACATCTCACATTTGCCAAAACATACAGTTATGAACATAACTCACAAAGGATCACACAAGTGATCTGACAAAAAAATAAATACATTAACAAGCGGTTTATTTTACAGTTGATGTGCCATATTCACACAATCAAATAAATCTCAGTTCAGTCCCTTTTATATTAAGTGGAAATTGTGCTACTTTGGTTTTGACACTTTACCTATAAAAGCAAAGGATTTCAGTACGTTCCACAGTGGCGAGGTCCGTTGTGGGCTGGATGATTTCCTCCTGCCTAGATGAACGACAGAAATGGATGATGGTTAGTTTCAAGCAAGTTCAGCACTTATACAGGCACATCTCAAAAATTAGAATACCATGAAAAAATTCAATATTTTTTACACTCATTTCAGAAAGTGAAACCCATATATAGATTCATTACAGGGACAGTGATATATTGCAAGTGTTTATTTTAATATTGATGATTACGGCTACAGCCCATATTAACCAACACCTCAGCAGCCAACATTTATATTTAAAAACTATTTTTTAAAGTTAATTTTATGTAATATTCTAATTTTTTGCCAAATTGAATTTGGGGTTTTCAGGGGCTGTAAGCCATAATCATCAAAATTAAAATAAATAAACGCTTGAAATATATCACTCTGTGTAATGAATCTATATAATATACGGATTTCACTTTCTGAAATGAGTGACAAAAAATATTGAAGTTTTTCATGACATCCTAATTTTTGGAGATGTAACTGTATTCGGGAAATACACCTGTGAAAGTAAGTGGAGGGATGTGACAAAAATGCTTCGTTTCCCTGACAAGCACTGCAGGATCCACAGAATAGGTGTGTGGGTCTATTCTGACGCTTTAGAAAATTATATGAATGACTTTATAAATCACTGGTTTGAAAAAGCAATTTTAATATGACGAGATTTCGGCTCATGTGGTCCATTTCACCAGTATCCACAACAGGGAGGCTAACCCCTGGCATGTGGAAACACATTCTAGCATTAAATTGCACACAATTTAATGCGCAGCACCAAAGTGCAATACAACACACAAACTAGGACTTTAACCAGGATTAACATATTTCATCGTTTTGCTCTCACAAGCGAATATTTAGGAGAAAACAAGTGCAAATCAGCAGTTGGTACTAGCTAGCTACTAGCAAAAAAACGTTAGCTAAAACGAGTTAGCCAGCACAAAACGGCGCTATATGGCTCAAAAAAAGTGAGCTTACCACCAACAGGATAAATAAGCAAACAGATGCACATTATTACAAATCACTCACCATCGATGGTTCGCTCACGTTCGTCTTCAGCTTGTCCATAGTCCGGTTTCTATGCTGGGCAGCCATCTGTATCGGTCCGGGTCACTCCTCACTGTGGATCTGCCACCAAGCAGAGAAAACTCTGCACCTCTTCGTTGGACCACGGTGTAGAGTTCCGCAAAACCTACAACGCTGTCTGTATTAATATCGTATTTACTCCGTGACCGAGTTAGTCCGTGAAATATTGCAAATGGCGGTCATGTAGATTCATCAGAAGATAGCGAAGACGGTCGCTTTCGTGACGTTAAGACCTGACCAATCAGCGGCAACCAGTCTTTTAACGTCACAACACAGCACGGCTCAGCACGACTGTACCCTGCCCTTGAGCGGGGCCGAAAATCGCAGCTGTTAAACCGTGTTGGGGCTAGTGGAAAGACTTACAAAGCGTTTTGTCAAACCCTTTTGTAAGTCTTTATGTTAATAAATGTGTGGGGGGGAACCCAACACGTAAATCCTCATTATTTCACCCCTCACCGTGCGCATTGGAAAAGTGCATGGGAGGGTTCCATGTCACCATCAGAACACGCACTCCCACGTCTGCGGAACAGCCTGCGGGAGAACATCAGGGCTGCCGAGAATGTACATGTTTTTAAAAGCAGGTTCAAGATCTGCTATCTTAAATTGGCTTTTGATTAGTTTCCTATTTTTATTGTCTTATGATTTACGTTATGTATGCTCTGGTCAGAATTATTTATCTTACTACTAATTATTATTACTTTTGAATTAATGTCTGTTTGATTGTATTTAAGTGTTGTTTTATTATTTTAGTTATCTTAACTGTTTACTTTTTTATCAGCAAATTATGTTGTTATTGTTTATCAGTGATTTTTTTGTTTGTTTTTTGATCGCCCTGTCCGGGCTGCAGCATTTCGTCGTGTGGGGCCTTCCCGTGAGGAGCTCTTGTGGCTGTGGGGCGCTGGTCTGTGGCTGCCCTGGTCAGCCTGGCTGGGGGGGGGGGGGGGGGGGGGGGGCGCTACGGCGATGTGGCACCACACTTGCGGTGTCAGCCCCTTGGATTGGACTTGGGCAGTCTCAGAGGGGGTGCTCCTGTAGCCGTGGACTTAGCACTTTACTTTTCCCTGTTGGTAATGGCTCCCTAGTGATGGTGCTTCCACACTTGGATCCTCAATGCCCAGCCAAAGGCCATAAGCCACAAGTCTTACACAGTCAAAAGTTTCTGTGTGTGTGTGTGTGGGGGGGGGGGTAATTGTGTTTAATTTCAATGTGTGAAGCACTTTGTGTTACAATTTTTGTATGAAAAGTGTTCTACAAATGAAGCTTTGATGGATTGATTGATCCTTCTCGTTCTCAGGCTCTGTTTCCTCTCTGGAAGGTGTATCAATGGGATTGAGGAGATCCTCCAAGTATCCCTTCCACCACTTGATGATATCCCAGTCAAAATCAGCAGCTTACCATCCGCACCATACACAATTTGGACAGTGAGCCACTTCTCCCTCCTAAGTCGCTGGACAGTCTGCCAGAATCTCTTCAAGGCCAACCAAAAGTCTTGTTCCATGGGCTCACTGACTTCCTTCCACACCCTAATTTTTGCTTCAGCAAACCACCCGAGCTGCACTCCACTTGGCCTGTCGGCACACCTCAGCTGCTTCGGCAGTCCCACAAGTCAACCAAGCTCAATAGGATGCCTTCTTCAGCTTGATAACTACTGGTAATCACTACTGGTGGCAACCACTTGGTTTGGGGGTTGTCACCATGAGATGCACCAACTAGCTCGCGGTCCCAGCTTTGGACAGCCACTTCAACAATGGAGATGGAGAACATGGCCCATTCAGACTACATGTCTCCATAATGTGGTCAAATGTGGCTGAAGTTCTTCTGGAGGACAGGGGCTTCAGCCAGATGTTCACCGGCACACCCTGACTACACATTTGGGTCTACTGGGTATGAATGGCATCCTTCCCCACTATCTGATCATATTCACCACCAGATAAGATAAGATAAGATAAGCCTTTATTAGTCCCACAATGGGGAAATTCCAGGATTGCAACAGCACAGGGATAGCAACACTCAGAGCAACAATCAGAAGGCAAGAGAAAAAACAAGAGCAGCGAGTATACATATGTACATATACACTCACCGGCCACTTTATTAGGTACACCTGTCCAACTGCTCGTTAACACTTAATTTCTAATCAGCCAATCACATGGCGGCAACTCAGTGCATTTAGGCATGTAGACATGGTCAAGACAATCTCCTGCAGTTCAAACCGAGCATCAGTATGGGGAAGAAAGGTGATTTGAGTGACTTTGAACGTGGCATGGTTGTTGGTGCCAGAAGGGCTGGTCTGAGTATTTCAGAAACTGCTGATCTACTGGGATTTTCACGCACAACCATCTCTAGGGTTTACAGAGAATGGTCCGAAAAAGAAAAAATATGCAGTGAGCGGCAGTTCTGTGGGCGGAAATGCCTTGTTGATGCCAGAGGTCAGAGGAGAATGGCCAGACTGGTTCGAGCTGATAGAAAGGCAACAGTGACTCAAATAACTACCCGTTACAACCAAGGTAGGCAGAAGAGCATCTCTGAACGCACAGTACGTCGAACTTTGAGGCAGATGGGCTACAGCAGCAGAAGACCACGCCGGGTGCCACTCCTTTCAGCTAAGAACAGGAAACTGAGGCTACAATTTGCACAAGCTCATCGAAATTGGACAATAGAAGATTGGAAAAACGTTGCCTGGTCTGATGAGTCTCGATTTCTGCTGCGACATTCGGATGGTAGGGTCAGAATTTGCCGTCAACAACATGAAAGCATGGATCCATCCTGCCTTGTATCAATGGTTCAGGCTGGTGGTGGTGGTGTAATGGTGTGGGGAATATTTTCTTGGCACTCTTTGGGCCCCTTGGTACCAATTGAGCATCGTTGCAACGCTACAGCCTACCTGAGTATTGTTGCTGACCATGTCCATCCCTTTATGACCACAATGTACCCAACTTCTGATGGCTACTTTCAGCAGGATAATGCACCATGTCATAAAGCTGGAATCATCTCAGACTGGTTTCTTGAACATGACAATGAGTTCACTGTACAAATGGCCTCCACAGTCACCAGATGTCAATCCAATAGAGCATCTTTGGGATGTGGTGGAACGGGAGATTCGCATCATGGATGTGCAGCCGACAAATCTGCGCCAACTGTGTGATGCCATCATGTCAATATGGACCAAACTCTCTGAGGAATGCTTCCAGCACCTTGTTGAATCTATGCCACGAAGAATTGAGGCAGTTCTGAAGGCAAAAGGGGGTCCAACCCGTTACTAGCATGGTGTACCTAATAAAGTGGCCGGTGAGTGTATATATATATATATATATACAGTATATATATATATATATATATATACACATATACAGACACAGTGCGGAGCATTGTAGCTAGATGGGATAGGTATATAAATATATAAACACAGTGCGGAGCATTGTAGCTGGATGGAATAAATATATGAGTATATAAACAGTGCGGAGCATTGTAGCTAGATGGAACGAACATGTGAATATATAAACACACAGTGCGGAGCATTGTAGCTAGATGGAACGAACATGTGAATATATAAACACACAGTGCGGAGCATTGTAGCTAGATGGAAAAAATATGTAAATATATAAACACACAGTGTGGAGCATTGTTGCTAGATGGACTAAATATATAAATATATATCTAAACACACAGTGCGGAGCATTGTAGCTAGATGGAATAAATATGTAAACACACACAGTGCGGAGCATTGTAGCTAGATGGAATGAAACAGCACAACCGTCTACTTAGTTATCCTACATGGTATGATTATGTACCCATACATATTCTCACCCTCCATAGCAACCGGTATTTTCCTAGTTGTATACCGGAGGGGACCATTGTGTAAGTCTATTGCGTCCGTTGCATTCCATACTATTAGGTTGTCACGTCTTTTTGCTATCTCTGCGAGCAGCCCTGCTTAGGTTGTACAGTCTGACAGCCGTAGGTAGGAAGGACCTGCGAAACCTCTCGGTTGTGCACCTAGGATGATGTAGTCTGCTGATAAATGAGCTCCTCAGTGCATTCAGTATGTCCTGCATAGGGTGGAACTCGGACTCCAGCAGAGATGACAGTTTAGCCACCATCCTTCTCTCTCCCATCTCCTCCACTGGGTCAAGGCGCTGCCCCAGGACAGAGCTAGCTTTCTTGATCAGTTTGTTCAGTCTCTTCCTATCGGCTGCTGTAATGCCACTGCCCCAGCAGACCACTCCAAAAGTGATGGCTGATGCCACCACCGTGTCATAGAATGTCTTCAGCAGCACCCCTTGTACACCAAAAGACCTGAGTCTCCTCAGTAGGAACAGCCTGCACTGTTCCTTCTTGTAGAGTGCGTCAGTATTGTGTGACCAGTCTAGTTTATTGTTCAGATGAACACCCAGGTACTTATAGGATGTCACCATCTCGATGTCTGCTCCCTGTATATTTACTGGTGCTGTGAGGGGTTGTCCTTGCCTGCGGCAGTCCACCACCAGCTCCTTAGTTTTCCTCGCGTTGATCTGGAGGCAGTTCCAATGGCACCAGTCCATGAAGTCCTGGATAAGCCCTCTGTACTCAGCTTCATCTCCGTTGGAGATGAGGCCAACGATTGCAGCGTCGTCAGAGAACTTCTGTAGATGGCAGTGTGTTGTGTTGTGTGAGAAGTCCGCAGTATAAAGGGTGAACAGGAAGGGAGCCAAAACCGTTCCCTGGGGGGCCCCCGTGCTACCGATGATCGTGTCAGACACACAGTCCCGGGTTCTCACAAACTGAGGCCGGTTTGTGAGGTAGTCCAGGATCCATGATGACAGGTGCTGGTCCACCCCTGCGCACAGATGGTGATCAGTTAACAGCTCTGCACCTCTCTCTCTTTGTCCAAGATATATGGTCACAGGTTTGATGACATGATAACAAAATCAATCATTGACCTGGTACCTAGGGTATCCTGGAGCCAAGTGCACATACAGTAAGGGTACCCTTTTTCTTGAACATAGTATTCATTATGGAGAAACCGGTTAGTACAGAAGTCCAACAGAACACCACTTGGGTTCAGATCAGGCAGGCCGTTCCTCCCAATAACAAACCTCCAGGTTTCGCTGTCGTCGCCCACGAGTGCACTGAAGTCCCCCAGTAGGACAATGGACAATTGTCCCAAATTAACATGTATGCCATTGTGAGCTAAATCTCGAAATTAGCTGAAGATGTTACTGCAGATAAAATATCAAAAGGCACTTAAATGTCTCCTCTACTTTGTGAAAAAGGGATTACTTTTTATTTTTGACAATGAGTGACTCTGATCAGAGTTGAGCAGGAAGTTAAGAGAAAATGTTCGCACATAAAATTACTATTTTAGTTTTGAGATAGCACCTCTAGCTTTGGAGAAATGAACAGTGTTAGAACTTACCTATGTGACAACTTGGCCCAGCCCCCCCCCCCCCATTTTTCAGCAGTTACAAATGCTTGCAAACAGTTGTAATGCATATCGATAAAGCAGTGAACACTAGTACTGTAACTGTTTAAGACCCTTTATGACAAAACTGTTGGTGACCTTAAAAGCTGTTTGTGAACTGTTTTACAACCTTTTTGAACCCTGACAAAAACCAAAAAGAGCAACATTCTTGAACATTCCACAGCATTCGCTGCTCTGTGAGGTGTTAGCTTGATTTTCATTAACATTCGTCAGAAAAGTTGGTGAATCCAAAAATCACCATGTTTGTCAGCATTCACTGTTCTATGAGATACTACCCTAAGCATGTAACAGAAGAAAAAAACAGTCGGACATCCAGGTAGTAGCTACAACCACGGTTTCACTACCACAGTGTGTTCTGGCTGGAAGGTTAATATGCAGGATGCTGAAGAACTGTTGAGCTTTAGGCTGTAAAATGATGCAGACAGGGGGAAAAACACGCAGTATTAAATATTACTGGTACAGGAATGGTTTCACATTTTAGCTCTTCACCATGTCAAATGTCAAAAATATTAAAAACTTTAATAAGAAGCGCTCTGTGATGGTCAGCATATCATCCAGTATCTGCTGGACGTTGAACACCTACAGCTGTTGGATAAAGCCTGGGCGTGGCACTGTCATAGGTTACAAAGACAAAGCCTCAAAAGAGGAGGAGCTCCTACTACTCTTGTTTGCAGACTCTTTGCAGAGTTGCTTTGAGACAACAATGAAGCTCAGAGTAAAGCAAAATTTTTGCTTTTTAATGTGTGTTTTGTATCATGGCATTGCTGCAGACCTACATGGTGAGTAATATAAAGTTTTTTTGTTTCTGTAATCTACAAAAGAAAGAAAGAAAAAAGATTTTGTGTAATATGCATCAACATTTGCAGAATTTGTGTCCATCTACCCAAAAAAATGCATTGCTTTTTTTGCAGAAAAGTCTCTTAAAATATTTTTTAAATTATATGATTTTATATATAACATTTCAGAATATGTAATTGACAATAATCACAATGCTTCATCATCTTGCATTGTATCACGTATTAGTTATTAAGCTACCTTTTCACAATATCCGTTTCGTTCTTTTCGTACACTTCATAAAAACAGTGATTAACAAAATAAATAACAAAATTAAAGATTAATTCATATTATTATTATTATTATTATTATTATTATTCATTCATTCATACATCTTCTTCCGCTTAATCCTGTTCGGGTCGCGGGGGGGGGGGGGGGCTGGAGCCTATCTCTGTTACGTGTGGCTCTGGGAAGCCACACAGTGAGAGCCAAGGGCGAGCCAGTGAGTTGTGATGTTTTATTAAAGGCAAGGGGTGAGGGATAAGGAAAGCACAGATACTCATACAGAGGAACACTCACGAGTTATACAACACAGGAGTAGGGCGCTAGCACCGGGCGTAGGGGTACAAAGCATAAATACTCACAGCGGGTAACACTCATAGGAATGCTGCAAGAGGAGTAGAGGACTGACACCAGACCTAGGGGCTTCAGCCTAACAGTGCTGTAAGTCGCAGCCCCGAGTGACCGAGGCTGCTCCTTTTTATCCTCATTAGCAGCACCCCAGCTGATGAGGATTAATTGGGCCCCAGCCGTCCCGTAACACTGACAGCTGGGAGCCCGCTGAGACGCTGCCCAAAGAGAGACAGGGATGAGAATGGACATGGTCTGAGTGCCGGAACCCGGCGTCTCATCCCATGGTGACAGAGCCTCCCCCTCACGGTCGGGCTCCGAACGACCCGAAACATCCCCCCCCCCCCCACCTAGGCTGGGCGGAAGGGAGGCAGGACCGGAGGGAGAGAAGCAGGGAGAAAAAACACAAAAAAAACCAAACAAACCATGAACAAATACAGAGTACTAGGGTAGAGGAAAAAAAAACCCCAAATACAATACTCAATATCGCACAGAAAATAATTAGATCAGGACACAGATGGGGAGAAAACTGAGCAAGGACACAGGTTACACACTACTCAAATAACACACAAACAATGTGTAGACCAGGGCAAGGAAGGGAGAAAAAAAAAACCCACCAAAAAGGTGACAGGAACAAATAAGGCAATTACAGAGTATGGTTAAGGGGAAACAAAACACATTACTCCATAACGCACAAAACAAGACTAAAAACAGGACGAAAACGCTGAGTACGGGTAATAAATAAGAAAAAACACAATACACAGCGCTATATGGAACAAAATGGGGCAATCACAGAGCACGGTTGAGAAGGAGACAAAACACATACTCCATAATACACAAACGAGGCTAAGACCAGGACAAGAATAATGAAAAACGCCGAGTACGGATAATAAGAAAAAACAATACACAGCGCAAAATATATATATATGACCACCTAGAGGAATGAAGGTGACAGGAACAAATGGGCAATTACGGAGTACGGTCGAGAGGGAAACAAAACACACTACTCCATAACGCACAAACAAGGCTAAGAACAGGGCAAAAAAAAGAAGAAAAATGCTGAGTACGGTTAATAAAAAAAAAAAACACAATACACAGCACTATAAATATATATTCACCAAAAGGACAAAAAAAACTACACCCGAGTGACCCTAATAATAACAAAAGGGTAAGCGACACCCGAGGAGACGGCAGGCAGAGTCCAAAAAGGCAGGGATAGCTCCAGAGGTCTCCCCGCCCATTGTCCAGTTGGTGAGCCGGGGAACAGGGAAATGTTCGGATGGCCAACTCCAGACCCAGGTCCCAAGAAACCAGTCCACCGGTAGCCGAGCCAGGCCACCCAGAAGCAAGCACAGTTCGTCGGGGGGTTGGACCAGATCGCCGAACCGAAAGTCTCTCAACCACCAGGACCGTTGAGACGGGCGAGGGGTCAAAGCGGACCCCGGTGGAAGAGGCACAGGGGAGAGCCGATGACGAGATAGACGAGCGTCAGGCCGCAGGGAAACAGCCACCTCCTCACCGGACCTGGACAATACTAGTGCAGCACCCACGTCGGACCCCGATTGGGCCTTAGGCGAACCCACGTTGGACACCGCTGGAGCAGCACCCACGACGGACCCCGACTGGGTCGGCACCGCACCAGAACCGACCTCCAACGTTGAACCTGGACCCTCCAGCACCACGAGGAATGGCAACTCCTCTTCGGCGACCCTGGAAGAAGGCTCAGGAGAGAAAACAGAACCGGGATCAGGATCGCCGGCAGCGCCAGAACCCGGCGAGACGAGCTCAGACGCAGCGGACGGCTGCACCCGGCTCATCTCCCCTAGAGACAGGCTAAAGTGCTCAAAGATAAGAAGGGAAAGGAGAAAGGAGAGCACTCGCCTGATCTCGGGTTCCGACGCCGTCCAGGACTGCGAAGATCCAGGATCTGTCGTCAGGAGGTCGTTGTCAGGCTCCCACTCAGCTGCGTTGGGCCCCGCAGCCGGCACGATGGTCAGCGCAGCTCGAGATTCCTCCAGCACTGGTAACCACGCTGACGGTCCACGCGGCGTGATGGCAGGAGAACCTTGTCCCGCTGGACCGGACCGCTCCTCCGTGGAGACCCGGGGACGCTTGGTCGTCGGCGCAGACTCCACGTAGCAGTCAGTCCTCCTCCTCCGTCCACAACGTAGCTGCGGAACCAGAACCGCAGGCCCTCTCCTCGTCCCACGACGTTGACCCGAAGCCGGGGACCGCTCGGCGGAGAGAGACACAGAGGATGCAGGATTAAGAATACAGGTTACAGTAGGTGGTGGGAGTTCAGGGAGCTGCGGACCCCGAACTCCACCTCCAGGAGTATAACAGAGCAAATCACAAAGTTGACGTGAACAAACCGGGACTTGCCTGTCTCCTGGAGGCTGGATGGCGCCTGCTGCGGTGGACATTGCTTCTTCCTCCCCCCGCCGAGCGATAACGGAGGACCCCCTGGGAAGCAGTCTGGGGACCGCTCGCGTTGTCTCCAGGAGAGGGCTCCTGGCCGGGATTCCAGGCACACACAGCAGTCGGGAAGCGCGTCGAGGAGGAGGGGGTGACAGCCGGGGTGAGCCAGCCCGAATGCCCTGGAGTGACAGCGGGGGAAAGAGGCTCAGGGAACGAGGCTGTGAAAACTCCACGCTGACGAGATGAAGAGGTGACAGCTGCGTGTGGGGAAAAGGTCCTGGTGGCAGCCCAGAACTGGATCCGGACGGGGTTCGTGCTGAGGCGACCTGGCGATGTGATAACGGCTATTCCCAGGGGACGAAGCGAGGAGGGAACCCAGGAATCGCCACTCCTGAGCAGAGACCGAGGCGAGGAAGGCGTTGAACTCGGGAAAGCTTTGTAGCCCTGGACTCCTCTCCACCAATCTCACTGCCGCCGCCACATGCCTGATGATGGTAAATTGGTGCGCAGCGGAGCTCGCAACAGCCACTCGGTCCCGGACGTTAACTGCTGTCAGCTGCAGCTCCTTCGGGGGAATCCCGAGTGACGTTGGGCAGAACGGGGGAAGCCCTTTGGGCGGCGCGAACTCCCGGGCTGGAATGGAGGCAGGAACGGGATCCTGAAGCGGGGGGCGACATCTCATCCGCTTCGGCTTCCTGCCGGGATTTCCATCCAACCCGTGGAGCTTCTCTCGCTGTGCAGCTATGGCGTCAATCCTGGCACGGACCTCGAGATGGAAAGAACGGCGAAGGTGACTGTCCAGGAGACTCTCAGCACGGCCCAGATGCCAGCTTCTCGAGTTGGAGGCGTCATGCGGGGTGGTGGTGAAGAGCATCCCGTCGACAACCCCCGAGATGGATCCCAGCTCGTCGCCCTGGCGTCGAACATGACTCCTGGGAGACAGCATGCTAACAACGCTGACACCCGGACAGGAAGGTACAAGTCCACAGCAACTCACGGCCGCCGGCAACTTGTCTGGCTGCGACTTACTGTTACGTGCCAAGGGCGAGCCAGTGAGTTGTGATGTTTTATTAAAGGCAAGGGGTGAGGGATAAGGAAAGCACAGATACTCATACAGAGGAACACTCACGAGTTATACAACACAGGAGTAGGGCACTAGCACCGGGCGTAGGGGTACAAAGCATAAATACTCACAGCGGGTAACACTCATAGGAATGCTACAAGAGGAGTAGAGGACTGACACCAGACGTAGGGGCTTCAGCCTAACAGTACTGTAAGTCGCAGCCCCGAGTGATCGAGGCTGCTCCTTTTTATCCTCATTAGCAGCGCCCCAGCTGATGAGGATTAATTGGGCCCCAGCCGTCCCGTAACACTGACAGCTGGGAGCCCGCTGAGACGCTGCCCAAAGAGAGACAGGGATGAGAATGGACATGGTCTGAGCGCCGGAACCCGGCGTCTCATCCCATGGTGACAATCCCAGCATCTTTGGGCGAGAGGCAGGGTACAACCTGGACAGATCGCCAGTCCATCACAGGGCCAACACAGAGAGACAGACAACCATTCACTCTCACAATCATACCTAAAGACAATTTAGAATCCCCAGTTTTGATGCCAATTAACCTAACTTGCCTGTTTATTATTATTATTATCATTATTCACCTTTCCTATAGATATTGCAATAATACCACCACATGGCATTACAACACAATAACTGTGTGGCTGAAATCAGATTTTGTAAGCATGAGTCAGCCTTCCTCTCACCTAAATACTCACCAGGTCTAAAGGTGAAAGATAAATCACAGGGAGGTATGCCTGTGCTAGATATGTAAAGCTTCAGTTTTAAAAGAATCAGCTTATTGTGTTTGGGTGTGTTAGGTTGAAGAAAACAATCACCAAGGAAGCAGTACCATTTGGCCTAGCTCTACGTACAGCAAGAGGCATGGTCGTTCTCTATATTAGACTCAGCAGCAGACATGGATATCATAGCCCTCTACTGCGCATGTTCAAGATTCTTCTTCATGGGGCCTCAAACATTCTTTATCCTACTGTGCCACCTAGTGGCAGACACAACACATCCCAGTCAAGCCAAAACGTGGGTTGACAAAGCTTCCAAGTTCTACAAAACATATCTGCAACAGTAGGAACAGCACAGTCCAATAAGTGTATACAGAGACAGCAGAGAGAGCAGAAGAGTGAGACAATATTTTAAAATGTTCAAAATAGTGCCCTTTACCCTAACCCTAACATCAGTGTAGTGAGTGCCTGACCCTAATATTCCTAACTGTAATCGTGTGAAAATGTGTATGTAATGAACAGGCTGAAGTAAAAGTAAACACAAACAGGAGTGGATGCAATCCAGGGCTTGTTGAGTCAAAGTGCCACTTTTTAATCATCCCCCGTCCACCTGTGGATCAAGATTTCAGTCCTTTTGATACAGTAAAACCTGTGATGCAAGGATATGGGACAACAGTCAAGGGGAGTGGAAAATGTACAGTGGTGTGAAAAAGTGTTTTCCCCCTTCCTGATTTCTCTCCTTTTTTTTTTGTATGTTTGTCACGCTTAAATGTTTCAGATCATCAGAGAAATTTAAATATGGGACAAACATAGCACAAGGTAAACACAAAATGCAGTTTATGAATGAAGGTGTTTGTTATTTAGGGGGGAAAAAACTTACATGGCCCTGTGTGAAAAAGTGATTGCCCCCTAAACCTAATAACTGGTTGGGCCACCCTTAGCAGCAACAACTGCAACAAAGTGTTTGCAATAACTGGCAATGAGTCTTTTACAGCACTGTGGAGGAATTTTGGTCAGCTGGCCACTCCTGGGAACGTTCACCACTGTTCAATGTTTTCGCCATTTGTGGATAATGGCTTTCACTGTGGTTCGCTGAAGACTCAAAGCTTTAGAAATGGCTTTGGTGTGGCAACCTGGGGAGTGCATAATGGTTTACCACCTTAGACAGGAACAAAGGATGCAAAGTTAACCTTTTGTGTGTGAGAAGTTTCTAGATGCCCTAGTAAGATAACAGAGAGGTGTCAAGGATGAATGGACTGACTGCAGTCGGACGGGGGATTATCTTTTGTGTGTGAGAAGAGTCTAGACGGGGATTACCTTTTGTGTGTGAGAAGAGTCTAGAAGGATGTCATGTTATTTAAGGGAAGAGTTCCTACTTGTATGCCATTCTGTCTATGCTCCTTGTGTGAGTCGTGTAATAAACTGCCTGAACCAAATCAGCCTCATTATTTACACGCTCCACACTGGTGACCCAAGACGAATCATGGAATACGACGGACGATCCCCGGAGCCAACCTCGACTGGAACCCCCAGCTTCGCGTGCGCTGTAGCGATCAAACTACCTGATTTTTGGCAGCACAACCCGCGCTCCTGGTTCCACCTAACCGAGGCGCAGTTCGCCCTCCGAGGGATATCGGCGGATGATACGAAATTCTACTATGTGGTCGCAGCGCTCGATGCCAGCACGGCTCAGCACATCGAGAGCCTGCTCGATCAGCCACCAGCCGACGGCAAATATGATGCGCTGAAGGCTGCCCTCATCCAGCACTACACGCTCTTGGATGGTGAGAGAGCAGAGAGGCTTCTGACGCGGACCGAGTTGGGAGACGGTTTGGCCGAGGACATGATGGAGAAGATGCTGAGGTTAAAGGGCACGGACGACGACCACTTCATCTTCACCCACATTTTCCTCAGGAACCTTCCGACAGCGGCGAGAGCGGCCCTGGCCAATTTGTCGTTGCTGGCCAAACGGGACTATCGTGCGCTAGCCCGAGAGGCAGACCAGATCATCGTCGCCACCAAGGCTTTCGTGACCATTGCGGCAGCGACGGGGCCCGGCACGTCGACACGAGGAGGCAAGGAGTCGCCGACGGCAGCAGCAGAACCACCGACGGCAGCAGCAGCGGGGGCCAAGGAACGTGGAGGTGACACGCTTTGCTTCTACCACCGCCGCTTTGCAGAGAGGGCACGCAAATGTATACCACTGTGCCAGCTCAAGCGCTCGGGAAACGCCAAGCCCGGGGGTCGGTAGCAGCCGCGACCCTCGGGGAGGAGAACAAGCTGCTCTATTTGACGGACGCTCGCTCGGGGAGGCATTTCCTCGTGGACACCGGCGCACAGAGGAGTTTCATCCGGCCGACCTACGCTGACCGGCTGGCAGGAACCAGCGGCCCCGAGATGGCAGCAGCAAACGGCTCAGACATTAAGACCTTTGGTGAGAGGACTCTGCTCTTGTCTCTACACGGTCGTACATATGAATGGACTTTTGTTGTAGCAGCATTGGATTACCATATACTGGGGGCTGATTTTCTATGTGCACATGGGTTGTTGGTAGATATCGCTAACAGGCGCCTGGTTAATGCACTGTCTTTTGACTCTCTCCCCTGTATAGCTCGAGTGACCCGGCCAACAGCACAAGCCAATGTCACAGCAGCATGCGGTAAGTTCCACACACTGCTCGCTCAGTTCCCAGCACTCACAGTCCCGACGTTTTCAGCAGCTATCGCTAAACGTGGGGTGGAGCATTTTATCACCACCACCGGGGGCGCCCGTTTTTGCAAGACCTCGGCATTTGGACGCAGCTAAACTGGCCATAGCGCGCGAGGAGTTCGCTAACCTAGAGAGGTTAGGCATCATCAGGCGCTCAAACAGCCCATGGGCTTCCCCGCTACACATGGTCCCTAAAGCTGAAGGTTCGTGGCGACCTTGCGGAGATTTCCGCAGGTTAAACAACGCTACAGCGCACGACCACTACCCAATTCCCCACATTCAGGATTTTTCCGCCCACCTCGCAGGAGCGCGCATTTTTTCTAAGATAGATTTGGTCCGTGGTTACCACCAAGTCCCAGTGCGCGCTGAGGACATACCCAAAACAGCGGTAATAACTCCGTTTGGTTTATTTGAGTTCTTGCGCATGCCGTTTGGGCTTAAAGGGGCAGCACAGACGTTCCAACGCATGATGGATGCAGTGCTGCGCGATCTCCCTTTTGTGTTCGTCTACCTGGACGATATCTTGGTAGCCAGCGCGTCCGAAGACGAACATGAAACCCACCTCACGACGGTTTTCCGAAGGTTGGAAGAGCACTGTTTAATAATCAACCCAGCGAAATGTCAGTTTGGGGTGACGGGGATTGATTTTTTAGGGCACCGCGTCTCTCCCGAAGGAGCGGTTCCGCTGCCTGACAAAGTGCGAGCAGTGACAGATTTTCCCCGACCGCAAACGGTCAGGGCGCTACAAGAATTTTTGGGAATGGTGAACTTTTATAACCGTTTCCTTCCCCGTGCAGCGCAGCTCATGCAGCCATTGTACGCTGCGCTCAAAAAACAGAAACCCGCGAATAGGGTCGAATGGACCCTGGAACGAGAGCAGGCGTTCTCGGAAGTTAAAGCAGCCCTGACAAACGCTGCATTGTTGGCACATCCAGACCCAACGGCCCGCATAGCCCTCACCACGGACGCCTCAGATGTGGCCATAGGGGCTGTCGTGGAGCAGTGTGTCGCCGGGGCTTGGCAGCCGCTTGCCTTTTTCAGCAGAACTTTGCGCAACAATGAACGTAAATACAGCGCATTCGACAGAGAGTTACTGGCTCTCCACCTGGCCATTCGCCATTTCCAGTTCTGGCTGGAAGGGCGCAATTTTACTGCGTTCGTTGACCATAAGCCACTAACATTCGCGATGGCCAAAGTTTCAGAACCTTGGTCGGGCCGGCAGCAGAGGCAGCTGACCGCGATCTCAGAGTTTACTACCGATATTCAGCATGTGTCGGGCAAACTGAATGTAGTGGCAGACTGCCTCTCGCGCGCCGTTGTGGCCCCGGTCTGTGTAGGGTTGGATTACGCCATGGCCGCGGAGCAGGCTAGTGACACGGACGTGTGCGCTCTCCAGTCTGGACCAACAGGGTTAAGGCTGGAGAAGAGGGCGCTGCTTAACGGCGTTCCCCCCTTAATCTGCGACGTCTCCACGGGTCGCCCACGGCCTGTGGTTCCGGCCGCGTGGCGCCGCCGCATGTTTGACTCGGTTCACTCTTGGGCACACCCAGGGGTGCGCACGTCGGTCAAAATGGTAGGAGAGAAATAAGTGTGGCCGGGCCTTCGCAAACAGGTGAAAGAGTGGGCGGCAGCCTGCGTGGCATGCCAACGAGCCAAGGTTCACAGACACACGAAGGTTCCTTTAGAGCCGTTTCGCATCCCGGCTAAGAGGTTCGACCATGTCCACGTGGACCTCGTAGGCCCCCTTCTGCCATCACAGGGGTACACGCATCTCCTGACAATGGTGGACCGCACCACGCACTGGCCAGAAGCAGTTCCGCTGGCAGCAACCACGGCCGAGGAGGTGGCGCGCGCGTTTTTAACAGCATGGGTGGTGCGTTTTTGGAGTCCCGTCGGACATTACGTCCGACAGGGGCTCTCAATTTGTTTCCGAACTCTGGTTAACCATGGCCCGCAGCCTAGGTGTCTCAATTCACCGCACAACCGCGTACAACCCACAGGCTAATGGGTTCGGTTCAGGTTCAGGTTCAGGTTACTTTATTTGTACCCGTAGGTAGATTTGTTTTGCAGTCTGGTAACATCCATATTTACAAGCCACTAATTACATTCAACATAGACACAAACACAGGCACACATCTTACAAAATAGATAAATATAAAATATGTACAATATAATTTTTATAGCTTGTTCAACTCTTTGACAGCAGCAGGGACAAAGCTGTTTTTGTAGTGCTGGGTTCTACTTTTTGGGACAGCAAACCTCCATCTGGAGGGAAGAAGCTGAAAGTTGCAGTGCAAAGGGTGGGAGTCATCATTTAAAATCGAGTCGGCCATCCTCTGTACTTGTCTGGTGTACAGGGATGTCAGGCTCAGCTGTGACTCACCAAGCAAACGACTGGACCATCTAACTACCTGATCCAAGGATTTCATCTGTTTCAGTTTTATCTGACCAAACCATGACATTAAAGAAAAGGATAAAACAGATTCAATAAAAGCCCGATAAAACATAGTCATTATGGTTCGGTCAATTTGGAAGCGTGCAAGTTTCCTCAAACAACGCAAATTTTGCTGACCCTTTTTGCACACCCTTTCACAGTTCACTTCAAAGTTTAATTTACTATCAATAATCGTCCCAAGATATTTGTACGATTGTACACATTCGGTGGTCTGGCCTTTTAGTATGGTGACTTTGTGCCTGGGAGTTTTCCTCCTAAAGTCAATAATCATATCTTTCGTTTTTGTTGTATTCAGCTGCAGGTAGGAATCCTCACACCAGTGAACAAAGTCATCAACTACTGGGCCGTGGCCACTCTCACCATCCTGGAGGAGACTGACAATGACTGAGTCATCAGCATACTTTATAATGTGTCTGTTGTCATGTCTGCTCCGACACATGTTTGTGTACAGGATGAAGAGTAGTGGTGACAACACACACCCCTGAGGAGAGCCAGTAGAAGAGCACTTTAGGTCAGACAATGTGCCATTGACCCTTACTCTCTGCGTCCTGTTGGTTAAGAAATCCAGAATCCAACCCACCAGATTATTGCTCAAATCAAATTGTTGCAGGAGCCTTTCAACTAAAATATGAGGTTGGATTGTATTAAAGGCAGAAGAAAAGTCCACAAATAAAAGCCTGGCGTGTGTCCCATTAAAATCCAGATGTTTGAAAAGCATGTTAAACAGAGTGACAGTGGCATCCTCCACTCCTCTGTGAGGCCTATAGGCAAACTGCAGAGGATCCAATGCATGTTCAGTCTGCCTTAGGACCTCACATCTGACCAGTTTTTCAAAAATTTTCATTAAAATTGAAGTCAAAGCAACTGGTCTAAAGTCATTTACCGTTTTAGGACAGCTGGATTTTGGAATGGGAACAACCACGGCATCTTTCCAGACCTTAGGCACATGTTGTGTCTGTAAGGACTTATTGAAAATGTAATGAAATATAGGACTCAGTTCATGTGCACAGGACTTTACCAGGCGCCCACATATATTATCAGGGCCCTGACTTTTGTTCACTTTTACAGCGCAGAACTCCCTTTTAACATCCTGCATCTCAATATTAAAGTGCTGGTTGTCTTTGAGTTTCTGTTTCAAATCTTGGATTTCTGTGCTAAAATCAAAGGAGTCAAAACGACCATAAAAACAATTAAGAGCATTAGCCAGCTCTGTGTCTGAACTAAAACCATCTAAAAACACACGATTACTGCGCTCTGTAGGCCTGCAATAGTTTTCATACTGGCCCAGGCCGAACCAAGTTTATTTGCTGCCATCTTGCTTTCCAACTCTGATTTATAATTCTGTTTTGCTCTTAAAATTTCGGCCTTCAGCTCCTTAGTGGCAACCTGTAGCTCAGAAACAGACCCCTGTTTAAAGGCAAGTGCTTTCCTCTGTAAGCAGGATTTAACTGATTTAGTAACCCATGGTTTGTTGTTGGGATATATTTTGACACGTTTACGTGGAACAATCTTATTTTGACAGTAAGCCATGTATGAGCATGTGAGCTCAGCCAGAGAGTCCAAATCATCCCCGCAGGCCATTATGAACATCTTCCAGTCTGTACAGTCAAAGCATTCCTGGAGGCTGTGCTCTGAATCTTCTGTCCACACATCTATGTCTCTCGTCTCCACCTTGCCTCTTCTGAGAGCAGTTTTATATGTGGGCAGCAAATGAACACAGTTGTGATCTAAGGATCCTAAGGGAGGAAGGGGGAGTGATTTATAGGCCCTCTCTATGGATCCATAGCACAGGTCCAATGTCTTTTTTCGCCTGATTGGGCAGGAGACATACTGATGAAAGTTTTTAAGTGTCTTCTTTAAAGAAACATGGTTAAAATCCCCAAGAATGAAGTTTGGCGCCTCTGGAGAAATTGACTGCAGCCGCTGCACCACATCAGAGATGGTGCTGGAGGCGGAGTCAGCGTCTGCCCTCGGATGAATGTACACAACTGTGATGAAAAGTTGGGGAAACTCACGAGGCAAATAAAAGGGGCGTAGTGACACAGACAGCAGTTCCACATCGGGTGTACAGATGCGCTCTCTGACCGTGACAGATGTGCAGTACTGCTTATTAATGTATAAACATACACCGCCCCCCTGACGTTTCCCCGTTACCTCTTCCTGCCGATCCGAGCGCAGCGGGGCTCCAAAGCCGTCAATCCACAGGTCTGCATCTCGGTCATGCGCAGTAAGCCAAGATTCAGTGAAAGCCATGACGCAGCAGTTCTTAAAATCCTTCTGGTAACGTACATTGCCTTGAATTTCCTCCACCTTGTTTCTCACAGACTGTGCATTCCCAAAAATGATCGAAGGAAGAGGAATGTTACCAAACTGACGTCTCCTAAGGCGCAATTTCACACCTCCACGTCTTCCACGCTTCCTTCTTCCGTCTCTCTTTTCACCGCTGTGTCCGTCTCTCAAAATAAAGTCCGGCAGTTGAAGTTTGGGCTCAATCACAGACGCTGCATCAGCTGTGTAAAAGCGTAGCAACACGTCCCTGGAATATTGTATTCTGCCCGCTATTCTGCCCGCTATTCTATTCTGCTCGGCTCTGGCTCTCGCCATGGAGCCGAACGCGTTTACCTCAGAGACAAAGAGCCACAGCACAGATAGCAGCAGTGCGAGAGAGGAGAGGAAATCCACGATGTAGATACCAGGGAGCTCTTCGCCATATATTCCACAAATGCTCCAGGGCAGAAACGACACAGAGGATTTTCTAAAAACGTAAAAAAGTACAAAAAACACACACACGCACTATATCACCAGCTGCTGGTCGCTGCGTGCGCATGCGCCCAAGTGGGGCTATGCAAACGTTTTCACAGGTCATTAAAAGCGGCTCTGAGGGCTTCATTGACGGATGCAAATTGGGTAGACAGGCTACCATGGGTTTTATTGGGGTTACGTTCTGTGCCTAAAGAGGATCTGGAAGCTTCCCCGGCAGAACTCGTTTTTGCACAACCACTCCGGCTGCCTGGGGAGTTTCTGCCAGATAATCCTGCGCCAGGCAGCTCCCCGTCTCAGCTGCTGCAGCGTTGCATAGACTCAAGCACGCTGCCGGGCCCTGCCCACCACAGTTTTCCGCGTGTTTTTGTGCCTAAAGCTTTGAAAAACGCAGAGTTCGTGTTTGTCAGACACGACGCGCACCGCCCCCCACTGCGCCCACCTTATGATGGACCGTTTAGAGTGCTGGAAACAGGGGATAAGCATTTTTTGCTAGACTTGGGGGTAGGAAAGAAAAAATTGGCATAGACAGACTCAAGCCTGCTTTCGTTGTGGCTGACGAGCAAGTGCTGTTGGCGAGGGACCACGGAGGCAGCAAATCCTGGCTACAGCAGATACGGCAGAAGACTGAAACCCAAGCAGCATGCGGACTGATGTTGATTGTTCTACAGCATGTGGACTGATGTTAATGGTTTTATCACAGCATGTGGACTGTTACCCTTTTGTCCCTATCTAAGTTGCTGGGGGGGGGGGTGGCAACCTGGGGAGTGCATAATGGTTTACCACCTTAGACAGGAACAAAGGATGCGAAGTTAACCTTTTGTGTGTGAGAAGTTTCTAGATGCCCTAGTAAGATAACAGGGAGGTGTCAAGGATGAATGGACTGACTGCAGTCGGACGGGGAGATTATCTTTTGTGTGTGAGAAGAGTCTAGAACAGGGGTGGGCAGTGAGGGCCATTCCAGTGCAGATTTTCTGTTCCACCCAGTGTCTTCAGCAGGTGTTTTCAATTATTAGCAATCCTTGAAGCTGATCAGAGCAAACACCTGCTGAAGACACTGGGTGGAACAGAAAATCTGCAGTGGAATGGCCCTCCATGGCACATGATTGCCCACCCCTGGTCTAGAAGGATGTCATGTTATTTAGGGGGAGAGTTCCTACTTGTATGCCATTCTGTCTATGCTCCTTGTGTGAGTCGTGTAATAAACCGCCTGAACCAAATCTGCCTCATTATTTACACGCTCCACAATAGTTTAATTATAATTTAATGGTGCAGAATGAAGATATGATTGAACCAAATCTGTTGAGTCATAATACCTTTAAATATGTTTTTGATGAGGCAGCCGACCTTCTTGCCCTTTAGTGCACTATTTGTGATCTCAGTGATGAGCTAGAAAACAGGTCACAGAGACAGAGCATCTTACAATGATGTGATACTGTAAGGAGGCAATCAAATCACACTGAATTTAATAATACAGCTTCAAATTACATTTTAAAATTGGTAAATATAGCTTACTTGATCACTAGTCAGCGAGGACAGGTACTTCTGAAGTTCTCCGTCTGAGAGAGAGGCGATTTTGTCAATTTCAGCCTTCATGATACATTTGCAGTGTCAGTAAAGCTGGAAATTAAATCTCAGCAAGTTTATGGCAACTAAATGTTAACCCTGCTAAAGTCTGTCCGACGAAATATTATTCGAACCGTGTAAGAGGGGGGGAAAAAAAGAAAAGAAACACACTAGAGTAGCGCTTTGGCTGTCTTCTAAACACTTTCATAACATTAGCAAACTTCCCGCCGCCAGACGTCACGGCACTTCCTGTTTTCCTTTGGGGTTGCCATGTTCGAGAATATCCCGCAATATAGATCATTGTTTTAAATCATGGACATTAAATTTGTTATTGAAAATTAGTGTATCGAAGTGACATATATTCTTGATTTCCAAATAATGCATGAACACAGTAAGTAAAGCTACACAATCTCTGTATAATTTGAAAAATCAAAGGTAACATAATTTAAAGGGATGGACTTGGCAACATAGGCTACTGCACCAGTCAGTCAACTTGCAGTTAAAACATTTACATTTTTATTTTTATGAGTAATTATTATTTGTGGTGACATAAAGCTCAATTTTAGCTTCAGTTTTTAACAATGTTGCCAACTCTCATTCTTTAGGAATGAGTCTCACTCTTGTTTTTTTCTCTCTCTCACACCACAAACCTTATTACTCACTCCAAAATGAGGAAATTACTGCCAATATTGTTGACTTTCTTCAGATTTTTATGCAATAAGCGCTCTCAAAGTAGGAGGCAGAATTCCTTCTAAATCTCACTCCAAGCTTTTCAGAAAAGTTGGCAACTCTGTTTTTAGGTCCCCTTCTTAAATACAAGGCAACTCTCACTTTCTATGAACTGTGAGGCGGATGATAAAAATAAGGAGCAATGCTGTGGTTTTAAGTAGAGTTTATTAATCATACCGCCGTCACGAGCTCCGCTCCCGGCACCATGCATGCGCGCCGGGAGCGAACCCAAGCGGCTCTCAGAGAAGAAGGACACAAAGTCTAAGTCCTGCAGCAGCAGTTGCAGAATCAGAATGAGAGAGCGAGTTACAGAACCTGTGCAGTATTTATACCCAACTCAAACAATACATCAAAGCAGATTCACAGCAGTTGGTCTGATCAAAGGGACTGCAGAACAGGCATGAGATATAAAGACCTATATAACAATAGGCAGATTTGCTAGCCTCTGCTCCAGGTGTAGGACAAAGAGGTTACAAGGCACATCTACATATTGATCTCAGCCTCTAGGTCACAGTAAGGACAGGACGCATGAACACTATACATGAATGGCACATTACGTCACAATACATGAATGGCACATTGCATCACAATACATGCATGGCACATTGCATCACAATACATGAATGGCACATTACATCTCAGTAGTGCAGCGGGAAAAACCAAGAGAAGAGAGCTGACTGTCCTGTGTGTTGTGGGGGGGTTGAATCAACCCGCCACACGCTCCCCCCCAGAGGGCACAGCAGGGGGCCGAGACCTCGATAATCCATCTATGGGAGCGAGCTGTGGGAGAAGCTCGCTGCAGGCGGAGGGGGAGGGAGGGGAGGGGTAGTAAGTGCCGGCAGGGGCGGTGAAATCGTCCGAGCCACGCAAAAATTGCTTGCTGCTCCGCGACATCGAGGGGCTGTCCCGTTGCGCGTGCGGAGATCACAAGAAGAAAAATTTGTCTCTGACTCCTCTCGTGGCCATGAAGAAAAGCAGGAGTGGCTGTAAGAGAAAAAAAAAAAATAAAAGCAGAGGGACTGGCGTGTTGACTTTAGGGCAGGCGCAACTCTAAAGCCTCGGGAACCGCAGACAGCTGAATTCCCCTTGTGTGCCGTGGCTAAGACCATAAAATCCAGTGAGCAAGCTGCGGGCCTCAGGTGTACAAGCAAGCCTGAAGGGCCAGTGTGCAGCAGAAGGAAGGTGGTCAGTGAAGCCATTATTGTCCCGTGCGTGGTGTGCCGTCCTCGTAACTCCCCGGTGCGCGCGCGGGGGTTCTGTGCGTGGGTGGGCCGCTGGAGTGGCGAGTCAGGGTCCAGAATCTTGGTGGAATCGAACCCACGACCTTCTTACTGTGCTGACACAGTGCTAACCACTGCCCCATCGTGCTGCCCCAGTTTCATTATTCACAAATGCAAATTCCTACACACAGATCCTCTTTTTCTTCTTTTTGTTAAAGAAATAGAAAAATATATCACAGTTATCTCTAAAAGTACAAATAGAAAAGCTGTGAGAACCTATGATGCTTGCTGCAAATTCAATGTCCTTATTTAATTTGATAAATATATGTATTGCGGCGGATGATAAAAAATAAAAGGCGATGCTGTGGTTTTAAGTAGAGTTTTATTATATCATACCGCCGTCATGAGCTCCGCTCCCGGCGCCGTGCATGCGCGCCGGGAGCAAAGAGAGCTGACTGTCCTGTGTGTTGTGGGGGGGTTGAATCAACCCGCCACACGCTTCCCCCCAGAGGGCACGGCAGGGGACCGAGACCTCGATAATCCATCTATGGGAGCGAGCTGTGGGAGAAGCTCGCTGCAGGCGGAGGGGGAGGGAGGGAAGGGGTAGTAAGTGCCGGCAGGGGCGGTGAAATCGTCCAAGCCGCGCAAAAATTGCTTGCTGCTCCGCGACGTCAAGGGGCTGTCCCGTTGTGCGTGCGGAGATCACAAGAAGAAAAATTTGTCTCTGACTCCTCTCGTGGCCATGAAGAAAAGCAGGAGCGGCTGTAAGAAAAAAATAAAAGCAGAGGGACTGGCGTGTTGACTTAAGGCGCGGGCGCAGCCCTAAAGTCCTCGGGAAAAGCTGACGGCTGAATTCCCTTATGTGCCGTGGCTGAGACCATTAATGAATCCTGTGGGCGAGCTGCGAGCGTGCTTCAGGTGTGCGGGCAGCCCTGAAGGTTCCGAGGGTGGCGATCGGCCGTTTTTCTCGGGCATGTGCAGCGGCGGAGGACGATGGCGGTCTCTGTAGCCGTAACTGCCCTGTGCGTGGTGCGCCGTCCTTGTAACTCCCCGGTGCGTGTGCCGGGGTTCCGTGCGTGGGTGGGCCAGCTGGAGAGGAGAACCAGGGTGCAGAATCTTGGTGGGGGTCGGCGCAGACGGCGCCGATAAAATCCAGATTGAGCTGTGGCTGCAGATTGGCCATGGTGCGTTGGAGAGGTGAGAGGAAATAGACGATCTTTTGTCCCTCAGGCTCGTGCAGATGCGTTGGAGCGGTGGGAGGGAATAGACGGTCTTTGCCACCCTCGGCCGTGGTGCGTTCAGGTCCACGCGTTGCGTTCTCCGCCGGCCATGGAGGTCGCCGTCGTGGAGGGGGAACGAGGTGCCTGCGCTCTCGTGTGAAGGAGCTGCGAGTGCGGCCGGTCCAGCGTGGATGAGCAGATCTCAGACGTACAGATCTCATCATGAAGAACGGGTCACCAGTGCAGCTGTCCAGATCAGAAGGTTCAATTCAATTCAATTCAATTCAACTTTATTTATATAGCGCCATTTCACAACAACAGTCATCTCATAGCACTATCAACTGTAGGGAGGACCCCCACAGTTGCAGAAAGACCCCAGCAATCAGGCGATCCCCTGTGAGCAAGCACTTGGCGACGGTGGAGAGGAAAAACTCCCTTTTAACAGGAAGAAACCTCCAGCAGAACCAGGCTCAGGGAGGGGCAGTCATCTGCTGCGACTGGCTGGGGGGTGAGGGGATAGAGAAGAAGAAAAGAACAGACATGTAGAGAGCAAACAGCACGATGGGGACTCAATCTATGGGAGAGAACAAACAAATGTTAATGACCAGCAAAAAAAAAATATTTCATAGAGAGTGAGGAAAGGAGTGAGGCCCAGTGCATTACTGGAGGTCCCCCGGCTGACTAAACCTATTAGCAGCATAACTAAGGGAGGGTTCAGAAAACACATGATCCCTCCCTAATTGTAGGCTATATCAAAAAGGTAGGTTTTAGCCCTATTCTTAAAAACAGAGATCGAGTCTGACTCCCGAATCCAGATTGGCAGCTGATTCCACAGGAGAGGAGCTTGATAACTGAAGGCTCTGCCTCCCATTGTACTTTTGGAGATTCTAGGTATTACAAGTAAACCTGCATTTTGGGAGCGTAGTGCTCTGTTAGGATGATACGGTAGTATCAGATCTTTTAAATAAAAAGGAGCCTGATTGTTTAGAGCTTTGTAAGTAAGAAGAAGGATTTTAAACTTAATTCTAAACTCTATGGGAAGCCAATGAAGGGAGGCCAGAACCGGAGAGATATGATCTCTCTTTCTAGTACCTGTTAAAACTCTTGCTGCAGCATTTTGGATCAGCTGAAGACTTTTTAAAGATGTTTTAGGACAACCTGATAATAAAGAATTACAATAATCTAATCTCGAGCTAACAAAAGCGTGGATCAGCTTCTCAGCATCACTCTGAGACAAGATGCTCCTAATCTTGGCAATATTACGCAAATGATAGAAGGCAGTCTTAGAAACAAATTTAATATGTGAATTGAAGGACAAATCCTGATCAAAAATAACTCCAAGGTTCCTCACAGAGCTATTAAGAGAAAGAGTAACTGCATCCAAACTGAAAGTTTGATTTGGAAAGGAATTTCTAAGGTTTTTTGGACCAACAAGAATGACTTCAGTCTTATCTGAATTTAATAGCAGGAAATTACAAGTCATCCAAACTTTGATTTCCTTAAGACAGGCTTCTAACTTGGCTAATTGATTAGTATCATCTGGCTTCATTGACAGGTATAATTGTGTGTCATCTGCATAACAGTGAAAATGTATACAGTGCTTTCTAATAATGTTGCCTAACGGAAGCATATATAAACTAAAAAGAGTAGGGCCAAGCACAGATCCCTGTGGAACTCCATGACTAAGCTTTGAGCTGAGAGAAAACTCATCATTTACATGAACAAACTGGAACCTATCAGATAAATAAGATCTAAACCACTGCAACGAAGTTCCATTAAGTCCAACATAGTGTTCTAATCTATCAAGTAGAATATTATGATCAATAGTATCAAAAGCTGCACTAAGATCTAAAAGGACAAGTACAGAAACTAGTCCATTATCAGATGCAATGAGGAGGTCGTTAGTGACCTTCGCTAAGGCTGTTTCAGTGCTATGATGGATTCTAAACCCAGATTGAAACTCCTCAAATAAACCATTTCCCTGCAGGTGGTCAAATAATTGCGTAGCAACAACTCTTTCTAAGATTTTTGAAATGAAAGGGAGATTAGAGATTGGTCTATAGTTAGCTAAAGCTCCTGGATCTAGCGTTGGCTTTTTGAGTAAGGGTTTAATTACAGCCGTTTTAAAAGCCTGCGGTACATGGCCTGAAGTTAATGAAGAATTGATTATATGAAGAATAAAGCTACCAATAAGTGGGAAGACTTCTTTAAATAACCTGGTAGGAATAGGGTCTAAAAGACAAGTTGAAGGTTTGGATGAGGAAACTATTTTGTCTAACTCACAAAGGTCGATTGGAGTAAACTCATCAAGACAGACATCAATAGAAGGAGTTGTAGTAGTTACAGTATTTAAGTTAACTGTGGGAAGAATCTGATTGATTTTATCTCTGATGGATGAAATTTTATTATTGAAAAAGTTCATAAAGTCCTGACTAGTAAGCTCTAAGGGGATGCTAGGATTGACAGAGTCCTGACTCTTTGTCAACCTGGCTATAGTACTGAAAAGAAACCTGGGATTATTCTTGTTCTCTTCTATTAATGCAGAGTAATAACTCGTTCTAGCTTTTCTAAGAGATTTTTTATAAATTAAAAGATGATTTCTCCAAGCTAAATAGATTTCATCTAAATTAGTAGAGCGCCATTTTCTTTCTAATTGACGAGTCTTCTGTTTTAAGCTACGAGTTTCTGTGTTGAACCAAGGAGTTAAAAATCTCTGATTAGACTTTTTCTTTTTTAAGGGGGCCACCAAGTCTAGAGCCTGATGCAGAGAAGCTGAAACACTATCCACCATGTTATCAATTACAGAAGGAGCAAGCTGTCTATAGCTTATTTCCGTTGTGTTGACACATGGCATAGAGGAAACAATCTGCATAAATTTGGAAACAGCATCATCTGAGAGGCATCTACTGTGATAATATTTTTCTTTAGGAGCCAAATAGTCAGAAATAGTAAAATCAAAGGTTAACAGACAATGGTCTGACAGTACAGGGTTATGAGGAGACACTACCAGATTTTCTATTTCTATGCCATATGTCAGAACAAGGTCCAATGTATGGTGGAGGTAATGAGTAGAATTTCCTACTTTCTGAGAAAACCCAATCGAGTCTAATATTGAATTAAAAGCCACATTAAGGCAGTCACTATCTACATCCACATGTATATTAAAGTCCCCTACTATAATTATTCTATCAGATTTCAGCACTAAATCAGCTAAGAAATCAGGAAATTCGGATAAAAATTCTGAATAGGTTGATGGGGGACGATAAACTATGGCAAATAAAATTGGGTTTAACCTGGAATTGCTAAAGTGCCCAATACTGAGGACCAGGCCCTCAAAGGAATTATAACATGTTTTTTGCTTTACATTAACTAATAATTTGGAATGGTAAATTGATGCTACTCCTCCTCCACGACCAGAACTTCTGGGATTTTGACAGTTTAAATAACCAGAGGGAGTTGATTCATTTAAACCAACATAATCCTCTTGTCCTAACCAAGTCTCTGTAAGGGAAATTAAATCAATCTGATGATCAATTAACAGATCATGGACTAACAGAGACTTGGGAGTTAGAGACCTAATATTTAATAAACCACATTTAATTTTTAAATTATGAGGAGGAACAGAGGCCAAATCATTCAATTTAGAGGCTTTATGTTTAATTTGAGTTTTACCAATATTTTGCTTTATCACTTTGGGATGCTTATACATTATATTTTTATTTACTTTGGAGGGAGCAGACAACGATTCTCTGATGGGGAAGACAGGGGCTAAGCTGAGGGGTGGCGGATGAAGAGGAGCTGCAGAGAGGCGTGTAAGACTGCGACTCTGCTTCCTGGTCCCAACTCTGAGTAGTCAGGGTTTTGGAAATTTGGATAAAAAAGATGCCAGATTGTTAGATAAATGAGAAGCACCATCCAAAGTGGGATGAATGCTGTCTCGTCTCATAAGACCAGGTTTTCCCCAAAAAGAGCTCCAATTGTCAATGTAGCCCACGTCATTTTTAGGACACCACACAGACAGCCAGCGGTTCAAGGATGACGAGCGACTAAACATGTCATCACTGGTCAGATTGGGGAGGGGTCCAGAGAATACTACAGTGGCAGACATCGTTTTTGCAAAGTCACACACCGATTCTACATTAAGTTTCGTGACTTCCGACTGCCGGAGACGGATGTCATTAATGCCGGCGTGAATAACAATTGTGGAATATTTACAGTTACTTTTAGCCAGCATTTTCAAATTTGACTCGATGTCGCCTGCTCTGGCCCCAGGAATGCATGTGACTATGGCCGCTGGAGTCTCTAGGTTCACGTTTCTGACTACAGAGTCGCCAATGATCAGAGTTTTTTCCTCAGCGGGTGTGTCGCTGAGCGACACGGAAAAACGATTAGAAACGTGAACAGGTTGGTGGTGAACCGGGGCTTTGCGACTAGGCTTCCTTCTCACCGTCACCCACCCAGTCTCCTCGCTGCAGAGGAGAGCCGGGGAACCGGTGACAGGGGGACCTAAGCTAGCTAGCTCCGCTGCAGCTAAGGGGCGTCCGTCGAGATTAACTGGCGCAGACGGTGTTTCAATGCAGCGGAGCCGGGATTCCAAATCAGACAACCTCGCCTCGAGCGCCTCAAAAAGACAACATTTATTACATTTACCGTTATCACTAAAAGAGGCAGAGGTGTAGCTAAACATCTGACAGAGAGAGCACACCAGAGGAGGAGAGGAAAGAGAGCTAGTAGCCATAGCTAGTGGCTCGAGAGCTGGAGAGCAAACCACACAGGCAGACAGCAAAACAGGAAGTGACGATACGTTACCACAAGGAAGTGACGATCTGGTCCAAGGTTGCGTTGCACAAAGCGTGTGCGTCTTCGGGGTAACCAGTGAAGCGTTCATTGGCAGCGTGTTCTTTTCTGCCTTCAGGTCATGGTGCGTTGGGGCGGCGAGAGGGAGGAGACGTCTTGTGTCCCTCGGCTGGTTCAGTGTGGATGTCCAGACCAGAAGGCTGCGTCGCACAAAGCGTGTGCATCTTCGGGGTCACCAGTGCGGCGGAATGATAAAAAATAATAGGGGATGCTGTGGTTTTAAGTAGAGTTTTATTATATCATACCGCCGTCACGAGCTCCGCTCCCGGCGCCATGCATGCGCGCTGGGAGCGAGCTCAGCGGCTCTCAGAGCAGGAGGACACAAAGTCTGTGTCCTGCAGCAGCAGTTGCAGAATCAGAATGAGATTGAGAGGGCGAGTTACAGAACCTGTGCAGTATTTATACCCAACTCAGACAATACATCAAAGTGGATGACCCAACTCAGACAATACATCAAAGTGGATTCACAGCAGTTGGTACGATCAAAGGGACTGCAGAACAGGCATGAGACATTTGCATTTAAGAGACCTACATAACAATAGGCAGATTTGCTGTCCTCTGCTCCAGGTGCAGGACGAAGAGGTTACAAGGCACATCTACATATTGATCTCAGCCTCTAGGTCACAGTAAGGACAGGACGCATGAACACTATACATGAATGGCACATTACATCACAATACATGAATGGCACATTGCATCACGATACATGAATGGCACATTGCATCACAATACATGCATGGCACATTACATCACAATACATGCATGGCACAATACATCACAATACATGAATGGCACATTACATCTCAGTAGTGCAGCGGGAAAAACCAAGAGAAGAGAGCTGACTGTCCTGTGTGTTGTGGGGGGGTTGAATCAACCCGCCACAGTATACCCTGTTTTATCTTTACTCCTGGCTCCCTCTTAGTTATGTTGTGTTTTAGTTTTACTTTCAGTGTTCTCTAACCATGTGTTTTGTGTTCTTCAAATATTGTATGTTGATTATTACTTGTAAACTTGTTCTGATCCAATCCACCTTATTCCTAGGCCCCATGATGCCTAGCGTGAATTATGGTAGCAATTTCCAGTACTAGTTTAGAACGTATGGTTGTCACTGAAACGGGACACTTTTCCTTGTTAAAAAAACAATGACTTCAGCATCAGAAATGCGGGAACACGGCCTCTTGCACCTCAAAACAGTAATATAATCATACCACTTCCCACGACTATTGAGGGATGAGAAGATGACCTTAAAAAGTGGCCTGGCAGACAGTAGCTCTGTTTGTTAGCGCTACTGCTAAGATGCTAACGCTGTAAACAAATGACCCATGATGGCAAAATGCGTCACTTTGAGGAAATTTTCAAAACTGATGTAACATTATTTCCGTGTTCTGTATTGAAAGACCTTCAAAATGATATTTAATTTGTAGGAAGTGCGTGAAAACTGACCCAGAAAAAGATGATTTGTTTATATTGTAGCTAGGTTGAAAACTCACGTCTTCCGCAAAAACATAGGTATTTTTTAGAAAGTACGATTTCTAAGCTGTACAGTGATACCAGGCACTCATGGGGATTTTCTTGGGACTTGCTCTACCAAACAAAGAAAGAGTTGTAGAGAGTGTGAATAATGAGGCTGGTTTATGAACAGACGATTTTATTACACTCTCTCATCAGTTATACACAGAAAAGCATGATACACTCAGACACGGTTTCTCCTTTTATCCCAACCGCTCATCTCACATCTGCATGACATTTCACATCACATTGCATGACATTTAACATCACAATACATTCACCCTAAAATCCCCCCGACTATTGTCCTCCTCTGTTTACCCTCTACATCCTGACTGAGATGCTGTCTGAGCTGACTCACCCAAGTCTCTCCAGCAGTGGTCCCCAAACTATGGCCCGCGGGCCGGATATGGCCCGCCTCCACATTTGGCCCGGCCCCCTGAACAATACCAGAGACGCATTATGATTTTTTTTTTCAGTCTGGCAACGCGATCGAGACTAATACACGCATAGAACGTGACATTCTAGTCCACCCTTCTATTCCACCCTTCAACAGCAATTCTAGTTCGCTACCTGCTCCTGTCGCCTCTCTCTCTACTCACCTGCACACTTCACACACACCGTCCGCTCCACTCCATTCACACGGGGGCGTGCCTCGGCTGCGCGCACCCACTCACTTGACTTTTTTTCATTAGCACTGGATGAGAGCACAGACGTGCAGGCTCATTTTTATTCGTGGAGTTAGCGCAAACTTTGAAATGTGGGAGGAGCTGGCAGCCCTCCAAAGTCTCAAAGGGACTACGACGGGGGAGGATATTTTCGGCAAAATATAGGTAAGAGTTTAAGTAAGAGATTCTGCTCTGACAACTAAGCTGAACTTCTACCTGTTAAGATTGCGCACGGCACAACAGGAAGCTAATGTTCCATGGACTTGTTTTCTGAGAAGAACCAGAGAGGGTTATTTGGTTATTATTTATTTCATAAATAGTGTTATTTATTTCGGCGCCTTGCATGGCAGCGGCCCTCTGATTTTTTTTTAAAAGATCTGATACTACCGTATTATCCTAACAGAGCACTACGCTCCCAAAATGCAGGATTACTTGTAATACCTAGAATTTCCAAAAGTACAATGGGAGGCAGAGCCTTCAGTTATCAAGCTCCTCTCCTGTGGAATCAGCTGCCAATCTGGATTCGGGAGTCAGACTTGATCTCTGTTTTTAAGAATAGGGCTAAAACCTACCTTTTTGATATAGCCTACAATTAGGGAGGGATCATGTGTTTCTGAACCCTCCCTTAGTTATGCTGCTAATAGGTTTAGTCAGCCGGGGGACCTCCAGTAATGCACTGGGCCTCACTCCTTTCATCACTCTCAATGAAATATTTTTTTTGCTGGTCATTAACATTTGTTTGTTCTCTCCCATAGATTGAGTCCCCATCGTGCTGTTTGCTCTCTACATGTCTGTTCTTTTCTTCTTCTCTATCCCCTCACTCCCCAGCCAGTCGCAGCAGATGACTGCCCCTCCCTGAGCCTGGTTCTGCTGGAGGCTTCTTCCTGTTAAAAGGGAGTTTTTCCTCTCCACCGTCGCCAAGTGCTTGCTCACAGGGGATCGCCTGATTGCTGGGGCCTTTCTGCAACTGTGGGGGTTCCCCCTACAGTTGCTAGTGCTATGAGATGACTGTTGTTGTGAAATGGCGCTATATAAATAAAGTTGAATTGAATTGAATTGAATTGATTCTACACTTGGGGTGTGTGTGATTAACACTGTAGATAGGTAAAACACAATCTCGTTCTACTGTACATGATTGGTTGTACAGTTGAATGACAATAAAGGGTGATTTAATTAATTTAATTAATTAATTAATTTATTCATTCATTAATAGTGTTATTATTTATTTTCTGACTTTTTTTCCTGTGAAGATCCCGGAAAGGGTTATTAATATTTGGTTATGTGTGGCTTTCTGGAAAACAATAAATGTTTACGTTTAGGCACCCCTGTGATCGTCTCAATTATTCTGTTACAAACTGACCCTGGCCCCCATCAGAGAAGGCAAAAGTTATGTGGCCCTCACAGGAAAAAGTTTGGGGACCCCTGCTCTACAGAGTCATGATTTATGACTTCTCGTTGTCTGTAGCTCGTAATGATGCGGTACGCATTCTGAATTTTGCCAGCATGTCTCCACTGCAATAAAGTCAGCTGCATTTTATTAAAATATGTTGGACATAATCAAATTTACCTTAGAGCAGACGTACACCGCAACACCATGCTTGGATGTCGTCTGCCACCGTGTGGTGAGAAGCCTCCATTTATCCAGCCTATTGGCACAACCACGAACACCAGCAAGTACCAGAACTACGCAAAAACATTCAGAAAATACAAAAACTAGAAGAGCTGAAATTAGCTGCCACTTGAGTGGAAAACATGAATGTGGACTATACATTAAAATGAATTTGAAAAACTTTTAAAAACACTATTTTAAATGCCCCTGCTACTCCACTGTTACTGACTGATTAACATTAAAATCAGGGTAAACCGGAAGCTCCGCCCATAATAGTTCCTACAGCGGCACCACCAGGAATAAGGTGGATAAAGAACAAAAAAAAAGAGCTCTTCAAAAGTGAAGCTAGAGCATCTCTGTTGCCCCCTGGTGATGGGTTGCAGTATGATAATGAGTCCCTCCTCCCCCCATTAATGTGTGCAGTACTGGTGTATTCTCTTTTGGTAGTAGCACAGAATGTTGAGATGAGATTTGATTTTATAACCATGGTTGTCTTTATGCAGCTCTGTGGTCTGGGTACCTCTGGATAATATATTCACCAACAGGAAAAACGGTAAAAGCATATTATTATTATTATTATTATTATTATTATTATTACTCCCTCATGGATCGTCACCTTATCGTGGTGGGGGGGTTTGCGTGCCCCAGTGATCCCAGGAGCTATGTTGTCCGGGGCAATTTGCCTCTGATAGGGTCTCCCAAGACAAACTGGTCCTGGGTGAAGGGCCAGACTAAGAACGATCCAACAGACTCTCATGATAAATTGTATATCAAGGATTCAGTGTACCCCACCCGGTATGGGGTTACCGGGGCCCCACCCTGGAGCCAGGCCTGGGGGAGGGGCTCGAAGGCTAGCGTCTGGTGGCCGGGTTTCCACCCATGGGACCCGGCCGGGCTCAGCCCGAAGGAGTTACATGGGTCCGCCCTCCAGTGGGTTCACCACCTGCAGGAGGGATCATGGGGGTCCGGTGCTGTGTGGATTAGGTGGCGGTCAAAGGCAGAGACCTTGGCGGACTGATCCCAAGCTTTCTAAACTGGCTTTTGGTACGTGGAATGTCACCTCTCTGGTGGGGAAGGAGCCTGAGCTGGTGCACGAGGTTGAGCGATACCGGCTAGATATAGTCGGCCTCACCTCAACACACAGCTCCAGTTCCGGAACCAGTCTCCTGGAGAGGGGCTGGAGCTTGGCCTTTTCTGGAGTTGCCCCGGGCGAGAGGCGACGAGCAGGGGTGGGTATTCTTGTATCGCCCCACCTTGCTGCCTCTATATTGGAGTTTTCCCCGGTGGACGAAAGGGTTGCTTCCCTGCACCTTCGGGTTGGGAAACGGGTCCTGACCATCATTTGTGCCTATGCACCTTTGTGCCTATGCACCAAATGATGTTTCAGAGTACCCACCCTTTTTGGAGTCTGTGACTGGGGTGCTGGAGGGTGCTCCTCCTGGAGACTCCATTGTCCTACTGGGGGACTTCAATGCGCACGTGGGCAACAACAGTGAAACCTGGAGGGGGGTGATTGGGAGGAACGGCCTGCCCGATCTGAACCCGAGTGGTGTTCAGTTATTGGACTTCTGTGCTAACCACAGTCTGTCCATAACGAACACCATGTTCAAGCATAAGGGTGTCCATATGTGCACCTGGCACCAGGACACCCTAGGTCGCAGGTCGATGATCGATTTTGTTATCGTATCATCAGACCTGCGACCGTATGTCTTGGACACCCGAGTAAAGAGAGGTGCAGAGCTGTCAACTGATCACCACCTGGTGGTGAGTTGGATCCGATGGCAGGGGAGGAAGCCATTCAGACCTGGTAGACCCAAACATATAGTGAGGGTGTGCTGGGAGCGTCTGGCTGAGGCCCCTGTCCGGGAGGTCTTCAACTCCTACCTCCGGAAGAACTTCAACCACATCCCGAGGGAGTCTGGAGACATGGAGTCTGAATGGGCCATGTTCTCCACCTCTGTTGTTGAAGCGGCGGCCCAGAGCTGCGGCCGCAAGGTGGTCGGTGCATCTCGTGGTGGCAACCCCCGAACCAAGTGGTGGACACCAGTGGTGAGGGGGGCCATTAAGCTGAAGAAGGAGTCCTATCAAGCTTGGTTGGCTTGTGGGACTCCCAAAGCAGCTGAGGTGTACCGGCAGGCCAAGCGGAGTGCAGCTCGGGTGGTTGCTGAAGCAAAAACCCGGGTATGGGAGGAGTTTGGTGAGGCCATGGAACAAGACTTTCGGTCGGCTTCAAAGAGATTCTGGCAAACTGTTCGGCGGCTCAGGAGGGGAAAGCAGCTCCCCGTCCACACTGTGTATGGTGCAGATGGGACACTGTTGACTTCAACTGGGGATATCGTCAGGGCGGTGGAAGGAATACTTTGAGGATCTCCTCAATCCCACTGATACGCCTTCCACAGAGGAAGCAGGGTTTGGGGACGAGGGGGATGACTCGCCTATCACAGGGGCTGAGGTCGCCAAGGTGGTTAAAAATCTCGTTGGTGGCCGGGACCCAGGGGTGGACGAGATTCACCCTGAGTACCTCAAGGCCCTGGATGTTGTTGGGTTGTCATGGTTGACACGCCTCTGCAACATTGCGTGGAGGTCGGGGGCAGTGCCTTTGGCATGGCAAACCGGGGTGGTGGTTCCTCTCTTCAAAAAAGGGGACCGGAGGGTGTGCTCCAACTTTAGAGGGATCACACTCCTCAGCCTCCCTGGGAAGGTCTATGCCAAGGTACTGGAGAGGAGAGTCCGGCCGTTGGTCGAACCTCGGATTCAGGAGGAGCAATGTGGTTTTCGTCCTGGCCGTGGCACATCGGACCAGCTCTTTACCCTCTCGAGAATTCTTGAGGGTTTGTGGGAGTTTGCCCAACCAGTTTACATGTGTTTTGTGGACTTGGAGAAGGCATTTGACCGCGTCCCTCGTGGATTTTTGTGGGGGGTGCTTCGGGAGTATGGGGTATCGGGCTTGTTGTTACGAGCTATTCGGTCTCTGTACGACCGTTGTGAGAGTTTGGTTCGTATTGCCAACACTCGGTCAGAGTCATTCCCAGTGAGAGTTGAACTCCGCCAGGGCTGCCCTTTGTCACCGATCCTGTTCATAATTTTTATGGACAGGATTTCTAGGCACAGCCAGGGAATGGAGGGTGTCATGCTTGGTGACCACAGGATCTCATCTCTGTTGTTTGCAGATGATGTTGTCCTGTTGGCTTCATCCAGCAATGACCTACAGCTCTTGCTGGGACGGTTTGCCGCTGAGTGTGAAGCGGCTGGGATGAGAATCAGCACCTCCAAGTCCGAGTCTATGGTCCTCAGCCGGAAAAAGGTGGATTGTCCTCTCCGGGTTGGGGACAGGCTCCTGCCCCAAGTGGAGGAGTTTAAGTATCTTGGGGTTTTGTTCACGAGTGAGGGGAAAATGGAGCGAGAGATCGACAGACGGATTGGAGCAGCATCTGCAGTGATGCGGACGTTGTACCGGTCTGTTGTGGTGAAGAGGGAGCTTAGTTCTAAGGCAAAGCTGTCGATTTACCAGTCAATCTACGTTCCTACTCTCACCTATGGTCACAAGCTTTGGGTAATGACCGAAAGAACGAGATCGCAGATACAAGCGGCTGAAATGAGCTTTCTCCGTAGGATTGCTGGACTCACCCTCAGAGATAGGGTGAGGAGCTCAGTCATCCGGGAGAGGCTCAGAGTAGAACCGCTGCTCCTCCACATTGAAAGGAGTCAGTTGAGGTGGTATGGGCATCTGATTAGGATGCCTCCTGGACGCCTTCCACTTGAGGTGTTTCAGGCACGTCCCACTGGGAGGAGACCCCGGGGCAGACCCAGGACTCGGTGGAGAGACTATGTCTCCCAGCTGGTCTGGGAACGCCTTGGTATCCCCTCTGAAGAGCTGGAGCAGGTGGCTGGGGAGAGGGAAGTCTGGGCTTCTCTGCTTGAACTGCTGCCTCCGCGACCCGGACCTCCGGAAAAGCGGTAGAAGATGGATGGATGGATGGATTATTATTATTATACAATGCATACTACTTCACATAAATATTTCACATAATCAGTCATTTCACACAGGAATCACTGGAAAATTAAAGACTTTTACTTTTATCATTGTTCAAACTGGACTGCAGTAACTACCAGATGTCAGTGAAACTGCCTTTTGACGGCAGTAAACCATGATCTACATATGTATTGTTCATAGGCTGCATATAGAACAATGTCTGTAAGGTTGCTTGTTGACTAAGACCACCTGCTGTTTTTGTCTTTGTTTGACAAGAAATAAAAAAAAATAACAGCCCTGCAAGCTCACTTTGATCACTTGTCGCTGTGAATCTAAAACAAAGCTGGTAGGATACGTCATATCCTGTGGGCGTGGGTTTAAATCGTTACAAAGAGAAAAGATTGTGAAAGGACCGTCCATGCCTTTAATCTCTGCTGAACCGTTCAGTGTGGTAGCTACACTAAGCCAAACATGAAGTTGAGAGCCAAGCAGACTTTCTGCTTTCTAATATGTCTTTTCTGTTATGGCTTTGCTGCAGACCCAAATGGTAAGTAAGAGAAAGTAATACTTTGCAAACTGATAACAAACAATAATACGTATGTCCATCTTAAAGTGTTATGTTTTTAATCTCAGAGATAATAATAATGATCATGATGATGATGAGTCACATCTTTTCAGTTTAACAGACTATACAACTTAGAATTTGTTTCTGCACGCTATGTGTACTATTGTAATTCAGCCAAAAGTTTGGTGGTCTCAGGTTGCTTGCATGAGTGGTATTTAACATATTGGTGTATAACATATTTTTATAGAAACATTTTTGTCACTTTAAAAATGAGGGTAACTGCTGTGTGGTTTTCAGATAAACATTTTATCACAGTACTCACAAAATTTTTGGTTATTGCTCACAGTCAAAGTATCATTTTTTCTTATAATCAGTCTGCTAATACATGTACGTCACCCCACCACCACCAGTATTGTAATATCATGAATTTAAGTTTTGGCCTTTACACACACCAAGGCAATTTGTGTGACGATATGTTGTTGATTATATGGTATTATATACTGCTCAAAAAAATATAGGGAACACTTTGAAAACACATCAGATTTTAATGGGAAAAAATAAGCTGAATATCAAAATTGTGGCAGGCTAGTCCAGCTTACTCAGATTAATCTGAGTAAGCTGTAAGTAAGTACTGAGTAAGTAAGTACTCAGATTAATCGGAGTAAACTGGACTAGCCTGTCACAATTTTGATATCCAGCTTATTTTTTCCCATTAAAATCTGATGTGTTTTCAAAGTGTTCCCTTTATTTTTTTGAGCAGTATATAATATGATACATGACATTATTGTCATATTGATATAAGAAACAGCTCATGTGCAGAGAGCAACACCAGAGAAAACACTCAACACACAGAGAAACAAGTTTAAACGGTTTATTGATAAATTTCAAAAGAGGTGCTGTTGTAGAAAAAAATGTCACTCGCCAGAGGAAAGCTGGGCCTGTGGGGAGGACAGGAGAGGTTAATGAGAGCAGGGATCAGATGACGTGGAAAACCAAATAGGCAACTTACATGAACCGAACAAAGAACCTGACAGAGCATCAACAGGATTAGACGAACCAGCAGGATGAAGCTAGTCGAGGATAGATTGAAAGTGGTCTGACCAGGTGAAGTGAGGGAGCTGAGACGGGATGAGGATGATGGAGTAGGTGAGCACACAACAATCCCCAGAAACACACCGCACATATGGCAGCAACCTGAAAAAAGAGAAAAGGAGAGGAAACGTGAGAAATATGTTCCCTCTGAACAAAACCAAACACTTACTCGTTACACAGGCAGTTTACCCAATGAGCCAGTGCCGAGGCGTTGAAGAGATGGTCTATTTAAGCGCTGGCAGGGAAGAGGCAACAGGTGTGTCCAATCCTGCAGGTGAGCTGATTGCCTGCAGTACTAGTGGAAAGTTCAACAGGATGGGAGGGGCGAGCGCTCACCTGCACATGACAGTGCCCCCCAAAGAACATCTCCTGACGGTCCACTGGGCTTGTCAGGATGGGCTCAGTGGAAGGCCTGGACCATACCTTTGTCATGAAAGTAGGATTTCGGGATCCAAGACCTGTCTTCAGCTAGCCATAGCCCTCCCAGTGGACTAGATATTGTAGCCCTCAGCCCCGGCGGCAAATATCCAGAATCCTCCAAACAGCGTAGGTGGTCTGGCCGTCAAGGACCCGAAGGGGAGGAGGTGACTTGGGGGGGACAGAGTGGGCTGACGGAGAGGGGTTTAATCTGTGAGACATGGAAGGTCCCCTGGACACGAAAAGCCCGTGGGAGCTGAAGGCGGACTGTGGCGTTGTTGATGATCTGTGTGATAGGAAACGGCCCAAGGAAGTGGTGTGAGAGCTTCCTAGACAGCCTTCAGAGGTATCTGGTCCGCCGATAACCACACACGCTGCCCAATCTTGTATTCCGGAGCTGGGGTCCGCATACTTGCGGTTCCGTTCGGTGGATCGAAGAAGGGCGGCCCGGGTGGCTCTCCAGATCTGGCGGCAGCGGCGTGCGTGGGCTCACATGGACAGCACAGTGACCTCCTTCTCCGCCATAGGCAACAGGGGCGGGGTTTAACCCACAGAAGCTTCAAACGGAGTAAAGCCTGCTTCATGCTCCATTTCCCTCTAGTCCGCTGTGGTCCGCGTACACTTTGGATGAGCCCGGCACGCACGTGGCGCTGCTCATGCTCACTTTTTTCATCTACCCAGGCTAAGCGGTTGACGCATGCGCACAACCATCATTTGTAGTTTCACTCCCGTCTGATAGGTAGCGCCAAGGCGCTGACGCGCCACGATTTTTACCAACAAAGTAACGGCAGACTTCTTCACAAAGTTTCTCTTCAAATAGAGTCCATTTCTGCTGTTTGACTTCCCGGTTTTCATTCCTTTTCCACGAAGATGCTGCTTCCACTGTGAAAGAAAGTATGTATGTATGTATGACTCATGTATATTTTTATTCTCGTTTTCCGCCTGCTTGTTGTCTTCTTCGTCTACTGATGTATGCTGTGCCGACATCGCCACCTCGTGAATGGGACGTTCAGTCTTGTGCATGTGCTTTTCAACACGCTCAGGTCATGGACATGTGGCACGGTCACAAAATTTGGGCTGCACGCGGTCATCCACGGTCGAGCACTGGGGACACTAGCGGAGTAGAGACGATGACATAAATTTTATCATACATGGTTTCCGGTTACGCATACGTGAACAGCAGAGGTGTAGCATGAAGCAGGCTTAAGTCCCGTGGCAGCGGAAACAGCGGAGTTATGAGCGTACTCCACCCAGGTCAGATGCATGCTCCAAGTAGCGGGGTTTTCGGCTGCTACACATCTGAGGGCGTCCTCCAAGGATTGGTTGGTACGTTCAGCCTGCCCGTTGCTCTGGGGGTGATAACCAGACATCAGGCTTACAGAGGTTCCCAGAGAGCGGCAGAATGATTTCCAAACTTTAGAGATGAATTGAGGACCCCAGTCAGACACAGTGTCCATGGGGATACCGTGAAGGTGGATGACATGGGTAGCGAGGAGGTTGGCAGTTTCAATGGCAGAGGGCAGTTTGGAGAGGGGAACCAGGTGTATGGACTTAGAAAACCGGTCGACAATGGTGAGGATAACAGTTTTACCATGGGATGGAGGAAGTCCAGTAACGAAGTCTACAGCAATATGGGACCAGGGTCGACCAGGAATGGGTAAGGGATGGAGCAAACCAGAAGGGGATGATGAGCTGGACTTATTTCGGGCACAGGTTTGACATGCTTTAACAAACTCTTGCATGTCCCTCCGCAGGGTGGGTCACCAGAATGCTCACTGGACCAGATCGATCGTGCAGATGACTCCCAGATGACAAGCTAAATGGCTGGAATGACCCCACTGGATGACATTACTGTGGAGGGCAGCAGGAACAAACAAACGGTCCTTGGGGCACCCCGCTGGCTCGTGCTCCAAGGACTGGGCCTGTCGAACCCTCTGCTCGATTCCCATGTACTGTAAGAGCTCGTACAACACAAGAAGGTGGAATAATCAGCTGGGGGTGGGACGGGGGAGGGGCTAACTGGTCGGCACCAAAATGCATGAAGAGAGCATCCAGTTTGATGTTCCGGGAGCCAGGCCTGTAGGTAATGGTAAAGTTAAATCTAAGGAAGAATAAGGCCCAGCGGGCCTGCCTGGCGTTAAATTGGCGAGGCGACTGAAGATATTCCAAATTCTTGTGGTCAGTCCACACGACTATCAGATGGACAGCTCCCTCCAACCAGTGTCTCCATTCCTCTAGTGCCAATTTAATGGCGAGGAGCTCTCGATCCCCGACATCATAGTTTCTCTCAGCTGGGGTGAGCCGCCGAGAGAAAAACGTGCACGGATGTAGCTTCTGATTGGAGGCTGAACACTGTGAGAGAACAGCACCCACCCCCGTATCAGATGCATCCACCTCCAGGGTAAATTGAAACTGAGGGTTGACTGAGCCAAGATGGGTGTTTTGGAGAACAGGGTCTTTAATTTAACGCCTGTTCAGCTGCCTCGGACCATAAAAATGGCACCTTAACGGCGGTCAGCTGCGTGAGAGGCTGTGCTACCCCACTGTAGTTCCTGATGAACCGGCGATAAAAGTTTGCAAACCCCAAGAAGCGCTGAAGCACCTTGTGGGAGTGGGGTGTAGGCCGATCCAGCACAGCCTTCACCTTAGCCAGGTCGGCTCTCAACTCCCCCCTGCCACAATGAATCCAAGGAAGGAAGTGTAGCTGGTAGAAAACTCACACTTTTCAGCCTTCACAAAAAGTTGATTTTCCAGGAGCCATTGTAACACGGCCCTGACATGGACCCTGTGTTCTTCTGGCGAGCGAGAAAAAATGAGAATATCATCAAGATACACAAAGACAAATTTGCTCACCATACCCCGGAGGACGTCATTAATAAGCTGTTGAAAGGTAGCGGGGGCATTAGTCAGCCCAAAGGGCATGACCAAATATTCAAACTGCCCCAGATGTGTTTTAAAGGCCATCTTCCACTCATCGCCCTCATGGATATGGATAAGATGATACGCATTATGCAGATCGAGCTTAGTAAAGACCCGCGCCTGCTGAAGGAGCTCAGTTGCGGAATTTATCAGGGACAGAGGATATTTGTCTTTCACCGTTATGGTGTTAAGCTCACGGTAGTCGATGGACGGATGCAAAGTTCCATCCTTCTTACCAACAAAAAAGAACCCTGCTCCAAGTGGAGCCAAGGAAGGCCGAATGAGGCCGGCATTTAAAGAATCTTTAAAATATCTCTCCATGGCCTCCCTCTCCGGCCCAGAAATGCTGTAAAGCTGGCTGGACGGCAGCCACGCACCCGGGAGGAGGTCTATAACGCAGTCGTATGAGTGATGAGGTGGTAAAGAGAGCGCTCTAGACTTGCTAAAAACCTCCCCAAGGGCATGATAGACCTCGGGTACGAGGGAGAGGTCCGGTCGCTCTACCGGAGGGGAGAAGATGGACAGAGTAGGTGAACACTCAGCCGAGCTTAAGCAAGAAGGTAAACAGTACGGGCTCCAGGAGGAGATGGAATTATGTGCCCAATTGATTATCAGGTTATGCCTCCAGAGCCACGGGTACCCCAACACCACCGGGGAGGAGGAATTTGGAAAAACAAGGAATGAAATCTCCTCCCGGTGGTTCCCGGAAAGAAGGATGGAAACAGGCACCGTACTTTCCAAAACCGATGCCACCTTCTGGCCCAAAAGAGTGGTGACGTTGAGCGGGATGGGTAATTTAATAGTGGATATTCCCAACTCCTACACCAGTTGGGAGGAGATGAAATTCCGCTCAGCCCCTGAGTCAATTAGTGCCGTAACCCTCCTCTCGACCCCCGGCAATTGAATGAGGGCCAAAATAGAGAAATTACTGGGAGGGTGAGAATGTGTCCTGCCCGTCAGACTCCCAACGCTACTGATGGGCCACATCTTTTGGCTTCAGGTGGCACTCGTCAAGTCTGTGCTTCAGTGAACCACAGTACAAGCACGCACCAGCCCTCCTCCGCCACTGATACTCTTCCGGAGTCAGCCAAGACCGGCCGAGCACCATTGGTTTGGAGGAAGGATCAGCACCACCTGCATCAGCAGCCAAAGAGGGTGCATGCGCGAAAGGCGGGCAAGAGGAGGATTTACGCTCCTTTGCACGCTCGCGGTATTGATTATCCAGCCCAACTGCTTGATCAATTAGACCATCCAAGGAGGAGGGAACGGCATGAACTGCTAGGTCGTCGCGGAGGTTGGAGTTTAAACCTTGGAGGAAGGTGCTTCGTAATGAAATGTCACTCCATCCAGAGTCTGCCGCTTTGACCCAAAACTCCACCGAGTAGTCGGCTACGGATTGACTACCTTGGTGGAGAGACAACAAGCAGCTCATGATATTATTCTCACTTTTTGTATGGTCAAAAGTACGAGTGAATTCTGTGACAAAGCGATCAAATGTATAATGCGGGCCCTCCGGGCTGTCGAGAACTGATCGAGCACAACTCAGAGCCCAATCGCGCAGCAGGAGGGTCATGAAATGAATTTTAGCAATGTTGTCCGGGTACTCTCCCCCCACCTGGCCCAAATAAAGCTGCACTTGGCAAAGGAAACGGGGGCAGCTGGAGGAGCAGGAGAACCCGAACGAGATAAATGGGTGAAATGATCGGTGAATGTGCCCAGCTGCTGCGTAATTGTTTCCAGCTGCTGCGTGAGCACAGCCACCTGCCTCTCTGTGGCATCTAAGCGATGGAGGGCTGAGTGTTCCACTGATGCAACTCCCGCTGAGCTTGTACTGTGGCTGGCTTGTTCTGTCATATTGATAGAAGGAACAGCTCACATGCAGAGAGCAAACCCAGAGAAAACACTCAACACACAGAGAAACAAGTTTAAACGGTTTATTGATAAATTTCAAAAGAGGAGCTCTTGTAGAAAAAACGTCACTCGCCAGCAAAGAACCCGACAGAGCACCAACAGGATTAGACGAACCAGCAGGATGAAGCTGGTCGAGGGTAGATTGAAAGTGGTCTGACCGGGTGAAGTGAGGAAGCTGAGATGGGATGAGGATGATGGAGCAGGTGAGCACACAACAATCCCCAGAAGCACACCGCACATATGGCAGCAACCTGAAAAAGGAGAAAAGGAGAGGAAATGTGAGAAATAATTCCCTCTGAACAAAACCAAACACTTACCCGTTGCACAGGCAGTTTACCCAACGAGCCAGCGCCGAGGCGTTGAAGAGATGGTCTGTTTAAGTGCTGGCAGGGAAGAGGCGACAGGTGTGTCCAATCCCGCAGGTGAGCTGATTGCCTGCAGTACTAGGGGAAAGTTCAACAGGATGGGAGGGGCGAGCGCTTACCTGCACATGACAATTATAGATTATATTATATGGTATTAATTACATAGAATAATCAAAACTGAAGCCTGTATAAGTATATCCATAATAAAACATCAGGTGCGTCTTGTATATTTTCTGCAGCATTGCTAATTTCATTATAAAAATAGCCAGAGCTTTGATGCATTGTGCCTTAAATACAACCGTATCGCTTAAAACAGCACAACTTAATGGTTGTGTGTCATAGTGTTTTCTTAATGGTGCACCTGTTCTCTCTGGCTATAAGCAGAGGTACCTCTTACCTATATGCACATTATGTTCAGAGGTGAAAGCTAAAGACTCGATTAAGGAGTGCCTGTCACGATCAAGGGCATGGCTAGGACCGTGACGACACTTTATGTTCATTTAGTTTTGTTTTCCACAGTGTTATTATTATTCTGATTATAATTATGATTATTATTGAGTGCCCCCATGTTCCCTGATCCATGTTAGCCTGTCATGTCATGCCATCCCCTGTTGTCTGTGTCTTACGGTTGTCTTCTGTTTTTGGTTCAAGTCTTGTGATTATTATTATTAGTATCATTTTTATGAGTTCTGTTATAATCCAAGGTCAGTCATTGTTCTTATTGTGTTAGTGTGGTTTTTCCCTGATCTTCTGTGCATGTTTGTGCTTCTCTGTGAATGTGTGTGCAGTCCCGCGCCTCCTGTGTGTTCACCTACTGCCTTGATTTGTCTCAGCTCTCTCTCGTCAAGCTTGTTATTAGTTTCCCTATATATGTGAGTCTCTGTGCTGTTTGGGGTGAGGTTATTGCGTTATTCCCTGTGAGTATCCTGTGTTGTTTCCATGCCATGAGTCCCTGTAAGCTGTCTCTGCCTCTGCTTTGCCAAATCTTGCTTTGTGTTTGCCAGTTCAGTTAGTATTGTTCCTGTTTAGTTTAGTTAGCCCTCAGCCCATGCTCTGCCTTTTGTTTTTCTTTGAGGTTTTTGTTACTAAATAACCAGTTTTCACCTGAGCCTGCCTGCACATGAGTCCTCTGTATTAATCCTCATCTGCCCAGAGGGCAGATCATGACAGTACCAAGGTTCAAAAGCAAACAACTTTCAGTAGGTCAGGGTGTAAATGTTAATAACTCAAACTTTGCTGTACACAGACACATCTAAAAAACACTATTCAAGTACCTTTTTTCTTCTCCCTGGGCAGAAAGTGTTATTTTCCACTTCCTTATGCCTAAAATAAATGGAAATGTCACCAGAGAATGGCTGTTTTCTATACTTCTATACCATAAGCAATTAAGAAGTAACATACAGAAACAATTGTATAATGTGTAATCAGTAGGTAAGTCAGAGTATCAAAGTAACTAAAGTACAGGCTGAGGGTTAACTCAAGCCCCCCACTCCCCAGACCCTGTCCAGTACGAGCAGGGTCCGATTGAGGAGGGTGGCGGCCCCTGGGCTAGAAAGCATCTTTGGGCCCCCCTCACATTAAATGTGGTGGACACTGGCTACATGAGCCCTGCACAAATCAACTTCAAGTTCTCAGCGTTACAGTAAAGGACTCCAACATAATCTTAAATTTGAATGAGTCATTAAAACTAAAAGTGGACCAATGTGCAGAGTTGAAAAACCTAACCACTTGGAACATTTGGCTACTTGGGGACCTGGGCTACTATCCTTGGAAGCCCTCGCTTTAATCCGACCCAGTCCTGAGTGCAGGTGAAACAAATTGAAAGGACAGATCGACAATTATAAGTATTTATCACTGTATAATATTGTGACTACAGAATGAAGTTTAAATGCCTTGGCTCTCCTTTTACAGCACCTGAAGTCTACACAAAGCTGGGGAGCCTGAGGGGGGAGTATGTGAGCGTAAAGGGGAAGGAAACTGGAGTTCATGCATTCCTGGGCGTCCCATTTGCCAAACCACCTGTTGGTCCTTCATTGAGACTGACTGCACCTCAGCCTGTAGAAGGATGGGAAGTAGTGAGAGATGCCACCAAGCAGCCTCACATGTAAGATATGTGTGCTCAACATTTTCCTGTTACTCTAGAAGGAATTATTTCCTGTATCTGTTGATAATGATGCCTCTGTTTTAGGTGCATCCAGTCTGTAAAGGTCGTTCAGAGTATATTTGAGAAATTTAGTCAGTGGAAAGTAGAGTTGCCAGAAATCTCAGAAGACTGTCTTTACCTCAACATTTACACTCCAGCAAGCAGAGCTCATGATGCTAAGCTTCCGGTAAGAACCGTTTGTAGGATTTGAGTTATGGTGCTCCATTATGGAAGTTAAGGATCAATGTGCACTTTTTTCAAATACAGGCCAAACAGACCAATAACATACTTTTGAAACCTTAACAGTTATTGTTAAAAAAGGAATTATGGTATCAAAAGTGAAACTCAATATGTTCTTCATGTCATTTACAGCCCCAAGTATGATTTTCTTTCAACTTTGTATCCACAAAGTAAGTCTGCCAGCTACAATAGATAAAAAAAAGACTAAATCTGGCTCAGTTTATATAATAGACTTAAAAGCTCATTTTGAACAATGAAGAATGTCATTTCCTGAAGACACAAAATTTGTTGTTGTTGAAGATGTAATACCAAAAAGTGGAGACTTGTGGAGGCAGGATGAAAAAGAATTATTGGAATGAAGACCAAAATTAAAAGCAAAACAGAAAATGCTTTGGGTGACAAAATCTCAAATATAAAAACGCAGTGAAGACCTGATAATGAATACACAAAGATGAAACGAAGCTGACTGTATCTGCACTGGGGTGATTAGAGAAAGAGACACAGAGGGGTGAGGACATGGACACAATAATACTAACAAGACTGGGGAAAGGTAAAAACACACACTACAAAATAAAACGGGAAGCACACAAAACTCACACAAGAACAGTCATGGGTAACACGAAGGGACAGGTGAGAATCCCCCTGGAACATAAGAGTCTAGAATAATCAAAACCAAGAAACACACAATAAACTTAAACATGCAAGTTAGGTTAATTGGAGACTCTAAAATGGCCCCAGGTGTGAATGTGTGTGTGACTAGTGAAAGGGTTAGACGCCGCACCAGTGGCTGCCTCATCCACTCATGTGGATGCCCTGTAATTTCCCCATTGTGGGACTAATAAAGGAATCTAAATCTAAATCATTTTGTATTTTTTTAATGATTTAGTTGCTTTATATCTCAGCAATAAGTGGTTCTAGGGCTGTGGTGACTGTTGAACACATATACATAGGAAGCCATACATAGGATTTCTGTTGGTGCTATTTTTAATGTGATTGTGAAAAGTAAAATTCACATAACTGGTTGCTTTAAATCTCAAACTTTGAATTTGTCTCAGTCTGTCTGCCACCCCCAGTTACTGTATTATCACTACTGAGCATATACTTGGAGTCACTTGTGGGGTTTTTTCATGTTATTTTGTGAATTCTCATGGGTATTAGTGAACGCATATAGAAGCTCATTTATGGGTGTGCTGTGGGTAGTCAAAACATGAAACACAAAATATGAGATTACTACTACAGTGGTGTGAAAAAGTGTTTGCCCTCTTCCTGATTTCTCATTTTTTTGTATGTCACACTTAAATGTTTCAGATCATTAAAGAAAATTAAATATGAGACAAAGATAACACAAGTAAACACAAGATACAGTTTTTAAATGAAGGCATTTATTATTAAGGGTAAATAAAAATCCAAACCTACATGGCCCTGTGTGAAAGTGATTGCTCCCCCCCCCAAAAAAACCCAACATAAATTAACTGTGGTTTATCACATCATTGGAAAGCTGAGTTCAATTTCTCGAGCCATACCCAGGCCTGATTACTACCATACCTGTTCTCAATCAAGAAATCACTTAAATAGGACCTGCTTGACAAGGTGAAGTAGACCAAATGATCCTCAAAAGCTAGACATCATGCTGCGATTCAAAGAAATTCAGGATCAAATGAGAAACAAAGTAATTGAGATCTATCTGTCTGGAAAAAGTTATAAAGCCATTTCTAAATCTTTGGGACTCCAGCGAACCACGGTGAGAGCCATTATCCCCAAATGGCGAAAACATGGAACAGTGGTGAACCTTCCCAGGAGTGGCCGGCTGACCTAAATTTATTAAGTTGCTGCCATGTGATTGGCTGATTAGGTATTTGCATTAACAAGCAGTCACAAAAATGTAGCTTTTTAAGTGGTTGTGAGTGCACATTGAAAGTAGTTATAGTCCTTAATGTAGATTAAGTGTGGTACAATGGTGTCTTTTTGAAGTATAAATGTAGCAAACCAGGGGATACCACATCAAACTGCATGCAACCAAGTTGTGTAGTAAATGAGTCCTATATTAAGAACTAGATTTTATTGACATTACAGTGTATCCGGAAAGCATTCACAGCACTTCACTTTTTCTGTCGTGTGTGCGATTTACGCACACACAAATGATGAGAAATGAACCCACTTGCGAATGAAGAGTGAGTTTTATTACCATGAATCAAAAGGTAACATCCCCAACATAAGATTCCTAAAGGTAGGCTGCACAGCAGGCAAATACAGTTCAGTAGAGTCAAGTTTTGGACTAGAGAATAACAGTTCACATCAACCCCAGGGTAACACTGGCCGCTGGGGAAAAACAAGAAATGTAAACCAGGAAGGAGGACTTGCATGGATGTGTCAGAGCTAGGCTCTGAGGAAGCAACAGCAAACACAGTCCAGAGGAAAAGGTCCAAAAACGAGGAGTAGGCTGAACAGAACGACTTACTACGTGCAGGCAGATGACAATACAATGCACCGACAATACACAGGAGTACGGACAGGATTTAAGTAACACCAGCCCTGATAGTCATAGTGATTGCCGGTGCGAGAAAGTGATTGTAGAGCAGATGGAGAGCAGGTGTGGATGATTGTGTGCGTAAGGGTGAGAGAGTGTGTGAATATGTGAACGTGAGCAGGGAGAGGACAGACAATGTCAGATTGGAATCACCTGTCAGAAACTGACAGGAGAGAGGGGGAGTGACTTCCAGAGGCAGAAGGCACAGATAAAATATGGAAAGCCAAAGGTAGCATAAAACACAGATAATATAGAACAGGAGCCCGCCATGAAGCCTTAGCTTGGGAAACCACCAGCTCGGCTCATGACAGAGCACCCCTCTCAAGGGGTGGATACCAGACACCCAGAGTAATATCAAGGACAGAGACAACTTGCCTCCACCCCCCCCAAACAGGAACTGTAACAAACTACCCAGGGTGGGCGGTGAGGGAGAACAGGCTAGGAGGAAATAACAAACAACAACCCTGCTCAGGACTGCAACAGAAAAAACACAACAATACACCACCCCAAAACCCAGAGACTAAAAGACTAAGCCCCCCAGGCCAAGGGGTCCACTAGTTCAGGGGGCCGACCAAAGTCCCAGGCCCAAAGGGTGGCGACACGGGGCCGATCAGGTGGCCGGCCAGCGACCCAGGCCCAGCACGTGGACCGCTGAACAGCGCCAGGCAGCCTGCCAGAGCAAATGGGCCATCTGACCCGGAAATTTAGTCCTTCAGGTGGTCGACCTGCATTGTTTGGCCACCAGGATTCGATGGAAGCGCGAGGAGGTGGCCTTCCCACCGGAAGGCTTAAAGGTGGGTGGCCGGACCGAGGGAGGGGAACCCCCATGGTGACTGGTGATGGAGGGTGGAGGACCACAATGGCGTCAGGGTGAGGAGTAAGGGCCCCGGCGTCCTCGAGCTGACTGGCAATACCCCCGGTGGTCCCAGCCTGACACATTGTAGCACCCACGGTGGTCCCAGTCTGGGACATGGCAGCATCCGTGGAGGCTCCGGGCTGGAGCTTAGCAGCACCCACAGTGGACTCTGGCTGGAGCTCTGCTACACCTGCGGTGGACTCCGGCTGGAGCTCAGCAGCATCCTTGGGCGACCAACCTGGATCATTGATGGCTTCAGGTGTAGTTGACCGCTCTCCGGCGACCCTGAAAGGAAGCTCATCAACACGGGAGAGAAAGATGTGGTCAGGGTTGCCGGCAGTAGCGAGCTGCCCCTGGCTCTCCTCACCAAGAGTCAGGAAAGATGGCTCAAAAATGGGCAAAAAAGAAGCTGTAGAGCATACTTGCCTGAACTCGGGCTCAACCACTGTCCAGGACTCCGTCGATCCAGGAAGCGATGGCCCCTCAGGCTGGGGAGACGCTGCACCCACGGAGGTCCCCGATTGGGGCAGAACCCCTGCGTTGACCTCCACCCAGGACACTGGACTGTTGTCGACTCCGGCGGGTTGGACCGGATCAGTGGAGACCCCTGGCAGTGGTGGATCCTCCCCGGCGACCCTAGGAAGATGCTCAGGAATGGCAGAAGATGGAAAGTGGTTAGGGTCGCCGGCAGCGGTGGAGTCTGGCGAGGTGTGTTCAGGTGCAGCTGAGGGCTGCCCCCGACTCTCCCCACCAAGAGCCAAACAAGTTTGCTCTAATTCGGGAGAAAGACAAACAAACGAGAGCACTTGCCTGCACTCGGGCTCCACCGCCGTCCAGGACTCTGTCGATGATGTCCTAGGCTCGGCCTCCAGGAGACCCAGCTCAGTGGGTGGTTATGCTGCAACAGCTCACGCAGCAGGCGTGATGGTGACTATAGTCTTGGGGCCCCCAGGCGATCTTCCCCACATTGACGACCCATCCGACGTGGTGGCTAAGGGCTGCCCCACCGCCGACCCTGGCACCTGACCCTCCAGGGCCTCAGACCTCTCCTCCATCTGGTGACTTGGCTCTGGAACTGGTGAGCTCACAGGAGCACACAGAGGAGACACGGAGAGGATCAGTGAGGAGTTATTACACGCCGCTGGCACAGAGAACTCGGTGGACTGCAGGACCCGAGTCTCTTGGCCAGGGAACAGGCAAAATTGTTCATTAATAATAGGAAAATGAGAAGGAACTTGCCTGTTCTCCTGGTTCTCTGTGTCTCCAGCGGCATCTGGAGTACTCTCATCCCCCTCCGTGTCCATGGCGACTCTGGGCTCCTCTATATATGGTGGAGAAGCCCCAGAGACAGGCACGGGGGAAGATGGATCCGGAGGGGAAAAAGGGCTCTCCTTATTGGCAGAGGTAACAGCAATGGAGGAGATGGCTGCAGGCAACACCTCGGGGGAAACAGGCGGCTCCGCTGCAGGATTCTCCTCATCCGGTGAAAGAGGGGTTGCTGGCTGGATGATGATGGAATCCTTTGGTTGAGACTTCCAGGAATGGCGACGACGCGGACGAGAAGGAGACTCCGAGGTGAAAGCGTGCTCTACCTCCAACAGGAGCTTCGGTTCCCTCGGGGCTAATTCCTCAAACTGCATTGCCAATTCCGGCAGGAGCCACGGCTTCACCTCCAGGAGAAGCTCAGCCTCCGCCAACAACACCTGTCTGCGTTCCTCCAGTTCTTCCGTGGGTTGAGCAAGCTCCGGCTCTGGAGGAGGAGGCGGGATAGGACCAGGAGAGCTACGGGCAGAGGAAGGCTTCCTCCGTTGCGAGCATTCCTTTGGCGATGGAGACGATCCCAACACCAAAGACTCCTCCCCGAGAGGCAGAGAGAAGATGGCGTGGACCATGTCAGCCACCCCCAGGTAACTCCAAAGGCTGGGATTAAACCTCATTACCTCCTCAGCGGTGTATCGAGCCGCTCGGACGTCCTTCTGAATAAACAGCTCCTGCGTCCAAGAGAAGGCGGCCTCCAAGCAGTTCATTGCATGCCGCTCCTTTATGGAGAGAACTAGCCGGGGTTCTGGAGATGGGAGCGGGTCCGTCATGGGAGATGCTGGAGGCATCTTATCACGGACACGTCTTCTCCTCCTCTTAGTGGATGACGGCTCCAATGTTGCAGCAGCCTCCTCGCCCTCACAAGGAAGGAAGCGAATGGTGGAAAAGAGGTCAGTGGCCTCCGGACAGTTCCACAGGCTGGGACGCCTCTCCATCAAACGTGCTGCACCATCCCAGGCTCCACGGACTGCTTCGGGGATCCCAGAGGTTTGGGCTCGCTCTAAAAGGTCCTCCAGGACACACACTCCACGCAGCTCCGCTTCATCCATGGTGCTCCAACACGGGTGAGTGAAAAAGGGGCAAAAATAGCACAAAAAGGTGAAACAGGCTAAACTCAACTTCACCGCTGGGCTCTGTTGTGGTCGGTGCATTCTGTCATGTGTGTGTACTTTACGCACGCACAAATGAGGAGAAATGAGCCCACTTGCGAATGAAGAGTGAGTTTTATTACCGTGAATCAAAAGGCAACATCCCCAACATAAGATTCCTAAAGGTAGGCTGCACAGCAGGCGAATGCAGTTCTGTAGAATCAAGTTTTGGACTAGAGAATAACAGTTCACATCAACCCCAGGGTAACACTGGCCGCTGGGCAAAAACAAGAGCTGTAAACCAGGAAGGAGGACTTACATGGATGTGTTGGAGCTAGGCTCTGAGGAAACAACAGCAAACACAGTCCAGAGGAAAAAGTCCAAAAACAAGGAGTATGCTGAACAGAACGACTTACTGTGTGCAGGCAGATGACAATACAATGCACCAACAATACACATGAGTACGGACAGGGTTTAAGTAACACCAGCCTTGATAATCACAGTGATTGCCGGTGCGAGAAAGTGATTGTAGAGCAGATGGAGAGCAGGTGTGGATGATTGTGTGCGTAAGAGTGAGAGAGTGTGTGAATGTGTGAACGTGAGCAGGGAGAGGACAGACAATGACAGATTGGAATCACCTGTCAGAAACTGACAGGAGAGATGGGGAGTGGCTACCAGAGGCAGAAGGCACAGATAAAATATGGAAAGCCAAAGGTAGCATAAAACACAGATAATATAGAACAGGAGCCCGCCATGAAGCCTTAGCTTGGGAAACCACCAGCTCGGCTCATGACATTTTCCACATTTTGTTATGTTAAAACCTTATTCCAAAAAGGATCAAATTCATTTTTTCCCCAAAATTCTACACACAATACTTCATAATGATGTGCAAAATTAACAATACCCCATATTGCAAATTTATTAAAAATAAAAAAACTAAGAAATCACACGTACATAGGTATTCACAGCCTTTGCTTAATACTTTGTTGATGTACCTTTGGGAGCAATACAGCCTCAAATCTTTTTGAATATGATGCTACAAGCTTGGCACACCTACAGTGGGGCAAAAAAGTATTTAATCAGCCACCAATTGTGCAAGTTCTCCCACTTAAAAGATGAGAGAGGTCTCCAATTTTCATCATAGGTATATCTCAACTATGAGAGATAAAATGAGAAAAAAAAAAAATCCAGAAAATCACATTAAAGGATTTTTAATTAATTAATTGGTAAATTCCTCGGTAAAATAAGTATTTGGTCACCTACAAACAAGCAAGATTTCTGGCTCTCACAGACCTGTAACTTCTTCTTTAAGAGGCTCCTCTGTCCTCCACTCGTTACCTGTATTAATGGCACCTGTTTGAACTCGTTATCAGTATAAAAGACACCTGTCCACAACCTCAAACAGTCAGACTCCAAACTCCACTATGGCCAAGACCAAAGAGCTGTCAAAGGACACCAGAAACAAAATTGTAGACCTGCACCAGGTTGGGAAGACTGAATCTGCAATAGGTAAGCAGCTTGGTGTGAAGAAATCAACTGTGGGAGCAATTATTAGAAAATGGAAGACATACAAGACCACTGATAATCTCCCTTGATCTGGGGCTCCATGCAAGATCTCACCTTGTGGGGTCAAAATTATCACGAGAACGGTGAGCAAAAATCCCAGAACCACATGGGGGGACCTAGTGAATGACCTGCAGAGAGCTGGGACCAAAGTAACAAAGGCTACATCAGAAACACACTACGCCGCCAGGGACTCAAATCCTGCAGTGCCAGACGTGTCCCCCTGCTTAAGCCAGTACATGTCCAGGCCCGTCTGAAGTTTGCTAGAGAGCATTTGGATGATCCAGAAGAGGATTGGGAGAATGTCATATGGTCAGATGAAACCAAAATAGAACTTTTTGGTAAAAACTCAACTTGTCGTGTTTGGAGGAGAAAGAACACCATACCTACTGTAAAGCATGGGGGTGGAAACATCATACTTTGGGGCTGTTTTTCTGCAAAGGGTCCAGGACGACTGATCCGTGTAAAGGAAAGAATGAATGGGGCCATGTATCGTGAGATTTTGAGTGAAAACCTCCTTCCACCAGCAAGGGCATTGAAGATGAAACGTGGCTGGGTCTTTCAGCATGACAATGATCCCAAACACACCGCCCGAGCAATGAAGGAGTGGCTTCGTAGGAAGCATTTCAAGGTCCTGGAGTGGCCTAGCCAGTCTCCAGATCTCAACCGTGTTGCCCAGCAACAGCCCCAAAACATCACTGCTCTAGAGGAGATCTGCATGGAGGAATGGGCCAAAATACCAGCAACAGTGTGTGAAAACCTTGTGAAAACTTACAGAAAACGTTTGACCTCTGTCATTGCCAACAAAGGGTATATAACAAAGTATTGAGATGAACTTTTGTTATTGACCAAATACTTATTTTACCGAGGAATTTACCAATTAATTCATTAAAAATCCTTCAATGTGATTTTCTGGATTTTTTTTTTCTTATTTTGTCTCTCATAGTTGAGGTATACCTATGACGAAAATTGGAGACCTCTCTCATCTTTTAAGTGGGAGAACTTGCACAATTGGTGGCTGACTAAATACTTCTTTACCCCACTGTATTCTTGGGTAGTTTCACCCATTCCTCTTTGCAGCACCTCTCCAGCTCTATTAGGTTGGATGGGAAGCATCGGTGCACAGCCATTTTCAGATCTCTCCAGAGATGTTCAATTGGACTCAAGTCTGGGCTCTGGCTGGGCCACTCAAGGACATTCAGAGTGCTGTAGTGTTATTTAATTTATAATTATGATCAGGTATAAAGTTTATTTAAGTTATTAAGAGGTGTATCGAGACCTGAGATTTACTCCGGGTCCACACACACAGAAAAGTTGATAGTAAACACTCGTTTGGGGCACCAGCTCAGTAAATGTGAGCAATTTATTAATTAATTGCACTTTATACCTGTTTAATCACTCAATTAATGAAATCAATCAATCAGTCTCAAATTATTAGTGAATTCGATACTGGGGCTTCAAAGCCAGGCACAGAATAAGGAATAAATTACTCAACAGCTTCTCTCATGTTACAGATTTATTTAAATGAAGCTGATTAAATGACATTGCATTCAAATGCTTGTAAGCAGGTGAAATGATCAACAGTAAACCATCACATTAAATTTGTAACTGAGGACTGTGGTGATCCCAAGTTCAGTTCTGCACTGGGCTCGGGTCTCCTGTTTATTTTTCCTTTCTTCCATGTGTGTATTTAATTCCGTTTTCGTTATTATGTCTATGCTTTTATTTTGACAGCACCGTGGCAGGACTTCCTGCTGTCAGATCTGTTCATGACCTGTCATGGCTGTCAGCACTTTGTAATTACGTTTTTTCCACACCTGTTTGTAGTTTTGAGTTCTGTTCCCCATTGCTAGGATTGACAGAGTCCTGACTCTTTGCAAGGCAAGATGGCACTGTTGTGTGTGGCTGGACATCTACCTGTGCTGTGTTTTATGTGTTTAGTTGTTTTGTTATTGTTTCTAGCTCAAAACGAGTCATTGCTACTGGTTTATGATCGCCTGACTCTTAAATATTCGCAATTCTGTGGTCAAATTCTCAACCTATGAATTTAATGGTCAGCCTCCTCCGCCTCTGTTGGCGTCTATACCATCCTAGCTGAGATGTGCACCCAGTGGGCTGTTTCGACAGGGCCGCCACAAACGACGCCACAAAAGACGAGGTCGGAAAGGCGGAGTATCATGCAGACTGAGGGCTTACCTGGCTTCTTCTTCAACTCACAACCCTCGTCAACTGCTGACTGAGCTCTCCAGGAAGCATATCGGTTTTGACGTATGAGGATCCATGGATTATCGCTACTGATGGCTGTCGCTGACTGTCCCAGAGGCTGGATACCCACTTCCCTGTCGCCAGCCCTTTGTGGATTCGCAGAAGGGGCTGCACACCGGAGAATCTTTACCCGATCAGTGTTTGATTCGCATGGCTCTGATTAACACCAGATCCATCGCAAATAAGACTTTTATTCTAAATGACTTTTTTACTTCACATTCCTTGGATTTTCTCCTGTTGACAGAAACATGGGTTAAACCAGGTGAGACTGCCGCCTTCTCTGAGCTCCTCCCTCCTGGCTGTTCTTTCCTGAGCTCCCCGCAAGCATCTGGTCAGGGTGGGGGTTTGGCTTCTGTTTTTAATGACAGTCTTAAGTCTCTTTCTCTCCACAAATACTTATTCCTGCTTTGAGCTGCAACTATTTGTGGTGGATCTCACAAGTCCTGTGTTATTTGCTGTTGTGTATCATCCTCCAAAATATAATAAGGACTTCATTAATGAGTTTTCTGAATATTTGGCAGATGTTATGCCAAAATATGATAAACTTTTGATCTGCGGGGACTTTAATATTCATGTCTGTTATCCATCTGATCAGCTGGCATCTGATTTTAAAAGACTGTTGGCGACATTTAATTTAAATATTTTAGTGGACAAACCAACACACCGTCTTGGTCACACTCTGGACCTTGTTATCTCTTTTGGGCTCTCAGTCTCTCTCAAAGAAATTTCTGAGTCTGTCATCTCAGCTCATTTTCCCATTATTTTTGAATTGTTGACCCCTTCATCACCCAGCAAGCCTGTGGCTCCATCATGCTGGCGTCGCATCATCACTTCTTCAACGCCAGAGGAGTTTACTGCTGCTTTTAGGGATTCACAGTTTTTTGCCTTGAATGGACTCGTTTCCCCTTCCTATCCGGATAATATTCTTTCCTCCTCTCATACCACCTGCTCTGGGATTTTGGACTCTATTGCCCCATTTCGGCTTAAATCGGCTAAACCGAAAACAGATCCCTGGCTAAACGACACTACCCGTGCCATTAGGCAACGGGTCACGCAGGCTGAATGGAGATGGAAAAAGGACAAATTACATGTGTCTCTGGGAATTTTTAGGGACTGTCTTGCTGATTACCAGAGGACCGTGCAAAAGGCAAAATTTCAGTATCTCTCTGATATTATTTCTAGCAGCAGTCACTGCCCTAGAGTGCTGTTTAACACAGTTAACTCTTTTATAAACCCACACACTCTGACTGTAACAGATGATTCATTTACAACATGTGAGACTTTTCTTCACTTTTTTGTTGATAAAGTGGACTCTGTCAGATGAGTTATTAATAACAGTTTTAATGGGAACTTGTCTGTTGTCCGGGGTTACCCTGCTGTGTTTGAACAGTTTGAGTTGATCTCTTTATCTTCACTTACTGATATAGTGAAGTCTCTGAAGCCGACAAATTGCTCACTGGATGTTGTTCCCGCTGGAATACTGAAAAGTGTTTTTAATACTGTAGGGCCTGGTCTTTTGGTTTTTATTAATTCCTGCCTTAGTTCAGGATTTGTCTCACCTGCTTTTAAACATGCTGTGGTTAGGCCCCTTCTTAAAAAGCCTCACCTTGACCCTTCAGTTTTATCTAATTTTAGACCCATTTCTCATTTGCCCTTTTTATCTAAGGTTTTAGAAAAAACAGTTTTTATACAGTTGCAGTCTTTTTTAAATCAAATCAAATCAAATCAAACTTTATTGTCATATTGCTGTACATACAACTGTAGTGCAGGCAAGATGACATTGCGTTTCTCTCGGCATCCATATAAGAAGCAGCATGATTAAGACACACTCCCACATAGCTCCACCCCCCACCCCCACCCCCCCATCCATTCACACATCCCTGACACATACTTGGGGAAAAAGAATAACTAACTATAATATACAAAATGTCCGTAGGTGCAGTAGTGTGTATGAGAGATTCTGGGTCAGCTGTTCAGCATCCTGACAGCTTGTGGGAGGAAGCTGTTGATCAGTCTGGTGGTTCTGCCTCTGATGCTCCGGAATCGTTTACCAGATGGAAGAAGTTCAAAGTGTTTATGCAGAGGGTGAGAACGGTCCTTGACAATGTTCAGTGCCCTGCTCCTACAACGAAGAAGACAATTTTATTTTTGAGAAGTTTCAATCTGGGTTTAGATCTCGTCACAGCACTGAGTCTGCCCTGCTAAAGTTGCTCAATGATTTTATGATGTCTGCTGATGCCAAATGCCCTATGGTCTTAGTGCTGCTAGATCTTACAGCAGCCTTTGACACTGTGGACCATACTGTCCTTTTGTCACGTCTGAATCACCATGTTGCATCCATGGCACTGCACTTAAGTGGTTTGAATCCTACCTATCTAACAGAACTTTTTCTGTAATGATTAGTGGCATGTCTTCTTCTAGTGCCTCTCTCTCCTGTGGGGTCCCACAGGGCTCTATCCTTGGCCCTATTCTGTTTTCATTATATATCGGGTAAATAACAGCCAGGCACAACATGTCTTTCCACTGTTATGCGGACGATTTGCAGCTTTATTTACCTTTGAACCCACAACAAACAAACTCACAAAGTGTTCTATTGGACTGCATCACTGACATTAAGTTGTGGTTAAGCCAAAATTTTCTCCACTTAAATGGAGGAAAAACAGAATGTATTCTGTTTGGGGATACTGTAACGGCTGGCTTTGGTACCCTCTCTTTAAGGCTCATTTCAGCTGTCAGAAATTTGGAGGTGATATTTGACAGCCATTTAAAATTTGATAAACAGACAATGTAGTCAAGATGAGCTTTTATCAATTATGTCTGTTATTCAAAGCCAAACCTTTCCTGAGCCGTCATGATCTTGAGATAGCCATCCATGCTTTAATCACTTCTCAACTTGATTACTGCAATGCACTTTATGTTGGCATCTCTCAGTCTTCTCTCAGCCGCCTTCAACTTGTGCAAAATGCAGCGGCCCGTCTTTTGACCAACACACCTAGGCAAGAGCACATTACTCCGATCCTTTTTTCACTTCAGTGGCTTCCAGTCCATTTTAAAATTAATTTTAAACTTGCTTTTTGTTTTTAAAGCTCTTAATGGTCTTGCTCCGGTTTATCTGTCTGAGATTTTGACTGTCCGGGACCAAGGCAGGGCTGTGAGGTCATCCAATCAGCTTTTGCTGGATGTGCCCAGGTGAAGGTATAAACATTGGGGTGACCGAGCCTTTTCTGTTGTCGCCCCCAGGCTCTGGAATAATCTCCCCCCTGACCTACGTGCTGTCTCTGAACTGGCCCTTTTTAAATCAGAACTTAACACATATTTGTTTAGGATGGCTTTTAATACCCAGTAGTGGTGATATTTGTCTTAGCATTTGTTTTTATTTTATTCTTATTTTTAGGCATTTATTCTTATTTCTGTTTATGTTATTTGTTTTTAATGCTGTGTAATGCTGTTTAATTTTCTGTAAAGCACTTTGGTCACCTACAGGTTGTTTTAAAAGGCTATATAAATAAAGTACATTACATTACATTTAAAATCGCCAGCTAGACGTAATCGTGGCTGCGATCTCATCTACCTTAGACTGGAGTCCCTACGTCCGGCTCCAGTCTCGTTTCAGCGTCAGGTTTCGCCCTCACTTCAATCATTTGTAAGTGTTTATTCTATAGCGTCAGGTTTCGCCCTCGCTATTCTCTTATGTAGGTGTTTGTGCTCTTTATTTATGTGTCATGTTTAGTTTATGTGTTTTGCCCCACGTAGCTCATTATTTTGTGTCTTTCTGTAAATAAACAAGCAAACTCACTGTCAGCATTTGGTGCCTCATTCATGCCCTGAAAGGGGCAAACATGTCAGTAGATCGCAGCCAAGCGAGGGTGCCAGCCACAGTGAGTTTTGTTTTTGGCTCTGTTTTTTCCCTTTAATCGGGTGCCTGCATTTTTTTTCTTTTCTTGGGAGGAGGTTATGGCATCACCCAGAGACTTCCTATGCATTACTTGCCAGTGCTTCCCCGAAGGCGCTTTGTGGTACCTGGGCCTCGCAGAGGCGGCTGTCAAACGCCATCCTCGCCTTGCTGATCACGCTGAGGGCAGGGAGAGGATGGCTGAAGTATCAGCGCTTCTCCAGAAGAACCGGGAGTTGGACAAGAAACCCTCTAGGAAGCCCAAGAGGGGGCCAACAGGAAAGCACTCTCGCTCCTCGGCTCTGTTAGGTTTCTACCTCGGTTCCAGCTCCAGTTTCTGTGCCGCTGACAGACCGTTTTCCTACACAGCGGAGGACGAGGAAAGCCAGGGGTCCCAGTAAAGAGGAACAGTGGGCGGCTGAACTCATCAGGGGCCGTGAGGCTGAAGCACGTTCTGCCTTCTATCCCAGCAAGATTCTTAAGAGCATGGTGGCTGCTGTCAGACTGGTGGAGGCTAATCCTGGGCTTAATGATTTTCCTGAGTTTGCCGAGCTGCTGGCTTCAGTTTCAGTGCAGCAGCGCCGCTTTCCTAATTTAAATTTAGCCTCACCTCCAGCTAGAAGACGTCGCCGCCCTGCTTGTAATCCATCTCCTCCCTGGAACACGATCGTTCCAAAGGGTAGGGAATTTCCTGACTGGGTTAATCCTCCGCGGGGCTTCCATCTGGATCCTGCTACGGGCCACCAGAAGAACTCTCCTGTTTCCCAGCCAGCTGTTTCTCCCTCACCTCAGCAGAGAGTGCAGACAGCAGCCTCAGCCTCCGGGTCATTTTTTTTTTTGCTGTTTCGCCAGCTCCCCTACCCCGGACTGCCTCGGCTACTCCTCCCTCCTCCTCAGCGTTGTCTTCAGCTGCTGCGAGACCCGTGGTTCCTTGTCCGGCTCCGCCCATCACTGATACTGTCGAGGCAGCTCCTCCTTGTCTTCCCGAGGGGTCCACCGTCACCATTCCTACAGGAGAGGGAAGAACTGAGCCTGCTGCAGCAGGAACCATCGAACCCCAGGAAAACAGGCAAGTGTTTTTTCATTCTTTTCCACAATATGATGAATTACCTTGTCTGATTCCTGGGGGGGCTCAGGTTATGCAGTCCACTGAGCCCCCACCACCTGCTGCAACCATTAAAACTGATCTCGCTACCTCTTTGTCCCCTCCTTTACCCCCTGAGCTTCCGCCAGTGCCCGGATTAAACCGCCAAATGAGGGAGGAGCCTGCGGCCCTGGTGAGCCCTGAGGAGGAGGGCTGCCAGCCAATTGGAGCCTGCGCCGATGGTGAAGTGTTCCTGGGTCTCCAGTGAGCAAAAGTCAGCCTCAGCGAGTGACGGACCTCCTGCCACCGCACCGGCGGAGCCATCGGTGTGAATTACTGTCAGGGGGCTCCAGGACTGTTGAGACCATCATGCCAGCTGCAGTAGCCCCTGCAGCCGAGTGGGAACCTGCTATCGACCCCCTCATGACTGAGCCCATGTCTACTTCGTCGCCTGGATCGCCGGAGTCCTGGACGGCGGCTGAGCTTGAGATCAGGCAAGTGCTCTATTTTGTGTTTCTCTTTTCTATATTGGAGCAATCTTGCCTGTCTCGGGGTGGAGAGCTGGGTGCAGCTGCCCGCTGCATTCGAGCTTGGCTCGCCGGGCTCTGCCACTGCCGCTGACTCTGACCCCTTTTATTTCTCTACTGTGCTCGAGTCCTCTTCCAGGGTCACTGGAGACGTTCCAGCTTTGTCGGACATCCCGGAGGGTCTAAGGTCTTCTCTGGAGGTCATTCAGGGCACTGCTTCTTCCCTGTCCTAGGCCATCGTTTGGGTCCCTCCTTGGGTTGGGTCCACCGTGGGTGCAGCGTTGACCTGGGTTGGGTCCACTGTGGGTGCGGTGTTGACCTGGGTTGGATCCATTGTGGGTGCAGCGTTGGCCCAGTTGGGGTCCATTGCGGGTGTGGCATTGGCCCGGTCGGGGTCCATCGCGGGTGCGGCGTTGGCCCGGTCGGGGTCCATCACGGGTGCTTCTGAGCTCCAGCCTGGAGCTGCCGTGGATGATACGTTGGTCCAGCCGGGCTCCACTGCGGGTGCTGCTGGTCCCCGGCCTGACGCCGTTGTGGTCCCCCTTCTCTCTCCACCACCAGACGCCGTTGGGGTTCCTCGCCCCCGGCCCAGCTGCCTGTCAGTGAGCCTCCTGATGGGTAAGCCGCCTCCCAGTTTCCCCCTCCGGTCCTGGTGGATGAAGAACGTTGGCCGGCCGTCTGAAAGACTGGTCTGCCGGGTCAGGTGGTCTCGATTCTCTGGCAGACCACCCAACTCATTTCATCAGACTGTTCATCACGTCTTGGATTTCGGTCGGCCTCAGAACTCTTTTCTGGTAGTTGGGGTCTCTGGGGTGTTGGTTGGCCGCCCGGCCTTTTTCACTGGTCGGTCGGGTGGAGCCAGGATGCTGGGAGGCCACCGGAACAATTTCTGTGTTTGTTATTTATGACCCAGTTTCCTTCAATTTGTCCTTGATGTTGGTTATTGGGTTTTTGTGTTGTTTTGTGCCTCTCCCTCTGGGCCTGGATTCCCCCACTGCCCCCTCCCCCGGGTCAGTTTTTGTAGTTGTTGCCATTTGGTGGTGGTAGGGGTATTCTCTTCTCTTTTTTGATGTTACCATGGGTGTCTGGGGATCCACCCCTTGAGGGAGGGGTACTGTGGTGATCCTGAGTTTGGTTCCGCACCAGGCTTGGGTCTCCTGTTTATTTTTACCTTTCTTCCATGTGTGTATTTAATTCCGTTTTCATTATTGTCTATGCTTTTATTTTGACAGCACCGTGGCAGGACTTCCTGCTGTCAGATCTGTTCATGACCTGTCACGGCTGTCAGCACTTTGTAATTATGTTTACTCCACACCTGCTTGTAGTTTTGAGTTCTGTTCCCATTTAAGATTGCCAGCTAGACGTAATCATGGCTGCAATCTCGTCTCCCTTAGACTGGAGTCCCTACGTCCGGCTCTAGTCTTGTTTCAGCGTCAGGTTTCGCCCTCGCTACTCTCTTATGTAGGTGTTTGTGCTCTTTATTTGTGTGTCACGTTTAGTGTATGTGTTTTGCCCCACGTGGCTCATTATTTTGTGTCTTTCTGTAAATAAGCAAACTCACTGTCGGCATTTGGTGCCTCATTCATGCCCTGAAAGGGGCAAACACGACAATGGTAGAGTAACAATGTGAGCACAGCTATAAAACCATGGACATTAGCATTAATTTAGAGCAGTTTGAAATGGAAGACAGAATAATATTGGACGCAAATTTATGGAGAAAATTAACTAATTATATGAAAAATTCTGGATTACTCTTAAGAAAGTGAAAATGGAATTTTAATAAGAAAAATTATATTATTTCTCTTTTAATTTTGTATCTGATCAGATGCTGAATTATTCTCAAATCTCAGACGTTTTATTCAGCAGATGGAAATGAAGAGAAAAGGCTCACGTGACTCGCGTTGTTCTTTCGGCTGCTTCCTGAGCTGAAGATTTCGTGGATTATAAGGGAAGCATCTGCCTGCAGATATTCAAAAGTCCACAGTTCAACAACCTTCAAAGTCAAGCAGTCGCAAGGCTGGATTTTGACTGCTTCAATCACAGTTGGAGCTTTGGTCAGGTGACGTGAGGCTGCTTCTTCTCTTTCTTCGTTGGCAAGCGGCTTTCCAGGAGAATTCGAGAATAATTCAAAATCTGATCCCAATGGCAAAATTAAAAGATATTCTTGTGACTTTGTGGAGTTGAAAACAGCTTCCAGTGTAGAAATGAGTGATCGGTCAGTCTCTTGAAAAACACAAAAACACACGGTGAGTTTAAAGAAAGTTTAACAGGATTAAAGAAAAACAGGAACGCCTAGAAACATGAAGTTTGACTTCATTTGGAAGAATTTTGAGCTCAAAAGAAATATTTAATTCCCAGATGTTTAAAGAAAAACATTAAAACACACAGACTTTCTCAAGACAATAGGAAAACTGAACCGACAAAAACTGAACTGAAGGAGGGCGTCTCCCTGCTAAAGACAGCAAGTTTCGTGGGCTTCCGGGGATTGACAGAAGCCTAAGCCAATAGTCTTCTTTCGTGGGTGGGTTTTATGAACTTTAGTCCAATGAGCAAGCAGTCCTTTGTCTGTAAAGAACCAATGGAATGAAAGAGCTGTTGCCGAGCATATGCTGGCTGATGATTGGCTGAGCAAGTCAGATGACTGGTATTCTTACAGGATGGCACCCATTTTAATACTGAAGATTCCTTAACATACTTATGTATAAAGTTTAAGCTAAGTCAGTGATTCATGCACTTTTATACTGGTACTTATACAATTAACATGCAAGAATAAAAGAAGATATATTGAAGCATTAAAACATCCATGCACACATTTAAAATCAAGGATTAATAAAATTCTTTCAAACCCATTATTGATTGTCCAACAGAATGGTATGTTAAGAGTTCCACTCGCTTTTCCATGGTGTCCTGGAAAAAAGAATAATCTGAACAGTGAGAGTTTTGAAAAAAGGTAGTCAATGTCAGGGAATAAAATTCAGCTGGTTAAATCCATAGTGGTTTAACCAATAAAACTGCCTTGTAAGGAAGGAAGTTTATTTATGATGTAAACTAATCCGTTCCTTGCACGAGATGGAATCCTTATCTCTTGTACCTGTGTACAAAGGAATGTGTTCTCCACAGTGGTCCTGAGATGAAAAAGCAATTCTTGACTAGCCTTTTCCTGGGTGAGACAATGCCTTTAAGACGAAGAGTAGTTTTATTGATGAGAGCCAAGGAGATGATGCTAGAGTGTCATGAGCCGCCTCGTGCACAATGACGCAGGGCACAGAGGAGGGGAACGATGAATGGATTTACACGCAGGTTACACCACAACACATTTATTAACATAGAGGCAGACAGTTCCAAAAATAAAGACTTACAAAAATGCAACAGTGTACACAAAATGGCTCACGCGACAAGCGGGCAGCAGGCAGACCACTGTGCACTGTGGCCACAAGACAAACAACATATGAAAACAATATAACAACCCGGGTAAACTTAGAGTCCTCCAGGATGCTCGACTGACATGGGAGAAGGAAACTGGGCCACTGTGCCAAAGCGTAGCAGCCTGACTGCAAGGAGAAATGCAACAGTTCATACTCACAGTGCAGGAGCAGTCCTAGTAGTCAAAGTGTACCGGCGAGCACACACAATCAATAACTACACTGAGGGGAATGGCAACAGTGTAGCTCTCAACTCCCTCATAGACAATACACACATATAGCGGTTCACGTCCATATGACCATGCACAATGGTCCAGCAATGCTTGACTGGCAAAGGCCGCCTAAGTACAAGCACTGCTGGACAACAGATTGGGCGCATCTGGGCAAGGCGCGGGAAAGACAATTACTGGAGTGGAATCAGCTGGCTGTCAAGAGAGAGGGGGCGTGGTTGGACCGGCAAGTGTTAGACAACGCCCACATGAATGTAGGTCAAGGAGGCTGCCTAACAGCTGCCGGCCAGAGCAGTGGCTACAGGCGCGGAAAAAAGAACAAAAGACATAGAATAACAACAAGAACTCAAAAGATAACACAATACACAAATGTAATGATAACCTGAGCCACACCCCAACCGGGCCAACACTGCACCCTCGGTGGATCCCGACTGGGCCAACACTGCACCCACAGTGGACCCCGACCAGGTCAACACTGCACCCGCGATGGCTCCCAACTGGAGCGCTGCAGCACCTGCGGTGGCTCCCGGTTGGAGCTCTGTGGCACCCGCGGTGGTTCCCGGCTGGAACTCTGCAGCACCCGTGGTGGCTCCTGGCTGGACCTCTGCAGCACCCACGGTGGCTCCTGATAGGAGCTCTGCAGCACCCACGGTGGACCCTGACCGAGCCAACGCTGCACCCTCGGTGGACCCCGCGCTGGAACGTGGCGTCCATGACGGGTCCGTACAGGAGTGCAGCACCCACATCGGGCTGATCCTGGGGAGCAGCCCCCACGAGGGTCCTAGGCCAGTGCGTCGCACCCACAGAGACACAGCCTGTGGAGGGACCCACACAACAGCCTCAGGCAGCAGGGGAGCTGGACCCACAACATCGTCAGGCGGCAAGCCCGGTTCCAAGGAGACCCCTGGTGACGATGGCTCCTCTCCGGTGACCCTAGAAGGAAACTCAGGAGCGTAAGAAGAAACCAGGTTATTAGGGTCGTCGGCAGCAGTGGAGCCCGGCAAAGGGAGTTCAGATGCAGCTGCGTGTTGCACCTGACTCTCCTCACCTAGAGCCAGACAAGATCTCTCTAATACTGATATTAGAAAAACAAGAGAGAGGACTTGCCTGAGCTTGAGCTCCACCGCCGTCCAGGACTCCATCAATCCCGACGATTTAAGGCTCGGGCCCGGCCTCTAGGACATCCAGCTCAGGCTCCCAATCTGCTGCGGCCGCCTCCGCAGCTGGCAAGATGGTAGTAACAGTCCTATTGTCCTCCTGCAATGGCTTCAACGCTGGGGACTCCTCCAGCGTGGCTGCAGGGGATCATCTCCGTGCTGGCTCCGGGGTGGGATCCTCTGAAGCTACCAGCTCCTCCACCGTCTGATGGCCCTGACCTTGTGCCCACGGGCTCTCAGGAAAAATTGGAGGAGACACGGAGAGGACAGAAACAAATTCAATATCTGCAGCTGGAGGAGAGGACCCAGCGGACTGCTGAGACTGGGCCTCTCCCTCGGGAGACAGACAAGGTTTATGATGGTTTAACTGGATAGAATGAGAAAACACTTGCCTGTCATCACGGTGCGTGTTGGTCTCAGCTGCAGCAGGTAGATGGTCATCCTTCTCCGTGTCTATGGTGCTTTCGGCCCCTTCAGAGGATGACGGAGGAGCCGGCCCTGATGACATGGAGGTGGGCGTTGGCGGGATTACCCTGACAGATCTCACGGCAGCTGGAGGGGAAATGGCTGCCAAGGACAAGGAGGGCTTCTCCCATCGCCTCCCTGCTGGATGACGCTGTCTCCGGGGTGCTGGAGCTGGATTAGTCGGAGCGAGAGCGGGCGTAACACTCTGGCGTGAAGCAGGAAGAACGGCGTCCCGGGAGCGCTTCCCCTTCGGTGCAAGCCTGGTCTTCTTAGGGGATTTCCTCACCCCTTTGCTGCACCCACTCCACAACACTGCCAACCAGGTGATCCTCTCCATTCCCTCAGTGTGCTGAGAGAGCTGAGGGCACCGCCGGACCTCTGCCTCCGCCGGACCTCTGCCTCCGCCAGACCCACGTGCCAGAGTATATCCTCCGGAGTGGAATATTTGCTTGCCGATGAGATTAGCCCGTTGATGGCCATCAGTGCTCGGCAGCATTCCCATCCCAAGCTCATAGGATAACTCCGACTGGCCACCTCCATAACTCCAACACAGGTAGGGAAAAAAAAAAAAAAACAGTTCAAAAAGAAAAACAGATGTGTGGGTGTAACCACTAAATCCTTGCTGGCTGGACCATTCTGTTATGAGCCTCCTTGTGCGCAATGACGCAGCGCACGGAGGAGGGGAAGGATGAATGGATTTATGCGCAGGTTACACTACAACACATTTATTAACAGAGAGGCAAATAGTTCCAAAAATAAACACTTACAAAAATGCAACAGTGTGTACAAAATGGCTCACGCGACGAGCGTGCAATGGGCAGACCACTGTGCACCGTGGCCACAAGACAAACAACACACGAAAACAATATACCAACTCGGGTAAACTTAAGCCTGTTTTCCACTAGCCCAGCACACCTCGGTACGGCTCGATTCACTTCAGTACGGCTCGGAATGCTTCTGTCTCCATTAGCACAGTGTTGCGGGGCAGCAGCAGATTCTCAGCGAGGCAGGGCCACACTCCCGTGATGTTATGCACCGGACTGAGTCCTTATTTACACGAGACAAAAAATGGAGGATCCAAGGATTATTGCCTTGCTCGCTCTGTGGTTTTATCTCACAATTAATTTTATCTCATAATTAAGCTGCAACAACACAAGTCACTTTTGTTTTGAATTAACTGCCAAATGACCTAGAAATAATGAGCTGAAACTTGTTTTTATTCGTATTAAATAATGAGACGGTGGCACACTGGACTACACCACATCCTAGGGCATTTTGGATGTACTGAATTAAAAAAATTCATGTTTTTCACCTTCAGGTCAACGTTTGGAACAACAGTATTATTATTTTCCGTTTAGATGATGCTACACTCCTTCTAAAGTATTGTAAATCTCTGAATTTGGAATGCCGATAGAACATTCAATTTACATATACTTGTACCTTTGACTTGGTGCTAATTTTTTATGATATTTCAATAAAAAGAACAGAAAGCTTACAAAAAGATTTCTTTTTTGGTCTAGTTAAAAATTACATTACCTTTACAATGGTTGACCCTCAGCATCATTTTGATCAGACTAGGCAATGGAATTTCTATGTAATTATACTGTTTTATAATTCAGTGTTATAACAGACAAACCACACTTTCCAAAACAATTCCATTTTATTATATACAAAATATTAAAATAAAAAAAAACTTTGCAACACAACATGAAGGTTAATCGACATTTTATACACGCCGACCATTGAGTGCTGAGGCTCGGTAGAATGAAGGCGTCTCTGCCAGCTGTGGGTCAGGAAGGCTCGGTTGAATAATCCGTGCGGGCTGTCGCGGCGGACGCGTGGGATGATTCTACAAGGAAAATGCACACAATAAAATACAGCACGAAATATATACAGAAAAGACAATAGTTTTTAACAAGAATACATAAGCTTATTTCAGCGTATTGTTCACATGAATAATTACAATAAAAGCTTTAGTCCGCAGTGTGCTGCAATAAAGCAGCGATCATCCACAAATGAACAGCTTTTTTATTGCATAAATAAACTGAGCGTCTTACCGAATATATTTGCAAAAAAACGCACAATAAAAAAAAATTAAAACTCACCGTTAAAGGACTCCGATGTCGAGACCTCCCAGTATATTTTTTCATTCCGGGCGTCTCCGTCTAACTCGCGCTGAACACGTTCGTCTGACAATGCAGTGAGCAGACACTGCAGCTCCTTACTGCTCCATGGAACACCCTTATCACGCGAAGCCATTTTTGATAGAGAATAAATGAAAATAGCACAGCAATACACTGAAAAGGAACCGCCAACAGTGGTTGCGTGCTGAGTAAAGGCGGTCGTGAAGATTCTTTTTTTTTTTTTTTCAAAAACTTTATTGAGAAGGTCGTGAAGATTTGGTAGATGAGGAGGAGGAGAGGGGCGGTTACAACCTGACCAATCAGCGCCGGTTACGACCTGACCAATCAGCGGCGACCAGCCTGTTAACGTCACAACACGGCACAGCTCAGCACTGCTGTACCCTGCCCTTCAGCGGGGCTGAGAATTGCGGCTGTTAAACCGTGTTGGGGCTTGTGGAAAAGCGTACAAAGCATGCTGAGCCGTCCCGTGTCGCGCTAAAGCATGCTAGTGGAAAAGGCCCTTTAGGAGGACGCTCAACTGACACGGGAGAGGGAAACTGGGCAACTGTGCTAAAGTGTAGCAGCCTGACTGCAAGGAGAAACGCAACAGTTCGTACTCACAGTGCAGGAGCAGTCCCAGTAGTCCAAGTGTACCGGCGAGCGCACACAATCAATAACTACGCTGAAGGGAATGGCAACAGTGTAGCTCTCGACTCCCTCATAGACAATACACACATAAGACGGTTCATGTCAATATGACCATACACAATGGTCCAGCAATGCTTGACTGGCAAAGGCCGCCTAAGTACAAGCACTGCTGGACAACAGATTTTAGTGCACCTGGGCGAGGCGCAGGAAAGACAATTACCAGAGTGGAATTAGCTGGCTGTCAAGAGAGAGGGGGCGTGGTCAGACCGGCAAGTGTTAGACAACGCCCACATGAATGTAGGTCAAGGAGGCTGCCTAACAGCTGCCGGCCAGAGCGGTGGCTACAGGCACAGAAAAAAGAACAAAAGACATAGAACAACCACAAGAACTCAAAAGATAACACAATACACAAATGTAATGATAACCTGAGCCACAGAGAACGGTCAGAACTGAGCCTAAAGGACAATACCACCTCGGTTCATGACACAGAGTTGTCCTGAAGCCACTCCTTTGATATCTTGGTTGTGTGCTTAGGGTCGTTGTCCTGCTGAAAGATGAACCATCGCCCCAGTCTGAGGTCAAGAGCGCTCTGGAGCAGGTTTTCATCCAGGATGTCTCTGTACATTGCTGCTTTCATCTTTCCCTCTATCCTGACTAGTCTCCCAGTTCCTGCCGCTGAAAAACATCCCCACAGCATGATGCTGCTACCAACATTGGCGTGGTTATGAATGGTGCCTGGTTTCCTCCAAATATGATGCCTGGCATTCATGCTAGAGTTCAATTTTGTCTCATCAGACCAGAGAATTTTGTTTCTGATGGTCAGAGAGTCCTTCAGGTGCCTTTTGGTAAACTCCAAGCGGGCTGCCATGTGCCTTATACTAAGGAGAGGCTTCCATCTGGCTACTCTACCATCCAGACCTGATTGGTGGATTGCTGCAGAGATGGTTGTCCTTCTGGAAGGTTCTCCTGTTTTCACAGAGCAATGCTGGAACTCTGACAGAGTGACTATTGGGTTCTTGGTCACCTCCCTGACCAAGGCCCTTCTCCTCCGATTGCTCCATTTAGATAGCTGGCCAGCTCTAGGAAGAGTTCTGGTGGTTCCGAACTTCTTCCATTTACGGATGATGGTGGCCACTGTGCTCATTGGGACCATCAAAGCAGCAGAAATTTTTCTGTACCCTTCCCCAGATTTGTGGCTCAAGACAATCCTGTCTCTGAGGTCTACAGGCAATTCCTTTGACTTCATGCTTGGTTTGTGCTCTGACATGCACTGTCAACTGTGGGACCTTATACAGACAGGTGTGTGCCTTTCCAAATCATGTCCAATGAACTGAATTTACCACAGGTGGACTCTAATTAAGCTGGAGAAACATCTCAAGGATGATCAGTGGAAACAGGATGCACCTAAGATCAATTTTGAGCTTCATGGCAAAGGCTGTGAATACTTATGTACATGTGATTTCTTTTTTTATTTTTAAGAAATTTGAAAAAAAAAACTCAAACTTTTTTTCACATTGTCATTATGGGGTATTGTGTGTAGAAATTTCAGGAAAAACATGATTTTAATCCCTTTTGGAATAAGGCTATATAACAACAAAATGTGGAAAAAGTGAAGCGCTGTGAATACTTTCCGGATGCACTCTATCTCTTAAACATTTTAGTTTGTATAACCACAAATGTCTTTGATTGGTTTAATGCAGCTCATTTATGTGATGACCTCAGTAAAGATAACATTTTCACTATGCTTCAAAGAGATCAATACCTTGTACATCATTGTCAGGTCATGGTGTGGATTCATGGCGGTGGTTTCTACATGGGTTCAGCCTCAACATATGATGGTTCTGCTGTGGCTGCTTACCAGGATGTTGTTGTGGTTCTGATCCAATATCGCTTGGGATTTCTGGGTTTTGCCAGGTAAACAGACTCAAGTTACATTGCTGGAACTTTGTGTGATGTGATAAGGAATGTAAAATTGTCTCACTTTACAGGCAAATTTAAGTCTAACATGGAACATTTTGCCACTCTTTTCTATCCAGCACTGGAGATGAGAACATTTCAGGGAACTTTGGCATGTTGGACCAGATTGAAGCTCTGAGGTGGGTCCAGCAGCACATTCACAACTTTGGAGGAGACAAAGATTCAGTTACCATATTTGGGGAGTCTGCTGGTGGAGTGAGCGTGTCCCTCCTGGTAAGAATGATATTGCAGCCAAACTGGTTAAAATGAACTATTTGCAGAGTATCAGAAAATAAAATAGAACTTTTTAAAAAATGTCTTTTTTTAATCAATAGCTGCTGTCTCCATTGTCCAATGGCCTGTTCCACCATGCCATTGCTGAGAGTGGCACAGCTGCAATGGATGCACTAGTTGGAAACACAACTCTACTAGTGACTCAGAAAGCTGCAAATGTTTCTGGCTGTAATCTAGAATGCACAAAGAAGATGGGAGTCTGCCTAAGAAATCTTGGCATTGATACTATGACAGCCTTTTATGAGGTGAGACAGTGTTTGTTAAGCTGTGGTTGAATGTTGACAAGGGGATAAAGTATTTTAATCATCTTCTACTCTTCTTTCAACATGTCCATGTAGACCTAAGGATCTAAGTTTGGGATTTACCATAAATGTTGATGGACATTTTCTGAAAAAATCTGTGGATGAGCTGTTCAGTAATCATGAACTTCTGACTCTACCATTCATGACTGGTGTTAATAACGATGAAGGTGGATGGATATTTGCTGATGTAAGTACTAACTTTTTAACAGAATAAAAACTGCATCAACATTTGTAGTTTAAAAAAAATTATATTCAAAATCTTGATTCCATTGATTCTTCTTCTAGAACTTCGCACCACCAAACTGGACCACAGATGGAGTAGCTCGTGAGGACGTCATCAACATGCTGTCACACTTATACCCTGATGTAAGCTAGACATTTACTTAACCCCTTGCACTCCGGTCAATTTCCCTAAAAACACCAAAAAATAACGTGCCCAAAGTAAATCGAAAGCTGTTCTTCAACCTTTTGCAGCATCTTCACGGGGTTGGTCTCATTTAAAAGAAAACACTTTGAATTTTTTGGCAAAAAAACCATAATCTCTCTAAGTGCTCTGGCCACTGAGTTACAGTCATCTAAACATAGTGAACTTGAAGAAAATAAATTTGGCCTGGGTGTTTTTTCGGATACATATGCTTGCAAATAACACACAGCTTCAGATCCGGGCTGGAAAATGCAACAGAAATGTAGAACCAAGTGTTATCCAGCTGAGGTCCAAATTTTGTAACAATTCCACAAAAAATGAATATATTACACAGCTTTTTCCTCAGGTAGTTCCCAGGCGTTTTTGAACTGTGCCAAATTGTGCCAAATGGCACAGTTTGGAAAAACGTCTGTAACTTTTGAATGATTCAATATAGAAGCTTCATCTTGGGCTCTAATGAAAGGTGACACTCAGGGCTGTGTGTGTGCATGTGTGTGGGGCCTCGCTACAGAGGATGGACATCGCCTGTTGCGCCACGGTCCGTCATGCAGCGATGACGCACAGCTGTAATTTACCGATCGGTCAAAAGTCATTTTGATTACAATTTTCAGGGATAAAGAATAATTTAGCTTAGAACACTTACCTCTTCACAGCAGAAGCGGAGCTGGCGAACTTCTTCCTCATTGTCAGACGAACGCGACGCTGGTCTTGCGACCCGATCAAAACATAATTCCATTATTGCGGTTTTGCGCTTCCATGATTGCGGTTTTTGGCGAACGATTTTTCAAAACAAATAACAGTAGTAATTAAAAATAGACTGGCGAACGCGTGTGTGTCACTCAGCCTTCGTCGTCGGCCTCCGCTTGTCTATGATGACCATGGAAGATAATCCTAACGTCTACTCTGCTGGGACAAAAACAAAAAAAGCACCGCCTGTGGCTGTACATGCCGTTGCGCGAATGGCAGTGCCTGTCACACAGGTTGCACTTGTGGATGGTCTCCGTGCTGCTGGGTCTGTGGGGTTCTTCCTGCGGGTCCTTTTTTTCATCTGCTGCAGCAGTCAGTCTCTCTTCACCCAGCCTTACACAAAACAGCTTGCGGACTTCTGTGCTTCAATTGGCTCGCTGCATTCACAGCGTTGGTAGGCGGGTCCTTCTTGCTAGGTTTTCAGTCATTGGTTCTTCAAGGTTTCAGAAACCCAATTCAAGGCTCTTATTAGTCGAATGAGAGGTCAATCAGATGATCTAATCTGTTCGCGGCTGTGTCTACAGTGGAAGAACAGAAATGCAGCTTTTATTTTCAGTGCGCGCTTGCAGCTCCATCGTGCGTCCTAGAGGGCACGAGGGCATACGAGAGCGCCCTCATGCGCTCTGGGATGCAGAGACTTGCCCGCCCGCGGTACAACGGAGTGCAAAAGGTTAAATAACCATATCTTATAATTCTGTACCTCAGCATTCACAGTGCAAGCTTTTGTTTGACTGAAGTGTGTTCTCTAGCCCAAAGATGCATTCATCAAAGAGCTGATAGTCAATGAATACACTGGAAGTGGTCAAGACCGCATCAGAAACAGAGAGGGATTCACCGAAATTCTAGGAGACATTTACTTTAACATTCCAGCCCTTAAAACTGCTAATGCTCACAGAGGTACTTTTTATGTGGAAAAGACTATACACATCAATCATGAAACACGGTTATAAACTTTTATAAAAGCAAATGTAACATCTATTTGTCTATTTACAGATGCAGGGGCTCCTGTTTACTTGTATGAGTTGCAGCATTCCCCCACATTCCTGCAGGTAAAAAGGCCCAACTTTGCTGGAAGTGACCATGGAGATGACATTTTTATAGTGTTAGGTTTCTGCTTCACAACTACCCATGCCAAGCTAGAGGGTAAATATGAAAAATATTTAACGACTCTGACATATCTGGATTGTCATTTTTTTCCCCAATGTGTGTTTTTTTTTTTTTTTAACCCCAATTCTCTCTTAGCTGCATGCACTGAAGAAGAACAACAGTTGAGCAGAACTATGATGAGCTACTGGGGCAACTTTGCACGCACAGGGTAGGAATTTCCACCAACCAAGTGTTCTAATACTGTATATGCATACATAATGGCACAAACATATTTGTGTGTGTGTAGGTCTCCTAATGGCGACGGCCTTGCCCACTGGCCAAAGTATGGAGCAGAAGAAGAGTACCTGGCGATTGGTTTAAAGAAGCAGGTAACCGGTCAGTTCATGAAGAAGGACCGGTTTGTCTTCATGACTCACATTCTCCCTCAGAAGATTAAACAACATCAGGAGAACATGGAACACAAGGAGCTGTAGAACAGTCAACATCCTTTAGATTTTGTTGCCTAGAAACAATTATGTCTCCTTCAAAACGCCTTACACAGTATAAAACAGATGGTGAACTGGTGTGGGCGTGTAGATCTTTGTGGACATATATGATGTGAAAAGTTTTCACTTCTTTGATTCTATGACTATTATGCAACATTGCAACTTTACATTTACAAACTTGTTACAATTATATTTTTGCTCATTATAAAGGATATTGTTCTTGCATAAGTCACAGTTAAGCTAATCCTAATTTATCTCATGTTGTGCCTTGGTGTCGTCCATTAGTCCATCTTCTGTTGAAACTGGTTGATTTCCACTTACAAAAAAGGTTTAATGAGCAGATGAGTGAGCATTCTCACCTGTGTGTGTTCTGACCATGAAAGAATCTCTTACTGAACTTAGCATAGCTTCATATTACTGTCAAACTAGACTTGACTACATTTGACATGATCATTACCATAACAGCACACTCGTACATACTATAACGTTTGTATGGTGAAAGTACATACCTGTAACTATATGATACAGATCAAAACTACTGCAAAAATAAATAGATGTGACATAGCGTACCTTGCAAAATATTTTTATTGCAAATGAGAAAATCTCTTAAGCAACTCACTGAAGTCTGGTGTACTGAGATAGATTATGTGTGTTTCTAAATGTTCAAGTGCTGTACGGGGGGCTGAAAAATTCATAGTGATCAAATTTGATCAAATGTAGTCTATTTTTCAACACAGTCTCCCCTTCGGTCCACACACTTCTTTCATTGGCATTGCAATGCTTTGACCCCTGCGGTTGAAAAATAAACCACATTTGGTCAAATTTGACAACTATGAGCTTTTCAGCCCCCCCCCCCGCCCCAATATGTACAATTGCAAAATAACAATTTTCAAAAGGAAATCCTTTGAAAGATTGGCTTGCAGATAGGATAGTAAAACAGGTTTAAGATTAAATGTGATGAATCAAAATTGTTAAAAGATGGTTCTATTTTTCTGCTCATAGTAAAGCTGCAGTCTGAGAGCACCAATGCTAAGAGCACTTAGCTGCCAGGCATCACCATCAGACTGTGATTACACATACAGTAATTTGGTACTTCGCACACTGAACTTTGAGTTTGTTTGTATAATGATCAGTATGATTATATAATGAATCTCCAAAAGAAACTGAAACGTTCTATGGTGTAGTGTGGTTCATACTGTATATAGTCAGGAAACCGTTGTCAACCATTTTCACAAACAATTTACCTTTAGGGGCCCTTTATATAGATGGAGATCATTGAGTGACCACAGAGAGATCAAAAATTGACCTGACCTTTTCTGTGTAATTGTTTGGGAGATCGCCATAAGATTTCCATTGTGAGCTACAGATATCTTTGAAAGGTCCTTAAGGGATCACTGCACTGTGAAACCTGATAAGTTAGTGTTGTGCTTGGAAATAATGGGCTGCAGACAGGTCCACTTGTTGAGGTTAACTTTATTAAACGTTAGCAGAACTTGCTAGGAGGGAGCACACAGTGAGGTACTGGGAAGGTACACCAAAGGTGAAGTTCAAGACAAGAGACTGGCTAGCCCTGGGTAGCCGGCTACTATACCTGCAGTGTGATGACGTCAGGCATGCGTATGTGCGAGTGCAGCGTGGTGCGTCATGCCGTTTTCCATATATCACCCCCCCCCCCCGGAAAAGCTTAGAAACATCTAGTTAACCTTAGCAAGGGCAGTAAGTAAACATCAAGGTGAAACTAGCATATCGGCTAGCGTAAAGCTGGTCATACACACACACGTGGGGTACGTAGCTTTAAGAAAAGCAGATGGTATATGAAAACGCACACATATGGCTTGGCCGATATTGCTGTTAGCATATTGCCTAATGTGAAACAACAGACATGGACTTGACTGGACTGTTGAAAGAACAACCAATGCTTATTTCCGGACATTTTTTTTTTTTTAGATTTAGATTTAGTATACTTTATTGATCCCCAGAGGGGAAATTGAGGGCATCCACCACCTGGATGGATGAAGCAGCCACGATACGGCGCTATCCCTTAACCATTCACACACACATTCACACCTAGGGCCACTTTAGAGTCTCCAATTAACCTAACCTGCATGTTTTTGGCATGTGGGAGGAAACCGGAGAAATCCCGGAGTAAACCCACGCAAACACGGGGAGAACATGCAAACTCCACACAGATCACTGTTGATCGGGGGCTGGGATCAAACCCACGATCCCACGATCCCCACGATCCCCCGGCCAAGGGTAAACTGTGCTGCCGCAGTGCTAACCACTGCGCCACCGTGCAGGACATGACATCGGACAAAAAAAAATTTTTTTTGTCTACAACCTGGGTAACCGGGTAGACTGCTGGTTTAACCCGCATGGTCGTGTGGGTAATTCTGCCACATTGAACGGACTATGCACTGACTGAACATGTAATAAGAACTTTTGAGTCAGTGGCAGTTCAGAGCTCAGCAAGGCCTCTATCACGCCCGGTGTGGGTGTGGCCCCAGCGGCGCTGTCTCAGACGAATCTGGGGGCCACCTTGCTGGAATTGTGGCTGGCTCATTAGCAAAGTCCCAGTCTGGATCCCACACTGGCTGAGTCGGCTCGGTTGCTGTTACTTGGTCTGGGGCAGGTGGTGGTGTTACCTTTCTTAGATGGCTGGCTTGCCATTGAGACCCATCAGCCATCTGGAAGGGGGCTGGTCCAGGTTGAGCAACGATCTGCATTGGTGGTGGTGACTGGAACATCTGCAGCTGACACAGGCACTTGGATTGGCGGATCCGGACCCAGTTGAGCACCGTGAGCGATGGATGTTTCTGCTTCGTGATGTGCTGCTGCTCTCTCGTCATGTGGCTGGTGAGTGGTGTCGTTGCTGGCGTGCCATTCAATGGAGGATGCATTTGTGTTGACGGTCGTGGAGGTGGAGTGGTGTCGTTAGTGACCGGATGAACCCCACGAGCTTCCGGGTCTCGCGTTGTCACAGACTGGAATTCCTGCAGCAAGCTGGCAGCTCTGAGAGGCTTATGCCGTGTGAGGATCAGTCCCCAGTCTTCTGTGCTCTGGTCAACGTGTGGTGTGAAATAATAAGCGGCTAATCCTATTTCTGGGTGAAGAGGACTCGGGCCGTTAGCAGCATACTGCAGTAATTCTACTACATGTCAGTGAAACTGCCTTTTTAATCGATGACAGCCGTAAATCATGATCCACACATGTTTTGTTCGTAGGCTGCATTTCCACCTTATTCCTAGCCCCCATGATGCCTTGCCTGAATTATGTGCGCAACTTCCAGTACTAGTTTAGAACGTGGGGTTGTCTCTGAAATGGGACACTTTTCCTTGTTTAAAAACAATGACTTTTGCATCAAAAATGTGGGAACACGGCCTTTTACACCTCAAACAGAGCAATATAATCATACCACTTCCCATGACTATTGAGGGATGAGAAGATGACCTTAAAAAGTGGCCTTACAGATAGTAGCTCCGTTAGTTAACTCCACTGCTAAGATGCTAACGCTGTAAAAAAAATAAAAGCTCTGAGATATATCAATGTCTCCACCACAATAAAGTTGGTTGCATTTTGTTAAAATATGTTGGACACAATCAAATTTACCATAGAGCAGACGTAGAATCTAGTCAGAGCGACAAAGAACCACAACACCATGCTTGGGTGTTTTAATGTCAGGGTAAATACAGACAGCTGCAGTTGTTCGTTTTACCCCAAAAATAAAATGCTTATGCTGCTGTCATGCTGTGAATGCTTGTTATTTAACTTAACACGTACAGACCTTTTCTGACAATTGTTCAAAATTTTATTGATCTACACACGTGGACAAAATTGTTGGTACCCCTCTGTTAATGAAAGAAAAACCCACAATGGTCACAGAAATAACTTGAATCTGACAAAAGTGGTAATAAATAAAAATTCTATGAAAATTAACCAATGAAAATCAGACAATGCTTTTGAATTGTGGTTCAACAGAATTACTTTAAAAAACAAACTCATGAAACAGGCCTGGACAAAAATAATGGTACCCCTAGAAAAGATTAAAAATAATGTGACCATAGGGACATGTTCAACCAAGATGTGTCCTCTAATTAACATCACAGGTGTCTACAAACTTGTAATCAGTCAGTCAGCCTATTTAAAGGGTGACAAGTAGTCACTGTGCTGTTTGGTGACATGGTGTGTACCACACTAAACATGGACCAGAGGAAGCAAAGGAAGGAGTTGTCTCAGGAGATTAGAAAGAAAATTATAGACAAGCATGTTAAAGGTAAAGCCTATAAGACCATCTCCAAGAAGCTTGATGTTCCTGTGACTACAGTTGCACATATTATTTAGAAATTTAAGATCAACGGGACTGTAGCCAACCTCCCTGGACATGGCCGCAGGAGGAGATGGATAATACGAATGGTAACAAAAGAGCCCAGAACAACCTCTAAACACATTCACGGTGAACTCCAAGGTCAAGGTACATCAGTGTCAGATCGCACCATCCGTCGTTGTTTGAGCCAAAGTGGACTTCATGGGAGACGACCAAGGAGGACAACACTGTTGAAAACAAATCATAAAAAAGCCAGACTGGAATTTGCCAAACTGCATGTTGACAAGCCACAAAGCTTCTGGGAGAATGTCCTATGGACAGACGAGACAAAACTGGAACTTTTTGGCAAGGCACATCAGCACTATGTTCACAGACGCAAAAATGAAGCATACCAAGAAAAGAACACTGTCCCTACTGTGAAACATGGAGGAGGTTCTGTTATGTTCTGGGGCTGCTTTGCTGCATCTGGCACAGGGTGTCTTGAATCTGTACAGGGTACAATGAAATCTCAAGACTATCAAGGTATTCTAGAGAGAAATGTGCTGCCCAGTGTCAGACAGCTTGGTCTCAGTCGCAGGTCATGGGTCTTGCAACAGGATAATGACCCAAAACACACAGCTAAAAACACCCAAGAATGGCTAAGAGCAAAACATTGGACTATTCTAAAGTGGCCTTCTATGAGCCCTGATCTAAATCCCATTCAACATCTGTGGAAGGAGCTGAAACATGCCGTCTGGAGAAGGCACCCTTCAAACCTGAGACAACTGGAGCAGTTTGCTCATGAGGAGTGGGCCAAATTCAAAATTCAAACGTTTATTTCAAACTCAGGGTTCATATTAAATGCAAAACTAAAACAAGTAGAAAATAAATAAATAAATAAATAAAAGTATATACTGATCAGCAGACACTCGGCGCTCTTGTAACAACAATAACATACAATATTGGACTCAGTATAAAATGGAACGCCACCACTTCCAAATGCTGGAGTGAAGTGTGAGTGATGAGTTGACAATTGCTGATATAAGATGATTGTTACATGCCAGCAACCTTCTCATAAAACTGTAAACATTCTTTCATATCAACTCGCCAAAAGACGGAATGTTCAAGGACACAAACATCTTGCTTGCACTCGACCTTCGTGGTATATCTAACAACCTTCTTAGGGAGTTATATGCAATGCGGATTTTGTTCCTAACAGCAACATTGCTATTAAACCATAAAGGCGAGCAGTACATCGAGGTACAGAAGGTCTTGAACAACATACATTTGACATCAGGAGAACATCTTGGGAAATTTCGCAACAGTAAATTTGTTTGAGCATAGAGTTTCCTGAGTTGCCTGTTACAATCAACATTGGTCTTATCAGATTCAATCCACACACCTAGGTATTTGACTTTTTCAACAAAGTTTAAGCTATTACCACAAAGTGGCATAACAGGATTCGACGTATTGACACCCTTCGGTTTGAAAGCCATACACATAGATTTAGTACAGTTGAACAAGATGTCATTTTTTTCACCAAATTTTTCACATACCGAAAGGAGATGTTGCATCGCTGCAGTAGACAAACTTAACAGAGATCATCAACATAGAAAATGTGATTTAACAGTGCACCGTTAAAGGAGCCGCCCACATTAGTATTGTTCAACAGTACACTGAGATCATCAACATAGACATTAAACAACAAGGGTGACAGTATACCACCTTGTTTAACACCGTTGGTCACATGAAATTTGGATGAGGTAACATTGCCCCACCTAACAACCATAGACTGCCTTCTGTACCAGTATAACAGGATGCTAACAATGTAAATAGGAATACCTTGATTGATCAGTTTTCTAAACAAACACCAGTGGTTAATCCTGTCAAAAACTTTGCTAGCGTCTAGGAACGTAGCATAGACACTAGTGGATTGTAGGGCTGGGAACGATCCCTAATTTCCAGAATCGATTCGATTCCGATTCTTGAGATTCTGAATCGATTCGATTCTATTCCGATTCGATCTGGGGAATTACCATTTTAATAGCCATTTTACTTCCCATGAAACAAAAATCTTCGAGACCTAATGCTGCAAATTGTACCAAGAATCTTCTAACTTTGTTAATACATAAATTATCACATATAGAACTGACCCAAAATCAGTTACAATAATGCACTTTTTATTATTTAACTTATCATTTCATAAAGTGCTCACAGGTGCTTTCTTTAGTGCAAAGGGTGTGTCGTGTCAAGTTCAGCACCCAGAGTAAGTAAACAAATTCAATGCATGAACCATGCAGACATCATCTCACTGTATTTCAGTCCCTCCAGGATTTTGTCAGCTGTTTTTGTGATTGTTGTGGCCCAAAAAGCCTGGATTTGTGGGAGCTTTTCCAAAAAGTTATGGCACTTTTAGAGTTTTTTTGCACTCAAAGTTGTGTGAGGAAGTACAAATTTTAAAGCAGCTGCTTTTTCCATAGTTTACAGTGATGCTATTCTATGTAACACCACAAGAAAAGTACAGGATTGCCAAAGATTTCTTGTTAAACAGTGATTTATTTAGAATTAAATGCTCAGTAAAACTCTAAAAAAAAAAAAAGACCAATATTGTGTTCTTGCTGAGAACTTTAAAAAAGAAATAAAAGAATTTGTCATTACAACAACTAAATTGCATTGAATGCATGTTAGTGTGGAGAAAATGATGGCAGCACCTCCTTGAATCTTGAATTTGAAGGTCGTCTTCTGTGCTGAAATCCACATGAAGCAGGGATGCTCCTCCACTGACGACCTCTGACCTTCAGAAGGTCTCAGTGCAGGATGAAGCTTCCAGTCTTCACACATCTGAAGGCAGATAAAAAGAACAGATTTCACAGTAAAATTAACATTCATATTTTTAGATCGCCACACCACAGTAGGGTTTAATAATTTAGGGTTTTTTTTTTATATTTTAACTACAAATTAACTTTCAATGTTGGAAAAGGGTTTCAGTTCATTTCCTGAGAAGGTTTGTTCATTTCAATTTAGTTCTACTGAGTAAAAATAGCTTGTTGTACTGCAGCCTTTATTAATTTTATTGTGATTTATTCTCTTCACATCGCTTAAGTGGCAGAAGTCCATAATCTCATAAAATATACCTTAATTCTGCATTTATTCACAGCGCTTAACCAACAGTTCTCTCTGTGTCCATAGTTTGTAAAAGAAACCATCATCATGCCAGATAAATTATTAATTGACGACACAAATGTTAAAACAAACAAATATTATACTTACAGTCTCAGCAGCTCCAAGTCTCTGCTTCATGGGTTTCAGCCTCCGCGCATTTTCCGTTTATCAGTCGTCAACTTGATGTTCCAATACAGCGCTGCACGGAGTAAAAGTCCGTTTATCCCCGCTTTATGAAAAATATTCAGAAGCTGTTGAGGACAGTCAGACGGACAGACGGTGACTTTTGCTGCTAAATTAAGAGACGCACGTTATTAACTCCGCGTCATGTAAACACAAAAGACGTGTGCACGCGCCGCAGGGAACACAGAAGTTTTATTTATGAAAAATATTCAGAAGCTGTTGAGGACAATCTTTACGGTGACTTTTGTTGCTAAATTAAGAGACGCACGTTATTATCTCCGCTCGTGTAAACACGAAAGAGCACGCGCGGCAGGAAACTCTTGCTGGATGAGAACCGTTTTAACACCACAGAAGAAGAACTAGCATATCCGTTAGCTTGCTAGCTCCGTTAGCGCGTCGGCTGTTTATGCTTCTCGGCCATTGTTACTGGCTCGCTGACCCGGTTTCAACCCGATTATACTCAGCAGATGTTCACAAACGTAAAAATATTATATTAAAACATATTAATATTAAAAGATCGATCCGCGGATTTTGTGGATCGATATCGGCTCAGTCAAACATGTATCGATCCATATCGATATATTGATCTTTTGAACCCACCCCTAGTGGATTGGCTTCTGAAGTAGTCAACAAATTCATGGAGTAGGTAAACAGCCTTGTCAGTTGAAAGAGCTGACTTGAAACCAAACTGACTGTCATTTGTCCACAGATAATCCTCATTTCTGTTCAGAATTAAACCCTCTAACAATTTAGATATAACATTTGCAATAGCTAAAGGTCTGTAGTTGCTCATATCAGACAGACTGACACACTTGTTTTTCACCAAGGGATTAATAACAGAGTCCATCAACATATCTGGCATGTAACCATGAACAAACATACAGTTAAAACACAATGACAACAGAATACACAAATTGAAATCAGCATTGATGAGGCATTCACTGGTGAGACAGTCAGGGCCAGCTGATTTGCCTTCCTTGAGAACTTTGATCAGTGAAGCAACTTCAACAGGAGTAACAGCAGAAATATCGGAGGTATCAAACATGTCATTATACAGGCGAATATCGTGCATAACAGAATCCTTCATTGAAACATTCTTGACTGAGTTGAAAATAGCTTCATATTGACATTTCCACTTTTCAGCAATATTAACATCACCAGTCACACCATCAATAGTGTTTGATCTAACAGACCGGTGGGAGCTCATAGCCTTCATTTGTTTCCAGAATTCTACCATGTTCAGTTCACTCATATGACTAGCTAACTGGTCACATTTGATACTTTCTTCATTGCGCCTACATGCTCGTAGAGCATATTTGAACCTAGCCCTACAACTTTTCATGTTATCAAATATTGGACCAGAACGTGGTTTGCTATTACTCCTCCACCACAAGAAAGCATCCCGAGCAGCTGTGTGAGCCTCGCTAACAACATCATTCCAGCCTGGGACGTTATATTGGGTGGCCACACTGTGACTAGGAATGCATTCACTCACACAATAATTTAAAGCATCAACAATATCACTGTAAAACCTGTCGATAACATCCCTGTGTGCCGCACAATTACGGTCGTGACACCTGATGGCGTCCGTAGGAGCACGGATGTTACAGAGTTTCCTACGAGTAAGTTTCTTATATCTGGACAGGTCTGACGCTGTGGCATCACGCCATTTGTATGTCCTACTGCCCGTTGTGGCTGAGGGAGCTCCCCGGGGGCCACTTACAGCACTAGATACCTCAATATCCATAGATAAAGGTACATGATCGGAACTCACATAATCATACAGAACTTTGATATTGGACACGTTATCATGGCCTGAGGATGTAGTCACACAGTGATCAAGCCATGATGTAGAGCCATGAGCCATGCTAACATGAGTAAAGGTATGGTAAGATAATCCTGTCCGAGATGTGTAAAGAGTAACTCTCACAAAAAGACACCAGTTCATTTCCAAAACAACTTGAACGTGATGTATTAGCGTTGAAGTCACCAAGTGTATACACATATGGAGTTGGAAAATCCTCAGTGATACGTTTAACAAGACTCAAGCAGTGCAAGTATTCATCCAAGTTTTCAACACTGTCACAGGGGAAATATACACACAATATAAGACAGTGAAAGTCACCCAGGTTGACTTCAATACCTGTAACTCTTACACACTCATAAGTTTTCACAACACAACTGTTCGCAAGTGACTTCCGCCATAGGATACCAACGCCGCCATAGGGGCGACCTAAGATAACACGTTCTTCCGTATCCATAAAAGAAACACCTTGTCCTATAAAGTCACCATGTAATCTGCTCAGAATAGACAATTCGTGTTCAAACAACCAGTGTTCCTGCAACAACACAATGTCATGGTTATCACATAAACTGGAGATCTCATTAGATGAAGTTTTTACATTCTGGCAGTTGAATGAACATATTCTTAGGTTGGTCCTACTACTGAATGAATATGATGACAAACACAATAATGACAATCACATGTAGTTCATTTCCTCTCAAAAAACTGTCGAAAGTATAAACCAGATGGCCACACATTTTTTTCAATTCAATTCAATTCAATTCAACTTTATTTATATAGCGCCATTTCACAACAACAGTCATCTCATAGCACTATCAACTGTAGGGGGGAGCCCCCACAGTTGCAGAAAGACCCCAGCAATCAGGCGATCCCCTGTGAGCAAGCATTTGGCGACGGTGGAGAGGAAAAACTCCCTTTTAACAGGAAGAAACCTCCAGCAGAACCAGGCTCAGGGAGGGGCAGTCATCTGCTGCGACTGGCTGGGGGGTGAGGGGACAGAGAAGATGAAAAGAACAGACATGTAGAGAGCAAACAGCACGATGGGCACTCAATCTATGGGAGAGAACAAACAAATGTTAATGACCAGCAAAAAAAAAATATTTCATAGAGAGTGAGGAAAGGAGTGAGGCCCAGTGCATTACTGGAGGTCCCCCGGCTGACTAAACCTATTAGCAGCATAACTAAGGGAGGGTTCAGAAACACATGATCCCTCCCTAATTGTAGGCTATATCAAAAAGGTAGGTTTTAACCCTAATCTTAAAAACAGAGATCGAGTCTGACTCCCGAATCCAGATTGGCAGCTGATTCCACAGGAGAGGAGCTTGATAACTGAAGGCTCTGCCTCCCATTGTACTTTTGGAGATTCTAGGTATTACAAGTAGTCCTGCATTTTGGGAGCGTAGTGCTCTGTTAGGATAATACGGTAGTATCAGATCTTTTAAATAAAAAGGAGCCTGATTGTTTAGAGCTTTGTAAGTAAGAAGAAGGATTTTAAACTTAATTCTAAACTCTATGGGAAGCCAATGAAGGGAGGCCAGAACCGGAGAGATACGATCTCTCTTTCTAGTACCCGTTAAAACTCTTGCTGCAGCATTTTGGATCAGCTGAAGACTTTTTAAAGATGTTTTAGGACAACCTGATAATAAAGAATTACAATAATCTAATCTCGAGCTAACAAAAGCGTGGATCAGTTTCTCAGCATCACTCTGAGACAAGATGCTCCTAATCTTGGCAATATTACGCAAATGATAGAAGGCAGTCTTAGAAACAAATTTAATATGTGAATTGAAGGACAAATCCTGATCAAAAATAACTCCAAGGTTCCTCACAGAGCTATTAAGAGAAAGAGTAACTGCATCCAAACTGAAAGTTTGATTTGGAAAGGAATTTCTAAGGTTTTTTTGGACCAACAAGAATGACTTCAGTCTTATCTGAATTTAATAGCAGGAAATTACAAGTCATCCAAGCTTTGATTTCCTTAAGACAGGCTTCTAACTTGGCTAATTGATTACTATCATCTGGCTTCATTGACAGGTATAATTGTGTGTCATCTGCATAACAATGAAAATGTATACAGTGCTTTCTAATAATGTTGCCTAACGGAAGCATATATAAACTAAAAAGAGTAGGGCCTAGCACAGATCCCTGTGGAACTCCATGACTAAGCTTTGAGCTGAAAGAAAACTCATTATTTACATGAACAAACTGGAACCTATCAGATAAATAAGATCTAAACCACTGCAACGAAGTTCCATTAAGTCCAACATAGTGTTCTAATCTATCAAGTAGAATATTATGATCGATAGTATCAAAAGCTGCACTAAGGTCTAAAAGGACAAGTACAGAAACTAGTCCATTATCAGATGCAATGAGGAGGTCGTTAGTGACCTTCGCTAAGGCTGTTTCAGTACTATGATGGATTCTAAACCCAGATTGAAACTCTTCGAGTAAACCATTTCCCTGCAGGTGGTCAAATAATTGCGTAGCAACAACTCTTTCTAAGATTTTTGAAATGAAAGGGAGATTAGAGATTGGTCTATAGTTAGCTAAAGCTCCTGGATCTAGCGTTGGCTTTTTGAGTAAGGGTTTAATTACAGCTGTTTTAAAAGCCTGCGGTACATGGCCTAAAGTTAATGAAGAATTGATTATATGAAGAATAAAGCTACCAATAAGTGGGAAGACTTCTTTAAATAACCTAGTAGGAATAGGGTCTAAAAGACAAGTTGAAGGTTTGGATGAGGAAACTATTTTGTCTAACTCACAAAGGTCGATTGGAGTAAACTCATCAAGACAGACATCAAAAGAAGGAGTTGTAGTAGTTACAGTATTTAAGTTAACTGTGGGAAGAATCTGATTGATTTTATCTCTGATGGATGAAATTTTATTATTGAAAAAGTTCATAAAGTCCTGACTAGTAAGCTCTAAGGGAATGCTAGGATTGACAGAGTCCTGACTCTTTGTCAACCTGGCTACAGTACTGAAAAGAAACCTGGGATTATTCTTGTTCTCTTCTATTAATGCAGAGTAATAACTTGTTCTAGCTTTTCTAAGAGATTTTTTATAAATTAAAAGATGATTTCTCCAAGCTAAATAGATTTCATCTAAATTAGTAGAGCGCCATTTTCTTTCTAATTGACGAGTCTTCTGTTTTAAGCTACGAGTTTCTGTGTTGAACCAAGGAGTTAGAAATCTCTGATTAGACTTTTTCTTTTTTAAGGGGGCCACCAAGTCTAGAGCCTGATGCAGAGAAGCTGAAACACTATCCACCATGTTATCAATTACAGAAGGAGCAAGCTGTCTATAGCTTATTTCCGTTGTGTTGACACATGGCATAGAGGAAACAATCTGCATAAATTTGGAAACAGCATCATCTGAGAAGCATCTACTGTAATAATATTTTTCTTTAGGAGCCAAATAGTCAGAAATAGTAAAATCAAAGGTTAACAGACAATGGTCTGACAGTACAGGGTTATGAGGAGACACTACAAGATTTTCTATTTCTATGCCATATGTCAGAACAAGGTCCAATGTATGGTGGAGGTAATGAGTAGAATTTCCTACTTTCTGAGAAAACCCAATCGAGTCTAATATTGAATTAAATGCCACATTAAGGCAGTCACTATCTACATCCACATGTATATTAAAGTCCCCTACTATAATTATTCTATCAGATTTCAGCACTAAATCAGCTAAGAAATCAGCAAATTCGGATAAAAATTCTGAGTAGGTTGATGGGGGACGATAAACTATGGCAAATAAAATTGGGTTTAACCTAAAATTGCTAAAGTGCCCAATACTGAGAGGACCAGGCCCTCAAAGGAATTATAACATGTTTTTTGCTTTACATTAACTAGTAATTTGGAATGGTAAATTGTTGCTACTCCTCCTCCACGACCAGAACTTCTGGGATTTTGACAGTTTAAATAACCAGAGGGAGTTGATTCATTTAAACCAGCATAATCCTCTTGCCCTAACCAAGTCTCTGTAAGGGAAATTAAATCAATCTGATGATCAATTAACAGATCATGGACTAACAGAGACTTGGGAGTTAGAGACCTAATATTTAGTAAACCACATTTAATTTTTAAATTATGAGGAGGAACAGAGGCCAAATCATTCAATTTAGAGGCTTTATGTTTAATTTGAGTTTTACCAATATTTTGCTTTATCACCTTGGGATGCTTATGCATGATGTTTTTATTCACTTTGGAGGGAGCAGACAACGATTCTCTGATGGGGAAGACAGGGGCTAAGCTGAGGGGTGGCGGATGAAGAGGAGCTGCAGAGAGGCGTGTAAGACTGTGACTCTGCTTCCTGGTCCCAACTCTGAGTAGTCATGGTTTTGGAAATTTGGATAAAAAAGATGCCAGATTGTTAGATAAATGAGAAGCACCATCCAAAGTGGGATGAATGCTGTCTCGTCTCATAAGACCAGGTTTTCCCCAAAAAGAGCTCCAATTGTCAATGTAGCCCACGTCATTTTTAGGACACCACACAGACAGCCAGCGGTTCAAGGATGACGAGCGACTAAACATGTCATCACTGGTCAGATTGGGGAGGGGCCCAGAGAATACTACAGAGAATACTTTCAAGCAACTTCTTGCTGCAACTGGCAGGACATGTAATTTTAAAAGAGGCATAACCATCATACTTGGTTTCTAGTTGCTCAATCTTGAGATTGTCATTTAATTTAACATGAGTTTTGATATAGGAGCGTACATGATGGGGTCTGGTGGTGGGGTCGAGTCGACTGATGAAGACTTGGTGCTTCTTATGACCTTGACCTTGACCCTGATGTCCGCCAGACCTCCTACCAGACTTCGGTACAACGCGTAACTGTGAGTGGGGGCGTGTCTTGTTGACAACCTGTAGCTGGTTCATGGTCTGCTTGGCAGTCGATTGGTTGTCAGACGATTGGAGTGCATTGGCGTAGGACCTCTTCTTCTTCTTGGAACGGCGACTCTCAACTTCCTCGAATTTGAACTCGCGTTCTTCGGCAATTACAGCTACTTTGGCAACCCCAGAAGGGCTGCTGTCGACAGCGTCATCAGTACAGGCCTCTGTAGAGTTGGTGGCCAAGTCCGCATTCTCACCGTCGGCCGTGGCAGTAGGTGGTGGACCACGGGCTGCATTGGAGACCGAGGCGTGGTCGACAGCTGCTACCACGATCTCCTCATCGTTGGTGATGTTGACAACACTCTGAGTACTGCCAGCCTCATCCTCATCTTCCTCGACCAGGGCATCAGCTGGAGGGGGTGTGTCGCCGAGTTTGGACTTTATTGCCGCCACGTCGTCCTGGATAGCAGATATCGTTTTGAACACAGTAGCAATGCTCTCTCCAAGGGTCATCACACGGCACACATCATTAGACAGCCTGGCAAGGTCAAATGACTCCAACGAAGCTGGTGGCAAATTCCTGAGGTTCTGGGCAACGTATTGTGGCGCCTGCTGACCAACTTCATTCAGCTTGTGGTATATGTCGGTGATGTTGTCGCTCTTCCGGTTGTGGCTGATCCTCTTATTCGTCCATGATGTTCCCTCTGGACACTGCTCGAACAGCAAATTCTTTGCTCCTTCAACCTGGTTCTCATCGTAGAAGTCGCCAACCCATTTCACAAGATAGTCCATCGAGACATTATCCATCTTGTTCTGCATAAAGCACAGCAACTCACAGATGGACATTTGACGTGGGAATGCTGTAGTTGGCCCATGCAGGGGAAGGTCGTCACCATGGTTGTCACCAGCCATATCTGCCGTTAGTCCATTTAGTCCAGAAGACATTTCTGACAGTTATCTAACAAGATGCTGACATGTAGTTAGCTCACCAACATAAGTTTAGCGAGATAGCTTTGAAGCCCAACAGGAGTAACGTTCAGTGAGGCTGACCATTAGATTGGCGCGGCTAACGTTAGCTTAGTGTTAGCATTAGCTTAGCGTTAGCGCGATAGAGTCTATAATTACGCTCTTGTGTGTATTAATACACACGCGCTCTTGGTTCCACCTCACTGCGGCTCAGTTTGTCCTCCGGGGAATAACGATAGACGACACCAGTATCTACTTCATCTCACGCAAATGTCCATTCGCCCGTCTTAGTGGTTACCTTCTCACTGCAGCTGTTTATCTGGGATAGCAGCGGAGACGAAGAGCAGTCTTTAGAAAGCAGAAACGGGGCCAGAGCCGCCAGAACCTTCACCGGGTCAGCGCTGTTGTCGTACGAATATTCCCCACATTTGTTGGTGGCCAACAAAAGTCGTTATTTTTAACGGTTTTACTTAAATTCTCAGCTCGTTTCAGGCATCACAGCTGCACCGGAAGCTGCACCGGAAGTCCATTGGCAGTTACAGAAATTGTTTGATTGCAGTGATTGCCTCAAAAGGTTGTGCAACAAAATATTAAGTTAAGGGTACCATCATTTTTGTCCAGGCCTGTTTCATGAGTTTGTTTTTTAAAATAATTCTGTTGAACCACAATTCAAAAACATTGTCTGATTTTCATTGGTTAATTTTCATAGAATTTTAATTTATTACCACTTTTGTCAGATTCAAGTTATTTCTGTGACCATTGTGGGTTTTTCTTTCATTAACAGAGGGGTACCAACAATTTTGTCCACAGCCGTATATTTTGTGATAATTTAAAAATTAATGCATGCTGAAGCTGTTAATATCAAGTCCATATTGTTCCAATGCAGTGCAACGAATGCCAAAAAAACCCCTATTTGACATTGTAACGTCGGGGCTGTGAGAAAGGGGCGGGGATCCTCCTGGCATGCTTTGTGTCGCGGAGGATTCAAAGACTTATTATCTGTGTGTTCTAAGCATTATTATTGTGCCATTCTAACTGTGTTATAAGACCAGTTGTGATAGTGTTGTTTTCCCTGTGTGTGAGAGATTGTGTCTGTCACCATGAGTAAGAGGAGCGTCTGTGTGAATGACCTCCCCTCCATTCTGTTTAATGAGTCAGTGGAGAATAAATGCCTATAAGTCACAAAGCCTCAATCATTATTTGTGTGAACCTTTGAAACATCACACTGGTGTCAGGAGTGGGATTATTGAGAGATGGAAGCAAGGATTAAGGCAGAGATTCGGCAACTTGAGCAGCTCATTGTCCACATGGAGATGCAGATGAAAATGGACAGCAGAGCAGACACGCCAGCCCCCAAAGATGCTCGCCGTGACGCATAGGGAAGCGGACCAGAAGGCGCAAGCATACCCCGATTTTGTGATAAACTGATTTTATCAATCACTTGTTAACATGTAATTACAGTCAGTTTAAACAGTTTGTTAATACAAGGGGTTAAACAAAACTTTCTTTTAAAAATATATATATATTAATAATTACCTCTTGATTTAATCTGTGATCTACATGCTAAGGTAGTGGGGTGATGATGCTGTAATTGATTAGTCATGCCTGCAACACAGAGATAAAGGGGAGCTCTCGCGCAGTGCTTCATTCTAGATGAACGTGAAAAAAGACCATTTGTGTCGAGCATTTATTTATTTATCTATCTCTCTGTTGTGTGGGGATTTGACATTTGGGGCTTGCCGTAGCCTGGGTGGGGGGGTGGGGTTGAGGGTGATTATGTCAGGCGGGCTACGGCTAGGGAATATATTGAGTTGTTTTCTGTAATAAAGTCAGTTCAGTGCTCAGTTGAATGCGGCTCCGGTCTCGTGTTATTGCGACATAACATTTTGGCAACGAGAATAAACCATGGCAGAGTGCATTAAACCGCCACCTCCATTTTTACAGTCTCCGGGCATGCCAGCTATACCATGGGGCCCCTGGTGGGAGCCATTCAAAGTGTATGTGGCCGCGGCCGGTCTGAACGGCGCTGATGAGCAGACAGAGGAGCCTACTCGTTCACTGCCTCGGTGAGGAGGGCCAACAGATATTTTTTGCGCTGGGTGGCAACGGCTCACTGAAAGAAGGTTTGGACTTAATGGACTATTTCTTCAGGGACCATTCCAACATCACGGTGCGAAGATATAAATTTTGTGACCGCCGACAGTGAGCTGGTGAGTCCACCCAACCCTTCATTATGGAACTCTGTAGCTTAGCAAGAGAGTGTGCCTTCGGGCCTATCGAGGAGGAGCTAGTCCAAGACAAGCTAGCTCATGGTACGAACAACGAGTGGCTGAAAGACAAGCTGACGCTGACTGCGGATGTCCTCACACTAGAGAAGGTGGTTGAACTGACTAGGCAGTTTGAGTCCACCGCCCAGCTGGGCCTGCCAGTGCTAGCAAAAAGAACTTAGCTACTCAAGTTTTCCCTCCAAGTCTGGCTGCTAGCAATGTAGCTACCTCTTCGGGGCAGACCCCCAAAAGGTGGCGGACTGTGGCACGGGACAGGGCCTGCACCGTCACTACTAAACCATTGGCGGCGGAGTCCGAGAGCATGACGCAGGTGTGTGTGGCGGCCGCAAAAAAGGGACAGTTAAAGTGGTACGTCCTGCAGCTGGACAGTTTATGTGCCACTTATGGTGGACTCGGGAGCTGGCAAGTCCATACTGAGTATGGCTACATTGAAAAGACTTTTCCTGGGCAAAACCATCAATCTAGGGGCAGTGAAAATGTTTGGGTATGGTCACGCCGAAATTGAAATGGCGGGCACGGTCAGCTTCTCGGTGAAATGTCAGTCCCGCATTCACCTTCCAGGTCTCATGGCAGGGGGCCGACTTGCTGGGAATCGATCTGCTGGGTAAACTGGGATTCTCCATCAAGGACCCAGAGGGCTCACCGGTACTGACAGTATTCCCTGAATGGCATGTCCGCTGGCTGGTGTTGTTCGTGGGCCTTGGATGCATTAAGGAGTTCTACCACCGCCCGCTAATCGATCCAAGCATGACACCGAAAATTCAACCATTACGGCGGCTTCCCCTCACTCTGCAGGACGATGTCATGGCAGAACTGAACAGACTGCTTAAAGCTGGCATCATGGAGAGGGTGGACGCTTCACCCTGGATATCAAATATCGTGGTGGCCAGAAAAAAGACAGGCGGCATCCGGCCATGTATCAACCTTAGGATGGTGAATAAGACGATTGTTCCTGACAAGTACCCGCTTCCCACGATGGGAGAACTCACCGCAACATTCAGTGGTTCAAAGGTGTTCACAAAGCTGGATCTCTGCCAGGGTTACCTGCAGGTGCCCCTTCACCCAGCCAACAGGAATCTCACAGCGTTTGTGACCCATGTGTTTTTTTCAGGTACACTCGCATGCTTTTTGGTCTGAGCTCAGCACCCAGCTGTTTTCAGAATATCCTGTCCACGATTCTGGCCAGCCTCAAGGGTGTGGTGGCATACCTGGACGATATCATGGTGCTCGGTGCATCACGGGAAGAGCACGATGGCCGTTTGGGCCAGGTGATGGAGACGCTAGAGGAGCACGGAGTCACATTGAATGGGGAAAAGTGCATTTTTGCGGCAGACCCCATCGAGTTTGTGGGATTCCGGCTGGCGACAGAGGGTCTGAGGCCCCTACACTTGAACGTGGAGGCGGTTCTGCACCTTCCAGATTCCACGACACCCACACAGATTTCCTCGTTCTTGGGCATGGTGAACTTTTATGGACATTTTATTCCCCATTACTCTGAGACAATCATACCACTCTGGGCCCTTCTGAAACAAGATGCGCAGTGTCAGTGGACCCCGGCCTGCTCAGGAGCAGTCGCTAGGCTGAAGTCTCAACTCCCCTCCCCTCCAGTGTTGGCCCACTTTGATCCAAAATGGCTGACTTTTGTGACTTGTGACGTGTCTGGTTTGGTGGTGGGGGCAGTTATGTCTCAGGTGCAAGATGGTACCGAGTGCCCAGTGGCGTTCGCATTTAGATCTCTTTCAGTGGCTGAACAGAGATATGCAGTGGGTGAGAGGGAGGTGCTTGCCTGTGTTTGGGTATGTGAGCTGTGGCACATCTATCTCTACGGGCACCACTTCACCCTGCGGACAGACCACTGGGTGCTGACAACACTACTGGAGATGATGGGCTTGGGACACAGACCCCTACGGATCCACAGGTGGACTGAGCGGCTGGGGGCCTACAACTTTACTACCTAGTTCACCCCTGGAAAAGAGAACGTAGTGGCAGACCTCTTGTCCCGTGCCATGATCAACACCGTGCAACCAGACAATGACGACGGTGATGACCCCATGGAGGTGGATCTGGTCAACAAGTTGCACGGACCCCTCGGGCACATGGTATCCCTCCAGGAGCTCCAGACAGAGTTGGAACGGGACCCCACGTTGTCACAACTCTGCTCGGTTATCAGGGAGGGTTGGCCTGCAAAAGTACAGGGCGAGTTGGCACCTTTACACCGCTTTAGTAATGAACTGAGCTGTTGGAACGGTGTGTGTGTGTGTGGTGGTAGGGGACACTGCACGTTGATCCCAGTGTCTCTGAGATCACGAGTCCTGGCGATGCTCAATCTGGGTCATCTGGGCGTGGTCAGGGTGAAGCAACATTTGGTGGCCTGGTATCAATAAGGACATTGAAACCATGGTAAAGAACTGTGTCCCATGCTTGGAGAGCGAAAAGACCGGCAGACCCCACCCCGTAACCATTGCCGTACCCAGAGAGCCGTTTGAGGAGTTTTTGGGTGTTGTGGTGTGGAACACATCAAAACTGTGTTCTATCACCCCCAAGCCAATGGGGGTGTAGACCGTTTCAGCAAGACTCTGAAAAATGGGCTGAGAGCTCACTTGGCTTCATGTTTCCAGATGCCCTCCAGAGCACACTCCTCCACTACAGGGCAACAACCCATGCTACGACAGGGTGCTCCCCAGCGAAACTCATGCTGGGGCACGAACTCCATCTGCCTTTGGACCGACTGACACCACCCATGACCCCTTCTCCAGGGAGCACAGATCCTCCACGGGACTGGGTCATTGCCCAACAGTGAAAGATGAAACGACAGTTCGACAGGAAGTACAGGGCGAGGGCTCACGGACTGGAGGTGTCGGATCGGGTTTGGATTAAACATCCCAATTGCACGCAAAAGCTGCAACCTTTCTGGATGGGGCCCCTACAGATCATGAGGCAGCGGGGCCGGGAAACGTTCGAGCTCTTGGACAGGTCACGGTGGCACTTCAGCCAACTCAGGAAGTCCTTGCCTGCACAGAGTCCAGGAACTACAGTGGAATGGACTGGTGTGGGTTGGGACTCATCGGATGCGGGGGTTAGGGACTCACAGGTGTGGCCGATGGTGCCTGAAGCAGGTTCCCCTTCTAGGGGATACTCGACTAGAACACGTCAGAGGCCCAGGTACCTCGAGGATAATGTTCTGAAGGCAGCGTTAGCTAATGCGTGTTGGGAATGGGCAACAGAATAATACGCTCCAACACGGGTGGGGGGGGCATTCTGGTAGTCTACCCAGATGCCCATTTAGTTGACTGAGTTTTGCTGTTCAGTTGAAAAATAAAAACGTTTGTTACTTATGTTCTGAGGGCTTCTCCATGTTTTGGGGTTTTTTTTGGGGGGGGGGGGGATTTGACATTTGGGGCTTGCCGTAGCCTGGCCGGGGGGTTGAAGGAGATGACGTCAGGTGGGCTACGACTAGGGAATATGTTGAGCTGTTTTCTATAATAAAGTCAGTTCAGTGCTCAGGTGAATGCGGCTCCGGTCTTGTGGTATTCCAAGATAATACTATCCTCATTTTCAGGTCAAAATACACCAAACTTGGGGTGTAACATCTTGGAGGCACCGCTGGGATGAATGTGACAAGGGCCAGCTATCTCAGATAAGTGTCCCTCATCATCATTCAATCCTTCACATCTTCACTTTGGATGGACAACAGTGTGTGGTGGTAAACCTGTGTGGAAAGACTTGCATGTGATCTGAGGCTAACTTCAAGTGCCAGGGGAGCTGCTTTGTCTATTCTATGAAAAAAAGTCTGCATCACACTAATATTGTCCTGAGTCAGAGACAGAAATGGATTCCACAGAACTAGAAGACTTGAGGCTGGAAGTTGGTGGCACACTGTACACATTAACCAAAGATGCCTTGATAGAAATTTGTGACTTTTTATCTATTACTGGTCACAGTTTTGAAAATGTAATGGGCAGAAACCGCTCTGCTCTCATCCTGTTAATCACAAGGCACCTAAATAGAGAAGAGCTGGATGAACTGGAGAACCAGGGAATGTCAGAAATACTTATTTTAAAAGATAAAATTGTTGAGTTGCAGCATCCCACTTGAAACGGTACACTAAGAGTGACTGATGCTAAACAGACCAAACCCATGCAGCATGAAGCCGAATCATCAGAAGAGGAGCTGCTGAAAAGAGAGAGAGATTATAGCATGCTTTAACATTGTCACACCAGGGGTCACCAAACCAAAGTAATAGAGTTTATATGCCAATGAACATCAATGGACAGGAAAATACTGCAGCTCATCAGACACCTCAGCTCCGCCCACCACTACCATGGGGTACAGAATTCAAAATATCAGGCCAGATTGGTGAGCTAGGCCAAAAAAAACCAAATTAACCTTTTCAAGACTAGCACGCCAGACTGAGCAGGGCATCAGTAAAGGATTTCCTGAAACAGAAGTGGTTGATGCTGTGATTAGAGCAATAGTGCCAGGACTGCACACAGTTATTTAGAAGGAAAGACTAACCTTACCCTACCTTCCCTGAGGAGAATCCTGAGGTCTCATTACCAAGAAAAGGGGGCAACAGAACTATATAAACAACTGTAGTGATATTTAATTTATAATTATGATCAGGTATAAAGATTATTCAATTTAAACTTGGAAGGGTATGCGGGAATGGGAATTTACCTACCAGTTCACCCATACACACCAGAAAACAATATCTATCAGTCGTTGGGGCACCAGCTCACTCTCTTGTGAACAATTTATTAATTAATTCCACTTTATACCTGTTTAATCATTAACTGTATAAATCAATCAATCAATCTCAAATTAGTGAATTCGATACTGGGGCTTCAAAGACAGACTCAGAATGGAATAAATTCCCAACAACTTCTCTTATTTTACAGATTTATTTAAATGAAGCTGATTAAATGACATCACATTCAGATAACTTGTAAACAGTGAAATGATCAACATTAACCATCACATTAAATTTGTAACTGAGGATAGAGTAACAAAGTGAGCACATCTATAAAACCATGGACTTTAGCATGAATTTGGAAGAGTTGAAATGAAAGACTGAGAATAAAATTGGATGTGACTTTATGGAGAAAATTAACTAATTATATGGAAAATTCTGGACTACTCTTAAGAAAGTAAAAATGGAATATTAATAAGAAAAATGATCTTATTTCCCTTTTAATTTTGCATCTGATCAGATTTTGAATTATTTTCAAACTTTGGACAAGGCAATCAGCAGATGGAAACAAAGAGATATGGCTCACGTGAATCCGGTTTGAAGTCCTGTTTTGAGGCTCTCCCTGAAGCTTTATTTGCAGATGGCACCGAAACCAGAATGTCTTGCCAGTAGATATTCGGACAAGGTACAGCAGCTTTCAAAGTCAAGCAGTCACAAGGCTGGATTTTGACTGCGATACACCATTGGTGTCCGAGCTCCTTCAGGGGCAGCTGTAATGGCGAGCTGCGTCGAGGATTTTCGTTGGTCAGCGGCTTCATCCAGGGGAATTTGAGAATAATTCAAAATCTGATCCCAATGGCAAAATTAAAAAAAAAAAAAAAAGATATTCTTCTTCTGACTTCGTGGAGTTGAAAACAGCTTTCAGTGTGGAAATGAATGATCGGTCAGTCTCTTAAAAAAACAAACAAACCCACAAACACACAGTAGATTTAAGAAAAACATTTAAAAGGAGAAAAATAGAGAACGCCTAGGAACAGGAGGGTTTTTTTTTTAACTCTGAATCAAGATTTGAGCTCAGGAATGAAAGCGTTAATTCCCAGACATTTAGAGAAAACATTAAAAAACAGAGACTTTCTCAAGACAATGGCAAAACTGAAAGGACAAAAACTCTGTGATACTCTGAACTGCTCTGATCTGAAGGAGGGCGTCTCCCTCTTTATAACTTCAGACAACTTTCGTGCTGTTAGGGTGATTGACATAAGCCCAAGCCAATAGTCTTCCTTCGTGGGTGGGTTTTATGAACTTTAGTCCAATGAACTAACAGTCTTTTGTCTGTAACAACCAATAATATTGAGAGAGCTGTTGCTAAGCAGAGACTGGCAGATCCCAGTCATATGACTTGGGGAAACTTTTTTTTCCCAACCTGATACATATATCTTAATACTGAAAATTCATCAATATACTTCTGTATAAAATGTAACCTACTTCAGTGATTCATGCAACTTTGTGACTAGTGCTTTTAAATTAACATGCAAGAATAAACATTCATTTAAACATTTTAACATGAACATATTTAAAATCAAGGATAAATAAGCATTTCAAACCCATTATTGATTGTCCACAGAATATCAGAGTCCCACAGAGGTGGTGATCTTCAATAAATAGTGTCCTTAGAATTATCCTGATAAATGAAACTTGAAGAAAGATAGTTAATTTCAGTTCATCAGTGTACAGTCAAAAGTGAGCATCTACTCAAGAGACGTCCACCAGGGGTAGTGTTGAGCTGTGGATAATCCTAGGGCCTTAGGAAATGCATTTAAAGTTTATGGGATGCCTGCTCTTTGTTCATGTTTTATTAATCCATAAAACGGTCAGGAGAAAGAGAGTTTCCAGTTTATTTATGATGTAAGTTAATCTGGTGAAAGCAGTCCTTAGGTTTGCTTAACAAAGGAATGTTGGTTCAGCTGTGGTCCTGGGAGGAAAAGTAATTCTTTGACCAGACTTTTCTGGGGTGAAATAATGTCTTTAAGATGCAAAGGCTATTTTATTGATGAGCCAAAGCGAGATGATGCTACAACAACTCACCTCAGAAGCCCAAAGTAGCAAAGAGACCCCACAAACATTTCTGATCCGAGCCCTTGATTTGAGAAAAAAATATCCTCTTTGCAACACAAGAAGCAGAATCTGGACTGAAATATGATCCTGTCCTGGTACAAAGTATGTTTTTCCACACTGTTCTAACTGGCCTGCAGAATGACAGCATTAGAAATGACCTTCATCCCTACCTGCAACAAACAACAAGTGATGAGCTGCTTCTTGAAAACCTCAATATTGCCTGTGCAAATGAAATAGAGAGACAGAATAAAAAGAAATTACTTACCCAGCAGCGACCAGCCACTGTACACGCAGTCCACTCTAATGAAACACCTGCAGATAAAAAAGGTAAAAATTTAAACTCAGAACAAAGCCCCAGAGCCCAATCTGATGTACTAATGGAGCTTAAAGAAATGTGCTCTGACATGGTAGTGCTGAAAAATCTGAGCGCTGAAGTTGCACAAATCAGAGAATCAATTTGGCAGCCAAACCCAGTACAAATTCAGTACCTGGCTTCATCCCCAGCACAGGAAAGCATCTCCCCTCCCCAATCACAGTACCCATCACAAAGCTACTGGCCACACCCAGGATCAGGAAGAGGAGGAGAAACAGCTTATTATCACCAGAGATTTGCCCGACAGCACCACTATCCTACCCTAAACCGGACACGCCCTCGAAAATGTATAGGCTGTCAGCAGAATGGCAGTGAATATTGCACCCACTGTGTGGGCAGCATGGTGGCAGAGTGGTTAGCACTGCGGCAGCACAGCAATTCACCCTTGGCCGGGGGATCCTGGGTTTGATCCCAGCCCCCAACCAACAGTGACCTGTGTGGAATTTGCATGTTCTCCCCTTGTCTGTGTGGGTTTACTCCGGGATTTCTCCGGTTTCCTCCCACATACCAAAAACATGCAAGTTAGGTTAATTGGCATCAAAACTGGGGATTCTAAATTGTTCTTAGGTATGACTGTGAGAGTGAATGGTTGTCTGTCTCTCTGTGTTGGCCCTGTGATGGGCTGGCAATCTGTCCAGGGTGTACCCTGCCTCTCGGCCAAAGATGCTGGGATAAGCTCCAGCCCCCCCCCCCCCGCGACCCAAAAAAGGATTAAGTAGAAGAAGATGGATGGATGGATGCTACAGGTGTGGTAATAGTGAACATTACCTGGCAGGTTGCAAGGTTAGAGGAAGCAGACAAGACAGAGATAGCCCTTTAAATGGAAGTGGGCTACCCCCACGGGACAGGGAGTAAACAGCAAATTTAAAACGTCCCACCAATATTGCTCACACTGTGGCATCTGTGAAAAAGAACAAAAACTGTGGAGATGTGCATCATGTAAATAGGACATTTACTGTTCTAAGACCTGCCAAGCTGAACACTGGTCAACACACAAAAAACAATGCAGTCAGCACCATAACCATCAAGTAAGCCACTGTTCACGTTCAACACCCAACAACACGTCTCTGTCAACACCCAGTAAAAAAGGCTGACAATCATCTTGGTGACTTGATAGGCAAATGGTGCACATTTGAGCGTTACATCCAAGGCCACAGAACTCAAGCATTGTGGGACACAGGCTCACAAGTCCGTATTGTGGATGAGAAATGGATAAACAGATGCTTGCCGAGAGAGAAAGTAAGAGATGTGTCCGAGTTACTTGATGCTCCAGATGATTTTAAAATTACAGCCGCCAATGGGCAAAACATGCCTTATACTGGTTTCATAGAAGTCACTTTTGGAATAGCTGCAGAAGGAACTGACCCCAATTAGCTGATTGTCCCCATACTCGTGATGAGAGGTAAAAGCCTTCCACAGCCCATCCTAGGCTTTAATGTCAGAGAGGGAAAGGTATACTTTCTGTCAAACTTTTTGAGAGATGACCTTTGACCCGACCCGCCCCCTGACCGGCCACTGACCTGACCCATGTAATTAAATGGGGATTATCTCTAATAAAATGGGGATTAGCGTGGGGATGGAATGTAAATTAGATGTGGATTAAAATGATCATTGACCTATGGGATTAGTGTGGGAATGGAATGTTAATTATATACAGTATGGATTAAAAATGACCTGACCTGATCCGTGACCTGACTCATCTAATGAATTCATTTTCTATGGGATTAGCATGATAATGGAATATTGGTTGATTTAAATGTTACCAAAATAAAATGGTGATAGCGCTTTTTCCCATCTCAAGCTGAACAAGTCAGGCTGAACAAGAAGGCACTTAAAAACACACACACACACACACACACACACACACACACACACACACACACACACACACACACACACACACACACACACACACACACACACACATTCACACATTGATACACAGGTGCTGGTCTGACCCACAGGGAGCAAAGACTGTTTCTTCAAATTAGATTTTCACAAAAGTGTAGCATCAACTTTTTGGATTTTCCTGAGCACATTCACATAAGGGTTTAGAGGCAGACTGACCTGAGGAATTCGTGTCAGGCTCCTCCAGCAGCTCACAACACATCCGGCTCCTCCCCTTGTCCTGCTCTGCCCGTCACAGAAGATGTGGAATGTTTATAGTTTGTTTTTGTTTTTATCTACAGAAAAAATATTGCATAAACAGCTGATACCTTTAAACAACTAAATGCTTAAATAAGAAAAGACCATTCTCCTAGCTAAACAGAGAAGAATATTTCCCTCTCTCAGGCTCTGGAACCGAACACTGATGATGTCAGCCTTCCTAAAGCTCTGAGTTCCACAGACGTTGAATGTGACTGTGGGGGCCAAACCAAAGCTATCGTTTTACTCTGAGATCTTAGGTTCATTCACATTCCAAAGCCTTTTTAAACCCCGCCTACCGGGGTCTGCCCCGTGTAATATAAGCTATCGCTTGTATGTGGAGAATCAGGAACCCCCTACCCTCTTCACCCCCCCCCCCCCCCACACACACACACTTGAGAATTGCGGAGCAGAACACCCAGATCAACTGCATATCATATGCAGCCGTGTGCATGGTTTGACTAAACGACGGCTGTCACAAACTGGATACAAAAAAGCTCAAATAGTGAAGAATACTTACTTTCTACAGACATGGACTAGTCTCCACAAATTACGGAAGAAGTAGTCCAGACTCACGCAGGAACGACAGAGTGGAGAAACATGGGGAAGACCTACGTCCAACTATTTTTCAAGGCTGAAGAGAAGAGACACCACCTCTGGTTTTAAGAGCAGGATACACAGCAGAAGTTCAGGCAGATGTCTGCACCGTTCCTTTAGAAAGAAATTTTGAGGAGCTGCACCTCTCGTTGTGATTGTGACGACAGATTTGGGGGGAAACAGCTTTCAAGGACAACCAATGACATGTTTTTAGTTTGTTCATTTTACAGAACACACTTCAGTCAGAGTGACCAAATAAGCACCAGAATTCTCTTCCATTATTACATAACCTGTACAAAATCCTGTAAGGAGAGCAAGTAGGTGATGATGGTGGGAAGTCAGTTTTTCTGCAAACTTTTTCTTTGCCAGCAACTCAAATGTCACAAGATTTGCATTCAAAGACTTCAAACTTAACAGCCACATTAAAATAGTTATACTTTATTTTTCCAGAGAATATTAAAACAGTCTTTCGACTTTAGAGTCTGTGTGTTCTCAGCTTCAATCGGCCACTTGTTTTTTCATGTGCTTTTTATTTGTGTATTTGTAGCAAACGCAGCTATCACTGGGGGAATATGTTGGAAGTGACAATAAAAGTTCGGTGCAGCAAGGTTTCATTTATTTGTTTATTCCCTCTCAAGCATTGTGTTAAATAAACTTCTCTCGGAGATTTGTGTAGTCAGCTGGGACACAAGAGTAAGCTTGCCGCAGTCAGGGGTCACTATGGCAGTTCAATATTAATATGTATGTGAGAAAAAAGTCACAAAAACATAGCAGTAACAGGCGTGGGATTCTTACCCATCCTTGCAAGCAGCACCACCAACCAAAGCTATCATTTTACTCTGAGATCTTAGGTCATTCCCAAAAACCTCTTTTCAAACCCTCTGTCAGCTGGGGTCTATGACCTTGGGCTTAACACACACACACACACACACACGCACACGCACGCACGTACACACACACACACACACAAACATGGAAAGAGAGAGAACGTTGTGATTAGAGCTATAGGATTTTCGAGGTGTTTGCCAACTTAGAGCAGTTGCGCATCGTCAGGCGCTCCAACAGCCTGTGGGCATCCCCGCTACACATGGTCCCTAAGGCTGATGGGTCATGGCGACTGTGTGGCGATTTCCAGCATTTGAACAATGCCACAGAACACCATCGGTATCCCATCCCGCACATCCAGGATTTTTCCGTGGCTGGGACGCATGTTTTTTTCCAAGTGGATCTTGTCCGCGGTTACCACCAGGTCCCAATGAGCGTGGAAGATGTTCCTAAAATGGTGGTATTAACTCCTTTCGGCCTTTTCGAGTTTTTATGCATGCCGTTCGGATTAAGGGGCGCGGTGTAGACCTTCCAGAGGATAATGGGTGCAGTGCCTCTTGACTTATCCTTTGTTTTTGTTTATTTAGATGACATTCTGGTGGCTAGTGCGTGCGAGGAGGAGCACATCACCCATCTCAAGACGGTTTTCCAGAGGATGAAAGTGCATGGGCTTATAGTGAACCCGGCGAAGTGCCAGTTCGGGGTGCCAGTGATTGATTTTTTGGGCCATTGCATTTCGCCGGAGGGCGCAATTCTGCTACCGGATAAGGTGCGTACTGTGTCAGACTTTCCGCGTCCGCAGACCGTGAAAGCCCTACAGGAGTTTTTGGGAATGGTTAATTTTTATAACCGTTTCCTCCCCCCAGGCAGCCCAGCTGATGCAGCCATTGTATGCTGCACTTAGGAAAAAGAAGCCCGTAGAAAACATCGACTGGATTCCCAAGCGAGTCCAGGCTTTCACAGATGCCAAAACAGTGCTTGTGGATGCCACTTTGCTAGCCCACCCAGACCCGTCAGCACGGAGAGCGCTCACTACGGACGTATCTGATGTTGCCATAGGGGCAGTGGTGGAGCAGTACGTCTTCGGTTCATAGCAGCCGCTCGCATTTTTCAGTCAAACTTTGCATGACAACAAATGCAAATACAGTACGTTCGACAGAGAATTGTTGGCTGACGCGCAATTTCCAGTTTTGGTTAGAGGGGTGCGAGTTCACCGTGTTCGTTGACCATAAGCTGCTTACGTACGCGATGTCCATGGTCTCGGAACCATGGTCGGCCCAGCAGCAACAGCATTTGGCTGCGATCTCGGAGTTTATGACCGACATTCAATATGTTGCTGGTAAGCTCAACATCGGGGCTGATTCCCTGTTGCGTGCGCTAGTCTCCCTTGTCTACATGGGAATAGATTTCCCTGCCATGGCCACGGAGCAAGCTGGGGACGTGGACATTTGCGTACTCCAGTCGGCACCTCCTGGGTCAAGGCTGGAGAGCAGGGTGGTGTGAGAAGGATGCCCTCCCTTGCTCTGCGATGTCTCCTCCGGTCGTCTGTGCCCGGTGGTCCGAGCTCTTGGTGCCGCTGCAGTTTTGAGTCAGTCCACTCCCTTTCGCATCCAAGCGTGCAATTGCCAATTAAACTAGTGGGGGTGACATTCGTCTGGCCACGCTTGCACAAGGATGTGAAAGAGTACGTCGCGTGCCAGTGGGCCAAAGTGCACAAGCACACCAGAGGCCCCCTCCAGCCGTTCAAAATCCTGGCCAGGAGGTTCGACCATGTCCACGTGGATTTGGTGGGACCCCTCCCACTGTCGCAAGGTTTCACGCACCATTTGACAATTGTGGACCGCACCACGCGCTGTCGCTGACCTGAAGTGGTCCCGCTGGCTTCTACCTCGTCTGCAGAAGTGGCTCGCACTTTTTTGTTGGCTTGGGTTGCACGGTTCGGATCCCTGTTGTCCATCACTTCTGACAGGGGTCTGCAATTCATTTCGGAACTCTGGTCCGCGATGGCCCAGAGCCTGGGGGTCAAAATTCACCGTACTACCGTGTACCACCCCCAGGCTAGCGGGTTATGTGAGCATTTTCATTTGCAATTTTTGCACAGTACAGAGGATTTTAACATGCAGGGCCTGGTCCACCATTGTTTCCCCCTCACCTTCGTCCCCCAGAGCTTACAGAATACAAGTTTTGTTTTTGTCAGGCACAATGTGCACCGGACCCCGCTGTGCCCACTGTACGACAGACCGTTCAGGGTGCTGAAACCTGTGGCAAAGAATTTTGTGTTAGACTTGGGGGGGGGGGGCATAGGGAGACCGTCTGCATCGACAGGCTGAAGCCCACTGTTGTGTTGGCAGATGAGCAGGTGGTGTTGGCCTAAGCTCCCCGGCATGGACGCCCACCATCTTTGGCTCCGCAAGTTGGTGTTCCCTTGGTGGAGACCTGCGCACGGGAACCTAATCCCCCCCCCCCACCACCCTTCCTCCCTCCACAGATGGACGTGCCCTCCTGTACACCTAGCCAGCAGGGGGTTTCGACCAGATCGGCGGCCCCCCGCTACAGCCGCTATGGCTGCTGGCTCAAGCCCAAAGGATGGGAAGGGGGGGGGGGGGGGTTAGTGCCCTTTCTGGGTGATCGGGGGGGGGGCTGTATGGTGGCACGGGTGGGGGATTCTCCACCCAGAGATGGCTGGGGAAAGAGGAAACAATGGGCTGAAGGAGGAAGTGTTACTGGGGGGTCTCAGACGGGACAGTAAAGACATTCCCCCCCTCCCCCCCCGGGGAGTTGGGGAAGCAACAGAGCCGCTGGAGGAGGAAAGGGTGTGAGAAGCGGTACTGGTGCTATGTGATGTTAATGTGCCATGCATGTCTTTGTTCCACACAATGTATTATGGTCAGGATTCCTGGATCTCAATGCATGGAATTAAAGGTTATAAAAAGAGGATGCACAGAGACCCAGGCAGAGTTAACTGTACTTAATGTTTGAGAAGGAATAAAGCTCGTGTGTTGTCTAGCTCGTTGCCTCGTCTGCTTCCTTTCGCCACAACTTAATGATTTTCTTGTCAAACTGGGTGGTATTTCTCTATTTGCGAATACATACCAGACAGTAACAGTGGCTACAGTTGGGTAATATGGCAAAACGCCATTCGTTGAGAGTCCTCCTTTGCAGGACCACCTCTAGACACACGCCACACATCATGTTCTCGGTGCTGGATGGGATCTCTGTGTCATGAACTACAGACTATGATGAGTTTTCTACCAAAACAGGATGGGGTTAAAAGCTGATCACCGATCAACGTAAAATGCCGAATGCAATTTTGCATGATGCATTTAGAAAGCAAACGATCGCACAATATTTTATCAACAGTTGTTTATAGCATACCGGTTACCTATGCGGTATTTTTGGTAGGGAACTCAAAAACCCATAATACCTAAAGGGAACTTTAGCTCTCTACCTACCCATGAGTAATACAGACATAGAAACTCTGAAAAGAAGGTAATTGCTTCAACTCGATTAACGTGTAATGTGAAAAACCCTAAGGACCCCGGAATGTTACTCAATGAGTAACTTTTGATGTAGTTTATTCTTTTCACATGTTGGTAAAATGACATGATTGGCCTGTCTTTCTCACACTTCTTTATCTGCTTGCTTCACACGCTACACTGCAGAGTTTAGTTTACACCCTATAATTTACATTACTGTATATACATTGTTATATTCTTCTTATAGCCTGTTCATAGCTCTTTATATTACTGTATATATATTATGGTAGTCTTCTTATAGTCTGTTCACAGCTCTTCTACATTATTGTACATACACCGTTATATTCTTCTTATAGTTTTTAACTTCTTATAGTTTATTCACAGCGCTTCCTCAAACTGTATATACAGATATATCACACTTGCATATTGTCATTATATATTGATATATACTTCTCTTTTGTATATTATCATCACATATTTAACTACATACTGTTTTGTATATTGTCAATACATATGTATCTACATACTGTTCTTCTGTATATTGTCAATACATATTTATCTACATACCGTTCTCCTGTATATTGCCACTCTGTATGGTTAGATAGATTGTCTGCTACTTACCTCACTTCACCTGTACTTTGTTCTTCTGTAATTTATGCTAACTTATTCCCACCTCTTACCACACTCACCTGTACATAACTGCCCACCTAACTTATTTGTACATTATTGCACATAACTGTATTCCAACCTTCTACACTGACCTATCTGTATATATCTGCTTAAATTGTACATACTGTCAATTACTGTATATACTGCACTGCTGTCCTTTGCACTTCTGATTGGATGCTAAACTGTATTTCGTTACTTTGTACTCATACATGTGTAATGACAATAAAGTTGAATCTAATCTAATCTAATCTAATCTAATTCATTTGCTGAAATCAGTTAGAATCAGGTCTGCACACAGCAGAGCTGCCACATAAGCAGAAGTGTATTGATACAATGAGGTAAAACCCCTCCCTCTTGCATGAGAGAGTGGCTAAGCTTTATAAAAACTATAGGGCTCAATTTTGGGGTAGCACACTCTTGGGGAATTGCCTAAAGAGTTGTGTTCCAGCACTGCTTGTACCCATATCTCACTTTCAGTAAAATAAGTGAAAGTATACTTCATCTCTCAGTCTGGTTATTTGGCCTTCGTATAAAAGAACTGGGGGTTAAGGCATTTTAGACGCAACACACACAATCAGATTGCTAAATCTGGCATACTTACATTTGTACTAATGCCCCTTTCAAATAAATATTAAACTTAACCTTTTGACAACTCTAATGCCATCCAAACCATAAACACAATATTATTTCATGAATAGCATTTTATCGAATAGCGGATATCGTGTTCGTTGTAGACAACTGATTTTTCTTTCCACCGTGTGGACTCAGCTCCGGTTTACTTTTGAGCATCTTGTAACTGGTTTCCTAGCCCTTTAGAGCAGCTGTTTAAAACCCTTGATTAATTTGAACCAACATTATCATCAAAAATGAAAACTGAGTCACAAGACATTTGCAGAAATTCAACGGCTCAGTTCAACACTGACAAGATCCACCCTATAGGGTGTGTAGCACTGCCACATATTTAATTGCATCGCTGCTTTTGTGTAGAAAATAGTACCACATAAAGGGAGGTCTTATTGATCTGATGCAATATTCAAAATGCCCCATTTCATGTTTGTGCCTCGTGTTAATTGTGTTCTACTTTCTGTATGTATGCATGAGAAAACATAATTTACCTGTCATGAACATCAGCTGGTCATGGGAGGGGCCCGCTGATTTCCAGCAGCTGTGGGCGGCATTAAAAGAAAGGCGGAAGTTGCCACAAGGACATTCTTACATTCATTAACTGACAGACCGACAGGCCCGCTGTCATCAGGAGCGGCCGTCCCATGGTCAATTAAAATAAAGGCCTTTAAAGAGACTGTTGGAGCAACCATGAGTAGCATCGCACCGCTGGGAATCTATGAGGGATTGACGGCTGACAGCGCATTTGTTGCTGGGGAATGGCAGGTTGGTTGACCCTAGAGGAGGACACTGGACCGAGGATTTCGCTGGTTAACCGACGAGAAGGGCAGTGGACCCAAAGCCGGTAAGGTTGTTCCTCTTGTCTCTCCCTCATCCAATTCCTCATCATAATTTCTGTGACTGAGGTCAGGGTTTTTTTGGCAGTTATACCGGGATATCCTGTTTGATTTTGGGTGACTTTATTGGGACCCTTTATTTTTCTCTTTTTTTATTTTTTGCTGGCGAAGATATGGAAACACTAATGGACAACTGAACACTATATGGAATGGTTTTGTTGTGTGAATATAAATGGTGTAAATACATTGTGGGCGTTGTAAATAAGGCATGGGAGATATATTGTTGTATTGTGGGAATCCCTCTCAGTATATTTAAGATAAGATAAGATAAGATAAGCCTTTATTAGTCCCACAATGGGGAAATTCCAGGATTGCAACAGCACAGGGATAGCAACACTCAGAGCAGTAATTAAGCATTCAATACTATTAGGTTGTCACGTTTTTTTGCTATCTCTGCGAGCAGCCCCGCTTAGGTATGAGCTCCTCAGTGCGTTCAATATGTCCTGCATAGGGTGGGACTCGGACTCCAGCAGAGATGACAGTTTAGCCACCATCTGTGTAAGTCTGTTGCATCTTTGCATTCAATACTATTAGGTTGTCACGTTTTTTTTGCTATCTCTGTGAGCAGCCCTGCTTAGGTTATACAGTCTGACAGCCGTAGGTAGGAAGGACCTGCGAAACCTCTCGGTTGCGCACCTAGGATGATGTAGTCTACTGCTAAATGAGCTCCTCAGTGCGTTCAATATGTCCTGCATAGGGTGGGACTCGGACTCCAGCGGAGATGACAGTTTAGCCACCATCCTTCTCTCTCCTATCTCCTCCACTGGGTCAAGGTGTTGCCCCAGGACAGATCTAGCTGTCTTGATCAGTTTGTTCAGTCTCTTCCTATCGGCTGCTGTAATGCCACTGCCCCAGCAGACCACTCCAAAAGTGATGGCTGATGCCACCACCATGTCATAGAATGTCTTCAGCAGCGCCCCTTGTACACCAAAAGACCTGAGCCTCCTCAGTAGGAACAGCCTGCGCTGTCCCTTCTTGTAGAGTGCGTCGGTATTGTGTGACCAGTCTAGTTTATTGTTCAGATGAACACCAAGGTACTTGTAGGATGTCACCATCTCAATGTCTGTTCCCTGTATGTTTACTGGTGCTGTGAGGGGTTGTCCTTGCCTGCGGCAGTCCACCACCAACTCCTTAGTTTTCCTCGCGTTGATCTGGAGGCAGTTCCGATGGCACCAGTCCACGAAGTCCTGGATAAGTCCTCTGTACTCAGTTTCATCTCCGTTGGAGATGAGGCCGACGATCACAGAGTCGTCAGAGAACTTCTGTAGATGGCAGTGTGTTGTGTTGTGTGAGAAGTCCGCAGTATAAAGGGTGAACAGGAAGGGAGCCAAAACCGTTCCCTGGGGGGCCCCCGTGCTACCGATGATTGTGTCAGGCACACAATCTCAGGTTCTCACAAACTGTGGCCGGTTAGTGAGGTAGTCCAGGATCCATGATGACAGGTGCTGGTCCACCCCTGCGCACAGCAGCTTGTCCTTCAGGATCATCGGTTGAATGGTGTTGAAAGCACTGGAGAAGTCAAAGAACATGATCCTCACTGCATTCCCGGGCTTCTCCAGGTGGGACAGAGAACGGTGAAGGAGGAAGATCACTGCATCCTCCACCCCAATGCCATGCTGGTAGGTGAACTGGAGTGGATCCATCGCTGGTCCCACCAGGGGGCGGAGGTGAGCAAGGAATTTACGTCTGATTTACACTCAGATTTAAAGACAAAAAGGAATCGTCATGGGGGGTTTGTGTGTGGATGCGGGGGTGGTGTGTTGATGTGAACAGTGACAAAGAGAATGGGAATTTCAAAGGCTTTGATGCACACAGAGAAGGCTGACTGAGTGGTATTATTTAAGAGCAGAGGTGCCTGAGATCTGTTACTCTTCTGTTGCTTGTGTTTCTAGAGAAATGTGAGACAGAGTTGAATAAAGCCTGATATGATCTGGACCTCTCTGCCTGGTTATTCCTCTCTCCACACTGGTGACCCTTGATGCACAATGGAATGCGAGGAGAACACCCCAGAGACGACCCGGGCGGGAAGTGCCAGCAACGCGTGCGCCGTTTCGGTCAAACTCCCAGACTTTTGGCTATACGACCCGAAGTCTTGGTTCCTCCATACTGAGGCCCAGTTCGCACTCCGGGGAGTAACGGCAGATGACACCAGATACTACTACATAGTCGCAGCTCTGGATGCATGCACAACTCAGCAGGTGGCGAGCCTGCTCCAACAGCCCCCAGCCCGTGACAAATACGGTGCTCTCAAAACCACGCTGACCCGGCGCTACACGCTCTCAGACTGTGAGAGAGCGGAAAGGCTCCTGACGCACTCCGAGTTAGGAAAAGGGTCAGCGGTTGAATTGATGGAGAAGATGTTGGCGTTGATGGGCACAGATGACGGGCATTTCCTCTTTGCTCACCTTTTCCTCCGGAACCTCCCGACGGAGACCAGAGCAGTCCTTGCCAATTTGCCGCTGCTGGCCGCACACAACTACCAGGCACTAGCCCAGGAGGCGGATCGGATTATCCTCTCTACCAGAGCCCTCACAGTGAATGCAGCGGTGTCGGAACCCAGCGAGATGGCCAGAGGAGGCGAGGAGCCAGCGATGGTGACTGCAGCGGGGGCCAAGAAGCACCGGAGAGACACGCTCTGTTTCTACCACCGCCGTTTTGGAGAGGACACATGCCGATGCGTGCCACCGTGCCAATTCAAGCATTCGGGAAATGCCAGGACTGGCAGTCGGTAGCAGCTGCGACCGCCGGTGAAGCAAGCAAGCTGCTCTATGTGACAGACTCACGCTCGGGGAGACGGTTCCTCGTGGACTCCAGTTCCCAAAAGAGCCTCATCCTGCCGTCCTACACCGACCGGCTAGCAGAAACTAGCGGCCCCGAGCTGACGGCTACAAGTGGCTCAGACATTAAGACTTTTGGTGAGAGGACACTGACTGTATCCTTGCACGGCCGTACATACCAATGGACATTTGTCATAGCGGCATGCAACTTCCCCATCTTAGGTGCTGATTTTTTGTGTGCAAACGGACTGCTAGTCGATGTTTCTAATAGACACCTGATTAACGCAATGTCTTTTGATTCTCTCCCCTGTACAGCTCGAGGAATCAGGCCAACAACACTAGCCAACGTCACAGCTCCAGGGGGTAAGTTCCACACACTACTCACCCAGTTTCCAGCACTCACGGTCCCGACGTTTTCAGCGACCATCACTAAACACGGGGTGGAGCAGTTCATTACCACCATGGGGCCGCCCGTTTTCGCACGAGCTCGGCACATGGATGCAGCTAAACTGGCCATAGCGCACGAGGAGTTTGCCAACTTGAAAAAGTTGAGCATCATCAGGCACTCAAACAGCCCATGGGCATCCCTGACCGTGTGGAGATTTCCGTAGATTAAACAACGCCACAGCGCACGACCACTACCCCATCCCTCATATTCAGGATTTTTCTGTTCACTTCATCGGGGCACGCATTTTTTCCAAGATAGACCTGGTCTGCGGTTACCACTAGGTCCCGGTGCGTGCTGAGGACATACTGAAAATGGCAGTAATAACCTCGTTTGGCCTGTTTGTGTTTTTACGCATGCCTTTTGGGTTAAAAGGTGCGGTGCAGACATTCCAACGCATGATGGATGCGATGTTGTGTGATCTGCCATTTGTGTTCGTCTACCTGGACGACATCCTCATGGCCAGCACGTCCGGGGACGAACACGTAACCCACCTCAGGACAGTTTTCCAGAGGTTGGAGGAGCATGGGTTAATAATCAGCCCGATGAAGTGCCAGTTCGGGGTGGCGGGGATCAATTTTTTGGACCACCGCATCTCACCGGACAGCGCGATACCCTTGCCAGACAAGATGCGTGCTGTGGCGAATTTTCCCCGGCCTTAGACGGTCAGGGCGCTGCAGGAGTTTTTGGGGATGGTTAACTTCTACAATTGTTTCCTCCCCCACACAGCCCAGCCCATGCAGCCGTTGTACGCCGCACTTAAGAAACAGAAGCCGGAGGACAGAGTCCACTGGACTCCTGAGAGGGAGCAGGCGTTTTCTGAGGTTAACCCTTTGAGTGTGAGAATTTTTGTGCCCCTAGTGGCAGAGCACGGCACTGCGCCTGCCTTCTCACGCTGACTTTATCAAGAGTAAGTGAGAAATTTCTGTTTTTTTTTTTAAATGTACTGATTTCTTGTTCATATACTTTGAAGATAAGATGATGAGGTACCTCTGTACAAAAAATAGTGTCAAAAGACTGAACCATTTTTTGTGTAAATATGTCCAAAGTCCAGTTTTGACTGAGTTATGGAATTTAAAGAGGTGCCACAACATTATGCAAATAAGATGCACAAATTTATTTCTATCTGAAACTTTGGATCATATTTTACATCTTTCTAATTGACAGTAAGTCATTATCTCTTACCACTTTCAAGTTATAGCCTAGGAAATCTGAACTATTTTATTGACAAAAAACATTTACCACTCTTGACCACTAGGTGGTATGTTGCAGTTCTGCACCACACACTCAAAGGGTTAAAACAGCTCTGGTGAATGCCGCACTGCTGGTGCACCTGGACCCGGTGGCTCAGATAGCGCTCACTACCGACGCCTTGGACGTGGCCATAGGGGCCATCGTGGAGCAGCACGTCGCCGGTTCTTGGCAGCTGCTCACCTTTTTTAGCAGGTCTTTGCGCAACAGTGAGCGTAACTACAGCACGTTCAACAGAGAGTTACTGGCTCTCCACCTGGCCATACGCCACCTCCAGTTCTGGCTGGAAGGGCACACCTTCACTGCGTTTGTAGACCGCAAGCCACTAACGTACGCGATGGCCAAGGTTTCGGAACCATGGTTGGGCCGGCAGCAGAGACAGCTGGCCGCGATTTCGGAGTTTGCAACCGACATTCAGCATGTGGCCGGTAAATTCAACGTGGTGGCGGACTGCCTCTCGTGCGCATTAGTGGCCCCAGTCTACGTGGGGATAGAATACACAGCCATGGCCACTGAGCAGATCGGTGATGCGGATGTTTGCACGCTCCAGTCTGGACCAACAGGGTTAAGGCTGGAGAGCAGAGTACTGCAAGATGCCCCCCCCCCCAATCTGTGACATCTCCATGGGCCACCCGTGCCTAGTGGTCCCACGCGCTTGGCGCCGCCACGTTTTTGAGTCGGTTCACTCCCTGGCACACCCAGGAGTGTGTGTGTCAGTCAAAATGGTGGGAGCGAAGTTCGTCTGGCCGACGCTGTGCAAACAGGTGAAAGAGTGGGCTGCAGCCTGCGTAGCATGCCAGCGAGCCAAAGTGCACAGACACACAGAGGCCCCCTTGGAGCTGTTCCATATCCCAGCTAAGCGGTTTAACCACATTCACGTGGACCTCGTGGGCCCCCTCCCGCCATCGCAAGGGTTCACGCACCTCCTGACAGTAGTGGACCGCACCACGCGCTGGCCCAAAGCAGTCCCGCTAGCTTCCACCAGGTCCACAGAAGTTGCACGTGCTTTTTTGATAACATGGGTGGTACATTTCGGCGCCCCTTCATATATCAAGTCCGATCGGGGCCCGCAATTTGTTTCTGACCTCTGGTCCTCCATGGCCCAGAGCCTGGGCGTCTCACTTCATCGCACAACCGCGTACAACCCTCAGGCCAATGGGTTGTGCGGGCGTTTCCATAGATCGCTTAAAGCAGCGCTCAGGGCTTTGCTTACGGATGCAAATTGGGTGGACCGGTTGCCGTGGGTTCTATTAGGGTTGCATTCAGCACTGAAGGAGGATTTGGCAGCCTCCCCAGCAGAGCTGGTTTTTTCTCAGCCGCTGCGGCTCCCAGGGGAATTTTTGCCGGACAGCCCCGCGCCGAACACCGATCCATCCCCGCTTTCACCTCGTAACGCAGTGGCAGGGACAATACCCGGTCCGGTCCACCACTGTTTTCCACGGTCTTTTGTGCCAAAGGCCTTGAAGGTCACGGTGTTCGTATTTGTCAGCCACGATGCCCACCCGACCCCCTTGCACACGCCCTACGATGGCCCGTTCAGAGTGCTGGAACCTGGGGAGAAACATTTTGTGTTAGACTTGGGGGGACACAGAGAAATAGTCTGTATAGACAGGCTTAAGCCCGCTTTCGTGTTATCAGACGAGCAAGTGGTGTTGGCCTGAGCTCCTCGGCGCAGACGACCCCCACTGAGAACTCCTCAGGTAAATGACTCGTCAGATCAGTCACAAGGGCATGCTAATGATATTTTACCCCCTCCCAATGTCCCCCCCACAGACGGACACACCCCCAACCTCGAAGCTGCAGACCCCACGTTACAGCCGCTACGGACGTAAGCTGAAGCCCAAAGGACATGAGGGTCAAGGCTCAGTCTGAGTCTGGGGGGGGGGGGCAGTGTGGGAATCCCTCTCAGTATATTTACACTCAGACTTAAAGACAAAAAGGAATCGTCATGGGGGGTTTGTGTGTGGATGCGGGGGAGGTGTGTTGATGTGAACAGTGACAAAGAGAATGGGAATTACAAAGGCTTTGATGTTAATACAGCACACAGAGAAGGCTGACCGAGTGCTATTATTTAAGAGCAGAGGTGCCTGAGATCTGTTACTCTTGTTGCTTGTGTTTCTAGAGAAATGTGAGAGAGAGTTGAATAAAGCCTGGTATGATCTGGACCTCTCTGCCTGGTTATTCCTCTCTCCACAGTATGATCATTTACTTGGTGCACTTTTGAACTATAATAATAACCCACAATATCATACGAGCCTCGGTAGAGTGAAGTCATTTCATCCTGTGTTTTAGCAGTATTCTTTATATAATAGAAGAGTGTTACAGATGGTGGCCCATACGGGGATATGATTTGTGGCTGTATGGTTTAATTGTGGGTAACTCAAAATGGCAACCAGAAAGGCGAATGTGTGGGCTGTGGTGGAACAGCAGGATGGCAATGATGGTGAAAGGGAGGAGGAGTTAAAACATCAGGTGGTACCCCTAACCCAGCAGTTAAATCTTTTTGAGGCTAAGGTAAGGGACTTTATTAACAACACGGTTAATAAAGAGACCCAGTTCTGGCAGTACATTGACCGTAGCTTCAAGAAATTCAATGAGAGGGTGGATACTATAGAAAAAAATATAGTAAACTGCCTGCTGTGCAGGGATGAGAAATGGAAAGGGCAGCTTAGACAGGTATGGCTCGCCAGCATTCCTAAAGCGCAGAAAACTGTGGCAGTTTCTACCACATAACCCTATAGTGGCTTTCCCTCTCTCACTGGATCGACCTGGTGTACCCGCCTACTACTCCAAACCTCCCGGTCACCTGGAAGTTCCTACAACTGGCACCGCCAGTGACACCACCAAGGTCCACCACTCCCATGATGCAAGTGAGGGGGGTACAGCACCCACAGGCACCACTCACCGGGATGCCGGCCTTTATTACACCTTGCCGGTAGGGGACGCCCTACCGTATTGGACTTCGGTCGCAAGTGAGGCTCCATTGCCTTCTATCGACACCGACTGCCCTGGGCGACCTCCACCAATTGTCCAGGAGTGGCCTACGTCCTTGGCAGAGATTGGGGTGGAACAGGAGAAAGACCAGGTTGTTCGTGACCTGAAACAACACCAGGTGAACAACTCACAAACTTACCATATTCACTTTGTTGTACATCAGAGGGTGTTGTATCGCTGGATCTCTCTAAACAACCAAAGAGCGAGACTTCAGCTGGTGGTACCACAATCCCTCAGCCTGGACGTCATCCACCGCTACCATGTGAAGCCCCAGGGGGGACATCAGGGGCCTTTGTGGACCTTGTTGAGTGTGCTGGAGGTAGCCTGGTGGCCCAGCGTTCGGAAGGATGTCTAGGGCTATACTAAGACCTGCAGTGACTGCCGACGACCTAAGGGAGACCGCTGGAAAACCAGGAGAGGAAGGTAGCAGGTACCAGCGAGCATCCACCAGCTTACTCAGCTCCCTGTTTGCCGTAACGGGATAGCAAAAGCCAGAAGAGCCTCGTCCATGGGACAGATCCATGACCCCAGGGCCCAGGGGATCATTCGCCAACCACTTGCATATGACCAGGGGGCTGCATGTAACTGGGAGGAAGGACAGTTGAAGAAGGCTGGTGGGGTTAAGCGGAGAGTGGGGGTGCATCAGGCCGGACCAGCTAAGTTGGAAATTACCATTTGAAGGAGGCGCACCTTCAGGGGGAAGACTTAGTCCAGGCCAGAACTCATCCACACGCCAAAGCCAATAATAACAGCTCAGCCAAGCTAGCGCCTATGGGGGTAGGACCAGCTAAATTCATAAAAGAGATGAGGCCTATAGAAAAAGACAAAGTAGGATGGAGTTCCCCCACCTGATATACAGGAAGGGTGTGGGTAATCTCATGAGAGAGAAGGGTGTTTACATAGTAGCCTCCGGTTGGAGTTGGGGCTATGTAGCACTGCCACATATTTAATTGCATCGCCCCTTTTGTGTAGAAAATGGTACCGCATAAAGGGAGGTCTTAGGTATCTTAATTGATATGATGCAATATTCAAAATGCCCCATTTCATGTTTGTGCCTCGTGTTGTGGTCTACTTTCTGTATGTATGCATGAGAAAACATAATTTACCTGTCATGAACATCAGCTGGTCATGGGAGGGGCCCGCTGATTTCCAGCAGCTGTGGGCGGCATTAAAAGAAAGGCAGGAGTTGCCGCAAGGACATTCTTACTTTCATTAACTGACAGACCGACAGGCCCGCTGTCATCAGAAGCGGCTGTCCCATGGTCAATTAAAATAAAGGCCTTTAAAGAGACTGTTGGAGCAACCAGGTGGAGCATCATACCGTTGGGAATCTACGAGGGATTGGCGGCTGATGGCGCATTCGTTGCTGGGGAATGGCAGGTTGGTTGACACTGGAGGAGGATGCTGGACCGGGGATTTCGCTGGTTAACCGACGAGAAGGGCAGTGGACCCAAAGCCGGTGAGGTTGTTCCTCTTGTCTCCCCCTCATCAAACTCCTCATTATAATTTCTGTGACTGAGGTCAGGGTTTTTTTGGCAGTTATACCGGGACGTCCTGTTTGATTTTGGGTGACTTTATTGGGACCCTTTATTTTTCTCTTTTTTTATTTTTTGCTGGCAAAGATATGGAAACACTAATGGACAATTGAACACTATATGGAATGATTTTGTTGTGTGAATATAAATGGTGTAAATACATTGTGGGTGTTGTAAATAAGGCATGGGAAATATATTGTTGTATGATCATTTACTTGGTGCACTTCTGAACTATAATAATAACCCACAATACCATATAAGCCTGGGTAGAGTGAAGTCATTTCATCCCGTGTTTTAGTAATATTCTCTATATAATAGAAGAGTGTTACAGGTGTAAGTACCATTTTGCAGTGTAATAAAAGTCTATAAGGCAATAAAGGCCTAAGGAATGACAAAACTCTCAATTGTTAATTCATTTTTGAATCATTTGGACCAAAAAAAAAAAGAAGTAATCCACACTTCAATAAATGGAACAGAATTGTTTTGTTCTTACAATCACGGTAAAGGTTAGACAAAAACAAAAATCTCCAATATTGTAAAACACATTTTTTACACACATCTACATTCTCCATGCATTCGAGTAAAAAAAACCCAAAACACTACCTAAAAGCAAATTATACAGCCATACACATTGCAGTGTACGGGCCTTTTTTATTTCATCCTAGTAGCCAATTTATTGTGGAACGAAGATAGTTTAAGTAAAAGCCTCCAAATTTAATTAAAAAAGCATTTTATTACATTTCAGCATCAGTTTTTTCAGACTCTGCGTCAGAATCGATATCTGAGTTTGTATCACCATCCATATCACAACCCTTCTCGTTGTCAGAATCACCCACAAAATCCTCCTCCCAAAAGTTCTCACCATCCAGACAACCATGCCAATAGTCCTCAGCTCTTTGCAAATGATGAGCCATCTTCTCATCGCCTGCAAACAGCGTTTCTGAAATCTCAGAAATTTTGGGGGTGATGCGTGGTGTTTGTCTAAGTTCGTGAAGGAAAGCCTCTGTAATTCCGACGTACACCTGTATACAAGTATGCATGTAGTTTAATTTGGTCAGTCTCTGGAGCACCAGAATGAAGAGCCTGTTCAGCAGTCTTTTTGTGATCTCTTCAAAGTAGGTCAGAAAGAAACCCTCGATCTCCACTGGGCAAACATCGTGGTTTTGATAGCAGTGCTTGATTCGACAATCGTCGCATATTTCTTCTGTGTTTGCTGATGGTAACAACCACAAATCTTATCAACCCAAATTTTACTATATCCAGAAACAAGGGAGGTAGATGATCCACCGTATATATTGGGTCTTCTTCCTCAAAAACCACGTCGAGGCCTGTAAAGGGAGAACCGTGTGGAGAGTCAGCAGTGTATTCTTCAGCATCCATAGAACAGATCTACTCCATTATAGAAGGGAGGGTAGGCGAAGACAGTTGAGGAGGACTCTCGATATACAGGGAGCGTGTTTGTGAAGATGGGCAGTCATCCTTGCTCGATATTTTCAGAGATGATAATTTTTCCCAATGGTCTTGTTCAAAACATCCTTGGAGACGCACGTGGGTTTGCATCCATTTTGGTTTGGGCTAGATGGGTGGTCAGCGGTCTTCTTTTAAATTGTTAGGAGGGAGGGATTAGGTGCAGGAGGTTGTGGGGATGGCGTCGTCTGGAAAAGCTAGGGTTTTTTTCACCATGACCACATCTCTCGCAGTACGGCTGGAAATGAAGAGGGCCTTGAGCTTTTTCCCTTTCTCATCAACCATTTTGACCCACACCGTTGTAGGCAGGCATAATGCTGTCTGGAACACACCACATTCAGAATTGAAATACTGCAAGATAAATTCATCGTCGGATGGGGCGTTACCCGTTGATAGCTGACGAGTGGCTCGGAAGTACCACTTCCCAGATGGGGATGCCTTCGTCTCCCAAACACTACTAGCCAACACTCTTCCGGTAATGAATACTGGTAGTTGCTTTTCTTTCACTCGCACAGGCGTCTTGGTCTGTTGGTCTTTTCTAACAGGCTTCTCTTCCACCTCCGTCTGTTGGCGATGTATAGTGCTTGTTTTCAGAGCTGCGTAAATCACGTTTTGCAGAACTCTCCAGTCTGTGGCCAAAAGTGTGGCTTTTCTGTAGAGCGGGCCAAAAGCTTCTCCTTCATCCAACTGGTAAAAACACAGTTCGCTACTTGCATAGTTGAACACATAACCCCATCTACCTCTGGCTTCTAACTGCCATTCCTCCTGAAGACTCCTGGTTGCGGGGGTGTGGATGCACCACAGATACAACATTCTCTTTTTCTGCGCTAATCCCAGAGCGTTCTGTAGCAAGGTGGAGACGGGTGTCTCGCTGATCAGATGAAGGTTATTTGGCCTCTTAGATGGTGAGTTTTTTTTCCTGTCTTTTTCCTGAAGATTGTTTAATTTTTCCAATTTTGGGCTACTTATTTATCCAATTTTCACATGCTCCACCCTGTAGTTTCATTGGTTGAGGGTAGGGGCCCGCCTTTAGACCGTTATAGGGGAGGACTCTCCCTCTCCGTTCATTGGATAGAATGACCCTGCATTTGTTGTGTAGATGGGTGGGTTCTTATACCACATTTTTCTAATGTAGACGGTAAAATGGTATGATCTAATGCGTCAAGTGCTTTTTTAAAAGTCAATAAATACTCTTTAGCTCTCTACCTACCCACGAGAAATGTGGACTTAGAAACTTGGAAAAGGTTAAAGTCATCACCTTATTTTTTTAAAGACAGTTTTTTTTTAATTAGAATTTGCCGCAGTAAATACATTTGCAGATGATAAAGTTTTGAAATAAATTGAATAAAATAATTTACCCATTGGTAAATATCGTGTACAATGTTTTACTGTCCGGATGCCCTTTCTTATATTTTTTTATGCATTTATACTAGTTAAACCGATATGTGTCGGTAACACAATTCTTCAAGCAGAAGGATCTTTAACCACTTTATAGACAACCTCAGGCCTTAGGTCACCAGTCTGAGACATTGTTGAGCCTGGTAATTAAAGGTAGAGACAAAGTTGGTTATGCAATATTTATTTCTGTAGGAAAAAACAGTAAACTACAAACATGATGCCCGATCTATTGTGCGTCACTACTGTCTCTCACTACTGCGGGCTGTGATAAACATTTGTGTCAAGTTGCAAATTTTGCTTTGTTTCACACTCAAGAATTTAATCATTCCATTTTATTTGTTCATACGCCTCATAATACAGACAAAATAAAAAAAAAAAATCTAAATTGCAAAGCTTAGTCCTTTGGTGGTGGTGGTGGTGGCAGAGAGGCCAGCGCACGTCGTCGGTCAACCTCGGGCCTTAGCTGTGATAGATATTTGTGTTAAGTTGCAAGTTTTGCTTTGTTTCACACTTGAGAATTTAATATCATTCCATTTTATTTGTACATGTGTTCCTCATAATACAGACAAAATAATAAAAAAAAATAATAAGAACATACAAAAAAATTGTTTATTTATTGGTTTGCACAGCTGTGTAGGTATAACACAGAATATTCTGCTGAAAATATAAAATGGTTATATATGGGGGGGGGGGGGGGATGTCACCACAAATTAAACTGACCTTTTTCAAAAAAATTAAACAGGTTCATCTGGATTTAGGCGAGATTTTGAGGTAGATTTTGACATTGGTGAGATTTTATGGTAATTCCGGCATACAGATATTGAATAGACTTTTCAAACTAATAAACGGTTGAAGCAATCATGATGAAGCAGGTTTGTGTGAATATAACTACTGGTTTCAAAGTCAGAGTTTGTATCAACACCGTGCAGACATGTAGTTTGTTAATACAAAGATAAAAAATACCCTTGTGCAGAGAAGTAAGTACACATTATTACAAATTACAAGGGCAGTGTGGTGGAGGAGTGGTTAGCACTCCTCCGGTTTCCTCCCACATGCCAAAAACATGTAAGTTAGGTTAATTGGCATCAAACTGGCTATTCTAAATTGTCCTTGGGTGTGAATGTGAGAGTGAATGGTTGTCTGTCTCTCTATGTTGGCCCTGCGATGGACTGGTGATCTGTCCAGGGTGTACCCTGCCTCTCAACCAAAGATGCTGGGATAGGCTCCAGCCCCCTCGCAACCCGAAAAGGATCAAGCGGAAGAAGATGGATGGATGTTTCAGAATCCTACAACTCTAATCACAACGTTCTCTCGCTCTCCGTGTCTGTTTGTGTGTGTGTGTGTGTGTGTGTGTGCGCGCATGTGTGTGTGTGTTGGTTAAGTCTGAGGTCATGGAGGCCGGCTGACAGAGGATTTGAAAAGAGGCTTTTAGGAATGACCTAAGATCTCACAGTAAAACAAAAGCTTTTGGTCGTGGTGCCGCTTGCAAGGATGGGTAAGAATATCATGCCTGTTACTGGTGTGTTGTTTTTTTTTTACTTTTTTCTCACATATATATTAATATTGAACTGCCACAGTGATCCCTGACTGCGGCGAGCTTACTCTCGTGTCCCAGCTGACTACACAAATCTCCGAGGGAAGTTTATTTAATACGGTGCTTGAGAGGGAATAAATAAATAAATGAAACCTTGCTGCACCAAACTTTTATCACTTACACCGTATTCCCCCAGTGATAGCTGTGTTTGCTACAAATACACAAAAGCACTTGAAAAAACAAGTAGCCAATTGAAGCTGAGAACACACAGACTCTAAAGTCGAAAGACTGTTTTAATATTCTCTGGAAAAATAAAGTAAAACTATTTTAATGTGGCTGTTAAGTTTGAAGTCTTTGAACGCAAATCTCATGACATTTGAGTTGCTGGCAAAGAAAAAGTTTGCAGAAAAACTGACTTCCCACCATCATCACCTACTCGCTCTCTTTACAGGATTTTGTATAGATTATGTAATAATGGAAGAGAATTCTGGTGCTTATTTGGTCACTCTGACTGAAGTGTGTTTTGTAAAATGAACAAACTAAAAACATGTCATTGGTTGTCCTTGAAAGCTGTTTCCTCCCAAATCTGTCATCACAATCACAAGAGGTGCAGCTCCTCAAAATTTCTTTCTATAGGAACGGTGCAAGCATCTCCCTGAACTTCTGCTGTGTATTGATGTGTATCCTGCTCTTAAAACCAGAGGTGGTGTCTCTTCTCTTCAGCCTTGAAAAATAGTTGGACGTAGGTTTTCCCCATGTTTCTCCACGTCTGTCGATCCTATGTGAGCCTGGACTACTTTTTCTTTAATTTGTGGAGACTAGTTGATGTCTGTAGAAAGCAAATATTCGCTATATGATCGTTTTTGTGTCCAGTTTGTGATGGTCGTCATTTAGCCAAACCATGCATGCAGCCGCATATGATATGCAGTTGATCTGGCCATTCTGCTCCGCAATTCTCAAGTGTATGTGTGTGTGTGTTGTTGTTGTTGTGTGTGTGTATGTGTGTGTGTGTGGGGGGGGGGGGGGTAGGGTGAAGAGGGTAGGGGGTTGCTGATTCTCTGCATACAAGCGATAGCTCGTTACACAGGGCAGACCCCGGTGGTGGTGGTGGTGGGGATATGAAAAAGGCTTTGGAATGTGAATGAACCTAAGATCTCAGAGTAAAACTATAGCTTTGGTTTGGCCCCAACAGTCACATTCAACGTCTGTGGAACTCAGAGCTTTAGGAAGGCTGATATTGTCGGTGTTCTGTTCCAGAGCCAGAGTATAACCGCTCCCAAAGTCTTCTTCTAGGTCAGAAAACCACGCTCCGATTGATGTTGACAAGTTTTTTGTTTATTTTGCCACAGCAAATCTTCGCCCTTAAACACCGTGAAAAACTAAAAATACGGACATAAAAAACATGAATACAAAATAAATTATAACACTTAACAAATGTTCATAAACAAAAATAATCACATATCATGTGCGCCTTCTGCCCAGAATTTAGGAGTTGTTAATCATGTCACAAATTTCCCAAACAAAGTCCTCTCTCCGTATCTGATTATGGACAGCCTCCAGCAGCCGTGTGACTCTTTTAATCAGGCATGTGAACAGCGCATCCCTACAACCCATTTTTGCATATCGTCCGGGTCCGCCGCTGTTTCCTCACAAACATGGAGAACATTTAACAGTCCAGCTGCCTGCAGGAAAAACACTCCGTCCTCTTCTCGACACTCGCTCACACAATGGCGCTGATAGGCGGGGCGAGACACCTGCACGAGCCCCCTTCACGAGCTCTCTGACTCGCCCGCGAGCTCGGCAGCACGAGCGCATATGCGCCGCGATATGGAGGGATTGAAGGTGGAGAAAAGGACACCGCTAACGTCCGCACACTGGCGCACACACCCATAAACAAACATTATTTGAGAAAAAGAACCAAAAATACATAAACCTTTTCACTGTGACAGCTACACTGCCACCAAAATTACAAAGATTTACATTCACTCAACTTTTAACAAACAAAATTAAATCTTGTAATTTTCCTTGAAATAAATGTAAACCTTCATATCACGTTGCTTTAATAGCATTGATATTATTCACTTTCTAGACTTAAGCATTTCTTTGCCATTACTGTATCATCTGACTTTAGTTTTATTATGTCCTCCCCTTGTAGTCTAGGACTCATTTTCAACTAGAACTATTAGTTTCTGAACAGGTCTCTCAAGAACTGAGACTTGCTTTAAGCGTTCACCTTTTTTCCCTAGATCTCTTGTTCCAACTTGAACTTTAACCTTTCGTACTAGACCTTAGTTGTGTTACAATGCCTTCTTTGGGAAGGATTACTGGATGTTTCAGCTCAAAGGATACAGATGACTTTCTTAACCTCCCTCCAACTCAAAGGAGGTTATCTACAAGGACAGGATCAAGCTGATGTATTTTGTGAGTTTTTGGTAGTTTAGCTGACTTTTGACTGACCATTTCAGCTCATCTTCAAATGCCTCCTTTTGTGCTGCCCAAATGAGTGTGAGAGAGGCAACTCTTCTCTCCTCTACACTAATTGGACCTGACCTGTCTTCTTTTGCCAGTCTTTTAATCCTTGCTACAACATTGATGGCTATATTCCAGTCAGAAAATCTTGAAAACCTTTCAAGAAAGTTGTCTCTTTCAACAGCATCTGTCTTCAAAACCTTTACTTCAGGGTCACCTACGAGAAGCTCTGGTGAATGTTGAACTGTGACAATTCCACGTTCCCATAAAAACTCAGGCCCAGTGAGCCAGTTTGAGTCAATCAGCTCTGCCACCTTGAGACCTCTAGAAGCATGGTCTGCTGGATTTTGATTGGTTTCAATGTAGAACCATTGCTTTGGATCTGTAGTGTTTCTTATTTTCTGGACACGATTGGCAACAAACACATGGAAGCACCGGGCTTCATTCTTGATGTACCCAAGCACCACTTGAGAGTCTGTCCAGAAAAACTCTTCGTCGGCCTTCAGCTCGAGCTCTGCTTTGAGAAAGTTACTCACACCAGCTGAAACTGCTGCAGCAGTCAGCTCAAGACGTGGGATGGTGACTATGCTTGTGGGTGCCACTCGGGCCTTACCCATGACAAGAGCACAATGAACTTGCACATCAGAAACAATCCTGATGTAGGAACACTGTCCATAACCACTGCTGCTACCATCTGAAAAGTGATGCAACTCAATTTTTTGGATTGTGCCGAGGTATTCAGGAATGAGGCATCTTGGTATTTTAATGGTTTCAAGATTTTCCAAATCCTGGAGCCATATTTCCCACTTGGCCTGGATTTGAGGAGAACAGGTTCATCCCATCCAACACCCCGCCTGCACATGTCTTGCAGCAGTTGTTTGCCAGTCAAGATGTAAGGAGAGAGAAATCCTAGTGGGTCATACACACTTGCAACTGTTGCTAGAATTCCTCTTCTTGTGGCTGGTTTTTCTTTGAGGATACCACTGAATGAGAACACATCAGCTTCCACATTCCACTTTATCCCTAGTACACTCTGCATTGGAACCTCAGTGTAATTCAGATTTACATCTTTCTTCTCACTCGCATGTTCTGTTTCTGGTATCACCTCCAGGACCTCTTTGTACTTGGGATTTTTTCCTCCTCTTGGATTTGTGTCCAAGAAACCTCGTTCCAGGACTTTGATCACAGAGGAAGGTGTGATGGATGGAAACTCCTTTACAGAGACACGATTGCAGACTCCTATTACCTCCATTAGACCAGTCCATGGTTTGATGGAACCCACGATAGTCCAGCCTAAGTCTGTTTTGACTGCATATGGATCATAATCATTTCCTGGTATGACCTTCCTTGGTTTTAATGCTCTTGCACAGTCACAGCCTATCAGGAGCCCTGCGGGACAGTCTAACAGATCTGGCATCTCTTCTGCAATGCTTAGAAGGTGAGTCCACTCTTTCGCTGTCTCACGAGTTGGGATACTATTTTTCTCAACTGGAATGTATTCTCGTGTATAAGTAGGTGGCAAGACAACATACTCTTGTGAATGGTAACCTCTTACTTTGAGCCCACCTACTCTTTGGCAATGTACAGTTGAACCCCGGTCAGTCATTGTTGTCAACCTTAACAGGTTCTGTTTTTGCATGAATTTTCTCACAAATATCATGATCAATGAATGTATTGCTGCTTTTGAGTATCCAGAAGTGCATACACCAAGGTCTCTGGGCTGTTTCCTGCTGCACAAGAGAGCCATACTGGAACAATCATTGAAGTGCGATCACTGTTGCCTGTGGCGGTTTGGGAAAACCCCCACAAACAGACTAAGGACAGACAGCTCGCTACTTCTGGTTTTTTCCGCTGCATGCTGTGATCTAATCAGCCATTTATGCATTTCACTGCTGTGAGGTTAATGTGTCACCTTTCATGTATTGTGTTCATGCATCCTGTCTGTGTCTCACAAATGCAAATATCTCATGCCTGTTCTGCAGTCCCTTTGATCAGACAAACTGCTGTGAATGTGCTTTGATGTATTGTTTGAGTTGGGTATAAATACTGCACAGGTCCTGTAACACGTTCTCTCACTCATCTGACTTCAACCCTGCTGCAGGACACAGACTGTGTGTCCCTTCTCTGAGAGCCGTGGGCTCGCTCCCGGCGCGCACGCACGGCGCCGGGAGAGGAGCTCGTGATGATGGTATGATATAATAAAAGCCTACTTAAAACCTCCAACAACGCCGCTTTATTTCATGCCGCCGCACTGGTGACCCGACGCTGAATCGAACACGCTGCCAGCGAACGCAACACCCGGCGGTGATTCTCCGACGACAAGCAAACGCAACAGCTCCCTTCTGCTTCAGGGAGATTTCGACGCAGAGTTTCCAGGTTGAAACTCTCCGGAGACCACCCACGACCGGGAACGCTGCAGCAATGTTTCATGGTGAGATCTGCACGCCTAGATCGGCACATCCACGCTGGACCGGCCGTGCTCACAGCTCCTCCACACGTGAGCACATGCACCTCGTCCCCTCTCCACGACGGCGATCCCCATGGCCGACGGAGCACACGTGGACCTGAACGCACCATGACCGAGCGAGTGACAGAGCGTCTACTTTCCTTCACCGCTCCAACAGACAACAGGGATGATCTCCAGCAAGCTCCCTGACCCTGGTTCTCCTCTCCAGCGGCCCACCCACGCACGGGACCCCGGCACACGCACCGGGGAGTCACGGGCACGGCGCACCACGCACGGGACACATATGGCTCCACAGACTGCCTTCCTCCTTCGCCGCTGCCCTTCAGGGCTGCTCGCTCACCTGAGGCACGCATGCAGCATGCTCGAAGGATTTGTTAACGGTCTCAGCCACGGCACACATAGGGAAATTCAGCGGTTTGCGGTTCCCGAGCGCTTTAAGGTTGTGCCCGCACCTAAAGCCAACACGCCAGTCCCTCTGTTCTCATCACAGCCGCCACGCAGCCTCGTCTTTTCTTCATGGCCGCTATTAATCCTTGCAGGACTTAATCGCGAGAGGAGCCAGTGACTAATTTTTCTTCTTGTGGACCTCTGCACGTTCAACGGGACCAGCCCTTCGACATCGCGGACCCACAAGCAATTTTTTGCGCGGCCCAGACTTCTCATCGTCTCCGGCCGGCTTTTACTACCCCCACCCCCCTCCACCCCCTCCTGCACAGAGCTTTTCCCTGCTCGCTGCCCAAGCTGCACTATCGAGGTCTCAACCACCTGCCGAGCCCTCTGGGGGGGAGCTGTGGCGGTTTGGGAAAACCCCCACAAACAGACTAAGGACAGACAGCTCGCTACTTCTGGTTTTTTCCGCTGCATGCTGTGATCTAATCAGCCATTTATGCATTTCACTGCTGTGAGGTTAATGTGTCACCTTTCATGTATTGTGTTCATGCATCCTGTCTGTGTCTCACAAATGCAAATATCTCATGCCTGTTCTGCAGTCCCTTTGATCAGACAAACTGCTGTGAATCTGCTTTGATGTATTGTTTGAGTTGGGTATAAATACTGCACAGGTCCTGTAACACGTTCTCTCACTCATCTGACTTCAACCCTGCTGCAGGACACAGACTGTGTGTCCCTTCTCTGAGAGCCGTGGGCTCGCTCCCGGCGCGCATGCACGGCGCCGGGAGAGGAGCTCGTGACGGTGGTATGATATAATAAAAGCCTACTTAAAACCTCCAACAACGCCGCTCTTATTTCATGCCGCCGCATTGCCCACCTTTACACTACATGCAACTGTGGAAGTGCCTTCCTCTTGTGGTGGCATTTCTGGCTTTTCTCCTTGAGGACGTTCCTCGTGAAGTGGAGAGGGGTGGCTTCGCCTGCAAATATTACAAGTGACCTTCTGTTGAGAGTTTTTGGAAATGTTACCAACTCTAAGGCAAGCAAGACACATGTTATTATCAACGACAAATTTTTTCCTGTCTTTGAGAGGCATTGCTGCAAACTTGTCGCACTTATAAATAAAGTGATCTTGCTGACAGCAAATACACTTAATCTGCTTTTTATTCTGAGATACTAAAGAGCTGGGCTTGGAACCTCTGTCACCTTGGAATGTGGCCTTTGAGGTTTGTTTTGGATAATTGGGTACATTTGTTGAAGCTACCAGGACACTGGCCTTGACACGTTTTTGTTCCTTCTCTAGTTTTTCACTTGTATGCTTTAGCGCATAAAGGGAAGAAATAGGATTGCATGCTATGCGCGCTTCTTCTGCCACAAAGTGTGCAAACTCTTCGAAACCTGGATATGCCTTCCCTTCATCCAGTGTTTTAGTGACATGTCTGTTCCAGCGAGTTGTTGCCCAGTCTGGAAGTTTCAGCAGTAATTTCTGATTTTCCTCACAATCATCCAAAACTCCAAGTCCTTGCACATGGGGCATGGCATTTTTACAAGAGATGAGGAAATCACTGAACTCTCTTAGTTTAAGGGAGTCTTTTGGTCCAATCTTTGGCCAGGAACTCAGTTTTCCCCTGAAGGCTCTTTGGACTACAAAGGGGTGGCCATAGCGCTTGTTTAAGGCATCCCAAGCCTGTGTGTATGCTTCTTCATCACTACGATAAAAGGTTCCTTCTAACACTGAAAGCGCTTCTCCACTTATGTATTTTTTCAAATAGAACAGCTTATGCGCTGGATCTGTACAGCTTGTTTCTATCAAAGCCTTGAAACAAGTGCTCCACTCTGTGAATTTAAGTGGGTCTCCTGTAAACACAAAAGGCTCTGGTGCCGGAAGTCTTGTCATAGCAAGGGATTCCTTGAGCGCTTGGACTAGTGAGGCTTCGCTCTCTCTGGGCTCAGATATCTTGCCAGAGTTGTGTGGGACTGATGCACTGTGGGGAACATTGATGCATTTACTCTCAGAGTAAGGAGGGGCCGATACATTTTGTGGAACTTGAGTGCATGGAGGGCTACTATGCTGCATTGGAAGCTGACTTGGAGGCAAAGTACTTTTTACTTCAACATCCCTTATTTCAGCATTAAACCTTGATTCCTCTTCAGCATACACATTGTATTCAGCCTCTATGACTTCAAGATCCCTTTGATCTTCCAGCCATTTTAGTTTTTCTTGCTGAGCCAAAATCTCCTTTCTCTGGGCAGATATTTCCATCTCCCTGTTTATTTCAGCCCGTTTTGATGCCAAACGTGCAGCTGCATCTGCTTTTTTCGCCGATACATGACTTCCCTGCTGACTATGACTTGACTGAGTGCTTTGACTAGTTCTAGACACAGTTGATCCATAAATTGACCTTGCATCTTCTCTTTGGAGTAACTGAAAGAGAGATTCCTTTACAGCTACTGCATCAAATTCCTTAGTATCAACATCTGCATACCATCTTTGCAGGAGTAGGATTATTTCAGTTATAACTGAAGTGCAGCTATCAATCTTCCTTCTCATGTCTTGAGATGGTAAAGTAAGTGCACGTAAACTCTCATATCTTTGCTTTAGTTCTGACTCACACTTTCCTATTGAATGGATCATTTCACCCAACTCAGTTTTAGAGCACTCTTCCTTAAGTTTAGATCTTGTTAGTTGAATCTCTGCTTTAAAGTTAAGATACGTCGACATAAACTTTCTTTCTCTCTCTGTTATTTCCTTTCTTTTAAACTCAACGATTTTTTCTGTAGGGCGTCTCTCCCTTTCTGATCGTCTCACTTGCGTTTCGACTTGAGATGATGATAACCCTATCTTGTGTGTTTCAAGATCTCCAATTATTTCTCCTATCCGTGTCTCAATTTCTCGTCTTTTTAAGTCGACAGATTCAGTTTTTAATTTCTCCTCCAACTTTACTTTCTCATCTTCTAGAGCTGCAAGTATTTCCTCTAATGTACGAAACTCACTTGTGCTCTGCTCCATTTTCAAAAATGATTTGAACTAACACTTTTGGAATTTTACAGTGAAAGGAAAGTTAGAAAACTGCTGGGAGAACATACAATAGGAAACAAGTGACACTCTTCAGTAATTTACAACACTTCAATTTTCTTTTACTTCTGTTTCTTTTCTCAATTTAACTTAGGAATTAAAAAGTTCCAAACTGAAAATATACCATCTAACCTGGTACCTTAAAGGTGTTGTGACCCTTTGCAAACTGCATTGTCCATAAATGTCGCTCTGGTACCTCTTCTGTCCGGCTGAATGTCCAGCGGATGTGGGAAGAAGCATGCACGTCTTTTATTTGCTCAGCAAACAAAGCTCTGGAAAAGCGGTAGAAGATGGATGGATGGATGGACAAAGTCCTTGAAGCATGGTGTCACAAATTGGTGTGTGGCCAAGCGAGGCAGGAGGCTTTGAGACAATTTTTCAATTATCAGTCTTTCAATTTATTTTCCAAAAGACTTACTTACAGATAATAATCCAAATAACATCTTCACACCGACACAAAATCTTCAATAACACTCTCCAACAACTGAAGGTTAAGAGATATAGTAAGTGATCAAGAGCTCAAGAGCTCAAGAAATAACTCCCTTATATCATTAACCACACCTGTTTATATACACAACTGAGATAATTAATGTTAATCAGGACATACCATGTCCTAGCTAAAACAATAACATTATTCTGTTTTCCACAAATACCCACTGATGTCTAAAAATACATAAATAATTCCCAGCTATACAAAATACATATAAATAACACAGAAATAAATAACACTATAAATAACACTATAAATAATTCAATAAATACTTCAAACCCCTATTTACAAAATCTAAACCTCCCCTCTAACTTACCATACATGTTTCCTTCCTGCAGGTGTCCTATAAAAAGGCCCTCAACCCCTAACAGAGTCTTTTGCCTGGACACCCACAGGAAGCATGTTGGTAAAGGTATGTGGACTAAATAATTTACCAATTGTTTTTACCCAAATAATTAACCATAGCAATTATCTCAACAAGGGCATTCAATTAGTCACAGACAGATCATAGAGATAGTGTGTGTACTTTTACAACAGTCATAACATTTACAATATCACAAATATAACAATCACACATACAATAAATCATACCAGTGGTGACACCTCGTCATCACATATCCTCCCCCCTTTCCCGAGAGTACAGTACTCTATGAGTCATGTACTCTTGAGAGGCTGTCGGCCACAAGGTTGGTCTTCCCTGCCACATACCGAACAGTAAAATCATACAGATGAAGGGACACATACCACCCTGTGAGACGACTATTTGCATCCTTCATCCTGTCCAGCCACTGTAAGGCCCAATGATCTGTCTCCAACACAAAATGACGCCCCAATAAATAATATCTCAGAGACCCTATTGCCCATTTCATGGCAAGACATTCTTTTTCTATTGTAGAATATCTTGTCTCCCGGTCCAACAATTTTCGGCTCAAGAACAGTACTGGGTGTCTCTCTCCCCTCTCCTCCTGGAGAAGTACTGCTCCAATGCCAACTCGTGAAGCATCTGTCTGCAAAATAAATGGATGAGCAAAATCTGGACTGTAGAGAACCTTCTCCCCAGAAACAGCCCTCTTCAGATCCTCAAAAGCTCTGTCACATTCCTCTGTCCATTTTACCTTATTAGGTGCTGAAGCCTTGGTGAGGTCAGTCAACACTGCTGCTCTTTCAGCAAAGTGGGGAATAAACTTACTGTACCATCCTACCATTCCCATAAATGATCGTACCTTTTTCTTAGTGGTGGGTACAGGATAGGTCCGGATGGCATCCACTTTACCTACTCGTGGTCTAATGACCCCCTGACCAACCACATGTCCCAAGTACTCCACCTGCTGCTGCCCAAACGCACATTTGCGTGGATTGATTGTCAGTCCTGCCCTTTTAATTAATTGAAGGACCTGCCCAAGGTGTACCAAATGTTCTTCTCAAGTCTGACTATAGATGACTACGTCATCCAGATAGGCAGCTGCAAAGTTTGGTATTTTTCTTAACACTTGGTCCATAAGCCGCTGAAAAGTTGCAGGTGCCCCCTGAAGGCCAAATGGCATGACCCTAAACTGGAAACTGCCATAAGGTGTTTTAAAGGCTGTAAGTTCCTTTGTTTCCAGTGCCAATGCCACCTGCCAATACCCCTTGCATAGGTCCAATGTGGAAATAAACCTAGCCCTGCCCACTTTCTCTAACAGTTCATCAATCCGGGGCATGGGGTATGACTCAAACTTGGACACTGAATTGAGATATCTGAAATCAATACAAAATCTCAAAGAGACGTCCTTTTTGGGTACCAGCACAATCGGGCTACACCACTCACTGACGACTCCTCAATCACTCCCAGCTGCAACATCAGATCAATCTCCTGCTTCATCTTTGGAACCAATCGCTCCGGGATCCTATAAGATTTCCTACGTGGAACAGCTTCCTCTTTCAAATGTACTTTATGATGTACCAGTGTGGTGAAACCAGGTCTCTCCTGAAACAGTTCTGGATCTAATAGTGCCTCTAACTCTCTCTGTTGGTCCACCTGCAAATGAGACACTTGAAACACGTAAGGCTCTGACACATTTGTGGGAAAAGTCTGTTCTCTTTCCTCATCCACTTCCGTCGCACAAATGAGGAGCTGTGGTGTCTCCTGCAGAACAGGTTGTTGCTGCTAATGACCAGGCTGCTGAAACTCTTTCAACAAGTTAATGTGGAAGGTCTGATATTTCACCTTCCTGTCAGGCATATATAGTTCATATGTCACTGAACTTAGTTTCTTAGAAATTTCATATGGCCCCTGCCATCGAGCCAACAGCTTACTATCACACGAGGGCAGCAATAACAAAACCTGTTGTCCTGGGTGAAAAACCCTTTTTCTGGCCTTCTTGTCATACCAAGTTTTTTGTTTGGCCTGCGCCGTCCTCATGTGTTCCTGAGCCAAAGCAGTCATTTGATCCAGTTTTTCTCTCATTTTAATGACATAAGAGACCACATTGTCCTGATCACTCGGTGGACTCTCCCAGTGCTCCTTTAATAAATCCAGTGGGCCCCTCACCTGACGACCACACAGTAGTTCAAAAGGTGAGAACCCTGTTGAAGCCTGGGGCACCTCCCGATAAGCAAACAATAAGTATGGTACCCATTGGTCCCAATCTGAGCCAGTTTCAGAGACAAATTTCCGCAGCATGTTTTTTAGAGCCTGATTAAATCGCTCCACTAGTCCATCAGTCTGAGGGTGATATGGGGTGGTCTTAATACCCTTAATACCCAACAGCTTATATACCTGCTGCAACAGTTTAGACAAGAAATTTGTTCCACAGTCTGTTAGAACTTCTCTGGGTATGCCTACCCTTGAAAATAACTGGATAAGGCAGTTGGCAACCTGCCTAGCCTTGACAGATTTCAGGGGAAAGGCTTCTGGGTACCGAGTAGCGTAGTCACAAATTACCAGCATGTATTTATTACCAGAGGAACTTCTCTCTAGGGGGCCAACTACATCCATCCCTATTCTATCAAAAGGTGTTCCAATGATTGGTAATGGTTGCAGTTGGGCACGGGCTACTCCCCTAGATGATGTAATCTGACATACTGAGCATGTCGTGCAGAAGTCCTTTACCTGGGTATACATTCCAGGCCACACAAACCTTCTAGCAATTCTCTGCAAAGTTTTTTGAAATGCTAGATGACCTGCCCAAGGGATAACATGTCCCAGTTCCATAATTTTTGGTGTGAGGTCCTGTGGCAAAGCTATGGCCATAACTTCACCTTGTTGCTGGTACAAAATGCCCTTTTTTATGACATACATGGCCTCAGCCAAACAATCCATTCGACCCTGTTTCACACCCTCAATCTCCGAGACTTTATCAAACCATGGCTTAAGTGCTGGGTCAGCTTTCTGCAATGTAGCTGTGTCAGGAGGGATGTCAAACTCTACTGACTGGCTTAATTGTGGTGTTTCTTCACCCAAGTTCTTTACAGAAGCTAACACCTTATCTCTTCTCTTCTGAGCCTTGGATTTGGGTTGCTTAATAGGGCCTGCCTCTATCTCAGAATCATAGAATGGTAACTCCTGAAGAACATTGGCAGCCCTCTGTGCTCTCTGTGCCCTGGTTGTCACTATATTACAATTTTTCACCACAGGTGTGTTTACTCTCTGCTCAACAGCGCCACCTGCCTGTCTCTCCTCCATTTGTTCCTCTCTAACCTGTTGTATGATGTCCAACAAAGTTGGAACATCATTGCCAAGAATAACAGGGTAAGGCAAATCAGGGACAAGAGCTACAGGAAGGAGATAAGTTTGACCCCCTACTGTTAAATAAATCTCAGCGGTCGGGTACAGTTTTTTATCCCCATGGACACAACTGATATTTATTTTAGACTCATTCCACAAGTCCTTAGGGACCAAACTAGGTAGCACAACTGTTTGAAAACAACCAGAATCTAACAGGGCCTCTTCACACTGACCATTAAGCAACACCTTCGTTTTATACACTCCACTGTGCACTGGGGCTGAAAAAGTGGGTCTAGGAACTGAGCATAATAATGACGGTTTCTCATTCTTTATGGCAGGGCATGAATATTGGGTGTGACCAATTTTATTACACTGATAGCAGCGTATATCTTTATTTGCAACACGTGACTTTCTGCTAACCACATTGCTCCTCCTGAATCCGAGGAGGAGCAATGTGGTTTTCGTCCTGGCCGTGGCACATCGGACCAGCTCTTTACCCTCTCGAGAATTCTTGAGGGTTCGTGGGAGTTTGCCCAACCAGTTTACATGTGTTTTGTGGACTTGGAGAAGGCATTTGACCGCGTCCCTCGTGGATTTTTGTGGGGGGTGCTTCGGGAGTATGGGGTATCGGGCTTGTTGTTACGAGCTATTCGGTCTCTGTACGACCGTTGTGAGAGTTTAGTTCGCATTGCCAACACTCGGTCGGAGTCATTCCCAGTGAGAGTTGGACTCCGCCAGGGCTGCCCTTTGTCACCGGTCCTGTTCATAATTTTTATGGACAGGATTTCTAGGCGCAGCCAGGGAATGGAGGGTGTCATGCTTGGTGACCACAGGATCTCATCTCTGTTGTTTGCAGATGATGTTGTCCTGTTGGCTTCATCCAGCAATGACCTACAGCTCTTGCTGGGACGGTTTGCCGCTGAGTGTGAAGCGGCTGGGATGAGAATCAGCACCTCCAAGTCCGAGTCCATGGTCCTCAGCCGGAAAAAGGTGGATTGTCCTCTCCGGGTTGGGGACAGGCTCCTGCCCCAAGTGGAGGAGTTTAAGTATCTTGGGGTCTTGTTCACGAGTGAGGGGAAAATGGAGCGAGAGATCGACAGACGGATTGGAGCAGCATCTGCAGTGATGCGGACGTTGTACCGGTCTGTTGTGGTGAAGAGGGAGCTTAGTTCTAAGGCAAAGCTGTCGATTTACCAGTCAATCTACGTTCCTACTCTCACCTATGGTCACGAGCTTTGGGTAATGACCGAAAGAACGAGATCGCGGATACAAGCGGCTGAAATGAGCTTTCTCCGTAGGATTGCTGGACTCACCCTCAGAGATAGGGTGAGGAGCTCAGTCATCCGGGAGAGGCTCAGAGTAGAACCGCTGCTCCTCCACATTGAAAGGAGTCAGTTGAGGTGGTATGGGCATCTGATTAGGATGCCTCCTGGACGCCTCCCACTTGAGGTGTTTCAGGCACGTCCCACTGGGAGGAGACCCCGGGGCAGACCCAGGACTCGGTGGAGAGACTATGTCTCCCAGCTAGTCTGGGAACGCCTTGGTATCCCCTCTGAAGAGCTGGAGCAGGTGGCTGGGGAGAGGGAAGTCTGGGCTTCTCTGCTTGAACTGCTGCCTCCGCGACCCGGACCTCCGGAAAAGCGGTAGAAGATGGATGGATGGATGGATGGACTTTCTGCTATTATCATATCTGCTATTCGTGATCTGACTGGGCCTGGAATACAACTTATTTCGAGCTGGACCACCCCTTTCACTCTCATTAAACTCACTCCGTGTGGTGAAAGATCTGTCACGGCCAAGAGTAGTTCTCCTGCTCCCAGACCTGGCTGACAGAAAAGCCTCCGCCAGATGAGCAGCGTCCTCTGCAGTCTTCGGGTCCCGCTCTTGTATCCAGACTCCCAGTTCCAGATTCACCATCCTTAGAAACTGCTCCAAAGTCAATAATTCAGAAATGTCTTTTACTGATAAGGTCTCTGGTTTCACCCATTTATAAAACAGGTCTTTCAAACGTATATATAGTTCACGAGGGGTTTCGTCCTGATGAATGTCCAGGGACCGAAACCTCCTCCTATACGTGTCGGATGTAATTTCATATTTGTTTAAAATAGCTTCTTTCACTTTCCCATAATTGTCTGTGTCGATGATGTCCATCAGAACATATGCGCTCCGCGCTTTACCTGTGAGTAGAGGAGCCAGATGAATAGCCCACTCCTCTTCACGCCAGTGGCAGACCGTAGCGATCCTCTCGAACGACGCTAGGTAGTGCTCGATGTCATCCTCGGGAGAGAGAGGGTTCAGCCTGGGCTCGTGATGCGTTCGTGGCCTCCTTGGCTGCACCTGCAGCGGCAAATCATCCTCTCGCGGGCCGACCCGACTGGCCGTCACCCTAGGATCCTCCCTCGAAGTGCCGTCGTCACCACTACGCTCAGCCCGGTTCCCATAGTCCTCTCTCAATTCCGCAACCTGCGACTCCATCCGATGAATATGATTTTCTACCGCCTGCCACTTTTGCTCCCGAAGAGCGGCTTCTTCCTCCATCTGGCGATCCCTGAGAGTCAGCGAACGCACCAAAGATTTCACCAGGCACGTTAGCTCCTCGAGCTCGCCCGGTCCGCTGACTCCTGGGTCCTCAGCCGCCATACCTGTGTCCAGGTCAGACTGCTCCTCTTGCCTCACTTTTCTTCTCGCCATGAGTCCTTCCATCCACCAAACGCTATGACGTTGAGTAACAGACCACCGCTGCCACCAAATGTGACTGATGAAAACGTGTGGCGAGGTCTGAGGCAAGAAACGGCCAAGATCTTCAATTCCAATTTTCCATTTTATTATAACTTACAAGTAAATAGTCCAAGACAACCGACACAATCCTTCCAGCTCTGCTTCACAGCAATGATCGACGATCTCTTTGATATCTCTCATTGAACTCAACTCAACTCAACTCCAGGTCACAATCATCACACCTGTTTTATACTAACAGAAATAATTAGGGCTGATTAGCCCCTACCATAATCCCAGGTAAAACAACAAATCTTCCATCATTTACACATACCCACTAATTCTAAAATACATAAATATTTTCCCAACTATACAATATAAATACATATAATAAATAACAATCAATGACAACAATAATAATATAAATAATTCAATAAATACTTCAAACCCCTATTTACAAAATCTAAACCTCCCCTCTAACTTACCATACATGTTTCCTTCCTGCAGGTGTCCTATAAAAAGGCCCTCAACCCCTAACAGAGTCTTTTGCCTGGACACCCACAGGAAGCATGTTGGCAAAGGTATGTGGACTAAATAATTTACAAATTGTTTTTACCCAAATAATTAACCATAGCAATTATCTCAACAAGGGCATTCAATTAGTCACAGACAGATCATAGAGATAGTGTGTGTACTTTTACAACAGTCATAACATTTACAATATCACAAATATAACAATCACACATACAATAAATCATACCAGTGGTGACACCTCATCATCACACATGGCCCTGCAGGAATCTTGCTGCTTGCTCCTGGATTAGGCACGTTTTTCACTATAACCGCTCCCAAAGTCTTCTTCTAGGTCAGAAAACCACGCTCCAACTGATGTTGACAAGTTTTTTGTTTATTTTGCCACAGCAAATCTTCGCCCTTAAACACCGTGAAAAACTAAAAAATACAGACATAAAAAGCATGAATACAAAATAAATTATAACACTTAACAAATGTTCATAAACAAAAATAATCACATACCGTGTGCGCCTTCTGCCTAGAATTTTGGAGTTGTTAATCATGTCACAAATTTCCCAAACAAAGTCCTCTCTCCGCATCTGATTATGGACAGCCTCCAGCAGCCGTGTGACTCTTTTAATCAGGCATGTGAACAGCGCATGCCTACCACCCATTTTTGCATATCGTCCGGGTCCGCCGCTGTTTCCTCACAAACATGGAGAACATTTAACAGTCCGGCTGCCTGCAGGAAAAACACTCCGTCCTCTTCTCGACACTCGCTCACACAATGGCGCTGATAGGCGGGGCGAGATACCTGCACGAGCCCCCTTCACGAGCTCTCTGACTCACCCGCGAGCTCGGCAGCACGAGCGCATATGCGCCGCGATGTGGAGGGATTGAAAGCGGAGAAAAGGACACCGCTAACGTCCGCACACTGACGCACACACCCATAAACAAACATTATTTCAGAAAAAGAACCAAAAATACATAAACCTTTTCACTGTGACAGCTACACCGAGAAAGGGAAATATTCCTTTCTGTTTTGCTAAGAGAATGGTCTTTTCTTATTTAAGCATTTAGTTGTTTGAAAATTTAAATGCATCAGCTGTTTATACAATATTTTTTTTCTGTACGAAAAAAGCTAACAAACTATAAATCCAGGTAGACGAACACAAACGGGAGATCGTGCAACACCGCATCCATCATGTGTTGGAATGTCTGTGCCGCTCCTTTTAATCCGAATGGCATGCGTAAAAACTCAAACAAGCCAAACGGAGTTATTACCACCATTTTGGGTATGTCCTCCGTGTGCACTGGGACCTGGTGGTAACCGTGGACCAGGTTTATTTTAGAAAAAATGCGTGCTCCGGCGAGGTGAATGGAAAAGTCCTGAATATGGGGAATCGGGTAGCGGTCGTGCGCTGTGGCGTTATTCAATCTGTGGAAATCACCGCACGGTCGCCACTATCCCTCGGCCTTAGGGACCATGTGTAGCGGGGATGCCCATGGGCTGTTCGATCGCCTGATGATGCCCAACCTTTCCAGGTTGGCAAACTCCTTGCGCACTATGGCCAGTTTAGCTGCGTCCAAGCGCCGAGGCCGTGCGAAAACGGGCGGCCTGGTGGTGGTGATAAAGTGTTCCACCCCGTGTTTAGCGATGGCCGCCGAAAACGTCGGGACCGTGAGTGCTGGAAACTGAGTGAGCAGTGTGTGGAACTTACCGCCTGTAGCTGTGACGCTGGCTTGTGTTATTGGCCTGGCCCCTCGAGCTGTACAGGGGAGAGAATCAAAAGACAGTGCATTAACCAGGCACCTGTTAGCAACATCGATTAGTAACCCATGTGCACACAGAAAATCAGCTACCAGGATTGGGAAACTCAATGCCGCTATGACAAAAGTCCACTCGTACATACGGCCGTGTAGGGATAAAGTCAGTGTTCTCTCACCAAAAGTCTTCATGCCTGAGCCATTTACTGCTACCAGCCCGGGGCCGCTAGGTCCTGTTAGCCGGTCGGCATAGGATGGCAGGATGATGCTCTTCTTGGCTCCGGTATCTATGAGGAAGCGTCTCCCCGAGCGCGAGTCTGTCATGTAGAGCAGCTTGTTCTCTTCACCGGCGGTCGCAGCTGCTACCGACTGCTGGCCTTGGCATTTCCGAGTGCTGGAATTGGCACGGTTGCGTACATCTCTCCGAAGCGGCAGTGATAGAAGCAGAGCGTGTCTCTCTGGCGCTTCCTGGCCCCAGCTGTCGCTACCGTCAGTGGCTCCTTGCCTCCACTGGTCATCTCGCTGGGTCCCGACGCCGCCGCGTTCACTGTGAGGGCTCTGGTGGTGAGGATGATTCGATCTGCCTCCTGGGCTAGCACATGGTAGTCACGCGCGGCCAGCAACGGCGAATTGGCAAGCACCACTCTCGCCTCTGTTGGGAGGTTCTGGAGGAAAAGGTGGGCAAACAGAAAATGCCTGTCGTCCGTGCCCATTAACACCAACATCTTCTCCATCAGTTCGACTGCCGAACCATCTCCTAACCCGGAGCGCCTCAGGAGCCTCTCTGCTCTCTCACAGTCCGAGAGCGTGTAGTGCCGGGTCAGCGCAGTCTTGAGAGCCCCGTATTTGTCGTGGGCTGGAGGCTGTTTGAGCAGGCTCGCTACCTGTTGAGACGTACGAGCGTCCAGCGCTGCGACCACATAGTAATACTTGGTGTCGTCTGCCGTTATTCCTCGGAGGGCGAACTGAGCCTCGGTGTGGTGGAACCAAGAGCGCGGGTTGTGTAGCCAAAAGTCCAGTAGTTTGACTGAAACAGCGCACGCGTTGCTGGGGGTTCCCATCCGGGCCATCTCTGGGATGCTTGCCGCATCACTGGGGCATCCCGTCCGGGCCGACTCCGGGATTCTTGCCTCGTGTTCCATAATTCGTCAAAGGGTCACCAGTGTGGAGAGTGTAAATAACGAGACTGATTCATGTAGCAGACGACTTTATTCACTCTCTCATCAGTCATACACAGAAAAAGCATGTCTCAATACACCATGGGTTCTCCTTTTATACCAACCGCTCATCTCACATCTGCATGACATCTCACATCACAGTACATTCATCCTTTCTCCCCCCAACTGCTTCTTCCTGCTATCTCACCATGATCTCCCTAGCTATTGTCCTTCTCTGTTTACCCTCTGCATCCAGTCTGAGATGATTAACCCAGTCTCTACACCTCTCTACAATGCTACACTTTTGTGAAAATCTAATTTGTAGAAACAGTCTTTGCTCTCTGTGGGTCAGACCAACGTCTGTGTATCAATATGTGAGTGTGTGTGTGTTTAAGCACCTTCTTGTTCAGCCTGACTTGTTCAGCTTGAGATGGGAAAAAGCACTATCACAATTTTATTTTGTTAACATTTAAATCAACCAACATTCCATTCTCAAGCTAATCCCATAGAAAATGAATTCATTAGCTGAGTCAGGTCACAGGTCAGGTCAGGTCATTTTTAATCCATATATAATTAACATTCCATTCCCACACTAATCCCATAGGTCAAAGATAATTTTTAATCCATATATAATTAACATTCCATTCCCCCGCTAATCCCCATTTAATCAGAGATAATCCCCATTTAATTACGTTGGTTGGGTCAGGTGCGGGTCAGGGGGTGGGTCGGGTCAAAGGTCACCTGTCAAAAAGTTTGACGAAAAGTATACTCTTCCTCTCTAATGTCATTGAGCAAATAGTGAAAACCAGTGCTACAGAAAAAATGGATGCTACAAAAACAGAGAAGCTCCATGGGGCACTCAGAGCATCCCTTCCAAGCCTTAAGATAGAAAATATTGCAGCCTTCATCGAGCTGGTGACAAATGAGCAGTCATGTGACTATGCTGTTAAAACCCTAAGAGAGAAAGTCACTGTGCCAAAACACACCTCTGTTTAGATTGACTGTAAAGTGCAGATACAGCCTGTGAAGAGAGATGCTACATTCCTGTTTGAGCCTGACATTGATCCCCAGTGGGCAGACGGTCTTGAGTTCTGTGAGAATTTGGTAAAGCTCAGAGGTGGTGTCTCACATTACATTGTTCTTGATGTACAGAATTCCACAGACCATGATATTGAACTGTCAGGGAGAACGGTTATAGGCACACTGCATCGGGTTTAGGTTGTGTATATGGCTACTGTTTTAGAGAAACCAGTTGACCCCCCCCTCCACCAGTAGTAAATCAAGTACATGCAGAGAGTGAACAAGTTGCTGACACCTCTTGGTACCCACCAGTTGTTCTGAGTCATCTGAGTGAACATGACAGGACAATAGTGCAGAATATGCTTTGTGATGAATGCTCCTCTTTTTCCAGATCTGATGACGACATTGGTTGCATTGAAAAGTTGAAGTTGAGCATAACACTGAAGGATATGAATCCTGTAGCACTCACTTACTTGTCTGTTCCAAAGCCACTGTACAAAGAGATGAAGGAATATTTGCACAACCTTATTATACAGGGATGGGTAAAGAAATCAAACTCACCTTATGCCTCACCGGTAGTCTGTGTGAGAAAGAAGGATGGCAGCCTACATCTCTGCATAGATTGGCAACCAATTCCTCGTGTGCAGGACATCCTTGACAGTCTTGGTGGCAACTCATGGTTTTCATTGTTGGACCAAAGAAAGGCCTACCATCAGGGCTTTATGGATGAGAGTAGCAGATCACTGACTGCCTTTGCGTGACTCCACGGGGCCTGTATGAATGGATAAGAATTCCATTTGGCCTGATGAACGCTCCTGCTGCCTTCCAGTGGTGCATGGAGGAATCTCTGGAGGATGTACGAGACCACATCTGTGTCCCCTACCTAGATGACACACTAGTGTACAGTCAGTCATTCAAGGACCATGTAGACCATGTCAGGAAGGTGCCTCAGCGATTGAGAATGCATTGAATCAAACTAAAACCAAGAAAGTGTGAATTATTTAAATGTGAGGTTCGCTATCTAGGAAGGACTGTTTCAGCTGATGGTAATAAAATTGATCCTGCTGACAGCATTGCTGTGAGATCTTTGAAAGATAAGAGGCCAAGCAATGTAGGAGAGCAACGAGCTACCATGGGCCTGCTAAGTTATTACTGGCAGTATATACAAGATTTTTCTCGCATTACAGGACCTCTTTACAACTTGCTGAAAGGGACAATTGAAAATAAAAATGGGCCACAAAACACAACAAACACAAGACAAGCAAAGCGAAAAGGGGTGGCGTCACAACAACCAATTGTTTGGACTGAGGAACACCAACATGTCCTAGAACAGCTGGTAGATTCTCTGGTTGAACCACCAATCCTTGGGTTCCCAGACTTCTCCCAGCCATTCATCCTCCACACTGATGCTTCAAACCAAGGCCTAGGAGCAGTTCTCTACCAGCAGCACGATGGCAAACTTCGTGTGATAGCCTATGGTTCCCGACCACTGACAGCTGCTGAAAAGAATTATCATCTCCAGTCAGGGAAATTGGAATTTCTCGCTTTAAAGTGGGCCATCACCAAGAAATTCCGAGATTACCTGTACTATGCACCAACCTTCACAGTGTTCACTGATAATAACCCTCTTACTTATGTTCTGTCAAGTGTCAAGCTCAGTGCAACAGGATGCAGATGGGTTGCAGAGCTCGCAGACTTTCATTTCACCATCCGACATCGTCCAGGTAAAGAAAATGTGGATACTGACAGCCTGTCACGAATGCCTGTAAATATGGAGGAGATAATGGAACAGTGTACTGAAGAACTGACATCAGACTGTGCAGCAGCAACAACTCAAGCTGTGGAGACACAACACTGCATTTCATCATGGATCTGCCCAGTACTCATTCCAACCCAGATTTCACCTAGTGAAAGTGAAAAAGTGTACATGCCACTCTCGGTTGCAGAGATCAGACAAGCACAGCAAGATGACAAGAATGTTGGCCCCGTAATGCAGTGCAAAATGAGGGACAATAAACCATCAGGGCATGAACTCAGTGATCTCAGTATGGAAAGTAAGTGCCTACTGCATGAGCGGGAAAGACTTCATATTGATGAAGATGGTATTCTTCACCGAAAAACTGCAAACAAAACACAGGTTGAGCTTCCTGAGAGGTATAAGACCACTGTTCTCAAAGAGCTGCATGATGAGATGGGCCACCAAGGCACTGATCGAACAACATCATTGATAAGACAGAGATTCTTTTGGCCCTACATGCAAAGGGAAATTGAGCACTATGTAGCAAGGACATGTACCTGTTTGAAATAAAAGACACCATGTAAAGAAATACATGCACCTCTTACCAGTACTGTCCCTACACAGCCATTTGAACTGGTGTCAATAGACTTTCTCCACTTGGACAAGTGTAAAGGTGGATACGGATATATACTGGTAATCATCAACCACTTCACTCGATTTGTGCAGGCTTATGCCACCACCTCTAAGTCTGCTAAAACAGTTGCTGATCGACTATTCAATGATTATGCCCTGAAGTTTGGATTACCAGCACAAATACATCATGATCAGGGTAGTGAATTTGAAAACCAGCTCTTGACCCAACTAAAAAGTTATTGTGGTGTACAAGGATCAAGAACAACACCCTATCACCCACAAGGCAATGGGCAAGTTGAACGTTTCAACTGGACACTGTTACAAATGTTAAAGACACTTACCAACAAGCAAAAGACAAACTGGAAAGTTGGTCTTTGCATACAACTTTACACGAAGCGAGGTAACAGGTTTTCCTGTCAGGTGTTCCTGCTGCTGTTAAAGAATTGAACAAGATGTAACAATATATTGCACATAATTTAGTTACCTATTTATTAATTTTATTTTATATTTACTTATTTTTGTAGGTTTTTTATTTGCGTTCTAAATCTTTTATTGGGTTTTAGACTTTTGAGTTTTTAACCTCTTTGACTAGTCTTTCACTTTTTAATATTACCCTTCTCTCTTCTTTCTTTGTTTTTGCTCTTATCTCTTTGTCCTATGTCCTGATTGGTGGAGCCTTGAGCACTTTTATCATGTTTATAGTCAGCTACATGTGTGCCTGTGTTTGTGTTCATGTTGAATGTAACTGTGGTTTGTAAATATGGATGTCACCTGACTGCAAAACAAATCTACCTACGGGTACAAATAAAGTAACCTGAACCTGAACCTGAACCTGCTACCATGTGACCATTTACCTTTTGAATTCCAGCCAAAAGCAACATCTAAGCAAAAGAAAAGAAGAACACAGTCAACAGCAGAAAACACAAATCAAGAAGAAGAGGAAGATGAGTATGGATACTATTATGAGCCACTTGTACAAACTCAAGAGCCCAGGGTTGACAACACTATCGAGAACACTGACACACAATTGGACAGTAGTCAAGAGTGACCAGTGCTGAGCTATGATGAATCACTGAGGGAACGATGACCCATAATAGAGAGAGTTGAATCTCAGGTGCAGCACAAGGATGTGCCATGGGAAAATGATCATCAGAACGAGATTGTTCAGCCAGTTGAAGAGGAACAGGTTGAGGCCCCTGTGCCCATGTATCCGAATTCAACTGAAAAGAACAACCAAAGTTGCAACTTACCACACAGAGAGAGGCGAGCCCCTAAATTCTTCACGTTTGACCAATTTGGGACTCCATCCTGTTATAGTGCAGCATGTGCAGATGAGAAACTGCATCAGGTCCAGTTTCTGCCATATACAGGAGATCAGCCATTGACAATGTGGATAGGACCACTCCCTGTTTACCAACCTTATTCCATGCAGGTGTTCTAAGCATTTGCATTCTTGAACATAGACAACTGCTTGGACCAAGAAAAGAAAAAATTGTTGATCTTTTAAAGTAATTTGGGTGGTGTTGCCAAACAGATATAGCATTGCCATTGCTTGTAAAATGATTAATACAAAGTACTTAGAATTTTTTTTTTGTTTACAATTGTTGTGATGTCAGGAAGACATCAAATTTTGTAGGGGAGAGTGTGATAGACTGATTTTATCACTTGTTAACATGTAATTACAGTCAGTTTAAATAGTGTGTTAATACAAGGGGTTAAACAAAACTTTAAAAAATATATTAATTAACTTTTGATTTAATCTGTGATCTACTTGCTAAGGTTGTGAAGTGATGATGCTGTGATTGATTAGTCATGCCTGCAACATAGAGATAAAGGGGAGCTCTCGCGCAGCGCTTCATTCTAAATGAACTTGGAAAAGAAGACCGTTTGTGTCGAACATTAATTTATTTATCTATCCCCATTTTCAGGTCAAAATACAACTTGGGGGTGTAACACTTTCTGACTTTTTCAAGGCAGAGTGGGCCAGACAGAGCAAGCATATCCTGCTCTTTGCCTTTTTTAAGTCAGGGCAGGCTGGCTATTTCACTGTGACCGAGGGCGGAGATCGACAGGGAGGTGACCATCCCACTGACCCACCAACTGGCCAAACCTCCCTGCTTTGGTGGTGAAACTCTGCTGGATGATTACCCGGTCCATGTTGAGCTGGTGCTGTGCTGAATGGCTGGATACCATAAGAGACAGCTGTGCAGGTTGCGCTGGACCTGGAGGGTGGAGTTCTCTGCACACTGTCTGATCTTCGGCCTGAGGAACGTCACAACTGGCCAGTGCTACAGGGGGCGTTCCGGAGGCAGTTTGGGAGAGTATCCAGGGGACGTACAGCTGCTGACACAGCGTGGCTACCTGGATTTCGAGCTGGAGGTGATGGAGATGCTCGCGCCACAGAACTTTACCCGAGGGCTCCGGCCAGCCCGGCTCCAGGAACACATCTGGATTCACGCCGTGAGCAGTTGGGAGATGGCCATGGCAGAAGTGAAGTGGGTGGGGGCAATGATGGATTATGCAGCTGACGTGTCATCACCGAGACAGAGAGCTTTCCAGGCCACAGCTGAGAGCAAGGATCAGAAGGAACTGCGCTGGACGACAGCTGCGTGGCCGGCGAGAATACAACGACGGCGGTGCGAGGAGGGATGCTTTCGCTGTGGGGAACCAGGACATATTGTGCATTACTGTCCTGCACCCACGGTGTGACAACCAGCCTCCTCACCAGCTTTAACACTAGAGCAAGGTGGCACAGACAGGGAATGCCACCTCCCACAGACATTTTCCCCGATGCACGGCTGGGTCGACTCACCAGGGCTGTACCTGCAGTGCAGCTTGGACAGCACACCAATCCGGGCCCTGATTGACACTGGTTCTACCATCTCCCTGGTCTGGCCTGAGGGGCTGCCCGGTACAGATAGGCTCAGACTGCAAGGGTGGGAACCCACCAGGTGCTGTGTCATCACGGCCACCGGTGAGCGTGCCGGACTGGGAGGGCGATGAGTCCTTGTGGTGGGAGTAGCCGGTCAGAACACAAATCACCCATTCTAGCTGGCTGACATCCAAGACCCCTGCATCATTTGACTAAATCTGCTCACAGCATGGTGTGCAAAGATCAACATCGCCAGCTTTTTTCTCCGTTTGGGGGCTCAGACCATCACGCTCTGTGACAAGAGCCAGACAAGGAACCAGGAGGCCTGCATGATCGGAGGGCTGGTACAATCAGCGCAGGCCGAGGATCATGACCTAGCGGTCTCACGGGCCCTCTAGAGAGCTACGGCCCAGGATAATGCAGCAGCTCACAGCTCTTCCTCAGCTCATCGGGCAGCTCTCCCTAGCGATAACGTCACAGAGGCCCTCGGCACGCAGCAGCTTCGGAGGGAGCAGGATGGAGATCCAGTCATCACCCGGGTCCGGCAGTGGCTGAACACAGACCAGTGGCCCACCCGGGAGGCTGTGTCTGCGCTGGACCCAGAGACCAAGGCCCTGTGTTACCCTGTATCCCTGTGACACTTACTTGTCTCGCCAAATTTTGTAACAATATACCACTGTAACAATAGTATACACAGGGTGGTACAATACTTGCGGGGTAATTGGGGGTAACACCCACTAACACCTGCGCTCGCCAGATTTTTGTGTGTAACCCTTACTAACACCCACTCACCCTACTCACTTTTGGTGTAGTACCCTTTTGGTAGTGTTGTGTTATGGCAATGTATTTACCTTAACTTTACTACCTGAGGGAAAAGGGATAATTGGGCCAGGTCAGACCTACTCTGGGTTCGTAGAAGCCTGGGAGGTGCAACAGATGACACACACACACACGGTGTATGGAACTTGCAACTATGTATATTATTTACAATTATGTACACATAAATAAATACACAGTGCGATAAAATAGAAAAAAAATAATCCATAAACTCAAACTTATATTTACAAAATTCACAGTCCTTTTTTTTGTCCTTTCCAGGTGACTAGTGGAGTCACCTTTAGCAGTTTCTAGGACTCGGGCTTCGGCTCACCATCCAGATCTGGAGATCCACGCTCTGGTCAAACCAGTCCAAAGGAAAAAAAAAAAGAAAAGAACCTGACCTATAAAATAGGTCAGAACACAAAGAGCTTAGTCTATATCTAAGTCAATTTCCCCAAATCAACAAATGTGCATAAAGCAAACACATCTACCATTCAAACTCATCAACATGGTGCTACAACGAGGAATAAAGTGCATTTGGAACACTTGACATCACAGGACATTTGTGCAGTGTGCTGCACCAAGCTAACATCACATCTAGCACGACAATTTATCACAATTTTGCACTTTAAACACACATAGACCACAGATTCATCATTCATCATCAAGTAGCAATCAAGGGCAAGGGAACTGGGACCTTTGCTAACGTTACAGCTTTGAAAAATAGCTTTTTCTGATGAAAAAACTAGCCGAATTTAGCATCGGCGGCTAGCGTTTTTAAGCTAGCGGTTAGCATCCACATACACAATGAATAGATAGCACTCACCATGCCAAGTGGCTCGTGCTTCAATGGAGTTCCCGCGCTCAACGGCATCGACAACCTTTGGATCCCAATCTTAAAATTTAATAGACGGGGCATTAGAATTTGGCAATACCGCAATGTTTCATTTCTCATTTTGGTTTAGGCTTACCAATTTCAAGGGTTTTATCCAGGCAAAGGCTGCTACCAGCACGCTAGCGTCGCCATATCACCAAGGACAGTCTCTCTCTCTGGTCTGTGTCTTTCGTCGTCTGGCGTGACTGAGCCAAAAATGCAAGTCATCCCAGACCCAGGGAGAGAGCGCTTAACCCATTGGGTGGCGTGACCCAGCAACGGCGCAGCCATTGGTTACTCGAAATATCAACACACAACACTAGGAACTTTATCAGAACCTTCTAGAAAATGTTCCTACTATTTATGAATATATATTTATTTAAATATTCATATTCGAATTATGTATTCCCATTGTGAAATGGATGTTTTTCTTTTCTAAAAGCGGTATCGATATTTATAATTTAATTCCCGTTAAACTATCTACTCCCATTGTGAAATGAATGTCCCCCCTTCTTCTTAAAGCGGTATCGACAGTCATAATTCCATCCACATTTTTTAACACTGGGTTACACTATCCCCCCTTAGAATAATGCAAGTCCCTTTGCATGGGATTAGCTAAATAGTAATGACGGGAGGACTAGTGCTCATGGGAATAATCTTAGGATCTGACTCTGTTAAGGCTCTGGTAAAAGCCAGGTTTGAATAATCTTAGGATCTGTCTCTGTTAAGGCTCTGGTAAAGGCCAGGTTTAGTCCTTGAAACAGGGACTGGGCAACAGTTAGGAGAGGGTTTCCCAACTGACTATCCTGTAGTCTTTCTGGCTGGGAGGTTGTCCTCTCGGAACGTCTCACAGTCTGTGGGACTTCTTTTTCAGGTTCTTTTCCTTCCACAGGTTCATCACAGGTACTTTTATCAGGTGAGTTGGTTTCACTTTCAGTTCCATTCTCATTGTTTGATGGTTCCACATTTATTTCAGTTTCCTCCAGGTTTCCATCATTCGGTAAGTTGTCGCATCTAGGTGAAGTGACATTTTCTATTTGGTTGTCATTCTCAGGTGAGTGAGTTTCAGCAGGAATGTCTCCTTTAAAGAATGTCTTTGGATGGGGAATTTCGTAAACTCGAGTGAGCTTTATGGGTGTTTGGATTGGTTCTTCTCTGTACCAACAGACATCTTCATTTTCCGGTTCTGAATTCTCACATTCCTCACTTTGTTCAGATGATTGTCTTGTCTTAGATTGGCAAACACATTTTGGTTAGACAGGTTCTTCCTCAACAGGGGCAAGAAAACCACAGGGAAGCAAGAGGTCGCGGTGAACGGTGCGAACAGGACCATCTTTTGTCTCAGGTTTTATAGTGTAAACAGGCAAGTCACCTGCTTGGTTCACCACAATGTGAATTTCAGCTTCCCACCTGTCTGCTAGTTTGTGCTTTCCTCTGAGGCGGACTGCACGTACCAAAACTCTGTCGCCTGGTTCTAGTTTTGAGGGTTTCACTCGCATATCAAATCTTGTTTTGTTTCTTTCAGCCATCTTGTTAGCATTTTCTGTTGCTAGTTTGTAGCTTTCTTGTAGAGTTGTCTTCAGTTTTTCAATGTACTGGGAATGTGACTTGAAACTTTTGTTGTGAAACGGGAGCCCAAATGCAAGGTCGATGGGCAATCTCGGCTGACGACCGAACATTAACTCATACGGGGCAAAACCAGTAGTGTCATTTTTTGTACAATTGTACGCATGTACAAGTGGTTTCACATAGTTGTGCCAATGAGTTTTGTTCTTTTCCTCAAGAGTACCCAGCATGCTCAATAACGTTCTATTGAAACGTTCTACTGGGTTACCTCTGGGATGATAGGGTGTCGTCCGGATTTTGCGAATGCCCATGATTTTGCAAAGTTCTTTTATAATATGGGACTCAAAATCGGGACCCTGATCACTATGTAACCATTCGGGTATCCCATAGTGGACGGTAAAGTTGTCCCAAAGTGCCTTTGCAATGGTCTGAGCTTTCTGATTGCTGGTAGGGATGGCTATAGCGTATTTCGTGAAATGATCAGTTATCACGAGCACATCCTTTGTGTTGCTTTGATCGGGCTCAGTGGACAGGAAATCCATGCAGACGAGTTCAAGCGGTCGGGTGGACTTGATATTGAAAAGCGGAGCAGCTCATTCTGGAGCTGTTTTACGTCTTACACAGCGATTACATGTCTTGATCTACTTTTCAATATCTGCCGCCATGCGAGGTCAATAGAACCTTGTTCTGGCGAGATCCAAATTACGCTCTGTGCCTAAATGGCCCATGTCACAGTGGAGGCTTTGAAAGACTGAATCGCGAAGCTGTTCAGGTAAGACGAGCTGGTAAGTAACATTTCCTCCATCTTGACGAGTGCGGTAGAGGATGTTATTGCACATTTCAAGTTAACTGAGCTCTCGGAGTAACAAGTTGATGTCAGGAAGTTCAGTTCGTACCGTTGGTGGAACTTTTAGTCCAGTTTCAATTTGTGCAATCACTTCTCTTAAACAGGGGTCAATTCTTTGTTCGTTTTTGATCTGTTCAGGAGTCATGTGGGGTACAACTGGAAGACCACCACAGCCATCTTCATCGGCATAGCCATCTGGAATGGCGGCTACAGAGATGGCTAACGAGTGAACCAAAGGGAAGGTGTTGTCTGGAGAGCTACAGACAAGGTGTTTTTCACATATAGCAGACACTACCTCGGAACTTAAACTGCTTTCAGGAAGAGACAAGTGAGTTTGAGTGAACTGCTGTATAGGTGTAGATTAGTTTATTTGACAGGGACAGTGCAATAAACATAGACAATTAATCAAAGACAATCAATCTGATGTGTTGCACATAGAGTGTATAGCTATTAGCTAATTTGCAACTCTTGACCCTGGATGGGCTTTAGAAAAAAGAATCAAGATAAAAAATATACACAATAACCACATACATCAATGCAGAAAAATTATAAATACACAATTATAAATATTATAAATATTATAAATACACAAATAACAGCCTGACTCACATTTAACATAAATATTATAAAATATTATAAATACACAAATATAACAGCCTGACTCACATTTAACACATATAACTCACATTTGCCTATTTCAGGCCTTCCTCCCTCCGTCACTCACTGTAAACAAACACATTTATTCCTTCCCTTCATTCACTCTCACTTTGCAGACAAATAATTCATACATGAGTACATTCTTGTTTATTTTTCAGCCAGTTTTTAACATTTTTAGTGAATGTTTTAAAGTCCGTTATTATTTTAATTTCATTTGGCATTGTGTTCCAGATGTGACTGCCCTTTATAGAGAAAGCTGTTTGTCCAAATGTGGTTCTGCGGTGGAATATTTTACAGTTATTGTTAACAGAACTCCTGGTGGCTCTGCTGCTGTCCTGTCTTTGGACGAAACCAGCAAGTGGCTCGGGTGCTGATTTATGGAAACATTTGAACGTTAATTTCAGAAGACAGAGGTCAATGAAGCTCTCAAAACTCAATAGGTTGTATTTTTTTAAAACATTACAGTGATGCCACCTAATGGGCTTTTTGTCCAAGATTTTTAGGGTTTGATTATATAATGAACCTATATGTCTTATTGTGGAAGGGGCTGCTTGAGCCCAGACTGTCAAACAGTATGATATATGAGAAAAAAACCATAGAATGCATATACAGTGCAGCTGCTTCGTAAGGTATGTAATATCTAATTAATTTAAAGCAGTTCAGATTTTTTTTTACTGTTTTTGAAATTTTCTTTATATGAAGATTAAATTTGAGTTGAGGATCTAGTACAATGCCAAGGTATTTGAATTCTGTAGCTAAACTGATGTCATGATCATGTATATTAACTTTAAAATGTTGCAGGTTACATTTTTTGATTGAAAAGCACATTGAGACTGTTTTCTGAAGGTTCAGCAATAGATGGTTCTTGAGGAGCCATGCGGTCAAGCTCCTTTTGGGACACTGTGTCATTGAGTAACTCGCCATGTGGCCGTCTAGAGAGGCCGTCTGCATCTGAGTTAAGCTTGCCTGCTCTGTATTGGAGCTTAAAGTTAAATGTCGACAGAGCAGCTAGCCACCTATAACTCATGGCATCCATCTTAGCAGTAGTTAAGATGTATGTCAGGGGGTTACCGTCTGTCACGACAGTAAAATGATTGCCATATAAATAGTCTGTGAACTTCTCCGTTACTGCCCCCTTTATAGCTAAAAATTCTAATTTATGGGCGGGGTAACGGGACTCACTTCTAGACAACCCCCGGCTTGCATAAGCTATGACCCTAGTCTGGCCCTCCTGGTCTTGATAGAGGGCGGCGCCAAGCCCTGTAGTGCTGGCGTCAGTATGGAGGGTATATGGCAACTGAGGGTCAGCGAAACCCAGGACAGGCGCAGTACTGAGCTTTTCAATGATGGTTTTGAATGCAAGATCACAGGAAGAAGTCCATCGCTCGCCAAATGGTGTCTTTGGGTCGTGGTACTGGGCAGGCTTAGCTTTGGGCTTTGTGCTTTTTCGCAAAGGAGGGTAGCCTGCTGTCAAGTCAGTGAGAGGCTTAACGATGCTGGAATAGTTCTTAATGAACCGCCTATAGTACCCTGAAAAGCCTAAGAACGAGCTGAACTGTTTGAGATCAAGGGGCACAGGCCAGGTACTTAGGGCTTTCACTTTTTCAGGATCGGTCTCAACTCCTTTACTGGACAGAATGTGACCGAGGTATCTGACAGAAGTTTGAAAAAATCTGCATTTCTCAGGGGAGAGTTTAAGCCCGTACTCTTTTAGGCGATTAAGAACTTTCATTAAGCGAGCCTCATGTTCTTCGGGCGTCTTGGAGAATACAATGATGTCATCGAGGAACACGATCACCTCATGCAGATTCATGTCGCCCATGCATTTCTCCATGAGGCGCTGGAATGTGCTGGGGGCGTTTGTAATGCCTTGGGGCATTCTATTGAATTCCCAAAAGCCCATGGGACATATGAATGCCGTCTTTGGTTTGTCCAGCTCCTCTACCTCAATTTGGTAGTACCCCAACTTTAAATCGAGGACGGAGAACCACTGTGAACCGGTCAAGGTGGAAAACGTTTCCTCCAAGTTGGGGAGGGCGTAAGCATCTTTTACAGTCTGCATGTTAAGCTTCCTGTAATCAATACAAAGGTGGACATTGCCATTTTCTTTCGCACTACTACAATAGGCGAAGAAAATGGGGAAGTAGACTCTCTTATCACGCCTGCTTGTTGGAGTTCTTTGAGATGCTTATGGACCACTTCAAGGTCATTTGGATGTATGGGACGTGCTCTGTGTTTGAACGGTGTTTCATCTGATAATTTGATTGTGTGTTTCACTTGATCCATTTTGCCAAAGTCAAGATCATTTTGTGCAAATACTTCAGGCATTTGACTGAGTCTTTCTGTTAGGCGCTCTTTCCATTCAGCGCTAATGGGGGAAGAATCAAAGTTGAACTTCAGAGTGGACTTTGGTTCAGTCTTGGACTTTGTAACTTTCACGGAGTGTTCTTGCGATAGGACTCGTTGATATGCACAGATTTCTCCAATGACACACTTCTGAGGGATTGTCACATCATGTTCCGATTCATTGGTGAGTACAACTGGAACATGGTAAGGTGCTCTTTCAGGTAAGTCTATGAGACATGGTTTTACCAGGATACCACCAGGTAAGGCTGACATTAACGGGCATTCTAACAAGACAGATTTTTCACTGTCGCCGGCTGACACAGCTACAGCGCCATCTAGAACAACTGTTTGGCCTGCAGGAACTAACTGTGGCTCTTTATTGCGCATGGTCACTAAACCAAGGCTAGCGTCTTTGGACTGTCTGTGCTGTAGCTCAAGGACTTTTAACACTGCCTTATAACCAAGTGACATGGTTGGCTGCAGTTCAGAACATGCATCAGAGTACAGCTCGTACAGTACATCTAATGTGTTTGTCCCTATTAACACTAAGGACTGATCAGCTGCACGTACATCAGGAACCACTAAGGCAAGTGTTGGCACTTCGGCTTCAATACCGAGAAAGTCTTTTGGGAAAGTGACATGCATTTCAATGTAGCCTAAGTAAGGTACACTCTGACCGTTAGCTCCCTCCACTTCTAACAGCTCAAAAAGTGGCTTAATCTCATGGTTGGATAAGTACTGTCTGTAATAGGACTCAGGGACAGTAGTCACCTGGGAGCCTGTATCTAACAAACAGCTCACAGTACAGCCATTCACTTTCACTTGTGCTGTACTTTTTGTACCAATTAGACCATTAGGAAAGTTAAAGGGGTCTGTTTTGTAGTGTGACTTCAGTTTAGCACGTGTCTTGAATGAAGCTTTTGGTTTGGGACGGGTCATCTCTGAACTAGCCTCTGTTTGTCCTGCAACAGGGGTAGACTTCAGTTTAAAAGAAGATTGGGGGTTCTGACTGTCCCAAATCTGTCTTTTTACTCTTAGTTCTTTGCGTTTTGCAGCCACAAGCGCAGGGTTTGGCTCTGACTCACAAGTGGCTACAATATGCCCATCTTCGCCACAGTGGAAGCAATACCATGGTTTGGGCCTAGTATTGGGACGGCTGGACGAAGGTAAGTTTTCAGGTTTGGCATGGTCAGGTTTTTTATTTCCCGATTTCTTAGTTGGGTCTTTCTTCGGTGGTGCTTGTTTCTTTTGTTTCATGACAGCAGCTAATTGGCTGTTTAGATCAGCGACTTGCTTTTTCAGTTCTTTCAGACTGTCCGACTCCACTTCACTGTTGTTTCGGTGACGGTTTGTTCGTAGGAAGCTGCTTTTGGCTTTGTGGCGCCCAAGTGTTTTTTCATGCGTGTGTTTTTAACTTCTTGTCTGTTTCAACAGTGCGAAGGTGAAGCAATAATTCTGCATACTCAGATGGATGTTTATCTTTTAGTTCCAGCTGTAGCTCTCTTAGCAGATTATCATCCCAACAGCCTCTGTTAAACTGCTTGAGAAGCTGTTTGTCCACTTCCTGTGACTCTAGACCGCCTCTACGCTCTGTGAGATTGAGCGCCACCTGCAAACGATGCAGATATGCAGAGGATTTTTCTCCATAATCTTGGAAAGTGTTCATGAATTGCACACCAGTTCCTCACCGTCTTCAACAGTCCCGAAAGCTGAATCCAACAGCTTAAGATAGTCGGCAGAGGTGGCTTCAGACCCAAGAAAGCAAATAATTTCAGACGCAGGAGCAAGAAGACTTTCAAGGATCCTGCGAGATTTTTCGAAGTCAGACAAAGAAGTATCTTCCATCATCAAGTCAACATGTGAACGCCATGTTTCATAGTCAGCTTCAATATACGGTCTTGGCGTTTTTCCAGAGAAAGCTCTGATTCTCCAAGAGGAATGGGGGTTTGACGGCTTCTCTGCATGTTTAATGACATGCTCGACTATGATTTTCTGAACCTCGGGTGGGTTAAAATCAGCTGGACTCAACATTTGAGGTGTCAAGTTTGGTCTAAGAGGGCTTTGGAAGAGTGCTTGAGTGGTTTTAGGGGTGTGAGGTGCTTCAACTTGAAGTGGAGGAGAGACTCCACTTTGTGTGGGTTCTACAGTAGGGAAAGCAGGATCAACGTCAGCAGAGACCGTTTCAGCTGTCTCAGCAGCTTCAATAGACTTCCCTATTTTGGACATGACCTCCCGCAACACCTCTTCAAAACCTTTTCCACTTAGCTTAGCTAAACCCCTCAGGTTGCTAAGTAACACTGCCCCCTGTGGCGGTTCGGTTAACCCCCACAACAGACTAAGGACAGACAACTCGCTACTCCTGGTTTTTTCCGCTACACTACTGAGACGTAATGTGCCATTCATGCCTTGTGATGTTAATGTTGCCTCTCATGCATTGTGTTCATGCGTCCTGTCCTTACTGTGACCTAGAGACTCAGATCAATATGTAGATGTGCCTGTTAACCTCTTTGTTCTGCACCTGGAGCAGAGTCTAGCAAATCTGCCTATTGTGATGTATGTCTCACAAATGCAAATATCTCATGCCTGTTCTGCAGTCCCTTTGATCAGACCAACTGCTGTGACACTGCCTTGATGTATTGTTTGAGTTGGGTATAAATACTGCACAGGTTCTGTAACACTTCCTCTCACTCTCAATCTGACTTCAACCCTGCTGCAGGACACAGACTTTGTGTCCCTTCTCTGAGAGCCGTGGGCTCGCTCTCGGCGCTCATGCACGGCGCCGGGAGCGGAGCTCGTGATGGTGGTATGATATAATAAAACTCTACTTAAAACCTTCCAACAACGCCGCTTTATTTCATGCCGCCGCACTGGTGACCCCTCTGAACACGCACACGTTTTGTGCGAAGCAACCTTCTGAGCTGGACAGCTGCACTGGTGACCCGTTCTTCAGGATGAGATCTGCTCATCCATGCTGGACCGGCCGCGCTCGCAACTCCTCCACACGAGAGCGCGGGCACCTCGTCCCTTCTCCACGACGGCGTCCTCCATGGCCGGCGGAGAACGCAACGCGTGGACCTGAACGCACCACACCCGAGCCTGAGGAACAAAGATCGTCTATTCCCGCTCACCGCTCCAATGCATCTGCACGAGCCTGAGGGACAAAAGATCGTCTATTTCCTCCCACCGCTCCAACGCACCATGGCCAATCATGCAGCCACAGCTCAACCTGGATTTTTATCGGCGCCGTCTGCACCGATCTCCACCAAGTTTCTGCACCCTGACTCGCCACTCCAGCGGCCCACCCACGCACGGAACTCCCGCGTACGCACCGGGGAGTTACGAGGACGGCGCATCAAGCACGGGACAAGTAACGGCTCCAGAGACCGCCATCATCCCCCGCCGCTGCTCACAGAACCTTCAGGGCTGCTCGTTCACCTGAAGCAAGCACGCAGCTCGCCACTGGATTTTTTAATGGTCTCAGCCACGGCACAAAGGGATTTCAGCCGTCAGCTGTTCCCGGGGGCTTTGGGGTTGCTCCTGCACCTAAAGCCAACATGCCAGTCCCTCTGCTTTTGTTTATTTTTTTTCTTACAGCCGCTCCTGCTTTTCTTCATGGCCACGAGAGGAGTCAGAGACTAATTTTTCTTCTTGTGATCTCCGCACGCGCAACGGGACAGCCCCTCGACGTCGCGGAGCAGCAAGCAATTTTTGCGCGGCTCAGGACGATTTTACAGCCCCTGCCGGCACTTACTACCCCTGCCCTCCCTCCCCCTCCGCCTGCAGCAAGCTTCTCCCACAGCTCGCTCACACAGATGGATTATCGAGGTCTCGGCCCCCTGCCGCGCCCTCTGGGGGGGAGCGTGTGGCGGTTCGGTTAACCCCCACAACAGACTAAGGACAGACAACTCGCTACTCCTGGTTTTTTCCGCTACACTACTGAGACGTAATGTGCCATTCATGCCTTGTGATGTTAATGTTGCCTCTCATGCATTGTGTTCATGCGTCCTGTCCTTACTGTGACCTAGAGACTCAGATCAATATGTAGATGTGCCTGTTAACCTCTTTGTTCTGCACCTGGAGCAGAGTCTAGCAAATCTGCCTATTGTGATGTATGTCTCACAAATGCAAATATCTCATGCCTGTTCTGCAGTCCCTTTGATCAGACCAACTGCTGTGACACTGCCTTGATGTATTGTTTGAGTTGGGTATAAATACTGCACAGGTTCTGTAACACTTCCTCTCACTCTCAATCTGACTTCAACCCTGCTGCAGGACACAGACTTTGTGTCCCTTCTCTGAGAGCCATGGGCTCGCTCTCGGCGCTCATGCACGGCGCCGGGAGCGGAGCTCGTGACGGTGGTATGATATAATAAAACTCTACTTAAAACCTTCCAACAACGCCGCTTTATTTCATGCCGCCGCACCCCCTACAGTTTTAGTGTACACATCAGTTAGAGCTTGAATGCAGTACTTAACCTCAGATTTGTCAGTGGATGGAAAGGAGCATGGCAACGTAGGTGCTAACGCTTCAATGCTTAATCCAGACTCGAACTCTACAATATGACTTTTGTCAAAGTCAGATGAGTTATCATTAATGGTAAGCACCCTACGAATAGTGCCATGTTGCTCTAGAAACTCAAAAATGTCTGTGTCTTTCTCTTTATCAACAACACCACTGACAATGACTGCATTAGGTATTTTGACACCATGTTTTTCCACAAAATCCATTTTGGCAGTATATCAACTGTTTAGTCAGGGGTCAAAACAGAATTCACATCTGTTGTGCAACACTCCAGGCTCCTGGCTGTGCTCGCCAAATTTTTGTTACCCTGTGTCCCTGTGACACTTACTTGTCTTGCCAAATTTTGTAACAATATACCACTGTAACAATAGTATACACAGGGTGGTACAATACTTGCGGGGTATTTGGGGGTAACACCCACTAACACCTGCGCTCGCCAGATTTTTGTGTGTAACCCTTACTAACACCCACTCACCCTACTCACTTTAGGTGTAGTACCCTTTTGGTAGTGTTGTGTTATGGCAATGTATTTACCTTAACTTTACTACCTGAGGGAAAAGGGATAATTGGGCCAGGTCAGACCTACTCTGGGTTCGTAGGAGCCTGGGAGGTGCAACAGATGACACACACACACGGTGTATGGAACTTGCAACTATGTATATTATTTACAATTATGTACACATAAATAAATACACAGTGTGATAAAATAGAAAAAAATAATCCATAAACTCAAACTTATATTTACAAAATTCACAGTCCTTTTTTTTGTCCTTTCCAGGTGACTAGTGGAGTCACCTTTAGCAGTTTCTAGGACTCGGGCTTCGGCTCGCCATCCAGATCTGGAGATCCACGCTCTGGTCAAACCAGTCCAAAGGAAAAAAAAAAAAGAAAAGAACCTGACCTATAAAATAGGTCAGAACACAAAGAGCTTAGTCTATATCCAAGTCAATTTCCCCAAATCAACAAATGTGCATAAAACAAACACATCTACCATTCAAAATCATCAACATGGTGCTACAACGATGAGTAAAGTGCATTTGGAACACTTGACATCACAGGACATTTGTGCAGTGTGCTGCACCAAGCTAACATCACATCTAGCACAACAATTTATCAAAATTTTGCACTTTAAACACACATAGACCACAGATTCATCATTCATCATCAAGTAGCAATCAAGGGCAAGGGAACTGGGACCTTTGCTAACGTTACAGCTTTGAAAAATAGCTTTTTCTGATGAAAAAACTAGCCGAATTTAGCATCGGCGGCTAGCGTTTTTAAGCTAGCGGTTAGCATCCACATACACAATGAATAGATAGCACTCACCATGCCAAGTGGCTCGTGCTTCAATGGAGTTCCCGCGCTCGACGGCGTTGACAACCTTTGGATCCCAGTCTTAAAATTTAATAGACGGGGCATTAGAATTTGGCAATACCGCAATGTTTCATTTCTCATTTTGTTTTAGGCTTACCAATTTCAAGGGTTTTATCCAGGCAAAGCCTGCTACCACCTCGCTAGCGTCGCCATATCACCAAGGACCGTCTCTCTCTCTGGTCTGTGTCTTTCGTCGTCTGGCGTGACTGAGCCAAAAATGCAAGTCATCCCAGACCCAGGGAGAAAGCGCTTAACCCATTGGGTGGCGTGACCCAGCAACGGCGCAGCCATTGGTTACTCGAAATATCAACACACAACACTAGGAACTTTATCAGAACCTTCTAGAAAATGTTCCTACTATTTATGAATATATATTTATTTAAATATTCATATTCGAATTATGCATTCCCATTGTGAAATGGGTGTTTTTCTTTTCTAAAAGCGGTATCGATATTTATAATTTAATTCACGTTAAACTATCTACTCCCATTGTGAAATGAATGTCCCCCCTTCTTCTTAAAGCGGTATCGACATTTATAATTCCATCCACGTTTTTTAACACTGGGTTACACCTGCATTCCCAGTGGTCCAACCACTGCTGTCATGAGGGTGTCTATTGGCGATGGCAGTCTCCAGCAAGGCAGTGTCACATCTGGCAGCTGCTGGTCCCCCGATGGCTCCGTCCCAAGGTGCTCCAGTTGATCCATGGGTCAGTGGGGGTGGGCCACTTTGGAGTGAAGAAGACCCTGCAGCTTCTTCGGGTCCAGTTCTACTGGCCGGGGTGTTGTCGGGATGTGAAGCTCCATGTCCATTGCTGTGACACCTGCACGGCTCAGAAAGGACCGACTCAGCAATCCCACACCCCCTTGCAGCAGTATGAGGTTGACAGCAAACCGGGGTTGGATTATTTGCTTCGCTCGAGAGAACGTCTGCATATAGTATATGAATTAGCTCGGGAGACCCTGGTAGCAGTGGGAAGTTGACAGAAGCGAGCATACGACTCCCGCTGCCAGGGGAGGGACTTTGCTGGACTTTTCCTGTCCGGAGCGGAAAAAGGGACTGTCACCAAAGCTGGCGAGCCACTGATCGGGACCGTGCATGCTGGTCACTGACAATGGCGACCGCCCCGATGCCTGGACGGATTTGTATTGGACTTTTGAGTTGGACTTATTATTCTGGGGACAGAAACTTGTCCAGGGGGGACAGTTTGTAATGTCGGGACTGTGAGAAAGGGGTGGGGATCCTCCTGGCATGCTTTGCGCCGCAGAGGATTCAAAGACTGCTGTTATCCGTGTGTTCTAAGCATTATTGTTCTGCCATTATAACTGTTATAAGACCAGTTGCAATAGTGTTGTTTTCCCGTGTGTGACAGATTATGTGTCTGTGTCACCATGAGTGAGAGGAACGTCTGTGTGAATGACCTCCCCTCTGTTCTGTGTAATGAGCCAGTGGAGAATAAATGCCTATACGTCACAAATCCTTTCTTATTATTTGTGTGAACCCTTGACACGTCACAATATCTTTCTTAAATCGTTAAGCCTTAGGAAGCAAACTGTTTCTATTTTTTATTTATTATTTTACTTCATGCATCCTTGTATCTGGTGACATATATAAACGTCAGATCTGTGACATTCATACAAGTGAAAACATACCTGGTGCTGTTGCATCTGTACCGCCGATCACATGAACAGTCCTTTATAGCTTTCAATGCATGATTTACACATTGCTGTTGAAGCCACAGATTTAGCTGTGCTTATTTGTGAGGAGCCTCACACCACGAACAGCAGCAAGTACCAGATCTACATAAAAACATTCAAAAATATAAAAACTACAAGTGCTGAAATTATCTGCCACTTGAGTGCAAAACAGGTATGTGGACTATACATTAAAACGAATTTGAAACACTTTTAAAAATGCTATTTTAAATGCCCCACCACTCCACTCCTGCAGAGTGATTTATCGCTACTTCAGCTGAAACCGGAAGTTGCCCCCATAATCGTTTCTACCGCAGCGCCCTGAGGAATAAGGTGGATAGAACTGTTTACTTAATGTAGAACTGTTTACTTAATAATGTCTGTAAGGCTGTATAGATGGTTCTTGACTAGGACCACCTGTTGTCTTTTTTGTCTGACAAGAAATAAAAAAAATAAAATAAATAACAGCCCTGCAAGTACACTTTGATCACTTGTTGCTGTGAATCTGAAACAACTCTGGTAGGATACGTCATATCCTGTGGGCGTGGGTCTATATCAAGTTACAAGGAGAAAAGATTACGAAAGGACCGTCCATACCTTTGATCTCTGCTGAACCTTTCAGTGTGGTAGCTACACTAAGCCAAACATGAAGTTGAGAGTCAAGCAGACTTTCTGCTTTCTAATGTCTTTTCTGTTATGGCTTTGCTGCAGACCCAAATGGTAAGTAAGAGAAAGTAATACTTTGCAAACTCATAACAAACAATAATATATATGTCCATCTTAAAGTGTTATGTTTTTAATCTCTTGAGAAATAATAATGATCATGATGATGACAAGTCACATCTTTTCAGTTTAACAGACTATACGACTTAGAATTTGTTTCTGCACACTATGTGTATCACTCTATAAAAGCAAGAAATCTGTGTGTGTGTGTGTCTGTCACGTTCGCAGGACATCATAGGACAGCCTATGATCTCTTCCTGAATATTATAGGGCGTCCTATGAACTCAGGCATTGTAGGACCACATAGACAAATGTGTCTTTATGACAGTGCTTCTCAATTATTTTCTGTTACGCCCCCCCCAGGAAGAAGAAAATATTTCGTGACCCCCCACTCTCCGCCGCGACTATAAATAGTATCATTTGTCTATAAAATTGTTATAAGTACACCTCTGCATACCATTGTATCCTTATTAACATTAAAGAAAACAAAAAAAGAAAAAAGAAAGAAATATAGATCAACTTACACTTTATTAACATTGTTTTTTAGTCTGTAACAGAAAAGATTTAAAGTGCATCAATTTGCCTGAAATTCAAAAAAAAAATTAAATCCTTATTTAAACTATAAACATTTTTTGACATATTTACAAAAAAGTAGATCCTCACACAGGGAGTTTGTCATGTCAAAACGTACATAAGCAATAAACAAAGTCTTTGTTGCTGTCAGTTGCTTCATCGAATTGTCAGGCAAAATGTTTGTCTTTGAGTTTATCTACCAGCTGTTCTTGAACATCGTTAGCAATGTCATTTATACGTCTGGCGACAGTGTCATTGGACAGAGGGATAGTTTTTAATTTTTGCAGCACTTGTGTCATCCAGCATGACAGAGACCATGTCTAATGCTGCAGGCAGTATCAGCTCCTCTGCTATGGTGTGAGTTTTTTGCACTGAGCAATTTGGCACGCCACCTTATATGATGCTAACAGTGCTCACTGGTTTACTGAAGTAGCATTCACAAAGCAGGATGATTGTTGGCAATATTCGGCACGTTTTCGCTGAAAAAACTCAAGCGGCTTTTCAGCATGATTGGGGTGTAATGTCTTTAAGTGACGCCTTAATTTATTTGGCTTCATGCTGTCTGCTGCCAACATTTTGAGACACAGTAAACACACCTGTCTTACCTCGTCTCCCACCGTAGTCACAGTTAAGCCAAGCGCTACATACGCTTCGCCATATTTCCTCCTCTTAGCTTTCGGACGACTTTCGTTTGTCTCATTATCTCCGTCTCTCTCCGCCTTTCTTTTCATCCCTGTTAAATATTTTTCAATAGTGTCTCTTGAGTGTTTGTTCACTGCACTTCATATCTCCTGCTCTGTGCTGTGTGTGCGCATGCTTGGTGCAAAAAAACCCTACACCATAGAGCTAATACTCCCTGTGTACATTGACAATGAGAGCGCCACTGCCACCTACTGTAGTGGCTGTGCAATTACATTTTATTCTAGTACGGCAAAAAAAAGCATGTTCCCCGGGGTCACACGCGCCCCCCCTGGCATTGCACCACACCCCTCTTCCCTACTATTTGAGAAGGACTGCTTTATGATGTCATATAGACCATGTGTCGTTGAACTCAGGCATCATAGGACACACAGACAAATGTGTCTTTATGATGTCATATCAGGTCACCAGTTGCTCCTGGTGGCCTGGTTAGCGCCTGTGTGTATGGCAGCTCTTCCGCCATCAGTGTGTGAATGTTTGTGTCAATGGGTGGATTGCAGGATCTGTAAAGCGCTTTGTTCATCCTAGATGAGAAGAAAAGTGTTATATAAGTGAACACCATTTACCATTTACCATATAGACCATGTGTCTTTGAACTCAGGCATCATAGGACACATAGACAAATATAGACGATGAACTCAGGCATCATAGGATGACTCGCGATGCCTATATGACAGCACATAGACAAATGTGTCTTTATGATGTCATATACATCAAGGCTGACTTCATGTCTTTATGATGTCACATACAGTAAGTCCGTGCCGGAAAGCTTCTTTTTTGCTCAGATCTATTTTCATGATCTTGTCCATGAACTGGAATTATGATGCACCTATCCCTCAACCAGTGGTCTCGAAGAAGAAGAGATGAGACGAGATTCAACTTTATTGTCATTACACATGTATGAATACAAGGTAACGAAGGAAGAAGAAGAGGAAGAAGAGGAAGAGGAAGAAGAAGAGGAAGAAGAAGAAGAAGAGGAAGAAGAAGAAGAAGAGGAAGAAGAAGAACTACTGGATGGACCCACCGGCCTACAAATGTGTAAAATGCCAAGCAAAGCGCTGATTTTCTCTGGGTGCTCCGGTTTCTACGGGCATGCACAGGCCTTCCTGAACAGGGTTGAAAGCCACTTTTTCAGGATTGTGCCCATGAACTGAAATTACGATGCACCTATCCCTCAACCAATGGTCTGAACGAAGAAGAAGACCCACCAGATGGAGAGCAATAGAATGAGGAGAACTACTGCATGACAGAAAGGATGCCGTGAATATGAAACACCTCAGGTTCCACCAGTACGCCGCAGGCATGACTGTGAGCATCACAGCCATCTGAGACAGGAGGAGACCCTTCAGTGGTCTGAACGAAGAAGACCCACCAGATGATGTCTATATGACAGCACATAGGCAGAGCACATGACTCCCTACAAGACATATATATAGACACAAGTAAGCAACATAACGCAGAACAGTGACAGGTAGGAGAAGAAGTAACATCCATCCATCCATCCATCCATCCATCCATCCATCTTCTCCCACTTAATCCTTTTTGGGTCGCGAAGCAGGGGCAAACAGCCCCAGAAGGCAGGGCATTTATTTGTGTGATTTTTATGTTTTGCTGCATACAAAAGCCATCACATGTGATTGCCACTTAGTGCTGTGTTGCTATACTAACTGTCCTGTAACTGGCAAGAATTCTGTTCCAGTGCATCCCCTCTACGGGCATGCACGGGTTTCTATGGGCATGCACGGATATGCACTAGTTATTATAATTCAGCCAAAAGTTCGGTGGTCTCAGGTTGCTTGCATGAATGGTATCAAACATATTGGTGCATAACATATTTTTATAGAAACATTTTTGTAACTTTGAAATGAGGATATCTTCTGTGTGGTTTTCAGATAAACTTTTCATTACAGTACTCACAAAATTTTATTTTATTGCTCACAGTCAAAGTATCATTTTCCCTTATAATCAATCTGCCAGTAAATGTACCCCCCCCCCCATTCTAATATCATGAATTTTAATTTTGGCCTTTACACACACCAAGGCAATTTGTGTGACAATGTGTTGTTGATTATATGGTATTATATTTGATGCATGATATTACAGATTATATTATATGGTATTAATTATATGGTAATATAATGATCAAAAGCAGAGTGGTGGCCTAGTTGGTAGAGCATGCACCTCACAACCGGGTAGCCGCAGTTCAAATCCCGGCCGTGTCATACCAAAGACCATATAAAAATGGTACTTTCCGCCTTCTAGCTTGGTGCTCAGCATAATAGAACAGGGAAAGGAAAGTTACGCACAGAGCTACCAGAGGACTGACCCCCCCCACACACACTGTAGCTTTCACTACTTACAGTGGCTGTGTGGCCTAGGGTCAGTGAAACGGAGATAGGTGCTTCCCCTATACACCATATGGTATCCCACATGCTGTGGAAGGGAATTAATTAATGATCAAAACTGAAGGTTGAATAAGTATATCCATAATAAAACATCAGGTGCCTCTGATATATTTTCTGCAGCATTGCTAATTTCATTATCAAAATAGCCAGAGCTTTGATACATTGTGCCTTAAATACAACATATCAATTAAAACAACACAACTTAATGGTCGTGTGTCATTAGTGTTATCGTACTGATGCACCTGTTCTCTCTGGCTATAAGCAGAGGTACCTCTTACCTTTATGCACATTATGTTCAGAGGTGAAAGATAAAGCCTCGATCAAGGAGTGCCAAGGTTCAAAAGCAAACAACTTTCAGTAGGTCAGGCTGTAAATGTTAATAACTCAAACTTTGCTGTGCACAGACACATCGGAAAAAAATAAAACACTATTCAGGTACCTTTTTTCTTCTTCCTGGGCAGAAGGTGTTATTTCCCACTTCCTTCCATCCATCCATCTTCTACTGCTTTTCCGGAGGTCCGGGTCGCGGAGGCAGCAGTTCAAGCAGAGAAGCCCAGACTTCCCTCTCCCCAGCCACCTGCTCCAGCTCTTCAGAGAGGATACCAAGGCGTTCCCAGACCAGCTGGGAGACATAGTCTCTCCACCGAGTCCTGGGTCTGCCCCGGGGTCTCCTCCCAGTGGGACGTGCCTGAAACACCTCAAGTGGGAGGCGTCAAGGAGGCATCCTAATCAGATGCCCATACCACCTCAACTGACTCCTTTCAATGTGGAGGAGCAGTCCCACAGACCCACTTCCTTATGCCTAAAATAAATGGAAATGTCACCAGAGAATGGCTATTTTCTATACTTCTATACCATAAACAATTAAGAAGTAACACACAGAAACAATTGTATAGCATTGTGTAATCAGTAGGTAAACCAGAGTATCCAAAGTAACTAAAGTACAGGCCGAGGGTTAACTCAAGCCCCCTACTCCCCAGACCCTGTCCAGTATGAGCAGGGTCAGATTAAGGAGGGTGGAGGCCCCTGGGCTAGAAAGCATCTTTGGGCCCCCCTCACATTAAATGTGGTGGACACTGGCTACATGAGCCCTGCACAAATCAACCTCAGGTTCTCAGAGTTACAGTAAAGGACTCCAACATAGTCTTAAATTTGAATGAGTCACTAAAACTAAAAGTGGACCAATGTGCAGAGTTGAAAAGCCTAACCACTTGGAACATTTGTCTACTTGGGGACCTGGGCTACTATCCTAGGAAGGCCTCGCTTTAATCCGACCCAGTCCTGAGTACGGGTGAAACAAATTGAAAGGATGGATCAGCAACTATAAGTATTTATCACTGTATAATATTGTGACTACAGAATGAAGTTTAAATGCTTTGGCTCTCCTTTTACAGCACCTGAAGTCCACACAAAGCTGGGGAGCCTGAGAGGTGAGTATGTGAGCGTAAAGGGGAAGGAAACTGGAGTTCATGCATTCCTGGGCGTCCCATTTGCCAAACCACCTGTTGGTCCTTCATTGAGACTGACTGCACCTCAGCCTGTAGAAGGATGGGAAGGAGTGAGAGATGCCACCAAGCAGCCTCACATGTAAGATGTTTTTATTTCAATTGTTCTGTCAGACAGCTAGGTGAGCAGAACAGAAATCTGCTGCCCTTATTGTGCCAAAACAGATTTACTTTGCCAAAAGGAGCTTTATACAGTACTTATCTATGTACTGTATATTGTTGTAAACTCCTCTTGTAATAATGTTTAATACTTTATTTAAATTATTTTACCCATGAAGGACCCGACAGGATGGGGAATGGGGAAAGGAAGTGTGGGGAGGGGGGAAAGAAAAGGGAGAGGAATAGGCAAAAAAGACAAACAAACCAACAACTAAAACAAAAAGAAGACAGACTGCTTCTTCCACCGAAGAAGTCTCAACACGAGTCTGGTATCCGCACCTGTTAAAGGGGAGACATTTGTATGCGTGTGTTTGTGTGCGTGTATATGAGAGCGTGCGCAAAATAAGTGTGTGCATGTGAGTGGTTTGTCAGTAAACATACGAGGAGGTCGGCCAGCCATAGCAAACCCCGAGCAGGCAGGGCAGCGCCACCAATCCCCACAGGGCACAAGAAGCCCCAGCAAAGCCAGGCATCCGCCCCAGGAGGGACGGCCGAGGGAGGCCAGGTTGCCAGATGGCTTGTGCGGCGGGCCCACACCCCTGAGCCTGCCAACCCCCCACCCCCCCAGTGGGGCCAACACCAGCCCAAAGGCCCCAGGCGCTGGGAGGCCAGCACCCCCACCCCCCGGGCCGGACACCAGCCTGTGCCCCCCACGCGAGCCCCCCAGGCACCCCCACAATGAGCCCGATCCCCCCCCCCCCAGTGCCACCGCTGCACACCCTGGGGACCCACACACCCAAAGAAGCCCCCCTGTCCAGGGGAGCCCACGTAACCAAGAGGCACTACCCCCTCAATCCAGCACCTCCTGACTAGCAGACACACCCATTCCTACACATTCACACCCTCATGCTCTCATACGCACCCACATGCACTCACTCACTCTTGCTCACCCACTGCCCCACAGAATCCTACGCTCGCACTCCTGGACCCACCCATTGTCTCTCACTCCTGTACCCGCACAATCTCGCTCCCGCTTGCCCTCAGGTTCACCCACAGTCACTCACGTTCACCCATACACGCACTTTCACTCATACTCCAACCTACTCACATTCATTGTGCTCTCCCCCCACCCTCATTCACACTTATTACTTAGGGCGACCGTGATGCAGATGCATCGAGCATGAATGCACAACAGCACCTGGCAGTGGTCAGGGAGGCTGCTGGCACAAGCCAGCAGCCACCTCCCCCACAACCCACTCCAGTGCAGTCACAGAAGCAGACTCCCACCCCCAGCGCCCACCCGAGTAACTTATCAGTGGACCACCGCAGGCGCTCCGAGATGCCACCTGACACGCAAAGCGCCACACAAAACCAACCCATCATCACCATCTCCACTCATCACTCCCTCACTCTTGCTTACTCTCTTGTTCAATCACTCTCTCACTCCCTTGCACATATCTATTCATTTGGATTCACCCAAGGATTTTGACAAAATGAAGGGTCACAGGCCCCCCGCCAGGCCCCCGGCAAAAGGAGAGCAACAGGGGTGGGGGAAGACCCCCCCCCCCCTTGCACAAATCAGGATGGGTGTGTGTCAGTTGTGTGATGTGATTGTGTGTAGGTGTGTGAACCACTATTGTACAGTTAAAATGGTTGGAGCACCACTAGCCACTGCAATAGGCAGTGGGACCCCCATCCGCCCAAGCCCTCAGTGTCTAAATTGTAATTAAAATTGAGGTGAGGGCAGCCCCACTGCGCAGCAGAGGTATCCCCTTCACCAACACAGTGCGGCACACCCCCACCCCAAAACCCTAAGTGTATCCAAGAAAATGTATGTTCCACCCAGAATCAGGGGAAGGGAGGGGTGGGAAATAAAACTGGGAGGGAGCCCGTCCCCCCCAGAAGCCAGCTTGTAAACTGGTTCAGGAGGCCACCCACTGCCTCCAAATCCCAACCCAGGGTGAGGGCCGCCATGCTGAGCAGCACAGGACCCACCAGCATCGTGCCCTGGCACTCCCAGCACCACCAACATGATGGAGCAGCCATACCCACTCCTACTCATCTTGCATGCACAAACATGCACAACAACAATAGTCACAATAGCGAACAATGGGCCAGACCCATACGGTGCCCCGCACACCAAGCGATACCCCCCGAGCGCCCACCGCAAGCCCACCAACCACCCACCCCAGACACACACCGACATCAGCAGGCCACCCTGCAGCCACAGCCACTCCGGAGCAAACTGACGGCAACACGGCCGCCAACCCACACCAAGGCCCCCCCAACCACCCTCGAGCACCCACACACATCTGGCACCAAAGACACCAGAGGCAATGCGACAAAGCGCCCCGCCCTGTGACACAACGGCAGGATATCCGGGACAAGCAGGCCTCGAATTGCCAACCCCCAGGCCACTAGATGGTCTGCCCCACCCCCACCACCCAACGAGGTTCCCCCACCCACACACACATCCTCCAACCCGGCATATCCAACCACAGGTATCTGCACCCGTACAGCCCCCCCCCCCCCCATATGGACACACACACACAGGTATCTGCACATATGCCCACCTACACCCACACACAGCCCCGCATGCCCACACACAACACATACGCGCACGCACCCACATCCTCACCCATACACACATATGCACCCACTCACACCCACACTCATGCGCACCTGGATGCGCACACACTCACACACATACACACACACACACACACACACACACGCACACCGGCAGGCCCCGGAGGACGGGGAGGGCGACCCTCCCCAGGATGCAGGCACCAGTCCCAGAGCGCCGCCAGGGCCCCAGGGAGGGCATGACCCCGCTGCTCAAGGACACACCGGGGCTGGCTTGCACCACCGGTGCACACCTGACCACAACCCAGAGGGGGAACCCCCCCGCCCAGCACCAGGAGCCCAGGGCCAGACCCGGCCCCACCCGGGAGGCAAGGCCACCTGCCCCGGGGCCATGCCCCGCCCCCTCACAGCCCCCCTCCCCAGACACACAGCCACCCCGGAACAGGCTCCCCGGACACCGACCCCAGTGGGTCACGGAAACCCCTCGTGGTCAGGGCGCAGCCAGCTGCCAGAGGCACCAAGGAGCCACCCCACAGGTTATACAATTAATAACCGGGGACCAGAGAGAATTGAATTCAGCCAGCTGGTTATGTGAGGAGGCAGATATTATCTCCAGGCTAATATAATCTAATAGTAGGTTATCATAGTGGGTCATGCATAAATCATTTCTTGATTTTCAGTTCATGAGGATAGTTTTCTTTGCGATGCATAATGTAGTGAGAACCATGTGTGACATCCTTGCCTCTATATTTATTTCACTTAAATCACCTAATATGCAAAGTGTGGGTGAGTATGGGATACGACACCCAAGCCATGTAAGATGTGTGTGCTCAAGATTTTCCTGTCACACGAGAAGGAATTATTTCCAGTATCTTTTGATAATAATGTCTCTGTTTTAGGTGCATCCAGCATGTAAAGGCCGTTCAGATGATGTTTGAGAAACTTAGTGAATGGAAAGTAGAGTTGCCAGAAATCTCAGAAGACTGTCTTTACCTCAACATTTACACTCCAGCAAGCAGAGCTCATGATGCTAAGCTTCCGGTAAGAACCGTTTGTAGGATCTGAGTTATGGTGCTCAGTTATGGTGATCAAGGATCAATGTGCACTTTTTTCAAATACAGGCCAAACAGACTTACTTTTGAAACTTTTAACAATTATTGTTAAAAAATGATAGAAAATTCCATCCATCCATCCATCTTCTTCTGCTTAATCCTTTTCAGGTTACAGGGGGCTGGAGCCTATCCCAGCATCTATGGGCGAAAGGCAGGGTACACCTTGGACAGATCGCCAGTCCATCACAGGGCCAACACAGAAAGACAGACAACCATTCACTCTCACAGTTATACCTAAGGACAATTTAGAACCCCAAGTTTGATGCCAATTAACTTAACTTGCATGTTTTTGGCATGTGGGAGGAAACCGGAGAAATCCTGGAGTAAACCCACGCAGACACAGGGAGAACATGCAAACTCCACACAGATCGCTGTTGGTCGGGGGCTGGGATCAAACTCAGGATCCCCCGGCCAAGGGTGAGTTGCTGTGCTGCTGCAGTGCTTTTGCATGTTCTCCCCGTGTCTGCGTGGGTTTACTCCGGGATTTCTCCGGTTTCCTCCCACATGCCAAAAACATGCACGTTAGGTTAACTGGCATCAAAACTGGGGATTCTAAATTGTCCTTAGTTATGACTGTGAGAGTGAATGGTTGTCTGTCTCTCTGTGTTGGCCCTGCGATGGACTGGCAATCTGTCCAGGGTGTACCCTGCCTCTTGCCCAAAGATGCTGGGATAGGCTCCAGCCCCCCCGCGACCTGAAAAGGATTAAGCGGAAGAAGAAGATGAATGTTACACTTAAATGCTTCAGATCATCAATCAAATTTAAATATTAGACAAAGATAACACAAGTAAACACAAAATGCAGTTCTTAAATGAAGGCGTTTATTATTAAGGATAAAAAAAAATCCAAACCTACATGACCAGCATGACCATGGGCAGCACGTTGGTGCAGTGGTTAGCACTGTTGCCTAACAGCTAGAAGGTTCCATGTTTGAATCCTGAGGCTGGCAGGGGTAGGAACCTTTCTGTGTGGAGTTTGCATGTTCTCCCTGTGCTGCATGGGTCTATTCCGGGGGCTCCGGTTTCCTCCCACAATCCAAAGACATGCATGTTAGGTTAATTGGTTGTTCTAAATTGTCCCTGGATATCTGTCTCCTGTAGGCCCTTAGAATAGAGGGTTAGTACTAGTGAAGCGCTTTGAGTGGTCTTTGAGACTAGAAAAGCGCTATATAAGTGCAGGTCCTTATCCCTTATCTCTGACCCTGTGTGAAAAAGTGACCCCGCCCCCCCATCCTTCCATTAAAACATAAATTAACTGTGGTTTATCACATCTTTGGAATACTGAGTTCAGTTTCTCTAGCCACACCAAGGCCTGATTACTGCCACACTTGTTCTCAATCAAGAAATCACTAAAATAGGACCTGCCTGACAAAGTGAAGTAGACCAAAAGATCCTCAAAAATTAGACATCAAGTAATTGAGATCTATCTGTCTAGAAAAGTTTATAAAGCCATTTCTAAAGCTTTGGGACTCCAGTGAACCATAGTGAAAGCCATTATTCACAAATGGCGAAAACATGGAACAGTGGTGAACCTTCCCAGGAGTGGCCGGCTGACCAAAATTACCCCAAGAGCGCAGTGCCGACTCATCCAAGAGGTCACAAAAGACCCCACAACAACATCTAAAGAACTGCAGGCCTCACTTGTCTCAGTTAAGGTCAATAAGAAAGAGATTGGGCAAAAATGGCCTGCATGGCAGAATTCCAAGACAAAATTCACTGCTGAGCAAAAAGGACATAAAGGCTCATTTCAGTTTTTCCAGAAAACACCTTGATGATCCCCAAGACTTTGGGGAAAATACTCTGTGGACTGACAAGACAAAAGCTGAACTTTTTGGAAGGTGCATGTTTCATTACATCTTTCTTTGAGGTGGGTCGAATAAACCCTGTACTGTGTGCTGTCATATACAGACCACCCAAATATAAAAAGGACTTTTTAAATGACTTTGCCATTTTCTTAGCTGGTATTTTTACAAATTATGCTCGTGTTCTTATCGTTGGAGATTTTAACATACATCTGTGTTGTCCTGATAAGCCGCTGGTGAAAGACTTTTTAAATCTCATTGATTCTCTAAATCTGGTGCAGTCCGTGACTGGTGGTGCTACTCACGAGCACGGACACACGTTAGATCTTGTCCTCTCGTATGGCCTGTCTGTTTTTAATTTAGAAATCTGTGACACTGTATTGTCCAACCATATGCCTGTATTATTTGAGGCTGATCTGTCACGCACTGCAGCTAAAACTCGCACTCCTGCTCAGCAATGCCGGGTTTTTAACCCTTCCACTGCCGGTCGGTTCTCCGCTGCCTTTGACCACCTCTGTGTCCCTCCCGGCTCCATCTCATCTGTGGAGGAACTCAGCTCCTGGTTTCACTCCTCCTGCCAAACCATCTTGGACTCTGTGGCTCCACTGAAAACCAAGCAGCCTTGATCCAAACCTAAGCCGTGGTTCAATGACAGAACTCATGCAGTCAGACAGGAGTGCTGCAGAGCTGAACGCAGATGGAAGAAGGACAAACTGCAGGTGTCACTGCAGATTTTAAAAGACTGCTGGCGTCAGTATCGAAATACTGTCAAGGAGGAAAAAAGCAAATATTTTGCTAATATTGTTTTATCTCATTGTCATAATCAACGTGTTTTATTTAACACTATTGACTCTGTTCTTCATACCCCACAGACTGACTGGAGGCCTTCTCTGAGTGTATGCAATAATTTTATGAACTTTTTTATTGATAAGGTGGCCACCACCAGGGCTCTCATCTCAGCTCCTGCCACTGATCCCTCTGTCTCTGTCCCTTGTTCTGCTGTTTTTAATCAGTTTGAACATGTGACTCTGTCATTTTTAGAGGATGTGGTTACCCACATTAAGCCCTCAGGGTCTCCCTGTGATGCTGTCCCTCCTAGACTTTTTAAAGAGGTGCTTCCCAGTATAGGCCAGTCAGTTCTCGCCATCTTGAACTGCAGCCTGTCATCTGGTGTGGTTCCTGCAAATTTTAAACATGCAGTAGTAAAGCCCTTGATTAAGAAACCTGGTCTCGATCATACCATGTTGGCAAATTTTAGGCCTATTTCCAAGCTGCCATTTCTCTCAAAAATTTTAGAGAAAATTGTCTATATGCAGCTGAAATGTTTTCTGGATGAACACAGTATTGGAGATTTTTCAATCTGGTTTCAAAGCTCTTCATAGCACAGAGACAGCCTTGTTAAGAGTTTTTAAACGACATTCTCTTGGCATGTAATTCAGGTGAATATGCTGTTCTTGTGCTGCTTGATTTAACTGCTGCCTTTGACACAGTGGACCATCATGTTTTAATTTCCCATTTTCAGCACCTAGTGGGCATTTGTGGCACTGCTCTCAACTGGTTTAGATCCTATCTGTCAGACAGGACTTTTAAAGTTAGCATGTCTGGATTTGAATCCTCTTCTGCTCCTCTTCCTTACGGGGTCCCACAGGGGTCAATTCTAGGGCCCATGCTTTTTTCTCTGTACATGCTTCCACTGGGTTTCATTTTTAAAAAGCATGATATCTCTTTCCACCTGTATTCTGATGACTGTCAGATTTATGTCCCTCTAAAACAAAAAGCTGCCTCATCAGTAAACTCACTCCTGGCATGCATTGAAGACATAAAGTCTTGGATGGCCCTAAACTTCCTAAATTTTAATGATAAGAAGACCGAAGTGATGGTGTTTGGACCTAGTTGCCCCTGTGAGTCCCTTCCTGTATACTTGGCCCCCCTTACTCCTGATGTTAAATCCACAGCTAGGAACCTTGGTTTTATCATGGACAATGATTTTAAATTAGACACGCAGATTCGTTCTGTGGTAAAATCCAGCTTCTTTCATCTAAGGCGTTTAGCAAAAGTAAAACCCATTCTCTCTAGACCACACTTGGAAACAGTAATCCATGCTTTTATTTCATCTCGGCTGGATTACTGTAACGCACTTTACGCCGGTGTCAGCCAGTCATCTCTTTCCCATCTGCAGCTGGTTCAAAACACCGCTGCTCGTCTTTTAACAGGTACACGTGGAAGAGATCACATCACACCCATCTTAGCTTCACTCCACTGGCTGCCCGTGTATTTTAGAGTTCATTTTAAAATTCTTTTATTTGTTTTTAAATCCTTGAATGGTCTTGCTCCACCTTACCTCTCTGAGCTTCTGCATCCCTACGCCCCCACCCGGTCCCTTAGGTCAGCTGAACAGCTGCTTTTGGAGGTACCAAAGGTGAGGCGCAAGCTCAGAGGCGACAGAGCCTTTTCGATCATGGCCCCCAGGTTATGGAATGATTTACCCCTGGACATTGAACAAGCACCTTCACTGTCCATTTTTAAAACACGTCTTAAAACACATTTTTACTCCCTGGCCTTCGACCCAGTATGAAACATTGATTTTATTGAATGAAATAGATTTTTATTTATTTTACTTTTTATTTTAATTATGAATTTTTATTTTTTTTTTTTTTTACTGTGGTTCTTGTGTTAGCGCCCTTTGTGTTAGTGCCCTGCTTTTATGTTCTCTTGCTGTACAGCACTTTGTGTAGTGAGTGTTGCTTTTAAAGTGCTTTATAAATAAAGTTGATTGATTGATTGGTGAAAAAGTAACACAGCATTTTAGAAAAGGAACATCATACCAACAGGAAAATATGGTGGTGGTAGTGTGATGGTCTGGGGCTGTTTTGCTGCTTCAGGACCTGGAAGACTTGCTGTGGTAAATGGAACAATGAATTCTGCTGTCTACCAAAAAATCCTGAAGGAAAATGTCCGGCCATCTGTTCGTGACCTCAAGCCGAAGCACATTGTGTTCTGCAGCAGGACAATGATCCAAAACACACCAGCAAGTCCAACTCTGACTGGCTTAAGAAAAACAAAATGAAGACTTTGGAGTGGCCTAGTCAAAGTCCTGACCTGAATCCGATTGAGATGCTGTGGTATGACCTTAAAAGGGTGGTTCATGCTCTAAAACCCTCCAGTGTGGCTGAATTATAACAATTCTGCAAAGATGAGTGGGCCAAAATTCCTTCACAGTGTTGTAAAAGACTCATTGCCAGTTATCGCATATGCTTGATTGCAGTTGTTGCTGCTAAGGGTGACCCAACCAATTATTAGGGTTAGGGGACAATCACTTTTTCACACAGGGCCATGTAGGTTTGGATTTTTTTCCCTTAATAATAAACACCTTCACTGAAAAACTGCACTTTGTGTTTACTTGTGTTATCTTGTGTTATGCTTCAGAAGAGAGCTATTAGAATAATAAACAAAGCTGCTTACAGGGAACCAACAAACCCACTTTTTCTTAAATTAAAAGCTCTCAGGTTGAAAGATCTGGTTGATTTTGGCATCAGGTGTGCTGGCAATGGAGTAGGTGTGTGCATTGCTGGCTCCTGATATATTTTTTTTCAGTCTTACTTTTTAAACCCTACTTTGCTGTAAGCTGTCAACGTTTTGGACGTTTAATACGTGCGGAATCTGTTTTGAGTTGAGAAATATGTCCAAAACAAGAAAGCAGACTGAAAAGTAGGCAGCAGTGAACAATGCTAACACCAGCTTAGCTGAGGATGCTAATATATATAATATCCCCTCACCCCCCAGCCAGTCGCAGCAGATGACTGCCCCTCCCTGAGCCTGGTTCTGCTGGAGGTTTCTTCCTGTTAAAAGGGAGTTTTTCCTCTCCACCGTCGCCAAGTGCTTGCTCACAGGGGATCGCCTGATTGCTGGGGTCTTTCTGCAACTGTGGGGGTCCCCCCTACAGTTGATAGTGCTATGAGATGACTGTTGTTGTGAAATGGCGCTATATAAATAAAGTTGAATTGAATTGAATTGAATTAATATAAGCCTTAACCCTGCACTTGTTGCCTTGCTTGAGCAACACAGAATGTCCATAGCTGCTGACTTTAAAGCTTCATTTGATCTTATTAATGGTAAGCTGGACAAAATTCAAGCAGATGTGGCGAACCAGGAGCAACGCATTGGCGACCTTGAAAGCAACGCGGAGGACGTCAGCCAGCGCCTAGCGGCGCTTGAGGCTACATGTGAGTCAATACAGGAGGAGAACAAGCTTTTGAAAAACAAACTTTCTGACCTGGAGGGAAGAAGCAGGAGGCTGAATATTCGTCTGGTGGGTCTGCCGGAGTCCTTTGATGTGGGTCCACGGCCATCTGAATTTTTTTCTCGGCTGTTGGTGGACGTCTTTGGCACACAAACTTTGCCATCTCCCCCAGAGCTGGATAGAGCCCACCGCAGCCTCACGCTCAAGCCGGGTCCGAACGGGAAGCCTCGCGCTGTCATTATTTGTTTCCACCGGTTTTGGACCAAAGACTTGGTGATGAGAGAAGCGCAGAGACGCCGTGGGACTTTGGAATATCGTGGACATAAACTTCAGTTCTACGAGGATTATAACGCCGACATTCAGAAGCAACGAGCCGAATATAAGGAGGTTATGTCCGAGTTGTATAAGAGAGGTTTTCGTTTTCGTCCTTCTCTTCTCTTCCCCGCCAGGCTCCGGATAACTCTTCCAGACGGCAAAAACCAGTGGCTGGCGTCCGTCTCGGAGGCCACCCGCTTCATGCAAACCATGGAGAGAAATCAGCGATTTTCGCCCTGAACTGGACATTCCTGGGTTGACCAACTACTACACTGGACTACTTGATTACTACTTCATTAAAGCTGCACTGACTGGACATTGATGCATTTTTAGATGTTCAAAAACAAGGTAAAATTGGCTCCCTATACATTGTTGTTTACTTAATTTTTTTTTTTTTTTTAGGGTAAAATGTTCATACTATGCAGGATTGAAGCCAGTTGTATGGGAGTATTTTGTTAGGATGAGAATAGAGCAGGAGATGGAGCGGTTGCTGTTTTTTGCAACTGGCTGTAGTGTTGTTATAGGTTTGGTTGTTGATTTATTTTTTTTTTTTGTTATTGATTTATTAACACCCCCCTCACCCCCTCCCCCTTCTTTTTATAGGTTTGGTTGTTGAATTTTATTTTATTTTTTTTTATTAACACCCCCCTCACCCCTCCCCCCCTTTTTTTTTACCCGTACTTCACCCCATTCTTTTTTGGGCTACACAACACAATATATAAATTTTACTCTTTGAATGAATAGTAATCTTACTTTGGTAAGCTGGAATGTGAAGGGATTGAACCATCCAATTAAACGAAAGAGAGTCATGTCACATCTAAAGCAATTTAAGCCTGGGGTACTGTTTTTGCAGGAAACCCATTTGCAGGATTCCGACCACTTGCGCTTGTCAAAATGTTGGTCAGGACAATTTTTTCATTCAAATTTTAAAGCTAAGGCCAGGGGCGCTGCTATTCTTATTGATCGAAATATCCCATTTATTCCCTCTAATGTTGTATTAGATAAAAATGGACGATTTGTAATAGTATCAGGTAAACTTGGCAATAAACATGTCACCTTGGCTAATCTGTATGCGCCGAATTTTGATGATGTACACTTTTTTCGCAACCTTTTTTCGCAGCTTCTAGATTTAAATACTCATTCTCTAATTCTTGGGGGTGACTTTAATTTGTATATTGTTATTGTTATTGAGTGTTGCTGTCCCTGTGCTGTTGCAATCCTGGAATTTCCCCATTGTGGGACTAATAAAGGCTTATCTTATCTTATCTTATCTTATATGGATCCGATCTTAGACCGCTCATCCTCAAAACCTGCTAGTCTTAATAAATCTGCAACTTATGTTAAGTCTTTTCTTGAGGAATATAGCCTTACAGACCCTTGGCGTTTTTTACATCCTAACGGCAGGGACTATTCTTTTTTCTCCCACGTACACCATACTTATACCAGAATAGATTATTTTTTTGTTGACAATTTATTAATTAATAACCTTAGCTCTTGCAGTTATGATAGCATCTCGGTTTCTGATCATGCCCCTCTTGTACTTAAAATGATCCTCCATGGATGTGACTCCATGAGAAAGCATTGGAGACTGGATCCATTATTACTTACAGATGAAAAATTGGTTGCGAATATTTCTTCTAAAATTATTTTTTTTTTTGAAAGAAAATAAAACTCCTGGTATGCCAAACAAAACGATATGGGAGGCCATCAAGGCATTTCTTAGGGGGGAATTTATCTCATTGGCAGCATATAAAAGACGATCCGCAATACAGGAACAGAAGGCTATTTTAGATCAAATCTTGGACATTGACAGACAATATGCTCAATCTCCATCACTCGCTCTGTACAAGGAACGTATGACATTACAAACTAAACTTAATTTACTTTCTACTCGACAAATTGAAGGTTGTTTAATAAGGAACAAGAGTGAATTTTATGAACATGGCGAAAAAAACGGTAAACTTCTAGCTAATCAACTGTGTGGTATTAGAGCTAAGCAAATTATTACTGGAGTTAGGACAGATAAAGGAGAGGTGACATCTGATCAACAAGTGATTAATGATATTTTCAGGTCATTTTATTCCAAATTATATACCTCAGAATATACAACAAACTTAAAGGATTTGCAAATTTTTTTTGATTCTATTGATATCCCTTCGATTTCCTCAGAATCTCGGCAAATTCTAGAAGCTCCCATCACAAAAGAAGAAATTCAGCTGGCAATATCATCCATGCAATCAGGAAAATCTCCAGGACCTGATGGGTTTTCCGCTGATTTTTTCAAAAAATTCTCTGACGATCTTGCCCCTTTCCTTTGTCAAGTTTTTACAGAGTCGCTTGACTCCGGTACACTTCCTCCTTCATGTTATCAGGCCTGTATCACTGTGTTGCTTAAAAAAGACAAGGATCCTGTTGATTGTGCTTCTTACAGGCCTATTTCCTTGTTAAATACCAATGTTAAAATTTTGTCAAAGTTGTTAGCTTCAAGGTTGGAAAAGATTCTTCCTTTTATAATTTCACAGGACCAAACCGGTTTCATTAAAAATCACCATTCTTTTTTTTAACTTGCGGCGGTTGTTTAATATTATTTATACTCCTCACCACAACATACCTGAATGTCTTATTAGTTTGGATGCTGAAAAGGCATTCGATAGGGTTGAGTGGGAGTATTTGTTTTTTACTTTGGAGAGGTTCGGTTTTGGTCCTTCCTTCTATTCCTGGATTAAACTTCTCTATGCTAGTCCTTTAGCTTCAGTGTTAACTAATTGTCGCTATTCTGACTATTTTAGACTTTACCGTGGTACGAGGGAAGGCTGTCCTTTGAGCCCGTTGCTCTTTGCCTTGGCAATTGAGCCGTTAGCCATTGCAATCCGTGGGAGCCGGGACTTTCTAGGCATTTGTAGGGGTGGCATCGAGCATAGGGTTTCACTCTATGCCGACGATCTTTTACTATTTCTCTCCAACCCACTTACTTCATTACCCGCTATATTCAACATTTTGGATAGTTTTAGTAGGTTTTCTGGTTATAAAACTAATCTTAATAAGAGTGAATTGTTTCCGATTAATGAAAAGATTCGAGTTCAGGATCTTGAAAATTTTCCTTTCAAGGTTGTTATTGATCATTTTAATTATCTTGGGATATGTGTTACTAAACAACTTAATTACTTGTTTAAAAATAATTTTCTCCCCTTATTTGACCAGTGCAAGCTAATACTTTCCAAATGGTCCCCATTATCCTTGTCCTTAATTGGCAGAATCAATTCTGTAAAAATGATGTTACTTCCAAAGTTTTTATATTTGTTTCAATGTCTCCCCATTTTTATTCCTAAATCCTTTTTTTAAGTCTTTGGAATCTCTGATTACTTCATTTATTTGGAATGGTAAACATCCGAAATTGAGGAAAGTTTTTCTTCAAAGACCCAAATCAGTGGGTGGCATGGCTCTGCCTAACTATCAATATTACTACTGGGCAGCAAATATCAGGTGCATGTTATATTGGAAACATTTCTATCTGGAACCCGAATCACCCATTTGGATCCTTATGGAGTCACATGTGGACAATCAAACCTCTCTACCGGCAATTTTAGGTTCACCACTTCCCCTTGCTTTGTCTACACTGGGTAATAACAAAGTAGTTCGTCAGTCTCTTAGAATTTGGTCTCAATTCAGGAAAAATTTCGGTCTTCAGTTTTTCTCCATTAGAAGTCCAATTGCCACAAATCATTTATTTACCCCATCAACTATTGATAGTGCATTTCATATATGGCACAGAAAAGGTTTAAAATCTTTTGCGGATTTATATTTTGATGGACAATTTGCAAGTTTTTCTCAACTTTCCACTAAATTCAACATCACTTCTACACATTTTTTCCGCTTCCTCCAGGTCAGACATTATGTGCAAACCATGACAAAACAATTCCCTCAAAAACCTTCTGATAATCCTCTAGATGATTTTTTATTAGTTAAACCAACTTCTAAGGGGGTAATATCAGTTTTATATAATTTAATTTCCAAATTTACAGTCTTCTTCTCTGGCCGCTATTAAATTGAATTGGGAACAAGATCTTAATTTTACTTTTACTGATGAACTGTGGGACTCTATTCTTGGCCAGGTTCACGCTGCATCAATGTGTGCTCGTCACGCTCTTATTCAATTTAAGATCGTACACTGGGTGCACCTGTCCAAGGTTAACACGTATTTACCCGGATATAGACCCAACTTGTGAGAAGTGTGGTAGCGCTCCTGGCACTTTGCTTCACATGTATTGGTCCTGCCCTTCATTGATGAATTTTTAGCATTCTGTTTTTATCACTATGTCTGAAGTCCTGCAATATCAAATTAAACCTGATCCATTATGCGCCATTTTTGGTGTGGCTCCAGAACTTGTCTTGCCAAATTCCAAATTAAAAGTATTCAAATTTTCATTATTATTGGCTAGACGTGCTGTATTACTGAAGTGGAAAGACTCTTCGCCCCCTTCACATTTACAGTGGATAAAAGATATAATGTCCTGTTTGGATTTAGAAAAAATCAGATATACAGTTCGTGGCTCTGAAAACAAATTCTATAAATTATGGCGCCCGTTTCTGGATTTCTTTGAAAGACCCACGATTATAGTTTCTGAGTAGCTCATATCCCCTTTACCCCACCCCCACCTCACACACACAATTTTTTTTTTTTTTTTTTTTTGTATTTTTTATTATTATTTTTTATTAAAAGGTTTTTGTATTTTGAAGCATCCACATTTGTTAGTTTTAAATTCTAGTTTTGCACTGTTTGGTTAAAACAAAAATGAAAATTTCCAATACTTTGTATTGTATTGATACTTCAATTAATAATAATAAAAAGACCTTTGAAAGAAAGAAAGATCTGGTTGATTTTAAAGCTGCAGTAATAATGTTTAAAGTGAAGAATCTATCACTGCCCGCAAATATCCACAAGTTGTTCCAAATAAGGGAGAAACAATATCATTTCAGAGGAACATGTATATTTCAAAAACCTTCAGTGAGAACTACCACCAAGCAACACTGTGTCTCAGTGCAAGGAACCAGATTGTGGAACACTTTAGGACCTGAATTAAAATCATGTACAATGCTTGGACAATTTAAACCAAAACTAAAGGAAGAAATACTCCAAACATATATACAATATGACATGTAAAATCACATAAGAATTATCATATTCAGCCTGTGTTGTGCTGTTGCTTAGTTTTTTGACACGTTTTGTCTTAGCTTTGTTCTGATTTGTAATCACTCTTATTTTATTTTCCTTTTGAATTCTTAGATGGAACATGGGTGGGCAATATAAGCTGCGGCTTCAGCCATCACCCATTTTGGATAACTTATGTTGAATTGTATAATCCGAGGAGTTATTGTTTAATTTGACCTTGTTAGATTTTTTCCCCCTTTGTTATATTATTCTGTTCTTTTTTTTTTAATCTTTACATTTAATCTATCCTAAATAAATAAAGATTCATTCATTCATTCATTCATTCATTCATCTTTGTCTAATATTTAAATTTGTTTGATGATCTGAAACATTTAAGTGTAACAAGCATACAAAAAAATGAGAAATCAGGAAGGGGGCAAACACTTTTTCACACCACTGTATATAACACAGGAATAGTGAGAGTTTAGACAATGCTAACTATTGGCACCATTTATGATGTCTCTGTTGGTACTTTTTTCTGTCAGTTCAGGTGGCCTAAGGGTTCCTTGACATAGACTTTAATAAGTAAATCTTGTTCTTGTTCCAATCTGGATTGGATCCCTATTGCCTTCAGTACTGCCTTAACTCTTTTTGACATAGATTCAACAAATATTCAGAGGTATGGGTCCATATTGATATGTTAGCATCACAGAGTTGCTTCAGATTTGTTTACTACACATCCATGATGCTCCATGTGTGCATTTCATGTTGTCTACAGTGAATTCTGAAACTACAATCCAAACGTTGCAGCAAAAACTGGGACTCAAACTGCTGCCTGCTTGATATTTTCTCTTTTTCAGACCACTCTCTGTAAACCTTAGAGATACAAGTGTGTGAAAAACCCAGTACATGAGCAGTTTATGGAATATTCAAACCAGGCTATCTGTCACAACCATACTGTGACAGATAGCCATCAACCATACTGTGACGTCTACAAACCTGGTGATGAATGAAGTCGACAGAGATGCAGCGTTGAACACAGCTTTATTAAAGGTGTTGATGAACAGTAAACGGCAAGCACCAAGCAGAGTCATCCAGCACAAGAGGAAGTGCTTATCGTGGCAACCCTGCTACAGACGTGGACAAAATTGTTGGTACCCCTCTGTTAATGAAAGAAAAACCCACAATAGTCACAGAAATAACTTGAATCTGACAAAAGTGGTAATAAATAAAAATTCTATGAAAATTATCCATTGAAAATCAGACAGTGCTTTTGAATTGTGGTTCAACAGAATTATTTTAAAAAACAAACTCATGAAACAGGCCTGGACAAAAATGATGGTACCCTTAACTTAGTATTTTGTTGCACAACCTTTTGAGGCAATCACTGCAATCAAACGATTTCTGTAACTGTCAATGAGACTTCTGCACCTCTCAGCAGGTATTTTGGCCCACTCCTCATGAGCAAACTGCTCCAGTTGTCTCAGGTTTGAAGGGTGCCTTCTCCAGACGGCATGTTTAAATTAATAATTAAAATTAAATTAAAATTTTCAGCTCCTTCCACAGATGTTCAATAGGATTTAGATCAGGGCTCATAGAAGGCCACTTTAGAATAGTCCAATGTTTTGCTCTTAGCCGTTCTTGGGTGTTTTTAGCTGTGTGTTTTGGGTCGTTATCCTGTTGCAAGACCCATGACCTGCGACTGAGACCAAGCTGTCTGACACTGGGCAGCACATTTCTCTCTAGAATACCTTGATAGTCTTGAGATTTCATTGTAACCTGCACACATTCAAGACACCCTGTACCAGATGCAGCAAAGCAGCCCCAGAACATAACAGAACCTCCTCCATGTTTCACAGTAAGGACAGTGTTCTTTTCTTGGTATGCTTCATTTTTGCGTCTGTGAACATAGCGCTGATGTGCCTTGCCAAAAAGTTCCAGTTTTGTCTCATCTGTCCATAGGGCATTCTCCCAGAAGCTTTGTGGCTTGTCAACATGCAGTTTGGCAAATTCCAGTCTGGCTTTTTTATGATTTGTTTTCAACAGTGGTGTCCTCCTTGGTTGTCTCCCATGAAGTCCACTTTGGCTCAAACAACGATGGATGGTGCAATCTGACACTGATGTACCTTGACCTTGGAGTTCACCATGAATGTGTTTAGAAGTTGTTCTGGGTTCTTTTGTTACCATTCGTATTATCCATCTCCTCCTGCGGCCACACCCAGGGAAGTTGGCTACAGTCCTGTGGATCTTAAATTTCTGAATAATATGTGCAACTGTAGTCACAGGAACATCAAGCTGCTTGGAGATGGTCTTATAGCCTTTACCTTTAACATGCTTGTCTATAATTTTCTTTCTAATCTCCTGAGACAGCTCTCTCCTTTGCTTCCTCTGGCCGATGTTTAGTGTGCTACACACCATGTCAACAAACAGCACAGTGACTACTTGTCACCCTTTAAATAGGCTGACTGACTGATTACAAGTTTGTAGACACCTGTGATGTTAATTAGAGGACACATCTTGGTTGAACATGTCCCTATGGTCACATTATTTTCAATCTTTTCTAGGGGTACCATCATTTTTGTCAGGCCTGTTTCATGAGTTTGTTTTTTAAAATAATTCTGTTGAACCACAATTCAAAAACATTGTCTGATTTTTATTGGTTAATTTTCATAGAATTTTTATTTATTACCACTTTTGTCAGATTCAAGTTATTTCTGTGACCATTGTGGGTTTTTCTTTCATTAACAGAGGGGTACCAACAATTTTGTCCACGTCTGTATATAGGCCTGTGGGGTGACGTGACAGGAAGTTGGCATCACCACACTGCACTTCACAATAAGTGCCACCATAACACATACCACGTTCAAAAATCACTTAAATCACCTTTCTTCTCCATTATGTTTTGAACTTCAGCAGCTGACCATACAGTACATGCCTAAATTTATTAAGTTGCTTTCATGTGATTAGCTGATTAGGTATTTGCATTAACAAGCAGTCAAAAAAAATGTAGCTTTTAAAGTGGTTGTGAGTGCACATTGAAAGTAGTTATAGCATCTGTGTTATTGGGGATAGAGAAGTAGTCCTTCATGCAGATTAAGTATGGTACAATGGTGTCTTTTTGAAGTATAAATGTCACAAACCAGGGGATACCATGTCAAATTGCATGCAACCGAGTTATGTAATAAATGAGTCCTATATTAAGAACTAGATTTTAATCAAACATTTTAGTCAGTATAACCACAGATGTCTTTGATTGGTTTAATGCAGCTCATTTAAGTGATGACCTCAGTAAGGATAACATTTTCACTGCTCTTCAAAGAGATGATCAATGCCTTCTACATCATTGTCAGGTCATGGTGTGGATTCATGGCGGTGGTTTCTTCATGGGTTCAGCCTCATCATATGATGGTTCTGCTGTGGCTGCTTACCAGGATGTTGTTGTGGTTCTGATCCAATATCGCTTGGGATTTCTGGGTTTTGCCAGGTAAACAGACTCAAGTTACATTGCTGGAACTTTGTGTGATGTGATAAGAAATGTAAAATTATCCCACTTTACAGGCAAATGTAAGTCTAACATGGAACAATTTGACACTCTGTTCTATCCAGCACTGGAGATGAGAACATTTCAGGGAACTTTGGCATGTTGGACCAGATTGAAGCTCTGAGGTGGGTCCAGCGACACATTCACAACTTTGGAGGAGACAAAGATTCAGTTACCATATTTGGGGAGTCTGCTGGTGGAGTGAGCATGTCCCTCCTGGTAAGAATGATCTTGCAGCCAAACTGGTTAAAATTAACTATTTGCAGAGTATCAGAAAATAAAATAACAAAACAATTTTTTAAAAAATGTCTTTTTTTAATCAATAGCTGCTGTCTCCATTGTCCAATGGCCTGTTCCACCATGCCATTGCTGAGAGTGGCACAGCTGCAATGGATGCACTAGTTGGAAACACAACTCTATTAGTGACTCAGAAAGCTGCAAATGTTTCTGGCTGTAATCTGGAATGCACAAAGAAGATGGGAGACTGTCTGAGAAATCTTGACATTGATACTATCACAGCCTTTTATGAGGTGAGACAGTGTTTAATCTGTGGTTGAATGTTGACAAGGGGATAATGTATTTCAATCATCTTTGGCTCTTCTTTCAACATGTCCATGTATACTCAAGGATCAAAGTTTGGGATTTACCATAAATGTTGATGGACATTTTCTGAAAAAAGCTGTGGATGAGCTGTTCAGTAATCATGAACTTCTGACTCTACCATTCTTGACTGGTGTTAATAACGATGAAGGTGGATGGGCATTTGCATCAGTAAGTACTAACTTTTCAACAGAATAAAAATTGTATCAACATTTGTAGTTTAAAAAAATATATTCAAAATCTTGATTCTATTGATTCTTCTTCTAGTTCTTCGCACCACCAAACTGGACCACAGATGGAGTTGCTCGTGAGGACGTCATCAATGTGCTGTCACACTTATACCCTGATGTAAGCAAGACATTTACTTAAATAACCATATCTTATTATTCTGTACCTCAGCATTCACAGTGCAAGCTTTTGTTTGACTGAAGTGTGTTCTGTAGCCCAAAGATGCATTCATCAAAGAGCTGATAGTCAATGAATACACTGGAAGTGGTCAAGACCGCATCAGAAACAGAGAGGGATTCACCGAAATTATAGGAGACATTTACTTTAACATTCCAACCCTTAAAACTGCTAATGCTCACAGAGGTACTTTTTATGTGGAAAAGACTATACACATCAATCATGAAACACTGTTACAAACTTTTATTAAAGCAAATGTAACATCTATTTGTCTATTTATAGACGCAGGGGCTCCTGTTTACTTGTATGAGTTGCAGCATTCTCCCACATTCATGCAGGTGAAAAGGCCCAACTTTACTGGAAGTGACCATACAGATGACATTTTTCTAGTGTTAGGTTTGTGCTTCACAACTACCCACGTCAAGCTAGAGGGTAAGTATGACAAAATATTTAAAGACTCTGACATATCTGGATTGTCATTTTTTCCCCCAGTGTGTTTTTTTAACCCCAAAACTCTTTTAGCTGCATGCACTGAAGAAGAACAACAGTTGAGCAGAATTATGATGAGCTACTGGGGAAACTTTGCACGCACAGGGTAGGAATTTCCACCAACCAAGTGTTCTAATACTGTATATGCATACATAATGGCACAAACATATTTGTGTGTGTGTAGGTCTCCTAATGGCGACGGCCTTGCCCACTGGCCAAAGTATGGAGCAGAAGAAGAGTACCTGGCGATTGGTTTAAAGAAGCAGGTAACCGGTCAGTTCATGAAGAAGGACCGGTTTGTCTTCATGACTCACATTCTCCCTCAGAAGATTAAACAACATCAGGAGAACATGGAACACAAGGAGCTGTAGAACAGTCATTATCCTTTAGATCTGATTAATTTTAGCTAGAAACAATTATGTCTCCTTCGAGATGTCTTACACAATATGAAACAGACAGTGAACTGGTGTGGGTGTGTAGATCTTTGTGGAAATATATGGCGTGAAAAGTTTTCACTTCTTTGATTTCATGACTGCATGACTCAACACTGCAACTTTACAGTTAAAAACTTGTATTACAACTGTATTTTTGCTCATTATAAATGATGTTTTTCTTGTATAAGTCACAGTTAAGTTAATCCTAATGTATCTCATGCTGTGCCTTGGTCAAACTAGACTTGACTACATTTGGCATGATCACTACCATAACAGCATACATACATACTATAATGTTTGTATGGTGAAAACACATACCTGTAACTGCTGTCTTGTATCACAGTGTGACACAGATCAAAACTACTGTGAAAATAAATACAGTAGATGTGACATACCTTGTACAATATTTTTATTGCAAATGAGAAAACCGCTTAAGGAACTCACTGAAGTTTGATGTCTTGAGATAGATTATGTATGTTTCCAAATGTCCAGGTGCTGTACAGGGGGCTGAAAAATTCAGAGTGGTCAAATTTGACCAAATTTGGTCTATTTTTCAACATAATCTCCCCTTCGATCCACACATTTCTTCCATCGGTGCTGCAGCGCTTTGATCCCTGCAGTTGAAAAATAAACCATGTTTGGTCAAATTTGACAACTATGAACTTTTCAGCCCCCTGACATGTACAAATGTAAAAACAATTTTCAAAAGCAAATCCTTTTAAAGATTGGCTTGTAGATAGGATAATAAAACAGGTTTAAGATTAAATGTGACAAATCAAAATTGTTAAGATACGTTCTATTTTTCTGCTCATAGTAAAGCTGCAGTTTGAGAGCACCAAAGCTAAGAGCACTTAGCTGCCAGGCATCACCATTAGACTTATTTGATACTTTGCACATTGAACTTTGAGTTTTTTTGTATAATGATCAGTATGATTATATAATGAATCGCCAAAAGAAACTCAAAACATTTTATGGTGTAGCATGGTGCAGATATACAGTATCTCACAAAAGTGAGTTCACCCCTCACATTTTTGTAAATATTTTATTATACCTTTTCATGGGACAACACTGAAGACATGACATTTTGATACAATGTAAATTAGTCAGTGTACAGCTTGTATAACAGTGTAAATTTGCTGTCCCTTCAAAAAAACTCAACACACAGCCATTAATGTCTAAACCGCTGACAACAAAAGTGAGTACACCCCTAAGTGAAAGTGTCCAAACTGTGCACAAATTGTCAATTAATTGTGTGGCCACCATTATTTTCCAACAGTGCATTAACTCTCTTGGGCATGGAGTTCACTGGAGTTTCACAGGTTGCCACTGGAATCCTCTTCCACTCCTCCATGACGACATCATGGAGCTGGTGGATGTTAGAGACCTTGTGCTCCTCCATCTTTCATTTGAGGATGCCCCACAGATACTCAATAGGGTTTAGGTCTGGATACATGCTTGACCAGTCCATCACCTTTACCCTCAGTTTCTTTAGAAAGGCAGTGGTCGTCTTGGAGGTGTGTTTGGGGTTGTTACCATGTTGGAATATTGCTCTGCGGCGCAGTTTCCAAAGGGAGGGGCTCATGCTCTGCTTCAGTATGTCATAGTACATGTTGGTATTCATGGTTCCCTCAGTGAACTGTTGCTCCCCAGTGCTGGCAGTACTCATGCAACCCCAAACCATGACACTCCCACCACTATGGTTGACTGTAGGAAAGACACACTTGTCTTTGTACTCCTCACCTGGTTGCTGCCACACATGCTTGACACCATCAATCAAATAAGTTTATCTTGGTCTCATCAGACCACAGGACATGGTTCCAGTAATCCATGTCCTTAGTTTGCTTGTCTTCAGCAAACTGTGGTCTTTCTTGTGCATCATCTTTGAAAGGGGTTTCCTTCTGGGACGACAGCCGTACAGACCAATTTGATGCAGCATGCGGAATATGGTCCGAGCCCTGACAGGCTGACCCCCCCACTCCTTCAACCTCTGCAGTAATGCTGGCAGCACTCATACATCTATTTTCAAAAAACAACCTCTGGATATGACGCCGAGCACGTGCACTCAACTTCTTTGGTCAATCATGGCGAGGCCTGTTGTGAGTAGAACCTGTCCTGTTAAACCGCTGTATGGTCTTGGCCACCGCGCTGCTCCTCAGTTTCAGGGTGTTGACAGTCTTCTTATAGCCTAGACCATCTTTATGTAGAGCAGCAATTCTTTTTTTTAGATCCTCAGAGAATTCTTTGTCATGAGGTACCATGTTGAACTTCCAGTGACCAGTATTTTTTTTTTTGATTTTGTGTACTTTATTGATCCCCAGAGGGGAAATTCAGGGCATCCACTTGGATGGATGAAGCAGCCACAATATGGCGCTATCCCTTAACCATTCACACACACATTCACACCTAGGGCCACTTTAGAGTCTCCAATTAACCTAACCTGCATGTTTTGGGCCTGTGAGAGGAAACTGGAGAAATCCCGGAGTAAACCCACGCAGACACGGGAAGAACATGCAAACGTCACACAGATCACTGTTGGTCAGGGGCTGGGATCGAACCCAGGATCCCATGGCCAAGGGTGAGCTGCTGTGTTGCCACAGTGCTAACCACTGCACCACCGCACTGCCCCAGTATGAGTGTGAGAGTGATAACATCAAATTTAACACCATTCACACCTGAGACCTTGTAACACTAATGAGTCACATGACACCGGGAAGGGAAAATGACTAATTGGGCACAATTTGGACATTTTTACTTTGGGGTGTACTCACTTTTGTTGCCAGCGGTTTAGACATTAATGGCTGTTTGTTGAGTTCATTTGAGGGGACAGCAAATTTACACTGTTATACAAGCTGTACACTGACTACATTGTATCAAAGCGTCATATCTTCAGTGTTGTCCCATGAAAAGATACAATAAAATATTTACAAAAATGTGAGGGGTGTACTAACTTTTGTGAGATACTGTATATATAGCTAGGAAACCATTATCAACAATTTTCACAAACAATTTACCTTTATGGGCCCTTTACATAGACAGAGATCATTGAGTGATCACTGAGAGATCAAAAATTGACCTGGCCTTTTCTGTCACGGGCTGAGTCAGATGTTCTGCCAGACTCAAGTCTCGTGGCTCTTTTGTTGTATTCTGATATACAGTATTTATCTGTTGTATTTTTGGTGCCTTCTTTGAGTTGTCACTGCGTTCTATTTGTCTGTTTATGTTTCAGTTTGCGTTGCCCTTGTCTTGCTTCTGTTGTAGCACCTTGGGGGAGTCAGATTATTTAGCATCTCAGACAAGAGACAGTGGATAAGCATGGGAGAACAATGCTCAGGAGGTTCCTGGCGAGATAGCAGGAAGGAGTCAAGGACGTAGGGGGTTGAATGCAGTGTAATGCAAATGTCATGTTGTGTGTGGAGAAATGCCATGAAACTTGTGAGGAGAGTTTTGGGTAAAAAGAGAGTGCCTGCTGAAATGAGTCAGTCTGTTCTGTGCTTGAGAGATGTGAAGTGTGTAATAAACCGTCTGCCATGAGTCAGCCTCTTATTTCACACACTCCAAACTGGTGACCCAAGACGTATTATGGAACATGAGGCAAGAACCCTGGAGCCGGCCGGGTCAGGAAGCTCCAGCGAGGCAGCAGCCATCCCACAGACAGCCCGGACTGGAACCCCCAGCCACGCGTGTGCGGTTTCAGTCAAGCTACCGGATTTCTGGTAGCACAACCCGCGCTCTTGGTTCCACCACACCGAGGCCCAGTTCGCCTTCCGGGGAGTAACGGCAGACAACACCAGGTTCTACCATGTGGTCGCAGCGCTGGACGCCCGCACAGCTCAGCAGGTAGCGAGCCTGCTCGATCAGCCTCCAGCCAGCAACAAATACGAGGCGCTCAAGGCTGCGCTGACCCGGCGCTACACGCTTTCGGACTGTGAGAGAGCAGAGAGGCTCCTGACGCAGGCCGAGTTAGGAGATGGTTCGGCCGTAGACCTGATTGAGAAGATACTGGTGTTAATGGGCACGGACGACGGGCACTTTCTGTTTGCCCACCTCTTCCTCCGGAACCTTCCAACAGTGGCTAGAGCGGTTCTGGCCAATTCGCCATTGCTGGCTGTGCGCAACTACCGTGCACTAGCCCAGGAGGCAGACCGGATCATCATCACCACCAGGGCGATCACAGTCAACGCAGCAGCGGCGGAGCCCAGCGAGACGACCAGAGGAGGCGAGGAGCCACCAACGGTAGCAGCAGCGGGGGCCAAGGAGCGCCAGAGAGACACGCTCTGTTTCTACCACCACCGCTTCGAAGAGAATGCACGCAGATGTGCGCCACCATGCCAATTCAAGCGCTCGGGAAAACGCCGAGGCCGGCGGTCGTTAGCAGCTGCGACCCTCGGTGAAGAGAACAAGCTGCTCTACTTGACGGATGCACGCTCGGGGAGGCGTTTCCTCGTGGACACTGGAGCCCAGAAGAGTTTCATCCTGCCGACCTACGCTGACTGGCTGGCAGGACCTAGCGGCCCCGAGATGTTGGCAGCAAACGGCTCGGATATTAAGACCTTTGGTGAGAGGACACTGATCTTATCTCTACACGGCCGTACATACGAGTGGACTTTTGTCGTAGCAGCACTGAATTGCCATATCCTGGGGGCTGATTTTCTGTGTGCACATGGTTTACTGGTTGATGTTGCTAACAGGCGCCTGGTTAATGCACTGTCCTTTGACTCTCCCCCCTGTATAGCTCGAGTGACCCGGCCAGCAGCACAAGCCAGTGTCACAGCTACAGGCGGTAAGTTCCACACACTGCTCACTCAGTTCCCAGCACTCACGGTCCCGATTTTTTCAGCGGCCATCGCTAAACACGGGGTGGAGCACTTTATCACCACCACCGGGCTGCCCGTTTTTGCACGACCTCGGCGCTTGGACGCAGCTAAACTGGCCATAGCGCGCGAGGAGTTCGCCAACCTGGAAAGGTTGGGCATCATCAGGCGTTCGAACAGCCCATGGACATCCCCGCTACACATGGTCCCTAAGGCTGAGGGATCGTGGCGACCGTGCGGTGATTTCCGCAGGTTGAACAATGCCACAGCGCACGACCACTACCCAATTCCCCACATACAGGATTTTTCCATTCACCTCGCCGGAGCATGCATTTTTTCTAAAATAGACCTGGTCCACGGTTACCACCAAGTCCCAGTGCGTGCGGAGGACGTACCCAAAACAGCGGTAATAACTCCATTCGGTCTATTCGAGTTCCTGTGCATGCCATTCGGGTTAAAAGGAGCAGCACAGACATTCCAGTGCATGATGGATGCAGTGCTGCGCGATCTCCCGTTCGTGTTCGTCTACCTGGATGATATCCTGGTAGCCAGTGCGTCCGAAGACAAACACGAAACCCACCTCAGGACGGTTTTCTGGAGGTTGGAGGAGCACGGGTTAATAATCAACCCAGTGAAATGCCAGTTCGGCGTGACGGAGACTGATTTTTTGGGGCATCGCGTCTCTCTGGAAGGAGCGATCCCGCTGCCCGACAAAGTGCGCGCCGTGGCGAATTTTCCCCGGCCTCAGATGATCAGGGCGCTGCAGGAATTTTTGGGGATGGTGAACTTTTATAACCGTTTCCTTCCCCGCACGGCGCAGGTCATGCAACCATTGTACGCCGCGCTCAAGAAACAGAAACCCGCGGATAGAGTCGACCGGACCCTGGAGCGAGAGCGGGCGTTCTCGGAAGTTAAAGCAGCCCTGGCAAACGCCGCACTGCTGGCGCATCCGGACCCAGCGGCCCAGATAGCGTTCACCACCGATGCTTCAGACGTGGCCATAGGGGCTGTCGTGGAGCAGCGCGTCGCCGGCACTTGGCAGCCGCTCGCCTTCTTCAGCAGAACTTTGCGCAACAGCGAACGTAAATACAACGCGTTCAACAGGGAGTTGCTGGCTCTCCACCTGGCCATACGCCACTTTCAGTTCTGGCTGGAAGGGCACAACTTCAGAATCAGAATAGCTTTATTGCCAAGCATGTTTACAGTGTAAACAAACGAGGAATTTGACTTGACATTGGGCGCGCTCGATAAGCGCCTCCAATGACGCTGCAGCAACTTCACCGCGTTCATGGACCACAAGCCGCTAACATTCGCAATGGCCAAGGTTTCAGAACCATGGTTGGGCCGGCAGCAGAGACAGCTGGCCGCGATCTCAGAGTTTACTACCGATATTCAGCATGTGTCGAGTAAACTGAATGTGGTGGTGGACTGCCTCTCGCGTGCCGTGGTGGCCCCGGTCTGTGTGGGGATAGATTATGCAGCCATGGCCGCGGAGCAGATTAGCGATGCAGACGTGCACGCGCTCCAGTCTGGACCAACAGGGTTGAGGCTGGAGAGCAGGGTGCTGCAAGATGGCGCCCCCCCCCCCCCCAATCTGCGATGTCTCCACGGGACGCCCGCGTCCGGTGGTCCTGGTCGCGTGGCGCCGCCGTGTGTTTGAGTCAGTTCACACTCTGGCGCACCCAGGAGTGCGCGCATCAGTCAAAATGGTGGGAGAGAAGTTTGTGTTGCTGAGCCTACGCAAACAAGTAAAAGAGTGGGCTGCAGCCTGCGTGGCGTGCCAACGAGCCAAGGTACACAGACACACGAAGGCTCTCTTGGAGCCGTTTCGTATCCCGGCTAAGAGGTTCGACCATGTGCACGTGGACCTCGTGGGCCCCCTCCCGCCATCACAACGGTGCACACACCTCCTGACAGTAGTGGGCCGCACCACACGCTGGCCAGAAGCAGTCCCGCTGGCGGCAACCACGTCCGCGGACATAGCACGCGCTTTTTTAACAGCATGGGTGGCGCGTTTTGGAGTCCCGTCGGACATTACGTCCGACAGGGGCCCTCAATTTGTTTCCGAACTCTGGTCCACGATGGCCCGCAGCCTGGGTGTTACAATTCACTGCACAACCGCATACAACCCACAGGCCAATGGTTTATGCGAGCGTTTTCATAGATCACTGAAAGCAGCGCTCAGGGTTTCACTGACGGATGCAAATTGGGTAGACAGGTTGCCGTGAGTTTTACTGGGGTTGCGCTCCGCGCTGAAAGAGGATCTGGAAGCTTCCCCGGCAGAGCTTGTTTTTGCGCAGCCCCTACGGCTGCCCGGGGAATTTCTGCCAGATAATCCCGCGCCGAACAGCTGCCAGTCTCAGCTTTTGCAGCGTAGCGCAAACACAGGCACGCTGCCGGGCCCTGCCCAACACAGTTTTCTGCATGTTTTCGTGCCTAAAACTTTGAAGGGCGTGGAGTTCGTGTTCGTCAGACACGACGCCCACCGCCCTCCATTGCGCCCACCCTATGATGGATCGTTCAGAGTGTTGGAAACAGGGGATAAGCATTTTTTGCTAGACTTGGCGGGGTAGGCGGGAAAAAATTGGCATAGACAGACTTAAACCCGCTTTCGTTGTGGCGGATGAGCAAGTGCTGTTGGCTAGGGCCCCTCGGCGTGGAAGACCCCCACGGAGAGCTCCCCAGGGAAACGATTCACCAGAGCAGCCACACGGACAGACCAAAGTGCCCCCCCCCCCGTCACGGCCCACCCGCAGTCAGACACACTCCCAGCAGCTCCCCACCGGCACAGCAGCGCCATGGAGGCAGTAAACCCCAGTTACAGCAGATACGGGAGGAGACGGAAGCCCAAACTGCATGTGGACTGATGTTCTATTGTTCTATCTAAGATGCTGGGGGGGAAGTTTGCGTTGGCCTTGTCTTGCTTCTGTTGTAGCACCTTGGGGGGGTCAGATTATTTAGCATCTCAGACAAGAGACAGTGGATAAGCATGGGTGAACAATGCTCAGGAGGTTCCTGGCGAGATAGCAGGAAGGAGTCAAGGACGTAGGGGGTTGAATGCAGTGTAAAGCAAATGTCATGTTGTGTGTGGAGAAATGCCATGAAACTTGTGAGGAGAGTTTTGGGTAAAAAGAGAGTGCCTGCCTAAATGAGTCAGTCTGTTCTGTGCTTGAGAGATGTGAAGTGTGTAATAAACCGTCTGCCATGAGTCAGCCTCTTATTTCACACACTCCACACTGTCATGATTATAAACTGACAGCTTACGTGCACGATGCAACAGCACAGGAAGGAACCACACAAGGGGGCACGTTTGACAGTTTATTAAATAGCAAAAGGTCGCAACAGCTAAAGAAACAGTCACTCGCCAGAGCAATCCACCTAAGGAGAGAAGACGAGAGCTGTGAGAGGAGGAACGGAATAAGGGGAAATGGGTGAGCCAAATTGCCACTTACTTGGGGTCCTGAGGAAGAACCGGCAGGACACCAGCGGGGAATAGATGTCAGGGTAGAGCAATTTAGGGTTGTGTGTGTGTGTACTGATTTTTTTTTTTTGGGTTGTCACAGCTTTAAGGCTGTTAAAGTGAATGATATTATTAATATAATGTATACTGGATTAGTGTGTTTTCAATTGTAGGACACTGAAGGGATATACTCATCTGCTACAAGACATTTAACAACATGAAACAAAAGATCAACAAACAGGAACAACAGGAACTGAAAGTTTTTGAATATACAGACCACAACCCACAGGACGTAGAATATAACATAGACCCTGATAATAATTTATTTAGCTCCATCAATAATGACTGTAGTTATTACACGGATGAACAGTTTAACACAATGGTCACATCTGATTTCAATATTTCTATGATCCACTTCAACAGCAGAAGTCTCTATGCCAACTTTAATAACATTAAAGATTATTTACATCAGTTTAAAGAGCCATTCAATATTGTGGCAATATCAGAGACGTGGCTCAGTGAAGAGAAAGGAGTGGATTTTACCATGGATGGCTATGAATTAAATTATATAAATAGAAAGATGAAAAAAGGAGGAGGAGTTGCAATTTATGTTGACAAGAGCTTGAAATACAAGGTTGTTGAAAATCTGTCAGTAACTGTGGATGATTTATTTGAATGCATTACAATAGAAATCTGTCTGGACAATGTGAAGAATATAGTAGTGAGCTGTGTATATAGAACACCTGGATCAAACATTGACTTATTTAAGGACTGGATGGAAAAAATGTATGCAAAACTAACTCATAAAGTTATGTTCATCTGTGGGGATTTCACTATAGATCTGATGAATTCAAAACAACATAGTTTGACAGAAGAATTTATCAACACAATGTACAGTATGGGCTTACATCCAACAATTACCGGACCTAGCAGAATCACGTCACACAGTGCCACACTAATAGATAACATATTCACAAACATTATGGAAAATAATATCAGGAGTGGGCTTTTATTGAATGATATCAGTGACCACCTGCCGATTTTTGTTGTCTATCAATGTGATTATAGGAAGAAAAAGTATACCAAAAATATTAAATATAAAAGAATAAGAACCGAAGAATCTATGTATTTACTGATAAAGGAATTATTAGTACAAGATTGGAAGATAGTTTATGATGAAAATGATATAAATAAAGCATATGATAAATTTTTGCAAATATTTCAATCATTGTACAATAAAAACTGTCCTATAAAACAATACAGTGACAGACAACAAAAGAAAAATATTCCTTGGGTCACCAAGGGGTTAATAAATGCATGTAAAAAGAAGAATACATTATATAAACAATTCATTAAGTGCAGAACAGTGGAGGCTGAGATCAAATATAAAAGATATAAAAATAAGCTTACTAATATAATGAGGACCTGTAAGAAAGAATATTACAACAGAATATTAGAGGATAATAAAAATAACTTAAGAGGAATATGGCAAGTACTCAATGGGATTATTAGTAATCGACCTAAGAATGCTAATTATCCAGAATATTTTATTGAAAATGGCAATTTGATAAATAATATGGAGGATGTGGTCAGTGGTTTCAATAAATTTTTTGTAAACGTTGGTCCTGAATTAGCAAAATCAATAGTGGCAACAGAAACAAACAACAGTGGTTCTGTAAATGAAATAGAAGATAGAAATCCAAACACAATCTTTTTGGGTGCAGTTACTGAAAAGGAAATTATCGAGACTGTGAGTAAATTTAAGAACAAAAATCAACGGACTGGAATGAAATTGACATGACAACAGTGAAAAAAGTAATTGAAGGAATTGTTAAGCCACTCACCCACATCTGTAACCTGTCATTTCAAACTAGTAAATTTCCAAACAAAATGAAAATAGCAAAAGTAATACCTCTATACAAAACAGGAGACAGTCATTGTTTCACAAATTACAGGTCAGTCTCTTTACTCTCACAATTCTCCAAAGTACTTGAAAAAATCTTCACAAAGAGACTGGATGATTTCATTGAAAAACACAACCTCCTTACAGACAGCCAGTATGGTTTTAGAGCAGATAAATTTACATCTTTGGCACTGATCGAACTTATAGAAGAAATTACTAGTTGTATAGATAAAAAAAAAAATTTGCTGTAGGAGTATTTATAGATTTAAAGAAAGCTTTTGACACCATTGACCACAGAATACTACTAAGGAAACTGGAAAGGTATGGGATAAGAGGGGTCGGACTGAGTTGGGTGGAAAGTTATTTAAGTAACAGATAACAATTTGTACAAATTGGTGAGCACAAATCACCCTTCATGGACATCACTTGTGGTGTGCCCCAGGGGTCAGTTTTGGGACCCAAACTCTTTATTTTGTATGGGTGTTTTTATTTATTAGGGGTCCAATGTGTGACATTGGTGGCAAAATTTAAAATTGATCAAATCTGCACATGAAATTGACTAATCACTATCCAATTGTGTCAGGTTTATGAAACTATTAACTATTTTCGTAACGGCATTCGCGTTCAGGAACTCTTGAGGATGAGCGCTCACTTCAACTACTTGTAAATGGAGACGTAAACGGGACACTCGGGCTTTTGTTTCCCCGTGTGCCAATGCACTTTGCAATGGCACACGTTTTACACGAAACAACTTCAACACTTCCAGTATTTTTCACGCATCAAAACTCATCAACAGCTACATTTTCATGACATATTAAGATGTGATAACGTGTATACATACCTTCAAATTCTCCCTGTTTGTTGGATAAGACGTAAAATCACAAAAGGCGTAAATGCGGGACACGGAAGTTTGGACCTTCGATAACTTCAATATAAAGTGACCACGGTTAATCCTCTCCACATGGGTTGAGCACATCCGGAGTAGAGAAAATAAAAGTGCTTTCCCAGGGCGGTCACCTCGCCAGACGGGGCTACGCACGGCCGACCAAGACCGAAGACGTAAATTTTTTAAAGGACACCATATTCGATGTGTCATAAATGTTTAAGATTTTATTGAAATATTCTACATCTGAGCTTCACAAAGACTGATCTCCTTTTTACGTGTATGGTTTGGGATTTGAAAGGTGCAAAGTGAAAAGCATCAGCACTTCCTGTTTTCTGGTTACTTTACCAAATAACTTGCATGTTGCTGCGTAAATTCGGGGACGCGGAAATTTACGTCGTACGAGTAAATTTGCAGGGGTCGCCGTACAAAAACCATAGATCCGATCACATTGGGGAATGTTTTATTTTGAATTTGCATTACAACTCTGTTATCTCTTGCATAAATGAGTAGGAAGAGTTACTCAGAGATCACTTTACAGTACTTTGAAATTGATGCGATTTTCATGTCACACAAAAACTGGGAAAAATGAGGGGACACGACCAATAGTTTCGATTCTAACGGTAAAATCAATGATTTTTTTTAAAAATTGCAATGCAAGTCTGAAACTCTTTTATGTTCCCTTGCATATTATAAAAACAAAACCGACATCTGCAAATTACAGAAAAAGAGAGAGCGCTTGAAAGTCGGATACCCCTGATATAGTGCACTGGACCCCCCCCCCCCCCAAAAAAAACACCCACATGCCAAGTATCAAAAATTCTGAAATTTATTTTGTTTGCGGATGACACAAATATCCTTTGCACTGGTGAGAATTTGCAGCAGGTTTTAGAGGTGGTCACTACTGAAATGAAAAAGTTAACGCAGTGGTTCAACAAAAATAAATTATCTCTAAATCTAAAAAAAACAAAGATTATGTTGTTTGGAAATTATAAAATAAATCATGAAATAATGGTAACGATAGATGATACCGGAACAGAAACAGTACAGGAAAATAAGTTTCTGGGGGTGACGCTAGACAATAAAATCTGCTGGAAACCTACATCAGTCACATCCGGGCCAAGTTGGCAAAATGTATAGGCATACTGGGGAAGACAAGACACATCTTGGACTATAAATCATTGGTCTTACTGTACAATTCACTGTTTCTACCTTATCTTAACTACTGTGTAGAAGTCTGGGGAAACACCTACAAGACAAACCTACAGTCAGTATGCACATTACAAAAAAGAGCTATAAGAATAATAAATAATGTAGGATATAGAGACCATTCCAATTCGTTGTTTTTAAAGTCACATGTCATAAAGTTCATCGATTTAGTTAAATTTAAGACAGCACAAGTCATGTACAGGGCAATTAATAATCAACTCCCAACTAATATACAAAAAATATTTACAAAAAGAGACAATGATCATAATTTGAGAGGAGACTTAAACTTCACAAAACCCAAGATACGAACAACCAAGAAAAGTATGTGCATATCTGTCTGTGGGGTGGATTTGTGGAACAGTCTGGAGCCAGAACTGAAACTATGTACAAACAGAAATCAATTCAAAAAGAGGTACAGACATTATTTGCTAAAAGGATATATGTTAGAAGGGTAGTATTTATATGTACGATTCACTATACTCACTCTGGGACACTATGGGACACTATGGAATGGTGGGTGGGACAGCACTGTGTATATCTGTGTTGTTTGAGGCTGGTTTTGATGTATGGACATCAATGTATGCTCGGATGGATGGGTGTTAATGTTGATATGTACAAAATACAGTTAATTGTTTACTTGGGGTCTTAAATGTGGTAATTTGTATATAATTCACATGGGTGTATTTATGGAAAAGAGGAGATGGAATTAATAAGTGTTCACTTCTTCCTTCTCCCTTTCGAACACTGTATACTGTTACTTTATTGCATTTGTCATTTGTTTTGTTTTTGTTATACTTTTTTGTTCGAAATAAAGTATCTATCTATCTATCTATCTATCTGTCTATCTAGCTATCCATCAATTGTTAGGATGAAAAACTCAGTAGAAAACCATCTAAGTCTACTCTTCAAAGCTTGTCTATGTGTGTAGATTGTTTACCCAGATTCGTTTTTCAAGGAAGAGATTTAGTTTACTTGGAACACGTATTTATTTAAGCAAGCAAGTTGAATATAGTAGGTTACAGCGCTGGGTCAAACATTCTCGCCCTGACAGCAACAGATCGTGTCAGTTCATGAAGTCTGACTGACTATGCTGGCCCTGACCCAGAATATTTATACACAAATGAACAAAGGGTCTGCTCCTGGCTCCGGGTGTATCCAGATGAAGGCCATTTCCCATTCTTATCACAATGGTGTTTCCTCCTCATAAACACCAGGCGTTTTATTGCCCCCTGTGCTGAGACACCAGGGGTTTTATTGCCCTCTGTGCTGAGAAAGAGGTCCACTCCATTTGCTCCATTTGCAGGTAATAAACCACACATCTGCCAATATATACATTCCATTATGGTATATCTGTCATAGTACCTAAGTATAAGAAGAATACAAACATTTTGAGTCACACAAATAACTATTATATGGTTATATTGATCACACACATATTTTGAATCACACAAATAACTGTTATGTGGTTATATTGATCACTTTATCCCATCACTATCTATCTTCTTTTGTATATTTTGACATTTGTGTGAGTGTATTTCTGTTATTATGGATTGATTATGATTTACACCTGCGCTGACTGATTAAATCAGCAGGAGCCAATTAGCGAGCTCCGTTGTGAACTCTTGTCCGGGAAGGACCTATTTAAGGATGGTGCGTGACTGTGTTAATGGAGAAGTCTAGAGAGTCGTGAAGGAGCCTTCAAGTGAGAAGTCGATGGAAGTCTAGAGAAGTCTTCCAGGAAGAAGTCTTCCAGGAAGGAGTCTTAAAGGAGCCTTCAAACAGAAGTCTGAGAGGAGTTCAGGACAGGTTGAACAATCAGGTCAGACGGATCAGATCGACGGAACATTGTCGCTGACAAGATGTAGGAGACGAGGACAGAAGGACATGTGGACAGCAGGACGTGCTGACGGAGGACCCGAGAATATGCGGAGGTGAAAGAGGAGCACGGAGGAAGTGAGGACAGGAGTGGAGCAAAGACGGGGAAGAGCAGGTGCGGTGATTGGCAGCGGCAGCACGGGACGGAGGACAGCGAGAGTGACCAGACGACGGAGATGCCGTTGTGTTGGATGGAAGGCGAATGCACAGCTAAGTAAAGGAACGTGCTTATTTCGCCCCAGTGTGTTCACGGGAGGCTAAGTTTGTGCTGCGTTGTGTGCTGCAGGTTTCCCCCGGATGGCCGATATGAAGGAGCCGCTCCTCTTCTCTCTGCCTGTTCGCCACCTCTCCTCGAGCATGGAACACTCCCTTTTCGAGGCGTACAGGAGGGTCACGGACGAGCCCGGACAGACGGTACTTTTCTTCCAGGACAAGGAGGACTATAGCGGGAGTTCCTGGTCGGACAGCCAGCGAATGCATCACGCTCTATTGCGGACGTTCTGAAGGTTTTTTCACGTAGTGTAGGAAGTGACTTTCATATGAATGAGAATTGTATTGCTTTTTTCCTTGTGTGCATTTTAGGGTATTTATAGTATTTATTGAGGGGTTAGTTTCTTAAACTGTGCACATTAGGAATTTATGGTTCTTACTGGGAAGTTACTGTATGTGTCATGGTCTGAGCACTGATTTCGTCCGCGCTCGGGCCATGCAGTATTTTCCTCCCGTTCTGGAGTAGTTTTCCTTATGGCCTTCCCGGGCTCTTATTCTGACAGCGTCTCTGCGGGACTTCCAGCTGTCAGAGCCGAGCTCCACGGTGACAGCTGTTTGCCATTTCAGCTGATGACATCCTCATCAGCTGATTAATCCTCCTGCCCTATTTAAGGGAGCAGCTTCTGTTACTCCGGGCTGCGACCTCACATATGTCAACGTTGGTCTCCCCAATGTTCGGCTGAAGCCCCTAACCCTGGCTTCAGTCATTCCCTTGATCCTCCATGTTCCCAGTAAGTTTCTCCTTGTTCTCAGTATATCGTAGTGTGTCTTCGTCATAGTCTTTGTGTTATGGCCCACGAGGCTCATTATTTTGTATCGTATGTCCTTCGTTAATAAATGTGCAAACTCTACAGCTGCCTATAGCATCTCATTAGTGGTCCGCCAGGACCGCGCCATGACATTATGATTCTTATTTGGGAATTTTGGTTCTTATTAGGTAATGTTGTAGTCTATATCTATTTTAACATTGTGTCTAATAAAGTGTAGAATTGCTTTCCTGCCTTCCTGAGTGTTTGTGTTGCTGTGTCCCGAGAATCATTTATTTTATTCATAATGCACAGTGATTGGCGCTTCCAAACTGTGACATTTATTTGGCATTGTTGGCAGGATTCTCTTACCACACAACACAAGCATGAAAGGGCATGAAGAACCCTCAACCTCAGCTGTTAACAATCAAACTGTAATTAACACGGTTGCTATGCCATGGTTTATGGGGGTACCTTGGGTCCCAAAGGTTTCTGGGGAGATGAGCCAGATTAAGTTCGGGGAATGGTTGTGGCAGATCAAAGCACTGTTGACAGCTCAGGGCCTTAGTGACGAGCAGAAAGACGGTTTTTGTTATTGGGGTGTTGGAAGGTGATGCCAGGAGGGAAATTCGGCTGTTAGACCCTAGCTGCAGAAGAAATGTTCAAGAAATTTTGTCTCACTTAAAATGACTATATGGTGAACAAACTCCTCTAGCTGGATTACGGGTCCAATTCTTTAAGTGTAGGCAGGGGGATGGAGAAAATGTGGGGTCTTTCATCCTGCGCCTATGGGAACTGTTTGGCAGGTGGCGTGAGCAGGAACCTGATGGCTCAGCACAGGATGAAAGCACAGCACGTGATCAGCTAATACTGGGTCTGAGGGCTGGTGCTGTCCGACAGGAGATGCAGCAGCTGGTGAGATGTGAGCCACGAATGACTTTTGTTGAGGCCTGTAATGAGGCTAGAGCGCTGGACGGAGAACATCCAGGCCAAGAGGAAGTTTGGGCTTCAAGGATAGATGCACCTGCACAGACTGTACCCAGGCCAGAAAGTGATGATTGGAAAGAGGTTCAAGGCAGAAATATGTCATGAGGTGCAGGAACAGATGTCCATACTCAGCCGTACTGTGGTGGAGGAATTAAAGCAGCTACTACCAAGCAGGTGCCACAGTAGTCCACCAGGGGGCACCTCTTCTAAGGGGAAATCAATTTTTCCCCTCCCACCGCAGGCCAGCTTTCCAGTGGGATGAACGAGGCCACCCTATTTGTAGAGGCTGCAGTAAGCCAGGCCACATTCAAAGGTTTTGTCCGGAAAGAAGTCAACAGGCCCAGGTCCTCAAGGTAGTGGCTCCACCCATCATTGGGTTCCTTCTTGCCTTGAGAGAGAGCAGTCGCATTTTTCTTCCCTCCTCCCCTGCCTTCCTGATCTATTCCCAGCTTTTGCAATGTTGCGTTTTTGTCTGTGTTTAGTCGCTTTTCTTCTGCTGAATCTTAATCTAAACGGAAATTATGGATTTGGAAGCGGCTTAAATGTGCTATTGTCACTATTTTTCAACAAGAATTGGGCCAAGGGGGAGCCCAAGTATTGGAAACTACGAGGAGACTCATGGACATTGGAATTCATGCGTCTGTGGAAACATTATTGGTTATGATCTCAGGACTTCTATTTTTGGCTGTGGAGTTCCCTGATGCATCAGAAATTGAAGGAAAGTGAGAGAGCTGATCAAAGCGGACCCGGCAAGCTCCTTCATCAAATTCGACCAGTTGGGGAGGGCACGAGTAGCGGTAAACGGTGAACTGAATGACAGTGATTCAGTGAAGGAATACATCTGAAGCCCTGTGCTTTCCATGGAAAAACAGTTTAAGCCTGCACATATAATGGAAGCACAGAATTACACGGGTGAGGACAAATTCTATTCTCTGAGTGCACTGTGCTGATTTGATTTGATTTGACCTTGTTTGCCCCGTGTTTACATTCCTCCTGATTGAGATAAGCGGAAGGACCGGCTCTTATGTCTACCCAAACAATCAACAATTAGTTGTTTGTCGTCAGCGGATTGGACCCTCAAGGACAATGCCCATGTGCCTTCTGCAAGCAAGAGAGAAAGCAAGAGAGATAGACTCTGGACTTGTTTATAAGTCACATGATTATAACATCTATCCACTGCCAGGAGGTGCCCTCTGCTGCTCACTAACAACTGTTACATTTACACTACACAATGCATACAACATACAACACTACATGCATACAATACACTGCCTCTCAACTTTTGTGTGTGATCTCCTGCTAAATGTCTGCTAAATGTGCATTGAGGGTTTTTTTTGCCTGCAATCAAAATTTCACTCACTTGCCGAGCGTCATTCTGATAAAACATGTGTTTTTTTTCTCTCGCCTACTGTGTCATATCCATTTTCTTTTCTTTTTTTTTTCCTTTCTTCTTTATGACTGGTGCCTAGCGGCTGCCCCGGCCTTGGATGCGCTCTGCAGAGCGTGCCCAAATGCCAAGTCACGTTTCGTTACCTTGTATTCATACATGTGTAATGACAATAAAGTTGAATCTCAATCTCAATCTCAATCTCATTGGGCAGGTGACAGAGGAGGCTGCATTCGGGACTTTGAAGGAGAAGATGGTTGGCGCCTGCCCAGGAGTGGAAGTGAAGGTGGTTGGTATTCAAGTTCCCTGCGTTATAGACACGGGGTCACAAGTGACATTGTTTTCAGAGTCCTTTTTTCAGAAGTGGTTAAAGCAGCGAATGATCAGAAAACTCCCTATGTGGGTTACGTGCTGCTGGATTTTGAAGTTGCGGGAGTTAAGGTACTGGAAAAAGGAGCAGTGATCGTAAAGGATTCCTGTTTATCTTTTGATGGGGGAGAATTCTGGGAATGAATGTCATGTCTAGCTGCTGGGCGTCGTTGTCTCAGGGTTCCCACTTAGGTGTTGCATTTCCTGAAGGGATGGTGTCTTCAGTCCTGGGACCACGTGAACGAGCCTTGGCTGTTGGGGGCAGTGTGGCTCCAGAAGAATCCGTGGATGGGAAAATGGAGGTGGTGCGATCGCCCAAACAATGCCCGGAGGAGATTTCAGCCTGCACGGAGAGGGTGGTGGACCACCAGTTGCCATGTGGACCTGGCCCGATGGGAGGGGCGTTTGGTAGCATGGAGTGGCAGGCTGGCAGGGCTGGGACTGACCTGGAGAGGGGACGGCATGTAGGGCTACCAGAAGAGATGGCCCCGGGAGTCTGCTTGCAGTCTGAGCAGTATGCCGTGGACGAGGCAGCCCATCACCACCACAGGATGTTGAATGGAGCCCACAAGTGAGGCTTGGCCCAAACGCAGCGACAGCAACACAAGGACAAGCAGAGGTATGGTCGTCTTGCCAAGGATGTTCCGCTGGTGCCAGGAGAGAGGGTGTTGCTGAGGAATTTTCGACGCCATGATCAGAATAAGCTTGCCCCCGATGGCAACCCTCCCCTTTTGTGGTGGTGTCTCAGTTGGGTCCACACACACCCATGTACAAGATCCGACCCGAGGGGCTGAGTAGGCCAGAGAGGACTATCCACAGGAACAACCTCCGACCATGCCCCATCAGACCCAGTGATCCACCAAAGGATGTGCTAGTGCCACCGGCTGAGCCTGAGAACATTGGGGCACGCCTGTTCCTGCCTGTTTCTTTGCCTCTTGCAGGGCCAAATCCAGTTGCAAGTCCAACTGTGGAAGTGGAACAACTGCAAGATGTGGTGCAGGCATCTGATCCACCTACTTTAGTGTCACCACAGGAACAAGTACCCCTGAGACGCTCTCAGCGTAGCAATTTGGGGAAAAAAGCCGGTTAGATATGGTGATGGAAGTTAATAGTCGAGGATGACTATTTAAAAAGCTGAGGGGAGAAATGTCAGGGTAGAGCAATTTAGGGTTGTGTATGTGTGTGTATTGTTTTTTTTTTGGGGGGGGGGTTGTCACAGCTTTAAGGCTGTTAAAAGTGAATGATATTGTTAATATAATGCATATTGGATTAGTGTGTTTTCTTTTGTATATTTTGACATTTGTGTGAGTGTATTTCTGTTATTATGGATTGATTATGATTTACACCTGCGCTGACTGATTAAATCAGCAGGAGCCAATTAGCGAGCTCCATTGTGAACTCTTGTCCGGGAAGGACCTATTTAAGGATGGTGCATGACTGTGTTAATGGAGAAGTCTAGAGAGTCGTGAAGGAGCCTTCAAGGGAGAAGTCGACGGAAGTCTAGAGAAGTCTCGGAAGTCTTCCAGGAAGAAGTCTTTAAGGAGCCTTCAAACAGAAGTCTGTTCAACCTGTCCTGAACTCCTCTCAATCAGGTCAGATGGATCAGATCAATGGAATGTTGTCGCTGATGAGGTGAAGGAGACGAGGTCAGAAGGACATGTGGATAGCAGGACGTTCTGACGGAGGACCCGAGGATATGTGGAGGTGAAAGAGGAGCACGGACGAAGTGAGGGCAGGAGTGGAGGAGTGGAGCAAAGACGGGGAAGACCAGGTGCGGTGATTGGCAGCACGGGACGGAGGACGCCGAGAGTGACCAGACGACGGAGATGCCGTTGTGTTGGATGGAAGGCGAATGCACAGCTAAGTAAAGGAACGTGCTTATTGCCTGTGTGTTGTGGATGTATACTCGCCCCGGTGTGTTCACGGGAGGCTAAGTTTGTGCTGCGCTGTGTGCTGCAGGTTTCCCCCGGATGGCCGATACGAAGGAGCCGCTCCTCTTCTCTCTGCCTGTTCGCCACCTCTCCTTGGGCACGGAACACTCCCTCTTCGAGGCGTACAGGAGGGTCACGGACGAGCCCTGACAGACGGTACTTTTCTTCCAGGACAAGGAGGATTATAGCGGGAGTTCCTGGTCGGACAGCCAGCGAATGCATCACGCTCTATTGCGGACGTTCTGAAGGTTTTTTCACGTAGCGTAGGAAGTGACTTTCATATGAATGAGAATTGTATTGCTTTTTTCCTTGTGTGCATTTTAGGGTATTTATGGTATTTATAATATTTATTGAGGGGTTAGTTTCTTAAACTGTGCACATTGGGAATTTTGGTTCTTATTAGGTAATGTTGTAGTCTATAACTATTTTAACATTGTGTCTAATAAAGTGTAGAATTGCTTTCCTGCCTTCCTGAGTGTTTGTGTTGCTGTGTCCCGAGAATCCTTTATTTTATTTATAATTCACAGTGATTGGCACTTCCAAACTGTGACATTTATTTGGCATTGTTGGCAGGATTCTCTTACCACACAACACAAGCATGAAAGGGCATGAAGAACCCTCAACCTCAGCTGTTAACAATCAAACTGTAATTAACACGGTTGCTATGCCATGGTTTATGGGGTTACCTTAGGTCCCAAAGGTTTCTGGGGAGATGAGCCAGATTAAGTTCGGGGAATGGTTGTGGCAGATCAAAGCACTGTTGACAGCTCAGGGCCTTAGTGATGAGCAGAAAGACGGTTTTTGTTATTGGGGTGTTGGAAGGTGATGCCAGGAGGGAAATTCGGCTGTTAGAACCTAGCTCCAGAAGAAATGTTCAAGAAATTTTGTCTCACTTAAAATGACTATATGGTGAACAAACTCCTCTAGCTGGATTACGGGTCCAATTCTTTAAGTGTAGGCAGGGGGATGAAGAAAATGTGGGGTCTTTCATCCTGCGCCTATGGGAGCTGTTTGGCAGGTGGCGTGAGCAAGAACCTGATGGCTCAGCACAGGATGAAAGCACAGCACGTGATCAGCTAATACTGGGTCTGAGGGCTGGTGCTGTCCGACAGGAGATGCAGCAGCTGGTGAGATGTGAGCCACGAATGACTTTTGTTGAGGCCTGTAATGAGGCTAGAGCGCTGGACGGAGAACATCCAGGCCAAGAGGAAGTTTGGGCTTCAAGGATAGATGCACCTGCACAGACTGTACCCAGGCCAGAAAGTGATGATTGGAAAGAGGTTCAAGGCAGAAATATGTCGTGAGGTGCAGGAACAGATGTCCATACTCAGCTGTACTGTGGTGGAGGAATTAAAGCAGCTACTACCCAGCAGGTGCCACAGTAGTCCACCAGAGGGCACCTCTTCTAAGGGGAAATCAATTTTTCCCCTCCCACCGCAGGCCAGCTTTCCAGTGGGATGAACGAGGCCGCCCTATTTGTAGAGGCTGCAGTAAGCCAGGCCACATTCAAAGGTTTTGTCCGGAAAGAAGTCAACAGGCCCAGGTCCTCAAGGTAGTGGCTCCACCCATCATTGGGCAGGTGACAGAGGAGGCTGCATTCGGGACTTTGAAGGAGAAGATGGTTGGCGCCTGCCCAGGAGTGGAAGTGAAGGTGGTTGGTATTCAAGTTCCCTGCGTTATAGACACGGGGTCACAAGTGACATTGTTTTCAGAGTCCTTTTTTCAGAAGTGGTTAAAGCAGCGAATGATCAGAAAACTCCCTATGTGGGTTACGTGCTGCTGGATTTTGAAGTTGCAGGAGTTAAGGTACTGGAAAAAGGAGCAGTGATCGTAAAGGATTCCTGTTTATCTTTTGATGGGGGAGAATTCTGGGAATGAATGTCATGTCTAGCTGCTGGGCGTCGTTGTCTCAGGGTTCCCACTTAGGTGTTGCATTTCCTGAAGGGATGGTGTCTTCAGTCCAGGGACCACGTGAACGAGCCTTGGCTGTTGGGGGCAGTGTGGCTCCAGAAGAATCCGTGGATGGGAAAATGGAGGTGGTGCGATCGCCCAAACAATGCCCGGAGGAGATTTCAGCCTGCACGGAGAGGGTGGTGGACCACCAGTTGCCATGTGGACCTGGCCCGATGGGAGGGGCGTTTGGTAGCATGGAGTGGCAGGCTGGCAGGGCTGGGACTGACCTGGAGAGGGGACGGCATGTAGGGCTACCAGAAGAGATGGCCCCGGGAGTCTGCTCGCAGTCTGAGCAGTATGCCATGGACGAGGCAGCCCATCACCACCACAGGATGTTGAATGGAGCCCACAAGTGAGGCTTGGCCCAAACGCAGCGACAGCAACACAAGGACAAGCAGAGGTATGCTCATCTTGCCAAGGATGTTCCGCTGGTGCCAGGAGAGAGGGTGTTGCTGAGGAATTTTCGACGCCATGATCAGAATAAGCTTGCCCCCGATGGCAACCCTCCCCTTTTGTGGTGGTGTCTCAGTTGGGTCCACACACACCCATGTACAAGATCCGACCCGAGGGGCTGAGTGGGCCAGAGAGGACTATCCACAGGAACAACCTCCGACCATGCCCCATCAGACCCAGTGATCCACCAAAGGATGTGCTAGTGCCACCGGCTGAGCCTGAGAACATTGGGGCACGCCTGTTCCTGCCTGTTTCTTTGCCTCTTGCAGGGCCAAATCCAGTTGCAAGTCCAACTGTGGAAGTGGAACAACTGCAAGATGTGGTGCAGGCATCTGATCCACCTACTTTAGTGTCACCACAGGAACAAGTACCCCTGAGACGCTCTCAGCGTAGCAATTTGGGGAAAAAAGCCGGTTAGATATGGTGATGGAAGTTAATAGTCGAGGATGACTATTTAAAAAGCTGAGGGGAGAAATGTCAGGGTAGAGCAATTTAGGGTTGTGTATGTGTGTGTATTGTTTTTTTTTGGGGGGGGGGGGTTGTCACAGCTTTAAGGCTGTTAAAAGTGAATGATATTGTTAATATAATGCATATTGGATTAGTGTGTTTTCTTTTGTATATTTTGACATTTGTGTGAGTGTATTTCTGTTATTATGGATTGATTATGATTTACACCTGCGCTGACTGATTAAATCAGCAGGAGCCAATTAGCGAGCTCCATTGTGAACTCTTGTCCGGGAAGGACCTATTTAAGGATGGTGCATGACTGTGTTAATGGAGAAGTCTAGAGAGTCGTGAAGGAGCCTTCAAGGGAGAAGTCGACGGAAGTCTAGAGAAGTCTCGGAAGTCTTCCAGGAAGAAGTCTTTAAGGAGCCTTCAAACAGAAGTCTGTTCAACCTGTCCTGAACTCCTCTCAATCAGGTCAGATGGATCAGATCAATGGAATGTTGTCGCTGATGAGGTGAAGGAGACGAGGTCAGAAGGACATGTGGATAGCAGGACGTTCTGACGGAGGACCCGAGGATATGTGGAGGTGAAAGAGGAGCACGGACGAAGTGAGGGCAGGAGTGGAGGAGTGGAGCAAAGACGGGGAAGACCAGGTGCGGTGATTGGCAGCACGGGACGGAGGACGCCGAGAGTGACCAGACGACGGAGATGCCGTTGTGTTGGATGGAAGGCGAATGCACAGCTAAGTAAAGGAACGTGCTTATTGCCTGTGTGTTGTGGATGTATATTCGCCCCGGTGTGTTCACGGGAGGCTAAGTTTGTGCTGCGCTGTGTGCTGCAGGTTTCCCCCGGATGGCCGATACGAAGGAGCCGCTCCTCTTCTCTCTGCCTGTTCGCCACCTCTCCTTGGGCACGGAACACTCCCTCTTCGAGGCGTACAGGAGGGTCACGGACGAGCCCTGACAGACGGTACTTTTCTTCCAGGACAAGGAGGATTATAGCGGGAGTTCCTGGTCGGACAGCCAGCGAATGCATCACGTTCTATTGCGGACGTTCTGAAGGTTTTTTCACGTAGCGTAGGAAGTGACTTTCATATGAATGAGAATTGTATTGCTTTTTTCCTTGTGTGCATTTTAGGGTATTTATGGTATTTATAATATTTATTGAGGGGTTAGTTTCTTAAACTGTGCACATTGGGAATTTTGGTTCTTATTAGGTAATGTTGTAGTTATAACTATTTTAACATTGTGTCTAATAAAGTGTATACAGTGATCCCTCACTTATCGCGGTTAATGGGTTCCAGAACCGACCGCGAAAAGTGAAAAACCGCGAAGTAGCGTCACCCCTAATGACGTCATCCATAAATAATACGTACGTTCATTCTCTCACTCTCTCTCTCTCACATGATACATGTGTGTGTGTGTGTGTGTACGTGTACATACATACGTAGATGTAAATAAAGTGTACATAAATATGTTTTTAGAACTCTTTTATTCTTATAACAAGATACGTAACTCAAGATGAAAATGATTTACTGCACAGGTTAATGAGAGCTTTACTGCTCCTCAGGTGACGCCTCATCGTCAGGTGCTAGAAGCGCAGGATCATCGAGGGTAGCTTCCGATAGAGCTGGAGAAGCTGCAGGAGGCGGCGTAGTGGCTCGACGGGAAGACTATTTCGCACAAAATGGCACAAGAGAACAGCAAAAAGTTCCACGCGGCGAGACTAAAAGTAACACGAGCGATAAAGAGCAATGAATGCGGTCTTCCTTGCGGCGCTCGGCAGGGAGAGGAGGTGGGTGAAATGTCTCGGCCAATCAGCTTGCGGGGTGAAACGTCTCGGCCAATCAGCTTGCGAGATTTCCGAGCTGAGCCAACATGAGAACAGCGAACAGAGAGGTGGATTTTTTGAGTTGTGCAGCTCTCCGTCTTGATTCCTTGATGGTCTAATGTAGTCTCCCTGCCTTCTGCTAGCGCCCGGCCATTATTTCTCAATTTTGAATTTTTGATGAATATTTTTGAAAAATCCGCGATGCACTGAGGGCGCGAAAGGTGAAGCGCGAAGTAGCGAGGGATCACTGTAATTGCTTTCCTGCCTTCCTGAGTGCTTGTGTTGCTGTGTCCCGAGAATCATTTATTTTATTCATAATGCTCACAGTGATTGGCACTTCCAAACTGTGACATAGACAAACCAGTAGGGTGGGGGAATGAGCTGATGGTGCCTGACCGGGTGGAGGTTGACAGCCGAGGAATAATGGAGATGTGGTAGGAGGGCGCGCACAGTCCTGGAGACACACCTGCACGATGGCAGCAACCTGAAGGAGAGAGGAGAATAAAGTTAGACAGCGTGTCCAAGCGTAAGAGTTTAACTTGCAAGTCCTTTGTTCAGGCAGTATACCCAGACGAGCCAGCGTAGAATGTGCAGAGAGCCTCCTTAAGTACGCTGGCTGATGAGCGGGTGCAGGTGTGTCTTCTGCCTCAGGTGGAGTGATGAGTTCACGAAGGTGAGACGGGACGGGAGGGGTGCGCTCTCGCTGCCCTTGACAGGGCCCCCTCTTCTAGGAGCACCTCCTGGCAGTCCAGAGAGCTTCTCCAGGTGAGCTTGGTGGAATGCCCAGAGCATCTCCTTATCCAGGACCCGAGCAGAGGGCACCCAGGAGCGTTCCTCTGGACCGTAGCCCTCCCAGTCCACCAAATACTGCCAGCCCTGGCCACGATGGCAAACATCCAGGATCTGGTGGACCGTGTAAGCAGGGTGACCATTGATGAGCCGGGGAGGGGGAGGCGGCTTTGGGGGGTGGGGGGTGGGCAGAGAGGACTGACCAAGAGGGGCTTGATGTTTGAGATGTGAAAGGTCGGGTTCACCTGCAGGGCTGGTGGCAACTTGAGCTGAACCAACGCGTTGTTGGTCACCCAAGAGATAATGTAGAGACCCAGGAAGTGGGGGGACAGCTTTTTGGACCTTTCCTTAAGTGGGATCTGGCTCACCGCTAACCAGACCTGTTGGCCCACGACGTACTTGGGCGCGGACACCCGTTTCCTGTCAGCTGTGGCCTGGGTGTGCTCAGTGGAGTGGGCAAGGGTGGCCCGAGTGGCTCTCCAGACACGCCGGCAGCGACGGGCATTGACCCCCACGGATGGAACCGCGACCTCCCTCTCGGACATAGGAAGGAGTTGCGGCGTGCACCCCAAGGATGCCTCGAACGGGGTGAGTCCAGTGGCCGCAGAGATGGCAGAGTTGAGGGAATATTCCACCCAAGTCATGTGTGAGTTCCAGGAGGATGGATTGTCGGCTGCTACGCACCACAGGGTGGCCTCCAAGGACTGATTGGCGTGCTCTGCCTGCCCATTACTCTGTGGGTGGTTCCTCGAGGAGAGGCTCACAGTGGTTCCCAGCGTCCGGTAAAAGGCCCTCCAGACATGGGATGTGAATTGTGGCCCCCGGTCAGACACAATGTCCATCGGGATGCTGTGGATCCTAATCATGTGGTCGGTCAGAAGGACCACCGTCTCCCGTCTCCAAGGCTGAGGGGAGCTTCGGGAGGGCAACCAGTTGCACAGCCTTGAAGAAGCGATCCATGATAGTGAGGATAACCGTCTTGCCATGGGAAGGAGGAAGTCCAGTGATAAAATCCACGGCAATGTGGGACCACGGACGACCAGGGGTGGGAACAGGATGGAGGAGGCCTGATGGGGGGAGGAGTCTGATTTTCCCTGGACGCAGGTCTGGCAGGCCTTGACATATTCTCGTATGTCCCGCTGCAGCGCGGGCCACCAGAACGCTCGCCGGACGAAGTCCATGGTTCGGGCGATGCCAGGATGGCAAGCGAAGCAACTGGTGTGACCCCACTGGATGACATCGCTGCGGAGGGTGGTGGGGACGTACAGACAGTTCCGGGGACAAGCTACTGGCACAGGCTCCTGGGCCTGGGGGACCCTCCGCTCGCTATCCCAAGTAAGGTCTCCGAGGACGCACGAAGGCGGAATGATGGTTTGGGGAGGGAAGGGGGTGCTATCTCCCTCGAGTCAAACTGGCCCGATAGCGCGTCTGGTTTGTGAGTAAGTGATGGTAAAATTAAATCACTGGAAAAATAGAGCCCAGCGAGCCTTCCTGGCGTTAAGTCAGTGAGCCGACCGCAAGTACTTGTGGTTCTTGTGGTCGGTCCAGACGATGATGGGATGAATGGCACCCTCCAACCAATGCCTCCACTCTTCCAATGCCAACTTAATGGCAAGCAGTTCTCTGTTCCCTACGTCATAATTCCTCTCGGCGGATAATAAGCCGATGAGAGAAATATGTGCCCGGGCAGAGCTTCTGATCGGGGGACATGCTCTGTGACAGCACGGCGTTTTAGTTTAACAAATGCCAGCTCAGCTTCCTCGGTCCAGCGAAAGGGGACCTTAATGAAGGTCAGCTGTGTTAAAGGTAGTGCCACTCCACTATAGTTCCTTATGAACCTGCGATAGAAGTTTGCAAACCCGAAGAAACGTTGAAGCTCCTTACTGGAGTGGGGAGTTGGTCAATCCAGCACTGTCTTCACCTTGGCTGGGTTGGCAGTCAGTCTCCCTTCAGCCACTATGAAGCCCAAGAAGGTGGTTGATGTTGTGGACAACTCACACTTCTCGGCCTTGACATAGAGCTCGTTCTCCAGAAGCCATTGTAGGATGGCTCTGACATGGGCTTCAGTGAGAGAAAATTATAATATCATCCAAGTAGATGAACACGAATTGGTAAAGCATGTCGCGAAGGATGCCGTTTATCAACCGTTGGAAGACGGCAGGGGCATTAGTGAGCCCGAATGGCACCACCAGATATTCAAACTGCCCCTGGTGAGTCTTAAATTCCGTTTTCCATTCATCGCCTTCGCGAATGTGGACCAGATGATACGCATTCCTGAGGTCTAGCTTAGTGAATACCCGTGAGCACCGAAGGAGCTTGAATGCTGAGTTAATCAAAGGCAGAGGATACCTGTCCTTGATGGTAATAGCATTGAGCTCCCAGTAGTTGACATATGGGAACAGCAAGCCATCCTTCTTTCCCACGAAGAAGAATCCGGCCCCAAGCGGGGCCGAAGATGGCTGAATGAGGCTGGCATTCAGCGAATCTTTGACGTATTTCTCCATCGCCTCCCTCTCCTGGCCGGAAATACTGTACAGCCAACTGGACGGCAGCTTTGACCCCGGGATGAGGTCAATAGCGCAATCGTAGGAGTGATGAGGCGGTAGCGACAGCGCCCTTGATTTGCAAAAGATTTCCCCCACATCATGGTATGCCCGGGGGAGGAGGCTGAGGTCCGGCGGCTTGACCGGAGAGAGGGGGACAGACAGAGCTGGCGAACATTCCACTGAATGCATGCAATTAGCCATGCAAAATGGGCTGCAGGAGGAAATGGTATTTTGTCCCCAGTTAATGACTGGATTGTGCCTCCGGAGCCATGGATTGCCAAGAACCACTGGGGAGGCCGAAACAGGAAGAACCAGAAATGTGAGTTCCTCCCGGTGGTTCCCGGAAAGGAGGATGGAGATTGGCGCCGTGCATTCGGTGACTACCATGACCTCCAGGCTAGAGATGGTAGTTATTCTCTAGTTGTGGGGCAATTTGTGCATGGGAATACCCACCTGCCGCACGAATTGGGCAGAGATGATATTACCCTCTGACCCCAAATCAACCAGCGCCATAGTCCTCCTCTCGACCCCCGGCAATTGCACGAGGGCCAAGATTGAAAAATTATCGGGGGAGAGTTGATTTAGTCCTGCTCGGCAGACACCCCCCCCCCCCCCCCCATGGTTACTGATAGGCTGTGTCTTTTGGCCTCTGGCGGCATTCGTCCAGACTGTGGTTCAGAGAACCACAGTATGCGCACACGCCAGCTCTTCGCCTTCACCGGTTCTTGTCATCGGTCAGATGCCGGGAGCGCTCCATCGGCTAGGGTGAAGAGCTGGCACCGCCAGTGTCAGTTACGGGGGCCATGCACACTCGGCGCAAGGGCGAGAAGAGGACTCGCGCTTCTTCGAGCGCTCACAGTATCGGTTGTCCAACCCAATAGCCTTGTCTATGAGACCGTCGAGAGTCTCCGGGACAGGGTGAACTACCAGATCATCACGGAGTTGAGTGTTTAATCCGTGGAGGAATGTGCTGCGCAAAACAATGTCATTCCACCCCGAATCCGACGCTGCAACCCGGAACTCCACCGAGTACTTGGCTGCTGACCGAGTGCCCTGGCGGAGTGTCATCAGGTGGCTCATCACGTTGCCTTGACTCTTGGTGTGGCCAAACGCACAAGAGAAGGCGTCCACAAATTGGTCAAATGTGTACCGATGCCCCTCAGGGTTAGCTAATGTCGACTGTGCCCACTCCAGGGCTTGGTCCTTAAGCAGCAGAGTAAAAAATTGAATTTTGGCCATGTCCCCTGGGTACTCCTCCCCAACCTGCTCCAAGTACATACGGACTTGAATAAGAAAGCCTTTACACTTGCTCGCCTCTCCCGCATACGGGGAAAGCGTGGGAACAGAGGTAGTACGGCGCACCATGGTGCTCAGAGTAGGCTGAGGGGGACAGGCCGGAGGAGGCGCTGTAGACCAAAGCTTCATCATATTAGTAACCTGCTGCGCCAACACAGCGACCTGGTGCTTGGTCGCGGACAAGCAATCCAAAGCTGACAGCTCTTGTGCTGCCACACCGGCTAAACTACCATCCTGACTGGCTCATTCTGTCATGATTATAAACTGACAGCTTACGTGCACGATGCAACAGCATAGGAAGGAACCACACAAGGGGGCACTTTTGACAGTTTATTAAATAGCAAAAGGTCGCACAGCTAAAGAAATAGCCACTCGCCAGAGGAATCCACCTGAGGAGAGAAGACGAGAGCTGTGAGAGGAGGAACGGAATAAGGGGAAATGGGTGAGCCGAATTGCCTCTTACTTGGGGTCCTGAGGAAGAACCGGCAGGACACCAGCGGGGAATAGACGAACCAGTAGGGTGGGGGAATGAGCTGATGGTGCCTGACCGGGTGGAGGTTGACAGCTGAGGAATAATGGAGATGTGGTAGGAAAGCGTGTGTAGTCTCGAGATATACTCACACGATGGCAGCAACCTGAAGGAGAGAGGAGAATAAGATTAGACAGCGTGTCCAAGCTTAAGAGTTTAACTTGTAAGTCCTTTGTTCGGGCAGTATACCCAGACGAGCCAGCATAGAATGCGTGGATAGAGCCTCCTTAAGTACGCTGGCTGATGAGCAGGTGCAGGTGTGTCTTCTGCCTCAGGTGGAGTGATGAGTTCACGAAGGTGAGACAGGACGGGAGGGGTTCGCTCTCGCTGCCCATGACAGCTTCATTTGTAATTATTTTCTAGTCTGTATTTGGTTTTGTTGCATTTATTCTGTGGGCTGACAGCTGTCAGGTGACGTTTCTGGGTTTGTGTTGGTGCCTTCTGTCAAGCTGTCAGCTGCTCCTCCCTCACCCTCAGCACTACCAGCTGGTCCCAAAACAAAAACTGGTTGCTGTTCTTTTCTCCTGCTCAGGTGCACCCACACCTGTTATTACTCATGTTGTCAAGCCATTCACTATTTAAGCTCTGTCTGTTCACATTTTCATCACAGCTACATTGAATGTTCTACTTTTGATTCCTCCTCTGGACGGTTCTTGTGTTACCTTTTAATCCTCGTCTCCTCCTGAGCTTGCCGGCTCAGGAGTGCATGTCCCTGTAAGTTGTTTTTTTGCATTTTGTGTTTTTTGCACTATTTTCGGACGTGTTTTTTTTTTTTTTTAAATAAATGCCAAGTATCATTCAGTGCTTGGGTTTGTCTCTTCTGCCTCGTAGAGGCGGACATGGCATTTTCTGTGTAAATGTTTGGGAGATTGCTAGTGATCTATAGAGATCTTTGCAAGGTCCCTAAGGGATCAATCACTGCACTGTGAAACCTGATAAGTTAGTGTTGTGCTTATAAATAATGGGCTGCAGACAAGTCCACATGTTGAGGTTAACTTTATTAAATGTTAGCAGAACTTGCTAGGAGGGAGCACACAGTGAGGCACTGGTAAGGTACACCAAAGGTGGAGTGCAAGACAAAAGACTGGATAGCCCTGGGTAGCCGGCTATTATACCTGTGGCGTGATGTGTCATGCATGCATATGTGCGAGCACAGCGTAGTGCGTCATGCCATTTTCCATGTATCACATCCCCCCCCCGCAGAACATAACATAAACATCAAGGTGAAACTAACATATCAGCTAGCGTGCGGCTGGTCATACGCACACATGTGGGGTAGTTTTAAGAAAAACAGATGGAAAATGAAAACGCACACATATGGCTTGGCCGATATTGCTGTTAGCATGTTGTCTATTGTGAAACGGCAGACATGGACTTGACTGGATCGTTGTAAGAACCACCAAGGCTTATTTCCGAACATGACATCAGACAAAAAAAAAAAAATTATTTTTTGTATACAACCTGGGCAATCAGGTAGACTGCCGGTTTAAACCACATAGTCATGTGGGTTATTCTGCCACTTTGAACAGACTATGTACTGACTGAACATGTAATCAGAACTTTTGAGTCAGTGACAGTTCAAAACTCAGCGAGGCCTCTGTCAAGCCTGGGGTGGGCAAGGCCCTAGTGGCGCTGTCTCGGGCGAATCTGGTGGTCACCTCAGTGAAACTGTGGTTGGCTCATCAGCAAAGTCCCAGTCTGGATCCCACACTGGCTGAGCCAGCTCGGTTGCTGTTACTTGGTCTGGGGCAGGTGGTAGTGTTATCTTTCTCAGATGGCTGGCATGCCATCAAGACCCATCAGCAATCTGGAAGGTGGCTGGTCCAAGTTGAGCGGTGATCTGCATTGGTGGTGGTGACTGGAACATCTGCAGCTGATGCGGGTGGTTGGATCGGCGGAGCCAGACCCAGTCGAGCACCGTGAGCGATGGTGGTTTCTGCTTCAGGGTGTGCTGCTGCTTTCTCATCATGTGGTTTGTGAACGGCGTTGTTGCTGGGGCCCCATGTAACGCAGTACGTGTTTGGGTTGTTGATGGTCGTAGAGGCAAAGTGGTCTCACTACCCCACAATTTTCTGCGTCTTACATTATCACAAACTGGAACTCCTGCAACAAAGTGTATGGTGGTTGTACTGGGCTGACTGAGCGAGTTAGATGGCGGGCTTGCCAGGGCTGAGCGGCACACTTTGGTGAAGGGGTTCAGCTTACCGCAGCATTGGCACTTCTGTCCTTTGATGGGGCAGGCAGGTGTGAGGGAGAACCACAGTTGCCACATGGCCGGCGTGCTTTGTTGTCCTGTTGTCCCGTGATGTTAACTTTGGTGTCGTCGGGCTCAGCAACCGGGGTAACAGCATGTGCTAGCGGAGGGAAGTGTGGGGAGCATGGGCTGGAGGCTCCTCGCTGGGTGGTTAGCCAAGCTGTGGCCTCTAGTTGGGACGCCAGCTGCACCACCCTGGAGAGCGGCAGGTCGTCCGGTGCCATTAGTAGCTTCTCCTGCAGCTTCAGGTTGGTAGTGTGCTACGCTAACTGGTCCAGCACCAGCTGATCTTCCAGTTGAGCAAACCTACACATGCTGGCCAAACAGCAGAAGTCAGCGACATATTGCTGGACCGATTCACCTACATGCTGTTGGCATTGGCAAAACCTTATCTTCTTGACTAGCATGCTCTCAGTGGTGGCGGCGAAGTGTCTGGCTAACAAAGCAACACACTCATCATAGCTCTCTACAGGTCCGAGTGTCCTAAAGACCCGCTGTCCCTCGCTGCCGAGGCAGTGAATTAGCATGGCACACAGCCTTAGCATGCTAGCTTTAGCTAGGTCCATGGCGGACACAAACGTTTCAAACGACTCTGTTATGTCCACAAACCTGGTACAAAAGGAGACGGATGAGGAAGCTACACTGGAACTGGAACTTTATTATATACTGGTCACAATACACTGTGTATGGTTTTGTGTGGAGCCTTCCGGGCAAGAGAGCCCCAAAAGGCTGACACCCCTTATTATAGATTGGTGTGATGACGCAACCGGAAGGCGGCATCATCACACTGCACTTCACAATAAACTCCGATCCCACATTCTGTCCTTTTACAAAATAAAAAAACACATCTAATTAAAACTCTTCCAAATTTGGCAAAACAGAACCCCAAGAGACACACTAAAATAAAACAGTAAACACAAAACTATAATGAACTTCAAAACCAAAACTTGGACCTGTGGGTAGACTACCACATGGCCCACATGGCAAAGTGGGTTATTCTGCCACTATTAGATGGTCCGGCCATGCGCCTACCTAAAAGTCTCAAGTCTTCCATTTACAGTCCCCCATGGTAGTGGAGGGTAGGGCAGGGGAAACAGTTCTGTCTGAGGGGCTCTGAGGTGGTTCCGTAGCGGCCTCCTCTCTGGAGCTGTCGGACCCCCATGGTCAATCTTCATGAAGCTGGGGCCTGGGTCCCACACTGTGGGGGACACTGGGCAAAGTGAGGAATGGTGGCAGGTAGTGTCAGCAGCGTTTACATCTCAATGTTGTCCAAGTTTCTCCTCATCACCAGTTGTGTTTGGAAATAATGGGCTGCAGACAGGTCCACGTGTTGAGGTTAACTTTATTGAATGTTAGCAAAACTTGCTAGGAGGGAGCACACAGTGAGGTACTGGAAAGGTACACCAAAGGTAAGTGCAAGACAAAAGACTGGCTAGCCCTGTGTAGCTGGCTATTATACCTGCGGCGTGATGACGTCACGCATGCGTATGTGCAAGCGCATTGTGGCACGTTGTGCCATTTCCCATATGCCACAGTTAGTTCCACTCAAAGTGTCTGAGGAAACTGATTGCCTTGAATCATTTAAGTTTGTTAACTCAAACCATTCAAGCACATCTAATCTTTTCAGCTGAGTAAACCGAGCTACAAAAAAAGAGTTAGTTATGGCAACTTACATAAAAGCAACACATGTCATAGTAGTTTCCTCCATAGGGCAGTGTACGTAAATGCGATGGGCCCCCGGTGACTGAAAGGCACCTGCACCTATAAATGTAGCTTCAGTGTTGGAGTGCCAATTGCCACTGTGGTACATGAGAGGTGTGTGTGTGTGGGGGGGCTGTTATGGCATTTTGTATCACTGCCATAGCAGTTACACTCATGGAGCCAAAAACGTCATCTAAAACTCAAATATCCCAGCAACAAAAGCTTTGACATTTGTACAACACTAACACACAGTAAACTGACAGTCTAAGGAGATAATGCTTATTTTCCAACATTCAACATTTCCCATCAGCCCTTGTGGCTGCATTTTTTTGGGAAAGAGATTTAAAAGTACTTATCTTCATTTGATGAGTATGGTTATAATTTATACAATTAATAAAATTCATAATATTCAAATTTACTGAGAGGCACTCATTTTTGTAGTGGTTCTAGGCTGGCACACTGTTTTCCCTCACTCTCTCTCCACTAATTACCTCATTCTCCACAGCTGCACTCACCACCTGCCGGCAATCAGAGCCAGGCTTTAAAAAGGAGCAGCTCCCCTCAGTCATCAGGAGCATGTCAGACTCACACAAGGATTATTAATCTCACTAACTACCCTCTCTTGTGAAACCTTCCTGGACATATTTCACCTGCCGGTGGATTTGGACTTTTCCGTGATGGAGCCGTCAAATCTGGATCTCCACCATCTCTCCCTAGCCCAAGTAAGTCGACGTACCAATAGTGATGGCCAAATGAGGCTTTCTTGAAGCATTGAAGTGTCATGGACTGGGCTGGACCTGCCAGCCCAGCTCCTTGCCACGGTGGCTGTTATGCCCTCAGGAGGGATGTTTTTCCCCTTACCTTTCTCTAGGCTCCTCCTGGGAGGCTCTGAGCTCTGCTCAGCTGTGACAGCTCAGCCAAGCCCATCTCTCCTGCCAGTCCTTACCAGCTGTCTTCCTTTGGTTATTTTTTCCGCTGCGCGTGCGCGTGCTCATGCGCGCGCACACACACACACACACACACTTACAGTGGGGGGAAAAAAAGTATTTAGTCAGCCACCAACTGTGCAAGTTCTCCCACTTAAAAGATGAGAGAGGTCTCCAATTTTCATCATAGGTATACCTCAATTATGAGAGACAAAATGAGAAAAAAAAAATCCAGAAAATCACACTGAAGGATTTTTAATGAATTAATTGGTAAATTCCTCGGTAAAATAAGTATTTGGTCACCTACAAACAAGCAAGATTTCTGGCTCTCACAGACCTGTAACTTCTTCTTTAAGAGGCTCCTCTGCCCTTCACTCGTTACCTGTATTAATGGCACCTGTTTAAACTCGTTATCAGTATAAAAGACACCTGTCCACAACCTCAAACAGTCAGACTCCAAACTCCACTATGGCCAAGACCAAAGAGCTGTCAAAGGACACCAGAAACAAAATTGTAGACCTGCACCAGGCTGGGAAGACTGAATCTGCAATAGGTAAGTAGCTTGGTGTGAAGAAATCAACTGTGGGAGCAATTATTAGAAAATGGAAGACATACAAGACCACTGATAATCTCCCTCGATCTGGGGCTCCACTCAAGATCTCACCCCGTGGGGTCAAAATGATCACGAGAACGGTGAGCAAAAATCCCAGAACCACACGGAGGGACCTAGTGAATGACCTGCAGAGAGCTGGGACCAAAGTAACAAAGGCTACCATCAGTAACACACTACGCCGCCAGGGACTCAAATCCTGCAGCGCCAGACGTGGCCCCCTGCTTAAGCCAGTACACGTCCAGGCCTGTCTGAAGTTTGCTAGAGAGCATTTGGATGATCCAGAAGAGGACTGGGAGAATGTCATATGGTCAGATGAAACCAAAATAGAACTTTATTGTAAAAACTCAACTTGTCGTGTTTGGAGGAGAAAGAACACCATACCTACTGTGAAGCATGGGGGTGGAAACATCATGCTTTGGGGCTGTTTTTCTGCAAAGGGACCAGGACGACTGATCTGTGTAAAGGAAAGAATGAATGGGGCCATGTATCATGAGATTTTGAGTGAAAACCTCCTTCCATCAGCAAGGGCATTGAAGATGAAATGTGGCTGGGTCTTTCAGCATGACAATGATCCCAAACACACCGCCCAGGCAATGAAGGAGTGGCTTCCTAAGAAGCATTTCAAGGTCCTGGAGTGGCCTAGCCAGTCTCCAGATCTCAACCCCATAGAAAATCTTTGGAGGGAGTTGAAAGTCCGTGTTGCCCAGCGACAGCCCCGAAACATCACTGCTCTAGAGGAGATCTGCATGGAGGAATGGGCCAAAATACCAGCAACAGTGTGTGAAAACCTTGTGAAGCCTTACAGAAAACGTTTGACCTCTGTCATTGCCAACAAAGGGTATATAACAAAGTACTGAGATGAACTTTTGTTATTGACCAAATACTTATTTTACCGAGGAATTTACCAATTAATTCATTAAAAATCCTTCAATGTGATTTTCTGGATTTTTTTTTTCTCATTTAGTCTCTCATAGTTAAAATTAGTAAAATTAAAAAAAAGTAAAATTGGAAACCTCTCTCATCTTTTAAGTGGGAGAACGTGCACAATTGGTGGCTGACTAAATACTTTTTTGCACCACCGTATATCTTCACCTGCATTCTCACTTTCTCACTCTCATTCACTCCTTACACACACACACACACACACACACACACACACACACACACACCCTCATTCATTTCCACCTACATGCTATATGCCCCCTCATTCACTCACATACACTCACTCACTGGTGCAGACGTCCATTCACACAGGTGTTTCCACTGACGCTCTTCCACACTCTCTCTCCTCTCTCCACACCAGCATACACTCTGCTCGTTAGTGTTGCTGTATTTAAGATCTCAGTTCACCATTGTGTATTGTCGGGTGATTGAGGTGAATTTCAGAGTAGACTTCATCTGTCTATTTCCCCTTCATTTTCTCCAGCCTCGTTGTCTCCAGCCTGTGGATTTCACGGATTTACTCGGACAGCTCCAGCTTCGTGAGTACAGACTGTTTCACCCTTGCTGTCTATTTTTCCAGATTGCTCTTTTCCGGGCTCCTCCTCCGTTGCAGTTCTGTCTGCCTTGGAACATTTTTTTCCCCATGTTTGACTCACTTGTCCTATTGAGCATCCTGGAGACTTCCCTGTACTCCTTTGGCTCACCATGTTTGGACAGTTATATTTTGTTCTGCACAATAAAGCACGCACAACGTATTCCTGCGAGTGGGTTTCATTCATTCTGCCTTTAACAGACAGAATACACATGACAGAATCACCCGACCAGTAGAAACCCAAACCAGGTTATCCGGTTAACAAAAACAGAGGTTCCAGTCCACCTAAGAAGAGCACCACATCTATTCCCAAGGCAATGCATCATATGCAGAAGGGAAAAGTATACAACTCAAAAATATAATCAAAAGAGGCTAAGAGAGAAACTTAAGCCATGAAAATACTACTGTCCAACAAAGAACATTGCGTGTCATTAAAGACACTGGGGAAAGCTTTTCAACTACTCCTAGAACAGTATAAGGCCATTGAAAAATTAACTTGTGTTCTGTATGACCTCAAAGGCTCCAAGGATGTGAATTACACAAGATGCCAACTGTTTAAGAGTGGCAAGTGCACAGATAGTAGTCTTCCATCAAATAGAGACTCACTATATAAACACACTCAGTGAACAAACTACCAGACAGCCACCTACAGAAGATACCTGCAGAGTCAGCCAGACATCTCTCCACCAATGGCCCATGGTTGGAAGATTAAGGGAGACTCCTTTGAGATTGACGGGATGACTCTTCCCCCGCATCTCTCAGCATTCTGGAGCTTGTATACTGCTCCTGTAAAAAAAAACACACTGTGTGAAAGGGAGATGCATGAGCAGACAGAACGAGCTTCCATGCACAGACATGTGTTATTGCTTGGACTGTGAGAACATGTCTGACGAGGCCACATAGACACACACACTGTGTGTTCTGTATATGCTTTTGGGTGTGGTATGTTGCCATGAGTTTTCTTGTTGTGCTTCACTTGTTCTTTGTTGGTGATTTTGTGGTGATTATAACACCAATAAAAATGTTAAAGCTAATTTTAAAAAATGAGCTACTCCTGTTTGAAATTATGAATATTAATCTTTAACCTCTTAAAATTCCAGTGTTCCACCCAGGGAACATTTCACATTTGCTGGAAACTCGCTGGAATGCTTTAAAGCCTTTCAGTGCTATAATTATAATAGTTTGCCTGGTGCTTTTATCTTTTTTTTAAAAATAAATATGTCATAAAATGTCCTTTGTGTAAAATATTTTGGCCTGTTTTTCAGGAGAAGTGTACATTTCAAAATCTGGCAAGTATGTGTAATAACAGTGTGTAATAACAAAAAAAAGATTTGAATTTTCACTGGTTTTCTCGTTATAAATATTTCAAAGGTACATGAAATTAAACTGAACCCCTTATACATGTTCTCAAATATCTGTGTTTGCCCAGAACTTACAGTGTCCAGTTTAAAGGCTGTTTTATGTGTCCATGTCTAGGCGCTTTCTTAGCTCTGTGGTAGTTCAGGAATCAGTTCCTTTCCAGCTTTTCTTGTTCCACTGCTGGTCCTGGTGGATGGCTCTTCATCTGAAAAATCTCTAAAAATATAAATATATAGCATGAGATTAGATAAGATTTATCCAAAAGAAACTTGTGTTTCAAGAACAAATGTCCAACAGTATACAAATAAGTAATAAATATAACAAAGCAATTTGAAACAAAGCTAATAAGAAAAAAATACACTAGATATTGAAAAAAAAATAGAAATAATATAAATAAATAGATGTTAAAAAAAATATTGTAACAAAGATGGGAATAAATATCCAATGATACAAACTGTATCACTGTAGTTGAGATTGGGACACTTCTCCTGACATTTCCTCCTCTTCCACGGGACTTTCTACTTTCTAGTTGATCTCCTCAACATTTTTTGCAAAGCTATTTACAAATTATTACTTTAAAAATCTATCCACCTTATTTCTGGGGGTGCCACTGTCAGAACGATTATGGGCGGAGCTTCCGGTTTCGGCTGACGTAGTGTTAAATCAGTCAGTAAGAGTGGAGTAGCAGGGGCATTTAAAATAGTGTTTTTAAAAGTTTTTCAAATTAATTTTAATGTATAGTCCACATACGTGTTTTGCGCTCAAGTGGCAGCTAATTTCAGCACTTGTAGTTTTTGTATTTTTGAATGTTTTTGCGTAGTTCTGGTACTTGCTGCTGTTCGTGGTGTGAGGCTCCTCACAGATAAGCACAGCTAAATCTGTGGCTTCAACAGTAATGAGTAGATCATGCACTGAAAACTAAAGTATTGTTCGTGTGATCGGTGGTACAGACACAGCAGCACCAGGTATGCTTTCACTTGTATGAATGTCACAGATCTGACGTTTTACCCCAAATTTAAAATGCCCAAGCACGGTGCTGTGGTTCTTTGTGGCTCTTACTAGACTCTACGTCTGCTCTGCGGTAAATTTGATTATGTCCAACATATTTTAACAAAATGCAACCGACTTTATTGCGGTGGAGACATTGATATATCTCAGAGCTTTTATTTATTTACAGCATTAGCATCTTAGCAGTGGCACTAACAAACAGAGCTGCTGTCTGCTAGGCGACTTTTAAGGTCATCTTCTCATCCCTCAATAGTCATGGGAAGTGGTATGATTACATTACTGTTTTTGAGGTGCAAAAGGCCGTGTTCCCGCATTTCTGATGCCGAAGTCATTGTTTTTAAATAAGGAAAAGTGTCCCATTTCAGTGATGACCATACGTTCTAAACTAGTATTGGAAGTTGCGTCCATAATTCACGCAAGGCATCATGGGGCCTAGGAATAAGATGGATAAAAACAAGAACTAAAGTGAAAAAAGACGAACATTATGAAAAAAAGACGCTGCTCCAAAAACATGACACAACACGTAATAAAAACAATAAACACTCAAAAACTCTCACAAACTTCTTCCAGTCTGGACACCATGGTGATAGCAGCTTAACGCTGAAGCTCCCAGACCCGATCCGTGAAAATACCTTGAAAATCAGATTTAATGGATTTTTGGAAGAGTGAAAATCAAAAGACAAAGTCAGTATGCCTAAAGGAAAACAGAAGAGATCGACATTTACCAGGCCAAGACACGCATCGGCCGGAGAATCTGACCCGGAGGACATCCCCTCAGAAGCGGAGGAGCTGAATGAAGCTAGCAACAAGGTTAGCTTAAAAATGGTACTTCAAGAACTAAGACAATTTCGCCAAGAGTGTTGGGCCAAATTTCGTGAAATTAAAGACGAAATAAAAAGGACAAACAGCAGAGTGGACCAGGCTGAGGACCGAATCATGGAAGCCAGTCTAGCAGCCGCTAGACTGGCGCCTAGCGGCTGCCCCGGCCTTGGATGCGCTCTGCAGAGCGTGCCCAAATGCCAAGTCACGTTTCGTTACCTTGTATTCATACATGTGTAATGACAATAAAGTTGAATCTCAATCTCAATCTCAAAAGGGTTGGAAGATACCGTGCTGGATTTACTTAAATGACAGTCAAGACTGGAGGCTAAGCTAACCGACCAAGAAGGAAGACTAAGAAGAGACAACATAAGAATTCACGGTCTGAAAGAAGGAGTCGAGGATGGTTTCACCACAATGGCTGCATGCGTGGAATCCATACTGAGAGAGAAGTTGGAAATTCCCCAATCCACCAACTTGAAGATAGAAAGGGCGCACCGTACATTAGCCCCAAGGCCGTCGGCGGAAGCGCCACCAAGATCGGTGGTGGTGAAGTTCTCCAACTCCAGAATAAAAGAAGAGGTTGTGAGACTGGCTTGGCAGAAAAAAGGATTTATGCAGCAAGAGAGAAAAGTTTTTGTGGAACACGACTACGCCCCGGAGGTCCTTAAAAAGCGTCGGGAATACAACAAAGCTAAAAAGGTACTACGAGAGAAGAAACTGCGCTTTCAAACTCCATTTCTGGCGAAGCTGAGGGTTTTTTACGGAGATGAGACGTGTCTCTACAACTCAGCGGAAGAAGCAACCGCGGATATGGCGAGAAGAGGGCTCCCGGTAACGGTGTATAAACCCACAGTAGACCCGATCGAAAGAATCAAGGCTCAAACGTGGTCCACACAGAGACCTTCAAAAGCCACGAGCCAGCAGCCGGAAACCTAGCGCCAGAACTATAAGGAAAAACTGAGCATTTACAGGAGGGAATAGCAATATTTTTAGTCAATCTGCGCATCCAACCCTCCTCCTACAAGGTAACAAACATTAAAGGAGATGCAGAATCAGCAAGTATCAAGTGGTAAAATACTTCATGGAACAGACATAATATTAGAAACAAATAAGTATTTAAAAAAAAAAACTTGTTAAAATAGAAATGTGACAATGAACCACATGATCTCTCCACGTTAACAAATACTGTATTAACGTGACTGTTTGCTGTGATGGTGGTGGGAGGTTGCACACAATTTCATAGGGTATAGGCATAAAAAAAAAAAATAAATAAAATCATTACAAGTTCGGATTGGGATCTGAAATTCACGTTAAAAACATGGGACAACTTATAGGAGTAAGAGAGGGCCCTCAGCACTTAACAGAGTTTGAGGAATTTCCCTCAGAGCCAACACACCATCAAGGCTCTTCTAAGGTCACTAAAAAGACCTCAGCTCAGGAAGATCTTTTGTCAGTTTTTTGTTTTAAAGTTTTATATACTATGTTCTTAATGTTTTTTATGTTCTTAATGTTCTTTCAGTTTCTGAGTAGCATAAAAGAGGGCCACCACACTGTTATACTAAATAAGACAACACAATGGAGAAACAGGGTGTAACCAAAATAATCTCATATAATGTAAAAGGTATCCTGAATCCAGTTAAAAGATCCAAGATTCTAGGCAAAATGAAAAAAGACAAAGCAGGAATAATATTTTTACAGAAAACCCACCTAACAGACGTGGAGCACACTAAACTTAATAGACAAGGGTTTAAAATGATCTCTTCATCTTCATATAAGTCAGGGAGGAGGAGGGGGGTAGCGACGTTGATCTCAGCCAAAATTATATTTGAAAAAAAAAATCAGAACACAAAGATAAAGAAGGGAGATTCAGCATGGTACTTGGTCGGCTGGAGGGAGAAGATATCACCCTGCTGAATGTATATGCACCTCCAGGGGCTAACTGGAAGTTTTATAAAAATGTATTTGACCTAATGATAACTAAAGCCCAAGGTTTAGTGATATGTGGTGAAGACTTCAATCTAAGACTGAATCCATACAGGGATACATCAGGTAATTCTCCACATCAAAATAACACTCAACGTAGAAAAACTCGGATGCTACTAAAAGAAATGGGAATCTGTGACGTGTGGAAGGAATTCAACCCCAGTGTAAAAGATTATACATTTTACTCAGCACCATATTCATCATACTCAAGGATTGACTATTTTTTTATGTTTAACCCCTTGCACTCCGGTCAATTTCCCTAAAAACGCCAAAAAATAACGTGCCCAAAGTAAATCGAACGCTGTTCTTCAACCCTTTTGCAGCATCTTCATGGGGTTGGTCTCATTTAAAAGAAAACACTTTGAATTTTTGGGCAAAACAGTCATAATCTCTCTAAGTGCTCCGGCCACTGAGTGACAGTCATCTAAACATAGTGAACTTGAAGAAAATAAATTTGGCCTGGGTGTTTTTTTCGGATACAAATGCTTGCAAATAACACACAGCTTCAGATCCGGGCTGGAAAATGCAACAGAAATGTAGAACCAAGTGTTATCCAGCTGAGGTCCAAATTTTGTAACAATACCACAAAATATGAATATATTACACAGCTTTTTCCTCAGGCTGTTCCCAGGCGTTTTGGAACTGTGCCAAATTGTGCCAAATGGCACAGTTTGGAAAAATGTCTGTAACTTTTGAATGCTTCAATGTAGAAGCTTCATTTTGGGCTCTAATGAAAGGTCACACTCAGGGCTGTGTCTGTGTGTGTGTGTGTGTGGGGGGGGGGGAGGGGGGTTGTCCCCCCCCTCGCTGCAGAGGATGAACATCGCCCATCGCTACATGACGGATTAGCCTCATGTGGGATGTGGGACAGCAGCTCAGTCACCGCGTCTTCCCCCCACCCCCTCGCTACAGAAGAATAGCGGGGGGGGGGCGGCGTTCACAGTCTGGACGCGACGAATGAACCATGTACCGCGGTGCACGAAGTTCAGACTTTGTGCGCCGCACAGTTGTAATTTACCGATCAGTCAAAAGTCATTTTGGATTACAATTTTCAGGAATAAAGAATAATTTAGCTTATATCACCTTACCTCTTCACAGCAGTGTCCTGGCGAACTTCTCTTCCCCATTGTCAGACGAACGCGACGCTGGTCTGCTCGTGGTTCTGGTCTCGCGACCTGATCAAAACATAATTCCATTATTGCGGTTTTGTGCTTCAATGATTGCGGTTTTTGGTGAACGATTTTTCAAAACAAATAACAGTAGTAATTAAAAAAAGACTGGCGAAGGCGTGTGTGTCACTCAGCCTTTGTCGTCAGCCTCCGTCGGTCTATGACTATGGAAGAAATCATAACGTCTACTCTGCTGGAACCAAAACAAAATAAGCACCGCCTGTGGCCGAACATGCCGATGCGCGAATGGCACTCCCTGCCACACAGGTTGCATTTGTGGATGGTCTCCGTGCTGCTGGGTCTGTGGGGTTCTTCCTGCTGGTCCTTTTTTGATCTGCTGCAGCAGTCTTCACCCAGCCTTAAAAAAAAACAGCTCTCGAACTTCCCTGCTTCAATTGGCTCACTGCATTCACAGCGTTGGTAGGTGGGTCCTTCTTGCTAGGTTTTCAGTCATTGGTTCTTCAAGGTTTCAGAAACCCAATTCAAGGCTCTTATTAGTCGAATGAGAGGTCAATCAGACGAACTAATCTGTTTGCGGCTGTGTCTGCAGCTTTTATTTTCGGTGCGCGCTTGGACGCCATACACCACCTACATCACCATCTCCATCATACGTCCTAGAGCACACGAGGGCGCTCTCGTGCGCCATCGTGCACTCTAGGATGCAGAGACTTGCTCGTCCGCGGTACAACGGAGTGCAAGAGGTTAATAGAGACAGTGGAAGAGTAAAAACATGTAAAATAGGACTGATGGATCTCTCTGACCACAGTCCAATCTATATGGACTTAAGTATCCAAAAATACACAAATAATACATTTTCTTGGAGGTTAAATTCAAATGTGCTGAAAGGTCCACTGAAAGATGAATTGGAATCAGATATTCTCAGATATTTGTAAGAAAATGATAATGGAGAAGTATCCCCTTTAATACTGTGGGACGCATGCAAAGCTGTAATAAGGGAAAAGATTATCGCAAAACTGGCAATCCAAAAGAAACTGAGACAAGAAAACTAATCACATTAGAGTCAGAACTTAAGAAACTAGAAAAAGAGCACAAAGACAACACTCATTCTAATGACTCGCTCAAAATTAAGGAAATTAAAAAACAAATAACTGAGATCTACACAATAGAAATCCAGAAGAAACTTACATTTCTGAAACAAAAATACTATGAAACAGGTAGCAAATAGGCAAAATTACTAGCCTATAAATTGAGGAAACAACAAACGGAGAGAGCAATCTACAAAATCAGAGACCCAGTATCAAAGGAAATAAAATTTAGAATTCAGGAAATTCTTAAAAGCTTCGAGAACCACTACAAGAACTTGTACTCCCTCAAAAAACATAAAAACGCATCTGAAGCCTTCCTAAATACATTAAACCTTCCCCAACTTACTGAGTCACAAAATAAAACACTATTGTCAGAAATACAACCTAAAGAATCAGAAAAAGCAATTATGAAACTTAAAGCTAACAAATCCCCAGGAGCAGATGGCTTTACAGCAGAGTACAAAACCTTTAAACAGCAACTATCTCCTCTCCTCCTGAAAACATTTAACTATGTCCTCCACACAGGGGAAATCCCCCCTCCTGGAGAGAAGGGGTCATTGCAGTGATACCTAAACCTGAAAAGGATAAACTAGACTGCTCCAACTACAGACCAATCAGTGTGTTAAATCAGGACTATAAGCTTTTTACCACTATCCTTGCCAAAAGGTTAGAAAATATACTGACAGACTTAATTCATTTAGACCAAACAGGTTTTAAAAGACAAAGACAGACACAAGATAACATTAGACGCACTTTACACATAATTCATCATATTAAAAAATATAATTTAAATGCAGCCATATTGGGATTAGATGCTGAAAAAGCATTTGATTCGGTTGACTGGTCTTTCCTATATAGAATCTTATCCAGTTTCAATTTTCATAACAACTTCATTAGAACTATCCAGGCATTATATAAAAAACCAACAGCTAAAATAAGGATTAACGGTAAATTATCATCATCTTTTGATCTGGAAAGAGGATGTCGTCAGGGCTGCCCCTTGTCTCCACTGCTCTTTGCAATCTTCATAGAACCTCTGAGCCAATGGATAAGACAGAATCAAAAAATTCAAGGTATTACACTTGGTCAGAAGGAACATAAAATAGCACTCTTTGCTGATGACATTTTAATATACCTGGGGCAGCCGGACACCTCTTTTCCAGAACTAATCTCAGTTTTTTCAGAGTATGGAGATTTATTGGGGTATGAATTAAACATGTATAAAACCCAAATTTTAACATTCAACTATGACCCAAATCAATATTTACTAAGCAAACTCAAAACTAACTGGGAGATGGAATCTATGAAATATCTGGGGGTCAATGTCCCGAAACAACTCAACAAAATTATAACACTAAACTATGATCCACTGATGGCAAAAATAAAATCTGATCTAGCAAGATGGAATATGATACCATTCTTGGGTACTGCACAAAGAGCTGAAGCAGTCAAAATGAATATACTTCCGCGTCTTCTATACCTTTTCCAAACAATACCGGTAGAACCTCCCAAAAAAAACATGGCAAGAACTGGACAGAAGGATCTCAAGATTCATATGGCAGGGCAAGAGACCTAGAATCAGATATAGAGCCCTACAGCTAAACAAAGACAAAGGTAGGCTCGCGCTGCCAAATATCAGGGACTATTTTAAAGCCGCACAAATTAAAACTTTAGTAGAGATATGTAACCCAGTCTACACTGCACAATGGAAGGAGATGGAATGCCAAATAACAAGTGACATTCCCCTACAGGCGATAATAGGGAACAATGCCTTACCTAAACTTTTGAATAACACTAACCCGTGGATAGAGACCCCGCTAAAAATATGGTTTAAGATAGTCAGAGAGAATCAAACTAAAGAACCCTATCGACTACTGCAATGGATTGCCTATAATCAAGACTTTACTCCTAATAAAACAGACACTAGATTTAAAAAGTGGAAAGAGAACGGACTGATAAAATATTACGATTTTTTTAAAGGGCAAACTTTAAGATGTTTTGAAGATTTGAAAAATCAAGTCACTGTAGGGTGCCTCGCGGACACTAACCGGCCAAATCCCCTCACCAATTGTTCTCTGCCCATACGATTCTGCCACAACTCCACAGGGCACCTCACTCACGCACTGGTGGACTCGGGGCAGAGCAGAACTTTATTTCCAAGAGCCTGGCAACCCGGTTGGGTATCACCTGTCTCCCGTTGTCTGCTCCCCTTAACCTGGTCACCCTTTCTCGCTCGCCCCTGGGAGTTGTGACGCACCGCACCAGGCCTGTCCCTGTCATCGTGTCTGGGAATCACCGAGAGGACCTCAGCCTGTACGTCCTGTCTTCCTCAGTGGCCCCCGTCATCCTGGGCTATCCATGGCTGCGCTTGCACAACCCTGTCCTCGACTGGCAGTCTGGTAGTATCATCTCGTGGAGCCCCTTTTGTATGAGCACCTGCTTCCAGTCCGCGGCATGCGCTCCATCCTCATCTCCACCTGCCCCGGTCTCGCTCCTCCGGATCTCACCTTGGTGCCTTTGGAGTTTCATGACCTGGGACTCGTGTTCAGCAAATCCAAGGCGATGTCTCTCCCTCCTCACCGTCCTTACGACTGCGCCATCAACCTCCGCCCGGGGGCGCCGGTACCATCTGGCCACCTCTACAGCCTTTCTGCGCCTGAACGTGAGGCTATGGATAATTACATCAGGGAGTCGCTCAGCACTGGGATTATTCGCCCGTCCTTGTCCCCGCTCGGCGCCAGCTTCTTCTTCGTGCCGAAGAAGGATGGGTCCCTGCGTCCGTGCATCGACTTCAGGGCCCTTAACGACATTACGGAGAAAGACAAGTACACCATGCCACTGATGGACACCACCTTCCACTCCCTCCAGGGGGCCACCTGGTTCACCAAATTGGACCGCCGCAGCACCTACCATCTTGACCGGATCCGGGAAGGCGATGAGTGGAAGACGGCCTTTCGGACGCCCAGCGGCCACTTCAAATATCTTGTCATGCCGTTTGAGCTCACCAATGCTCCTGCCGTCTTCCAGCGGCTCATTAATGACGTTCTGCGAGATTTCCTGGCTCTTCGTCTTCGTTTACCTGGATGACATCCTCATCTTCTCCAGGTCTCGGGAGGAACACCAAGTCCACGTGAGGCGGGTCCTGCAGCAGTTGTTGGAGAATAGACTATACTTCAAGCGGAGAAGTGTGAGTTCTATGCCAAAACCACCTCCTTCCTGGGCTTTGTCATCTCTCACAACCAGGTTCTCCCCGACCCCGCCAAGGTTAAAGTGGTGGTCGAGTGGCCCACACCTACCTCCAGGAAACAGGTGCAACAGTTCATCGGCTTCGCCAACTTCTACCGCCGCTTTGTTCCCAACTTCGGTGCTATTGTTACTCCTCTGACCCGCCTCACCTCCCCCAAGGTTCCCTTCCAGTGGACCGAGGAGGCCGCGGCAGCATTTGAGGCCCTGAAGATGGAGTTCTCCTCCTCCCGGGTCCTGACCCAGGTTGACCCCGCGCTGCAGTGTCTGGTGGAAGTGGATGCATCTGATACGGGGGTGGGGGTGGTGCTTTCTCAGCGTTCACTGGTAGATGGAGTCAAGTGGCCCTGCACCTTCTTCTCCTGGCGCCTGTCAACAGCTGAGCGGAACTATGACGTCGGCGACAGGGAGCTTCTGGCCATCAAGCTCACACTGCAGGAGTGGTGTCACTGGCTGGAGGGGGCAGCCCAGCCTTTTGTGGTTTGGACGGATCACAAGAACTTGGAGTATCTGAGATCAGCTAGACGACTGAATGCCCGCCAGGCGCGCTGGTCCCTGTTCTTTGCTCGGTTCCGCTTCACCATCACCTACCATCCAGCCTCGAAGAATGGGTTGCCCGACGCCCTGTCCAGGCAATTTTCCCCTGAAGCCCCGGAGGAGTTGGATCATACCATCCTTCCCAGCTCATGTGTCGTGGGGGTGGTTTCGTGGTCCATCAGGGACAAGATCCGGAGGGCGCAGGAGACTGAGCCTGATCCTGGCAGTGGCCCGGAGGATAGACTTTTTGTTCCATCGGCGGTTCGGGGGGAGGTCATTCACTGGGCCCACACGTCCAAACTCGCCTGTCACCCTGGCGTTTCCTGGTTGGTGGATCTCCTCCAGTGGTCTTTTTGGTGGGCCGGTCTCCAGAAGGACGTCGCCAACTACGTCCGGGCTTGCCCCGAGTGTGCCACTGGCAAGTCCTCTAATTCTCCCCCCGCGGGTCTACTCCAGCCCCTGCCGGTCCCGGGCAGGCCCTGGTCACATATTGCCCTCGACTTCGTTACTGGCCTCTCTGTCTCCAACACCTATGACAGTTCTGACGATTGTGGATTGGTTGTCTAAGGCCGCCCATTTTGTGCCACTCCGGGGTCTTCCTTTGGCACGAGAGACGGCCGACCTCTTAGTCCAACACGTGGTCAGGCTGCATGGGATCCCAGTGGACGTCGTATCTGATCGGGGGCCCCAGTTTGTGTCAGAGGTATGGAAGTGCTTTTGCATGCCCTGGGGGCCACGATGAGTCTCTCCTCCTGTCACCATCCACAATCTAACGGGCAGTGTGAGCGCGCCAATCAGGAGCTGGAAGCCGCCTTGCGCTGCGTCACCTCCTCCAACCCATCTTCCTGGAGCTCATACCTGGCCTGGGTGGAGTATGCCCACAACACGGCACGGTCTTCGGCCACTGGGATGTCCCTCTTTAAGGCGTCGTTGGGCTACGATCCCCCCTTGTTTCCTGAGCAGGAGAGTGAGTTGGCCGTCCCTTCCATCCAGGCGCACCTGAGACACTGCCGGAGTTTGTGGACCAGGGTGCGCAAGGCGCTTTTATGCACAGCAGCGCGCAACAGCTCGACGGCTAATCGCCACAGGAGACCGGCTCCCAGTTACCAGGTGGGCCAATGGGTCTGGTTGTCTTCCCAGGACATCAACCTCAAGGCCGAGAAGAGGAAGCTGGCCCCACGCTTCATTGGACCCTTCACCATCTCTAAGATCATCAACCCGGTGGCTGTGCGTTTGCCCCCCCCGCCCCCCGTGTGTGTCCCACCTTCCACGTTTCTAAAATCAAACCTGTGATCTCCGACCCACTCTGTCCTCCCCCTAGGGCACCGCCCACGCCCATGATGATCGACGGCCACCCGGCATGGGGAGTCACTTCCATCCTGGACTCCCGGCGTCGAGGTCGTGGGCTGCAGTACTTGGTGGATTGGGAGGGATATGGTCCAGAGTGGAGGTCCTGGGTGCGCTCTTCTTTTGTGCTGGACCAAGATCTCATCACGGAGTTCCATCGGGCACACCCGGACAAGCCAGCGCCAGGAGGCGCTGCTAGGGGAGGGAGTACTGTCACGACTCGCCGCTCCTCGTCATCCACTTCAGCTGCGCGCACACCTGTGCCTCGTCAATCATGGGCTATTTAGCCCACTCAGCCCAGAGCATCTGTCTGGAGCCATCTGTTCTACTTCGTGCTCTAACCCTCAGCAGGATCGTTCCTTCCCTTCCTGTCACAACGGCCCTCACGGACCGTCACAAGACGCCTCAGTCACCAGAGAGTTTGCAGTGGTAATTTATTAAGGATAAGGCAGAACACTCACAGAACACATACAATGGCTGGGTGATGTCTGAGCCGGGGGACACCCGATGCGCCAGACGGACAACAGTGAGAGTGAAGTCTCAGAGGAACATACCTGAGCACGACGGAACGTGGCTGAACATAACAGAATATAACAGAGACTGCCGCGCTGGAGGACATTTAGCACCCACTTATATCTCTGGCGGCTAATGACCCCAACGCGGCACAGCTGCTGCTAATGACAGCAGAGCAGCAGCTGACTTTGACAGCAGGGAGCTCCCCCGGGCGCCTTCACAATAAGAGCCCGAGGAGCTGGAAGGAACCCTCAGCTGCCAAAGCCAGGGAACAAAAAGATATGAGACCCGAGTGTGGCCAGAACCGACACTCGGGTTATGACACTTCCTGCTGATCATCGCTATGACACGTAAGCTGCATTATTCCTTACCTGCTTTGCAGTATTCTCCCCTGTGCACAGGTGGATCCCTTGGCGGCGGAATCTCCCATCTTCGCCTACTCCTCATCATTCATCACCACGCCTCGTTGTGTGCGCAGCAGGACGTTGTCTCCCAGGCTAAGTTCCTGGCCAACACCAGCCACCTCTCACCTGCAAATAAGCAACACTCCGCTAATTGTGCCTGTTTGGTGAAGTGCCCTTTTACCCCGTCCTCTGCTCTCTCCATAGGGTTGCGTGGCTGCACGGCGTGCTGCTCTGTTCACGATTCTCAGCGTTCACCCACACACCATTCACATATCTCAGACACGCATCCAAACACACCTGGTTGTTGAATAAAGCTATTGAATCTTCCCTGAGCCTGCGTGTGTGTTTCCTGAGCCAGACATTATGTCAGAAATATGGGAAAAGCTAAATAAACAACAATGGAAAAGTACCTCATCCCTGCAGTGGACAGAATTTGGATGGAAAAATTTGGTAAGATTTTTCAGAACACCTGCACAAAACAAATTTACTCGTAAGGGGTTGAATTGTTGGCGCTTGTGTGGTGAAGAGACTGCAAATCATTTTCATGTGTTTTGGTCATGCCCAGTTATCCACCAATATTGGACCAATGTACAGACAATATTGGGGAAAATATTCAAAATAACAGTTCCCTTTTCTTTTGTAACTTTGTATTTGGGTTTACTATCGGAATCACTGGAAAGACGAGGAGAAAAATATTTATTCACTGTTTTAATATTGGCAAGTAAAAAAGCTCTAACAAAAAAATGGATGTTGAAGGATTGTCCTACACCTGAAGATTGGATTAACGTGATTCAAGACATTTACTCGATGGAAAAGTTGACATTTGCACTGAGACAGGACATGGATGGGTTCTTGAACTTTTGGCAACCCTGGAACGCATATGTGTCTTCCATCAGATCTAATCTTTGACAAATACCATTTCAATAATGGCACTGACATAACGCACGGCTCAGGAGACGCACACACAGGCTCAGAGTAGTTCAAATAGTTTATTAACAACAGGCGTGAATGAGTGCGTGTCTGTGGGATGTCAATGTGTTGGTGGCGGCGTCTGCTTCAGGCACAGAGGCAGGTGACCGTACAGCCGGGCAACCCTATGGAAAAAGCACAGGGAGATGGTGACGGGCATACACCAACACAGAGGAGATTATGGCGAGAGAAGGACTTACTTGGATGGACAGGATAGCTGGCACAGCAAGGGGCGAGACCCGGGAGACAGCCACCTGGAGAGCTCGGTGCAGCAGCGAGGAATAGGCGTTGGAAGGACGTCGTCCGCCGCCGGGAAATCCACCTGTGCACAGGGGAGCAGACTGGAGAAAAAGAAGGTAAGGGCTTCTGACCCAAATGTTTGCGCTGAAGTTGGAAATGACTCATAACGGTGAGGGACGAAGTCTGACGGCTTCAGGCCGAAGCTCAGGGTGAGATGGCTTTTATCCCTCGCCGTTGATGACGAGCAGGTGCGGGAGCAGGTGGCGCCGCTGATGAATGGCGCGGCATGACAGTACCCCCCCCTCTGGCAGCGCCTCCTGGCGATGGCTTATCCGAGTGCGCTCGGTGGAAGTCCGCGATGAGCGATGGGTCCAACACAAACGACGAGGGTACCCACTGTCGATGCTCGGGCCCATAGCCCTCCCAGTCCACCAAGTACTGCAACCCACGACCCCGGCGTCGAGAGTCCAGGATGGAGGCGACGGACCAGGCCGGATGGCCATCAATCATCCGGGGCGCGGGTTGCGCAGCAGGAGGAGGGCAAAGGGGGTCGGTGACTGCCAGCTTCACCTTTGACACGTGGAAGGTGGGATGTATGCGGAGGGAGGGGGGAATAGCCACGCGCACAGCCACCGGGTTGATGATCCGGGTGATGGGATAGGGACCCATGAAACGCTGTGCCAGCTTTCTCCTCTCGCCTTTTAGGGTGACGTCCTGGGTGGAAACGTAGACACGTTGCCCAACTCTGTACGCCGGGGCAGGTCTTCTATGCCGGTCCGCCACAGTCCTGTTGCGCTCCGCTGTGCGTAAAAGCGCATTGCGCGCAGCAGTCCAGATGGAGCGGAACTGCCTGAGATGTGCTTTAACTGAGGAGACAGTTACCTCACTCTCCTGCTCCGGAAACAGCGGGGGGTCGTAACCCAGGGACGCCTTGAAGGGGGACATCCCTGTAGCAGAAGAGCGAGCGGTATTATGAGCATATTCCACCCAGGCGAGATGGTTGCTCCAGGACGTTGGTTTGGATGTGGTCACACAGCAGAGCGCAGCCTCCAGCTCCTGGTTGGTCCGCTCACACTGCCCGTTGGACTGGGGGTGATGGCCGGAGGAGAGGCTCACCTTGGCTCCGATGGCGTTACAGAATGACCTCCAAACCTCGGATGAAAATTGGGGGCCCCGGTCCGAGACCACGTCCACCGGAATCCCGTGCAGCCTGACCATGTGTTGGACGAGGAGATCCGCCGTCTCCAGGGCAGTAGGGAGACCTCGCAGGGGGACGAAGTGCACCGCCTTGGAGAAACGGTCCACGATGGTCAGGATGGTGTCAAAGGAGTTGGAAACGGGGAGTCCGGTGACGAAATCCAACGCGATGTGCGACCAGGGCCTGCCAGGAACGGGCAGGGGCTGGAGCAGACCCGCTGGAGGGGCGTTTCCCGACTTGCAGGTGGCACAGATTGGGCAAGCCCGGGCGTAGCGGGCCGCGTCCCTCCGCAGGCCTGGCCACCAAAAGGACCGTTGGAGGAGGTTGATCATCTGGGAGGTGCCGGGATGACAGGTGAGCCGGGAGGTGTGGAGCCAGTGGATGACCTCTCCTTGGACCGCAGATGGCACGAACAGTCTTCCCTCCGGTCCGCCGCCAGGATCAGGTTCCACCTCCTGCGCCTTCCGGATCTTGCTCTTGATGTCCCAAGAGATGGCACCCACGACGCACGACCTGGGCAGGATGGTGTGGGGCGTCTCCTCAGCCTCCACGGGGGTAAACTGCCTAGAGAGGGCATCAGGCAGGCCGTTTTTGGAGCCTGGCCTGAAGGTGATGGAGAAACGGAACCTGGCGAAGAACAAAGACCAGCGCGCCTGGCGGGCGTTCAGGCGCTTGGCAGATCGTAAATATTCTAAGTTCTTGTGGTCCGTCAGGACCACGAACGGCAGGTCCGCCCCCTCTAGCCAGTGGCGCCACTCCTGTAAGGCGAGTTTGATGGCCAGGAGCTCTCTGTCCCCCACATCGTAGTTCCTCTCCGCCGGGGACAAGCGCCGGGAGAAGGCGCAGGGTCGTTTGGCGCCATCGTCAGGTGACCGCTGGGATAGAACTGCTCCCACTCCCGTGTTCGAGGCATCCACCTCCACGATGCACTGCAGCGCGGGGTCGACCTGGCGAAGAACCCGGGAGGAGGAGAATTCCGTCTTCAGTGCCTTAAAGGCAGCAGCGACCTCTTCTGTCCACTGGAAAGGGACCTTCGGGGACGTGAGGCGGGTCAGTGGTCCGACGATCGAGCTGAAGTTGGGCACAAAGCGGCGGTAGAAATTGGCGAAGCCAACAAATTGTTACACCTGCTTCCGGGATGCGGGGGTAGGCCACTCCACCACCGCCTTCACCTTCTCTGGGTCTGGGAGCACCTGGTCTTGAGAGATGATGAATCCCAGGAAGGATGTGGTCCTAGCGTAGAATTCGCACTTTTCAGCCTTCACGTAGAGCCGATTCTCCAGCAGTCTTTGGAGGACCCGCCTCACATGGACCTGGTGCTCGTCCCTGGACCTGGAGAAGATCAGGATGTCGTCCAGGTAGACGAACACGAAGAGGCCGATGAAATCCCGGAGGACATCGTTGATGAGGCGCTGAAAGACGGCAGGAGCGTTGGTTAACCCGAACGGCATGACTAGGTATTCAAAGTGGCCGTTCGGGGTACGGAAGGCTGTCTTCCATTCATCTCCCTCCCGGATCCTGACGAGGTGGTAAGCGCTGCGTAGGTCCAGCTTGGTAAACCAGGTCGCCCCCTGGAGGGAGTGGAAGGCAGTGTCCATGAGGGGCAGGGTGTAACGGTCCCTCTCAGTGATGTCGTTGAGCGCACGGTAGTCTATGCAGGGGCGGAGGGATCCGTCCTTTTTCCCAACGAAGAAGAACCCTGCCCCCACGGGTGACGACGATGGGCGAATTATCCCAGCGCTCAGTGATTCCTTCAGGTAGGTGTTCATTGTCTCCTTCTCCGGCGCAGACAGGCTGTAGAGCTGATCAGAAGATAAGGGAGCCCCCTGGTGGAGGTTGATGGCACAGTCATAGGGCCGATGAGGGGGGAGAGACATAGCTTTCGTCTTGCTAAACACCATACCCAGGTCGTGAAATTCCGGAGGCACCAGAGACAGGTCCGGAGGTGCTGCATCCGCCACAGGGGAAGAAGCGGACGGGGTGCAGGCAGCGGACTGAAGGCAGGTGCCCATACAAAACGTGCTCCATGCCGATACCCCAGCTGACTTCCAGTCCAGGACAGGGTTGTGGAGGCGTAGCCAGGGATACCCCAGGATGACCGGTGACACAGAGTTGGGCAGGACGTAAAAAACCATCTCCTCCCGGTGGTTCCCTGAGATGATGACTGGGACGGGAACGGTCTGATGTGAAACTCTCCCAAGGGAGGCATGAGAGAGATTGACCAGGGAGATGGGGTTTCTCAGTGCCTGACAGCGGATGCCCAATCGGGTTGCCAGGCTTTGTGAAATGAAGCTGCCTTCTGCGCCTGAATCCACCAGTGCGTGGGTGAGATGCCCAGTGGGGTTGTGGCAGAAACGGATGGGCAGCTTCAATTGGGTGAGGGGATTTTGCCGATTGACGTCCGCGAGGCCCCCTACAGTGACTCGCGGACCCCGCCGTTTGGCTTCTGTGGACAAAGCTCCACCGTGTGCTGACTGTCTCCGCAATACATGCAGAGACCCAACTCACGGCGGCGTTGTCTCTCTGCCGGGGAGAGCTTTGTCCAGCCCGTCACCATCGGCTCCGACTCCTCGGGGCGCGATGGTGGCGGCGTCGCCAGGGGGCGAGCTTGGGGCAGGCGCAGCGAGGCTCCCCGAGGGCGAGAAGTAGACGACTTCCGTCCTGAGGAGCGCTCGCGCAGCCTGTTGTCCAAGCTAATGGCCAGTGAGGTTAGCTCCGCTAGCGTTCCGGGGACATCCCGTCCAGCCAGTTCATCCCTCAGATCGTCATTGAGGCTGCGGAGGAACAGGCCACAGAGGGAACGTTCATCCCAGCCCAATTCCTCCGCCGCTACCCGGTAGTCGATAGCATAGTCCGCGGCTGACCGGCTTCCCTGCTGGAGAGCAAGAAGCCGATCAACCTGGATCGTCTCGGTGCGAGAATGGTCGAACACCTCCAGGAAGCGCCTCACGAACTCGGCATAGGTGAGGGTGGCATAACTGGGTCTCGCCATTATAGCATAGGCCCAGGTTAAAGCGCGCCCCTCCAGGAGGTTACCTATGTAGCCGATTCGGCTGTGATCTGAGGGAAAATCTCCGGGCACACGGTCGAACACAGACTCACACTGCATCACAAACCCTCGCGCTCCGCTGAGCTTTCTGCTAAAGCGAGCGGGGGTCAGAATTGGTGTGAGACGGGCCGGTGCCACCGGAGCTGGCTGAATGGCCGCAGGAACAGCAGGAGCTGCGCCACCCTGGGGAGCCGGGGGGAACGGCTGCTGGGGGTCCAGGCGGTCCAATCGGTTTGTTATTGCTACTAATTGATTCAGGATCACCTGTTGTTGATAAGCGATTTGATCCACTCGAACCTCGAGAGTGGTAAGGCGGTGTGCGAGCCCGCCGTCTGCCGAGCCGCTCTGCTGAAGCCGTACTGACATAACACACGGCTCAGGAGACGCACACACAGGCTTAGAGTAGTTCAAATAGTTTATTAACAACAGGCGTGAATGAGTGCGTGTCTGTGGGATGTCAATGTGTTGGTGGCAGCGTCTGCTTCAGGCACAGAGGCAGGTGATCGTACAGCCGGGCAACCCTATGGAAAAAGCACAGGGAGAGGGTGACGGGCATACACCAACACAGAGGAGATTATGGCGAGAGAATGACTTACTTGGATGGACAGGATAGCTGGCACAGCAAGGGGCGAGACCCGGGAGACAGCCACCTGGAGAGCTCGGTGCAGCAGCGAGGAATGGGCGTTGGAAGGACATCGTCCACCGCCGGGAAATCCACCTGTGCACAGGGGAGCAGACTGGAGAAAAAGAAGGTAAGGGCTTCTTACCCAAATGTTTGCGCTGAAGTTGGAAATGACTCACAACGGTGAGGGACGAAGTCTGACGGCTTCAGGCCGAAGCTCAGGGCGAGACGGCTTTTATCCCTCGCCGTTGATGACGAGCAGGTGCAGGAGCAGGTGGCGCCGCTGATGAATGGCGCGGCGTGACAGGCACCTCTCTTTGTTCCAACGCTACTCACTCTTTTATTTATTTATTTTTTTTGCTCTTTTGTTTTTGTTTTTTTTCTTGTTTTGTTTTTTGTTTGTTTTTTGTTCTTTCTTTAATTTCTCTTTTTCTTTCACTTAAAAAAAAGGGTGCTGTAATAACTATTTTTCCAGTGTTGTCAAAAAACAAAAAAAAGGAACATGTGATGAAAATGTAAACAATGCAATGCTGTAATGACATGTATACCCTTTACAAAAACTTAAATAAAAAAAAAACTCTCACAAACAATACTAAAACTACTATTTACAGTACTAAACTATTATTTATTGGTGGTGGTCTGATGCTGATGTATGCCGTTTTTTTCAGCAGGGCTCTTTAACATCAGCAGGACAATGCGAAGGACGTGTAACTTTATTTAGCGGTATGCTACACAAGACATGGGACAATGGGGAGCATGCACTTGGTTGTAATATTAACTATGGAGATCTGTAATGTCATGATGCCGAGCATGGGTCTGTCCCATGCTCGGGTTTTTTGGTTATTATTCTTTTTCTGTTTATGTATTTGGTGTGGCAACCCGGGGAGTGCATAATGGTTTACCACCTTAGACAGGAACAAAGGACGTGAAGTTAACCTTTTGTGTGTGAGAAGTTTCTAGATGCCCTAGTAAGATAACGGGGAGGTGTCAAAGATGAATGGACTGACTGCAGTCGGGGGAGATTATCTTTTGTGTGTGAGAAGAGTCTAGAAGTGTTATGACTCGCCGCTCATCAGCGGCGCCAGCCGCGCGCACACCTGCTCCTCGTCAGCGGCGAGGTATTTAATCCACTCTGCCCTGGGCTTCGGCCTGAAGCCGTCTCTCTACTTCGGCCCCTTTGCTACTACGGATCTCAAACCGACTAGCAAAGATATCCTGGGTAAGCTCCCCTTACCTCTCTCCTCTAGCTTTCCCCTGTGCACAGGTGGACATTCCCGGCGGCGGACTTCATCACCTCGCCGTTGGCTCTACGCTGCTGCCACAGGTACCGCAGGTTGCTGTCTCCCGGGCTCCGCCCTTGTCGACGCCAGCCACCTGTCACAACCAAGTAAGCCAGCTACCATCATTATTCCCTGTGTTGGTGTGGTGCCCGTTACCCTTCTCCCTCTGCTCTCTCCCACAGGGTTGTCCGGCTGTACGGCCTCCTGCCCCTGTGCCTGACGCAGACGCCACCACCAATACATTCTTATTCCACAGACACGCAGCCATACACTTCCCTGTTGCTAATAAAGCTGTTAAATCTATCCTGAGCCTGCGTGTGTGTCTCCTGGGCCGTGCATTATGTCAGTACGGCTTCAGCAGAGCGGCTCGGCAGACAGCGGGCTCGCACGCCGTCTTTCCACCCTCGAGGCTCGGGTGGATTTAATAGCCCATCAGCAACAGGTGATATTAAATCAATTAATTATCATCACTAACCGATTAGACCGCTTGGACCCCCAGCAGCCGCTCCTGCGGCTCCGGTGGCCGTCCAGCCTGCTCCGGGTGCGCCAACACGGCTCACACCAATCCCCACTCCTGCTCGCTTCAGCAGTAAGCTGGGTGGAGCTCGGGGTTTTATTATGCAGTGTGAGTCCGTGTTTCTTCGCGTTCCCGGAGATTTTCCCTCAGACCATAGCAGAATTGGCTATATAGGTAATCTCCTTGAGGGTCGTGCGCTTACCTGGGCTTACGCCATTATGGTGAAGCCCAGCTACGCCACCCTCACCTATGGCCAGTTCGTGCAACAATTTCTGGAAGTGTTCGATCATTCGCGTTTGGACAGTGTCCAGGTCGACCGTCTTCTCGGACTCCAACAGGGGAGCCGATCGGCGGCCGACTACGCGATCGACTTCTGGGTTACCGCGGAGGAAGTTGGCTGGGAAGAGCATGCGCTCTGCGGCATCTTCCTCCGCAGTCTAAATTCCGCTCTGAGGGATGAGTTGGCTGGACGGGATACCCCGGAGACGCTGGCGGAGCTGATTTCTCTCACCATCAGTTTGGATAACAGGCTGCGCGAGCGTGCCTCCGAGCGGAAGCAGTCTTCTCGCTCGCGGGGCGCCTCTGCACGTCTGCCCCAAGCTCGCCCCCTGGCGTTACCACCACCGGAGGTCTCCGAGGAGTCGGAACCAATGGTGACGGGCCGGACAAAGCTCCCCCTGGCGGAGAAACAGCGCCGTCGTGACCTGGGCCTCTGCATGTATTGCGGAGGTAGCCAGCACACGGTGGAGCATTGTCCGGGGAAGCCAAACGAGGTGGTCCGCGAGTCACTGTAGGGGGCCTCGCGGACGCTAATCGGTTAAGTCCCCTCACACATTTGACGCTGCCCATCCGCTTCTGTCACAACCTCACTGGGCACCTCACACATGCACTGGTGGATTCAGGCGCGGAGGGTAGCTTTATTTCACAAAGCCTGGCAACCCGACTGGGCATCCACTGTCACCTCCTCGATACTCCTCTCGCCCTAGTTAATCTCTCCCGAGTTTCCCTGGGAAAAGTAACTCACCAAACATCCCCTGTCCCGGTGATCATCTCTGGAAACCATCGGGAGGATATCTCCTTTTACGTCCTGCCCACCTCAGTAACACCTGTCATCCTCGGTTATCCCTGGCTCCGCCTCCACAACCCTGCCTTGGACTGGAAGACTGGGAAGGTTTCAGCGTGGAGCACTTTCTGCATGGGTACCTGCCTCCAATCCGCGGCCTGCGCCCCGTCCTCGCCTCCCACAGCTCAGGGCACCGCACCCCCTCAGGGCACCACGCCCCCGGATCTCACCCTAGTGCCCTCAGAGTTCCACGACCTGGGTGCCGTTTTCAGTAAGTCCAAGGCGATGTCTCTACCTCCTCACCGGCCCTACGACTGCGCCATTAACATCCGCCAGGGGGCGCCCTTACCCTCAGGACGCCTCTACAGTCTGTCAGCGCCGGAGAAGGAGGCAATGAACAGCTACCTGAAGGAGTCGCTCAGTGCTGGGATCATCCGACCGTCCTCCTCTCCAGTAGGTGCAGGGTTCTTCTTCGTTGGAAAGAAGGACGGATCTCTTCGTCCTTGTATCGACTATCGAGCTCTCAACGATATCACGGAGAAGGACCGGTACACCCTGCCCCTTATGGACACTGCCTTCCACTCCCTCCAGGGGGCGACCTGGTTTACTAAGCTGGATCTCCGCAGCGCTTACCACCTCGTCCGGATCCGGGAGGGAGATGAGTGGAAAACCGCCTTCCGAACCCCAAACGGGCATTTTGAATATCTCGTGATGCCGTTTGGGTTGACAAACGCTCCAACCGTCTTTCAGCGCCTCATCAATGACGTCCTCCGGGACTTCATCGGCCTGTTCGTATTCGTCTACCTGGACGACATTCTCATCTTCTCCAGGTCCAGGGATGAACACCGGGTCTACGTGAGGCGGGTCCTGCAGAGACTGCTGGAGAACCGTCTGTACGTCAAGGCGGAAAAATGTGAATTCTACGCCAAGACAACTTCCTTCCTGGGGTTCATCATCTCCCATGACCAGGTGCTTCCGGACCCAGCGAAGATCAAAGCAGTGGTGGATTGGCCCACACCAACCTCTCGAAAGCAAGTTCAGCAATTCATCGGGTTCGCCAATTTCTACCGCCGCTTTGTCCCGAACTTTGGAGCCATCGTCGGGCCCCTGACCCGCCTCACCTCTCCTAAGACCCCGTTCCGGTGGACTGAAGAGGCCGCTTCGGCCTTCCAGGCACTGAAGACGGAGTTCTCCTCCTCCCGGGTCCTCAGCCAGGTCGATCCCGCGCTGCAGTGCATTGTGGAGGTGGACGCTTCGGACACGGGGGTGGGGGCGGTGTTGTCCCAGCGGTCCCCAGCTAATGGAGTCAAGCGACCCTGCGCCTTCTTCTCTCGGCGCCTGTCCCCGGCGGAACGAAATTACGACGTGGGGGACAGAGAGCTTCTTGCCATCAAGCTTGCCCTTCAAGAATGGCGTCACTGGCTGGAGGGGGCAGCCTTGCCTTTTGTGGTCCTCACTGACCATAAGAACCTGGAGTACCTGAGATCTGCCAGGTGTCTGAACGCCCGCCAGGCGCGTTGGTCCCTGTTCTTTGCAAGGTTTAAGTTCAGCATCACATATAGGCCTGGCTCCAAGAACGGCCTGCCCGACGCCCTCTCCAGGCAATTTGCCCCAGAGGCCACAGAAGACGTTGCTCACACCATCTTGCCCAGGTCGTGCGTTGTGGGGGCTGTTACATGGGACATAGAAGACAAGATCCGGAGGGCGCAGGAGTCGGAACCGGACCCTGGCGGCGGACCGGAGGGGAGGCTCTTCGTGCCATCTGCCGTCCGGGGGGACGTCATACACTGGCTCCATACCTCCAAGCTCACTTGCCATCCTGGAGCTTCGCGGATGATTGACCTTCTCCAGCGATCCTTTTGGTGGCCAGGCCTGCGGAAGGATGCCGCCCGTTACGCCCGGGCCTGCCCCGTCTGTGCTGCCAATAAGTCAGGTAACGCTCCCCCTGCGGGTCTGCTCCAACCCCTGCCCGTCCCTGGCAGGCCCTGGTCGCACATCGTTCTGGACTTCGTCACTGGGCTCCCTGTCTCCAACAACTTTGACACAGTTCTGACCATTGTAGACCGTTTTTCCAAGGCCGCCCACTTTGTGCCCCTACGTGGACTTCCCTCAGCCTTGGAGACGGCGGACCTCCTCATCCAGCACGTGGTCAGACTGCATGGAACCCCGGTCGACGTGGTCTCCGACCGCGGCCCCCAGTTTTCTTCGGACGTCTGGAGGTCATTTTGCAACGCCCTGGGAGCCAAGGTAAGCCTCTCCTCCAGCCATCACCCCCAGTCTAACGGGCAGTGTGAGCCGACTAACCAGGAGCTGGAGGCTACGCTCCGCTGCGTTACGTCATCCAAACCCACGTCCTGGAGTTCTCACCTCGCCTGGGTGGAGTACGCCCACAACACCTCTCGCTCTACGGCCATCGGGATGTCGCCCTTTAAAGCATCCTTGGGCTATGATCCACCCCTGTTCGCCACGCAGGAGGGCGAGTTGGCTGTTCCCTCTGTCCAGGCACATCTGAGGCGGTGCCGTTCCCTTTGGTCCACGGCGCGTAATGCGCTTTTACGCACGGCGGAGCGCAATAAGTCTACGGCGGACCGACATAGGAGACCTGCACCTGCCTACCAGGTGGGACAGCAAGTTTGGGTATCCACACAGGACGTAAACCTAAAGGGTGAGAGGAGAAAGCTGGCCCAACGGTTCATCAGCCCTTATCCCATAACCAGAATCATCAACCCGGTGGCTGTGCGTGTGGCTATTCCCTCCTCCCTCCGCATCCATCCCACCTTCCACGTCTCCAAAATCAAACCGGTGGTCTCTGACCCCCTCTGCCTTCCACCTGCGGCGCACCCCGCTCCCCGGATGATTGGTGGCCATCCGGCCTGGACCGTCGCTGACATCTTGGACGCCCGACGCTGGGGTCGCGGATTGCAGTACCTGGTGGATTGGGAGGGCTATGGACCCGAGTGGAGACAGTGGGTGCCTTCCTCGCTGGTGTTGGACCGGTCACTCATTTCTGAGTTTCATCGAGCGCACCCGGAAAAACCATCGCCAGGAGGCGCTGCTAGAGGGGGGAGTACTGTTATGACTCGCCGCTCATCAGCGGCGCCAGCCGCGCGCACACCTGCTCCTCGTCAGCGGCGAGGTATTTAATCCACTCTGCCCTGGGCTTCGGCCTGAAGCCATCTCTCTACTTCGGCCCCTTTGCTACTACGGATCTCAAACCGACTAGCGAAGATATCCTGGGTAAGCTCCCCTTACCTCTCTCCTCTAGCTTTCCCCTGTGCACAGGTGGACCTTCCCGGCGGCGGACTTCATCACCTCGCCGTTGGCTCTACGCTGCTGCCACAGGTACCGCAGGTCGCTGTCTCCCGGGCTCCGCCCTTGTCGACGCCAGCCACCTGTCACAACCAAGTAAGCCAGCTACCATCATTATTCCCTGTATTGGTGTGGTGCCCGTTACCCTTCTCCCTCTGCTCTCTCCCACAGGGTTGTCCGGCTGTACGGCCTCCTGCCCCTGTGCCTGACGCAGACGCCACCACCAATACATTCTTATTCCACAGACACGCAGCCATACACTTCCCTGTTGCTAATAAAGCTGTTAAATCTATCCTGAGCCTGCGTGTGTGTCTCCTGGGCCGTGCATTATGTCAAGAAGGATGTCATGTTATTTAAGGAAAGAGTTCCTACTTGTATGCCATTCTGTCTATGCTCCTCGTGTGAGTCGTGTAATAAACCGCTTGAACCAAATCAGCCTCATTTTTTACACGCTCCACATTAGTCCTGATTTTTTGCCATTATTGTTTGTGCTTTTATTTTGACAGTGTCGTCACAGGACTTCTGCCTGTAAAGTCTGTTCACAGCCTGTCACAGCTGTTTTGCGTCACTGATTACGTTTTCACTCGTGCTTCCACACCTGATTCTCATTTTGGTTTTGCTCTGGTATTAATTAAGCTCGCTGGCGAGGTTTATTCCTCGCTGCGACCTCGTCTTGCACTGTCTGGAATCCCCATCCCTGATTTCAGTCTTTCTTCAGCTTAGGTCTTTATCCTCACTTGTTGTTTGTAAGTAACTGTTAGAAAAATTCTTTAAGACCTTCAGTCAAAAACAGGCTGGATCAAAGTTTTAGGAAATTTAATTGCACTGATCAGCGGAAGACAATGCAAAGTACAGCTCTCACAGACTGCTGCAGTGCATTGGCTTAACTAACAGAGTGATTCTGGCTAAATACAGTATATCCAAGGGGCCGTCGGGGTGAGGTCACTTCTTGATAGTTCATTCATGACTCAATTGATAAAGTTTGCTGAGCTTCTTGCATGACTAAGATTGTATCTGTTGAATCCATGCAGAAAACACTAGTGATAAGCTGTATAGTCAGTGATAGAACTGAACATTCACAGTCACATCAGCATCCTTCAGTCTGTTTTTTCCACTACTTAACAACTCCAAATATGGTAACAGGATTTCCTAGGTATACACATTAAGCTTTATAAAGAAAACACATTCATATTCATATTCATAAAAATTCATATAACTCAATGTAACATAGAATTTTTCCATCAGTAATCTTTCATGGTTTTCTGTTATCACCCTCCGAGGTCTTTGTAAACTGCTTTTTGTAATTCGCCCTTCATGGCAAGCATTGCGTTTGTTATTATTATTCATTAAATGTGCAAACTCACTGCAGGTGAATGGCACCTTATTTCTGCCCTGAAAGGGCCAGTTATGACAGTAGATCACAGCCAGTAGGTGCCAGCAGCAGTGAGTTTGCCTTTTTTCTTTTGTTCTATTTTTTCCCTTTTTTGGGTGCCTGTTTTTTTTTGTTGTTGTTTTTTTTTTGAATTGCATCGTTTGGACGAGGGTACCCAATGAGCTCTGCCAGGCTCTTATGGAAATTGATGACCTCCTCACCATAGCTCGTCAATATTCCACAGCCAAAGACACTTTATGGTACCTGGACTTTGCTGAGGTGGCTGTGCGGCGACATCCTCGCCTCTCAGAGCATGCTGAGGGAAGGAAAAGGATGTCCCTGATGGTGGGTCTGCAACAGCAGAACTGTGAGTTGGAGAGGAATTCCTCCAGGAAGTCTAGATCGGCACCGACGGGGAGGCACTCCCGGGCTTCGGCTCAGTCGACTCCTTGCCAGATTCCTGCTCCAGCTCCAGCTCCCACTTCACTGGCTAGAAGACGCTACCTCCTGGTGCAGAACTCAACTCCTCCCCGTGACACAGCTGTACCGAAGTGGAGGGAGGAGAGTCACTGGGTGAAAACGCCGCAAAGTTCCCGCCATTACCCAGCCACAGGCCATTGGAAGAACTCCTCTGTCTTTCAGCCAGCAGGACTATTTTCACCACGTCAGAGAGGAACTACAGCAGCTTCAGCCTTTTGGGTCTCCTCACTGGCTGGCTTGTCAGCTCCCTATCCCGGGGTTGTTGCAGCTGTTTCCCCCTCCTCCATGGCGCCTTCTCTGACTGCTGAGGGCTCAGCTATTTCTCCCTTGGCTCCACCCGTCATCGTGTCTGCAGGGGTGGCTCCTCCTTGTCCTCCACAGGCATGAAGAGGAAAGAGACTGGGCTTACTGCAGCAGCAACCACCATACCCCGGGAAAATAGGCAAGTGCTTTTTCACTCTATATCACAATCTGATGAATTACCTTGTCTGATTCCCGAAGGTGAGGCTCAGTTTATGCAGTCCACTGGGCCCTCACCACCTGCTGCAGCCACCAAAACCTTACCTGCTTTGTCTGTGTCTCCTCCAATTCTCCCTGAGTGTCTGTTGGTTCCAGGATTAAGCCACCGGACCGAGGAGGAGCCTGCAGCCCTGGAGAACCTGGTTCTAGCCCTGAAGTAATGGTATGGACAGAGGAGGAGGGCTGTCTGCAATCCAGAGCCTGAGCCGAAGAAGCATCCCTGGGCTTCACCCGAGCAGAGTTCAGCCCCAGCAGGAAGAGGATCTCCTATCGCCACGCCGGGCGAGCCACCTGTGTGGATAACATCACCAACGGGTTCTGAGCCTGTAGATGCCATCATGCGTGCTGTTGGGGGCGCTGCAGCAGAGTCCGAGTTGGACCTCCATGGAGCCGGTCCTGAGACATCACCATCCGGATCAACGGAGTCCTGGATGGCGGTGGAACTTGAGCTCAGGCAAGTACTCTCCTTTGTTTTCATTATTTCAGTATTGGAGAGGTCTTGTCTGGCTTTTGGTGGGGAGAGCCAGGTGCTTGCCTCGCCGGATTCCACTGCCACCGGTGATCCTGATCCTGTTTCTCTCCCTCTTTCATTCGAGTCTTCTCTCAGGGTCACCGAGAATCATCCAGCTACACCAGAGATCTCCGTGGGTTCCGGTCCACTGCCTGAGGTCTTGGTGGGTCCAGCTCCTCCAGCTGAGGTTGTCATGGAGACGCCGTCCCACCCCACGATCTCCGAGGGTGCAGTACCTCCTCAGTCTGGGTCTCCATGGGTGCTGCATCCCAGCTTGAATCCCACATGGGTGCGGTGCTCCAGTGTGTGCCTGCTGTGGATGTTATGTTCCAGCCTGGGGGCCGTCATGGGTGCAGCTGCGCCTCACTCTGGGGCCACCAAGGGTGCTGCTGCGCCTCAGTCCGGGCCACCGAGGGTGCTGCTACGCCTCAGTCTGGGGCCACCGAGGGTGCTGCTACGCCTAAGTCTGGGGCCACCGAGGGTGCTGCTACGCCTCAGTCTGGGGCCACAGAGGGTGCTGCTACGCCTCAGTATGGGGCCACCGAGGGTGCTGCTACATCTCAGTTTGGGGCCACCGAGGCTGCTGCTACGCCTCAGTATGGGGACACCGAGGGTACTGCTACACCTCAGTCTGGGGCCACTGAGGGTGCTGCTACGCCTCAGTCTGGGGCCACCGAGGGTGCTGCTATACCTCAGTCTGGGGCCACCGAGGGTGCTGCTACGCCTCAGTCTGTGGCCACCGAGGGTGCTGCTACGCCTCAGTCCGGGGCCACCGAGGGTGCTGCTACACCTCAGTCCGGGCCCACCGAGGGTGCTGCTACACCTCAGTTCAGGGCCACCGAGGGTGCTGCTACACCTCAGTTCGGGGCCACCGAGGGTGCTGCGCTGATGCCCAAGGCTGCTGTGGGTCCTCGGTCCACATCGGGTGTCCATTGTCCAGGGATCTGCGGTGGTTACTGGTTCCAGCTGCTGCATCCAGGTGGAGGTGGATGGTGCTCGGCGACCCACTGGCCCAGAGACACGGGGAGACTGCCCGAGCCTTCTTGGTTACTTAGGTGGCTTCGGGGTCCTGGAGGACCACCCGATAGACTCTGTCAACCTGGTTGGGGGCTCTGGAGACCTGGTAGGCTGCCTGACCTTTTCCACCTGATGGTCGGGCAGAGTCGGGACTCTGGGAGGCCACCTGAACAGTTTCCTTGTTTATCTTGTATTGCTTAGTTTTTTTTAGTATTCTGTTTTGTCAGTGTGTACATCATATGTTTATTGGGTTGTTTTGTTTTTGTGTCTCTCCATCCAGGCCTGGATCCCCCCCCCACCCTCCCGGGGTCGGTTTTTTCAGTCATTTCTGTTGGGGGGGGGGGGGGTATACTTTCTTTCCTTTTGATGTTACTGCGGGGTGTCTTGGATCCACCCATTAAGGGAGGGGCACTGTCATGATGCCGAGTGTGGGGCTGTCCCGTGCTCAGGTTTTTTGGTTATTATTCTTTTTCTGTTTATGTATTTAGTCCTGATTTTTTGCCATTATTGTTTGTGCTTTTATTTTGACAGCGTCGTCAAAGGACTTCCACCTGTCAAGTCTGTTCACAACCTGTCACAGCTGTTTAGTGTCACTGATTACGTTTTCACTCGTGCTTCCATACCTGATTCTCATTTTGGTTTTGCTCTGATATTATTTAAGCTTGCTGGCGAGGTTTATTCCTCGCTGCGACCTCATGTTGCTCTGTCTGGAATCCTGAAATGGAAATGCATTGATATTACTGTTGGCGTGCTGCTTTATTCTGTTTCTATGACAGAAATTCCGATATGTCACTAAATGATGTTTAACAGACTTTATTAGGGTGTGATTTTAAGAAGCTGAAATACTGTCTTCCTTTTTGCAGCATGAAGACTGTTGGTATGTCAAGGTTATACACTAGCTTATGTGTTACTAAGTAAGGCAATGTGGTGAGCATCCTGCTCAGGTTATAAAAAATCTGCTCCCCATTTCTGTGCAGAGCAGTGCTGACTGACTCCCTATTTGATTCACTCCTCTCCTGCATGCAGAAAATAAAGGCTCTCCAACTTTTGCAGATCTTTCATGTTAATTATTTCAGGACCCAGGGACAAGGCAAATAAATTTCCATAACTTCTTGGTGTCAGCAAGTGGGATCCTAGAACGCAATCCCAATTTCTTCCACTGTGGACTGATCCTCTCAGACACAAATTTTGTCTGATCCTTCCCACTCGAGTTAGTGATGGGGACTCGGCGGGAGGAGGGGAGTGGCACTGGATTCTCAAAGGACGCAGCCTCCAGATCTCCATAATTGAAATTTATATATATATTTCTGTGATACATGATATAGTTAAATTAAATCAGTTATTTATCTCACCTTTTGTTGGCCTATATCTGTGAGGTCCGACAGGATATTCTCCTGTGGCAGGACAGTTTCTGTGAAGTCCGGTGCGTTAACTCCATGGCAAGACTGATTGTTTAGTTGTATACGATGCCTGTCAAGTTATGGGGTCGGGGATATAACGTCAGTTGCCTGGACGCACGCGGGGACGCCCGATGGTCAAATTTGAAACCAGTGATGTGGACTACTAAAGCAAAGCAGTGTCCCAAAGACCTGGAAGGTTCTAAGGTGAAATTTATGACTGATAATTATGGTCCTGACAGTGTTGAGTTTTTGGGAAAATGGATCTGCAAAAGTGGATTTCCTTCGGGGGGTTCATTTTCTGTTGAAGTGATTACTGCTTTGAGGGACAAGATTAATGTTGAAATTCAGAAAGTTCAGACATGTAAGAAACAGAGCAAGAAAGACAGAGAAAAAATGATGCAGTTACAGTCAGAGAGGGGCACGGCTGAAATGTGGTTAGCTGAAGCTAAGAAGCGAAGGGGTAAGCAAGAAACAGACAAAAGAATGAACTGTGGAGACTGTGGAAATGACGAGGCTGAGTTTTCTCACGAGTCAGGTTTATTCACATTCTCCAACATCATCCAAAAACAGAAAGAGAAAGAATCCCCCAATATCTGTCCCTTTTATACCCCAGGACATCAAAGCACACAGTCACATTGTACTTAATCCCCAGTAACAATGCATCTTCTTCCCGGTCTTAACTCCCCCCACCTTCAGTCTCTGGCCGCTGGGCGAAATCCCCCAAGGCCGTCTCTTTGCCTGCCAAAGACCAAACTTTCACATCCTCGTGTTATCTCCAAAGAAGCTCAGTCCTTTGTTCCGTCTCAGATGTGAAGCCTAAGGTGGTATATGTATGAATCATACAGTGATATACATATGTGCATATATGTGTCCCACATGACCCCCCCCCCCCAAACGTCTAAGATGGAACAACGTAATAACAGTCTGCATGTCATGGTAAAATTATTACACATCAGTCCACATGCTGCTTGGGCCTCAGTCTCCTCCCATATCTGCTATAAGCGGGCTTTACCACTTTCGCGGCGCCTTCCTGCTGGGGAGCTGCTGTCTGAGGATGAGAACTGTTAGTCAATCCCTGTGGGTGTTCTGGGGAATGTTCCTTAGGGGGTCTGCCACGCTGAGGAGCCGTGGCCAACAGCACATCCTCGTCGGCCAACGTAAAGGCGGGTTTGATCCTGTTTATGCCAATCTTTTCTGTCCTGCCCCACAAATCTAGCAAAAAATGCTTATCCCTGTTTCCAGCACTCTAAATGGTCCATCATAAGGTGGTCGCAACGGTGGGCAATGCGCATCGTGTCTGACAAAAACAAACTCCGCATTTTTTAGAGCCTTAGGCACAAAAACGCGCGGAAAACTGTGGTGAACGGGGCCAGGCAGCATGCCCGCTTCCGTGCCACTCTGCAACCGCTGAGCCGGGGAGCATTCTGGTGCAGGATTATCTGGGAGAAATTCCCCAGGCAGCCGAAGTGGTTGCGTGAAAACTAGCTCAGCCGGGGAAGCTTCTAAATCCTCTTTAGGTGCAGAACGCAACCCCAATAAAACCCATGGTAGCCTGTCCACCCAATTTGCATCCGTAAGCGACGCTCTGAGGGCCGCCTTCAATGACCTGTGAAAACGTTCACATAACCCATTAGCCTGCGGGTTGTACGCGGTAGTGCGGTGGATCGTTACCCCCAGGCTGCGGGCCATCACTGACCAAAGTTCGGAAACAAATTGAGGACCTCTGTCGGACATAACGTCCAACGGGACTCCAAAGCGCGCCACCCATGCCGTTAAAAACGCGCGCGCCACCTCCTCGGCTGTGGTTGATGACAGTGGGACCACTTCCGGCCAGCGCGTGGTGCAATCTACCATTGTCAGAAGGTGTGTGCACCCCTGTGACGGCAGGAGGGGGCCTACGAGGTCCACGTGAACATGATCGAACCTCTTAGCCGGGATGTGAAACGGCTCCAAGGGAGCTCTCGTGTGCCTGTGTACCTTGGCTCGTTGGTAAGTCATGCAGGCTGCTGCCCACTCCCTAACTTGTTTGCGCAGGCTCGGCCATACAAATTTCTCTCCTACCATTTTGACCGACGTGCGCACCCTCAGGTGCACCAGAGAATGGATCGAGTCAAAAACGCGGCGGCGCCACGCGGCCGGTACCACCGGGCGCGGTTGTCCCGTGGAGACATCGCAGATTAGGGGGGCATACCATCCTGCAGCACCGTGTTCTCCAGCCTTAACCCTGTTGGTCCAGACTGGAGCACGCACACGTCCGCGTCGCTAATCTGATCCGCGGCCATGGCTGCATAATCTATCCCTACGCGGACTGGGGCCACACGCACTTCCGCGTCGCTAGCCTGCTCCGCGGCCATGGCTGCATAATCTATCCCTACGCAGACTGGAGCCGCTACGGCGCGCGAGAGACAGTCTGCCACTACATTCAGTTTACCCGCTACGTGCTGAATATCGGTAGTAAACTCTGAGATTGCAGCCAGCTGTCTCTGCTGCCGGCCTGACCACGGTTCTGAAACCTTGGCCATCGCGAAAGTCAGCGGCTTGTGGTCGACGAACGCGGTGAAACGGCGTCCCTCCAGCCAGAACTGGAATTGGCGAATGGCCAAGTGGAGAGCTAACAACTCCCTATCGAATGCGCTGTATTTTCGCTCACTATCGCGCAAAGTCCTGCTGAAAAAGACGAGCGGCTGCCAAGCCCCGGCTACATGCTGCTCCACGACCGCCCCTATGGCCACATCTGACGCGTCAGTAGTGAGCGCTATGCGGGCTGTTGGGTCTGGATGTGCTAACAACGCAGCGTTTGCCAGGGCTGTTTTGACCTCTGAGAATGCCCGCTCTCGCTCCGGAGACCATTCGATTTTATTTGTGGGTTTTTGTTTTTTTAGCGCGGCATACAATGGTTGCATGAGCTGCGCTGCGCGGGGGAGGAAACGGTTATAAAAATTCACTATTCCCAAAAACTCCTGTAACGCTTTGACCGTTTGTGGCTGGGGAAAATTTGTTACTGCGCACACTTTGTCAGGCAGAGGAACTGCTCCTTCTGGAGAGACGCAATGCCCCAAAAAATCAATCTGCGTCACCCCAAACTGACACTTCGCTGGGTTGATTATTAACCCGTGCTCTCCCAACCTCCGGAAAACTGCCGTGAGGTGATTTTCGTGTTCGTCTTCGGACGCGCTGGCTACCAAGATGTCGTCCAGGTAGACGAACACGAAGGGGAGATCGCGCAACACCGCGTCCATCATGCGTTGGAACGTCTGCGCAGCGCCTTTAAGCCCAAACGGCATGCGCAAAAACTCGAATAGGCTAAACGGAGTTATTATCGCTGTTTTGGGTACGGTGGGGCAAAAAAGTATTTAGTCAGCCACCAACTGTGCAAGTTCTCCCACTTAAAAGATGAGAGAGGTCTCCAATTTTCATCATAGGTATACCTCAACTATGAGAGACAAAATGAGAAAAAAAAAATCCAGAAAATCACAGTGAAGGATTTTTAATGAATTAATTGGTAAATTCCTTGGTAAAATAAATATTTGGTCACCTACAAACAAGCAAGATTTCTGGCTCTCACAGACCTGCAACTTCTTCTTTAAGAGGCTCATCTGTCCTCCACTCGTTACCTGTATTAATGGTACCTGTTTGAACTCATTATCAGTATAAAAGACACCTGTCCACAACCTCAAACAGTCAGACTCCAAACTCCACTATGGACAAGACCAAAGAGCTGTCAAAGGACACCAGAAACAAAATTGTAGACCTGCACCAGGCTGGCAAGACTGAATCTGCAATAGGTAAGCAGCTTGGTGTGAAGAAATCAACTGTGGGAGCAATTATTAGAAAATGGAAGACATACAAGACCACTGATAATCTCCCTCGATCTGGGGATCCACACAAGATCTCACCCCGTGAGGTCAAAATGATCACGAGAACGGTGAGCAAAAATCCCAGAACCGCACGGAGGGACCTAGGAATGACCTGCAGAGAGCTGGGACCAAAGTAACAAAGGCTACCATCAGTAACACACTACGCCGCCAGGGACTCAAATCCTGCAGTGCCAGACGTGTCCCCCTGCTTAAGCCAGTGCATGTCCAGGCCCGTCTGAAGTTTCCTAGAGAGCATTTGGATGATCCAGGAGAGGATTGGGAGAATGTCATATGGTCAGATGAAACCAAAGTAGAACTTTTTGGTAAAAACTCAACTTGTCGTGTTTGGAGGAGAAAGAACACCATACCTACTGTGAAGCATGGGGGTGAAAACATTATACTTTGGGGCTGTTTTTCTGCAAAGGGACCAGGACGACTGATCCGTGTAAAGGAAAGAATGAATGGGGCCATGTATCGTGAGATTTTGAGTGAAAACCTCCTTCCATCAGCAAGGGCATTGAAGATGAAACGTGGCTGGGTCTTTCAGCATGACAATGATCCCAAACACACCGGCCGGGCAACGAAGGAGTGGCTTCGTAAGAAGCATTTCAAGGTCCTGGAGTGGCCTAGCCAGTCTCCAGATCTCAACCCCATAGAAAATCTTTGGAGGGAGTTGAAAGTCCGTGTTGCCCAGCGACAGCCCCAAAACATCACTGCTCTAGAGGAGATCTGCATGGAGGAATGGGCCAAAATACCAGCAACAGTGTGTGAAAACCTTGTGAAGACTTACAGAAAACATTTGACCTCTGTCATTGCCAACAAAGGGTATATAACAAAGTATTGAGATGAACTTTTGTTATTGACCAAATACTTATTTTACCGAGGAATTTACCAATTAATTCATTAAAAATCCTTCAGTGTGATTTTCTGGATTTTTTTTTCTCATTTTGTCTCTCATAGTTGAGGTATACCTATGATGAAAATTGGAGACCTCTCTCATCTTTTAAGTGGGAGAACTTGCACAATTGGTGGCAGACTAAATACTTTTTTCCCCCACTGTATGTCCTCAGCACGTACTGGGACTTGGTGGTACCCGCGGACCAAGTCTATCTTAGAAAAAACGCGCGCCCCCGCCAAATGAACGGAAAAATCTTGGATATGCAGGATTGGGCAGCGGTCGTGCGCTGTAGCGTTGTTCAACCTGCGGAAATCTCCGCAAGGTTGCCACGAGCCGTCAGCTTTAGGGACCATGTGAAGCGGGGAAGCCCATGGGCTTTTCGAACGCCTGATGATGCCCAACTTTTCCAGGTTGGCGAACTCCTCACGCGCTATGGTCAGTTTAGCTGCATCTAAGCGCCGAGCTTTTGCAAAAACGGGCGGTCCGGTGGTAGTAATAAAATGTTCCACTCCGTGTTTAGCGACAGCTGCTGAAAATGTGGGAACTGTGAGTGCTGGGAACTGAGTGAGTAGTGTGTGGAACTTACCGCTTGCCGTTGCGACGTTGGCTTGTTCTGTGGGCGGGGTCACTCGGGCTGCACAGGGAATAGAATAAAAAGAAAGTGCATTAACCAGGCGCCTATTAGCAAGATCAACCAACAAACCATGCAAGCACAGAAAATCAGCCCCCAACATATTGAAGCTCACTGCAGCTATAACAAAAGTCCACTCAAATGTACGTCCGTGTAGGGACAGAAGCAGAGTCCTCTCACCAAAGGTCTTAATCCTCAAGCCGTTCGCTGCTGACGCTCTGTGGCTTCCGGGACCCGCCAGCCGGTCAGCATAGGTAGGCGTGATGAAACTCACTTAGGAGCCTGTGTCCACGAGGAATTGCCTCCCGGAACGCGCATCCGTCAAGTAGAGCAGCTTGTTCTCTTCCCCGAGGGCCGCGGCTGCTACCAACCCCCGGCCTTGGCGTTTCCCGAGCGCTTGAACTGGCACGGTGGTATACATTTGCGTGCCCTCTCTGCAAAGCGGCGATGGTAGAAACAGAGGTCATCTCCTCCGCGATCCTTGGCCCTCACCGCAGTCGTTGTCGGTGGGTCTGCTACTGCCGCCTCTGGCCCCCTGCCATCTCCGGTCGTCGCGCCGAGCTCCATCGCTGCCGCGGTGGCCGCGCACTGTTTGCTGGCGTTGAGAATCCGTTGTGCCTCCTGGGCCAGCGCGCGGAAGTCCCGCTGGGCCAACAACGGTAAACTGGCCAGGGTCGCTCTCGTGGCCGACGGTAGGGTTCTCAGGAAAATGTGGGTGAAGAGGAAGTCGTCTCCATCTGAGCCCCTCAACCTCAGCATGTCCTCCATCAAGTCGACAGGCGTGCTATCTCCCAAGTCGTTCAGAGCCAGGAGCCTCTCCGCTCTCTCCTGAACTGAGGGAGTGAAACGCTGGATGAGCGCAGCCTTCAACCCGCCGTATTTGTCGTTGGACGGTGGGCGCTCCAGAAGGCTCTGCACATGTCGAGCTGTGCGGTTGTCGAGCTTGGCAATAACATGGTAGAATTGCGTGTCATCTACCGTTATCCCCCTCCGGGGGATAATGGTAGATAACACGTTGTGCGGGTTTTCGGCATGGAGGTCAGCGTCAGGGAATCCCCAGACTGAGGACACCATCATGCAGGTTGCAGAACCTGCCGCAGTCGAGTGGGAACCAGAGGTGGACCTTCAGCGTACTCAACCCAGATCATCGATGTCCTGGGCTGCGGTGGAGCCCGAGATAAGGCAAGTGCTCTATTTTGTCTTCCTTTCTTCTATTCTGGAGCAGTTTTGCCTGTCTCTCGGGGAGACGAGCCAGGCGCAGCCATCCGCTGCATCCGAGCTTGTCTCGCTGGGCTCTGCCGCTGCTGGTGATTCTGATCCCGGTTCTCTGTTCTCCTCTGAGCCTTCTCTCAGGGTCACCGGTGACGAGCTTGCTCCGGTCATCACTTTGGAGGTTCTGGGTTCGGGTCTGAAGGTCATCCCTGGTGCTGCACCGGCCCAGTCTGGGTCCGTCGTGGGTTGTGTTCCAGCCCAGTTGGGGTCCGTCGTGGGTACAACGCGGACCCAATCGGGGTCCAACATGGGTGCAACGTGGACCCAATCAGGGTCCGTCAGGGACGCTGTTCTGGACCAGTCGAGGTCCGTCGTGGGTGCAGCATGGTCTCGCTTGGGATCCAACGTGAGCACAGCGCCAGTCCGTGTGGAGTTTGGAGAAGGAGCTGCAGATCCTCCGTCGATCGATGCTGGACTGGTCCCTCATCGTTTCCCCGATCCCTTTTTCCCTCCACCTGGTGCCTCTGGGATTTCCCTTATCCGATGCGGCTCTCTCTCGCTATCCCTCTCAATAGGGAGGCCGCCTCCGAGTTCTCCCCTGCAGTCCTGGTGGCTGGATGATGCGGGTCGGCCACCTGGGAAACGGCTTTGGCCGTTTGGCGTTCTGGGTCGGCCACCTGACAAACTGGACTTTTTGTTTGGAGACCTGGTTCAGCCGCCAGAGGTACTGGTTCTCCGGGCCTGGGACTGGGGTAGACCGCTGGAATTCATTCTTCTTCCCCTGTTAGCGATCTGAACGCTGGATGCAGGTAGACCGCCTGAACTTATTGTTTTCCTTTATTTCTTTGTGCTCTGCCTGCCATCATCCCTGTAGGTTTTTTCCCCTCCCCTGTAGTTCTGGGATGCCCTTGTGTTTTTCCTTTTTTCTATGAACTTTATTGTACAGTGTATATATATGTATGTATGTACATATATGTGCGTATATATGTACATATACGTACATATATGTATGTACGTATGTATGTATATACCGGAGTGGTGGCTCAGTTGGTAGAGCATCCGCCCCACACCCGGGAGGCAGGGGTTCAAATCCCGGCCGGGTCATGCCGAAGACCATATAAAAGAGGAACTTCCTGCCATCCAGCTTGGTGCTCAGCAATAATGGAATGGAGGGGGGAAATCTGTGGCGGCGCCTTGCATGGCAGCGACCCCTCTGATTCTATATATGGGTGTGTGTGTGATTAACACTGTAGATAAGAGAAACACAATTTCATTCTACTGTACATGATTGGCTGTATGGATTGAATGACAATAAAGGGTGGTTTTATATCGTCACTCTTTAGCGTGTTTTTATCGTTCTTTTGTCTAATATTATTAGGATATGTTGTATTTTGGTATGTGCCTGTATTTCAGTTTCTCCCTCCTACTGTTTGAGAGGTTCTTTTTGTTGCCTCTGTCAGTTTATTTGGACTTATTGAATTCTGTATTTCGCCGCTGTTTAGCATGTCTTTTTTTTCCCTTCCTCTGTTTGAGAGACACTCTGTTTTTTTTTTCGTTGCCTGTGTATCATGGTCTTTAGACATAGTATCTGTTATTTGCCTCCATTGTTCTGTTTCTGCATTTTCTCCTGTGCATTATAGAGTATATTTGTGGTTTTGTTTTGTTTTTTGTTTTTCCCATGCTGCTGCTTGTTGTCAAGCAGTCAACAAGGCTGGATTTTGACTGTATGACTTACAGTTGTAGCTTAGGTCTAGACAAGATGGTGATGATGTTTCTTCAGGGTTTGGTAAAGAGGCTGCGCGTCCTTCTTTCTTCTTTGTTGGCAAGTGGCTTCCCAGAAGAATTCAATAATAATTAAAAAATATCCCATCCGATAGCAAATCCTAAGAGTTTGGGACTTTAGATAAAAGAACTTCTGAATGGTCAATAAAAAATTATAAAAAGAAAGTCGAGATTAAAACTTAAATTAAAATTAAAACGGTGGCTTTACAGAAAGTTTAACAGGAAATAGTTATAAGAATAAACGTCTAGGATTGGAGTTTTTAACTCCTAATTAGAACTGAGCTCAAGAAAAAGAACTAATTCCTAGGCGCTTAAAGAAACATCAAGATACAAAGAGGTTACAAAAATGAATGAATGAATGAATAAGGTTTATTGTCAATACTACCATACGTAATACATACAGGAGAATTGAAATTTGACTTGACATTGGGCGCGCTCAGTAAGCGCATCCCATAGCCGGGGCAGCCCGAAGGCGCCAGTCAAACAGTGGGGGGGTAAGAAGGGAACAGTAGGCAGAGGGGGAGGGTGGACACAGTAGGAGAGAGAAAAAAGCATTGTTTATCAGAATAAAGTTCATATATGACCGATATTATGATTACAAGAAAAAAACTCTCAAAGCACAATTAGCAAACAATAGAATCCACACAATGACACAAAGACACAAAGAGAGCAGTGAGTGAATATCTTCAGTCAGTATAAGTGGATCAGTATGTGTGAGTTGGGTGCATTGTGTAGTGTAGATGTGACAGTTGTTAGTGAGCAACAGAGGGCGCCTCCTGGCAGTGGATAGATGTTGTAATCGTGTGACTTATAAACAAGTCCAGAGTCTATCTCTCTTGCTTGCAGAAGGCACATGGGCACTGTCCTTGAGGGTCCAAATCCGCTGATACGACAACAACTGATTGTCGATTGTTTGGGTTAAGAGCCGGTCCTTCAGCTTATCTCAATCAGGAGGAATGTAAACACGGGGCACCAAACAAGGTCAAATCAAATCAGCACAGTGCACTCAGAGAATAGAATTTGTCCTCACCCGTGCAAATTCTGTGCTTTCATATATGCAGGCTTAAACTGTTTTTCCATGGAAAGCACAGGGCTCCAGATGTGTTCCTCCACTGAATCACTGTCATTCAGTTCACCGTTTGCCACTACTCGTGCCTTCCCCAACTGGTCGAATTTGATGAAGGAGCTTGCCGGGTCCGCTTTGATCAGCTCTCTCACCTTCCTTCAATTTCTGATGCATCAGGGAACTTCACAGCCAAAATAGAAGTCCTGAGATCATAACCAATAATGTTTCCAGGAATTCCAATGTCCATGAGTCTCCTCGCAGGTTCCAATTCTTGGGCTCCCCCTTGGCCCGATTCTTGTTGAAAAATAGTGACAATAGCACATTTAAGCCGCTTCCAAATCCATAATTTCTGATTAGATTAAGATTCAGCAGAAGAAGAGCGACTAAACACAGACAAAAACGCAACATTGCAAGCTGGGAATAGGTCAGGAAGGCAGGATAGGGAGCCGGAGCTGGAGCCGGAGCTGGGAAGAAAAGCGTCTGCTCTCTTTGGAGGGCAGAAGTGAAAAAAACACAGGATACTTCAGGCTCTGTGATCGTAGAGAAGAAACATGTGGGATAAGTCCCTTTGTTCTCCCAAAAAGTTCTCTGCTGTGTAGATAGACATGAAGACAAATAAGACAAAAGAGAAAAGAGGATGGAAAAAGGTGGTTTCCTTTTTATCTGGGGAAGCTTTTGTGGGCCTCCGTGATTGATAGGAGCCCCCAGCCAATAGGCTTCCTTCATGGGTGGGCTTTATGAACTTTAGTCCAATGAGCAAACAGTCTTTCGTCTGAACCTAGAGAGAGCTGTTGTCAAGCAGCGATTGGCTGCTGGCAGTCACATGATTTGAGATACGATTTGCAAATCTAATACACATTTTAATACTGGAATATTCCTCTATACCCTTATGTATAAACTAAGCTAACCTATTTCAGTGTCCATGCAACTTATAATCAGTGCTTCTAAGTTAACATGCAAGAATAAACATTCATTTAAACATTTTAACATGCACATACAGTATCTGAATCAAGGATTAATATATTTCAAACTCAACAGACTGTCCACATCAAACAGAGGGTCCATTTACTTTTCCTGGGGTCCTGAAAAAAAGAAGAGAAATGTTGAGAAGTGAGCCCCAACAAAGATGTGGTTAAAAAGGTTTGCTGGTTAAATCCGGCATGTCCCAGAATTGCCAGTAGGGGCAATGTTGAGCTGTGGATATTTGTAGGCCATATGATGTACTCCAGGGTTCTGTTCTATGTCTCCACCGTTTATTGGGCCATAAAGTCAAAACAGGAAGTGCATTAGGGTGAATTCCTTAGACTGGTTTTAACAAAGGAATGTGAGTTCAGCTGTGGCCTGGGGTAAAACAGCAGTTCCTGGCTGTCCTTTTCCTGGGTGAAACAATGTCTTTAAGCAGAAGAATAATTCTTATTGATGAGCCAAAGTGAGATGATGCTACACTAGGGATACGAAGATGACCTTAAAAAGTGGCCTTGCAAACAGTAGCTCTATTTGTTAGCACCACTTCTAAGATGCTAACAATGTAAACAAATAAAAGTTCTGAGATATATCAATGTCTCCACTGCAATAAAGTCGGATGCATTTTGTTAAAATATGTTGGACATAATCAGATTTACCTCAGAGCAGACATAGAATCTAGTCAGAGCCACAAAGAACCACAACACCGTACTTGGGTGTTTTAATGTTGGGGTAAAACAGACAGCTACAGCTGTTCGTTTTACCCTGAAATTAAAATGCTCATGCTTCTGTCATGCCCTGAATGCTTGTTATTTAACTTAGCACATACAGACATTTTCTGACAATTGTTCACATAACATAACACATAACACATAAACGTCAGATCTGACATTCATACAAGTGAAAACATATCTGTCATGATTCAATTCAAGACAGATGCTCAAATGCAGAGCTACCACACCAAACGAACACTCAGACTCAAATGTAAAAGTTTCACCACTTTAATGAAAAGTCAAACCAAAAACACACAAACTAAATACAGTGCAGAACTAAGGAACAGTGCAACAAAAACACACACAAATTTAAACACAAAAATAGGTGCCCGCTGGAGTGCACGCAGTCTACGGGAAAGAGCAGAGAGAGATGGTTAGAGGCAGAATCTCCACAAGAGAAGAATAAGAAAAGGAGAACACTCTATCACTGAGAGCAGAGGAGCCCGGCAGGGAATTCCTGTGTAGGACCAGAGGATACCAGGGGGAAGATGGTTGACCTGGGTGGACGTCCGGTGTCTTCGGGTCAGGCGAGCGTGATCAGCCCCGGAGTACACCACCGCGGAGGTGGCAGCAAACCTGAGGAGAGAGTGAAGACACGGGAGTAAGGCACACAAATCAACCAAAGAAGTAAAAGCTTAACGTGTTTACACATGCAGCAAACCTAACAATCCAGTGGTGAGCTCCTCACATGCTGGCTCTTAAATACTCTGAAAAACCAGGAAGCAGCAGGTGTGTCAATCACGCAGGTGTGGTAATTACTCTGGAGCCGGAAAGACAGGAATAGGAGGGGAGGGGGAGCACGCTCACCTGATCATCACAGTGCTCCCCCTCAAGGTGTATCTCCTGGCGTCCCACTGGGCTTCTGCGTGTGCGCCCGATGGAATGCCCGTACCAGCTGCTTATCCAGGATTCAATTCAATTCAATTCAGCTTTATTTATATAGCGCCATATTACAACAAAAGTCATCTCATAGCACTACCAAATGCAGGGAAAACCCCACAATTGCAGAAAGACCCAGCAATCAGATAATCCCCTGTGAGCAAGCACTTAGCGAAGGTAGAGAGGAAAAACTCCCATTTAACAGGAAGAACCTCTAGCAGAACCAGGCTCAGGGAGGGGCAGTCATCTGCTGCGACTGGCTGGGGGTGAGGGGATAGAGAGGATGAAGAGAACAGCCATAAAGAACAGGAACAATGAGAAGCCAAGTACATTATTGGAGGTCACCTGGCAGTCTGAATCTATTAACAGCAGAACAAAAGGGGGATTAAGAGACACAAGATCCCTCCCTAATCGTAGGCTATATTGAAAAGGAAGGATTTTACCCTGTTCTTAAAAACAGATTGAGTCTGACTCCCGGACCCAGAGTGGTAACTGGTTCCACAGAAAAGGAGCTTGATAGCAGAAGGCTCTGCCTCCCATTGTACTTTTGGAGATTCTGGGTATTGCAAGTAAACCAGCATTTTGGGCGCGTAGTGCTCTGTTAGGATGATAGGGTAATATCAGATCTTTTATATATAAGGGGGCCTGATTATTAAGAGCTTTGTAAGTGAGAAGAAGGATTTTAAACTTAATTCTAAACTCTATGGGAAGCCAATGAAGGGAGGCCAGAACCGGAGAGATATGCTCTCTCTTTCTAGAACCAGTTAAAACTCTTGCAGCAGCATTTTGGATCAACTGAAGACTATTTAAAGATATTTTAGGACAACCTGACAATAACGAGTTACAACAATCTAATCGAAAGCTAACAAAGGCGTGGATCAGTTCCTCAGCATCATTCAGAGACGAGATGCTACTAATCTCGGCAATATTGCGAGAAGGAATGAGAGAAATATTCTATCAATATTGATAGAAGGCAGTCTTAGAAACAAATTTAATACAGTATGTGAATTAAATAACAGATCTTGATCAAAAATAACTCCAAGATTCCTCACAGAACTATTCAGAGTGAGAGTTGCGGCATCCAAATCAAGAGTTTGATTTGGAAAGGAATTTCTGAGGTTTTTTGGACCAACAAGAATGACTTCAGTCTTATCTGGGTTTAATAGCAGAAAATTACAAATCCAGGCTTTGATTTCCTTAAGACAGGCATCTAACTTGGCTAATTGATTACAATCATCGGGCTTCATTGACAGCTATAGTTGTGTGTCGTCTGCGTAACAATGAATATGAATACAGTGCTTTCTAATGATATTGCCTAACGGAAGCATACATAAACTAAAAACAGTAGGGCCTAACACAGATCCCTGTGGAACTCCGTGGCTGAGCTTAGAGTTGGAAGAAAACTCATCATTGATGTGAACAACTGAAGTCTATCGGACAAATAAGATCTAAACCACTGCAGCGAAGTTCCATTTAGTCCAACATAGTGCTCTAATCTATCAAGTAGAATGTCATGATCGATAGTATCAAAGGCTGCACTAAGATCTAAAAGGACAAGTACAGAAACAAGTCCATTATCAGATGCGATAAGGAGGTCATTAATGACCTTCACTAAGGCAGTTTCAGTGCTGTGATGAACTCTGAACCCATATTGAAACTCTTCAATAAACCATTTCCCTGCAAGTGGTCAAACAATTGCGCAGCAACAACTCTTTCTAGGATTTTTGAAATGAAAGGCAGATTAGAGATTGGTCGATAGCCAAAACTCCTGGATCGAGCGTTGGCTTTTTGAGTAAGGGTTTAATTACAGCAATTTTAAAAGCCTGCAGTACATAACCCAAAGTTAAAGAAGAATTAATTATATGAAGAATACGGCTACCAATAATTGGGAAGACTATTTTAAATAACCTGGTAGGAATAGGGTCTAAAAGACAAGATGAAGGCTTAGATGAGGAGATTATTTTTTCTAACTAAAAGGTCAATTGGAGTAAACTTATCTAAACAGATATCAGTTGAAGGAGTTGTAGTAGTTAATGTACTTAAGTTTACCGTGGGAAGAATCTGACTGATTTTATCTCTACTAGATAAAATTTTATGATCAGAAAAGTTCAAAAAGTCCTGACTAGAAAGCTCAAGCGGGATGCGAGGATTGGCTGAGTCCTGACTCTTTGTCAGTCTAGCTATAGTGTTGAAAAGAAACCTGGGGTTATTCTTATTCTCTTCTATTAATGTAGAGTAATAACTTGTTCTAGCCTTTCTAAGAGATTTTTTATAAATTAAGAGATGATTTCTCCACGCTAAATAGAATTCATCTAAATTAGTAGAACGCCATTTTCTTTCTAATTGACGAGTCTTCTGTTTTAAGCTATGAGTTTCTGTGTTAAACCAAGGGGTTAGAAATCTCTGATTAGACTTTTTCTTTTTTAAAAGGGCCACCAAATCTAGAGTCTGATGCAGAGAGGCTGTAACACTATCTACCATGCTATCAATAATGGAAGGAGCAGGCTCTCCATTTTTTATTTCTGTTGTGTTGACCCATGTATAGAGGAGACAATCTGCAAAAGTTTGGTAACAACGTTATCTGAAAGACATCTGCTGTAGTAATATTTTTCTTTAAGAGTCAAATAATCAGAAATAGTGAAATCAAAGGTTAACAGACAATGGTCTGACAGTACAGGACTATGAGGAGACACTACCAGATTTTCTATTTCTATACCATAAGTCAAAACAAGGTCCAATGTGTGGTGGAGATAATGGGTAGAATTTTCTACTTTCTGGGAAAACCCCATTGAGTCTAAAATTGAATTGAATGCCTTATTAAGACAGTCACTATCTACATCAACATGTATATAAAAATCCCCTACAATTATTATTTTATCTGATTTCAGCACTAAATCAGCTAAAAATTCAGCAAATTCAGATAAAAACTATAACCGCTCCCAAAGTCTTCTTCTAGGTCAGAAAACCACGCTCCAACTGATGTTGACAAGTTTTTTGTTTATTTTGCCACAGCAAATCTTCACCCTTAAACACCGTGAAAAACTAAAAATACAGACATAAAAAACATAAATACAAAATAAATTATAACACTTAACAAATGTTCATAAACAAAAATAATCACATACCGTGTGCGCCTTCTGCCTAGAATTTAGGAGTTGTTAGTCATGTCACAAATTTCCCAAACAAAGTCCTCTCTCCAAAGTCCTCTCTCCGCATCTGATTGTGGACAGCCTCCAGCAGCCGTGTGACTCTTCTAATCAGGCATGTGAACAGCGCATGCCTACCCTTTCTTGCATATCATCTGGGTCCGCCACTGTTTCCTCACAAACATGGAGAACATTTAACAGTCCGGCTGCCTGCAGGAAAAACACTCCGTCCTCTTTCCCGACACTCGCTCACACAATAGCGCTGATAGGCGGGGCGAGACACCTGCACGAGCCCCCTTCACGAGCTCTCCGACTCACCCGCAAGCTTGGCAGCATGAGCGCATATGCGCCGCGATATGGAGGGACTGAAGGCGGAGAAAAGGACACCGCTAACGTCCGAAACACTGGCGCACAAACCCATAAACAAACATTTCAGAAAAAGAACCAAAGATACATAAACCTTTTCACTGTGACAGCTACACTGCCACCAAAATTACAAAGATTTACATTCACTCAACTTTTAACAAACAAAATTAAATCTTGTAATTTTCCTTGAAATAAATGTAAACCTTCAAATCACATGTTGCTTTAATAGCATTGATATTATTCACTTTCTAAACTTAAGTGTTTCTTTGTCATTACTGTATCATCTGACTTTAGTTTCATTATGTCCTCCCCTTGTAGTCTAGGACTCATTTTCAACTAGAACTATTAGTTTCTGAACAGGTCTCTTGAGAACTGAGACTTGCTTTAAGCGTTCACCTTTTTTCCCTAGACCTCTTTCTCAACCTCCTTCCAACTCTAAGGAGGTTATCTACAAGGACAGGATCAAGCTAATGCATTTTGTGAGTTTTTGGTAGTTTAGCTGATTTCTGACTGAACCATTTCAGCTCATCTTCAAATGCCTCCTTTTGTGCTGCCCGAATGAGTGCGAGAGAGGCAACTCTTCTCTCCTCTACACTAATTGGACCTGACCTGTCTTCTTTTGCCAGTCTTTTAATCCTTGCTACAACACTGATGGCTGTATTCCAGTCAGAAAATCTTGAAAACCTTTCAAGAAAGTTGTCTCTTTCAACAGCATCTGTCTTCAAAACCTTTACTTCAGGGTCACCTACGAGAAGCTCTGGTGAATGTTGAACTGTGACAATTCCATGTTCCCATAAAAACTCAGGCCCAGTGAGCCAGTTTGAGTCAATCAGCTCTGCCACCTTGAGACCTCTAGAAGCATGGTCTGCTGGATTTTGATTGGTTTCAACGTAGAACCATTGCTTTGGATCTGTAGTGTTTCTTATTTTCTGGACGCGATTGGCAACAAACACATGGAAGCGCCGGGCTTCATTCTTGATGTACCCAAGCACCACTTGAGAGTCTGTCCAGAAAAACTCTTCGTCGACCTTCAGCTCGAGCTCTGCTCTGAGAAAGTTACTCACACCAGCTGAAACTGCTGCAGCAGTCAGCTCAAGACGTGGGATGGTGACTATGCTTGTGGGTGCCACTCGGGCCTTACCCATGACAAGAGCACAATGAACTTGCACACCAGAAACAATCATGATGGAGGAACACTGTCCATAACCACTGCTGCTACCATCTGAAAAGTGATGCAACTCAATTTTTTGGATTGTGCCGAGGTATTCAGGAATGAGGCATCTTGGTATTTTAATGGTTTCAAGATTTTCCAAATCCTGGAGCCATATTTCCCACTTGGCCTGGATTTGAGGGGAAATAGGCTCATCCCATCTAACACCCCGCCTGCACATGTCTTGCAGCAGTTGCTTGCCAGTCAAGATGTAAGGAGAGAGAAATCCTAGTGGGTCATACACACTCGCAACTGTTGCTAGAATTCCTCTTCTTGTGGCTGGTTTTTCTTCGAGGATAACACTGAATGAGAACACATCAGCTTCCACATTCCACTTTATCCCTAGTACATTCTGCATTGGAACCTCAGTGTAATTCAGATTTACATCTTTCGAGGAAGGTGTGATGGATGGAAACTCCTTTACAGAGACATGATTGCAGACTCCTATTACCTCCATTAGACCAGTCCATGGTTTGATGGAACCCACGATAGTCCAGCCTAAGTCTGTTTTGACTGCATATGGATCATAATCATTTCCTGGTATGACCTTCCTTGGTTTTAATGCTCTTGCACAGTCATAGCCAATCAGGAGCCCTGCGGGACAGTCTAACAGATCTGGCATCTCTTCTGCAATGCTTAGAAGGTGAGTCCACTCTTTCACTGTCTCACGAGTTGGGATACTGTTTTTCTCAACTGGAATGTATGCCCGTGTATAAGTAGGTGGCAAGACAACATACTCTTGTGAATGGTAACCTCTTACTTTGAACCCATCTACTCTTTGGCAATGTACAGTTGAACCCCGGTCAGTCATTGTTGTCAACCTTAACTTAACAGGTTCTGTTTTTGCATGAATTTTCTCACAAATATCTTGATCAGTGAATGTATTGCTGCTTTGAGTGTCCAGAAGTGCATATACCAAGGTCTCTGGACTGTTTTCTGCTGCACAAGAGAGCCATACTGGAACAATCATTGAAGTGCGATCACTGTTGCCCACCTTTACACTACATGCAACTGTGGAAGTGCTTTCCTCTTGTGGTGGCATTTCTGGCTTTTCTCCTTGAGGACGTTCCTCGTGAAGTGGAGAGGGGTGGCTTCGCCTGCAAATATTACAAGTGACCTTCTGTCGACAGTTTTTGGAGATGTGACCAACTCTAAGGCAAGCAAAACACATGTTATTATCAATGACAAATTTTTTCCTGTCTTTGAGAGGCATTGCTGCAAACTTGTCACACTTATAGATAAAGTGATCTTGCTGACAGCAAATACACTTAATCTGCTTCTCATTCTGAGATGCTAAAGAGCTGGGCATGGAACCTCTGCCACTTTGGGATGTGGCCTCTGAGGTTTGTTTTGGATAATTGGGTACATTTGTTGAAGCTACCAGGACACTGGCCTTGACACGTTTTTGTTCCTTCTCTAGTTTTTCACTTGTATGCTTTAGCGCATAAAGGGAAGAAATAGGATTGCATGCTATGCGCGCTTCTTCTGCCACAAAATGTGCAAACTCTTCAAAACCTGGATATGCCTTCCCTTCATCCAGTGTTTTAGTGACATGTCTGTTCCAGCGAGTTGTTGCCCAGTTTGGAAGTTTCCGCAGTAATTTCTGATTTTCCTCACAATCATCCAAAACTCCAAGTCCTTGCACATGGGGCATGGCATTTTTACAAGAGATGAGGAAATCACTGAACTCTTAGTTTAAGGGAGTCTTTTGGTCCAATCTTTGGCCAGGAACTCAGTTTTCCCCTGAAAGCTCTTTGGACTACAAAGGGGTGGCCATAGCGCTTGTTTAAGGCATCCCAAGCCTGTGTGTACGCTTCTTCATCACTACGATAAAAGGTTCCTTCTAACACTGAAAGCGCATCACCACTTATGTATTTTTTCAAATAGAACAGCTTATGCGCTGGTGTTGGTTCCCTGTAAGCTGCTTTGTTGATTATTCTAATAGCTCTCTTTTGAAGCATAAAGAGTGGATATATGTTTGTTTTATATGTATTTCCCCATACTTCATTACAATATGTCATGTATGGGAGTATTAATGAATGGTACAAGGTGTATAGTGTGGGTTGATTCAGCAAATTTTTCACTCTGTGTAATATTGCAATTGATTTGGATACTTTACCTTTTATATAATTAATATGTGGCTTCCAACACAGTTTGTTATCAATTATTACTCCAAGGAATTTAGTTTCGGATACCCTTTCAATCTCTACACCATTTACACTGAGTTTGGGTACTGGGTAGTTGTGATGGTTGTTAAAGACTATAAATTTTGTCTTGCTTAAATTGAGCGTTAATTTGTTTGAATCAAACCACAGTTTCAGCTTTCCTAATTCCTTTCCGAGTGTATCCAGAAGTTGTTCCAAATTGTTTCCACTGCATAGCAGATTAGTGTCATCAGCAAACAATATTAAGTCCATTTTTTCTGAAACTTTACATATATCATTTATATACATATTGAATAATAATGGTTCCAAAACTGAACCCTGTGGGACTCCACAGGTGACATTCAGTAACTCTGAGTTTTTGCTGTTAACACATGCAAACTGATATCTATTCTTTAAGTAACTACTTAACCAGGACAGTGCTACCCCTCTAATACCACAATTTTGTAGTTTCTTTAATAATAGATTGTGATCTACTGTATCAAATGCTTTAAGATCCAGGAATACTCCAACTGAATACTCTTTATTTTCAATGGCTGTTGATATTTTTTCTGTAAATTCCATTAAGGCATATGCTGTTGTCCTTTTGTGTCTGAACCCATATTGCTGCTCACACAATAAATCATTCTTCAGTATGAAGTTGTCAATTCTCTCATAGAATATTTTTTCAAGTATCTTGGAAAATTGCGGTAATAGTGAAATTGGTCTGTAGTTGGAGAGTTCCCCTCTGTCGCCTGTCTTGTAAATCGGAATTACTTTAGCTATTTTCATTGCATTGGGAAATATACCTGATTGGAGAGACAGGTTACAGATATACGTCAGTGGTTTCACTATGCATTCGATAACAGTTTTGACTAGTAGCATGTCAATACCATCGCAGTCAGTAGATGTTTTACTTTTGAACGATTTAACAATTTCAATGACCTCTCTTTCGTCTGTGTTCTTTATGAAGATGGTGTCTTTTACAGCAGTGTTATTGCATATTGTATCACCTGTAGGCGCCGTAGTGGGTATTTCTCGGGCCAGTTTAGGTCCAATGTTAACAAAAAAATTATTAAATTCATCTGCAGGTGAAGCTATATTCACATTCGGAGTCGATTTATTATTTTTTGGAATATTAGTTGGGTAGCTAGTATTTCTGCTTTTATTTCCAAGGATACTGTTGATTATTGTCCATGTATTTTTAATATTGTCTTTGTTTTTTTCCAGTTCTTTACTGTAATAGTCTCTTTTACTGCATCTTATTATATATGTTAACTTATTTTTGTATGTTTTATACCGTTGCTCTGCTTCTTTTGTCCTTTTCTTTATGAAAGCTTTATATAATAAATTTTTCTTTTTACACGCCTTTTGTAGTCCTTTAGTTAACCATGGTTTGTCAGCAAATTTGTGTTTAAGCTTTTTTTTAACTAATGGGCAGTTTTTTTCATAAAGAGTGGTTACAATGTTTATAAATGTGTCATAGGCTTCATTTACATCTGATACATAGACTTCTGTCCAGTCTTGCTTCAGCAAGTCCTCTTTAAAAGAACTGATTGCGTTTGGTGATTTGTGTCTGAACGATATTGAGATTTTTTCTGGGTTGAGATTGGGTTGAGATTTTTTCTGGGTTGGGCCCCGTGTGGCCATGGATAAGTGCAAAGATTGGCAAGTGGTCGCTTATATCATTTATCAATAATCCACTTTCTATTTTCTTATCGAGAACATTGACAAACAGGTTGTCAATAAGTGTAGCAGAGTGAACTGTGATTCTACTGGGATGTGTTATTGTGGGATATAGACTCATGCTGTACATAGAGTTCATGAACTCTGTAACTACATTTTGTTGATGTGGATTAAGTAGGTCAATATTGAAATCTCCACAAATTGCTACCATTTTCTTACTAGTAATATTATTGTACAGCTCGACTAATTTATCTCTGAATGTCTCAATGCAAGTTCCCGGCGTTCTGTATATGCAGCTTATGATTAGATTTTTTTGTTTTGTCTAGGTCAATCTCAACAGTAACACATTCCAAAATCCCTGGTAGTGCTGAGGACATTTCATTTACAAGCTTACATCTATATAGGTCATCAACATACAGTGCAACACCACCACCCTTTTTTTGAGATCTGTTAATGTTAAACATCTGATATCCCTCTATTGCCATCAGGGGAGCCTGGTCTTCATTAAGCCAGGTTTCCGAGACTGCAATGGCTGTGAATTTTCTGTTTAGCTGTTTTAAATAGTCCTGAATCTGTGAGAAGTTTTTGTTAAGACTTCTGCTATTGAAGTGTATTATTGACAGTTTACCATCTAATTGCACTTGACTTTTGAATTGCTTTTCAGTGTAATATTCACAGTGGTTATGAATATTATTGAAAAAGTGGTTATCGGGATCAATATCATTCTCCATCTCTTGTGGTTTATGTTCAGCATAGTGGCATATTTTTAGAGTTTGAGTTTCCTCACTCTGTGTTTCATAGACAGTGTTCATTTGTATTTATCTAAGTCAGTAGCATCTCTGATCATTATACTTTTTGCTTGCTCAGGTGTTCCATTTAGTTTAATCCAAATTCTACAATTTCTTGTCCAGGTTGACTGTATCCTATTTTGTTTTTTTAGCATCCGTGCCTGCCGTGCTAATTCAGCGTTTTTTTTTTTTGTCAGGTGTTCATTTAGGTAAACTTGAGTTTCCTTTAGTTTTTTGGCCTGCCTCAGTATGTCATTTTTCACCCTCCTGTTCACAAAGCGCATCACAATTGATTTCTTTGTTTTGTTATCTTTCTTCGGTAAAGCATAACAGGCTGAGATCGCATTGGCTTCTACCTTAATGTCTTTATCATTAAGGAACTGAAGCACTTGGTTTTCTAGGGACATTGATTCACTTATGGAAGCATGTTCACCACTCAGTCCTGTTGCGGCATGGGCGTAGGACTGATATCTGATGTCTAGTCCACTTATAACTAGGTCATCAATGCGAGAACCTTGTTCAAGATCCTCGACGCGTTGCTCCAAAAGACGCCCGTGTTGCTCCAGGTCCATAATTTTTTGGTCTTTTTCTTTTATTATTGAATGTAGGGCTTGTACCTCTTGTATTAGGTTTATTATTTTGGCCTGTTGGTTAGTCATTTTGGCCAATTCTTCTAACACAAAGTTCAGAGATTTTTTAATTTCTTCCATTTCCTCTTTTTTGGGTGGCATTTTACTGACCTGTGGATAGAAATAAACAGAGAATCCGGCTAGGCTATCGCCGGCGCCTGCCTCCGTCTACCTGGCCAGTTATGTCGCACACCGCCGGCGCAGCCGGAATCCACCGATCACAGCCACTCGTCGCCGTCTGGCTGGGTGGCTCCTCCGCTGGGCCCCGTCACCGCCAGTTATGTCGCACTCCGCCGGCGTAGCTCTAATCCACCGATCACCTCCGCCGATCGGTGGCCGATCACCGTCGCTCGCTGTCGTCTGGCTGGGTGGCTCTTCCGCTAGGCCCCGTCACCGACCGCCGTCAGTCTGGTAGTTCCTCGGCTGGGCCTCGCAAATTGGGCTCCGATTCAGGCCACTGTCCTGCTGAATCCAGGTGGCCCCCGTCTCTCACCAACGCCGTGCTCGATCTCCCAATCGCCGCCTCGGTAGGTTCGTCCGGTAAGCCCTCACCGGGGACTGAGCCGCTTCGTGTCGGAGTTAGGTGACGCACAGGGGCTAGTGTTAAGCTAACCAGTATTAGCTTGGCAGAAGCTTCAGATAGAGCGCAGCGGTTCTACCCGATTAAAGGGGCATTCCGACGGGATTCTGACGGGGGTGGAAATTCAGCCCGTGGGGTCCGTCACGAGCGCCGATCGCTGTTGATTAGGTTCTTTTAATGGGAAGAAATCAGCGACTTTGTCTCAGCGTTGAAAAAGTGTGACCATCCCGGTCGCCATCTTGAAATTAGATTTAATGAATATTAAATCGATCTGATGATCAATTAATAGATCATGAACTAGTAGAGACTTGGGAATTAAAGACCTACTATTTAATAAACCACATTTAATTTTTAAATTATGAGGAGGAACAGAGGCTATATTAATAAATTCAGAAACTTGAAGTTTGATTTGTGTTTTACCAACATTTTGTTTAAACACTTTGGGATGTTTATGCATTATATTTTTATGAACTTTGGGGGGAGTAGACAAAGGTTCTCTAAGGGAGAAGACAGGGGCAAAGTTGAGGGGTGGCGGATGAGGAGGAGCTGCAGAGAGACGTGTATTTATCAAGTTGTGTTGTATTTGTTTTGGGTTATAATATTTTGGGTAATGGGAGACAGACACAATTTCTGTAGTGTTATAAATCAAAGACTGAACCAAACAGTGACGATTATTTGGATTAATGGGATTAATATGAGAGTGGAAACAAAAAAGGGCTGGTTGGCAGGCCCAGGAATTTCGGAGTGAGTTAACGCACCAAATCCCAGTCACTGCATTAAAAAACGCTGAATGGAATAGAACAGATTGTCCCTTAAAACACGTGCACGAAGTCTATTTGGATGGATGCCATCAGGCCTCATAAGTGATGGGCAATTCCAAAACAGGTTAAAATTGTCAATAAAACCAATGTTAAAAGTAGGACATGTAAAACACAACCAAGTATTAAGACTTAGAGTTCTGCTAAAATAACTGCAACCTCGTCTGAAAGGTGCCAAAGGCCCAGAGATAAATGCAAGTCTGCCACAGTTCAAAAGAGTGGACAGAAGGCTCCTGAAGTCACTCTTTAACATCTCTGATGCTTCATCTGGGATGTTGTTGCATCCAACATGTACTATGACAGTTTTAACATGGGGGAATTCATTTAATAGGTCAGGGGTAAGGGCCTCAATGTCAGACACTCTAGCCCCAGGAAAAAATTTTGTCACATAGTACCTGCTTTTGACGTTCCTCATAAATAATCGGGTCACCAATTACCAGCGTCGTCTGGTGGGGGGCGGCGGGGGGGGGGGGGGCTTTGTCGGTGGTTTCTGAGGTGGTGAACAATCTTGTCGAAGGTGTTGTTGTGATGGTGGGGCGATGCGCTGTCTTCTTTTTGGAGCTGGTGTGTAATTTGGCACACCTAAAATAGTCTTAATCCAGGGTTTGAGCCGCCGCTGAAGGAGAAGTAGAGGGAGGAGGAGGGGGCGGCCACAGGCGGACAGCCAGCGTCCAGGTGGGGAAAATCCTCCAGAGAAAGGATGTCAAATCTATTTTCCAGTAGCAGGGGAAGAGAAGAGGCGCGGCCCTGTCTGGTTGGTCGACGATGATTGCCTGCCGGTCTAACCAAGGACCAGGGCGCGCATTGAGGATGAGAAGAACCAGCTGGGGCTTTGGGTTTAGCCTCGAGTCAAAGCCAGTGTCTATTGCTATGGTCCTGGATGTCAGAAGAAACCGGAGCAGGGGTGGAAGTAGGCGGAGATCCGCTGAACTCACCCAGGTAAATAGCCGTCTCTGCCAGCTGCGAGTCGGTTGCCGGGGCCATTGTTCGCCCAAGAATTATGGTGTCAAGGTGGTCTTTGGCCTCCTGAATCTTATAGAGGTTGGAGAGTCTAACTTCCAACTCAGAAACCTTCCTAAGGAGGGACACACAGCTGACACATGTCAGGGATGGAGCCATGACGTTCCAGGCCATAGGTGGATAGCCAGTCAGCCAAAAGCAGCTAAAAACAGCTAAAAAGGCTTAAAAACAGGTTAGCAGGTTAGCCTAGCCCGGTAAAACAGGCCAGCCGGGGGTCTGACCCACCCGCATGTCCGATCGGGCTTTTCTGCTAGGCCAAAACTAAGCAAACACCAAGCAACAACTAATATCAACAAAAAGAGATAAAAAATTAAAAACGAAATCAATAAAAACAAACAAAAGCGGACAAGATGACGCGACGAGACATTAACAGACGCCAATTCCTTTGACTTCATGCTTGGTTTGTGCTAAGGATGTAAGAGCCCGAAATCCAGGACCTCTCCTCCGGACCGTACACCTTCCAATGGACCAAGTACTGGCAGCCATGACGGACGTCCAGAATCTTCTCTAAGGTGTAGGTGGTCTGACCGTCGATGACCCGGGGCGGGGGGGGTCCGGAGGAGGGCAGAGGGGGCTGGCGGAGAGGGACTTCATGCGGGAGATGTGGAAAGTTGGATGGATCCATATCGAAGGTGGCAGGTCCAGCTGAACAGCGACATCGTTTATGATGTGCTTGATGGGAAACGGGCCCAGATAGTGCAGCGCCAGCTTCCAGGACTCTGTGTTTTGTGGAATTTGCTCAGCGGACAGCCAGACCTTCTGTCCCCCTGTGTACTTCGGCGCCGGCGCACGTCTGCAGTTTGCGTACTGTTGATTCCGCTCCACAGAGCGGAGGAGGGCAGCTCTTGTGGCCCTGCACAGATGGCAGCAACAGCACAGATGGACCTCCACAGATGGGACGGCGAGATCCCTCTCCGCCATGGGCAGCAGAGGTGGAGTATAGCCCATTGAGGCTTCGAACGGTGTAAGCCCAGTAATGGAGGAGACGGCAGAGTTATTACTCCACCCAGGTCAGGTGGGCGCTCCAGGTGGTGTAACTGCAGGATGCCCTCCAAGGACTGATTGGCATGCTTGGCCTGACTGTTGCTCTGCGGGTGATATCTCGGCATCAGGGAGGCAGTAGCACCCAGGAAACGACAGAAACGCCCTCCACACCTGGGATCTAAACTGTGGACCCTGGTCCGAGACGATGTCCATTGGGATCCCATGCAAGTAGACAACATTTTGAGTCACTAGGTCAGCCGTTTCCGTAGCCGATGGTAGTTTAGGGAGAGGGACAAGGTGGATGGCCTTGGAGAAACAGTCAATGATGGTGAGTATGACTGTGTTACCCTGGGATGGAGGGAGGCCCGTGACGAAGTCCAGGGTGATGTGGGACCATGGACAACTCAGCACCAGGAAGGAATGGAGGCCAGCTGGAGGGGAAGAGTCCGTCTTGTTTGCGGCGCAGGTGTGACAGGCCTTGATGTACTCCCGCACATCTCTCCCGAGTGTGGGCCACCAAAGCAGCTCGATGGTCTGGGAGATGCTGGGATGGCAGGCGAAGAAGCTGGTGTGCGCCTACTTGATCACTTTACTGCGCAGCATGGAGGACACATATAGCCGGTCAGACAGACCTCCCTCCGGGATGAGTTTGGACCCTCTGCTCAATCTCCCACAAGAGTGCCCCGAGAAAGCGGGGGGGGGGGGGGGGATAGTCTCTGAGGGAGATACAGCAGCTGCGGAGGAAGAGGTGGGGGAGGAGGAGTCGGGGGAAAACTGGTGCAAGAGGGCATCAGCCTTGGCATTACGGGACTCTGGTCGGTACGAGATGGATAGATTGAACCTATTAAAGAACAGGGTCCACCGAGCCTGCCTTTAATTCAACCGTCTGGCCAAACGAAGATATTCCAAATTTTTATGGTCAGACCAGACAATGACTAGTTGGCTAGCCCCCTCGAGCCAGTGTCTCCACTCCTCCAATGCCAGCTTAATGGCCAACAGTTCGCGGTCCCCAACATCATAATTCCTCTCGGCTGGTGTCAGCCGCCGGGAGAAGTACGCACATGGATGAAGCTTCTAGTCAGTGGTGGAGCACTGGGAGAGGACAGGGCCCACCCCCGAATTGGAAGCATCCACCTTGACCACGAACTGCACCAGGAAGTGCACGTTGGTGAAGAGGCCTTTAAGGGTCACAAAAGCTCATTCAGTGGCCTTGGACCACTTGAACAGGCTTTTGGTCGACGTCAACTGCATAAGTGGTTGCACCACCTTAATGTAATGATGGATAAATCGACGGTAGAAGTTGGCAAAGCCCAAGAAGCATTGAAGATACTTCCTGGACTGGGGGGTAGGCTAGTCTACCACTGCCTTAATTTTCGCTGGATCGGCCTTTATTGTGCCCTCGGCAACGATGAACCCCTAGAATGAAGTTGAGCGAATGGTGAATTTGCACTTCTCCGCTTTCATAAAAAGCTGGTTCTCCAGCAGTCACTGCAGGATGGACCGAACTTGGACAACGTGCTCCTCCAGTGTGCAGGAAAAAATCAGAATGTCATCCAAATAAACAAAAACAAATTGGTTCAACATGTCTTGCAAGACATGATTTTTTTTTTTTTTTTTGATTTTGTATACTTTATTGATCCCCTGAGAGGAAATTGAGGGCATCCACCTGGATAGATGAAGCAGCCACGGTACGGCGCTATCCCTTTACCATTCACACCTAGGGCCACTTTAGAGTCTCCAATTAACCTAACCTGCATGTTTTTGGCCTGTGGGAGGAAACCCGAGAACTCCCGGAGTAAACCCACGCAGACACGGGGAGAACATGCAAACTCCACACAGATCACTGTTGGTCAGAGGCTGGGATCGAACCAGGGATCCCATGGCCAAAGGTGAGTTGCTGTGTTGCCGCAGCGCTAACCACTGCATCACCGCACCGCCCCCTTTTTTTTTTTAAAAAATGTTCTTTTTTTTTTTTTTGAAGACATCATTGATTAATCACTGGAAGACGGCAGGGGCATTGATCAGCCCAAATGGCATGTCCAAATATTCAAAATGGCTCAGAGGTGTTTTAAATGTCATCTTCCACTCGTCTCCCTCACAAATGTGGACCAAGTAGTGCACATTACGGAGGTTGAGCTTGGTGAAAAAACGTGCCTGCTGGAGAAGCTCAAACACAGAGTTGATAAGGGGCAGTGGATATTTCACGGATATTTTAACTTAATCACGTTAAGTTCACTGTAATCAATACATGGCCGCAATGTCCCCTCCTTTTCACCTACAAAAAAGAACCCAGAGCCAAGAGGGGCGGATGACGGGTGAATAAAGCCGGCGCTCTTTTATGTAGGTCTCCATCGCCTCCCTCTCCGGCCCAGATAAACTGTAGATAAGATAAGATAAGATAAGATAAGCCTTTATTAGTCCCACAATGGGGAAATTCCAGGATTGCAACAGCATAGGGATAGCAACACTCAGAGCAACAATCAGAAGGCAAGAAAAAACAACATCTAGTAAACATATGTCCATATTACTATAAATGTATATATATAGACACACAGTGCAGAGCATTATGGCTGGTGGATGTGCAGCAGAAAGTCTAAGCTCTCTCTCCGCGGATGCAGCGGGCCAGCTGGAAGTCTTTGGGCATGATGGTGACCCCCTTAGCGAAGAAGAGACCACCAGGTGGGTCTCGCTGGTCTCCTGCAGAGCCATGACGGCGAAACTCAGGAAACGCAGGACGGTCTTGAAGTCCTGAGCGATCTCCCTCACCAGGCGCTGGACGGGCAGCTTACGGATGAGCAGCTCCGTGGATTTCTGGTAGCGATGGATCTCTCTCAGAGCCACGGGCCTGTGACGGCGAGGCTTCTTCACTCTGCCGGTGGCCAGAGCGCCTCTCCGAGCAGCCCTGTGGCTAGCTGTCTCCTGGGGGGCTTCTTCCTCCAGTAGATTTTACGGGCGGTCTGCTTGGTTCTTGCCATCGCTCTTTATTATTCTGTCTTATATTTCTTTCACGCCGCCTAAACTCCAGCCCGGCACCCGCTTCGTTTTCGCTACAGCTCCCGGTATGTCGAGTTTCCCATTAGCACCGGGCAGCGGCCAAGTGCTAGCTAGCACTAGCTCCTCCCCACTGTAACGTCTCCCGCTGCAAACCGTGGCTCCGTCCGCCGACCCGTGAGACCCCCGGGGCGATCCGTGCGTCCGTGATATATATACAGAGTGAAAGGTGTAGAAAGAAGAAGGAAGATAAAAAAAAGGCTGTTGCAACAGGCAGCCGACTCGTGTGGCGCCGCCGGTCCGGCGGAACCGGCGGCTGGATGGCAGCCACATGCCCGGTAGGAGGTCAATAGCACAGTCGTATGCCCAATGAGGTGGTAAAGATAGGACCCTGGACTTGCTTAAAACCTCTCCTAAGTCATGATAGACTTCAGGCACGGAGCTGAGATCTGCTGGCTCAGCTGGAGGGGAGGAGATCAGGAGAGAGGGAGAGCATGCGGCCGAGCGGAGACACAATGAGAGGCAGTCAGAGCTCCAGGACGAAATAGAGCCTTGGCTCCAGTTTATTATTGGGTTGTGAATCACGAGGGTGGTAGATTGAGGCAGAACATAAAACTGAACAGTCTTGTGGTGATTACCGGACAAAATGACTGAAACAGGCTCAATCTGTTCGGTAATGGCCGTGATCCTGCTGCCTGAAACTGCCAAGACATTCAAGGGCATCGGGACATTCCCGGTGGGAATCTTAAATTTTCTGACCAGTGCCAGTTGAATAAATTTCTGCTCCGCTCCTGAATTAATGAAGGCGGAGGTTTTGAACTTGGCCCCCAGTAACTGAATGAGGGCCGGGATTTCAAAACGATTGAGAGGATTTTGCGAAGACCCTCCCGCCAGACCCCCCACGGTTACTGACGAGCTGGATCTTTTGGTCTAACTGGGCATTTCGAAATCATGTGGTCTGTGGCCCTGCAATACATACATGCCCCCGCCCTCTCTCGACGCCGGTGCTCCTCCAGAGACAGATCGGACCCACCAAGGGCCAACGGCTTGGAGGGCACCAACGGAGCTGCATCAGAGGGAGGGGGAGCCGGCTGTGGAGTGAACGGAGAAGCAGTGACCCTCTGCTCCCTCGCACGCTCCCTAAACCAGTTATCCAGAGCTACAGCCTGTGCAATAAGCTCATCTATAGAGGAGGGGGATGCGCAGATAGCCAACTCATCGTGGAGATGCGGATTCAGGCCCCAGAGGAAGGCGCTGTGTAGAGTAACGTCATTCCATCCAGAGTCCGCCGAAACGACCCAGAACTCGACGGAGAAATCGGCTACAGACCGGTTTCCCTGCTGGAGTCCCATCAGCTGGCTAACAATGTTCCCCTCACTCTCTGTACAGTCGAAAGCCTCAGAGAATTCACACACAAATCGCTCAAAAGAGTGTAAGGGCCCGTCCGGGCTGGTCAAGACGGACTGTGCCCACTTGAGCGTCCAATCCCGCAGCAACAAAGTCACAAAATAAATCTTAGCCAAATTGTCCCTATACTCCCCCTCCACCTGCTTGAAATAATGCTGGCAGTGGAGCAGGAACCCTTTGCATCCCCCACCTCCCCCCCCCCCATAGGGGGCAAGTGAAGGAACAGAAATGTTCCTGCAGATGGCAGAAGCTGCCGGGGCAGCAGGTGCAGGGGGAGGCGCCGCATCAGGAAGCTGACACAAATGCTCGGCTACGGTCACCAGTTGCTAGGTAATGGTTTGAAGTTGTTCAGAAAGAAACATGGCCTGGCGTTCCATGGCATCTAAATGCGAGAGTGCTTGCGAGAGTGTTTGCCTGGCGAAGCGCTCGCTGAGCCTCAATCTTGGTTGGATTGTTCTGTCAAGATTCAATTCAAGAGAGAGGCTCAAACACAGAGCTACCACACCAAACGAACACTCAGACTCAGATGTAAAAGTTTCACCACTTTAATGAAAAGTCAAACCAAAAACACACAAAGTAAATAAAGTGCAGAACAAAGGAACAGTGCAACAAAAACACACTTAAATTTAAACACAAAAACAGGTGCCCGCTGGAGCGCACGCAGCCTATGGGAAAGAGCAGAGAGATGGTTAGAGGCAGGATCTCCACAAGAGGAGAATAAGAAAAGGAGAACACTACTGAGAGCAGAGGAGCCCGGCAGGGAACTCCTGTATGGGACCAGAGGATACCGGGGAAAGACGGTTGACATGGTTGGATGTCCGGTGTCTTCGGGTCAGGCGAGCATGATCAGCCTCGGAGTACACACCGCAGAGGTGGCAGCAAACCTGAGGAGAGAGTGAAGACATAGGAGTAAGGAACAGAAATTAACCAAAGGAGTAAAAGCTTAATGCGGTTTACACATGCAGCAAACCAAACAATCCAGCAGCTCTTAAATACTCTGGAAAACCAGGAAGCAGCAGGTGTGTCAATCACGCAGGTGTGGTAATTACTCCGGAGCCGGGAAGGCAGGAACAGGAGGGGAGGGGGCGCACGCTCGCCTGATCATCACAATATCTGCTGTGCTCTTGTGTCTGTACCACTAATCACACCAACAGTCCTTTTTCCATTTTCAGTGCATGATCTACGCATTGCCGGTGAGAAGCCTCCATTTATACAGTCTATGGCACAACCACCAACACCAGCAACAAGTACCAGAACTACACAAAAACATTAAAAAAATACAAAAACTACAAGTACTGAAATTAGCTGCCACTTGAATGCAAAATGCATATGTGGAGTATACATTAATATGATTTTGAAAAACTTTTAAAAACGCAATTTTAAATGCCCCTGCTCCTTCATTCTTACTGACTGATTTAACACGACTTCAGCCGAAGCCGGAAGTTCCGCCCATAATCATTCCTACAGCGGCACCCACAGGAATAAAGTGCATACAATGAAATAAATAAATTCTCTTTTCAGGAAATGAACCACGCAGACAAGTGCAACAATAGAAATTTGAATAGTCTGAATTATTCTTTTGTTTTTAGGAAATTAAAGCTCCTTATTGCCTGACATGTTTTTTTTTTTTAACCAGGGTGCCCTGATATGTTCAGGTTTCTGTGGGAAATTAATTATCTAATTTCACTTGTTACTTGGTCAATAATTTGCCATTGTTATGTATAGATTCTGAAGGCACCCATGCACAACAATAGCAAATTATTTGTAATTTTTTGGACAATTAAGAAGTTAAATTAAATAATGTCCCACAAAAATTTTAACATACCTGGGAACCCTTGAAAAACACAGGCCTAAAGTGCAGCATTAACAGATTTAGCTTTTTCACAAAAGGATGGTATTATTTTTTGGCTGAAGTGGGCACAACAAGGAACTTCATACTGGGGCTCAGTTACCTTCAGCATGTGTTTAAACCTGGTGTTCTGAACAACTGAATATGGCCTTACATCCACTGCTATAAAAACACCAATGGCATTTGTTATTGCTTTGGACTGATCTGAAAAGCTCTGGAGAGGCTGTCTAAATGCCGCTGAAAGCTGCGCTTGCACCGTACTGCAATAACTGCAGTGGTGGCCTAGTTGGTAGAACATCAGTCCCACACCTAGGAGGCCTGAGTTCAAATCCCAGCTGGGTCATGCTGAAGACCATATAAAAGTGGAACTTCCTGCCATTCAGCTTGGTGCTCAGCAATAATGGAATGGAGGAGGGGAATGTGGCGGTACCTTGCATGGCAACAACCCCTCTGATTCTAGATGTTATTAACATTGTAGATAAGAGAAATGTAATTTTGTTCTGCTGTATGGATTGAATGTCAGTAAAGTTGGCTTTCCCTTTCCCTTATATTCACGTTAGCACGGTGCAGTTTCAAATGAGTTAACAAGTTTGACATACTGCCAAAAGCATATCCGATGCTGTTTTTGTCTTATTCACTTGCCTTTGTCTGTTCATATATTTCACCAGAAAGCCAAAGTGTTCCCAGACAGGAGACTTGCGAAGAGGGTCTTCAGGCTCTGACTTCTCCATAGCATTACAGCCAGCCATGACGTTCGCGAGTAAGAGGATGGGAGGCACTGTTTAGCTGTGTTCGAAATGTTCACTCGTTCCCCATATAATGTACAATATAGTGAATCAGCCATTATGTAGTGCTGTTCGAAATCTTAACTGAATACTTCATTCACTATATAGTACATTCAAAATATCCTACAATGCATTTTGAAAAGTAGTGTACAATGGATGGTCACTGCATTAGCAAATACAGTATATCCCATAATGTAATGCACAGCCAACAGAGCAGTGAGAGGAGAGCTTCACATCACAACATAAACTACCTTAAGGCATTTATATTTATTAAGTCAGCAAAACTGATTTGATTTAATACATATTTACTACAAACCAAATGCAGGTATTCGTTTTGTTTTTTTTTTAACCTCTGTTAGTCTGTTATGTTTTACTATCTCACCATGAAGACGTCATTAACTGTGCTGTGAAAACAAGCCCAGTAGTGAGCCCAGTAGTGATAGCTGTTAATTTTATTGCTATATTTAGATTACTATATACAGTAAAATATACTGTATATAGTAATCTATATTTAATTACTATATACAGTGCATCTGGAAAGTATTCACAGCGCTTCACTTTTTCCACATTTTGTTATGTTACAGCCTTATTCCAAAATGGATTAAATTCATTTTTCCTCAAAATTCTACTCACAATACCCCATAATGACAATGTGAAGAAGTTGGTTTTTTTTTAGATTTTTGCAAATTTATTAAAAATAAAGAACTAAGGAGTCATATGTACATAAATATTCACAGCATTTGGTCAATACTTTATTGATGCAACTTTGGCAGCAATTACAGCCTCATGTCTTTTTGACTATGATGCCACAAACTTGGCACACCTATCTTTGGGCAGTTTCGCCCATTCCTCTTTGCAACACCTCTCAACCTCCATCAGGTTGGATGGGAAGCGTCGGTGCACAGCTATTTTCAGATTTCTCCAGAGATGTTCAATTGGATTCAAGTCTGGGCTCTGGCTGGGCTACTCAACGACATTCACAGAGTTGTCCTGAAGCCACTCCTTTGATATCTTGGCTGTGCGCTTTGGGTTGTTGTCCTGCTGAGAGATGAACCGTCGCCCCAGTCTGAGGTCAAGAGCGCTCTGGAGCAGGTTTTCATCCAAAATGTCAAGATGCATTCATCTTTCCCTCTATCCTGACTAGTCTCCCAGTTCCTGACACTGAAAAACATCCCCACAGCATGATGCTGCCATCACCATTGGCGTAGTTATGAGTGGTGCCTAGTTTCCTCTAAACATGATGCCTGGTATTCACGCCAAAGAGTTCAATCTTCTCATGGTCTGGCAGTCCTTCAGGTGCCTTTTGGCAAACTCCAGGCAGGCTGCCATGTGCCTTTTACTAAGGAGTGGTTTCCGTCTGGACACTCTATCATACAGGCCTGATTGATGGATTGCTACAGAGACGGTTTGCCTTCTGGAAGGTTCTCCTCTCTCCACAGAGGAACGCTGGAGCTCTGACAGAGTGGCCATTGGGTTCTTGGTCACCTCCCTGACTAAGGCCCTTCTCCCCCCGATCGCTCAGTTTAGACCAGCTCTAAGTCCAGCCAGCTCTAGGAAGAGTCCTGGTGGTTCTGAACTTCTTCCATTTATGGATAATGGAGGCCACTGTGCTCATTGGGACCTTCAAAGCAGCAGAAATTTCTGTACCCTTCCCCAGATTTGTGCCTCGAGACAATCCTGTCTCGGAGGTCTACAGACAGTTTCTTTGACTTCATGCTTGGTTTGTGCTCTGACATGCACTGTCAACTCTGGGACCTTATATAGACAGGTGTGTGCCTTTACAAATTGTGTCTCCAGAGCCACTACCGCAAGTTGTCCCGTCAGACCCCTTGCATTACAAAATGCTATCAGATGATAACTAGTATATTTAAAAATTCATGCCAAATTTGTGGTAACCCGGGAGCAATAAGCACGCACTTTTCTCTGTTTGCGTTTTTATTAATGCATGCATTGGTGCCTCACAAAACGGGTGGTGTCCTACAGTGGCAGCACATTGCAAACACAGGAAGGTAAGTAACAAACATGTCCCCTGGAGTACACCAGTCACAGCACAAAGGTTCTGGGTGCAACCTATAAGCGACTTTTGCATCTCGGCTTGCGCAAAGCATCATGGGAATGTGGCTACCAAACATGCTCTATCAATACATTTAATTTATGGAAAGTTGCTGATCTACGAGCATATTGTACGCGTAGGGGTCTTCCCGGTTGTACTCGCAAACGCAAGAATGAAGTAGTTGCGCTTGCATTCACGGCCATGTTGCAGAAATTGGCCAAAATGGCCCCCCTGTATGTACGCTGACATAGCAGATTTTTTGTTGTCAAAGGACTAAGCACCCTTACTTGCGAGACTCTGAAATTACTACAAAGAAGCTAAGCGAGTGGTTTGACAGCTCAACTTTGGTTTTGTCATTTTGAGTAAATTTCACTACAAGGCATAGCCTGCTTACTTAGATCTACAGGTCGATACTATTATAGTTTAAGTACAACACGTTTTCAATGATTTGCAATTTTATTTTATGCCAGCCCACTTATCAATAGCCTTAATTACATGTATGTGTAGATCAAGATTCATTACCAGTATAAAAAGAACTACAGTATATCCTAGATCCAGGCCTGCCTGTCTGTACCTACTACTTCAGGGCTTAGACTCGTGTCAATTTGGCTAGAACTTGAACAATACACAACACTATTTAATTATGTTATAATATAGACTTACTGCTTTAATCCAACAATTACATCTGTCTGGATCCTTCAGCTCTGTGGGGAATGTATATAATGTGAATGGCGGCTGACATGTGCACACGCTGGTCCCGAAGTTACACACACGTATGCTACAAGTTTGCTTTTTCCACCGCTCTAGATGATACATGCCATTCCCACACTTCACTACGGCACAATGTGCACCTGGCATAATGGCGATTTGAAGCTTGAAGCAGACTTTAAACGGCAATTGTTCAGGTGTGACAGTACTGTCTCTATACAAAACCAAGGCGGCTAGCGGAATGTTTGGTAGTCCTGACCTTTGAACCGGATGTCGGGTTGCATAGTCAGCACATGCGCACTCGTAATGCGAAAGTCACTTATTATGTTTTCACATATAGTCCCAGTCTCTAACACTTCTCCCCCTTTATGTTGAAACAATATAATTTTCCTTAGGCATATAAACAGTGCACTCAAATTTTCAAAGAATTACAAAACCTACGGGTACAAATAAGTAACAAAAAAACAAAAAACAAAAACATGTTTTTTTTAACTAAAACTTCTTGTTTTTTTCAACATTTTGAACAGATTATTCATTCACAAATCCAACCTATCTGGAGGCTTATGCTGCCTCTTGGACCTTCTCAGTTCTGATGTGATATTTTCTGACTTGGAAGGATTCTGAGCTTTGCTAGTCGTGACTGTGACCGGGGCAGGTGGAGTCGTCTGCACAGGCAATTCACCTGTGTTTTCCTGCATTGCTGACAAAACCTCACAGATCACGGAGCTGCATGGACTGTCCTTGGGTGAAACAATCTCACTTCCCTCTCCTCCTGCATCGTGGTGAGCACACACATGATCCTGATGCCTGCAAACCTGCCTGCCGTCACACAAGTTGATCACAAATGATACTGGTCCTCTTTGGCGGTTAACCACTCCTGCCAACCGGGATGGACCACTGGCAAAGTTTTTAACATATACCTGATCACCTGCTCTGAAATGTCTCTTGTTAGCATGCAGCTCTTGAGCCATTTTCTGTCTGTTCTGTGACTGAACCACTCTGGCTTCAATGTCTGGGTGCAGAAAATCAAGGTGCAATTTTGGCCTCCTACCCAGGAATATCTTTGCTGGAGATAACCCTGTAGTGGTGTGCGGAGTGATCTGGTACTGGAACAGGAATCGAGAGAGTTTAGTGTCAAGAGTGGCTCCTGACATTTTTCGCAGCCCCTCTTTCAGGGTTTCAACAGCCTGTTCTGCTAAGCCATTGGATGCTGGTTGATAGGGAGCTGTGCAAATGTGCCGGATCCCATTTTTCTGCATAAACTCTTGAAAAACTTCATTAGTGAAAGTGGGCCCATTATCGCTTATCACTGTCTCGGGTAGTCCATGAGTTGCAAAAATGCTTCAAAGCACATCCGTGGTGGCTGGGGCTGTAATATTTGACATGATGTGTCCTTCCATCCACTTTGAATGTGAATCAACCAACACCATAAACATGCAACACATAAATGGACCTCGCAAAATCAAGATGAAGTCGTGACCAGGGTCGGCTGGGCCATTCCCATGGGTGGAGTGGGGCAGGTGCTGGCATGTTTTGGTTACGCTGACATTGCGGACATGCTTTGACTTTTTCTTCTAATGCATTGTCCATGCCAGGCCACCATACAAAACACCTAGCCAGGCTCTTCATACGTTACACACCTGGGTGAGCTTTATGTAACTCCTCTATTATCTGTGTTCGACCTGGAGGTGGAACCACCACCCTGGAACCCCAAAGGATACAGCCATCCAACAAACTTAGCTCATGCTGTTGTTTAGCATATGGCTTTAGCTTCTCCTGCTCTACTGTTACTGGCCAGCCACGCATAACCCATCTCTTCACTTGTGATAACTCTGGGTCTTTTTCAGTCCACATTTTTATCTGTTTTTCTGACACGGGGGTGTTAGCCAATCTCTCTAATAGAAACAATGTCTCTGGTGGCACTGGAGTCTGACTTGGACTCTCTGGAAGAGGAAGTCGGCTAAAAGCATCCATATTTGCATTGTCACTCCCAGCTTTGTAAACTATGCAGTACTGATAGGCTGACAATGTTAAAGTCCAACACTGCACTCTTGCTGAAGCCATGGATGGAATGCCTTTTGACTCACTGAACAGACCTAATAGGGGCTTATGGTTTGCAAAGATGGTAAAAGCGTGACCATACAAATACTGGTGAAATCTTTTTACAGCAAATACTACCGCCAGCCCTTCTTTTTCTAGCTGGGAGTAGCCTTTTTTCAGCAGCTGTGAGTGTACGTGACACATATCCAATAGGCTTCTCTGCTCCGTCTTCCATACGGTGGGAGAGGACAGCCCTCAACCCATAAGGCGAAGCATCACATGACAACATGACCTCCTTGTCTTGATCACAGTATACTAGTAGAGGTGCTGAATGTAACAGTACCTTTAATCATCATCATCATCATAGCAGTCTGTCGTGTGCTACCTGCTGAAAAACCTGTTCCTGGGCCTCCGGCCACTTCCATGCACTATCTTTCTGTAGCAGCTGATAGAGTGGAGCGAGTACAGTGGCGAGGTCAGGCAGGAACTTTCCAGAATTATTCACTAAGCCCCAAAATGACCTGAGCTCTGATACATTCTTTGGACTTGGGGCTTCCTTTATTGCATTCACCTTGTCTTCCACTAGAGATAGACCCTCAGCTGAAATCCTGTTGCCTAGGTAGGTGACATTTGGAGCATTAAAAACACAATTACCGCGCTTTAGACGTACCCCTGCCTCTGCCATTCTTTTCAACAATTGGCCTAAGTTTTGCAGGTGCTCCTCCTCTGTCGTCCCTGTGACCAAGATGTCATCTAAGTAGACAGCCACATGAGGAATATTTTGAAGGAGGTTGTCCATGGCACGCTGGAAAATTGCTGGACTGGATGCCACACCAAAATCCAGGTGGTTGTATTTAAACAGTCCCTTGTGCGTTTTGATTGTCACATACTGTTTAGAGTTCTCATCTAATAGCAGTTGCTGATACGCGTGACTCATGTCCAGCTTTGTGAATGTTTTTCCACCAGCAAATGTAGCAAACAGATCCTCCACACAAGGCAGCAGGTATGTGCCGGTCTGTGCTGCTTGATTAATAGCGAGTTTATAATCCCCACAGATGCATACTTCACCATCCTCTTTTAGCACAGGCACAATTGGGGCAGCCCAGTCTGAGAATTCAATAGGCTCAATGACCCCCAGTTTCTCCAGTCTCTCCAATTCTACCTCCACCTTGGCCTTCTTGGCATATGGGACAGTGTGCGTTTTGAAAAAGCGAGGTTGAGCTTTGGGATCTACACACAGTTTAACAGTTGTCCCTCTGACTGTACCTAGCTCATCCTTAAAAACCTCTGCCTATTTCTCCAAAAATGTCATTTAGTACAGTCATGTACTTGATCTCATGCCAGTTCAGATGGATTTCTGTAGCAGATCACGTCCCAGCAAACTTGGTCCCTCCCTTTTAACTGCCAGCAGCCTTGCTTCGGCCTCCTGGTCTTTATATTTCACATTCACCACTATGGCACCAAGAAGTGGAATGCACTGACCTGGGTACTGCTGCAGTTTTATCTCAGTTTTTTTTAAGTGGAGGTATACCTTCTGTACCCCATAGTTTGTGGTAGGTCGCTTCACTAATCGCTGAAGCGGAAGCTCCTGTATCCACCCCCATTTTCGACTCTTTTCCATTTACCTGCAGAGGTGCACAAATAGGTTGTGCTCTAGCTCTGTTGAGATCACCAAGGTTAAACATGTTAAAGGAGCATTCCTCTTTGAGCTCCTCCCCCCTGCAGGTGATGTGTTTTCAATTTGGGTTTTATTCTGGCAGAGTCCCTTTTCACATTTTTATTAATGTCACTTCTATATTTCTTGGCTAAATGTCTCTTTTTTTGGCAATTGTGACACACAGTGTCCTTGTAACCACAGTCATTTGCCAAATGTGCTCCCCCACACCTGTAACACTCAACCAATTTTATCGGCTTGCCTTTCCTCCTTTTGGACACCCGGTGAACTGTGCTTGGATGAGCGCTCCCTACAGCTTTTTGAATGTCTTTCGTGTTACTTGCCACCATTTCCATCGCATGAGCAATCTCCAGTGCTTTTTTGAAGTTTAAGTTGGCTTTCCCCAGCAATCTACACTGTATGCCGTCATCATTAATGCCACAGACCAGCCTGTCTGCAGCATGTCATCCAGGGCCCCCCCAAAGTCACAGTGCTCAGAAAGTTGTCTCAACTCTGCCACAAATGAATTAACAGACACCCCTGGCTTGCGTGAGTGACTGTGGAATTTAAAACGCTGAACAATCACAGAAGGCTTTGGGTTGTGATGATTCCTGACCAACGTTACCAGCTCTTTGAACATAGTCTAAAAGTGCTCTCAACATAGTCTATCCAGTCACCGTCCATTTCCACAAACTCACCAACTGAGCTGATGGTAACCATGCTAAGCTAACGCAAACTTCTTCCACGAGCCTCACTAACTCACGTACTGGTTTTATCCTCGTCGCCAATTATGTGTGGTAACCTGGGAGCAATAAGCACGCACTTTTCTCTGTTTGTGTTTTTATTAATGTATTGGTGCCTCACAAAACGGGTGGTGTCCTACAGTTGCAGCACGTTGCATACACAGGAAGGTAACTAACAAACATGTCCCCTGGAGTACATCAGTAACAGCACAAAGTTTCTGAGTGCTACCTATTATGTATTCAAATATAGTCCCTATGTGTAACAAAATTATTCTTCATATTCCAGTTTAAGGGCAGTGAGGTAGCGGAGTTGTGACGACGAAGTGTCCCCACTGTTATGATTTAGTGTATGTGTGATTCTGTTATATTTGTAATACTGTAAATGTTATTATGATTATTTGTAAAAGTGCACACATTATCTCTAGGATCTGTCTTTGACTAATTGAAATGCCTTTTGTGAGATAATTGTTTGGTTAATTATTTGGGTAAACAATTGGTGATTATTTAATACACATACCTTTGCCAACATGCTTCCTGAGGGTGTCCGGGCAAAAGACTCTTTGGGGGTTGAATGCCTTTTTAAAGGACACCAGCAGGAAGGGAGCAGGTGATGGCAAGTCGAGGGGTGATTTAAAAATATGTAAATAGGGGATTAAATTATTTAACAAATTATTTATAGTATTATTTATTCTGTACTATTTATATGTATTTTGTAAATAAGTGGGGATTATTTATGGACTTTTAGATGCTATTGGGTTTGTGTGAAAAATGGAAAATATTTATTGTTTTACCTGGGGTTATGGTAGGGGCTAATTAGCCCTAATTGTCTCACATAATATATAACAGGCGTTTATTGTGGAAAGAATTGTCTTTCATTATTGTTGATGAAGAGTCGTGTCGGTGTGAAGATGTCGGACAATATTTGGATTGTTTACCAGTAAGTTTTGTGAAATAAAATAAAAATTGGAAAATTGGAGATTTTGCTTTGCTTCCTCACCACATTGTTACATTTGGTGGCAGCGGTGGTCCGTTCCCAGGCATGACGTAACGTTTGGTGGAAGTGGTGAAAGACCACGGGATGGAAGGACCGATGGCGAGAAGGAAAGTGACGAGACAAGAGGAGCAGTCTGACCTGGATGCAGGTATGGCAGCTGAGGAGCCGGGAGTCAGCGGACTGGGCGAGCTCGAGGACGTGCTTAGTAAAGTCTTTGGTTCGTTCGCTGACTGTCAGGGATCGTCGGATGGAGGAAGAAGCCGCTCTTCAGGACCAAAGGTGGCGGACTGTGGATGATCAAATTCGTCGGATGGAGTCGCGGGTTACGGAGCTGAGAGAGGAGTATGGGAGCCGGGCTGAACGTAGTGGTAACGACGGCGCTTCGGGGGAGGACCCCAGGGTGACGGCCAGTCGGGTCAGCCTGCAGGAGGATGATTTGCCACTGCAGGTGCAGCCGAGGAGGACACGAACGCACCACGAGCCCAGGCTGAATCCTCTTTCTCCCGAGGATGACATAGAGCACTACCTGGCGACGTTTGAGAGGATCGCTACAGTCTGCCTCTGACATGAAGAAGAGTGGGCTATCCAGCTAGCTCCTCTGCTTACAGGTAAAGCACGGAGTGCATATGTTCTGATGGACATTGCAGACATGACTGATTATGGAAAAGTGAAGGAAGCAATTTTAAACAAATATGAAATAACGTCCGAAACATATAGGAGGAGGTTTCAGTCCCTGGACGTTTATCAGGACGAAACCCCTCGTGAATTGTATGTACGTTTGAAAGACCTGTTTTGTAGATGGATTAAACCAGAGACCTCAACTATAAAAGACATTATGGAACTATTAGTTTTGGAACAGTTTCTGTGGATGGTGAACCCGGAACTGGGAATCTGGATACAAGAGCGGGACCCAAAGACTGCAGAGGACGCTGCTCGTCTGGCGGAGGTTTTAATGTCAGCCAGGTCTGGGAGCAGAAGACCTACTCTCGGCCGTGACAGCTCTTTCACCACAAGGAGTAAGTTTAATGAGGGTGAAAGGGGTGGTCCAGCTCAAAATAGACTGTATTCCAGCTCCAGTCAGGTCACTGTTAGCAAACATAGTGGGAGTAGAAAGTCACGTTTTGTTCCAAGTCACGATATACGCTGTTACCAGCGTAACAAAATTGGCCACAGACAATATTCATGTCCTGCCACAAGAAATGGCAAACCATCACTATTATGTTCAGTTCCTAGACCCACTTTTTCAGCCCCAGTGCACAGTGGAGTGTATAAAACGAAGGTGTTGCTTAATGGTCAGTGTGAAGAGGCCCTGTTAGACTCAAGTTGTTTTCAAATGGTTGTGCTGCCCAGTTTGGTCCCTAGGGATTTGTGGAATGAGTCTGAAATAAATATCAGTTGTGTCCATGGGGATAAAAAACTGTACCCAACCGCTGAGGTTTATTTAACAGTGGGAGGTCAAACTTATCTCCTTCCTGTAGCTCTTGTGCTTGATTTGCCTTATTCAGTTCTTCCGTCATCATACTCAATACTGGTGTACCACAGGGCTGTGTGCTCAGCCCATTCCTCTACTCCCTCTTCATCCACGACTGCAGGCCTATGTATGGCTCTGAAGACAGTGGAGATGATTGTAGACTTCAGGAAAGTCACTACTCCTCTGCCCCCCCTCACCCTCTCAGGCTCTCCCATCACCACTGCTGATTCCTTCCGCTTCCTAGGCACTACCATCACCAGGGACCTCAAATGGGAGCCGACCATCAGCTCACTCATCAAAAAAGCCCAGCAGAGGATGTTCTTCCTGCGGCAGCTGAGGAAGCTCAAGCTACCCACCAAGATGTTAGTGCAGTTCTACACAGCCATCATCGAGTCCATCCTCACCACCTCGCAGGAACCACTGCCAGGGACAGACTAAGGCTGCAGCGCGTCGTGCGCACTGCTGAGAAGGTGATCGGCTGCAAACTCCCATCTCTCCTGGATCTGTACATCTCCAGGACCCGGAGGCGTGCTGGCCGGATCATAGCCGATCCCTCACACCCTGGTCACGTACTGTTTGCCCCCCTCCCCTCTGGTAGAAGACTTCGGTCCATCCAGACTAAAACCTCCCGTCACATGAACAGCTTCTTCCTCTCTGCCATCAGACTGCTGAACACTAAGTGACTTATTGACTCTCGTGCACTATGTACAGCAGCTCAACCAGACTCATGTCAATCATCACTGTTTTCTTCCTGCATTACCGACTGCACTATATAGTTCTCCACAGTATCTGCTGCTGGCTAATATATTTTAACTGTTGACCAGTATCACTTAATCTTATCCTACACTTTATTACATGTATAGTTTATTTCTTTTATCTTATCATGTTTAATGTTGCAGCATTGTACCGAGACAAATTCCTAGTTTGTGTACTACATGAACAATGGCAATAAACCTGATTCTGATTCTGATTCTGATGGATCCAATTTCATCATAAAGTTCGCAGATGACACCACGGTGATTGGACTCATCAGGGACAATGATAAGTCAGATTACAGGGCAGAGGTTGAGCACTTGGCTACTTGGTGCGCTGACAATAACCTGCTCCTTAAAACCAGCAAAACCAAGGAGCTCATAGTGGACTACAGGAAGGAGAGGGGAGACACATGACCCCATCCATATCAATGGCATAGCTGTTGAACGTGTCCCCAGCTTCAAATTCCTGGGGACGCACATCTCGGAGGACCTGTCCTGGTCAGTTAACACCACCAGCCTGATCAAGAAGGCCCATCAGCACCTCTTCTTCTTGAGGACACTGAAGAAGAACCATCTGTCAACTGACATCCTGGGCAACTTCTACCGCTGCGTGATAGAGAGTACCCTGACCAACTGTGCCACAGTCTGGTATAGGAGCTGCTCTGTCGCTGACCGTAAGGCGCTGCAGCGGGTGGTGAAAACCGCCCAACGCATCACAGGGACTCCACTTCCAGTTATAGAGGACATCTACAGGAAAAGATGTCTGCGCCGGGCACGCAGCATTCTTAGGGACTCCAACCATCCTGCTCATGGACTGTTCCAGCTTCTCCCCTCCAGAAGGCGTTTCAGAAGCCTTCGGACTAGAACCAGCAGGTTTAGGAACAGTTTCTTTCCAACAGCTGTCACGTTATTGAACTTAGTTCCCCGCTGACTCTCTTACCATCATCTCTTACTATCCTCACCTGTACATAACTGCCCATCTAACTTATTGTACATTATTTGCACATAACAGTACTCTTAACTTTCTGCACTGCTGCATATATTTGCATATATTTGCTTAAATTGCACATACTGTTAATTACTGTATATACTGCACTGCTGTCCTTTGCACTTCTGATTGGATGCTAAACTGTGTTTCGTTACCTTGTATTCATACATGTGTAATGACAATAAAGTTGAATCTAATCTAATCAATTATTCTTGGCAATGATGTTCCAACTTTGTTGGACATTATACAACAGGTTAGAGACGAACAAACTGAGGGACAGGCAGGTGGCACTATTGAGCAGAGGCTTGATGCACCTGCTGGGAAAATTTGTAATATAGTGACAACCAGGGCACAGAGGGCTGCCAATGTTCTTCAGGAGCTGCCATTTTATGATTCTGAGATAGAGGCAGGCCCTAGTAAACAACCTAAATCCAAGGCTCAAAGGAGAAGAGACAAGGTGTTAGCTTCTGTAAAGAACTGGGGTGAAGAAACACCACAACTAAGTCAGTCCGTAGAATTTAACATCCCTCCTGACGTAGCTGAATTACAGAAAGCTGACCCAGCACTTAGACCATGGTTTAATAAAGTCTCGGAGATTGAGGGTGTGAAACAGGGTAGAACTGATTGTTTGGCTGAGGCCATGTATGTCATTAAAAAGGGCATTTTATACCAGCAACAAGGTGAAGTTATGGCCATAGCTTTGCCACAGGACCTCACACCAAAGATTATGGAACTGGGACATGTTATCCCTTGGGCAGGTCATTTAGCATTTCAAAAAAACTCTGCAGAGAATTACTAGAAGGTTTGTGTGGCCGGGAATGTATATCCAGATAAAAGACTTCTGCACATCGTGCCCAATATGTCAGATCACATCACCTAGGGGAGTAGCCCGTGCCCAACTACACCCACTACCAATTATTGGAACACCATTTGACAGAATAGGGATGGATATAGTTGGCCCTCTAGAGAGAAGCTCCTCTGGTAATAGATACATTTTGGTAATTTGTGACTATGCTACTTGGTACCCAGAAGCCTTTCCCCTGAAATCTATCAAGGCTAGGCAGGTTGCCAACTGCCTTATCCAGTTATTTTCAAGGGTAGGCATATCTAGAGAAATTCTGACAGACTGTGGAACAAATTTCTTGTCCAAACTGTTGCAGCAGGTATATAAGCTGTTGGGTATTAAGGGTATTAAGACCACCCTATATCACCCTCAGACTGATGGACTAGTGGAGCGATTTAATCAGACTCTAAAAAACATGCTGCGGAAATTTGTTTCTGAAACGGGCTCGGATTGGGACCAATGGGTACCATACTTATTGCTTGCTTATCGGGAGGTGCCCCAGGCTTCAACAGGGTTCTCACCTTTTGAACTGCTGTATGGTCGTCAGGTGAGGGGCCCACTGGACTTATTAAAGGAGCACTGGGAGAGTCCACCGAGTGATCAGGACAATGGTCTCATATATTATTAAGATGAGAGAGATACTGGATCGAATGACTGCTTTGGCTCAGGAGCACATGAGGATGGCGCAGGCCAAACAAAAAACTTGGTATGACAAGAAGGCCAGAAAAAGGGTTTTTCACCCAGGACAGCAGGTTTTGTTATTGCTGCCCTCGTGTGACAGTAAGCTGTTGGCTCGATGGCAGGGGTCATATGAAATCTCTAAGAAACTAAGTTCAGTGACATACGAACTATATATGCCTGACTGGAAGGTAAAATATCAGACCTTCCACATTAACTTGTTGAAAGAGTTTCAGCAGCCTGGTCATCAGCACCAGCAACCTGTTCTTCAGGAGACACATCAGCTCTTCATTTGTGCGATGGAAGTGGATGAGGAGAGAGAACAGTCTTTTCCCACAAATGTGTTAGAGCCATGTTCATTTCAAGTGTCTCATTTGCAGGTGGATCAGCAGAGAGAGTTAGAGGCACTGTTAGATCCAGAATTTTTTCAGGAGAGACCTGGTTTTACCACATTGGTACGTCATAAAGTTTATTTGAAAGAAGAAGCTGTTCCACATAGGAAATCTTATAGGATCCCGGAGCGATTGGTTCCAAAGATGAAGCAGGAGATTGATCTGATGTTGCAGCTGGGAGTGATCGAGGAGTCAGTCAGTGAGTGGTGTAGCCCGATTGTGCTGGTACCAAAAAAGGACGGCTCTTTGAGATTCTGTATTGACTTTAGATATCTCAATTCAGTGTCTAAGTTTGAGTCATACCCCATGCCCCGGATTGATGAACTGTTAGAGAAAGTGGGCAGGGCTAGGTTTATTTCTACACTGGACCTATGCAAGGGGTATTGGCAGGTGGCATTGGCACCGGAAACAAAAGAACTTACAGCCTTTAAAACACCTTATGGCAGTTTCCAGTTTAGGGTCATGCCATTTGGCCTTCAGGGGGCACCTGCAACTTTTCAGCGGCTTATGGACCAAGTGTTAAGAAGGGTATCAAATTTTGAGGCTGCCTATCTGGATGACGTGGTCATCTATAGCCAGACCTGGGAAGAACATTTGGTACACCTTAGGCAGGTCCTTCAGTTGATTAAGAGGGCAGGACTGACGATCAATCCACGTAAATGTGCATTTGGACAGCAGCAGGTGGAGTACTTGGGACATGTGGTTGGTCAGGGGGTTATTAGACCACGAGTAGGTAAAGTGGATGCCATCCGGACCTATCCTGTGCCTACTACTAAGAAGAAGGTACCATCATTTATGGGAATGGAAGGATGGTATAGTAAGTTCATTCCCCATTTTGCTGAAAGAGCAGCAATTTTGACTGACCTCACTAAGGCTTCAGCACCAAATAGGGTAAAATGGACAGAGGAGTGTAATAGAGCTTTTGAAGATCTGAAGAGGGCTATTTCTGGTGAGAAGGTTCTCTACAGTCCAGACTTTGCTCGCCTGTTCATTTTACAGACAGATGCTTCAGGAGTTGGCATTGGAGCAGTACTTCTCCAGGAGGAGAGGGGAGAGAGACACCCAGTACTGTTCTTGAGCCGTAAGTTGTTGGACCGGGAGACGAGATACTCTACGGTAGAAAAGGAATGTCTTGCCATGAAATGGGCAATAGGGTCTCTCAAATACTATTTACTGGGGCGTCATTTTGTGTTGGAGACAGATCATCGGGCCCTACAGTGGCTGGACAGGATGAAGGACGTAAACAGTCGTCTCACAGGGTGGTATGTGTCCCTTCAACTGTATAATTTTACTGTTCGGTATGTGGCAGGGAAGACCAACCTTGTGGCAGATAGTCTCTCAAGAGTACATGACTCTTAAGGCCCTTTTCCACTAGCCCCGATTAGAAAACCTGACTCTACTCACTTCGGTTCGGTTCTGCCTCGGTTGCGTTTCAACATCACTGCTGGCACACCTGCTGGCACACCTGCTGTGGGTGGGATTTGTGGAACAGCAGGCGGCGCCACACTCTTGTGATGTCAAACATGCGACCGAATCCTCCACACCAAAGAAAATTGCTGATGATGAGGAGAGAAGGAAGGAGGAAGGAGAGAGGAATGACTGTGACATGAAACTGGTGAAATCTATGGTGCTGACTTCTTGTGCTCTGCACAATCTGTGTGAGAGTCATGGAGAGACGTTTGACACTACATTGGATGATGCAGTAGATCAGGGGTGTCCAACCATGTGCCATGGAGAGCCAAGACCCTGCAGGTTTTCTCTTCTACCCAGTCTCTTCAGCAGGTGTTTTCACTTATCAGCAATCAGTGGGAAGAAGTTCACTGAAATCTGCTGTTGAAGACACTGGTTGGAGGTAAAACCTGCAGGGTCTTGGCTCTCCATGGCACATGGTTGGACACCCCTGCAGTAGATGAACCAGTGGTGGCAGCGACCCAGGGAGCAGAGGAGCAGGGAGCCGATATACGAGATGCTGTGCTGTCATGCAGTACTTGTCTATTTCGCCCACATTTATGTGCATACATATTTCAAAAATGTTTTTTGTAAATAAAATGTTGTGCATGGTCCATCTACCTGTCCTCTTGTTCATAACGCTTATCTGTTAAGAAGGTGCGAAGCCATCAGCCTAATGATGAGTCCACACTTCTCACTGTTGTGATAATTGCTCACGCTGAGCACTCTGCCAGCCCCGCTGTGGGGGTCACACACGACGTGTTCCTCCCCACACTCTCAATAATTTTTTTTCCCGTATATTTTTCTCTTTGGCATACAGAAATGGCAATACGCCCGTATTTGCTAAAATTGCATTTTCCCCGTATTAAAATACGGCGAAACCATATCACTTGACAGGTATGTAATTACATGCAGAAACACCGCACAGGCCATCTTCACAAAAATCCAGCTCGACAAGCCACTTTTGCTTAGGTGGAAATGCAAATTGAACTATAAATCATGTGCTGATACATGTCATATTCCCATGTAAAGGTCTCCCACTTTTACTTACAAATTGATTTTTAATTTTTGGGAAAAGGGAATATAAACTTTGCACAACTTGTTGGTAACAACAGTTGTGTGCAACAAAAACACAGTTGTGTCTAATGTTATTAGTGCCACATTTTTGCTAGATTCCTTCTTAATTTATTAAATTTTGACTGGTGATGCAACATTCAACTTACATGTACTTACCTTTATCAGTGTCTACTGTACAAGTTAAAGCACACCTGTACAACTGCTTATAACATAAAAAATGTACCCGTTCAAGAGAAATGGATTCAGCATTTCAAATTTGTTTAAAATAAAAAAAACCTACCAAGACATTACGTTTCGTTGTGTTGTTAAAAATTAAATTGCCATTAGAAGGCTAAACACCTGACCTGATGAACAGCAGCATGTGGAGTGAACAGAGAATGGAATGTGTATGTAATTATTGGCTTTTCTCATACGGTGTCATAACAGATAAACCAGACTTTTGATGCAAACAATACAATTTTATTCCAGAAGCAAAATTTACAAACAAAAAAACAGACCGGGCGTGGGGAGACATGGTTAGACACGCCGACTGCTAAATGCATCCACAAGCCTGCCAAATAGGGTCAGGAAATCGCTGTTGAATGATGACATCTCTGCAAGCTCTTCCCTTCGTAACGCAATGTCCTGCTCCACGGCTTCACGCGCATCTGCCCGCACATCTGCGGCCACCTGTCGCAAATGCTGCATGTACTCCTGATGGTGTTCTTGCCGCTGGTCATGTTGCCGTTCCAAGAGCCGCATCTCTTCGTCATGCATGTTGACCATCGCTAATGTAAGGTCAGCGATGGAGTTGTCTGTTTTCGTCTTGCCTAGATGGAAAGACAGAAAGGCATGGTTGTTAAAGCTGGATCACTACATATATTATGGAATTACACAGGTGAAAGTCTGTGGTGGAATGTCACTATTATATTATGCTTCATTGCTGTATATAAGCTGAACTGTCATGTTGCTGCCCCTCAGTAGAGCAGATTTTGCAACACGCAGGGTGCTGTCTTTGGCTGCAGCCCCCCTGCAAAACTAAAAAGGATTAAGATTAAGAATATGGATGGATGGATGGATGGGTAATGTTTAAACTAGTTGCTTGTAGTGTGGCCGCAGAAATCTGAATGGGTTAATACAGTCAGCTGACGCAAAGCATTTCAATGAAGCATGTTGATTTCAACGGCAGTTCATGAGCTTTATTACCTCCGCCAGGCCGGAGGCCAGGAGGAGGTTATGTTTTTGCCAGTGTTTGTCTGTCTGTCTGTTTGTTTGTTTGTCTGTCTGTTTGCTTGTCTGTCTGTTGGTTAGCAAGATAACTCAAAAAGTTTTGGACGGATTTCAATGAAACTTTCAGGCGTTGTTGGAAATGGTACAAGGAAGAACTGATTACATTTTGGGGATGATCTGGATCACCGTCTGGATACAGGAATTTTTTAAAGGATTCTTTAACATTGTGAGAGACGGCCATTTTCAACATGTGTGCAGGCCCAATGGAGGGCGCTGCTCGTCGTGTCTGACGAAGACAAACTCCGCCTTCTTCAAAGTTTTAGGCACAAAAGCACGCGGAACACAGTGCTGGCCAGGGCTCGGCAGCATGCCTGTGTTTGCGCTACGCTGCAAAAGCTCAGACGGGCAGCTGTCCGCCGCCGGATTATTTGGCAGAAATTCCCCGGCCAGCCATAGTAGCTGCGCAAAAAGAAGCTCTCTACTGGGGAAGATTCCAAATCTTCTTTTGCCCCGGAGCGCAACCCCAATAAAACCCACGCCAACCTGTCTACCCAATTTGCATCCGTCAGTGAAGCCCTCAGTGCTGCTTTCAGTGATCTATGAAAATGCTCGCATAACCCATTGGCCTGTGGGTTGTACGCGGTTGTGTCATGATTTCTTTTGTTTTTCCTTTGAAATTCTTGGATGCAACATGGGTGGGCAATATAAGCTGCGGATTCACCTATCACATATTTCGGATAACTTATGTTGAACTGTATAATCAGAGGAGTTATTGTCTAATTTGACCTTGTTGGATTTTATTACCCCCTTTGTTATTCACTTTCTTTTAACCTGTACTCTTAATCTATTCGAAATAAATATTAATTCATTCATTCATTCAATTGCAACGCCCGCAGCCTGGGAGTTTGCAGATGCAGGAGATGGACACAACACCAACACTTCAGTTTATTACCTCCGCCAAGGAGGTAATGCTTTTACTAATGAACCACTAATCCTATCATTGTGAATCCAATTGCTAGTCATATGTTTTCATGGTCAAGGAATCTGAAAACGTACACACAAACACTGTATGGGGGGGAACTGTGGCGCTTGGCGGAGGTCTGCGCTCTCCGAGTGCTTTTCTAGTTTGTTTTTATAAAACAGGAGTTACAACAGCACTTCAATCACCATGCCTAAAAATGGTTGTGGAACACCGATAAGTGAAGACCAAAAAATAACCTTTTTGTACATTTAAAAATGTCATGACCCGAGCACTTTGTCATCGTGCTCGGGCTATTCCTGTCAGGGCTTGACAGCGGCGTTGTCATCCTGGCTCTCCGAGCTCTTATTGTGACAGTGCTCGGGGAGGCTTCCGCTCAGCTGTGAAGTCCTGAGCAGCTGTTCTGCATTTGCCGTCGTTAATGGTGGACTTCTTATACCCACGCTAGCAGCCGCATCCCTGCAGCAGTGTCAGTCTTTCTCCGTCAGAGCTACGGATGCTTTGGACTATTTCCTACCTCGTCTGCCTGTGGTTGACCGTCGCTTTCCGTGGACCTGTAAGTGAGCTGTTAGCCTTACGCCTCCCGGTGTGAGTAGACCTCTCTGTGTCTCTGCCTCAGCAGCCTGTGTAGTCATTACTCCACCAACCTTGCCTGTCTGTGTGTGACCGTCTCCTCCTGTGGGCCTGTAAGAGAGCTGTTTAGCCTTACGCCTCCTGATGTGTGTAGACTTATATGTGTCATTGCCCCAGCAGCTTGTGTTGTCATTTTTCACTGTAAATAAAACTCACTGAACTCACTGGTGACTGTGTGGCGTCTTATGGTGGCTCGCGAGAGCCACCGCATGACAGTACACTGCTGCCAAAACGGCGTTTACGGTGACGCCAACCCGAGACGCAATTCACCAGTGAGTTAATAATAATAATAATAATAATAATAATAATACATCAGTCTTATATAGCGCTTTACAAAGCAGCATAGGGACAAACATATAGAGGACGAGTAAACAGACAAGGTAGGTACACATAGGTAGAAGAGGCAGTCAGTTTTTGTAGGTAGATTTGAAAAGATGGGTTTTGAGTTCACTTTTAAAAGAAGCAAGTGTGTTGGCAGACCGGATGTGAAGGGGCAAGGAATTCCAGAGGGTTGGTGCGGCAATGGCGAATGATCTATCACCCAGGGTGCGGAATTTTGTCTTGGTGATGGGGGTAAGAAGGTGAGCGTCAGCAGAGCGGAGGAGACGAGTGGGAGAATGACGAGACAGAAGGTCCGTTAGGTATGAGGGGGCGAGGTTATGAAGAGCTTTATAGGTGATGAGGAGGATCTTGAAGTTGATGCGCTGTTGAATGGGGAGCCAGTGGAGCTGACGGAGGAGAGGAGTGATGTGGTCTCTGGAGCGGGAGTGAGTAAGTAGGCGGGCGGCTGAGTTTTGGACATACTGTAGTTTTTGGAGGATGGTGGAAGGAAGTCCATACAGAATGCTGTTACAGTAATCAAGTCTGGAGGTGATGAAGGCATGGATGAGTATTTCAGCAGCAGAGGGTGAGAGAGTTGGACGGAGGCGTGCAATATTATGAAGATGAAAAAATGCTGTTTTGGTGATATGGTTGATGTGAGATTTGAAGGAGAGGGTGGGGTCCATGATAATGCCGAGGTTTCTGGCCAGGGGGGAGGGGGTGACTGAGTGACCATCGATTTGGAATGAAAAGTTCTGGGAAGAGGGTAAAAGAGATTTTGGTCCAAAAATGATGATTTCTGTTTTATTGCTGTTTAGCTTGAGAAAGTTGTTAGTCATCCAGGTTTTTATGTCTGTAAGGCAGTTGGTGATGGTGGAGAGAATGGCGGGGTTGATGGATTTAGAGGAGATGTACAGCTGGGTGTCGTCGGCGTAGCAGTGAAAGTGAAGACCATGTTGACGAATGATGTGACCAAGCGGAAGCATGTAGAGAGTGAAAAGGGTTGGACCGAGCACAGAGCCTTGAGGGACACCGTGTGAGACGGGGGTGGTGCGTGATTTATGATTGTTGATGGAGATGTACTGGAATCTCTCAGACAGGTAGGAGGTGAACCAAGGGAGGGCGGAGTCAGTGATGCCAATAGAAAGCAGACGACGGAGCAGGATGGAATGATTGATGGTATCGAAAGCAGCGCTGAGATCGAGAAGGAGAAGAATGGTGAGGGAGCCAGAGTCAGAGGCGAGCAGGAGGTCATTGGTGACCCTGAGGAGGGTGGTTTCAGTGCTGTGGTGAGAACGGAATCCAGATTGGAATGTTTTGTAGAGTTTGTTGGAGAGGAGGTGTTTCTTGAGTTGGGTGGCAACAGCTTTTTCCAATATTTTAGCCAGAAATGGGAGGTTGGAGATAGGTCTGAAATTGTTGGGGTCGTCAGAGTCCAGGCCAGGTTTCTTAAGGAGGGGGGTGATGGCAGCAATCTTAAGTGATGGGGGGACAATGCCAGTGGTCAGGGAGGAGTTGATGGTGTCGATGATAAGGGGGGCAAGAGGGGTGAGACAGGCTTTGATAAGGGGGGAGGGGATGGGGTCCAGGGGGCATGTAGATGATTTCATGCTGGAGAGTATTTTGGAAAGTTCATCAGTGGTTATGGGTGAGAAAAGGGAGAGCTGTTTATCTATGGGTGGAGAAAAAGTGGGTTCTGGGTCAGGGGTGATGGCTGGGGAGGAGGCAAGTTGGTTGTGAATGTTGTCAATTTTGGAATGGAAAAATGATTGAAAGCTATTGCATTTTTCAGGGGTGAAGGATGATGAAATGATGTCCTGGGGTTTGAGGAGTTTGTTGATGGTGGAGAACAGAGTGCGGGGGTTGGAGGATCCAGAGTGAATGATGCTGGAGTAGTAGGCAGAGCGAGCTTCATTGAGTGAGGATTGATATAGGTGCATCAGTTCTATGTGAGCGAGGGTGTGTACAGTCAGACCAGTTTTGCAGCTCAGGCGTTCAAGCTGCCGCAGTTGTTTTTTGAGTTTGTGAAGTTCTAAGGTGTACCAGGGGGCCGAATGAATGAAAGTGACGGATTTTGTTTTCATGGGGGCCAGTTTGTTGAGGGAGGTAGACAATGTGTTGTTGTAGATGTTTACTAAGTCCGTAGGGGTTGGGTTTACAGGGAAGGTGAGGTTGGAGAGAGTGTTAGATATGCATGTGGAGAGAGAAACTGAGCAGATGGACTTAAGATTCCTGAAGGTTATTGTTCGGTCTTGTTTGGGTTGAGGGGCCGGGATGTCAATGTCCAGTGTGATGGCGAGATGATCCGAGATGGTGAGGTCAGTGCTGGAGATGTTGTGAATGTGGAGACCAGTGGAGCAAACCAGATCCAGGACATGTCCACGTCTGTGGGTAGGGAAAGTTATGTGTTGGGTGAAGTTTAGACACTTTAGTAAGTCCAGAAAATCGTTTGCGTATTTGCAGTCAGGGGAATCAATGTGGAGGTTGAAATCGCCAAGCAGTAGGACAGATGGTGAGGTTGCAGACAGTACTGTAATGAGTTCTGAAAGATCTGATAAAAAAGATGGATTTGGTTTGGGAGGGCGGTAAATAATTGCAATGAGGAGAGGTTTTGGGCCGGGGAGTTTAAAAGTCAGGTGTTCAAAAGAGGAAACAGCGGGTATGGAGAGAGGTCGTGGATTAAGGTTATGAAGATGAATAGCAGCAATGCCTCCTCCACGGCCTTCAGGGCGTGGGTTGTCCAGGTATGAATATCCAGCAGGGGTGGTTTGGTTAAGTGCGATGTAATCCAGGGGTTTTTGCCAAGTTTCAGTGAGACAGAGGAGATCCAGTTTATTATCAGTGATGAATTCATTTAGAATGAGGCTTTTATTGTTAAGGGATCGTGTGTTGAAGAGGGCAAGTTTCAGGTGCTTTTTTTTTGAAAATGCGGGTGCGGAAGTCGGGATAGGGCGGAGATTGAAAGGATTCACGTTGGGGTTGTTCTGATGACGCGTCACATTGTTGTGATGATGCAACGCGGAAGTGCGGAAGCCGGTGTCCATGCAGCGATTTGACCAGAGAACGGGGATACAGTTTGTTGTGGTGAAGTGGTAATTAAACTTGCGGCGTGAACTTCAGTGGATATATTGGGGCCGGAGGAGAAGTCTGGAGCTTTTTAGTGAGGCAATGAGTTCCAAGGAGGGAGAGGTTTTTGGACATTTGCTTTTTCCTGTCTGGGTACTGTGTATGTGAGGAATGCCGTCGCGGAGGGGCCGCGTTTGGAGTCCGAGCCACGAGCTGACAGGCGTTCTGGAAGTCGTGGATGAGCTGCTCATCTCCGCTTCCCTGCTGGATTACGATCACGGCATACACTGGTACCTGGACGCTGCTGAAGATGTTCTTTGTCATCTCTCTCCCCGCTACGCCGACCACCCGGAAGTCGACGCGAGGAGGGAAGATATCGCCGCGCAACGCGAAATATTCCTGATGCTGGAGGAGGAACGCAGCATTAAGCAGGAGAAGAGGCACTCCTGCTCTTTGCCTACGGATCCCGATCCTGTCCTCGATCCGTTTCGGGAGTTCGCTCCATCTGGGGGCCGGCGAAGGCGTTGGCGCCACGGCCGGGCGCATCTTCAGCAAACTCCTGCTCCGGATCCAGTTCCGGGCCGCCGGAATGACCCACTCAACCAGTCAGCTGTCCCTTCGGTGTCATCTCAAGAGGGAATTCCTGCAGTCTTTTTTTTCGGGCCACCACCCCCTGCTGTATGGTCAGCATGCTGTGCTCGGCCCGCTGCGGCTGCCGCTCCCTCGTTCTTGACGCTCTCTCCAGCTGCTGAGAGTGACCAGAGTCCTGCGTCGGCGAGTTCCATCCATGGGTCCTTTCCTACCACCCAGCAAGCGAAGGAAGGAGCAACGTCCTCTACAGCTGGCACCATCCTCCCTCCGGGAGACAGGCAAGTACAATCTCACTTTCCTATTTATCATAGTGATCTGTCTTGTCTGACTCCTGGGGGTGAGGCTTGGGGTTCGCAGCTCCCTGAGTTTCCTTCTCCAGCTGTAGTCATTTGCACTAAACCTGCTGCCTATGTGTCTCCTCCTGCTGAGCGGTCCTCGGCGTTAGTTCCACGCCGTCGAACGAGGGGGAGGCCTGCAGCTCTGGGAAATATCCCGGCCCTGCAGCCTTGTTTTGGACAGAGGAGGAGAACGGACTGCGGTGAGGAGCCAGAGTTGACGAGTAAGCGTCCCCGGGTCTCCATAGAGATGCAGCCCGAGCCAGCGGGTCGAGGGTCCCCTGCCCCCACGCCGTGCGGGTTATCGGTGTGGACATCAGCGCAAGAGGATCCAGCTGCAGAAACCATCAGGCCGGCTGTGGAACCCGACGCAGCCGAGTGGGAGCCCGACGACGAGCGTCTACCTGAACCTGGATCGGCGAAGTCCTGGACGGCTCCAGAGCCCGAGTGCAGGCAAGTGCTCTTCTTTGCTTACCTTTGTGGTGTGTTAGAGCATTTTTGCCTGCCTCATGGGGAGGCGAGCGAGGGGCAGCCGTCTGCTGCACCCAAGCTCATCTCGCTGGGCTCTGGCGCTGCCGGTGGAACTGATCCCGGTCCTCTCCTGTTCTCTGAGCCCCTCCACAGCGTTACCGGTCCGGAGCCAGTCAAGGTCACGGGACTGGGGGTTCCAGGTTCGGGGATGGAGGTCGTCGCCGGTGCAGTCCTGACCCAGTCGGGGTCCGACGCGTGGGCCGAGGTGACCCAGTCGGGGTCCGACGCAGGTGTGGCTGCGACCCAATCGGGGTCCGACGAGGTCCAGTCGGGGTCCGACTCAGGTGTGGCGGTGACCCAATCGGGGTCCGACGTGGGTGCAGCGGTGACCCAATCGGGGTCCGACGTGGGTGCAGCGATGACCCAGTCGGGGTCCGACGAGGTCCAGTCGGGGTCCGACTCAGGTGTGGCTGTGACCCAGTCGGGGTCCGACGTGGGTGCAGCGGTGACCCAATTGGGGTCCGACGAGGTCCAGTGGGGGTCCAGCGCAGGTGCGGCTGCGACCCAATCAGGATTCGAGGGGGTCCAAGTTTTTGGTTGTCCCCCTCTCAGGAGCCACCAGCTGGGGGCCGTTAGAGGTTTTTGTTTGGCAGACTGGCGCTCTCCTGTCTTGTTGTCTTTAGGCGGGCGGCTGCATGCAATTCCTCCACGGTCCTGGTGGTTGTGGGATGCGGGTCGGCCACCCGAGGAACCGCTTCATGCGTTCGGCGTCTTGGGTTGGCCACCCAATAAACTGTGTCTGCTATGGGCTGGCCTGGTTTGGCCACCAGAGGACTTGTTTCTGGGGGCCTGGGACTGGGGCAGGCCACCTGATCATGTACTGTGTTTGTGGGACTATCCGTGGGCCATCGGAGGCAGGGAGGTCGTCGGAGCTCTGCCTGGGGGGCATTGGATCTCCACCGACCATCTTTTGCTTTGGCCCATACGGTGTCTAGTCATGTCAAGTTACGTTTAACAATTTTTTGTTGTCTCATGTATCCATAGTCAAGTTATGCTAAGCAATTTTAGATTGCTTCATGTGTGTTACGGTGTCTAGTCATGTCAAGTTACGTTTAGCATTTTTTTTTGTTGTCTCATGTATCCATAGTCAAGTTATGTCAAAGCAATTTTAGATTACCTCATGTGTTTTTGAAAGCCACAGTCTAGCCATAGTCAAGTTATGTCAAAGCAATTTTAGATTGCTTCATGTGTGTTTGCATGTATTTCTTGTTTTGTTTGTGTTTTTTGTTTTGTTTTCTTTTTCCATAGTTACCGGGTGTTAGCATGTATTTCTTGTTTCTTCTTCCATAGTTACCGTGTGTTGGCATGTATTTCTTGTTTCTTTTTCCATAGTTACCGTGTGTTTGAGGTTGTTTGAGTTTTACACCAAGTGGGGTTATGTACAATGGAGTTAGACGGGTTGTCTGTGGTCCCTGTAGGAAAATGTTTGGTGTCAGGTGTTTATGCTCTGTATGATTTTGTATCCCTTGTATTTTAGTCCTGTCTTGTTTTTTCTGGGTTTTTTTTCCTCGTCATTGTTCTGGGGGGAATTGATGGATATGTCAGTTGATGTATTCTTTTTCCTTTTGGTTTGGGGCCTTGTTGGGTTTTGATTGGCTCCCTCCTTGCCTGTTCCTCAATTCACTCGCCCTGTGGTTGGGGGGGGGGGGGGGGCTGGGTGTTACAAGACGTTCGGAGCCCGTCGGTTGAGGGGGGGCCACTGTCATGACCCGAGCACTTTGTCATCGTGCTCGGGCTATTCCTGTCAGGGCTTGACAGCGGCGTTGTCATCCTGGCTCTCCGAGCTCTTATTGTGACAGTGCTCGGGGAGGCTTCCACTCAGCTGTCAAGTCCTGAGCAGCTGTTCTGCATTTGCCGTCGTTAGTGGTGGACTTCTTATACCCACGCTAGCGGCCGCATCCCTGCAGCAGTGTCAGTCTTTCTCCGTCAGAGCTACGGATGCTTTGGACTATTTCCTACCTCGTCTGCCTGTGGTTGACCGTCGCTTCCCGTGGACCTGTAAGTGAGCTGTTAGCCTTACGCCTCCCGGTGTGAGTAGACCTCTCTGTGTCTCTGCCTCAGCAGCCTTTGTAGTCATTACTCCACCAACCTTGCCTGTCTGTGTGTGACCGTCTCCTCCTGTGGACCTGTAAGAGAGCTGTTTAGCCTTACGCCTCCTGATGTATGTAGACTTATATGTGTCATTGCCCCAGCAGCTTGTGTTGTCATTTTTCACCGTAAATAAAACTCACTGAACTCACTGACTGTGTGGTGTCTTATGGTGGCTCGCGAGAGCCACCGCATGACAAAAAAGACATTTTCAATTAATTAATATGCAGCTACAGGAAATTAACATGTATATGTATTGCAACATGTACACAGCACTCTAAAGTTTTTAACCGGAATACAATAAGCGTAATTCAGCGTTTTGTTCGCGCTAATACTTAACACAAAGCAAGCGTGAATCTGCAGTTGGCTGCAAAACAATAGGCAAGCCTCAGTAACAACCATTACCCACAATCTAACAACCTTCCTATTTCTTACAGAAAGGATAAAGTGGCGAAAAGACGCGCAGTATCAAAACAACACTCACCATCCACGGTTTCCAAGGCCGTGACTGTGGCCATGACTGTGGCCGTGTCGAGCCCAATGTCTCTCAGCGAACCACTTCCACTCCTTCCGATCCGCTGCACTTCAAGCATTGTGGTCCTTCACTGCTCGGTAATCGCTTTTCAGCTTTTTCAGCTTTTCCCGACACTGTTTGGCAGTACGGATGTGCCCTTGGGAACCCATCTGCTCGGACACCTGCATTTCGAGTAGATCCGTCCAACTCGCGCTGGATGCGATCGTCGGCTAATATAGCAAGAAAATTGTGCACCTCCTAATATATAATATTAGGAGTATATTATTATATAAGTATATTATACAGTATATTAATATAATATACTGTATTAAAGGGGCACACTGTGTTCACTGGCTGAACAACTACAAATGGCGGTCTTGGAGTAGATTCAGCAGAAAAAGTTGCTTTCGTGACGTTACGACCTGACCAATCAGCGGCGACCAGTCTCTTAAAGTCATATCACACCCATACTCAGCCCTACTCAGCTCGGTTAGACCCTGCCCTGGATCAGGTACTAAAAAAGCACCTGCTAACCGGTGCTGGGGCTAATGGAAAATGCTCAAACGCGGGCTGAGTGGTGCGGTGTAGGGCCAAGTGAGGCTAGTGGAAAAGGGCCTTTAGAGTACTGTACTCTTGAGAAAAGGGGGGAGGAAATGTGACGACGAAGTGTCCCCATTGTTATGATTTAGTGTATGTGTGATTATGTTATATTTGTAACATTGTAAATGTTATTATGATTATTTGTAAAAGTGCACACATTATTTCTAGGATCTGTCTTTGACTAATTGAAATGCCTTTTGTGAGATAATTGTTTGGTTAATTATTTGGGTAAACAATTGGTGATTATTTAATATACATACCTTTGCCAACATGCTTCCTGAGGGTGTCCGGGCAAAAGACTCTTTGGGGGTTGAACGCCTTTTAAAAGGACACCAGCAGTAAGGGAGCAGGTGATGGCAAGTCGAGGGGTGATTTAAAAATATGTAAATAGGGGATTAAATTATTTAACAAATTATTTGAGATGAGATGAGATGAGATTCAACTTTATTGTCATTACACATGTATGAATACAAGGTAACGAAACGTGACTTGGCATTTGGGCACGCTCTGCAGAGCGCATTCAAGGCTGGGGCAGCCGCTAGGCGCCAGTCAGATTATTTATAGTATTATTTATTCTGTACTATTTATATGTATTTTGTAAATAAGTTGGGATTATTTATGGACTTTTAGATGCTATTGGGTTTGTGTGAAAAATGGAAAATGTTTATTGTTTTACCTGGGGTTATGGTAGGGGCTAATTAGCCCTAATTGTCTCACATAATATATAACAGGTGTTTATTGTGGAAAGAATTGTCTTTCATTATTGTTGATGAAGAGTCGTGTTGGTGTGAAGATGTCGGACAATATTTGAATTGTTTACCAGTAAGTTTTGTGAAATAAAATAAAAATTGGAAAATTGGAGATTTTGCTTTGCTTCCTCGCCACATTGTTACAGGAGTGGTTAGCACTGCGGCAGCACAGCAACTCACCCTTGGCCGGGGGATCCTGGGTTCGAGCCCAGCCCCTGACTAACAGTGATCTGTGTGGAGTTTGTATGTTCTCCCCGTTTCTGCCTGGGTTTACTCCAGTTTGGATTTCTCAATGGATTTCTCCAGTTTCCTCTCACATGCCAAAAACATGCAAGTTAGGTTAATTGGCATCAAACTGGGGATTCTAAATTGTCCTTAGGGATGACTGTGAGAGTGAATGGTTGTCTGTCTTTCTGTGTTGGCCCTGCAATGGACTGGCGATCTGTCCAGGGTGTACCCTGCATCTCGCCCAAAGGTGCTGGGATAGGCTCCAGTCCCCCCATGACTCGAAAAGGATTAAGTGGAAGAAGACAGATGGATGGATGGATATTCCAGCTTTAATGGCAAGACAGAAAATATAAACAGTTTACTACTGGACATTTTTGTTGTTTTCCAAGATCATCTAAGATAAGATAAGATAAGATAAGATAAGCCTTTATTAGTCCCACAACGGGGAAATTCCAGGATTGCAACAGCACAGGGATAGCAACACTCAGAGCAACAATCAGAAGGCAAGAAAAAAACAAGCAAGCAAGAGCAGCTAATATACATATGTACGTATTACTATAAAATATATATATATATACACACACACACAGACACACAGTGCAGAGCATTGTAGCTAGATGGAATAAATATGTAAATATATAAACACCCACAGTACAGAGCATTGCAGCTAGGTGGAATAAATATGCAAGTATATAAACACACACAGTGCGGAGCAATGTAGCTAGATGGAATAATATGTAGATATATAAATATATAAACACACCCAGTGCTGAGCATTGTAGCTAGATGGAATAAATATGTAAATATATAAACACACACAGTGCAGAGCATTGTTGCTAGATGGAATGAAACAGCATAACCGTCTACTTAGTTATCCTACATGGTATGATTATGTGCCCATACATATTCTCACCCTCCATAGCGACCGGTATGTTCCTAGTTGTATGCCATATCTACTGCTAATATACAGTATATCTCCAGTCCTTCACATCAAGGGCCGTATTACAACGACGTGGTCATTTAGTCAGTTGTCAGTGACACAGATGGGCATTTCGAAGTTCATTTCCTTATCACAACAGCGTAAAAATGAACTTTGCACTGGCGCATGATGTAAAGGGGCAAGTCTAATCATTCAGAGGTGTGCTTTGGATAATTCAATCCAAAGCACTCATGCCCATCCCTTTAATGCAAAGAGGTGCATTATCTAAACCGAACTGTGATTATGACAGGTTAAGATGGGTTTTGCACTGACCAAAGCCAAAGCGCATGTGAGCCAAAATGCATGTGATAGTAATGCTGCTTGGAAATAAGGAAGACATCAATCACAGCTGATGCCCAGTTAGTTATTATGCCTCAGTGAAATGGAGAGGCATACGGTAATTACTCAATTCCTCTGTGTGGATGTGTGTGTGGATCTGTCCATCTGCCTGTCTGTTTCAGCTCTCCCGGTCAAAATTAAGTGGCACTAAAGGCATGTATCATTGTCTCGCCATATTTTCTCGACTTTCAATTTGCCAGAATTCCGAGATAAGGCCTTGTTTTCAAAATAAACACAAATTTAACTCACCTTTAACATCAATGAAGCCAGGAGAAAAGTTATTCTAATAACTATGCCGGGCCACTAGAGGCGGCAGTGCGACTTTTTTACAGCACAACACAACATGCTTTTTTACAGCATGTGGAGCTGAACTGTTATAAAATAGCGGTTACTGAAAAAGAAAAACATGTATTCAGCAACTACACCATTTATTCATCACATCAATTGTGTTCACGCTGGTCGTGCTGTTTAGTTTTACAGAGGAAGGATGAGATAAAACTCATTAAAAACTCGCTAAAAACTCCAAGTCCCAACATTCCTCACCTGCAAATGGTCGCAGTGAACTGCACATGCGGCTGGAAACTCTTGCCACAGGGAAGTACTGAGCAATCCGCCAATAGTGGGTGAACAAATGTCCATATATTTGCCTATCTGTTTTCTTCCTCTGCCACTAAACCGCAAAAGCTGCTGTTCGTCTTGTCATTGCATTCACATACCTCCATTGCTTCCGCCATTTAAAACGTCTGCCACTGTGCTCTTCTTTTGCTTGGATTGCAACTGTTCAAATCAGTTTGATGGCTCTTGGCTGCTGCCAACAGTATGGGCATGTGAACTGCAGATTATTTTCACTGTGCATGTGTGTACTCCAAAACTACTGGATGGATTTGGATGAAATTTTTACCAGAGGTGGTCCTTGGGCTAGAGAGGAACACATAACATTTTGGTGATGATCCAAGAATGCATACCTCCACCAAGGGTCTTATCTTCTCACAGAGTGTTAGCAAGAATACTCCAAAACTACAGGATGGATTTGAATGAAATTTTCACCAGAGGTGGTCCTTGGGCTAGAGAGAAACCCATAACATTTTGGTGATGATCTGAGAATGCATACCTCCACCAAGGCTCTGTCACTGAGGCATCAGCACCTTGGTGCTTTCATTTTAGACAGAACAAACTGGGAAGAATGGGCTGAAAAATCAGCTGAATGGTTTAATGTAGTGTGCACAGATGCAACACATAGACATGAATGGATTTGAAACTTCAGGAAAAAGGATGATGCCTGTGCAAACTTTCATAAACTTTCATAAACTTTCATTAACAATAGCGTGGAAGTCACTCCCAGGTGGGAGAAAAGGAGATCTGGCACAGCTTCCGGTCTGTGGCGACCCCGGCAATGAAGCAAGCCTGCTTTTGGCGGCTTTTGCCAGCCCCTGACAGGTGGCAGTTGGGGAGCTTCCTGGTGGCAAACCGCAACCCTAGGCGCAGTGCGGGCAGCCTATGGAAACCCAGGGTGCACTGCCAAGGCAGATGTGTGGACGCATCTCCTGTCTCTGGGGGGAGTTACAGTGAAAAGTAAAACACTGCACACTCCTTGTTCATTCATTTATTCCCCTAAAAATAAACACATGACTGCCAAATTAGTCTGTGATGAAAATGAAAATGTGGATGGAATAAAAATCTTCACACTGACCCAACCCTCCCATGCACATATATCCTCTCTGTTCATTCAGTCATTCATTCCCCTAAAAAAAATCCTACATTAATGCCTATTCTATAGACTCCAATGGTAAGTCCGCAAATAAAATGAGTGTGGATGGAATAATAAAAAAACAAAAATAGTGTGTGATCATCATATAATTAAAACTAGAAAAGCACTCAGAGAGCACATACTTCCGCCAAGGCTCCTTCCATCTCTCATGAATCACCTCCAAAATGTAGTGGGTTTGTGTGTAGGCCTAGAGCCACTTGTGGTGAAAACTGCATCAAAGTCTGTCCATTAGTTTTAGAGTACTGTTGCTAACACTCTGTGAGAAGATAAGAACCTTGGCGGAGGTATGCATTCTCAGATCATTACCAAAATGTAATGGGTTCCTCTTTAGCCCAAGAACCACTTCTGGTGAAAATTTCATCCAAATCTATCTAGTAATTTTGGAGTATTCTTGCTAACACTCTGTGAGAAGATAAGAACCTTGGCGGAGGTATGCATTCTTAGATCATCACCAAAATGTAATGGGTTCATCTGTAGCCCAAGAACCACCTCTGGTGAAAATTTCATCCAAATCCATCCAATAGTTTTTGTGTAATCCTGTTACACAAATACAAACAAAGCCCTTGGTGGAGGTATGCACTCTCAGATCATCACTAAAATCTAATAATCTTTTCCCTGTGCGATTACACACCGTTCCTGAAAATTTCATCAAAATCTGTTCATAACTTTTTGAGTTATGTTGGTAAGAGTCAAACCAACAAACCAGCCAACAAACTAAACAGCGCCACTGAAAACATTATCTCCTCCCTTGGTGGAAGTAATGATGGGTTATTACATGTGATGACTATTACAACTTTCTCCATCAAAATAAGAAAACGCAGCAGATGCCATTTCCACATGCGCTCCAGAGCTGAGTGATTTCAAAACACGCCACTGAAATATCATTAAACTATAGAGCACTTAGAGAGCGCATACCTCCTTGAAGGCTCCATCCCTCCCTCCTTTTGTCCTCCCCTCCATCCCTTTGTCCGTCCATACTGCCATCCATCTGTACATTGGGAGACAGGGCCTTGGCGGAGGTATGCATTCACCGTCAAGGTGGGTAACAGACTCAAATGCAGAAAGGAGCTCAGTGAAAAATGATGATTTATTAACAAAACTGAGACAAAAGAAGTAGCAGCATGAGGGCTGAGAACTCTAACTGGGATGACAAACTAATGGGGATACGGGAGAAACAAAAATGATGCCACACTTGACACAGACTGAGATGCACATATGTAGACAGAGGAATAATCAAGATAACGCATGACAGGTGTGAAACAATCAAGGGTAACGGAGAAGAACCGGGCAGGCAGAGCTGAACAGACACAAACACAAACACATAACAGAGAAACATAATAACAGAAACGAAGGACACGGCTGAACTCACGTCCTGAAGATAACAGAAAAACAAATATGAACATAAAGTGAGGAAATAAGCACAGTCATATCCAAACCCTTACACTCATGTATCACCTCATGTATCATCTAATGAGTTCATCTTTGGGCCAAGGGCCACCTCGGGTGAAAATTTCATCCAAATCCATCCAGTAGTTTTGGAGTATTGTTGCTAACACTCTGTGAAAAGATTAGAGCTTTGGCAGAGGTATACATTTTGAGATCATCACCAAAATCTAATCATGTATTCAGTGTGCCATTACACACCTTTCCTGAAAATTTGAATGAAAGGTGCTATATAAATCCAAAACATTATTATTATTATTATTATTATTATTATTATTATTATTATTATTATTATTATCCTTTTCACTGCAGGTTGTCTGCAGGCACTTCCAGTAATGACCAGACCCCATCCAGGGGTGTGGGGTCAATAACTCAGTCAACTCCGTCAAGTCCATTCTTATTTCAGTTCATTTTCTATGTTAAGACCTTTCTTGGTAGGCTTGCTTAATGGATTGTTTCAAATGATAAGTCGATTCCAAATCTGACAAGAAGTGTTTGTGCCTCATTGTCACTGTTCCCAGAGCTCCAATCACTATTGGTATTACTCTTGTCTTAACTCCCCATATTCTCTTAAGCTCCCATGTTAGATTACTGTACTTTTCTATTTTCTCATCTTCCTTGGTCCATGATCTGGAGTCTACAGGGACTGCAACATCAATAATAAGGCATTCTTTTTCTTTTTTCCTCATGAGCACAATGTCTGGTCTTCTGGCTTGAATTACTTTATCTGTTTGTATATTAAAATCCCAAAGTAATTTTGTCTCATCATTTTCACTTACAGCTTCTGCCTTATGCTCGTACCATTTCTCTGAATGTTGTAATCCATATTTCTTGGTCAATCCCCAGTGGACCGCTGTTGCCAGTCTATCATGTCTGTGTTTGTATTCAGATTGGGTCATTTTGCTACACTCACTAACAAAGTGGGTTACTGTCTCATCGTTCTGTTGGCACATCCTACAAAGAGGTGAGACAGGCTGTTCCTCAAGTTTTGCCTTCTTGTAGTTGGTGTGAAGTGCTTGATCTTGGGTAGCAACTAGTAGGCTTTCCGTTTCTTACTTCAAACTCCCTCACTTCAGCCACTGCCAGCTTTCTGGTCCAGAGATCTCTTCTGTCTGTCTTAGATGTTCCCCATGCATTGCCTTTCCTTTCCACCCATCCAGTCTACCCTTTCCTTGTTCTGCCTTAAGCTCCTTTGCCGGCCCATCGCTTCCTTCTTTTATGTAGGTTTTAACTGTTTCCATGATTTTATCCTTCTTCCCGTCTACATACTTGAAAAGGCTCTGCTCCTCATACCTTGCAATTTCCTCTACTCCCATCAATCCTCTACCACCTTTGACTCTTGGTACATATAACCTGTCTACATCTGATTTGTTGTGCAAGCCACCATACATCATCAGTAGTTTTCTTGTCTTCCTGTCCATCACTTTCAACTCCTTTTGTGTCCAGACAACTATGCCTGCAATTACCTTACAAGAGATACTGACCATGTGTTGACAGCTTTAATGACATTCCCGGCATTAAGAGTTGACTTAAGCACCTTTCCCACTCTGGCGAAATATTCTGCCTCAATCTTCTTCTTCATTCCAAGGTGTTTAATCTGGTCAGCTTCTAATACCCCCAGGTACTTATAGTTCCTATCTTCTCCCAGAGAGCTAAACTCTTCCCCATCTGGCATTGCAAGGTTTTTGCTGCAAATTGGTTTTCCTCTTTTGATAATAATCACCATGCATTTACTTAGACCAAATTGCATCCCTATGTCATTGCTAAAGATTCTGATGGAATAATTTGAGCATAATTATTCTAAGTCAAAGATCAGGCGCAATATTGGATTTAAGTATATTTATTATAACAAATAAAAGAAGAAAAGAATACCCCATGGCCATTTGAAGGAAAGATTACAGAGCATGACCTTCAGCACTCACACACCGAATCTCTGAACATACATTTTCTAAGCCTGGTATTTATAGCTGCTCTTCAGGATAGATAAACAGAGGAGGAGATGCCAGAGACATCTCGGAGACAGACAGAGTGTCTTTAATCTATACAAACTAAAAGTTTTGCACATCCTTCGGACACAGAAACTTAGCAGGGCATGTCAAAGAGATTATCAATGCAGCTTAGGTCATCTTTTATGCTTGTACTGACCCTCAGCCTCAGCACTCACACGCACATCCCCTGAAGGCCACAGTTAGACAATAATTGCTCACAGATATGAAAGAATAATATAAAGGAATATATGAACTTATTCTACATGGAATGCACATAAATATCAGACATGAAATAGGAAAGACATGGTACAAAATAATAATAATAATAATAATAATAATAATAATAATAATAATAATAATGTGGATAATATGGAATTTTTCTATCATATTCCCCCCTTGATGCTTAATAAAGCATCATGATTAAAAGAAAAATAATCAAAGTGGTAGTAAAATAAAGTGAATAAAATAATATAAAGATATATGTGTAAGAATTTACATGTTATGTGTCTGCAGACTAGCAGCAATCTTATGAGGTGGTTTTAAAGGTGTGTAGAATATGTCATTAAAAGTGAATATGTGTAATATAATCAAAATTAATCTTACATTGTGTCAAATAAGAACGTATAAAATGATATGGAGATACTCAAAATAGACTTAGATTATATTGCAACCTTCATACTCCTTAGGCTAGTATCGCCCCTTTCACCATCCTCATCATCTGCAGCAGTTGTATGAAGACATATCACTAAGTTTGTGTATCTGAAGTATTAATTTGACCATTTGCATTATTTTCATGAAGTACAACAATAACCTCCTATAAAAGGGCACACACCCCTATGGGTGGCAATTAGTTGACCAAGAGCCATTCTATTCTATGTTATAATTTTACAAATAATTGTAGCCTATAATTAAGTGTTTTAAAGGCCTCGGACGGTGACATTTTTTTATTGAACCAATAAACTGATTGTATGAAAATATTCCATTCTGGCCATTCCCGTGATTTAAAATGTGTCACCAGCCTCCATAAATGACTTTATTTGTTAATAGCCCATATTTCACTTAGTGATGCTGCAGTACCGCCATCTCTCGATAGGGGCGGGCAGCAGTGACGTCAGGTCAGGGAGAAACAGGAAATGGCTGAACGACAGCAGAGTGATTCGGACAGCGATTATTTTATCGAGTATGACGACCGCAATATAAGTGATGATATTGACACTGAAGAATCTGATGATGAAGTAGTTTTGGGTGGTGCTGATGGGGTTATTCAGCCGTATTTGTTCGAGCCCGAGGGTGCGGAGGAAGACGCGGACGAAACAGAGACCGGAGCAGACCACGTTGAGGACGAGCGGCTCGCCGATTTATATTGGTAAAATATGCTTTGAAATTTTTTTTTTAGGCGATATGCATGGTCACACACTTAATTATCAAAATAAAACTGCCAATTGTTCCCTCGCTGCCTTACTTGGCGACTTATAAACATTAGAAACATTTAGAAACATTATCATTGGAAATAAAAGGATAATGTATGTGAGGGATGTGTACTTTACGAGTTTGTTAGGAGATGTTGTTAATCATCATCATGTTAATCCTAGTCTCAAAAGCTACATAATTCTCTTAAGAGATTGATGGATCAACATGATCCATCATGGATGGATGATGGATCGTGATTATTGTGATTCATTATTGTTTTCCTATAACTTCTCTTTCTGCTCAAAATTTTTTACATGTTTTAAATATTTTCTAATCAAACTTCATAGACCAATTTATATAGCACTCCCACGAGCCATTAGTTTATTATAAGCATCTGATTATACCATTTTTTTTAACAGGTGCACTTGTGAGAAATGCAACATTATGCCAACATCAACTGAATCTCGGTGCTGCCAGGAGGTATTGAAGGTGAAGGAGAAACTAGAAGAACTGAAGGGCTGTGGATACACAGATGATAACCTACCAAGGTGTATCACTGATCACCCCGGTTTCCGTTCTGTCTGTCTTGACATCTGGGTTTTACAGACAGCTTATCTGGCCTACAGACAGCAATATGGTGATCATGACGCAAGTCAACACGAGTGAGTTTTTAAACAATATTTATTCATGTGTTTTAATTTTCCAGATCAATTATGAAGAAATCATTCAATACATTCAATAATCAATGCAAACGGAATAATCAATGCCAACCCCATATTTTTCAGGCGATACAGATTCATAGCCTACAGGCAACTGGTCCGGTGGTGTTGGGGATATCTTGGGAAAGAAGTGAGGGTGATATTGCCTGCCTGTGCTGTGAGCCTCATCAGAGAAGCATTCCCATCTGATCACTACAAGGGATTTTGCCTACCAAGATTAGATTTGTGATCAATGTTATTTAAATAAAGTTTTTTAAAATCATATATTGAGTTTATTAATGTGCATGTCAATTTTATAATTCTAATATTTCAGCATTCATCAAAGTCAAATCTCATGTACATTAGAGTAATTTTTCTACCATTTTATGGTGTAAAATTCGTGTTCAATTTTTAAAAGCACATTTCTCTAAAAATCTTAGGCTTATATTTTTTTGTCTTAGCAAAATATGTTGCTTCCCTAACAATTGAAAACTGAACTTTCATTGCTAATTGGAAATTTATTCTACTTTTACATGTTTGATTTTGAAAATCTAGATACATGTTGATCAACAGCATCAGCTTTGATGGGACGCTGAAATTTGGCACTCAATGTTGCGGGAACTCTGGCTTGTACAGAGTGCCACTGCTCCAATAAGTGGGTTGGCTCAACCAAGGTTTTGTCGAAAAGAGTATTCATCAGATCATCCACATATTCTGAAATAAAATTAATTTAATAAAAATTAGAAATCCATTTGACTACAGTATGAAATACATATTTGACCCAAATTAACATAATTTGATAAAAGCTATGAAATGTGAAAGTTGAATGAAGACCAACCCTCCACCCACCCTAAATATCATACACAAGCCTAGAAAATGATAGTAATATTTCGTATACTCACCGAAAGTTGAATTAACTTTCTTGGCTTGCAGTGTATATCCTCCTTTTTTGAATTTTGGGTATCTGATGATGAAGACCGGCTCTCCATCATGATTGTGTGCCTGCTTGCGGCCTGCATTTTCGTTAAAGTGCATTGCAGCTAAACAAAGTCTGTAATTAGAATATTATCACAATGATTTATTTATGGACATATAAGTGATCTGTCTATCAGCAGAAACTCTATGTAATTGGCACTGTTATTATAATTCCATTTAATACTTTTGGTCACATATTGCATCTCCTCACCTTGTCAACATCCCAAGGAATGAGAAGTGTACACTCTTTGGGTCAAAGTGAATAATCAGACTGTGGAAAGCCTCCACATTAGAAGTTTGCTGCCCTGGACTCAGCTTTCGCACATCCCTGAGGACCTGTGTTTTGTTGATCATATCAACAACTTTTTCACAGCCCTTTGTGCCTGAAATAAATAAATTTTAGGTGTGAGATATGTCACCAAAAATGATGAAAATCAATGGGATAATAATTTATATATATATTTAATACATGCACTACAGATCGATACATATTTATTGGAAATAATCCATAACTACACTCACTGGGTTTGAGCCACTTCTTGGGTTTTGTTTGCGTTCCTGGGTCGGCATGGAGGCAAGCAGGGAATAGAGGGCCATGATTGATGTGCTTGTTCTGGATGTGGTTTCCAAGCGATTGCCACTTGGCAACAATCACATCTGGAGATTGACCATGGCTTGAGGCCGCACACCAATACATGTGGTTGGAGATTGATTTCAACCACGGCTTGACTTCAGGACATTCCTTTGACAGTTTTTCAAGACTTCTGATGAAGCCTATATAAAATGCAAAGAATAATACAATTAATCGTGTAGAAGAAATAATTATTATTCATTCAATATATTTGTAGGTTAATATAACATTTTGGCAGCGATTGAAATGCACTATATAATTATACAGACCCTTTGCAACATGCCACACATCATAGTAGTGTGTGACATCCGGCATCTGTTCTCGCATATATTTCTGTATCTGGGGATGACGATCAGTTATGATGGTATCAACAGCCAAACCATGCTGCTGTAACAGATACATGCTGCGGATGAAGCCCTCTTTCTCCATAGCATTACTGCTTCCGACCTCGTTGCTCTGTACAATGAATCAAGAAAAGTGGCAGATCAGTTAAATATTCACTCCATATAAAATATTATGAAGTTGCATTGTCCATTAATTTTTGGATTGCACCATATTTAATTTTGTAATATTGTTGCATTTATTTAATTATCTTACATAATACAAAATATTTCACAAAAATACTTGAGTAACCAGAAATGAAAAAGCAACTACCTGAACCAGTTGGATGTCAATCACTTTCTTTAGACGCAATTCCATAGTTGTATAGGAACCATATTTGGCGCTATGGCCAGGACTATCTGAACGTCCGTCTCCTCCCAAAACAAGGCCACCTGGCATGGACAGCAGCTGTCGAAATAGGTCCATCCTGCGGTCTGACCATACACCCCAGATTGTTGGCTCCAGATACTGCTGTTTGTGCTCCTTGTAAGTGGTCGTGGAAATTCCAACGATACCGGCTGCATTTAGAACTCTGAGGACCTTGACATATGACGCCCCAGTGAAGAGAATGGCGGATGAAAGCTGTATGTTACCAGCTGGCATGTCCCTGATCATCGGCTGGCTGTGCCAGGATCGATCCTCAACACAATGTGGACAATGTTGTTTGATCACCAACAGAGAGCCTTTAGTGTGACTGGTTACCTCACATGGATGACTACAATGAGGACAATTGCTGAATAATTTCCAGAGGCAACTTTTGTAAACTATGTATTTCTCCTCCTCGTGGTGGTTATGGGACTCCTTTTGGTTGAAACTGAAATGTTATAAAAAAAACAGTGTATATAGATTTTAATATTATATTATTTAGTATTATATATCTTTAGTATTATAAAAAATTACAAAATTCATATTTCATTTTATGTCTTGAAATGTTTCATTAATTTGAATCATACCTTTGGTCTGATACATCCATAAAACTTGGATGGTATGTAACATCATGTGGGTCATTGTTAGAGGCGTAAGACGACACAGAGTCAATATCATCCGTGTCAACGTCCTCAAACTTCCTCTTTGCTTTCCTTGGTGTCGATGTGCGAGGCCCTGTTGTTGCCAGTGATCTACGGCACGCATCGCATGTGCTCGGATGACTTGTGTCCCATTGTGTGATCTTCGGATCGGTCTGACAGTGTGAGCCTGGAGATCAATAATTTTAACAATGTATTAGGGTTAACAAGTTATTCTGATAGTTCACATGAACAATAATGTAAATAAATTGTTGATAATGATACTCACGTTTTACAGGTTTTTTCTCTGGTCGGACAATTAACTTTCTGGTTTGTGTGAAATTGTTTTTTGTGTTAGGTTGCAGTCTCTCAGGAGCTGGTGGATCGTATGTAGTGCTCGCATCTTTGTACTTGGGTTGCAGTGATGGTTCGGCTTTGAGATCTGGATTGGGTGTTGTCAGAAGAGGATCTGGTATAGCCTGGGCTGTATTTAGTGTAGGTGGGACATGTTGGTCTAGTGGATCTGAAAGTGGATTTACATAAAAGTCCTGGTCATCAGCTTCCTCTGCTTGGTCAGAAAAATCCACAGTATTTGAAGGTTGAGTGACACTGGATAAAATCTGCAAAAACAGTAGATCAACATAATTTCATTCCAGAGGTGTCAAATTGGATTACATATATAGAAATATAACTTGAACAAACAGGCACAACCACCTCCCTATACAGCACTGAATATTTCATATTTGATTAGTATGAATACCCTAAAATTCTAATATGAAATTCATTGCTTGTAAATAATTTTAGTAAATATTGGCAGTGAATATTAAAAAAAGAAAACTTACCCTGTTTACTTCTCTTTTTCTGACAGCAGATTGCATCGGTAGATCACCCTTGCTTTTCACGCCACTGTCACTGACACTTGTCTGAGAGTGGGACTTTGAAATGAACGGATATATAGTTGGAACAGCCGATTTTTTTTAGCAGCAATCTTTTTGCAAATTTCATTTCAAATTGCATCTTATTGAGAAAATCGCTGTCAACGAAATGTCTACTGCATATGTTGGGTGATTTTCCAACATCATTCCAATTTTTTCGTGTTTTCTGAACGAATTTCACCCATGCGGTTCTGATTTTCCCAGGCAGGGGAAATTCATAAACACTCACCGCGTGCTCCTCCGGTATACCGTCGCACCCGTAGACAACACAACGCCAAACCATAATTAATTTGATCACTGAAATCCTAATCGTAATAAATACTCTATTTGTAATCCACAAGTACTCCTAGAAATATCCGTAATCGCCGATTTTTAAAAAGTAAACAACACGCAATGTCCGTCGAGTGTTTGCTGGTCGCTTCCTGACCTGACGTCACACAGTCAGTGGCCATTTTAGCCGCTGATCGCTTGGCAGAGTCAGACAGCTCTCAAGGAAATCATACTTCAATAGCGCATTGTCACCTTATGCGACATTTGTTGACACCAAAACATGTGTGGTTCAAATTAGCTCGTCTCACACAACAATTTAAGATATGATTTAGCGATATTGAAATTTCGTCCGGCCGAGGCCTTTAATCCCTAAGGTGTTCTTACCCACTCTCACTCAAGGAAACAATGAACAAAAGACCCTCACTCCTGTGCTTTCCATCTGAAATTGCATTCATGACCCAAAATGGCATCATGTAGTAGAAAAACATCTTTCTTCAACCTGCCCACCTGCCCTGCCAACATGATGAGGGTACGGTCAGTTGCCAAAATGGGGTACACAACCCTGCCCTGTTTCCTGGCCAGGTGTGGGTACATCCAATGACTCAATGACCACCCCCTTTGACAATGTAGATCCTTAGTATAACACTTGCTCGCTTCATTGGTCAAGCAGGGTAGCAATACAGGGTAGAGACGCACTGTAAGGCATTGCACAATTAGAGGGTGTTAAGTCGCTGAAAGGGACATCACTGCTTCAGAAAAGAGAAGCTCCCTGATGAAATTAACCTTCCTTCACAGAGTAAGGAGTGTCATCATGTTTCTGATCAGTGGAGTGATAAGTGTTGTGACAGGTGTGATTCAAAGTGAGGTTTGCTGTGTTATTTCTGTGTATAGCCTCTCTTAAGAAACCAAACAGCCTGTAGTAGCTGCATTATTTTAGCAGTAGCAGATAATTTGTCCAACTGTTAGTGTTAGTAAGGAACAAACATAACAATGGGGCTGCACGGTGGCACAGTGGTTTAGAACTGTGGCAGCACAGTTTACCCTCGGCCGGGGGATCGCGGGGATCATGAGATCGTGGGTTCGATCCCAGCCCCCGACCAACAGTGAGCTGTGTGGAGTTTGCATGTTCTCCCCATGTTGCGTGGGTTTACTCCGGGATTTCTCCGGTTTCCTCCCGCATACCAAAAACATGTAGGTTTAGGGCGCTCGGGCACGCAGCGACTGGCAGCCGGTGGCTTGTCACCAGACTGCAAACCAAATCTACCTACGGGTACAAATAAGTAACAAAAAAAAAAAAAATTCTCTACGGTGTACAGGCAGTGGAACAATTTAATAACAACCAACACCAATTGTTACTACGAGGATGATGAGGATGATAAGGCAACGACACTAACCGCACTTTTCTTTCCCTGGTATTTTTGCCTCGTCATGATAAACAAACATCCTGCTTCTCTATGTAAAAGCCATTTGCTGGACACCAGGGGGCGCCATCAGCTGACACTTGCATAGAGAAACAGTTAAACAGTCACTTGTTGCTTTTTTTTTAATGAGTATGCAATGTGTATTAAACAGTCTCTTGCTGAGGGTTTCAAGTGGGGTAAAACAGATGCACCCTTCTTCTTCTTTGTCGATCGCTAGATGGTGCAGATGCACCCAAGTGCCAACTCTATCTCAGATAGCATGCCTTTATTTTAATGACTCTGGTCTGATCTGCTAGCCTTTGTTCTGTTGTGGTGAACAGCCCTTTCTCTTGCCAGATCTTAAACATTCTCTTAATGAAGCCTCTGTTCTCTGACTTGCTTTGGTAATAACACCCCATAACTTTTATGTTATCTGTTCTGCTCCAATACCTTGGACTTGATGAGTTCATAAGTCCAGTAACAGGATGACGACTGGCACCTGCCTGGGCTTCCACAGGACCCCTCCCGGGCAAGAGAGGGCCATCATAACTGGCTCCCTCCTTTACGCTGTTAGTGTTTATTTCTTCATTTGCATTCATCATAAAGAGTGGGTTGTTTTGTGTAGGGGTTGACTTCCTTAGCCTGTGGCTAAAAACCTGGCTCTCTGGCAACAGCTTTGTATCCCTGAACAGCTGGGGCTAGTGGGTGCTACGCCTTGCCCAAGGGCGACCAGGAACTATGCATGCAGGCTCCAGTTGCCAGCATACCCATATTATTATTATTATTATTATTATTATTATTATTATCAACAGAGAAATGACGGCAATGAAAACAATATGACTACATTATATGCCTACATTCATTCATTCATTCATCTTCTTCCGCTTAATCCTTTTCGGGTCGCGGGGGGGGGGGGGTGCTGGAGCCTATCCCAGCATCTATGGGTGACAGGCAGGGTACACCCTGGACAGATCGCCAGTCCATCGCAGGGCCAACACAGAGAGACAGACAACCATTCACTCTCACAGTCATACCTAAGGACAATTTAGAATCCCCAGTTGATGCCAATTAACCTAACTTGAATGTTTTTGGCATGTAATAATAATAATAATTATTATTATAATAATAAAAGCAATACTGTCATAATTGTATTGACCATACATTGGGGCTGGGCAATTCCACCTTAAATCAACATCATGGTTTATTGAATCTTTCAGGTCGGCTTTCTTTTTTTTCCTCCTGTCTTCTCCATTACAGTTTACTGACAAGGTTCATAATTATTAAGCAATATTACACAACAGTGCGGTATCATACAATTTTTTTTTTTGCAGTTATCAACTACAAATTCGCATTGATGCAGCAAAGTTCAGCCTCCACGTCCTCCACGGTCACCTCCCGTTCTCGTCTTCCTGTACCAACATCCTATGTGCCGCAATTCCTCAATTCTGATGGGCAACTTAGAAAGGTCTGACATTGACGAGCGCAGCTGTACAGTAGTCTGACAAGTTGAGCACGCCCCCCAATACTTGTTCTGCAGTGTTTGGCTTCCAGGTTGCCAAGGCACATGTCCCTATGGCATGACCACACACGTAACTAAGTGGACATGTCTTAAAGGGGCAGTATATGAATAGCGCCAGATTTGTCATGATTGGCAATAAGCTGACAGCTCATGTGCAGGAAATGACAACAGAGGAAACATACAATGACACAGAGTAGCAAGTTTGGTTTGAATTTATTAATGCAAAGGAACACTTCCGCAAGAGAAAAACGCCACTCGCCAGGGGAACACACAGCCTGAGGAGAGAGATGAGAGCAGGTGAATTAGCAGGGAGACTCAAACAAGAGAAAATAGGACAACACTCATGTGGGAGTATAAGAGAGCCCGGCAGAAGAACCCAGCACTTACGGCGAACCTCCAGATGATGCAGGATTACAGGAGTAGAGCTGGGTGAGATGTCTGACCGGGTGGTGATGGTCGCTGATGTGGTGATGGAGATGGGACAGGTGAGCACACAACAACCCTACCCAACACAACTACCCAGGAAGTAGCAACCTGTGAAGAGGTAAGCAGAAGTTTAAAGGGTTTTTCAAGTTAAAGGATAAATAACATTTACTGCTGAGGCAGGTAGTATACCCAATGAGCCAGTGCCGAGGCGTTGAAGAGGAGCTTTACTTAAGGGCTGGCGAGTCAGAGGAACAGATGCATCTCATCACGCAGGTGGAGATGATTGCCCACGGAGTAGGTGAAGGTTGAACCAGATGGGCAGGGGAGGAGTGCGCTCACCAAACCATGACAGTGTCCCCCCTTCACGGAACGCCTTCTGGCGGTCCACTGGGCTTAGTGGGATGTGCCTTGCGAAAGGCCTGGACCATCCCCTTGTCGTGGAAGTTGGAACCAGGAATCCACAACCTTTCTTCTGGCCTGTAGCCCTTCCAGTGGACGAGATATTGGAGCCCCCGGCCCCGACGGTGAACGCCCAGAATCCTTTGGACCGTGTAGGTGGTCTGGCCATCAATGATCCGAGGGGGAGGAGGTGGCTTAGGGGGAGGACAGAGAGGGCAGGCAGAGAGGGGTTTGATCTTGGAGATGTGGAAGGTGGGGAGTATCTGCATCGCCGGCGGGAGCTTTAAGTGGACCGTGACATTGTTGACGATCTTGGAGATGGGAAATGGGCCCAGGAAACGAGGAGAGAGTTTCCTGGACTCTGTCCTTAATGGTACCTGGTCCGCTGATAACCACACCTGCTGCCCGATGGAATACTTTGGAGCCGGAGCTCACCTGCGATCAGCGTATTGGCGATTAAGTTCGGCTGACCGGGCGAGGGCAGCACGAGTGGCTTTCCATAGCTGGCGACAGCGGCGTGCATGGGCCCCCACTGATGGAACTGCAACGTCCCTCTCCGTCAAAGTAGCAAAGGAGGGGTGTACCCCATGGACGCCTCAAATGGGGTCAACCCGGTGGCCGTTGAGACAGTAGTGTTGTGGGAGTACTCCACCCAGGTCAGGTGGGCACTCCATGAACTTGGGTTGGAGGCTGCCACGCACCTCAGGGTGGCCTCCAAGGATTGGTTGGCACGCTCAGCCTGCCTGCTACTCTGTGGATGGTACCCAGATGACAGTGACACCTAAGGAGCTGCAGAAGGCTTTCCAGATTTGAGACGTGAACTGTGGGCCCCGGTCAGACACAATGTCCATGGGAATGCCGTGTAACCGGATGACATGGTTGGTGAGGAGGTTCACCATTTCAAAAGCAGAGGGTAGTTTGGGAAGGGGCACCAGGTGGATACCCTTGGAGAAGCAATCCACACAGGTGAGGATAACAGTGTTACCCTGAGATGGAGGAAGTCCAGTGACAAAGTCCAGGGCAATGTGGGACCAGGGTCGATGAGGGATGGGGAGTGGATGAAGAAGGCCAGAAGGGGGCGAGGAGTCTGTCTTGTTGCAGCAGCAGGTCTGACAAGCATTGACATACTCCTGGACGTCAGTTCACAGGGTGGGCCACCAAAACACCCAACGAACGAGGTTGATAGTCTGGGTAAAGCCAGGATGACAGGCAAAAAAGCTGGTGTGGCCCCACTTCATGAAGTCGCTGCGGAGACCGTCTGGGACAAACAGTCGATCATCAGGGCCCCCTTCTGGTATGGGCTCTGTGGATAGAGCCTGCCGGACCATCCATTCAATGTTCCACGAGAGTGCTCCAGGGAAACAGGAGGGTGGAACAACGGATTGGGGAAGGGAAGGAGGGGTAGGGGGGTCGGGACAGAACTGACAGGAGAGAGCGTCTTGTTTAATATTGCGGGAGCCAGGCCTATAAGTAATGTTAAGATTGAATCTAGCAAAGAATAGGGCCCAGCGGGCCTGCCTGGCATTCAGCCTGCAGGCCAACCAAAGATAGTCTAAATTTTTATGGTTGGTCCACACAATTACGGGCTGGGGCGTTCCATCCAACCAGTGTTTCCACTCCTCAAGGGCCAATTTAATGGCCAACAGCTCCCGATCTCCTACGTTGTAGTTCCTCTCCTCAGGCATGAGCCGCAGAGAGAAATGCACACATGGGTGGAGCTTCTGATCTGAGGCTGAATGCTGCGATAGGACAGCGCCCACCCCCGAATCAGAAGCATCCACCTCTAAAATGAACTGGAGCTGGGGGTTGACATGGGCCAAGATAGGGGCGTTGGAGAACAAACCCTCCAATTTTTGAAAGGCCTGTTCAGCTGCCTCAGACCAACTAAAGGGCACTTTTATCGAGGTCAGCTGGGTCAGAGGCTGTGCTACCCCACTATAGTTTCTAATGAAATGGCAATAAAAATTGGCGAACCCCAAGAAGCATTGAGGCTCCTTGCAGGAGTGGGGTGTAGCTCAATTTAGCACAGCCTCTACCTTGGCCAGGTGGGCCCTCAGCTCTCCTTTAGCCATGATAAAACCCAGGAAAGAAGTGGAGCGAATGGAAAACTCACACTTCTCGGCCTTAATGTAAAGCTTATTCTCCAGGAGCCGTTGCAAAACGGCACCGACATGGACTGCGTGTTCCTCTGGCGTGCGTGAAAAAATCAAAATGTCATTGAGACAAATTGATTGACCATATCGTGGAGGACATCACTGATCATACGTTGGAAGATGGCGGGGCCATCGGTGAGCCCAAATGGCATCACCAGATATTCAAATTGCCCCAGGTGTGTTTTAAAGGCCGTCTTCCACTCATCCCCTTCGTGAATGCGAACCAGATGATATGCGTTCCGCAAGTACAATTTAGTAAATACTTGCGCATGCTGAAGGAGCTCAAACGTGGAGTTTATCGGGGGCAAAGGATATTTGTCCTTATCTGTAATGGCATTGAGCTCACAATAGTCAGTGCACGGGCGTAGGGAATCGTCCTTCTACCCAGCAAAAAAGAATCCTGCCCCAAGAGGAGCCGATGAAGGCCGAATGAGGCCGGCGTTCAGAGAATCTTTTATGTAGCTCTCCATCGCCTCCCTCTCCGGCCCAGGAATACTGTAGAGCCGGCTGGATGGCAGCCGCGCACCCGAGAGAAGGTCTATAGCACAATCATAAGTGTGATGGGGAGGTAAAGAAAGCACTCTAGATTTGCTAAAGACCTCTCCGAGGTTATGATAGACCTCAGGCACAAGGCTGAGGTCCGGCGACTCTACCGGAGGGGAAGAGATGGACAGCATAGGTGAACACTCGGCCAAACTTAGACAAGATGCCAAACAATACAGGCTCCAGGAAGAGATGGAATTATTTGCCCAATTAATAATAGGGTTATGCTTCCAGAGCCATGGGTATCCAAGAACCACCGGGTGACCAGATTTAGTAAGAATATAAAACGAAATGATATCCCGGTGGTTGCCAGAAAGAAGGACGGACGTGTCAGTTCTCTCGGTGATAGTGGCCACCTTATCGCCCGATAATGTAATAACATTTAGGGACATGGGCAATTTGATCGTGAGGATGCCTATATCTCGCACAAAGCGCGCAGAGATGAAATTCTGCTCTGGCCCTGAGTCAATCAAAGCCTTAGCCCTCCTCTCGATCCCCCGAAACTGAATGAGGGCCAAAATGGAGACGTTACCGGGGGGATGACTGGATTTCCCGCCCATCAGATCCCCCACGCCTACTGACGGGCCACATCTTTCGGCTTCAGCCTACACCCTTCCAGCGTGTGCTTGAGGGAGCCACAATACATGCAGGTGCCAATTCTCAATTCGCCTCTGTCGTTCGTCCGGAGTCAGATGGACTCGGCCGAACTCCATAGGCTAAGAGAAAGAATCAGCTCCAGCTGTGTCAGAAGCCAAAGGGGAAGCACGCACACTGGGCAGGTAGGAGGAAGCTTTCCGCTCCTTCACGCGCTCGCAGTATCGGTTGTCAAGACTGACAGCCTGATCAATTAAACCATCCAAGGAGGAGGGAACTGCATGAACCGCTAGGTCATCCCGGAGGTGTTCATTTAAACTCTGGAGGAAGACGCTTTGTAACGAAACGTCATTCCATCCCGAGTCCACCGCGACGACCTGAAACTCCACGGAGTAGTCCACAGCTGACCGGCTACCCTGATGGAGTGACGTTAACCGGCTCATGATGTTTCCCTCATTTTCTGTACGGTCAAACGCGCAAGTGAATTCGGCCACAAATCTTTCAAATGAATAACTAGGGCCCTCCGGACTGTCGAGAATGGCTTGGGCCCTGTCTCGCAGTAAGAGGGGCATGAAATGAATTTTGGCTGTGTCATCAGGGTACACCTCCCAACCTGGCCAAAATACAGCCGAACATGGCAAAAAAAAAAAAAAAACCTGCATTTCACCACCTCCCCCGTGTATGGGGCAGGCGAGGGAACGGAGGTGGTTCGGCGCATGATGGAAGAAACTGGTGCGACAGGCGGAGGGATAGGCACCGGCTGAGACAAATGGCCCAAATGCTCGGTGACGATGCCCAGCTGCTGTGTAATGGTTTGCAGCTGTTGAGTCAGCACAGCCTCCTGCCTCTCTGTGGCATCTAAATGGTCTAAAGCGGAGTGTTCCACTGATGTCATTTCCGCTGAGCTTGCACCGTGGCTGGCTCATTCTGTCATGATTGACAATAAATTGACAGCTCACGTGCAGGGAATGACAACAGAGGAAATACAATGACACAGAGTAGCAAGTTTGGTTTGAATTTCTTAATGCAAAGGAACACTTCCCCAAGAGAAAAACGCCACTCGCCAGGGGAACACACAGCCTGAGGAGAGAGACGAGAGCAGGTGAATTAGGAGGGAGACTCAAACAAGGGAAAATAGGACTACCCTCACGTGAGAGCATAAGAGAGCCCGGCAGAAGAACCCAGCACTTACGGCGAACCTCCCGATGATGCAGGATGGCAGGAGTAGAGCTAGGTGAGGTGTCTGACCGGGTGGTGATGGTCGCTGATGTGATGATGGAGATGGGACAGATGAGCACACAACAACCCTGGAGATGCACCACAAAGGAGGTAGCAACCTGTGAAGAGGTAAGCAGAAGTTTAAATGGTTTTTCAAATTAAAGGATAAATAGCATTTACTGCTGAGGCAGGTAGTATACCCAACGAGCCAGTGCCGAGGCGTTGAAGAGGAGCTTTACTTAAGGGCTGGCGAGTCAGAGGAACAGGTGCAAGATTAATATATAAAATAATTAAAAAATTCATGCATCCACATCGTGATTCGAATCCCCACCAAAATCTAATCAACTGTTCCCCGTGGCAATACACATCTTTCCTGAAAATGTCATCAAAATCCATTTATAACTTTTTCAGTTATGCTGGTAAAAGACCAACCAACTAACCAACAGACAAACTAACAAACAAACCAACCGATGCTACCGAAAACATTACGTCCTTGGCAGAGGTAACAATGCACTTCTGACGATAGACCTCCTTTTTCCTGATCAAAAGCAGATTCTCATGGAATGCACTATAATAGTAATGTGCATTAGATTGTGTTCTGCCACACCTCTTTGAAATTAGGCGCCTCCTCCCAGCGCATAGCGGGTGCACTGTCTCCTGGTATTTTGATGGTGTAATGCAAAGTGTAAAAAACAGACAATGCGCTGACATAAACTAACAAAAACACTGGCGTACAGTGGAAAGTCTGGCAGAAAAATCATAACCTAATAAGGCCCTAGTGTTTTTAATTGCAAAGGTTAATTAGCATTCTTGATGTCACTTGGTTTCAATTCAGTCACTCATCTCCATGTCATCCATTCTGTTGTTCTCATTGTTAACTGCAACAGGTGACATCATTGGTGAATTTCTAGTCAAACAGTTAGGGTACTCTGAACTATCATTTGGTGCATACGCACAAATGATGGATGATGGTCAGGACCCATTTCCCAACCCAAAGGCGCAGGGAAACTACCCTTTCGTCCACCGGGAAGAACTCCAATGTTGAGGCAGCAAGGTGGGGGGATATAACAATACCTATCCCTGCCCGTCGCCTCTCATCTGGGGCAACTCCAGAGTAGGCCAAGGTCCAGCCCCTCTCGAGGACACTGGTTCCAGAACCAGAGCTGTGTGTTGAGGTGAGTCCAACTATATTCAGCCAGTATCTCTCAACTTTGTGCACCAGCCCCAGCTCCTTCTCCACCAGAGAGGTGACGTTCCAAGGCAATAATATATCACAGCACGTAGACTACTCTTGCCAGCATTAGCTAGGCCCCAACCGACACATATGTCTGAAGCCTCTTAAATCAACGAGGCCATGGGATGGGCGGCTCACCTGGGTTCATGACGAATGGTCATGGGAATAAAATGCCTTTTTCCAGATACGCGTCCATCTTCAGGAAAATGGTTAATTTTCCCCCAGAAGAACAATTTTTCTCCTCGTTGCCAAATGTTATGTTTGGAAACAGAACAACGGAGGCAGGCATTGTACCAAACTCAAACTTTATTACAAGACACTGTTTGGTACACATGTTGCAGTGTATAAGCTTACAAGCTAACCTCAAGTTAGTACAGGCTCTAACTGTCACAGAGGTGGAGTGCCAAAGGGAACGACTCCTGCCATCACACTCCTAATATATGTACGGCATGATGACGTCACATTGTGCGTGCATCCCCACATCTATGCTGCCCATTGTTAATATAAGATAAGATAAGCCTTTATTAGTCCCACAACGGGGAAATTCCAGGATTGCAACAGCACAGGGATAGCAACACTCAGAGCAACAATCAGAAGGCAAGAAAAAAAAAAAAAAAAAAAAAAAAAAAAAAAAAAAAAAACAAGCAAGCAAGAGCAGCTAATATACATATGTACGTATTACTATAAAATATATATATATACACACACACACAGACACACAGTGCAGAGCATTGTAGCTGGATGGAATAAATATATGAATATATGAACACACAGTGCAGAGCACTGTAGCTAGATGGAATAAATATGTAAATATATAAACACCCACAGTACGGAGCATTGCAGCTAGGTGGAATAAATATGCAAGTATATAAACACACACAGTGCGGAGCAATGTAGCTAGATGGAATATGGAGAATATCTAACAGGGAAGACCTTGTTGGGCAGCAGGGGGCGGGGGGGGGGGCGTCTGGTGGCCGGCAGGATAGCGGTTCAACTTCTGCTCTCCCTGACCATCCTGCCGTTGGGTCTCGGGCCAAAGTGCTTTGCCCACACTGCCTCCAGTGTCAGGGCTGCTGGGTGTGGGTGTGTGCAGGTGTTCGGTGGCGGTCGGGGGGGGGGGCATTGCCGCGGGTTGGCGGCTGCTTTTCCATCAGTTTGCCCCAGAGTGACTGGGGCTGCAGGGGTACCCTACCGCCGGCGATGTCTGGCTGGGGGGATGGTGGGTGGGCTTGCGGGGGGTGCTTTGTGATGTCGCTTGACATGTGGATTGAGGCATTATTATTGTATATTTGTGTACATGCATAAAGGGTGTGTACAAGATGGGTGAGTGTGACTGCCCCATTGTGCCTGAGGTGCTGGAGAGCACTGGGGTATGACAATGGCAGGTCCTGGGTTGCACGGCCTAGCACCCCTCACCATGGAATGGGACCTGGGGGTGGTGGGTGGCTTCCAGATCCAGTTTGGGAGGTGGCTTCTGTGGGGGGCAGGGGCTCTCTCTGGGACCGCCCTCTCCCAATCTTACCCCCCACACACACACACACACAATTTTGGATGGATCATACATTTTTGGATACACTTAGGGTTTTGGGGTGGGGGTGTGCTGTACGGTGTCGGTGAAGTTGATCCCTCTGTCTACTGCTGCACCGTGGGGACGCCCTCACCTCAATTTTAATTGCACTGTAGAGACTGAGGGCTTAGGGGAATGGGAGCTCTGCTGACGATAGCAATGAGTAGCGATGCCCTATTACACTATCCCACAATTTTAACTGCACTTTGGTAGTTTACACACCTGCACCCAGTGACACCACACAAATAACACTCATCCATCATGATTTGTGCATGGGGGGTGGGGGTCTTCCTCAATCCCTGCTGCCCTCCTTCTGCCAGCGGCCTGGGGCCTGGGTGGTGACCTGGGGCCTGCCATGCTGTCCTTATCTCAAGGCGCTACCGCGAGTGAATAGGTGTGAGCAAGGAAGTGAGTGAGAGAGCGAGTGAGCAAGTGAAAGCAAGTGAGCAAGTGAGAGTGAAGGAGTGATGAGTGGTGATGGTGGTGGTGGGTCGGATTTGTGTGGTGCTTTGCAAGTCAGGTGGCATCTCTGGGCACTTTCGGTGGGTCCATTGGTCATTCACTCCGTGCGGGCATTGGTGGTGGTGGGCTGCTTCTGTGGTCGCAGCTGCCCTGGGACGGGTTGGCGGGGGTGTGGCTGCTGGCCCCCGACCGCTGTCGGCCATTAGTGCAAGTTCTTGCCCACTGCATCTGTGTTGTGGCCACCCCAGGTGCTAAGGGTGAATAAATGTGAGTGTGCAAGAGAGAGCATGAGTAAATGTGAGTGAGTCAGCCTGCATGAGAGTGGATATATGAGTGAGTGTGAGTGGAAGGAAGCATGTGTGAGTGCGAGCATCTGGGAGGGTGAGTGGGAATGGGAGTGACACTGAACAAGCAGGAGAGTGAATGAGTCTGAGTGTGGGAGTGCGAGTGTAAGATTGTGTGAAGGAGAGGGTGAGTGAGAGTGAGTGAGCGAGTGCGTGTGAGTACGAGTGAGAACATGAGGGTGTGAGTGCATGAGAGTGAGTGTATGTGCTGGTGGGGGGTGCTGGACTGAGGGGATGGCACCTCCTGGCAATGTGGGTCCCCTTGGATTGGGGGGGCTGGGCCCCCGAGGGGGGGAAATCTGCCAGGGGCACGTGCCGGTTTTCGAACTGGGGGGTGCATTCTCCTTCTGGCGCCTGGGGCCCAGGGGCTGGTGTTGGCCCCGCTGGGGTGGCCTCCCTCGGCCGTCCCTCCTGGGTCGGTTGCATGGCTGTCCTGGAGCTTGCTGGCTTCGAGGCATTTGTGCTCTGTGGGGGTTGGTGGCACTGTCTTGCTTGCTCAGCGTTTCCAGGGAAGGGGGAAGGGTGTTGCTGTGAGCTGCCGCCTCCTTTGTATGTTTGCTGGCAAACCACTCACACGCACACACTCACTTTGAGCACGCTCTCATACATGTGCATGCACACACATGCAGTATGTTCTTTTACAGGTGCAGATACCAGACTCGTGATGAGACTTTTTCAGAAGAAGAAACAGTTTGTCTTCTGTCTGTTTCAGTTGTGTCAGTTTGCTTGTTTTTTTTTGTTTGTCCCTCTCTTTTTTCCATCTTCCTCCCCACCCCTCCCTATCCCATTCCCCCCTGTCGGGTTTATCATGGGTAAAACAATTTAAATAAAGTATTAAAAGTTGTTACAAGAGGAGTCTATAAATAATGTACAGTACATAGATATGTGCTGTGTAAGGCTCCTTTTGGAAAAGTAAATCTGTTTAGCACAATAAGGGAAGCAAATTTCTGTTCAGCTTACCTAGCTGCTTGACAGGACAAGAATGTACAACGACAAAAAAATCTCATATTTTCCACAGAAAGTACAAGCTAACATTAACAACATTTTTGCACAGCAAAGCATACCCTTTAGTAACTTAAACTCTTTTAAACATTGCTAAGAACATAAAGACACCATATTTTGTGCCCAATTCCAGCTAGGTGCTAAATGTCTGCAATGAGCCTTAAAATGACATTAATAACGATGTTTCATTGAAGACCATGTAAGTTCCTTCCTTTAGCAGTAAAAGTCAGATGTTACACACGTGGACAAAATTGTTGGTACCCCTCTGTTCATGAAAGAAAAACCCACAATGGTCACAGAAATAACTTGAATCGGACAAAAGTGGTAATAAATAAAAATTCTATGAAAACTAAACAATGAAAATCAGACAATGCTTTTGAATTGTGGTTCAACAGAATTATTTAAAAAAACAAACTCATGAAACAGGCATGGACAAAAATGATGGTACCCTTAACTTAATATTTTGTTGCACAACCTTTTTTTTTTTTTTTGTTTTGTTTTGTTACTTATTTGTACCCGTAGGTAGATTTGGTTTGCAGTCTGGTGACAAGCCACCGGCTGCCGGTCGCTGCGTACGCGAGCGCCCTAAACCTACATGTTTTTGGTATGCAGGAGGAAACCGGAGAAATCCCGCAGTAAACCCACGCAACACGGGAAGAACATGCAAACTCCACACAGCTCACTGTTGGTCGGGGGCTGGGATCGAACCCACGATCTCATGATTCCCGCGGTCCCCCGTCCGAGGGTAAACTGTGCTGCCACAGTGCTAAATCACTGCGCCGCCGTGCAGCCAACCTTTTGAGGCAATCACTGCAATCAAACAATTTCTGTAACTGTCAATGAGACTTCTGCACCTCTCAGCAGGTATTTTGGCCCACTCCTCATGAGCAAACTGCTCCAGTTGTCTCAGGTTTGAAGGGTGCCTTCTCCAGACGGCATGTTTCAGCTCCTTCCACTGATGTTCAATAGGATTTAGATCAGGGCTCATAGAAGACCACTTTAGAATAGTCCAATGTTTCGCTTTTAGCCATTCTTGGGTGTATTTAGCTGTGTGTTTTGGGTCACTATCCTGTTGCAAGACCCATGACCTGCGACTGAGACCAAGCTGTCTGACACTGGGCAGCACATTTCTCTCTAGAATACCTTGATAGTCTTGAGATTTCATTGTACCCTGCACAGATTCAAGACACCCTGTGCCAGATGCAGCAAAGCAGCCCCAGAACATAACAGAACCTCCTCCATGTTTCACAGTAGGCACATTGTTCTTTTCTTGGTATGCTTCATTTTTGTGTCTGTGAACATAGAGCTGATGTGCCTTGCCATAAAGTTCCAGTTTTGTCTCGTCTGTCCCTAGGACATTCTCCCAGAAGCTTTGTGGCTTGTCAACATGCAGTTTGGCAAATTCCAGTCTGGCATTTTTATGATTTGTTTTCAACAGTGGTGTCCTCCTTGGTCGCCTCCCATCAAGTCCACTTTGGCTCAAACAACGACGGATGGTGCGATCTGACACTGATGTACCTTGACCTTGGAGTTCACCATGAATGTGTTTAGAGGTCGTTCTGGGCTCTTTTGTTACCATTCATATTATCTGTCTCCTCCTGCGGCCATGTCCAGGGAGGTTGGCTACAGTCCCGTGGATCTTAAATTTCTGAATAATATGTGCAACCGTAGTCACAGGAACATCAAGCTGCTTGGAGATGGTCTTATAGCCTTTACCTTTAACATGCTTGTCTATAATTTTCTTTCTAATCTCCTGAGACAACTCTCTCCTTTGCTTCCTCTGGTCTGTTTAGTGTGGTACACACCATGTCACCAAACAGCACAGTGACTACTTGTCACCCTTTAAATAGGCTGACTGACTGATTACAAGTTTGTAGACACCTGTGATGTTAATTAGAGGACACATCTTGGTTGAACATGTCCCTATGGCCACATTATTTTCAATCTTTTCTAGGGGTACCATCATTTTTGTCCAGGCCTGTTTCATGAGTTTGTTTTTTAAAGTAATTCTGTGAAACCACAATACAAAAGCATTGTCTGATTTTCATTGGTTAATTTTCATAGAATTTTTATTTATTACCACTTTTGTCAGATTCAAGTTATTTCTGTGACCATTGTGGATTTTTCTTTCATTAACAGAGGGTACCAACAATTTTGTCCACGGCTGTAAGTCTGTTCCATAGGCAGCTACGGAAAGGAAGTACTTCAAGCTAAAAGACAGGAAATCAGAAATACAATCACCAAAATAAAAGCTCAGCAAATAAAAGCAGCCTTATGAAAACTTGAGTGAAAGTCATTTACACCCTTTCAGGGTCGCCACAACATATCACCTTATATTGTGATGATCTGCATGTGGATTTGTACACCAGATGCCCTTCCTGACGCAACCGTCCCCATTTATCCAGGCTTGGGACCAGCATGGGGAATACAATGGCATGTTCTATTTTTTCTTAGCACCAAGCAAGAAAGCAGGAAGTACCATTTTTTTTTACATGGTCTACATGGTATGACCTGGCTGGGACTTGAACCCACAACCTCCTAGTTTTGGGGCAGATGCTCTACTTCTAGGCCACCACTCCGGTGCCCAAGCTAGGCATCTACAGGCAGCTTATGTTAGTAACAGTTTTGATGTCAGAGGGAGGGCAGGGTTAAATGTGGTCTGAGAGATTTTAAAGAGACATGTACTGAAACCAGCCATTCTTGGGAAAAATAAAAAACAATATTGTTGCAATGACTGAATAATTAAAGAAAATTTTAAAAAAAATGTCACAAACATTTCATTATGTGAGCTGTTAAAATGTGGGGAAAAAAGAGCAATCAAAAAGTGACTCCTTTAAATGTTCTTAAGCCCTAATTCACCTAACCTCCTTCTTTAGTCAGCACCAGAAGTTTGGTTGAGGTTTGGCAACCCAATTTTTAGGTTAATGTTAACTGTTTGCTCCAGCTGGCAAACACAAACTGAACTATTAGTTGAATGTGGTTATGTAAAAACCCAAACAAAGCATTTTCGGGTACGGCAGTGCATAGTGTGCATGGTCAAAAGGATTTGACAGGTCCCTGGTGTACAACAGTGATGTGCGGGGAGGTTTGTGTGGTGAGGCACCCACAAACAAAAAAATCAGATTTCCAAATACATATTTCTGATGGAGCCATTGACCTGACATTTTCACCAGATATCAGTAACAACCCAAGTAATCCATACATACAAAGAAATCAAGGCAACTGAATTCACAAAACAAGTTATATTTAATAGAGTGGAATGACACGGGGAATAAGTCTTGAACATGCTTGGTGAAATTCATTTAAGATTTAGCAGAAAAGCCTTTGTTGGTAATAACAGCTTCCAGACGATTCCTGTATGGAGAAACTAGGTGCAGGCATTGCTCAGGAGTGACTTTAGTCCATTCTTACATGCAAACTGTCTTCAAATCTTGAATGTTCTGTGGGTCTTCTATGAACTCTGAAAGTTTGTGCTGCGCTGTGTGCTGCAGGTTTCCTCCGGACGACGGACACGAAGGAGCCGCTCCTCTTCTCTCCGCCTGTTCGTCATCTTTCCTTGGGCACGGAACACTCCCTCTTCGAGGCGTACAGGAGGGTCTCGGACGAGCCCGGACAGACGTCAAATCTTGTGTGACTCCGTGTCCAAGAAGGTTGGGCCCAGTCTGTCGTGAGTGAAATCGGCATCTGTTCGGCCGGTGAGAACCGTGGAGGCGGCAGGATGACGCAGCCAGTTAACGGCTTCTGCTCATCTGTGCGGGGTGCCGGAGAGGAGTAGCATGGAGGTGTCCCGGGCAGCGAGACGAGCACCGCGGGAGCCAAGGACGCCGGAGGGCCAGCGGCGCTTCGGTAGCTGGAGAGGGACGTGGCTGCGGCATCTGTTCACCTGGACGAGCTCGGAGCTCAACTACAGCGGCGGTGGGCGGCAAGGCTCGGTGGAGGAGCTGCTGGCACCCCGACTGGACAGGAGCTCAATTGCAGCGGCAGTAAGCAGCAGGACTAGCAGCGGAGGAGGCTAGTTGAGGCCCCAGCTGGATTCGAGGTCGGTCGGTCAGTCAGATCGGATACCGGCGACATCAGCAGAGATTGTTTTACTACCAACATTTCAGTAAAAATGCCACCAAAGAAGGAGGAAATGGAAGAGATATAAAAATCTCTGAACTTCTTGTCAGAAGAACTGACCAAAGTGGCTAGTCAACAGCTTAAACTATTAGGGCTAATGGAAGAAGTCTGAGAATTAAAATTAACAATTAAGGAAAAAGACAGAAAAATTGCAGACTTGGAGTGACGCATCGAGGATCTTGAACAATATTCTCGTATGGATGATCTAATTATAAGTGGACTAGACATTAAATATCAATCATATGCCAATGTTACAGCAGGAATGAGAGGTGAGGAGGCTCCCCTGAGTGAATCAGTCTCCCTGGAAAACCAGGTGCTTCAGTTCCTTGAAAGCAGAAACATAAAGGTTGAAGTAAATGCAATTTCAGCCTGTCATACTCTACCCAGAAAAGATAATAAAACTAAGAAATCAATTGTGATGTGCTTTGTGAACAGAAGGGTAAAGAATGACATACTGAGGCAGGCCAGAAAGCTACGGGGAACAGAAGTCTACCTAAATGAACATTTAACAAAGACTAATGCTGAAATGGCACGGCAAGCACGGATGCTGAAAAGACAAAATAAGATACAGGCAACATGGACAAGAAATTGTAGAGTTTGGATCAAACAATGGAACACCTGAGGAAGCAAAGACCATAATAATCAGAGATCTTACTGACTTAAATAAATATAGATGAACACTGATTAAGAAAATTAAGAGACTATGATAATCCATATCCGCACACACGGTAAGAACAGTTCTTTTGTGACATACCATGTCAATATACTTTAAAAAAAAAAACAAAAAAACTTATGACTGACTTGAGTAGACATCAATTATCCCCATTTGGAGGAAGTCATTAGACAGAGAGCGAGGAAATTCAAACTCTGAAAATATGCCATTATGCTGAACATAAACTACAAGAGATGGAGAATGATATTGATCCTGATAACCACTTTTTCAATAACATTCATAATCATTGTGAATATTACACTGAAAAGCAATCAAAAGTCAAGTGCAACTAGATGGTAAACTATCAATAATACACTTCAACAGCAGAAGTCTTAACAAAAACTTTCCACAGATTCAGGACTATTTAAAACAGGTAGACAGAAAATTTATAGCTATCGCAGTCTCTGAAACTTGGCTTAATGAAGAGCAGGCTCCTCCGATGGCAATAGAGGGATGTCAACTGTTTCATATTAACAGATCTCAAAAAAAGGGTGGTGGTGTTGCTCTGTATATTGATGACCTGTATAGGTGTAAGCTTGTAAATGGAATGTCGTTTGCACTACCAGGGATTCTGGAGTGTGTTACTGTTGAGATTGACCAAGATAAAACAAAAAATCTAATTATAAGTTGTATATATAGAATGCCGGGAACTTGCATTGAGATATTTAGAGATAAATTAGTTCAGCTGTACAATAATATTACTAGTAAGAAAATGGTTGTAATTTGTGGAGATTTCAATATTGATTTACTAAATCCATTTCAACAAAATGTAATTACAGAGTTCATGAATTCTATGTACAGTATGAGTCTATATCCCACAATAACACATCCCAGTAGAATCACAGTTTACACTGCTACACTTATTGATAACCTGTTTGTTAATATTATTGATAAGAAAATCGTCGTCGGCCTCCGTCGGTCTATGATGACCATGGAAGAGAATCCTAAACGTCTACTCTGCTGGAACAGCACCGCCTGTGGCTGAACAGGCCGATGCGCGAATGACAGTCCCTGTCACACAGGTCACACTTGTGGGTGGTCTCCGTGCTGCTGGGTCTGTGGCGGTTCTTCCTGCGGGTCCTTTTTTCATCTGCTGCAGCAGTCAGTCTCTCTTCACCCGCCTTGAGCTGTCTGGTCAGGGTGCCTCTCCATTTGCAGCGGTCCGTTGCAAGGTCCTCCCAGCGCTCTGTGTTGATATCCAGGGCCTTCATGTCTCTCTTGCAGACGTCTCTAAAGCGCAGCTGTGGGCGGCCAACGTCTCTCCTGCCAGTTGCCAGTTCTCCATAGAGGACGTCTTCGGGGATTCTGCCATCCTCCATACGGTGAACGTGGCCTAGCCAGCGGAGCCTGCGTTGCCTGAGTAGAGTGAACATGGAGGGAAGGCCGGCGCGGGACAGGACTTCTGTGTTGGGCACTTTGTCCTGCCAGGATATGTCCAGGATGTGGCGAATGCAGCGCAAGTGGAAGGAGTTCAGTCTCTTTTCCTGCCGGGCGTATGTTGTCCACGTCTCACTCCCATAGAGCAGTGTGCTGATGACGCAGGCGTTGTACACTGCCATCTTCGTCTTGACAGAGAGTTTGGGATTCTCCCACACTCGTGTGGTGAGGCGAGCGAGTGTGAAGGCTGATTTTCCAATCCTCTTGTTGATCTCTGTATCAAGGGAGAGGTTGTTGCTGATCGTGGACCCCAGGTACGTGAACTGATTCACGACCTCCAGCTCGTAGTCATCCATGGTGATGGTTGGTGGTGCTTCCGTGCCTTGCGCCAAGACGTTAGTCTTCTTCAGGCTGATGGTAAGCCCGAAGTCCTTGCATGCCTGGGAGAAGCAGTCCATCAGGGTCTGAAGCTCCTGCTGTGTGTGGGTTACGACTGCAGCGTCGTCTGCGAACAGCATGTCTCTGATTAGAGCCTCGCGTACTTTGGTTCTGGCTTTCAGGCGGGCGAGGTTGAAAAGCCTGCCGTCAGATCTTGTGTGCAGGTAGATTCCCTCTGTTGCTGTGCTGAAGGCATGCTTCAGGAGCATAGCAAAGAAAATCCCAAAGAGGGTTGGCGCAAGTACACAGCCCTGTTTCACTCCGCTGCGTATGTTGAAAGGCTCTGAGACGTTGCCATCGTGCTGCACTATCCCCTGCATGTTGGTGTGAAACGATTCGATGAGGCTTTGCAACTTTGGTGGGCATCCTATCTTTGGCAGGATCTTGAAAAGGCCCCCTCTGCTGACCAGATCGAACGCTTTGGTGAGGTCGATGAAGGCGACGTACAGAGGCATGTTCTGTTCTCTGCATTTCTCCTGGAGTTGGCGGATGGAGAATATCATGTCTACCGTCGATCGCTCAGCGCGGAAGCCACACTGAGACTCGGGGTAGACACGTTCGGCAAGCTTCTGTAGACGAACGAGAACAACTCGTGCTTAGACTTTGCCAACAACCCTGAGGAGGGAAATGCCCCTGTAGTTGTTGCAGTCGCTTCTCTCCCCTTTGTTTTTGTAGAGGGTGATGATCTTGGCGTCCCTCATGTCCTGTGGTACGGCACCTTCCTTCCAGCACTGGCAGAGGACGTCATGCAATGGCAGCAGTAGGGTGGTCTTGCAGTGCTTGATCAGGTCAGGGGGTATGCCGTCGTTGCCGGGTGCCTTGCCAGCGGCCAAGCTATCAATGGCCTTACTGAGTTCGTCGATGGTTGGCTCGGCGTCAAGTTCGTCCATGGATGGCAGGCAGTCGATGGCATCAAGGGCCGACGGTGTCACGGTGTTCTGTCTAGAGTAGAGGTCGGAGTAGTGTTCCACCCATCTCTCCATCTGCTTGTTCTTCTCTGTGATCATCTCCCCAGTGGAAGATTTGAGGGGGGCCGTCTTGCTCTGAGCCGGACCAAGTGCTTTCTTGATGCCATCGTACATACCACGGATGTTCCCTGTTATGGCAGCGGTTTGAATGTCTTGGCTGAGCTGAGTCCAGTACTCGTTGGCACAGCGCCGAGCAGTCTGCTGAACTTTGCTTCTCACAGCCCTGAGAATCTGGAGATTCTTCTCGTTTGGGTACTTCTTGTACTCAGCAAGTGCTGAGCGCTTGGCTTCAATGACGGGGGTCATCTCGGTCAACTTGGCATCAAACCAGTCCCGTGACTTCGAGGTCTTCCTCCCAAAGGTAGCCAAGGCTGTGCGGTAGATGGTGTTTCGCAGCTCTTCCCACTTCTGCTTTGCAGATTCTCCTCCTTGTGGTACACCAAGTTCCTTCTCAAAGGTGGAGGCAAACTGCTCAACAAGTTCTGGTTGGGCCATCTTGCTGATGTCAATCCGTGCCTTTCCAGGTTGTCTAGCACGATGGAATTTCTTCAGCTGCAGCTTGACCTTGCAACACACCAATGAATGGTCTGTGTCGCAATCTGCACTCTGGAACGAACGGGTGATTAGCACATTCTTCAGTGAGGTGCGCCTGGTCAGGATCAAGTCTAGCTGGTGCCAGTGCTTTGAGCGCGGATGTTGCCAGGAAACCTTGTGTTGGGGCTTGGTCTTGAAGAACGAGTTTGTGATGCACAGATCGTGATATGTGCAGAACTCGAGCAGCCGCTGTCCGTTGTCGTTCATTCTGCCCACGCCAAAAGGTCCAAGACAGGAGGGCCAGGAGTCGTGGTCAGCACCCACTCTGGCATTGAAGTCTCCAAGGAGAATGAGTTGTTCAGAGTTGGGGATGATCCTGACAGTTGTTACGAGATTCTCGTAGAACTCGTCTTTTGCCTCTGGTGTGGCTGTCTGTGTTGGGGCATACACACTGACGAGGGTGACTGGGCCTTGAGTGGTGTTCAGGCGGAGGGTGAGGAGTCGTGCAGAGCCAGTGCTGCCCGGTTCCACCATCTTCAGCAAAGTGTTCTTCACTGCGAAGCCCACTCCGTGTTCCCTGTGTTCGTCACTGCCCTTTCCCTGCCAGTAGAACGTGTAGTCCTTCTCTCTCAGTGTGCCTGCATCAGCTAACCGTGTTTCCTGGAGAGTGGCGATATCCACTCCCAGTCTCTTCAGCTCATTATTGATGATGGCAGTCTTCCTGGTGTCGTTGATGTCCTTGAGGTTAGCAGCGAGTCCTGTCATCATAGTGCGGACGTTCCAAGTTCCCAGTTTTAGAGTTGGTCTCTTTTGTTTTATTGTCTTGCCTGGTGCGAAGGTTCTCAGCCTGCTGTTTGGATGTCTCCTTATCCCCATGCACCCAATGAGGAAAGCAAGCTGTGGCGGGACAACACCTTATTGGCTGGGGGCTGCCCAGCTTGAGGCGGACGGTAGCTGTCCAGTGAGATCTGATGATCCCTCCCACCGTCGGGAACAACCCCTGGCGCCACGCTCTATGCCAATTGAGCAGTGGCTCATAACCGGTAACTGTCATTCCCCGTGTTTTGTCTACGCCAAAGGCGAAGCTGGAGTGTCCTCTCCAGTGATCTGGTGTTCTACCTTCCAGCGTTGGGCGTTGGCAGGATTCATGCCTGGGCAGGAAGATATGGAGGACAAGATGTTGCCCATGCAGCATGTCCCCCCTCTCCACGTCACTGATGAATCCAAAGGAACAGCAGGGCTGCTACAGTTTGGCACCAGCGCCGTTGCAGGAGCTGCCAGAACGATGTTGAGCACAACATAGAACTGCCTTAGGGGCTCCGACTCTGGATTTTTCCTCAGGGTTGACTCCCGAAGCCTTTCCCGTGACTGGGTATGCCGCAAGGCAGCAGAGGTTTGAAATCAGGGTTTACCTTCCCCTAGATGGGCTACCTTCCCAGGTTGACGAGCCACCATCTACCCGAAGCATCTGGTTTTAAGGCGCCAGAGATCCGCCCTCGCCCCTTCTCCTATTAGTAAAAGCAGTTCCGCCGGGCTTAGAGACTAAACCACACGGGCAGGCTAGGAGTTGGACTTAGTTGTCAGAGGCTTTTCGAGACGCACGCCATAAGGAGCATTTTATGAGCACTGGGAGCTTAACCCCAGTGCCGCTCCTGGCTATGACAACCTTGGAACCTGATAAGAAAATAGAAAGTGGATTATTGATAAATGATATAAGTGACCATTTGCCAGTCTTTGCACTTATCCATGGCCACACAGGGGCCAATACAGAAAAAACTTTAAAATCTTTCAGATACAAATCACAAAATGCAATCAGTTCTTTTAAAGAAGACTTGCTGAAGCAAGACTGAACAAAAGTCTATGTATCAGATGCAAATGAAGCCTATGACACATTTATGAACATTGTAACCACTCTACATGAAAAAAATTGTCCATTAGTCAAGAAGAAGCTAAAACATAAATTTGTCAACAAGCTGTGGTTAACCAAAGGATTACAAAAGGCATGTAAAAAGAAAAATTTATTACATAAAGCTTTTCTAAAGAAAAGGACAAAAGAAGCAGAGCAGCGGTATAAAACATACAAAAATAAGTTAACATAATGAGTTGGGGTTTTTTTGGTTTTTGGTTTTTTTTTTGTTACTTATTTGTACCCGTAGGTAGACTTGGTTTGCAGTCTGGTGACAAGCCACCGGCTGCTGGTCGCTGCGTGCGTGAGCGCCCTAAACCTATATGTTTTTGGTGTGCGGGAGGAAACCGGAGAAATCCCGGAGTAAACCCACGCAACACGGGGAGAACATGCAAACTCCACACAGCTCACTGTTGGTCGGGGGCTGGGATCGAACCCACGATCTCATGATCCCCGCGATCCCCCGGCCGAGGGTAAAACTGTGCTGCCACAGTGCTAAACCACTGCGCCACCGTGCAGCCATGATGTAGTAAAAGAGATAAGATAAGATAAGATAAGATAAGCCTTTATTAGTCCCACAACGGGGAAATTCCAGGATTGCAACAGCACAGGGATAGCAACACTCAGAGCAACAATCAGAAGGCAAGAAAAAAAACAAGCAAGCAAGAGCAGCTAATAAACATATGTACGTATTACTATAAAATATATATATATACACACACACACAGACACACAGTGCAGAGCATTGTAGCTGGATGGAATAAATATATGAATATATGAACACACAGTGCAGAGCATTGTAGCTAGATGGAATAAATATGTAAATATATAAACACCCACAGTACGGAGCATTGCAGCTAGGTGGAATAAATATGCAAGTATATAAACACACACAGTGCGGAGCAATGTAGCTAGATGGAATAATATGTAGATATATAAATATATAAACACCCACAGTACGGAGCATTGTAGCTAGATGGAATAAATATGCAAATATATAAACACACACAGTGCAGAGCATTGTTGCTAGATGGAATGAAACAGCATAACCGTCTACTTAGTTATCCTACATGGTATGATTATGTGCCCATACATATTCTCACCCTCCATAGCGACCGGTATGTTCCTAGTTGTATGCCGGAGAGGACCATTGTGTAAGTCTATTGCATCTTTTGCATTCAAAAAACTATTAGTTTGTTACGTCTTTTTGCTATCTCTGCGAGCAGCCCTGCTTAGGTTGTACAGTCTGACAGCCGTTGGTAGGAAGGACCTACGAAACCTCTCGGTTGTGCACCTGGGATGATGTAGTCTGCTGCTAAATGAGCTCCTCAGTGCATTCAGTATGTCCTGCATAGGGTGGAACTCGGACTCCAGCAGAGATGACAGTTTAGCCACCGTCCTTCTCTCTCCTATCTCCTCCATCGGATCAAGGCGCTGCCCCAGGACAGAGCTAGCTTTCTTAATCAGTTTGTTCAGTCTCTTCCTATCGGCTGCAGTAATGCCACTGCCCCAGCAGACCACTCCAAAAGTGATGGCTGATGCCACCACCGTGTCATAGAATGACTTCAGCAGCGCCCCTTGTACACCAAAAGACCTGAGATGAGATGTAGTAAAAGAGACTATTACAGTAAATAACTGGAGAAAAACAGAGACAACATTAAAAGTACATGGACAATACTTAGCAATATTCTTGGAAATAAAAATAGAAATATAAGCTACCCAAACAATTTTTCAAAAAAAAAAAAAAAATAAAATAAAATAAAACAACTCAGAGTGTGAATGCAGTCTTACCTGCAGATGAATTTAATAAGTTTTTTGTTAACATTGGTCCTAATTTCGCTCAAGAAATACCCATTACGGCACCTACGGATGATACAGTAAGCAAAAACACTGCTATAAAAGACTCCATTTTCATAAAGAACACAGACGAGAGAGAGGTCATTGAAATTGTTAAATCGTTTAAAAGTAAAACATCTACGAACTGTGATGGTATTGACATGCTCTTAGTCAAAACTATTATTGAATGTTTAGTGAAACCACTGACGTATATTTGTAACCTGTCTCTCCAAACAGATATATTTCCCAATGCAATGAAAATAGCTAAAGTAATTCCGATATACAAGACGGGTGACAGAAGGGAATTTTCAAACTATAGACCAATTTCACTATTGCCGCAATTTTCCAAGATACTTGAAAAAATATTCTGTGAGAGAATCGACAACTTCATAATGAAGAATAATTTATTGTGTGAGCAGCAATATGGATTCAGACACAAGAGGACAACTGCATTTGCTCTAATGGAATTTATAGAAAAAATATCAGCTGCCACTGAAAATAAAGAGTATTCAGTTGGGGTATTCCTGGATCTTAAAAAAAGCATTTGATATAGTGGATCATAATTTATTATTAAAGAAACTACAAAATTGTGGTATTAGGGGGGTAGCACTGCCCTGGTTATGTAGTTACTTAAAGAATAGATATCAGTATGTATGTGTTGGTAACAAAAACTCACAGTTACTGAAGGTTACTTGTGGAGTCCCACAGGGTTCAGTTTTGGGGCCACTGTTATTCAATATGTATATAAATGATATATGTAAAGTCTCGGAAAAAATGGATTTAATATTGTTTGCCGATGACACTAATTTTTTATGCAGTGGAAGCAATTTGGAACAGCTTTGGGATACACTCGGAAAGGAATTAGGAAAGCTTAAACTGTGGTTTGATTCAAACAAATTAACGCTCAATTTAAGTAAGACAAAATTTATAGTTTTTAACAACCATCACAACAACTTAGTATCTAAACTCAGTGTAAATGGTGTAGAGATTGAAAGGGTATTTGAAACTAAATTTCTTGGACTAATAATTGATAATAAACTGTGTTGGAAGTCACATATTAATTATATTAAAGATAAAATATCTAAATCAAATCAATTGCAATACTACACAGAGTGAAATATTTGCTGAATCAACCCACATTATATACTTTGTATCATTCATTAATACTCCCATATATGACATATTGTACTGAAGTATGGGGAAATACATATAAAATAAACATATATCCAGTCTTTTTACTTCAGAAGAGAGCTATTAGAATAATAAACAAAGCTGCTTACAGGGAACCAACAAACCCACTTTTTCTTAAATTAAAAGCTCTCAAGCTGAAAGATCTGGTTGACTTTAAAACTGCAGTAATTATGTTTAAAGTAAAGAATCTATCACTGCCCGCAAATATCCAAAAGTTGTTCCAAATAAGGGAGAGACATTATATCATTTCAGAGGAACATGTATATTTCAAAAACCCTCAGTGAGAACTACCACCAAGCAACACTGTATTTCAGTGCAAGGAGTCAGATTGTGGAACACTTTTGGACCTGAATTAAAATCATGTACAACGCTTGGACAATTTCAACAAAAACTAAAGGAAGAAATACTCCAAACATATATTCAAGATGACATGTAAAATCACATAAGGATTGTCATATCCAGTCTGTGTTGTGTTGTTGCTTAGTTTTTTGTTTTTTTTTTGTCACGTTTTGTCTTAGCTTTGTTCTGAATTGTAATCGCTCTTGTTTTGTTTTTCTTTTGGATTCTTGGATGGAATATGGGTGGGCAATATAAGCTGCGGCTTCAGCCATCACCCATTTCGGATAACTTATGTTGAACTTATGTTGTTTTGTTTTTTTTTCGCGCAAGATGGCGCCCACAGTGGTCGCCATGGTGCTTCGTTGCGCCCTTTGTTTGTTTTTGTTTGTCAATTGTGTGTCTGCCTGCTCTTATACCCGTGAAGAGCTTCTAAATATCAGGACTTTCACTCCCACGGACCTACTCCCAGTTTTTTTAGCTCCTGACGCCGATCTGGTTCATTGCTTGGCTCGAAAAGTGAGACGGCGAAAGAGAGGAAGGCGAGCGGGCGCTCTCGTTCGGCTTCGCAGGAGAGGCACGCGCACGGCTTTGCCTGGCCTATTTCTGTCCAATGCCAACTCTCTCTCTAACAAGGTAGATGAACTAAGACTGCTGATGCGTTTTAAGGACCTCTCTTCCTCGGCTGCCCTCTGTTTTACTGAGACCTGGCTCAGGGAAAATACACCAGACAGCGCGCTGCGCCTCGAGGGATTTCAGCTGTTTCGTGCTGATCGTGACACAGAGCTCTCCGGTAAATCCTCAGGAGGTGGAGTCTGCTTTTACATCAACAGCAGCTGGTGCTCTGATGTAACGGTAATTTCCAAACACTGTTCTCCTGCCCTGGAATTTCTTTTTATTAACTGCAAGCCATTTTATTCCCCGCGGGAGTTCGCTTCATTCATCCTCGCCGCTGTGTACGTCCCTTCCGACGCGGACGCGCGCGTAGCTCAGCACATGCTCGTGGATCACATCCAACATACGGAGCGCACTTTTCCGGACTCTCTGGTTACTGTGGTTGGCGACTTTAACCAGAGCAATCTGAGCCACGATCTCCCCTGCTACAAACAGTTTATTAAATGCCCCACCAGAGGAAAAAACACGCTGGATCACTGTTACACCACAGTTAAGGACGCGTATCGCGCTGTTCCCCGCGCTGCGCTTGGACTATCTGATCACGTGATGGTCCACCTCATTCCCACTTACAGACAGAGACTGAAGCTCACTAAACCTGTTGTGAGCACTACGAAGAAATGGACCAGTGAAGCTGAGGAGAAGCTGGAAACATGCATGGAAATAACTGACTGGGGCATGTTTAAAGGAGCCACCCATGATTTGGATGAGTACACGGACACTGTGAACTCATATATCCACTTTTGTGAGGACAGCATTCTTCCATCGCGCACCAGGGTGAGGTACTCCAATGACAAACCCTGGTTCACTGCTAAGCTCAGACAGATCAGGAAGGAGAAGGAAGCAGCTCTGAAAAGTGGAGACAGGGACTGCTACAGAGAGGTTAAATATCGGTTTAACAGAGAGCTGAGGAGAGCTAAATCTGTGTATTCTGAGAGACTCCAGCAGCAGTTCACTGCTAATGACTCGGCTTCTGTGTGGAGAGGACTGAGGCAAATCACCAACTATCGGCCTCAGGCTCCTAAAGGTCAGGATGACAAAGCCCTTTGTCAAAGACTGTCCCAACACTATGCCCGTTTTGACACCTCGTCAGCTGTGTCCAACTCCCCCCCTCCCTCCAGCTCCACAGCCTCCACGGTCCCTACTTCATCAAAGGCGCCCCCCCCTCCTCCCCCCCTGCCCTTGTCTTCAGTGAGCAAGACGTGCTCAAACAGTTCTCCAGACTGAACCCGCGCAAGGCCCCCGGTCCAGACGGCGTGTCTCCCTCCACCCTGAGACACTGTGCGAAAGAGCTGGCTCCTGTCTTCACAGACATTTTTAACACCTCCCTTAAGCTATGCCACGTGCCGACCTGCCTCAAATCCTCCACCATCATCCCTGTCCCCAAGAAGCCACGGATCACTAGACTTAACGACTACAGACCTGTAGCGCTCACCTCTGTAGTCATGAAGTCCTTTGAGCGCCTGGTCCTGCCCCACCTCAAGTCCATCACCACTCCCCTCCTGGACCCGCTGCAGTTTGCCTACAGAGCCAACAGGTGTGTAGACGACGCAGTCAACCTGGCCCTCCACTCCATCCTGCAGCACCTGGACTCCCCGGGAACCTATGCCAGGATCCTGTTTGTGGACTTCAGCTCCACATTCAACACCATCCGCCCCGCTCTGCTCCGGGACAAGCTGTCCCTGCTCAACGTGCCTGACTGCCTCTGCAGGTGGATCACTGACTTCCTGACGGACCGGAGGCAGCATGTGCGGCTGGGAAAGACTGTCTCAGACTCTGTTAGCATCAGCACCGGATCACCCCAGGGCTGTGTACTTTCCCCCCTACTCTTCTCCCTTTATACCAACTCCTGCGCCTCCAGCCACCAGTCTGTCAAGCTGATCAAGTTTGCGGATGACACCACCCTCATCGGGCTCATCTCCAACGGTGACGAGTCCGCCTACAGGAGAGAGGTGGCCCAGCTGGCGTCCTGGTGCAACAACAACAACCTGCAGCTGAACGCTCTGAAGACAGTGGAGATGATTGTGGACTTCAGGAAAGTCACAACCCCTCTGCCCCCCCTCACCCTCACAGGGTCTCCCATCACCACTGCTGATTCCTTCCGCTTCCTAGGCACCACCATCACCAGGGACCTCAAGTGGGAGCCAACCATCAGCTCCCTCATCAAAAAGGCCCAGCAGAGGATGTTCTTCCTGCGGCAGCTGAGGAAGCTCAAGCTACTCACCAAGATGTTAGTGCAGTTCTACACAGCCATCATCGAGTCCATCCTCACCACCTCCATAACCGTGTGGTACGCAGGAGCCACTGCCCGGGACAGACTAAGGCTGCAGCGCGTCATGCGCACTGCTGAGAAGGTGATCGGCTGCAAGCTCCCATCTCTCCAGGATCTGTACATCTCCAGGACCCGGAGGCGTGCTGGCCGGATCATAGCCGATCCTTCACACCCTGGTCACGTACTGTTTGCCCCTCTCCCCTCAGGTAGAAGACTTTGGTCCATTCAGACTAAAACTTCTCGTCACATGAACAGCTTCTTCCCCTCTGCCATCAGACTGCTGAACACTAAGTGACTTATTGACTCTCGTGCACTATGTACAGCAGCTCAACCAGACTCATGTCAATCATCACTGTTTTCTTCTTGCATTACCGACTGCACTATATGGTGCTCCACATTATCTGCTGCTCGCTAATATATTTAAACTGCTGACTAGTATTACTCATTCTTATTCTACACTTTATTGCATGTATAGTTTATTTCTTTTATTTTATCATGTTTAATGTTGCAGCATTGCACCCAGACAAATTCCTAGTTTGTGTACTACATGAATAATGGCAATAAATCTGATTCTGATTCTGATTCTGATTCTGAACTGTATAATCAGAGGAGTTATTGTTTGATTTGACCTTGTTGGATTTTTTTCCCCCTTTGTTATATTGTTCTGTTTCCTTTTTTAATCTTTACTTTTAATCTATCCAAAATAAAGGTTCATTCATTCATTCATTCATCTTCAGTTTGTTCCATAGATTTTCAGTTATAAAGATTAGATTTTCAATTGGATTCAGGTCAGGTTACTGACTGGGCCATTCTGGCAGCTTTATTTTCCTTCTCTGGAGTGAGGTGAGAGTTTCTTTGGCTGTGTATTTGGGATCATTGTCTTGCTGAAATGTCCACCCTTGTTTCATCTTCAGCATCTTGGCAGATGGCAACGGGTTCTTATCAAGGATGTCTCTGTACATTTGTCATTCATCTTTCCTTCAATTATATGAGGTCTGCCTGTACCATGTGCTGAAAAACACCCCCACACCATGATGCTCCCAACTTCACTGTTGGTATGGTGTTTTTACTGATATGCAGTGCCATTTCTCCTCCAAATATGCTGTGTGTTGTGGCATCCAAAAAGTTCAATTTTGGTCTCATCTGACAAGACTATATTTGCCCAGTATTTTACTGGTTTGCCCAAATGTTGTACAGCAAACTTTGAACAAGCTTCAACATGCTTTTTCTTCAGCAGTGGAGTCTTGTGAGGTGAGTCGGTTGAATGCATTACTTATCGTTTTCTTTGAGACAGCAGTACTTGCTAACTCCAGGTCTTTCAGTAGCTCTCCACAAGTGGTCTTTAACTCTTCTGATAATTCTTTTGACTCCTCTGTCGGAAATCTTGCAAAGAGATCCTGGTCATGGCCGTTTTATGGTAAAATGATGTTCTTTCTGTCATGATGCTGAGCACAGTGGGGAGCCCATGCTCATGGTCCCTGTTTATTTAGCATTATCTTCTGTATGTCATGCACCTCTGTATTTTGGTCTCTGGGTTATTATTTGTCTGTCTATGAGTGGTCTTGTATTCCTAGTTTTGTCCTTATTAGTCTTATGCCTTTGGTTTGTGTACTTATGATTATCTGGTGTTGTATTTTATATATATTTTTTTTTTTGGTTCCAAGGTTGTCATAGCCAGGAGCGGCACTGGAGTTAAGCTCCCAGTGCTCATAAAATGCTCCTTATGGCGTGTGTCTCGAAAAGCCTCTGACAACTAAGTCCAACTCCTAGCCTGCCCGTGTGGTTTAGTCTCTAAGCCCGGCGGAACTGCTTTTACTAATAGGAGAAGGGGCGAGGGCGGATCTCTGGCGCCTTAAAACCAGATGCTTCGGGTAGATGGTGGTTCGTCAACCTGGGAAGGTAGCCCATCTAGGGGAAGGTAAACCCTGATTTCAAACCTCTGCTGCCTTGCGGCACACCTGGTCACGGGAAAGGCTTTGGGAGTCAACCCTGAGGAAAAATCCAGAGTCGGAGCCCCTAAGGCAGATCTCTGTTGTGCTCAACATCATTCTGGCAGCTCCTGCGACGGCGCTGGTGCCAAACTGTAGCAGCCCTGCTGTTCCTTTGGATTCATCAGTGACGTGGAGAGGGGGGACATGCTGCATGGGCAACATCTTGTCCTCCATATCTTCCTGCCCAGGCTTGAATCCTACCAACACCCAACGCTGGAAGGTAGAACACCGGATCACTGGAGAGGACACTCCAGCTTCGCCTTTGGCGTAGACAAAACACGGGGAATGACAGTTACCGGTTATAAGCCACCGCTCAATTGGCGTAGAGCGCGGCGCCAGGGGTTGTTCCCGATGGTGGGAGGGATCATCGGATCTCACTGGACAGCTACCGCCCGCTTCAAGCTGGGCAGCCCCCAGCCAATAAGGTGTTGTCCCGCCACAGCTTGCTTTCCTCATTGGGTGCATGGGGATGAGGAGAAGTCCGAACAGCAGGCTGAGAACCTTCGCACCAGGCAAGACAAAAAAGCAAAAGAGACCAACTCTAAAACTGGGAACTTGGAACGTCCGCACTATGATGACAGGACTCGCTGCTAACCTCAAGGACATCAGCGACACCAGGAAGACTGCCATCATCAATAATGAGCTGAAGAGACTGGGAGTGGATATTGCCACTCTCCAGGAAACACAATTGGCTGATGCAGGCACACTGAGAGAGAAGGACTACACGTTCTACTGGCAGGGAAAGGACAGTGACGAACACAGGGAACACGGAGTGGGCTTCGCAGTGAAGAACACCTTGCTGAAGATGGTGGAACAGGGCAGCAATGGCTCTGCGCGACTCCTCACCCTCTGCCTCAACACCACTCAAGGCCCAGTCACCCTCATCAGTGTGTATGCCCCAACACTGACAGCCACACCAGAGGCAAAAGACGAGTTCTACGAGAATCTCGCAACAACTGTCAGGATCATCCCCAACTCTGAACAACTCATTCTCCTTGGAGACTTCAATGCCAGAGTGGGTGCTGACCACGACTCCTGGCCCTCCTGTCTTGGACCATTTGGCGTGGGCAGAATGAACGAGAACGGACAGCAGCTGCTCGAGTTCTGCACATATCACGATCTGTGCATCACAAACTCGTTCTTCAAGACCAAGCCCCAACACAAGGTTTCCTGGCGACATCCGCGCTCAAAGCACTGGCACCAGCTGGACTTGATCCTGACCAGGCGCACCTCACTGAAGAACGTGCTAATCACCCGTTCATTCCAGAGTGCAGATTGCAACACAGACCATTCATTGGTGTGTTGCAAGGTCAAGCTGCAGCTGAAGAAATTCCATCGTGCTAGACAGCCTGGAAAGGCACGGAATGACACCAGCAAGATGGCCCAACCAGAACTTGTTGAGCAGTTTGCCTCCACCTTTGAGAAGGAACTTGGTGTACCACAAGAAGGAGAATCTGCAAAGCAGAAATGGGAAGAGCTACGAAACACCATCCACCGCACAGCCTTGGCTACCTTTGGGAGGAAGACCTCAAAGTCACAGGACTGGTTTGATGCCAAGTTGACCGAGATGACCCCTGTCATTGAAGCCAAGCGCTCAGCACTTGCTGAGTACAAGAAGTACCCAAACGAGAAGAATCTCCAGATTCTCAGGGCTGCGAGAAGCAAAGTTCAGCAGACTGCTCGGCGCTGTGCCAACGAGTACTGGACTCAGCTCAGCCAAGACATTCAAACCGCTGCCATAACAGGGAACATCCGTGGTATGTACGATGGCATCAAGAAAGCACTTGGTCCGGCTCAGAGCAAGACGGCCCCCCTCAAATCCTCCACTGGGGAGATGATCACAGAAAAGAACAAGCAGATGGAGAGATGGGTGGAACACTACTCCGACCTCTACTCCAGACAGAACACCGTGACACCGTCAGCCCTTGATGCCATCGACTGCCTGCCATCCATGGACGAACTTGACGGCGAACCAACCATCGACGAACTCAGCAAGGCCATTGATAGCTTGGCCGCTGGCAAGGCACCCGGCAATGACGGCATACCCCCCGACCTGATCAAGCACTGCAAGACTGCCCTACTGCTGCCATTGCATGACGTGCAATGGCAGCACGTCATGCAATGGCAGTGTACAAGGCCGTGTACAACGCATCAGTGTACAACGCCTGCGTCATCAGCACACTGCTCTCTGGGAGTGAGACGTGGACAACATACGCCCGGCAGGAAAAGAGACTGAACTCCTTCCACTTGCGCTGCATTCGCCACATCCTGGACATATCCTGGCAGGACAAAGTGCCCAACACAGAAGTTCTGTCCCGCGCCGGCCTTCCCTCCATGTTCACTCTACTCAGGCAGCGCAGGCTCCGCTGGCTAGGCCACGTTCACCGTATGGAGGATGGCAGAATCCCCAAAGACGTCCTCTACGGAGAACTGGCGACTGGCAGGAGAGACGTTGGCCGCCCACAGCTGCGCTTTAGAGACGTCTGCAAGAGAGACATGAAGGCCCTGGAGATCAACACAGAGCACTGGGAGGACCTTGCAACGGACCGCTCCAAATGGAGAGGCACCCTGACCAGACAGCTCAAGGCGGGTGAAGAGAGACTGACTGCTGCAGCAGATGAAAAAAGGACCCGCAGGAAGAACCACCACAGACCCAGCAGCACGGAGACCACCCACAAGTGCGACCTGTGTGACAGGGACTGCTATTCGCGCACCGGCCTGTTCAGCCACAGGCGGTGCTGTTCCAGCAGAGTAGACATTTAGGATTCTCTTCCATGGTCATCATAGACCGACGGAGGCCAACGATCGATTTTATATTTTTGCCTGCGTCTGTTTAAGAGTCTCCCGTATTCTCATCCCTCCTTTTATCTTTTGGGTTTCATGTATATTATCTGTATCTCTGGGTTGTCTTTATCTTGTCCTCACCTTAGTTTCCTTTTGCTGGACATTTAGTAGTCTTGTCATTTATAGTTTTTTGGGCTTTGTTTTGGGGTTCATTATTGGTTGTTGGTTGTCACTATTTCTCTCAGTGTGACAGCTGTGACAGTGTTCACTTCCGGTTGTCAATCCCGTTCATGGGCTATCACACCTGAGTCGGATTGTTCTCATTATTTCCTCCCTCATGTACCCACACTTGATCTCATTTGTGTCTGCCTATTTAAGAAGCTGTTTCGAGTTTACTCATCGAAGTGGTCTCTCTAACCAAACGTTATTTCTACGTTTCCCCTATCTCAGACGGTGTCCCCATCTCACTATTTCCCGGTTTGGCCTGTCTTTGTCCTGACGTGCATCCCACGTCTTCTGGTATTTCCATGTGCCTTAGCCTCCGCGCTATTCTGGGCTACACTTCTCCTCACCAAGTCCTCTCTGCATTTGTAAGTTTTTGTATTTTTGCATATTTTGTGTTCTTTAATAAATGTCAGCAACTCACAACTCCAGCGTTTGGTGTCTCCTGCCTGCCCTAAGGGGCAATTTATGACACTTTTCACTTCCAAATGATGGCTCCAGCAGTGCTCACTGGAACATTCAGCAGTTTAGAAATGCACCTGTAACCAATGCCATCATTATGTTTTGCAACAATAGGGTTGTGAAGGTCTAAAGAAAGCTCTTTGCTTCTACCCATCATGAGTTGTTTGTGGTGTGACAATCTGATATTCACAGACCTTTTTAAAGGCTATCAGTCAGGACTTAACCATGCTGAAATTAATTTGCACAGATGGGGAATGGGATGGCTTCCTAAATTCTGATACATTTAAGCTGGTTTCTTGGCTTTCTATGCCTTTTTGCACCTCTTTTTCTTCATGTGTTCAATACTTATGCCCTGTGTCATTTCATTTTATTAAATACAAGTTATTTTGTGAACACAATTGCCTTGATTTCTTTGTATGCATGGATTACTTGGGTTGTTATTGATATCTGGTGAAAATCTCAGGTCAATGACTATTTTTATATATATATACTGTATATATACAGTATATCACCATTTCACAACAACAGTCATCTCATAGCACTTTCAACTGTAGGGGAAACCCCCACAATTGCAGAAAGACCCCAGCAATCAGGTGATCCCCTGTAAGCAAGCACTTGGCGACAGTGGAGAGGAAAATCTACCTTATAGGAGGAAGAAACCTCGAGCAGATCCAGGCTCAGTGAGGGGCAGTCACCTGCTGCAACTGGCTGGGGGGTGAGGGGATATATCAGAAATATGTTTAATGAGAAAAATGTTGAAGTGTTCAATACTTATTTTCCCCACTGTATAAAACAAGTATGCATGGTCTTACCTTTATTTGAAAATGAAATCCATCCGCCTATCCCTCTGGACAAAAATCTCAATGACTTTGTTGTAAAAGTCTTCCTTGTCTTCTTTTAGTTTTAAAAGTCTATCTGTCTCAATCAAGATTACTGCCAGTTTTGACTGCAAGGCCAATTTTGAGAATTTTTTAAGTTTAGCTATAAAAGCTTCCATTTTCAGTCTGTATTAAATAGAAGCACAAACAGAGTCCTTGATACACTTGCCTTTCTGATTTTATCTTTAGCCAATTTGGTGTTTAGCCTCAGTGTAAAAGAAGAGCAACAAGTACAAACCCCTATGCTGCTCAAGCACACCCTCTCCCCTCCTCGTTTGAGCAATGGTGCTGCACAGCCTCTGACCGTGATTTTTAACTAAAGTTTTATGTCCTATTAAGAAGGCTAAGGGGCAGATTTACTAACATGCTGCACCATCGCAAAACCCTGTTTTGGCAGTAAAAAACTACTGCTGAGATTTACTAAAGGGCGCAGGGCAAAATTTGCTGTGGAAAGGTGTGGACTATGTTAATTTTCCACCTGGTCTCATTGCATGTGCATTAGTGGGAGTTGTCATGTCACCGTGCAAATTTGGGGGAGTGGAGTATTTAAATGACTGGCGCAAGGTGATTTACTAAGGTTTGCGGTTGTCAATCTGCTGCTAAATGTGGCAGGATTTACCGCCCAAAAAAAGCTTGTCTTAATTCATCTGCGCCTGACATGATGGTGACCGTTGGTGCCAGGAGACATGGCAAGAACCAAGGGTGCATGGCAGAAGCTTCTCTCTGCCGATGACTTTATTTAGCATGACAGAAGAACAGATTATACGAATATCAACAGGTGTTATGCTGAACTAGACATCAGCCGGCAGTTTTTTTTTTTTATTATTTCATTTGTTTATACTGTATATAGGCTACTACATGTATTTGTATCCATAAAATAGGATACAATAGGAGCCCTTATACTCGCAGTGGACATGCAGATGTGTCAGCCGATAGACTTGGATCAGCTCTCCCTCACTCTTGAAACAAAATCTTCCACATTGCCAATTTTGTTAGTTTTTTTTTCTCTAACCACATTTCTATATTTACAGTATTTCTTTTTGCTGAGCATAAAATGGTAATTCAGTTCTCTCTTCTCTCTATTTCTCTCTCCCAGTTCAGGATACACAATATGGAAAACAACAATGAGATTATTAACAAAAAGAGCACACAGATCCATAAAAATGTCTCCCGGAATTGCAACACCGTAACTCAATGGCATTTATGAAAAATCATGGACTGGGAGAACTGTAGGTTTTGTTAAAACAAAGTTATTCACATAATAAAACCCCGGAGTCTCCATCAGAACATCTTGATGGTTCTTGTGTTAATAAAATAAACACGTGCGTCAAAAACACAGGATTACAAAAATAATTTTTTTGTAAGTTGTCTGTGTTTTTTCAACTGATTTAAGACCATTTTGCACTGCTGAATCCGAAAATGACATCCGTTTCTCTTGATCAGGTTTTAAGTAAAAACTTGCACTTACTTAGTACTGTGCTTGAATGTTATGTCATCATTGTTCAAAATTCAGAGAATTTAAAGACATAAAAAAGAATTTTGCATCATATAAAGCAAAAATACTCCTATATGTAAACAAAAACGTATAAAACAACATGTGGCCATAATTCAAAAAGTTGACTTGATTGAGCAAAACCAATGTGATTTTTGGATCCACCACATCAAAATTGTCCTAAATCAGCTAAAAAAACTGAGACAATAAATTTGGCGTTTACCAGTGTATTCAATGTATTCATGAGTAGTCCTTAATTTATACATATTAAACAAAGGAATATGTCATGAGAAATGAAAATTAAAACTTTTTTTTTTTTGTTACTTATTTATACCCGTAGGTAGACTTGGTTTGCAGTCTGGTGACAAGCCACCGGCTGCTGGTCGCTGCGTGCGCGAGCGCCCTAAACCTACATGTTTTTGGTGTGCGGGAGGAAACCGGAGAAATCCTGGAGTAAACCCGCGCAACACGGGGAGAACATGCAAACTCCACACAGCTCACTGTTGGTCGGGGGCTGGGATCGAACCCACGATCTCATGATCCCCGCGATCCCCTGGCCGAGGGTAAAACTGTGCTGCCACAGTGCTAAACCACTGCGCCACCGTGCAGCCCCTTTGATAATGATGAACAAATATTGACATAACGCACGGCTCAGGAGACACACACGCAGGCTCAGGGTAGATTTAATAGCTTTATTGAACAACAAGAGTGTGTGGCTGCGTGTCTGTGAGATAAGAATGTATTGGTGGTGGGCGTCTGCATCAGGCACGGGGGCAGGAAGCCGTTCAGCCGGACAACCTTGGTTTGAGCAGGTGGCTGGCGTTAACAAGGGCGTAGCCCGGGAGACAGCAACCTGGAGCGCCTGTAGCAGCAGCGAGGAAGCAGCGGCGAGGAGACGAGGTCCGCCGCCGGGGAATCCACCTGTGCACAGGGGAGAAGGCTGGGAGAAAGAGAGGTAAGTGAAGCTTACTCAGGTTTCCTTGCTTGGAGAAGGGGGTTCCTTGCAGCAAGAGATGCCGATGAGATCAGACGGCTTCAGGCCGAAGCCCAGGGCAGAGTGAGTTAAATACCTCGCCGCTGACGAGGCGCAGGTGTGCGCACAGCTGGCGCCACTGATGAGCGGCGTGTCATGACAAATATAAACTTTTTTTTTTTTTATTTAAGTTTTTGTAAAGGGTATACAGGTCATTACAGCATTGCATTGTTTACATTTTCATCACACGTTCCCTTATTTTTTGCTATTTGACAACATTGGTAGGATAGTTATTACAACACCCCCCTTTTTTTTTTAAAGTGAAAGAAAAAGAGAAATTAAAGAGAATTAAATAAAAAAGACGAATAAACAAACAAACAGAACAGCAAAAAACAAACAAACAGAAAATTAAGTAATTAAAAGTAAAAGAGCATCTGAGTAGCGTTGGAACAAAGAGCGGAACCATTATTGAAATGGTATTTGTCAAAGATTAGATCTAATGGAAGACACATATGCGATCCAGGGTTGCCAAAAGTTCATGAACCCATCCATGTCCTGTTTCAGTGCGAATGTCAACTTTTCCATCGAGTAAATGTCTTGAATCATGTTAATCCAATCTTCAGGTGTAGGACAGTCCTTCAGCATCCATTTTTTAGTTAGGGCTTTTTTACTTGCCAGTATTAAAACATTGAATAAGTATTTATCTCCTCGTCTTTCCAGTGAGTCCGGTAGTAAACCCAAATACAAAGTTACAAAAGAAAAGGGAACTGTTATTTTGAATATTTTCCCCAATATTGTCTGTACATTGGTCCAATATTGGTGGATGACTGAGCATGACCAAAACACATGAAAATGATTTGCAGTCTTTTCACCACACAAGCGCCAACAGTTCAACCCCTTATGGGTAAATTTGTTTTGTGCAGGTGTTCTGAAAAATCTTACCAAGTTTTTCCATCCAAATTCTCTCCACTGCAGGGATGAGGTACTTTTCCATTGCTGTTTATTTAGCTTTTCCCATATTTCCAATTGTAAAGTGAAATTCCCCTCTTTTTCCCATCTCTCTTTTATATATGATGTGTTGTCTCCTTTTAAGTCTTGAAGACCTTGGTATATTTTAGAAATGTATCTGATCCCTGGGATCCCTTTATATGCCATTAAGAAGACCTTCAGAACACCTGACTGGGCCCTTTCCAAATCCTCCTTTTAAAGTATATTGTTTATGTGGTGTCTAGGCTGAAAGAACCTGTAAAGATCTTGATTTACTAGACCTTGTTTTTTCAAATCTTCAAAACTTCTTAAAGTTTGCCCCTTAAAAAAATCGTAATATTTTATCAGCCCTTTCTCTTTCCACTCTTTAAATCTAGTGTCTGTTTTATTGGGGGTAAAGTCTTGATCATAGGCAATCCATTGCAGAAGTCGATAGGGCTCTTTAGCTTGATTCTCTCTGACTATCTTAAACCAAATTTTTAGCGGGGTCTCTATCCACGGGTTAGTGTTATTCAAGAGTTTAGGTAAGGCATTGTTCCCTATTATCGCCTGTAGGGGGATGTCACTTGTTATTTGGCATTCCATCTCCTTCCATTGTGCAGTGTAGACTGGGTTACATAGCTCTACTAAAGTTTTAATTTGTGCAGCTATAAAATAGTCCCTGATATTTGGCAGCACGAGCCCACCTTTGTCTTTGTTTAGCTGTAGGGTTCTATATCTGATTCTAGGTCTCTTGCCCTGCCATATGAATCTTGAGATCCTTCTGTCCAGCTCCTGCCATGTTTTTTTGGGAGGTTCTACCGGTATTGTTTGGAAAAGGTATAGAAGACGTGGAAGTATATTCATTTTGACTGCTTCAATTCTTTGTGCGGTACCTAAGAATGGTATCATATTCCATCTTGCTAGGTCAGATTTTATTTTTGTCACCAGTGAATCATAGTTTAGTGTTATAATTTTGTCGAGTTGTTTCGGGATATTGACCCCCAGATATTTCATAGATTCCAACTCCCAGTTAGTTTTGAGTTCACTTAGTGAATAATGATTTGGGTCATAGTTGAATGTTAAAACTTGGGTTTTATGCATGTTTACTTTGCACCCCGATAAATCTCCATAGTCTGAAAAAACTGAGATTAGTTCTGGTAAAGAAGTGTCTGGCTGCCCTAGGTATATTAAAATGTCATCAGCAAAGAGTGCTATTTTATGTTCCTTCTGACCAAGTGTAATACCCTGAATTTTTTGATTTTGTCTTATCCATTGGCTCAGAGGTTCTATGAAGATTGCAAAGAGCAGTGGAGACAGGGGGCAGCCTTGACGACATCCTCTTTCCAGCTCAAAAGATGATGATAAATTACCGTTAATCCTTATTTTAGCTGTTGGTTTTTTATATAATGCCTGTATAGTTCTAATGAAGTTGTTATGAAAATTGAAACTGGATAAGATTCTATATAGGAAAGACCAGTCAACCGAATCGAATGCTTTTTCAGCATCTAATCCCAATATGACTGCATTTAAGTTATATTTTTTTATATGATGAATTATGTGTAAAGTGCGTCGAATGTTGTCTTGTGTCTGTCTTTGTCTTATAAAACCTGTTTGGTCTAAGTGAATTAAGTCTGTCAGTATGTTTTCTAACCTTTTGGCAAGGATAATGGTAAAAAGCTTATAGTCCTGATTTAATACACTGATTGGTCTGTAGTTGGAGCATTCTAGTTTATCCTTTTCAGGTTTAGGTATAACTGCAATGACCCCTTCTCTCCAGGAGGGGGGGATTTCCCCTGTGTGGAGGACATAGTTAAATGTTTTCAGGAGGAGAGGAGATAGTTGCTGTTTAAAGGTTTTGTACCATTCTGCTGTATAGCCATCTGCTCCTGGGGATTTGTTAGCTTTAAGTTTCATAATTGCTTTTTCCAATTCTTTAGGTTGTATTTCTGACAGTAGTGTTTTATTTTGTGATTCCGTAAGTTGGGGAAGGTTTAATGTGTTTAGGAATGTCTCGGATGCGTTTTTATGTTTTTTGTGGGAGTATAAGTTCTTGTAGTAATTCTCGAAGCTTTTAAGAATATCCTGAATTCTGAATTTTATTTCCTTTGATACTGGGTCTCTGATTTTGTAGATTGCTCTGTTTGTTGTTTCCTCAATTTATAGGCTAGTAATTTTGCCGATTTACTGCCTGCTTCATAGTGTTTTTGTTTCAGAAATGTAAGTTTCTTCTGGATTTCTATTGTGTAGATCTCATTCATTTGATTTTTAATTTCTTTAATCTTGAGCGAGCCATTAGAATGAGTGTTGTCTTTGTGTTCTTTTTCTAGGTTCTTGAGTTCTGACTCTAGTGTGATTAGTTTTTCTTGTCTCCGTTTCTTTTGGGTTGCCAGTTTTGCAATAATTTTTCCCCTTATTACAGCTTTGCACGCATCCCACAGTATTAAAGGGGATACTTCTCCATTATCGTTTTCTTCCAAATATCTGAAAATATCTGATTCCAATTCATCTTTCAGTGGTCCTTTCAGGACATTTGAATTCAACCTCCAGGAAAATGTATTATTTGTGTATTTTTGGATGTTTAAGTCCATATAGATCAGACTGTGGTCAGAGAGATCCATCAGTCCTATTTTACATGTTTTTACTCTTCCAATGTCTCTATTAAACATAAAAAAGTAATCAATCCTTGAGTAAGATGAATGTGGTGTTGAATAAAAAGTATAATCTTTTACACTGGGGTTGAATTCCCTCCATACGTCACAGATTCCCATTTCTTTTAGTAGCATCCGAGTTTTCCTATTTTGAGTGTTATTTTGATGTGAAGAATTACCTGTTGCATCCCAGTATGGATTCAGTCTTAGATTGAAGTCTCCACCACATAACACTAAACCTTGGGCTTTAGTTATCATTAGGTCGAATACATTTTTATAAAATTTCCATTTAGCCCCTGGTGGTGCATATACATTCAGCAGGGTGATATCTTCTCCCTCTAGCCACCCAATTACCAAACTGTACCTCCCCTCTTTATCTTTGTGTTCTGATTTTTTTTCAAATGTAATTTTGGTTGATATCAATGTCGCTACTCCCCTCCTCCTCCCTGATTTATATGAAGATGAAGAGATCATTTTAAACCCTTGTCTATTGAGTTTAGTGTGTTCCACGTCTGTTAGGTGGGTTACTTGTAAAAATATTATTTCTGCTTTGTCTTTTTTCCATTTTGCATAGAATCTTGGATCTTTTAACTGGATTCAGGATCCCTTTTACATTATATGAGGCTATTTTGGTTACACCCTGTTTCTCCATTGTATTTTCTTATTTAGTATAACAGTGTGGTGGCCCTCTTTTTTGCTACTCAGAAACTGAAAGAACATTAAGAACATAAAAAACATTAAGAACATAGTGTACGAAACTTTAAAACAAAAAACTGTCAAAAAAACTTCCTGAGCTGGGGTCTCTTTAAAGACCCTGTAAGAGCCCTGATGGAGTGTAGGCTCTGAGGGAAATTCCTCAAACTCTGTTACGTGTTGAGGGCCCTCTCTTACCCCTGTAAGTTGTCCCATGTTTTTAACGTGAATTTCAGATCCCAATCCGAATTTGTAATGATTTAATTTTTTTTAATTTTTTTTTTTTTTATGCCTATACCCTATGAGATTGTGTGCACCCTCACACCCCCATCACAGCAAACATTCACTCTAATACAGTATTTGTTAGAGTGGAGAGAACATGTGGGTCATTGTTACATTTCTATTTTAACAAGATTTTTTTTTCCCTTTAAATTAAGAAGACATTTGTTTCTAATGCTATAACTGCTCCATGAAAGGTTTTACCACATGCTGATTCTGCACCTCCTTTAATGTTTGTTACCTTGTAGGAGGGGGATGGAAGTGCAGAATGGCTGAAAAGGAAAAAAAAAAAAAAAGGTCGCTATTCCTTCCTGGAACTGGAAAGCTTATCTTTGTAGCTCTGGGGCTGGGTTTCCCGCTGCTGGCCCGTGGATTTTGAAGGTCTCTGAGTGGACCACGTTTGAGCTCTGATCTTCTCGCTCAGATTTGCTGCGGGTTTAAACACCGTTACCGGGAGTCCTCTTCTCGCCATGTCAATTGTTGCTTCTTCCGCTGAATTATAGAGACATGACTCTTCACCGTAAAAGACCCTTAACTTCGCCGGAAATGGCATCTGAAAGCGTAGATTCTGCTCCCGTAGAACTTTTTTGGCGTCGTTATATTCCCGTCGCTTTTTAAGAACCTCAGGGGCGTAATCATGCTCCACGAAGACTTTTCTCTCTTGATGCATAAATACTTTTTTCTGCCAAGCCCGTCTTACAACCTCTTGTTTTATTTTGAAATCGGAGAATCTTACCACCACCGAACGCGGGGGTGCTTCTGCCGCTGGCTTTGCGGCTAATGTACGATGGGCCTTTTCTATCTTCAAATCGATGGTTTGTGGAATATCCAACTTCTCTCTCAATAAGGATTCCACGCATTCCGCCACTGTGTTGAAACTATCTTCAGCTCCTTCTTTCAGACCGTGAATTCTGATGTTATCTCGTCTCTGTCTTCCTTCTTGGTCGGTTAGCTTAGCCTACAGCCTTGACTGTTTTCTGTGTAAATCCAGCATAGAATCTTCAAGCACTTTTACTCTTTCTTCAGCTTCCAAGATTCGGTTTTCGGCCTGGTCCATTCTGCTGTTCGTCCTTTTTAGTTCCTCTCTGAATTCATGAAATTCGGCCCGAAATCGTAGTAATTCATCAAATAGCGATTTCAAGCTAACCTTTTTGTTAGCTAGGTCCAGCTCCTCGCCGAGGAGCGAGGAGATTCTGCGGCCGCTGCGCATCCTGACCTGGGGAATGTCAGTTTCTTCTGTTTTTGGTTAGGCATGGTGTTTTTGTCTTTTGATTTTTATTCTTCCAAAAATCCGTTAAGTCTGATTTTGAAGATGTTTTCCTTGGATTAGATCTGGGAGGTTCAGCGTTAAGTTGCTGTCATCATGGCGTCCAGACCGGAAGTCCAAATATAAACTATTTTACTGGGGTTTGCGCTTAAATAAAAGCTTAAAAAAGCTTTAAAAACTATATTATGCTCCACTGAACTGGCTGTGCCTTTGCGCCGTTGTGACCTGCTTCCTCATCAACTGTGCCTGTGCGCAGTTTTGTGTGTTCTGGGTGGATGGGTGGTCATTATTGAAATGAAGTGACTGCCTTTGTGTTCATAATTTTGCGTGTTGTTAGTAGATCACTGGCAAAAATTGGCTACTCCCTTAGGCGCTCTGTCTAATTTGCGCTTGCCAATTTGCGCTGCCTTAGTAAATCTATCCTAAATGTTATACACACCCGTTAAGTGCATTACATAGACTATGGAAAAGGAGGACACACAATAAAAGCTCATACAAACATTACATTTTTGACATACACAGAGCTGTCACCAGGAATGCGTATCTTGCACGAGCTCTAACCGGGCTGTGAAGGATTGTACAGTCCTTTGAAGCTGTGTTTGTTGCTGCTTCACCTGGCCTCTCTCCCTTGTATCCGAACAGGAAATGCACAGATTCAGCAATTTTTAACATATAAATATTGTTGAAATGATTGGAATCATTCAGAAATGACATTTAGACCTACAAGACAAATTAGTGGACAAATAATATATTTATAATTCTTTATTTTTTTTTTTTATTTTCATGATAACCTCACCAGCCTTCCCTGACCACATGTCACTGGTGTACTACAAGCACAGAAACAACCTTGAATGAGTGCATGGCTACCACTGCCATAAGACACGTTTACCATGGTATATTACTGAAAGGTTTTTTTAAATAGCTGAAAAGCAGTCACATCACGTCACATCCTGTAGGTGTATTAGGAAAACACTTTATAAGAGGATGAAGGAGCCCTTTCTTTGCTCTTTGCCCAGTTGCAGTTACCCCCTCTCTTGTATCCACACAGAAATGAGCATGGAGTTCAGAGCAAAGCAGGCCTTTTACATTCTCCTGGGCTTTTTGTTTCACAGTGTTGCTGCAGAATTGCACAGTAAGTAGTAGTGTTTCTTTTCACTTGTACACCAGGAAAACTTTTATATAGTGTGCATTTATTTATTTATTCCTTTTTCAGTAACATAGTGGATCTTATTTTTATACATGAGTCTCTCTTGAAAATGAAAGATAATGATGTCTGTGTTTATATTAAGAGATCAGAGTTGGAGATTTACTTTACTTAACTATCTGGTAGCACAGTTAATATGGTTCATGTATCCTTTTCTTTTATTATAAGATTCTGTCTTGAATGCAGATAAAAGCAAGATAACTTGAACTACCAGTTTTCTTTTCAGTATAAGCAGAGGCTACTCCTAACCTACATACTACTGTGTGTAAAGGTGATAGATCAAAGTCAGTGTGGGCATGAGAGAACATTAAAGGCAAACAGTCCTCCACTGGGTCAGGGTGCAAGAGTTTAATTATTCAAACTTTTATATTTGCTTCTCTTCTTATATAAACTGAATTGCATGATTCTATTGTTTACAAACTAAGAACACAATTGTTATTCAGCAGAGTGACTTTTAATTTAAATTGGCCTTTTTTTTTTTTTTTTTTACACAAAACAAGTGAGGTCATTAGATCCCCCCCCCATAATTGTCAAACAAGAAAGCCATTTTAAAAATTAAATGTTTGCAAAATCAAGACTTTTTCTTTTACTAGAACTCCACTTATTTCTGGGGAGACTATCTCAGTAACTTTAAATGCAGGACTGCTTTGAGTAAAGTAAAAATTAGATTAAAGGCCAATGTGACTTTTTTTTTTTATTGCTGTTGCCCAAATAAACTATGAACTTTCCTTCCAAAACCTAATGCTCTAAAATTTTTACGAAGAAGAGAATTTTTTGACACTTTACAAGACTGACCTGGTAATTTGTAAATCATCTTTAGTAAATCACTGATTATTTTTTTTAAAATCATCTTTAATTTTCAGTGTTTGGACTATAATCAAATCCAACTTTTTGTATGAAAATTATAAAATTGTCACTGGCATGCTATGTAGATAAACAAATTATCAATGACCAGTTGCTGAAAATGCAAACTAATTATGTTTCCCACTTGGCAGTATTTATCACTGAATAATGTGTTGACTAAATGTTGAAATTTGAACACTTTATTTCTAACATCTTATTACAGCACCTGAAGTGCACACAAAACTTGGCAGCCTGAGAGGTGAGTATGTGACTGTAAAGGGGACAGAAACTGGAGTTCATGCTTTCCTGGGCATCCCATTTGCCAAACCACCTGTTGGTCCTTCACTGAGACTGGCTGCACCTCAGCCTGTAGAAGGTTGGGAAGGAGTAAGAGATGCCACCAAGCAGCCTCCTATGTAAGATACGTGGGCTCAAAACTTTCCTGCCATGTTAGAAGGAATTATTTGTAGTTCCCTTACACTTGGTCCTCTCCATACAACTGTACGGGAAGCGCACGCTTATGTGCTCATTGCTAAAGAAAATGTTTAATCCTGCCAGTTAGGCAGTGCGTGATAATATGAGTGAGGTTCCTGCCTTTTTGCTCTACCTAAGCCCTACAGTTAGCTTGAAGGTTATGCCTACAGCCTCTCTGAGGAGAAGAGCCACGACACCAGCAAGCATGCCCTCCCACACAACAGTCTGCTGCCCTGAGCCAGCTGGTATGGCTGTCTTGCCATGCCGCCGAGAAGCTGCCAGCAGTGAACTGCTCCTCCTCTGCCATTTTGAGAAAAAGAAGCCTTTATTGCTGGGTTATAGAGGCCATTTCCATCGACTACTCTATTAAGGGCCTTCCTGTATCCAAGGGTGTGGGAGCACATTCTACTTGGGGTATGGCAACTCCTTGGGCTTTCTTTAGTGGGTGTCTTTGGTTGACATTTGTTGCTTCAGCCACTTCAGATCCACACATTTTTGTCTGGTATTATACTTAGGATGAGGGCCTCTCCTGTGGTCCAATCTGTACTTTCAGATGGTACCACCCTGCCCTGAGGCACAGGTATCCTTTCGTTGGGGCACTTGGACAAGTTCAGTACAGTTGTACCGAGAAAACTAAGTGCAGGAGAACATAAGGCCACAAGTGTACAGAACTGTTCCCCAAAGGAAAAGAACTTGTACAATGTGTTTACACTCAGTAAACAGTGACTGGAGAGTGAGGAATGTGTGTGATAATAGGTGTCAAGTGGCCCTCACTCTTGTGAGGTCTGACCAGCAGTTTCCCCCACTTGAACGGGATGCTTGCTTCGGAAGATAGAACTGGAGGTCACTCAGTGACCAAGACTCAGCTTTTCCTTTTCTTTCCTTTTATTTTTGAAAAGTTATCAAGGCCAAGCACAGCCAAGCACAGGCCAAGCACAGTCAAGCACAGGTGAAAAACCTTTAAATACAACACAAATAGAGGGTCAAGGAAAATGTAACCCAAGAACCCATAATGAACTATAAAAGCACTCGGAGAGCGCAGACCTCCGCCAAGCGCCACAGTTCCCCCCATACAGTGTTTGTGTGTACGTTTTCAGATTCCTTGACCATGAAAACATATGACTAGCAATTGGATTCACAATGATAGGATTAGTGGTTCAGTAGTTATTGACGAAAATGGCATTTTGCGTAATGGCGGTTTTCTTCTGGACGGTGATCCGGATCACCACCAAAATCTAATCATCTGTAGGATACCCCATTTCTGACAATCTGTGAAAATTTCATGAAAATCCGTCCATAACTTTTTGAGTTATCTTGCTAACAAACAGACAAACCAACGCCAATGATCACATAACCTCCTTGGCGGAGGTAATCAACATAACCCAAAATCAAATACTCAGTTTTTAAATTACTAAAACCCAATCTTGAAACAAGTAGAAAATACTCACATCTAAAGTACCCCAAATACTAAATACATCTTAAAACACTGTTCAATAATGATTTTTAACCTTACAACTTTAGCAGCTTTTAACTTTTAAACTCTTAAAATACACTCCATTTTAACTATACTTTTAAACCCACATGATTTTATAAATATATGACATTTTAACTTGCATTTCAAACACACAAGTTTTTAACACATCACATTTAACCTAAACTTGATCAAATGACTTTCCAAATGCAGCTACAAAGACACATATCACAAATGGATGCTCACCGGCTCCTTCTTCCTTGCTTGAAACAAGCTTTAGCCCTGCAGTCTTGTCCAAAGTCCAAACTCTCCAACCATTTCTCTCACACACTGCTTACTCTCCACTGCCCTGTGAGTAACTATACCTCCAAGCTCCCTTAATCACCATATCATTCCCACCTGGTGCAATCAACCAACTGCTCTAAGGCTGGGAAGCACACCCAGATCTAAAGCACTCAGGTAGAGAGGGTGTGGCCTGCAGCTCAGCTCAACACCTCCCACTCAATCTTCCCACGGAAACCGCTGGAAAGATCGCACACAGTGAACGAGTGGTCAGAGATTTCTTCCTGGGCCTCCTGCCTGCTCCTCCACTGGCAGCAGGACCACCAAACGTTGGACGTCCTGGTGAAGAATTGTGGACTGAAGGTCCCTCCGAATGCTGGAGGCAGGATGCTTGGATGCTGATGTTGCAGGCCTCACCTCAGGAACACAGGAGCTTGCCACAACTCTAACATTCACATCCTGTACAATGCCTCTGGGGTCTGGGTTGACACTGATGACTCTCCCAAGCTTAAAATGACCCCTCAATGCATTCTGGTCACACAGCCAAACAATATCTCCAACTGCAACATTCCTCTGTGTGGTGTGCCATTTACTCCTCACAAAGAGATTAGGACCAGCAAGTTGGCTCCAGGACCTCCAGAATTTATTTACCTGGTGCTGCATTTCCTGAAGTCTTTTACAGGGATAGCTTGCGAAGTTGAATGTTTTCCAGTCACCACTTGATGATGCTCGTCCCAACAGAAGTGTATTGGGTGTATTGTACTGCACAGTGTCTTCATGGCTTTGCACCCTGGTATCAATGGGACGCTCATTAGAAAGATTAGCGGCTAGCTGAAGTGTTGTCTGAAGTTCGCTGTAACTGAGCCCTGAGTCTCCTCCCAGACTCTGGAATGTCTTCTTCACAATCCGAACAGCTGCTTCAGCAGAGCCATTTCGATGAGGTGAATCAGCTGGCTGGATTTTCCAATGCCAGTTGGTTCCATTTTGAGCTGAAGTCTCCTCCACAGCAGACCTGTCGAGGCCATCCAAAAACTGATACAACTCTTTCAGAACAGGCTTGGCACCGACAAAATTGGTCCCTGGATCGGACCAAATCTTCTTAGGATGCCCTCGAATTGCTGTAAACTTCTGATAAGCCATCAGAAAGCTTTCAGTCGACATGGTGTTGGCTAGCTCTGTGTGGATTGCTCTACTGGCCATACAGCAGAATATGACTCCCCAAACTTTCATTGTGACTCTCTTCCTCACATCATCTTTGACCAGATAAGGTCCAAACAGGTCAACTGCTGTGAACTCAATTGGGGATGCTGGCCTAGTTCTCTCTTGAGCCAGATCACCCATCACTTGCTGGCATCTTCTAGCTCTGGCTTTCTTGCAAATCACACAGTTTTCAATGACCTTTTGAGCAATTCTTCATCCATTGATGACCCATGTTCTCTTTTTCACCTTCAATAGAGTTGCAGCCACTCCCTCATGACCTTTGCTGTGAGCTTCACAAACCAAAAGAGTTGCGACCCAGGCTCTGTAAGGTATGAGGGGGACACCAACTTTGTCTTCTTTAAAAGCCTAGACTCTCCCACCACAAACCAGTAGCCCAGTTTCTTCCTCTTTGAAGACTACCAGCCGGTCTATTGTGGTAGTTGGAAAAGTCACACCCTCTTGTGCAGCAAGGAAAAGGTCTCTTAAAGCATCTTGGCGCTCCGTTGCAGTGATGACCCCGGCTGATGAAACCGCCTCCCACTTTTGGGGTTCCCAGGATCTTATTTTTAGCTGCAAAGCATTTTGCTGCCCTCCAGACCTGAGCGACTGTCTTAACCAGGTGAGTCAAATTGCTGAACCGCCATTCATCCGTCAGGTTTTGGACAGCAGCACCAGCAGGTGGCCTCTGATGCTCTGGATCTGGTGGCTCTTTCTTCACCTGAGCTCTTGTGAGTGCGGCAACAAATGATTTCTTCTGCATTTTTCCAACACTCTCTCTGGCAGTGGCTGATACATCCTTTGCAGACTTAATTGGCCACTCATCAGCTGGTAGACTCAGGAACTCTGGTCCTTGCTGCCATGGTGACTTTTCATCCAAAACTTTTGGACCAGCCCCGCGCATGATGATATCAGCAATGTTCAGTGGTCCAGGGATCCACCACCAATCCTGAAGTTGCGTGCTGCTTTGGATTTCTCCAATCTTGTTAGTGAAAAAGGTCTGAAAGCCATAGCTCTCACGTTGAATTGCACCAAGGACTGTTTGGCTGTCAACAAAGTGATACCATTGCTTGACTTGAATTCGGCTATGTTGCTCAAAGTACTTCTTCAACCAGGCGGCAAATACTGCTCCACAAAGCTCTGCCTTGACTACTTCCCCCTTGTGGTCTAAGGGAGTTAGTTTAGCTTTAGACTCCACCAGCCTCACTGTACAACCTTGGTCACAGGCCCACCGCAGATACAGGACGGCACCATAAGCATGCTCGCTGCCATCAGAGAAGGTAATTGCGTTAGGTTCAGCTGGTGCGTCCACTGGCGTCAGAGCTCTGTGAAACTTGACCTTACTCAGCTGGGCATATTCTTCAAAGAGGCTGATGGCATCTTCGCTGAGCTTTCCTGATAGCGCAAGGTCCCAAGTATCTTTGATGGTGCTGCACTTGGGTTTGGCCTTCTGAAATACTCGCCAAAACAAAATGGTCCCTTTCTGCTTTACAGACATCAGACCAATCGGGTCATACAGTCCAGAAACTTGGCTGAGTAACTCTTGTCGTGTCAGTGGGTCTGGCATCTGGGCTCTCACCTGCTCCAATTGAAGGTCCTGGCCGAGTCTCATTTTCCTCTCTCTTTGAGAAATTTATCCCAACCATGACATAAAGCTTACCATCCTCCAGGAAGTAGCCAAGGCCAAGAGCTTTATTGTCCTCCTCTTTGAGCTGATTCAGTAGGATCACAATCTTTGGAATAACCACCTGTTCCTGTCTTCCAGCAGACTCTCCCCTACTTTGGCCAGAGAAGACCCACGGCTTCATCTCGAACCCTCCTGCTTTCAGGATCTGCTCTACATTTTCTGTAATGACTTTGAGCTGGTCTAAGTTGTCATGAGAGGTTAACAAGTCATCGATATAGCTGTCCTCCTGCAGCACTCGACGCTCTTCCTCAAGATGGCTGAACTGAGGGAGATTAGCCGTCTCTTTCATGGCAAATTGAGCAATACAACCTGCTGGCTTATCTCCAATGTTAACTCTTGTGACTGCATATTCACCCAGCTCCTCCTCTTCAGAGCCACGCCACAGGAACCTATGCAAATGCACCTCTTGGTCTTCAATCCACACTGAATTGTACATTTTCTTTATGTCTCCCAAGGCAGCAAAAGCTCCCCTGAGGAATTTGAGAAGCACAGCACGGATGGAATTGAGGACGTCTGGGCCGTTTAGCAGGAGATCATTGAGACTCAGCCCTCTGCACTTTTGACTACTGTTCCAGACAAGTCTCACCGGAGTTGTAACGGAGTGTGGATTGGGTGCGATGAGGTGGCTGATGTACCATACTGGACCAGTCCATGTATAAAGGACATCTTTAGGCAACTTCACTGCAGCCCAGTGCTCGACCATCTCGTGAATTTGCGCAGCATAGGCAGCCTTCCACTGGCTCCCTAGCCAGCTGCCTCTCAGTCCTGAAGAATGTGACCTCAACTGCACTCCTGTTGCTTGGTAATCAGGCTGGATCTGCTACCCAGGGGTACTTGGCGTGCCAGTGAGGCCTCTCACTGTGATCATTGGCAGCTACATATGTGAGGCCACTCTTTACCACCTCCAGCTCCCTTTCTTCAGCGAGGGTCATTTCCTTGCCACCTGGCTGGCAGTTCTTACAGCGACAGCCCCCACATCTCGGGACGCAACCAGCGCCAATACTATCCCATTTCCACCACTCGAGGAAGTTGGAAGTAGTAGCTGCAAAACTAGATTGATGAGGTTGGACGGTAATTGAGGCTTGCTGGCTTTGTGGAGGATAAATGGGGACTGCGCAGGTATGTTCTTCATACTTTACAGCAGCATTTCTCATAGACCTTGCGAAGTGCGTTCTTGATGTGTAGGCTGATACAGTGACCTCTTCAAACAGCTCAGGATGAGTGCCCGCAACTGTCTTTCCCATTGGTCCATCCCACAGCACGAGGTCCCCCACTGTGCGAATCTTCTGCGTAGCCAGCTGACCCTCCTTGTGACTTACAAGGAGCTGGATCTCTCTTGGTCTTACCAGGTCACTGAGCGGGACTTCTGGGAAGAACTCTTGCAGTTTTTTGGCTGACATGTCTGTGGATATCTGCAATACTGTCTAAGCCATAGCAAATCAGCTGGTGGGACTTGAGAGTACCTCTTGAGGTGTTAATACGAATTTTCAGGAGGTACCGCTTGGTTTTAACAAATTTTCATGCCTCCTACACCATGGACCACAAGCGTGATGTCTTCACTTCTAAGATTAAGCCGACCTGCTGCCTCATGGGTGATATAATTGGTGTCAGAAGCTAGGTCGATTAGGGTCCCAATTTTCTGCCCAGCATTAGCTGTTACCTCCAGTAGCATCATGATGACAGGCCACTCCGCTAGGCCGCTCTCTGCCAGAAGACTTGAGTGACTCTTTGCGACATGGGAGGTGATCGCTGCTGTGTTGCAGAATGCATCCCGGCATTGTTGGGCTAATTCAGGCGAGAGCTTTCTGAAGAATTCTTCCTGGGCCTCGGTGTAATTCCTCTTATTGCCACCTCCCACTGTACTGCCTTTGCTCCTCCTCTGGGCCGTGCTGCCTCTGGATGCTCCAGCATTGGGACACAGATAGTAGTGGTGGTCTGTGGCTCTCTTGCCCTCACACTCAGGATTTTTGCACAGGAATGAAGTCTTGCAGTGATTGTCGTCATCATGGACCTCCAGACATTTCCAGCAGGCTCCCAGCTTTTGCACTGCATCCTTCTTCTCTGTGAACTTGAGCACACAGAACTTTTTGCAGAAGTACAGCTTTTTCTTATGCTTGATGTCCCCACAGACAATGCATCCTGAGAGATGGCTACTTGACTGGTTTGAGGCTCTGGTTCTGGCTTGCCTTTGCTCAGATCGAGTCTCTTTCCTTGGCGGCTCTTCATCCCTCAATTGATCCAGCTGTTCATAGATGCTCTCTTGACTCTTGAGGAAGGCCAGAAGACTGTCAAAGCACTTCTCTGGTTCGGCACTGATCCTCTCAGCTGCATAGAGAAGCCACTCTTTCTTCAACACATCAAGAAGCTTGCTTTCAACTGACTGTCACCAGAGGGTTTTTTAAAGTACCAGTGTCACCAAGGTCACTCAGGTCTTCAAGGGCTTTCTCAACAGCTTGGATGAGCTCTACAATTTTCCTGGGCTGGTGACTTTTGACAGCTGGAAGTCTCTGGAGCTCCTCAACTATTTCAATAGCGATTGCAGTTTGGCTTCCAAACCGGTTCTCCAGGATACGAAAGAGGTCATCTGCTGTACTGTAGGTCGTCAGCCAAAGAGCTCTCATTATTTTCTCATCCAAACTGTCAAGAAGCTGGAACTTTTTGACTTCCTTTGACCCAGTGAGTTCTCCTTGCCTCTGAAGGGCTTCCCAGTGTTTTTTCCAGCAATGAAAGTCTCGCCTGATGCCAGTAAACTTGGGGAGGGAGGCTGGTTTCAGTCTAATGGCTGATGTTGGGTAGCAGATGGAAGCTGCACTCACAACTCTTTCGGCGTCTTCTTTAGCTTTTGCTTGAATAAACTCTGCTTTTCTTGACACCAACTGAAGAATGGACTGCTCAAGCTCTCGTACACACAGCTGGAAGTCTTTCTGCTCAACAGAAGGGGCCCAACACTTCCACTGTGTGTATAGCTCTTTTGCCCTCTTAACCAGACTTTCCATGTAATCAAACATGAAGTCAAAGGCCTCCTTATTTCCGCCGGGTTCAAAGGAAATCACACTCTTTACCTTCTTCTCTGCAGCTTTTACCACCATCATCAGTTCTTCCTCTCCAAAGTTGGCCCAAAGTGTCTTTTGGATGAGGTCCTTCAGCTCTTTCAGTTTCACCTCACACTCACTTGCAGTTTTCCCCAATATCGGCCTTTGCTGCTCGCTCAACCCGGGAATTTCTTCAGGATCTGCATCCAACTCCGCCTCTGCAAGGTACTGGGCCTCCACATCATCATTGGCTTCCATGACTTTGTTGGCCTCAACTATGAGCTTTTTGAAACTGTCTCTGACCTCCTCTTCAGGCATTATGGCATGCATCCGGACAATGTTGTTGGCCAGCCGGGAGAATTGCCGCTTCGCAGATGTCCTATTGGCTTTAAGCTGCTCCAGTGACTTTGAGTCAGCCATCTTCTTTCCCGACAGGATTGAGTAAGGTGCTATTCAGTGTGTTTCCAGGCCTCTGGACTTCCAGGCCTGGCCGGTTGCTGTTCAGGGTTCTCTGTTCCAGTCTCTACAGCGGTTTTTCACTGTCAAGTGGCCCTCACTCTTGTGAGGTTTGACCAGCAGTTTCCCCCACTTGAACGGGATGCTTGCTTCGGAAGATAGAACTGGAAGTCATTCAGCAACCAAGACTCAGCTTTTCCTTTTCTTTCCTTTTATTTTTGAAAAGTCATCAAGGCCAAGCACAGCCAAGTACAGGCCAAGCACAGTCAAGCACAGGTGAAAAACCTTTAAATACAACACAAATAGAGGGTCAAGGAAAATGTAACCCAAGAACCCATAATAAATCAACATAACCCAAAATCAAATACTCAGTTTTTAAATTACTAAAACCCAGTCTTGAAACAAGTAGAAAACCTTACAACTTTAGCAGCTTTTAACTTTTAAACTCTTAAAATACACTCCATTTTAACTATACTTTTAAACCCACATGATTTTATAAATACAGTGGGGTAAAAAAGTATTTAGTCAGCCACCAATTGTGCAAGTTCTCCCACTTAAAAGATGAGAGAGGTCTCCAATTTTCATCATAGGTATACCTCAACTATGAGAGACAAAATAAGAAAAAAAAAAATCCAGAAAATCATATTGAAGGATTTTCAATGAATTAATTGGTAAATTCCTCGGTAAAATAAGTATTTGGTCAATAACAAAAGTTCATCTCAATACTTTGTTATATACCCTTTGTTGGCAATGACAGAGGTCAAACGTTTTCTGTAAGTTTTCACAAGGTTTTCACACGCTGTTGCTGGTATTTTGGCCCATTCCTCCATGCAGATCTCCTCTAGAGCAGTGTTGTTTTGGGGCTGTCGCTGGGCAACACATACTTTCAACTCCCTCCAAAGATTTTCTATGGGGTTGAGATCTGGAGACTGGCTAGGCCACTCCAGGACCTTGAAATGCTTCTTACAAAGCCACTCCTTCGTTGCCCGGGTGGTGTGTTTGGGATCATTGTCATGCTGAAAGACCCAGCCACGTTTCATCTTCAATGCCCTTGCTGGTGGAAGGAGGTTTTCACTCAAAATCTCACGATACATGGCCCCATTCATTCTTTCCTTTACACGGATCAGTTGTCCTGGTCCCTTTGCAGAAAAACAGCCCCAAAGTATGATGTTTCCACCCCCATGCTTCACAGTAGGTATGGTGTTCTTTCTCCTCCAAACACGACAAGTTGAGTTTTTACCAAAAAGTTCTATTTTGGTTTCATCTGACCATATGACATTCTCCCAATCCTCTTCTGGATCATCCATATGCTCTTTAGCAAACTTCAGACGGGCCTGGACATGTACTGGCTTAAGCAGGGGGACACGTCTGGCGCTGCAGGATTTGAGTCCCTGGCAGCGTAGTGTGTTTCTGATGTAGCCTTTGTTACTTTGGTCCCAGCTCTCTGCAGGTCATTCACTAGGTCCCCCCATGTGGTTCTGGGATTTTTGCTCACCATTCTAGTGATAATTTTGACCCCACGGGGTGAGATCTTGCATGGAGCCCCAGATCGAGGGAGATTATCAGTGGTCTTGTATGTCTTCCATTTTCTAATAATTGCTCCCACAGTTGATTTCTTCACACCAAGCTGCTTACCTATTGCAGATTCAGTCTTCCCAGCCTGGTGCAGGTCTACAATTTTGTTTCTGATGTCCTTTGACAGCTCTTTGGTCTTGGCCATAGTGGAGTTTGGAGTCTGACTGTTTGAGGTTGTGGACAGGTGTCTTTTAACGAGTTCAAACAGGTGCCATTAATACAGGTAACGAGTGGAGGACAGAGGAGCCTCTTGAGGAAGAAGTTACAGGTCTGTGAGAGCCAGAAATCTTGCTTGTTTGTAGGTGACCAAATACTTATTGTAAGTGTTGTTATAAAATTATATATTTTCTGTACGTTACATGTTGGTTGTTGCAACTGTATAGTTTGTTGAAATTTATTGTTTCCTGACCGGAACTGATGTTTCCGTCTGGAGTGCCGCTGGGATTGTTTTTATTGTAGCACATAGCGGAAATGAGAAGAATGCTGTGCCACGTTATTCAGCTATCTGGCACTTAAGTTTGATTGAAGATCGAAGCCAAGCAGTTTGTTTTACCTTCAGAACTCTTTTCATGACAAGCGGCCAACGAGGTATTTGTTTTGTAACTTGTTTATATTATTTCGCTCTGTACTGTATATATGGTTATGCGTTATGTTTGCCCATACAGTTCTCACGGCGTGACTGAGAGGGAGGTGCATAAGTCCCAATAAACGCCCGTTTAAAGGAACCAACCTGTGTCTGTTGTCGTGAAGAGAGCTACAGTGAGAACTCGCCTGCTCAACACGGGTGACAAGGACTCCGAGATCACGGCGGGTAGCGAGGAGAGGAAGATCCAGGTCGTCAGTTAAGCAAGTCCATACCGCACTGTCGTCATAGCAACCGCAAGTAACGGCCGTTAGACTGTGTTAAAGCGCAACTTTACAAGTTAAAGCCAGAAAGCGCTCCACCTCAAGTTTCAAGTTAAGGTGGTGTGAGAAGTGGTTTAACTTGGACATTGCAATAAGGACTCAGATCTATCAGCTTGTGTGCTATTTAGTTGTTGTGGTTGGAGATTATCAGATGTCCTGATTTTCACAGTTGCTTCATGTTACAAGGTTAAAGTCGATGTTAAATTTATATGTAAATTAACAATCTTTGATGAACGTTAAAAAATAAAGACATTTTAATCTGAAACTAAGATTTATGCAAGCTTTGTGTCTATAAAATTTCAACAAGCTTAAAGGGCATTTTCAGTGACGTTAAAGGGCACTTTAACCCAACTCTGTTTTCCTATCTTGTAAAATAAGCAATTTAATGCATTTCTAAACATATTATCTCAGCTGTTAAAGTTCATATTTACATATTGTTTTAAAGTAATTTCACTGTTCTTATTCTTGCTTTGAAATTGAAGTTAGCTGAAAAGTGGCTAAGTTTAAATGTTTATACAGTTATCTTAATGCAGTATTGAAGTCAGTATAATTACAAACTAGTCATCATCCAGTTGTTTCACGGTTGTTCATGTTATCTCAGAATGTCTGACACAAACACTGAGACCTGCCACAAGATGGCTGACTCATCTGCCCAACCTGAAGTTACCAAATCTGCAGAAGCAGAAGGGCTGCGAAGAGGCGAACGAATTCGAACCCTCACAGAGAAGGGGAGAGAACTTCAAGAAGACAAGATGAAAAGTATCCAACGACGGTACAGAATCATTTATGAGAAATGGAGGTACCATGCTAGAATAGGCAAGGAAATACTGACCAATGAAGCCTCAGAGGATGAATTGAGTGAGCTGATTGAAAATATAAGCAGCACTTGCTCCGAGGTAAAAGCCATATATGAAACATTACGCAAAATACAAACTCCTGAGCCAGATCTGCGACGCAGAGTAGACACCTGCGTTTCACTCAGAGTTAATTATTCAAAAGGCAAAAGGGCAGCTTAAGAAGCCTAAAACAGAAGAAGAGGATGAACCTTGGCCCGATGTTGGATCAGTTCTAGACTCAACTTGCTCCTTATCAAGGCCACCATCTCATCAATCAAAATGTTCTATTCGTTCTAGTACTAACTCAGCCAAAAGATGTGAGGCTGCAGCAGAGGCTGCCGCATCCCAGGAAGTTTTAGCAGTATTGGATGAACAAGAAAGGGAAGAGGCTGAACTCCAAAGGCTAGAGGCTGAAGATAAACAACGGCTTGCACAATTTGAATCTGAAACCTTTGCCAGACAACAAGAAATGCAAGACAAACGTAGAAGGCTTAAACGCTTGGAAGAAGTGAAGAAGTTAAATGCGGCAAGAGCACGAGTAATGGTCTATGATCAAGTTGAAGAAAATTTTAAAACAGCTGAATTGCTGTATGATGTTGAATTTGGAGAAACACAAGCCCTCAATGCCTCAAGTCCCTCCTTCATCCCTCAGTCCCTGCCAGTCACCACACAAGCCCTCAATGCCTCAAGTCCCTCCTTCATTCCTCAGTCCCTGCCAGTCACAGCTCAAGCTCCACCCATTCCTACAGTACAGAACACCTCAGATTTGGTCCGCATGCTAACGGAAGTTATAAATGCGAATCGTCTTCCAACACCAGAGCCTGCATTATTCACTGGAGACCCCTTGAGATTCAAGGACTGGCGACTCTCCTTTGAAACATTGATTGACAGGAAAAACATCCCAAAGAATGAAAAACTGTATTACCTAAGGAAGTATTTAGGTGGTGCTGCAAAAAAGGCTGTTGAAGGATTCTTCTTATTGGGCACTGAAGCTGCATATGACTCGGCCTGGCAGCTTTTGGAAAAACGTTTTGGAGACCCATTTATAATTGGGAAATCCTTCAGGGACAAACTACATGGATGGCCAAAAATAAGCACAAAAGATGGTTGTGAATTAAGGGAATTTGCAGACTTCCTTAAGAGCTGTGAGGCCGCAATGCCCCACATGAAGACATTAGAAATTCTTAATGACTGTAATGAAAGCCAAAAAATTCTGCTGAAGTTACCAGATTGGCTGGTATCCAGATGGAATCGTAAAGTGATGGAAGTCAGAGAAGCAAACGCTGATTATCCACCATTTAAAGAGTTGGTAGACTTCCTGTCTAAGGAAGCAGACCTTGCTTGTGATCCCATATCCTCAATTCAAGCGCTCAAAAGTGTGGAAAGTGAGAAAACAAAACACACCCGAAGCCAAACTATTCAAGCAAAGACACTGGCCACAGATACAAAACAGAGCAGCATTCCATCATGTGTTTTCTGCAAAAGAGCAGGACACGACCTTGCTAAGTGCAGAAAGTTCAGTGAAAAGACAGTTCAAGATCGTGTCAAGTTTGTGCAAGCAGAGAAGCTTTGTTTTGGATGTCTGAATGTAGGACATCACTCAAAGGAGTGACAACAGAAGTACATGCCAGAGGTGCCAAAGAAGACATCCGACATGTTTGCATGAGGAGAAGTTTGAAGACCGTCAAAGGCTGACTGCTCCAAAAGGAGAAGATAACTCAAAGGACAAAGCAGAGATCAAAGAAGTAGCTGCGACAGCAACCACCAACAGAGTCATACAAGAGGGACCAAACACACAAACATCCTCAATCGTACCAGTCTGGATCTCGTCTACAAAGCACCCAGACCACGAAGTTCTTGTGTATGCACTCTTAGACACTCAAAGTGATACAACTTTCATCCTAGACGAAATAGCCCAAGACCTCGATACAAGCAAAGAGAATGTCAGCTTGTGGCTATCCACAATGACTACAAAATCAGTAGTCATAACCTCTCAGAAACTGACAAACTTGCAAGTGAGAGGATACAACTTAAAGAGAAGAATTCCATTGCCAGCACTTTTCACACGAGAGTTCATCCCAGCAGATAGGTCACACATTCCAACCTCTGAAACAGCACTAAAGTGGCCTCATCTTGAACAACTGGCAGACAAGATTCCACCACCACTAGATTGTGAAGTAGGACTACTAATCGGCTACAACTGCCAACAAGCCCTTCTTCCAAGAGAAATTCTGTTTGGGAAAGACAATCATCCATATGCACAGCGAACTGATCTTGGCTGGAGTATTGTCGGCTGTGCAAATCCCGAAGCTAACTACAATGATGCAAAGAGATTCCACACATTCGTAGCCAACCGGATCCAATGCATAAGATCTAGCACAGATCCCGCACAATGGCGACATGTCAGCACTGAAAACAACCCAGCTGACTGCGCTTCAAGAGGACTGAGTGCAGCTCAGTTAAAAGAGTCTAATTGGCTGACAGGACCTGATTTTCTTTGGCACCAGAATCTTCCACGTGAAGAGGAAATGGTGGGAGATGTTGAAAGAACTGACCCTGAACTTCGCAAAGCCCATGTCCATACAGTCATGATGAAAGGAATAGAGTCAGTGGCGAAACGCCTCGCCAAATTCTCTGACTGGTCCAGGGCAGTTAGAGCCATTGCTAGGCTCAAGAGATTTGCCAAAGAAATCAAAGGACTTCAGCCAAGAACAAATGAAGCAACTAGTCTTGAAGAAAGAAAGGAAGCAGAAAGCTTTATCATCAGGCTAGTGCAAGAAGATGCCTTTGCTGCGGACATACAAAAAATCAAAGCGCAGAAGAGAGACACTTTGAACAAGTACAGCAAGTTATATAAGTTGAACGCCTTCTTGGACAAGAACAATGTCCTAAGGGTAGGAGGACGATTGTCCCAGTCAGCCTTGCACCATGATGTAAAACATCCGGCGATCCTTCCAAAGAAATCCCATGTTTCAACACTGCTTGTCAAGCATCATCATGAGCGTGTATACCACCAAGGAAGAGGTATGACCTAGACTGGTTTACCTTCAAAGGCCCATTCACAAGGTGGTTACCTTGCTTGAGGCAAATTAAGTAGAAATTAGACAAAAGTGGGTCACATTCTTTCAGAGTTAAAACAACCCAAATCATTGATTCCATTTATAATCTGTGTTTAAAGGAAATCCCGCATTTAAATCAGTGAGTGATTTGGTGGGAGTGTAAGTGTTGTTATAAAATTATATATTTTCTGTACGTTACATGTTGGTTGTTGCAACTGTATAGTTTGTTGAAATTTATTGTTTCCTGACCGGAACTGATGTTTCCGTCTGGAGTGCCGCTGGGATTGTTTTTATTGTAGCACATAGCGGAAATGAGAAGAACGCTGTGCCACGTTATTCAGCTATCTGGCACTTAAGTTTGATTGAAGATCGAAGCCAAGCAGTTTGTTTTACCTTCAGAACTCTTTTCATGACAAGCGGCCAACGAGGTATTTGTTTTGTAACTTGTTTATATTATTTCGCTCTGTACTGTATATATGGTTATGCGTTATGTTTGCCCATACAGTTCTCACGGCGTGACTGAGAGGGAGGTGCATAAGTCCCAATAAACGCCCGTTTAAAGGAACCAACCTGTGTCTGTTGTCGTGAAGAGAGCTACACTTATTTTACTGAGGAATTTACCAATTACTTCATTAAAAATCCTTCAATGTGATTTTCTGGATTTTTTTTTCTCATTTTGTCTCTCATAGTTGAGGTATACCTATGATGAAAACTGGAGACCTCTCTCATCTTTTAAGTGGGAGAACTTGTACAATTGGTGGCCGACTAAATACTTTTTTGCCCCACTGTATATGACATTTTAACTTACATTTCAAACACACGATTTTTTTAGCACATCACATTTAACCTAAACTTGATCAAATGACTTTCCAAATGCAGCTACAAAGACACATATCACAAATGGATGCTCACCGGCTCCTTCTTCCTTGCTTGAAACAAGCTTTAGTCCTGCAGTCTTTTCCAAAGTCCAAACTCTCCAACCATTTCTCTCACACACTGCTTACTCCCCACTGCCCTGTGAGTAACTACCTCCAAGCTCCCTTAATCACCGGATCATTCCCACCTGGTGCAATCAACCAACTGCTCTCAGGCTGGGAAGCACACCCAGATCTAAAGCACTCAGGTAGAGAGGGTGTGGCCTGCAGCTCAGCTCAACAATAGGGGACTTGTATAGTGCAAAAGGACAGGAATTCCACATCATCATGTACACTGTGCTTGATAGACAGGGTTAAAGGTTTGCTTCAGCGATGTGCATGTGATTCCTCCTTTCCTTTCCTTCCCCTCCTTTGCAGAACAGTGATCACACTTGTAACCTTGTGTTATTGTTGATAATATGTCTCTGTTTCAGGTGCATCCAGTCCAGGAAGAGTCTTTTGTTAATGCTTGAGAAAATTGCTGCCATGAAGCCAGAACTCCCTGAAGTCTCAGAAGACTGTCTTTATCTCAACATTTACACTCCTGCAAATAGAGCTCATGAGCCTAAGCTCCCAGTAAGAACTGTTTATTTTCCGGTTTTCAGTGTTGCTGCTCAGTTATTGAGATAAGGCTATAAAAAAAAGGCTTATCAGAGGGTTTGGTATTTAGGTTTAAAATTGAATTTAAAACCTGAGGTTAATATATTTTACTTTGGCAATTTAACAATTTTGACTGCATCTGAAATAAATCTGTCATTCACTATCCCCTCGTTGCTATAAAAGGAAATCTTTACAATACAAAAAAAAACCCCAGTGTTTTCTGGCAATACAGTATGTGCTTATTTTTCTCGGCACAATTAGGCCCGAGCACTGAAGGTGGTGCAAAGGCCTATTGTAATTGCTCAGTTGTTCCGGAAAATGAATTGGCAATTTGGGGGCCTAAATATATGTGATGTATTGGATTGGGGGGCATGGTTTACCTGAGACAAGGTGAGTATGTGATTGAGACACCTCAATCACACACACTCACCAGGTCTGACCAGGTGTCACCAGACAGGTGTGTGTAATTGAGACACGCTGAGAGACACGGAGGGGAGGACAGAGACACTGACAGGGCCACAGAGATGCTGAGGGGAGCACAGAGACATTGATGGGGCCACAGAAACGGGAGCACGAGGACGGTGGCTGAGTGCTTGTGGCGGAGAACGGCTTGGCATCATAGCAGCACTCTTTTTTGGGGGGGTGGGTGCCGTCCGCAGCTGTTTAGAGCTGCCTGCAGTGAAGACAGCCAGATAGGCAGAGTGGTTCCTGTACTTAGGAGGGGAGGTCTGCTGCCTTCTTTAGATAGCCAAGGCCGGGCTATAGGTGAGTGCAAGTGCCAATCCTCTTCTGCCAGACTGTCCTGCTTTGGGCCAGGTTCCAGCTCTGGCTTGTCATCATTCAGTGAAGCCTCCCCTTTGACACTATCCTAAACTCAGTCCCCCGGGGGGGGTCTCTCTTCAACCAGGCGAGTTGAGTACAGCCTACTGACTTTAGTATATAATCGATATGTTCTTTTAATTACTTTTAACAACTTTATATGAACATGTCTTTTATAGCTATATACACACAAGAGGGAGTTTATATCAAAGGGGTGGGTGTATGGTGGAATAGAGTGGCAAATAGTTCTGTGTGGTGCATGTGATTGCAGTGTTGTTTATTTGCAGTGCGTCCTAGAGAAAATGGCAGCTTTTAGTTAGTAGTTCAGTTTTGTGTGTGGATATTTTATCAGACTATTGATAACTCCATCCATTCATCCATCTTCTTCCGCTTAATCCTTTTCGGGTCACAGGGGGCTGGAGCCTATCCCAGCATCTTTGGGTGAGAGGCAGGGTGCACCCTGAACAGATCGCCAGTCCATCGCAGGGCCAACACAGAGAGACAACCATCCACTTTCACAGTCATATCTATGGACAATTTAGAATCTCCAGTTTGATGCCAGTTAACCTAACTTGCATGTTTTTGTGGGAGGAAACCAGAGAAATCCCGGAGTAAACCCACATAGACACGGGGAGAATATGCAAACTCCACACAGATCACTGTTGGTTGGGGGCTGGGATCGAACTCAGCATCCCCCGGCTCTTCTGTTTAATAAAGTGCATTCTGGTGTGTATAAAACTATGTCCAAAGTCATCTTTGAGGCTCTGACTGTTACAGCTGCTTTTAACCTATTGAGAACCCACAAACATTACACTGGTGGTAGCAGTGGTATATTAAAAATGTTAGAGACTCAGGATAACTTGTCCCTCCCTGAAAAGTCAAGTGATGGCCATGCTGTTACGTGTAGGCCAATTTTTATGCCTGAAACTTTTACGGCTACTGGATGAGAATGGTCAGATTGGGCTGAACAATTTGAGATGGCTGCTGATATTAGTAACTGGGATGAATCTTTAAGGTTAAAATTTACGGGTCTCCTTTTATCTGGTTGGGCTAGAGAAGTGTACAGTGGACTACCATCCACCTCCAAAACAACTATGTGTCATTAAAGGCAGCCATGGGTAGATGTCTAGAGCCCTGTGATAGTGATGATTGGAACAGAGCAAGCTTCTCTTTTTGGAGGACACTGCATAATGAAACCATGAGAGAGTTCGGCATCACACTGAGACGTTTGGCTGCTAAAGCATATCCTCCAGTTGATATTAATACACAAGACCTTTTGGCTAAGGATCATTTTATTGCACATGTTGGAAATTGAGATTTGCATATTAGTTTGTGCAGCACTAAACCAGTAACTCTTGAAGATGTAATTAATCTGGCTGCAGAACCTGAGCTTATCAGAGGCTTGGAAAGTAATCGCTTAGCCTCTGAAGCTAGAGAACGAGGGGTTACTGAGAATACTATCAGTGATGGGCATATAGTCACCTTGCTCGGGGTTGCTGAAGGCCTGCAACAGGAAGTTAAATCCCTGCAGGATAAAGTTCAAACCTTAGTCCCAGTTAAATCTGCTTCACTGCCCACTCTCCAAATTACCAGGTTCCCTCATCAATTCAGTAAGCTCACAACCAGGTGGGACGAGAGGAGTTGTGGATGCAACCATCACATACAGCAGAACTGCCTTTATTTGCGGGGAAACTAGAGGAAGCATGCACAGAGGGCCAAATGCCCCCCCACCCCCACCCCCCGGCAGTCTCTGCTGTGGGCCCTGATTATCTAAAGGGTGGCTCTGGCTACCTCAAAGCTAGAATAGGTGGGTCTGATTGTCTTGTTTTAGTTGATACAGGAGCATATTGCTCAGTTAGCCCTAAATATGTATGGTGCTCTATTACCAATGGGGGTTGTGAGTTACTAAGTTATGGGGATAATGCCACAGTTGCTAACGGAGGTGAGATGCACATGTTGGGTTGCTGCCAGACGGTGTGTCAATTTGATTCCCTAGCCCTTGTCACAGAGTTTCTAGTGTCTGATGTTCCTTTGAGGAGACATTGCTGGGGTTTTATTTTCTTTCAAAATATGATGCTGTGATTGATTTAGGAAAACAAAACTTGCCACGTTATGGGTAAATCATTGCCTTGGTTCATTTAAACCCATCGATGGACCCACAGACAATCATTGTTCAGGCTGACGCTGTGGTACCCCCTCGTAGTGAGGCCATAATTTGGGGTCAGGTTCAGAAAGGCTGGGGTAATTATACTGAAGGAATGTTGGAGCCTTCTGAATCTCTCTCTAAGCATTGTCACCTTTTGGTTGCGAGAGTAGTGCGTAAAGTGTAACGGGGCAAGTTGCCAGTTAAGGTTATTAATGTCACTGGTGATCCATTAACAGTGAAGAGTGGCATGAAAGTGGGTACTTTGTTCCCTGACACTGAAGTGCAGGATGCTGTTGAGCATAGTGGTGAGTGTGAGGGGAAACCTACCATTCAGCACATGGACAGTGGATAGCTGCTAAACCAGTTTGGAGTGCAGGATAAGGGCTTCTCCTGTGAAGAAGTAAAAGCAATCAGACAGTTGTTGCAAAGGAACCTACCAGTATTTAGTCGGGGTGAAACTGATTTAGGCAGAACTCACTTGATTATGCATGAAATCGACACTGGGAACGCTGCGCCAGGCGTGTCCCACTTCGTTTGAAACAGGAGGTGACCAACAATTTGAAGCAAATGCTTGCTACTGACAAAATTCATCCCTCCTGTAGCCCTTGGGCAGGGCCAATTTGTTAAAAATAAGGAGGGCGGACTTCGTTTTTGTGTGGCGGTCAAAGGCGGAGACCTTGGCGGACTGATCCCAAGCTTTCTAAACTGGCTTTTGGTACGTGGAATGTCACCTCTCTGGTGGGGAAGGAGCCTGAGCTGGTGTACGAGGTTGAGAGATACCGGCTAGATATAGTCGGCCTCACCTCAACACACAGCTCCGGTTCTGGAACCAGTCTCCTGGAGAGGGGCTGGAGCTTGGCCTTTTTTGGAGTTGCCCCGGGCGAGAGACGACGAGCAGGGGTGGGTATTCTTGTATCCCCCCACCTTGCTGCCTCTATATTGGAGTTTTCCCCGGTGGACGGAAGGGTTGCTTCCCTGCACCTTCGGGTTGGGAAATGGGTCCTGACCATCATTTGTATCTATGCACCAAATGATGTTTCAGAGAAACCACCCTTTTTGGAGTCTCTGACTGGGGTGCTGGAGGGTGCTCCTCTTGGAGACACCATTGTTCTACTGGGGAACTTCAGCGCACACGTGGGCAACGACAGTGAAACCTGGAAGGGGGTGATTGGGAGGAACGGCCTGCCCGATCTGAACCCGAGTGGTGTTCAGTTATTGGACTCCTGTGCTAACCACAGTTTGTCCATAACGAACACCATGTTCAAGCATAAGGGTGTCCATTGTGCACCTGGCACCAGGACACCCTAGGTTGCAGGTCGATGATCGATTTTGTTATCGTGTCATCAGACCTGCGACCGTATGTCTTGGACACCCGGGTAAAGAGAGGTGCAGAGCTGTCAACTGATCACCACTTGGTGGTGAGTTGGATCCGATGGCAGGGGAGGATGCCATTCAGACCTGGTAGACCCAAACGTATAGTGAGGGTGTGCTTGGAACGTCTGGCTGAGGCCCCTGTCCGGGAGGTCTTCAACTCCCACCTCTGGAAGAACTTCAACCACATTCCGAGGGAGTCTGGAGACATGGAGTCTGAATGGACCATGTTCTCCACCTCTATTGTCGAAGTGGCGGCCCAGAGCTGCGGCCGCAAGGTAGTCGGGGCATCTCGTGGTGGCAACCCCCAAACCAAGTGGTGGACACCAGTGGTGAGGGGGGCCATTAAGCTGAAGAAGGAGTCCTATCAGGCTTGGTTGGCTTGTGGGACTCCTGAAGCAGCTGAGGTGTACCGGCAGGCCAAGCGGAGTGCAGCTCGGGTGGTTGCTGAAGAAAAAACCCGGGTATGGGAGGAGTTTGGTGAGGCCATGGAACAAGACTTTCGGTCAGCCTCGAAGAGATTCTGGAAAACTATCCGGCAGCTCAGGAGGAGGAAACAGCTCCCTGTCCACACTGTGTATGGTGCGGATTTTTTTTTTTATTTTTTATTTTTTTTTCTCGCGGATGGGGCACTGTTGACTTTAACTGGGGATATCATCGGGCGGTGGAAGGAATACTTTGAGGATCTCCTCAATCCCACTGATATGCCTTCCACAGAGGAAGCAGGGCTTGTGGACGAGGGGGTTGACTCGCCTATCACAGGGGCTGAGGTCACCAAGGTGGTTAAAAATCTCTTTGGTGGCCGGGCCCCGGGCGTGGACAAGACTCGCCCTGAGTACCTCAAGGCCCTGGATGTTGTTGGGCTGTCATGGTTGACACGCCTCTGCAACATTGTGTGGAGGTCGAGGACAGTGCCTTTGGCATGGCAAACTGGGGTGGTGGTTCCTCTCTTCAATAAAGGGGACCGGAGGGTGTGCTCCAACTTTAGAGGGATCACACTCCTCAGCCTCCCTGGGAAGGTCTATGCCAAGGTACTGGAGAGGAGAGTCCGGCCGTTGGTCGAACCTCGGATTCAGGAGGAGCAGTGTGGTTTTCGTCCTGGCTGTGGCACATCGGACCAGCTCTTTACCCTCTCGAGAATTCTCGAGGGTTCGTGGGAGTTTGCCCAACCAGTTTACATGTGTTTTGTGGACTTGGAGAACGCATTCGACCGCGTCCCTCGTGGTTTTTTGTGGGGGGTGCTTCGGGAGTATGGGGTATCGGGCTTGTTGTTACGAGCTATTTAGTCTCTATACGACCGTTGTGAGAGTTTGGTTCGTATTGCCAGCACTCGGTCGGACTCCTTCCCAGTGAGAGTTGGACTCCGCCAGGGCTGCCCTTTGTAACCGATCCTGTTCATAATTTTTATGGACAGGATTTCTAGGCACAGCCAGGGAATCGAGGGTGCCATGCTTGGTGACCACAGGATCTCATCTCAGTTGTTCGCAGATGATGTTGTCCTGTTGGCTTCATCCAGCAATGACCTACAGCTCTTGCTGGGACGGTTTGCCGCTGAGTGTGAAGCGGCTGGGATGAGAATCAGCACCTCCAAGTCCGATTCCATGGTCCTCAGCCGGAAAAAGGTGGATTGTCCTCTCCGGGTTGGGGACAGGCTCCTGCCCCAAGTGAAGGAGTTTAAGTATCTTGGGATCTTATTCACGAGTGAGGGGAGAATGGAGCGAGAGATTGACAGACAGATCGGAGCAGCATCTGCAGTGATGCGGACGTTGTACTGGTCTGTTGTGGTGAAGAGGGAGCTGAGTTCTAAGGCAAAGCTGTCGATTTACCAGTCAATCTACGTTCCTACTCTCACCTATGGTCACGAGCTTTGGGTAATGACCGAAAGAATGAGATCGCGGATACAAGCAGCTGAAATGAGCTTTCTCCGTAGGATTGCTGGACTCACCCTCAGAGATATGGTGAGGAGCTGAGTCATCCGGGAGAGGCTCAGAGTAGAACCGCTGCTCCTCCACATTGAAAGGAATCAGTTGAGGTGGTATGGGCATCTGATCAGGACGCCTCCCACTTGAGGTGTTTCGGGCACGTCCCACTGGGAGGAGACCCCGGGGCAGACCCAGGACTTGCTGGAGAGACTATGTCTCCCAGCTGGTCTGGGAACACCTTGGTATCCTCTCTGAAGAGCTGGAGCACGTGGCTGGGGAGAGGGAAGTCTGGGCTTCTCTGCTTGAACTGCTGCCTCTGCGACCCGGACCTCCAGAAAAGCGGTAGAAGATGGATGGATGGATGGATGGATGGACTTCGTTTTTGTGTTGAATATAGGAAACTTAATGATGTTACACAAAAAGATTCATACCCCCTCCCTCGGATTGATGATGCCCTGGATAGCCTTAATCAGGCTTGTTGGTTTTCCACACTTGATTTAGCCAGTGGCTATTGGCAGGTAGAGGTGAGCCCTAAAGATCGTCATAAAACAGCTTTCATTACACGCCAGGGATTATTTGAATTTAATGTTCTCAGCTTTTGTTTGTGGAATGTGCCTAGCACACTGCAGAAATTGATGGACCTGATTTTGTCTGATTTGCAGTGGACAACTTGTTTACTATACTTGGATGACATAATTGTTTTTGGTCGCTCATTTCAGGACCATTTAGCACATCTTGATGGTGCGTTGGCGAAACGGAGATAAGCAAATCTTAAAGTTAAGCCATCAAAATGTAACTTGTTCTCCAAAGTTCACTATTTGGGTCTTGTCATCTCCGCTGAAGGGGTGATGCCAGATCCAACTAAGGTTGAGGCAGTTAGGGGGAGGCCTGTTTCAACTACTCTGATGGAAGTTCAAAGTTTTTTGGGCCTGGTCTCATATTACCAACGTTTTGTCCAAGGATTTGCTGACATTGCTTGGCCATTGCACCAGCTGACAGAGAAGGGGAGACGTTTTCAGTGGCGTCAACACTGCCAAGACAGACTTAAAACCAGTTTAACTACAGCTTCTCTGTTGACATATCCAGACCCAAATAAGCCATTTATTCTTGACACTGATGCCAGTGATATGGGGGGTTGGAGCAGTGTTATCCCTGGAGGAGGGGAGAGTTGAATGAGTGGTGGCATATACTAGTCGGGCTCTTACAAAACAAGACTGCGTAGTGGATTTATGGGTTTTATAGGTGTTTTATTGTTGGTACAAGTATTAATGTAAATATGAATGTGAGTTGGGATGAAAATTTCCTTTCCTTACACAAACATATCCTTGTAGGGCACCAGTCCAGATAATGGACAACTTTATAAATAATTCTTTCTTTGTACCAATTATGAATCAGTCTAAAAAATAAAACCCTTGTGAGCTCTTGTCTGCTGATAATCAAGAAGATGGACATGAAATCAAACAATAACTCCCATATTGTCATGAACCTCCCCGTGCACTACTCCACAATGCACGGAGGAGGAGAAGGAAGGATGGATTTACTCGCAGATCACACTAAACACACATTTATTGATACAAAAATAGACAGACCAAAATAACATGAAACTTAGAGTCCTCCAGGACGCTTGACTGGCATGGGAGAAGAAGCTGGGCAACAGCGTAGCAGTTGTGCCGCAAGGGGAAAACGCTACAGACAAGCGTAGCAGCACAACTGCAAACAGAAACGCTGACAGCTCTTACTCACCGTGCAGGAACAGTCCGAGTCGTCCAAGTCTGCCAGCGAGCACACATACAAACAATCCTTCATAGACGTGACTGTCACACTGCAAAGAACAACCATGTGAACATGTACAATGGTCCAGCGGTGTTTGACTGGCAAAGAGCTGCCTAAGTACAAACACCGCTGGCGGGACAAATAGGAAACACCTGGGTGAGGCACGGGACAGATAATTACCAGGGCGAACAGCTGACTGTTAGAGAGAGGGGGGACATGGTCGGACCGGTGAATGTTAGATAGCGCCCACCAGGAAGTAGGTCAAACAGCTGCCCAACAACCACCGGCCAGAGCGGCGGCTACAGGCATGGAAAAGAAACAATACACAGACATGAAAACAATGAGAAATCAAAAGATAACATACATAATAAACCCAATGCTTGAGCCACCAAGAACGGTCAGAACCGAGCCTACAGGAAACACGGGCTCGGTTTGTGACACATATGTCTTTCAATAGTTTAATAAGAAATGTCAGAATATGGGGTGACTGTGACACAGGTGTAGTGTGACGACTACTGATCGGAGAGTCATGGGTTCGATTCCCACTCTGTCGCAGTCTGCAGTCTCTGTCTGCAGTAAAGCACTTTGGTCATCCAGAGATGAGTAAAAGTGCTATATAAGTGAACGCCATTTACCATTACCTTTTAGAATAGGTTAACACATTTGAATAACTTTAAAACAGAGAATTCAACACGTATCATGGGCATCATAGACTGAGTTACGGAGTATCACATGTGAATCAAACATTTGTGGAACCAAAGAAACCGTAGTGTCAGGAACCGAGCCGGCTTGGTTTCCCCTGGCTCGGTCCTGGCCTATGGGTACGTGCCACATTGTATGTATGTTAGTATGTATTTCTGTGTGCTTTGTCGTGCCCATAGCCACTGCCTTCTGGCCGGCAGCGGGGAGGCAGCCTCTTGTGCTCATGCTGGAGTGAGTGCTGTATAACTGTCTGCCGGTCGGACCACGCTCCCTCTCTATTGCTACCAGCTGTTCCCACTCCTGTATACCATCTTCCCACTCCTCACCCAGATGTAACTAATTTGTGAAACCAGCAATGCATGTTCTTAAGGAGCCTGTCTCCAGTCATGCATTGCTGACCATATGCCATCTTCCTGCTCCTCACCCAGGTGTAACCAATTTGTGAAACCAGCAATGCATGTTCTTAAGGAGCCCGTCTCCAGTCATGCATTGCTGGGTCATTGCACTAGACATGCGGTCGTTAATCGCCGTATGCTAGTTAAGGTCATTAAAGGATCGCGTTTCTCTTGGTGCCCTATTTGGACTTACTCGGACAGCTCCAGCTCTGTGAGTATTAACTGTGTGTGTTTTTCCTGGTGGTCCTCACCCTAAGACTGTTGAGCGTCTTGGAGGACTCCTTAAGCGTCTGAGGAAACTATTGTTGAAATTGTGTGTTAGTATCTTGGTGTTTAATAAATGTGTGTGGTGTTCACCCAGCGTGTAAGTCCTTATCCTTTCTCCCCTTGCCGTGCGCATTGGAGAAGCGCACGGGAGAGTTCATGACACATAGTTTAATTGGTCAGTAAACTGGAAATTGGAAAACCATAAAATAGTATTGGGTTAGAAAAGTGGATGCAATTTTATGAAGAAAATGATGACTAATGTCATGAATGGCCCCTCGGGGCAGAAAGACGAGACCCACGCGCTGAACTGCCGTTAGTGGAATTTATTACAAAAACAACAAATATAAAGTAAAACAAGATGCTCAAAACACAAAGTACCATGAGGGAGAAAAACTTACGAGTATTATGCGCCAGAGCGAGGCAGGGCTCTGGCGGGGACAAGGAGAATATCCAAGACAGCGGCAAAGCGAAAATGAAAATCAAGCCCTTAAATAGGATCAGAATCCATTGACATAATAGGTGATAGGTGTGAGTCATCTGAGGGAAGAGGAGAAGGCAATAACACACAATCAGGACCAGCTGGAGAGCAGTGAGAGAGAGGCAAAGCAAAACTGACAGCTGACAGGGCACGCCCACACGACGTTTCATGCCCCTGACAGCTGTCAACAGTAAAAGTGTAATACTAGAGATGTAGTGAATAAAATAACATACCAAACAAATATAAAAATATCGAATAAAAATATAACACTAACACAAACAGAAAAATGGCAAGGAGAACAAGAACACATAACCCCAAAAAGCATAAAATGCAACAGATGAGTAAATAAGCAGAAAAAGCCATGAGACCGAGTCTGGCAAGATCTCCAGCACTTGGCTCATGACAATCAACTATTTATAAAAATGGAAAATTGGTGTTAATCTGAAAAAGAACTTAAATTAATGAAAGGACAAAATGCATTTTGAAATTCTGATGGGGGTTTGCATGAAATTAAGTTAAAAGAACTTATACCAGGAATATTCTTAAGAATTAAATTTAAACTAGAAAAGCACTCGGAGAGCACAGACCTCTGCCAAGCGCCACAGTTCCCCCCATACAGTGTTTGTGTGTACGTTTTCAGATTCCTTGACCATGAAAACATATGACTAGCAATTGGATTCACAATGATAGGATTAATGGTTCAGTAGTTATTGACGAAAATGACATTTTCCGTAATGGTGGCCACAGTTCCGCCCATACAGTGTTTGTGTGTACGTTTTCAGATTCCTTGACCATGAAAACATATGACTAGCAATTGGATTGACAATGATAGGATTAGTGGTTCAGTGGTTATTCACGAAAATGGCATTTTCCGTAATGGCGGCCACAGTTCCGCCCATACAGTGTTTGTGTGTACGTTTTCAGATTCCTTGACCCTGAAAACATATGACTAGCAATTGGATTGTCAATGATAGGATTAGTGGTTCAGTGGTTATTCACGAAAATGGCATTTTCCGTAATGGCGGCCACAGTTCCCCCCATACAGTGTTTGTGTGTACGTTTTCAGATTCCTTGACCATGAAAACATATGACTAGCAATTGGATTGACAATGATAGAATTAGTGGTTCAGTAGTTATTCACGAAAATGGCATTTTCCGTAATGGCGGTTTTCTTCTGGACGGTGATCCGGATCATCCCCAAAATTTAATAGTTCTTCCTTGTACCATTTCCAACAACGCCTGAAAGTTTCATCGAAATCCGTCCAAAACTTTTTAAGTTATCTTGCTAACCAACAGACAGACAGACAGACAGACAAACCCCGGCAAAAACATAACCTCCTGGCGGAGGTAATTAAACAACAGACCGTCAGCCAAGCAGAATCATTGTGTCCCAGTAGGTATCAGGCAGTCCACGTGCCAACCTTGATTGAGCTGGATGTCCATGGATTCTGTTGATGGAGAGGCTGACAGACAGATTCTCCCACAAGGCCGTGCTCCTGAAATCGCAATCGGGCTGTTCGTCAGCAAGCTGGGCGAGGCCTCCTCTTAAGCACTGTAAAGGAATTTGTTTATTGTACTAAGTCCCATCAGAAATTCAAACTGGGGCAAGAACACGCCACAAATCCATTTCTTCCAATGTTGGTGGTTTAAATGAGTTGGTTTAAGCTTAGAAAAAAATCAAACAAAATCTTCTTGCACGGTAATTTAAAGAAAAAGATTAAAATAAGAAAAAAGTGACCTTTAACCCCTTGCACTCTGGTCAATTTCCCTAAAAACGCCTAAAAATAACATACCCAAAGTAAATCAAAAGCTGTTCTTCAACCCTTTGCAGCATCTTCATGGGGTTGGTGTCATTTAAAAGAAAACACTTTGAATTTTTGGGCAAAACAGTCATAATCTCTCTAAGTGCTCCTGCCACTGAGTAACAGTCATCTAAACATACTGAACTTGAAGAAAATAAAGTTTGCCTGGGTGTTTTTTTAGATACAAATGCTTGCAAATAACACACAGCTGTCAGATACTGGCCAGAAAATGCAACAGAAATGTAGAACCAAGTGTTATCCAGCTGAGGTCAAAATTTTGTAACAATACCACAAAAAATGAATATATTACACAGCCTTTTTCTCAGGTTGTTCCCAGGCGTTTTTGAACTGTGCCAAATTGTGCCAAATGGCAGTTTGGAAAAACGTCTATAACTTTTGAATGATACAACAAAGAAGCTTCATCTTGGGCTCTAATGAAAGGTGACACTCAGGACTGTGTGCGTGTGTGTGTGGGGGGGTTGTTTATTCATTCATGAATGAATGAATGAACAAACAAGCCCCACACACACAAAGAAGCATGCCACATAAAAAATGTGTGGCCTTTTTTACAAGAAAAAATAACCTACAGTGCAATAAAAATTATACTAAAATATCTGCAATGTAGAGGATAACAACTCCCCCCCCCCCCGCTACAGAGGAGCGCAGCGCACAAAAAAACGATCCGTCAGCGGTCCGTCATGTGGCGATGACGCACAGTTGTAATTACCGATCGGTCAGAAGTCATTTTTTTTACTATTTTCAGTGATAAAGAATAATTTAGCTTATAACACTTACCGGTCCACAACAGCAGTGTCGTTGGCAAACATCTGTTCCTCATTGTCAGACGAACATGAAGCTGTTCCACTTGTTACGACTCATGGTTCTGGTCATGCGACCCAGTCAAACCATGATTCCATTATTGCGGTTTTGCGCTTCCATGATTGCGGTTTTGGCGAACGATTTTTCAAAACAAATAAGAACAGTAGTAATAAAAAAAGACTGGCAAACGCTTCCGTTACACACAGCGGCTTACACAAAACAGATTTTATGCACGGGACGCACGCTTTCAATCGTCAAACTTCTGCTTCAATTGGTTCATTGTATTCGCAGTCGTTGGTAGGCGGGTCCTTCTTGCTAGGTTTTCAGTCATTGGTTCTTCAAGGTTTCAGAAACCCAATTCAGGGCTCTTATTAGTCGAATGAGAGGTCAATCAAATCTAAACCAGTCAAAGCACTCCTTTGGCCTTCTGTTCGTGGCTGTGTCTGTAGTGGAAGAACGGAAATGCAGCTTTTTTTTTCAGTGCACACTGAGACGCACAGTGCGCACTAGGACGCACGAGGACGCACTAGGACGCAGAGACGTGACCGCCCGCGGTATCCCGGAGTGCAAGAGGTTAAAGAAAAGAAAAAGAATTTTCATAGAGCATGGAAGGCTCTGGGCCTACTTGAAGACAGGGGAAAAAAATGGGAGAGCAGAGAAGGCTACAGCTTGACCACTGCCCCAAAACTGAAACAAAGGAAAGTTTTTCCTAGGTGTGGCAGAATCTCACTGAATTTCATGGAACTGAGCTGAACCAATTACATTTGAGCTTCTTTGTTTGGCAGAAGTCATGAACTGACTAAAAAGGCAATGAAGATAGGTTTAGGAGCCCATTGGTCAGTTCAAATTTCTGAGGTGGGGGTCTCCCACAGAGCAGAGAAAGAGACATTTGATATGAAGAGTGAAATCCTCCTAAGGTATGTGTGCTGAATAAAGCATAAATTCCTTCAGCTTTAGTGACTAAGATATTCTACTCAATAATAAGGGAACATACAATGTCTCTACATTGTAACTGTAATTAATTTGAGATAGTAAGCATGTAAAAATTAGTTTCTTCCTGAAATAAAGCAACGCATTTCAAATCATATCAATAAAAGCATTTGAAACCACATTGTCCATCCCAAGAGTTCAGCCATATCTTCAGTAGCAGATACTGTCTTGAGAGAAAGAATATGAATTAATGTATTTGTCCATAATGCATAAAATCCAATGCAAAGAGAAAAAATTAAATATTCCTGATTCGTCCATCAGATGGCACTGTGAAACTGTCTGGTTGTTTACTGGAGAATCTTGACTCCCATGGTCTGGATTATATCAACCATAAATTTGTCAATTTGGAACATTCCTTTGCCAAAGAGCAGAAAAGGGAGAATGACTAAGTCCTGGAGAAGGGATTAACTTTGACTTTATGGCCGATGGGTAGTGTTACAGCTCTGGTCCTTGGATGAGAGAAGCAGTTCATGACCAGATTTTTGAGTTGAGACAATTTTTCTTCAGCAAAGAATGATTTTATAGATTAGAATTCAAGGTCAATGCTACAAGTGTAAATATGCCACTACGTAGAAAAAGCTTCTCAGTATGGTCACCTTTATGAAGCATTTTAAACATTATTTGCTGGGGAAGGAGTTTATTTTGAGAACTGACCATAACTCCTTGTGGTGGCTACATAACTTTCAAGGTTTGGAAAGTCAGCTGGCTAAATGGTTAGACTGGCTTGCAAGTTTCCAATATAAGATTGTCCATTGTGCAGGCAAGTTGCATCGTAATGCAGATGCTCTTTCTAGGTTACCAGCTTTTCTTGAAAAGTTGCAGCAGCCAAGCATGTATAGACCTCCCCTTTAGCATTTGCTCTTCTGTTTAATAAAGAGCATTCTGGTGTGTATAAAACTGTGTCCAAAGTCATCTTTGAGGCTCTGACTGTTACAGGTGTTTTTAACCTACTGAGAACCCACAAACATTATACATAGCTAAAAAGTCGTGACATTTTTCAGACACCTCAGGCCTGGTGACAATTTACATATTTTCAAGCTCCCACCCACCAGTTTAATCGAAAAATATGAAATGCGGTCGACATTTACAATTAACCAAGGTGAACAAAAAAATCATGTGGGGCCAATTGCCTAAACCCAACAGGAAGTCGGCCATCTTGGATTTAAAGGTCAGTTTTGGCAAGTTGCACACATTACATTTGATCAAACTCCTCCTACAGTTTTCATTGTATCAAGTTCAAACCTGTATCAGTTTACTCTTAAGGCATGTGGAAATAAAATTATCAAAAGCTTGAGTTTTCGTCAGTGGGCGTGGCCTGCATGGGCACTCAGAGGCTACGGTCACACTGCAGGTCTTATTGCTCAATTCCGAATTTTTGCTGAGATCCGATTTTTGTGTGGGCGTTCATATTATAATTTAAATGCAACCCCCATCAGACTGGAGTATGAACAGTCTCCAGCTATGAAGTGACCCGCATGCAGAGAAGAAAACGCAACGTCAAACACACCATTGTGTTTGCAGAAGTAAATATGAGCCCTGAACAATTGGGGTGGGTGGGACAGAACTTCTTCACCTTGATGCAGCGCAGCAAAATAAATGTTAAAAACATTAAGAAATGTTTATGTACAAAATAAATGAGACCAGCTTCATTTCTCTACATGCCAGATGACCACTGTGATCAGCTCTGCTTTAACAGAACTGATCGATTAAACAGCTGTCTTGAAAATGAGACCCCATGTCTCAATGGGATTACCTGTATAAATAAGGTGCATGTTCTCCCTGTGTCTGCGTGGGTTTACTCTGGGATTTCTCCGGTTTCCTCCCACATGCCAAAAACATGCAAGTTAGGTTAATTGGCATCAAACTGGGGATTCTAAATTGTCCTTAGGTATGACTGTGAGAATGAATGGTTGTCTGTCTCTCTGTGTTGGCCCTGCGATGGACTGGTGATCTGTCCAGGGTGTACCCTGCCTCTCGCCCAAAGATGCTGGGATAGGCTCCAACCCCACCCCCCACCCCCCGCGACCCAAAACGGATTAAGAGGAAGAAGATGGATGGATAAATAATCCTAGCGATTACAATAGGGCTCTCACCCTAATAAACAGCACGGATCGTACCAGCGGCGTAACACCGGTCCTGCACAGGAGATGCCAGAGACTCCCCTCTCCTGGACAGTGTTTTCGTATGCCCCTATCTGGCCATTCTGCTCCACAGTCATTTATATATTACAGCGGCCAGGACTGTGCTGTTTACAACGTCCAATAAATGTGCCATTACTTTTTTTTAAAAAATGTGCCGTTACTGTGCGCCTGTAATGTCTGACAGTTTCAGCCCAAAGCTCCCCCCTCCCGCCGCCTGCAATTTTGAAGTTGTTGTGCCATGGGAGCCGACAAAATAATGATCCAGTGATAAAGGGAAGAAGATTGATTTAAAAAAAAAAAAAAGCACAAATCAGCTGTCTGCCATGCCTACGGCATCCTCCACAGCAGAATTTTAGCGTCTGTCTCACTTCATTGAGGAAAAAGTCGGATGACATGCGACATGACTGTTCAGACTGAGGTCGCTTTGGAAAATATCAGATATGTATCGGAATTAGGACCACATATGAAAGTGGCCTGGGTCTGGTGTGAAAAAATCGAATATGTGCCATTCAGACTGTCATTAAAAAAATCAGATTTAGGTCACATTTGTGCAAAAAAATCGGAATTGAGTATTAAAACCTGCAGTGTGACCGTAGCCAAAGTCTGGTGTTTTGCCATGAAACACGATGTTGTTATAAATCAAACCTAAATGGTCCGAGCCACACCAGACATCACAGGTGTGATGACAGTCTCTCCCTGGAAACATCTGCATGTCAATATTGTTTCCTTGCAATTACCCCGCCCACTCAGAACAGGAAGTGTCATGTTTTCACTCTTGTACTTATCCATGAGGGCTTGTTCATCACAATCACTTCAAACCTGGTCAGAACAGAAGCCTACATGTTGATAATGCTTGCTTTTGAGTGCTGTGAAGTTTCATTGAGGGGCATTGTTATGTATGGGTTTACCCTGGTTCCCAGATGAGGCGAGGTGACTTGTAGATAACAGCTTTATTGAAAGTGATGAATAGGGCAGTTACAGACAAGGCACTGGCCAAGGCACAGGTGAGAAAGAGGCCATAAGATGGCCGACCCCAGCCTTATATAAGGCGATGCAGTGACGTCACCGGAGGTGCACGTCACTACCCCACACTTCACAATAAAGGTGCAATATAATGTCCCACCCCTTAAAAGTCCAAAACCACTCATGCAATCGGACCCCCGCCCCCCCGCAATAAAATTTGGGACTCGACCCATGCACTAAGTTATTAAAACTAAAGGGAAATGGCCTAACACACTCACACAAACCAACTAAAAATAGGGCTGACGGGTGGACTACCGTGCAGCCCACATGGCGGAGTGGATTATTCTGCCACCCCTAACTAAAGAAAAAGTCCATCGTTAAACTAAAAATGTTCGCTGTGCTCCTAAACTAAGGAACACACAAAATCATCCCATATATAACATTTCTACTAACACCAGAACTTTAATATATACTATTTACAATCCAGTTCTTTAGGTGAAAGGATATAACTGGAATGGGGGCCCAGGGCAGCCCCTCAGCAGATGCACCCCTGGAAACAGCCGGTCCCCGGGGCGATGGCTGACCCTCCGGAAGCTGAAGCCGCTCCTCCTCACCATCAACCTCGTCTCATGTCAAGCCATGTCTCCTGGACATGCTGAAGCTGATTTGCATGCCACATCAAGCCATCAGACAGCCTGAAGTGCGCTGTGCCCAGTTTGGCCACTATGCGCAGACGTTCCCGACACTCCTGAGGTTGTCATCTGGCCCATCTTCGCTGCGGACGTTCCTCACCTCGAGTCCAAACCCAATCCAGGACCCTCAAAGGGGCCCGGCTCAGCCTGAGGCATCGTTGTCGAGCACACTGATCCCCCGTGCTCATCAGTCTTGCCTCAACTTCTTCTAAAACCGTTGCATCATAGCCGCAGATCCTCCATCCCTCCACGGCCAAGCTCCAGAGGAGTCTGGGGCTAGCACATCGGCATCACTTGCCAGAGCAGGCGCCTTGCCGTCCTGCTCAGTGCCCCCTTGAACCATTTCCCAAGCGTCAGCACCAAGACCCTCCTGCACCGAGTCTGAGTGAGCCTGGTCCTGCTTGACCACTGTGGTGTCCATTAGTCCTTCATCCCACACCACGTCCTCATCGATCCCTGGAATCGCAGGGTTCCACTGGCCACAACCTGACCACTCTTCTCCAGTGTCGTCTTTAATGGCGAAACCCAGTCTGTAAAATAAATCACAGCCCATGATGTTATTGCCCCGTGCTGTCACGTGGAATGTGAAGTCAGTCACCTTCGCAGACTTGTACCAAACAGTCAACTCCAAAGTCCCAACCATGCCCAGTCTTCCACCTCCATAACTGTATAACAGCGCTGGGTTACCGCTAATCTTGTGGTGGGGAAAAAACTTCTTCACTGTGACCCAATTCAGCAACAACCTCTCCACCCCCGTCCTGATCAACAGCGGCACCTCCACGTCGTCCAGCCCCACTGTGCAAAACATGTACCCATTCGTGTTGGGGAACACCATGTGGATGGTTGTCAGAGGCAGGTGTAGTGATTTATTCTCTAGGCTCTCCAGGTTAAATTCACAGCACACCCTGGCAAAATGGTTCAAGCAACCACATCTGCTACAACATGCTCCTCTCGCTGGACAGTGCTTAGACTTTTTGCGGTGCATTGCAGACCCACAACCCATGCACAGGGGTTTTCCCGGGGCAGACCTTCAGCTGGTAGCGTTGGTTTCCATATCTTCGTCGTCCAAGCCATCGTTGCCATCTGAGGCCACAACATTTGCTGCACTGAGAGACTCCGGCGGCTGCTGTGACTGGTGCCTGGTTAGGTCCAGAGCTAGCTTGTCCGTGGCTTCCATTTGGAGAGCTAGCTTAACGGCTCTGTCTAACGTCAGGTTACTAAATGCCGTAAGTAGCCTAGCCAGCAATGCAGTGCTGCATGTATGTTCTGCCAGTTGGTCACGAATCATTTCATTCTCCAGCGTCCCAAACTGACACTCGCTAGCTAGCTGCCTCAAGTCGGGGATAAACTGCCGAACAGGCTCATCTACCCGCTGATGCTGCTGTTGAAAATGGATCCTTCGCACAGTCACATTATCCGGGGTGTGGAAATGGCTAGCTTGTAGCTCCGCTACATTTTCATAAGTGTCCGAAGCACCAAGCATTCACAGGACTTGCTGGCCCTCTATACCCAAATTGTGAACCAGAAGAGTCTGGGCCCTCAGCTTATCGAGCTCACCGAGTCCCAGCGTGGCAACATAGGTCTCAAAGGCTTCGAACCACCTAGGCCAGGGCACTGGCGGGTCCCTGGGAAACCCGAGAAAGGGCAAACTGGAGCTACACACGCCTCCATGGTTTAATCCAACATCGCCAAATGTTATGTATGGGTTTACCCTGGTTCATAGATGAGGCGAGGTGATTTGTAGAACACAGCTTTATTGAACGTGATGAATAGGGCAGTCACAGACAAAGTACTGGCCAAGACACAGGAGAGAAAGAGGCTGTAAGATGGCCAACCCCAGCCTTATATAGGGTGATGTGGTGACGTCGCCAGAGGTGCACGTCACTACCCCGCACTTCACAATAAAGGTGCCATATAACAGGCGTGTCACTGATAGGATGGTGAATTTTGGTTTATAACAAGATTGTTATAAACCACATATATGTGATTCAATCTTAATTAAATTCACTAGGTTTAATTGCAGCCCTGCCCTGAACACATCTACATGCAAATAATCTGTGGGTATGACCAAATGGTTAAATGGCACCCCTACAGCTTTTCAAAAATTCAGCCCTGCCCACTGCTTTCAGTGACATGTATGAAATTCAGGATACATATGTACCTTGGGCTCATCTCCAACGGCGACGAGTCCGCCTACAGGAGAGAGGTGGCCCAGCTGGCGTCCTGGTGCAGCAATAACAACCTGCAGCTGAACGCTCTGAAGACAGTGGAGATGATTGTAGACTTCAGGAAAGTCACTACTCCTCTGCCCCCCCTCACCCTCTCAGGCTCTCCCATCACCACTGCTGATTCCTTCCGCTTCCTAGGCACTACCATCACCAGGGACCTCAAATGGGAGCTGACCATCAGCTCACTCATCAAAAAAGCCCAGCAGAGGATGTTCTTCCTGCGGCAGCTGAGGAAGCTCAAGCTACCCACCAAGATGTTAGTGCAGTTCTACACAGCCATCATCGAGTCCATCCTCACCACCTCCATAACCGTGTGGTACGCAGGAGCCACTGCCAGGGACAGACTAAGGCTGCAGCGCGTCGTGCGCACTGCTGAGAAGGTGATCGGCTGCAAGCTCCCATCTCTCCAGGATCTGTACATCTCCAGGACCCGGAGGCGTGCTGGCCGGATCATAGCCGATCCCTCACACCCTGGTCACGTACTGTTTGCCCCCCTCCCCTCTGGTAGAAGACTTCGGTCCATCCAGACTAAAACCTCCCGTCACATGAACAGCTTCTTCCCCTCTGCCATTAGACTGCTGAACACTAAGTGACTCTCGTGCACCATGTACAGCAGCTCAACCAGACTCATGTCAATCATCACTGTTTTCTTCCTGCATTACCGACTGCACTATATAGTTCTCCACAGTATCTGCTGCTGGCTAATATATATTTTAACTGTTGACCAGTATCACTTAATCTTATCCTACACTTTATTACATGTATAGTTTATTTCTCTTATCTTATCATGTTTAATGTTGCAGCATTGTACCGAGACAAATTCCTAGTTTGTGTACTACATGAACAATGGCAATAAACCTGATTCTGATTCTGATTCTGATTCTGATTCTTAGGAAGACCTACAAAAAATCCTATTGGAGAAATCACCTAAACCCAACAGGAAATTGTCCATCTTGGATTGAAGGCTCATTTTTAATGATTTGCACACATTGTGTTTGATTGAACTCCTCCTACAGTTTTCATTGTATTGACCTCAAAACACATTAGTTTTACTGTAAAGGCATGTGGGATTAAAAGTTATCAAAAGCTTGAGTTTTCATCAATGGGCATAGCCTGCATGGGGACTTAAAGTTTGATGTTTCACCATGAAACATAAAGTTGTTATAAAGCAAACATAAAAGGTCTGAGCTGCACCAGATGTCAAAGATGTGATGACAGTCCCTCGCTGGACACATCCACATGTCAGTATTCTTTCCTTGCAATTGCCTTTCCCACTCAGAACAGGAGGTGTCATGTTTTTACTCTTGTACATATCTGTGAGGCCTTGTTCAATCACTTCAAACCTGATCAGAACACAAGCAGACATGCTGACAATGCTTGCTTTTGAACACTGTAAAGTTTTGTTGACAGTCATATCCACAGAGCATTGGCAAATTTTGGTTTCTCGCCATAACAATAAAAATTGCTATATGTAATTGCTATATGCAATTTGAAGTTGTGCTGTACAACTGTGCAATGACAATAAAGCATATTCTATTCTATTATAGTCTAGTCTGTACCAAATGCAGCATGATGAATAGTGGTCCCTAAATGAACACATCTACATGCAAATACTCAGTGGATGGGGCCAAATGGCTCTATGGGACCCCCTACAAGTTTTCAAAAATTTAGCCCCATCCACTGTTTTCACTGACATATATGAAATGAGTTTTTAATATGAATCATGGAAAGACCTACAAAAAAGCCTCCTGGACCCCTCAACTAGACCCAACAGGAAGTCGGCCATTTTGATTTTGATGCCATTTTTTCGCCATTTTCCTGTGGTTGTGTTTTAATGAACTCCTCTCACAGGTTTTATCGTATCAAACTCAATCACTCTCAACATACTCCTAAGGCATTTGTAATTAAAAGTTATTAAAAGCTCCTCTCTATATTAAAGAGTGTAGTATCAGGACGCTGTCAATTCTGATGTTTTGCCATGAAGGAGGAAGGTGTTACGCCTTACACATACAGTACAAGATTTATTATGCATCAAACTGTACATGTTTGATGACTGTACCCTCCTGAGCACATGTACATGTCAGTATTGTACCTTTGTCACAGCTTTGCCCACCCAAACAGGAAGCAGCATTTTTTTAACCTTTATACAATCATCCAAGCCAGTCCAAGACAATCACTTTAAACTTGATCAGGAAATGAGTAAAAGTGAGAGAGTGACTCACTTTATGCGTGTATATGTCGTTTGCACAATTTCCAACAGAGGCCAGACCAAAATGCACTAATGAAGGGATGGCTCAAGGCCTTGACCGTGATGCAGGGCGGAGCAGCACCAAGGTGTGAAGGCCTCAACGCTTCTTACAGCTTTAATTAATTATAGTTACAATACTACAGTTACTATGGTGACAGTAAATTATAACAGATAAACACTGAGTAAAACGTATATATCATTTATATCTAGTAAAGTGTATTATACTAATAAATAAAAATACTTTTTAGGCCATTTAGGTTATGAGGCTAGGAATCAGAATCAGAATCAGAATCAGAATCAGGTTTATTGCCATTGTTCATGTGATACACAAACTAGGAATTTGTCTCGGTGCCATGCTGCAACATTAAAAACATAATGAGAAAAAGGGATAAACTAAAAAACTAAAGGACTAGAAACGTGCAATAAGTGTAGAAAAATAAGTAATAATAAGTAATAATAATAATAATACTAGTAATAATGAGTAGTACTAGTCAAGGCAGTTTTAAAAAATTAGCATGTAGCAGATAATGTGAAGTACCACATAGTGCAGTCAATAATGCAACAGAAAAACAGTGATGATTGACATGAGTCTGGTTGAGCTGCTGTACATAGTGCACGAGAGTCAAAAGTCACTTAGTGTTCAGCAGTCTGATGGCAGAGGGGAAAAAGCTGTTCATGTGCCGGAAGGTTTTAGTCCGAATGGACCGAAGCCTTCTACCTGAGGGGAGGGGGGCAAACAGCACGTGACCAGGATGTGAAGGATCGGCTTTGATCCGGCCAGCACGCCTCCGGGTCCTGGAGATGAACAGGTCCTGGAGAGATGGGAGCTTGCAGCCTATCACCTTCTCAGCAGTGCACACGACGCGCTGCAGCCTTAGTCTGTCCCTGGCAGTGGCTCCTGCGTACCACACAGTTATGGAGGAGGTGAGGATGGACTCGATGATGGCCGTGTAGAACTGCACTAACATCTTGGTGGGTAGCTTGAGCTTCCTCAGCTGCCGCAGAAAGAACATCCTCTGCTGGGCCTTTTTGATGAGGGAGCTGATGGTTGGCTCCCATTTGAGGTCTCGGGTGATGGTGGTGCCCAAGAAGCGGAAGGAATCTGCAAAGGTGATGGGAGAGCCTGTGATGGTGAGGGGGGGCAGGGGGGATGTGACTTTCCTGAAGTCCACAATCATCTCCGCTGTCTTCAGAGCATTCAGCTGCAGGTTGTTGTGGCTGCACCAGGACACCAGCTGGGCCACCTCTTCCCTGTAGGCGGACTCGTCACCGTTGGAGATGAGCCCGATGAGGGTGGTGTCGTCCGCAAACTTAATCAGCTTAACAGACTGGTGGGAGGAGGTGCAGGAGTTGGTATAAAGGGAGAAGAGTAGGGGGGAAAGTACACAGCCCTGGGGTGATCCAATGCTGATGCTAACAGAGTCTGAGACAGACTTCCCCAGCCGCACATGCTGTCTCCGGTCCGTCAGGAAGTCGGTGATCCACCTGCAGAGGGAGTCAGGCACATTGAGCAGGGACAGCTTGTCCTGGAGCAGATCGGGGCGGATGGTGTTGAATGCGGAGCTGAAGTCCACAAACAGAATCCTGGCGTAGGGTCCCGGGGAGTCCAGGTGCTGCAGGATGGAGTGGAGGGCCAGGTTGACTGCGTCGTCCACAGACCTGTTAGCACGGTAGGCAAACTGCAGCGGGTCTAGGAGGGGTGTGGTGATGGACTTGAGGTGAGACAGGACCAGGCGCTCAAAGGACTTCATGACTACAGAGGTGAGCGCTACAGGTCTGTAGTCGTTAAGTCCAGTAATCCGTGGCTTCTTGGGGACAGGGATGATGGTGAAGGATTTGAGGCAGGTCGGCACGTGACATTGCTTAAGGGAGGTGTTAAAAATGTCTGTGAAGACAGGAGCCAGCTCTTTCGCACAGTGTCTCAGGGTGGAGGGAGACACACCGTCCGGCCCGGGGGCCTTGCGCGGGTTCAGTCTGGAACTAGGAGTTCCTTTCTCTCTGCAAATTGCGTTATGGGATACATTACTGATCTACCAACCATCACTGAAACATTACCACTCAAGATGCATTGTGTGATATTTAACTAGCAAGACATTTGGACATCTCTAGGTTGAGCACACTACAGTATATAGTCAGTAAGGAGAGATTTAGGGCATGTTAGTTTAGTTTGATTTAATTCAGCTCATTTTAGAATCATTTCAGTTGGGATAAAATGTTTATGCTTTGAAGAAATGATCAAGGCCATTTATATCTTTGTCAGGTCATGGTCTGGATTCATGGCGGGGCATTTATGGTTGGGACAGCTTCATTGTATGATGGCTCTGCACTGACTGCTTACCAGGATGTTGTTGTGGTTCTGATCCAGTATCGCTTGGGATTCCTGGGTTTTGCCAGGTAAAGAGAGCCAGAGTGTTTTCTCCCCTAATTTTATTTGCTTTGATCCAAATCACATCATGCTTGATTCAATTTCTTTTCACAAGGACAAAATCCAAGAGCACCAAAATCCATCACCTCCCTTTACACCTCCCTTTAACTATGCCAATTATTACTTGTGGGTAGGGTGGATCATGGTGGGAGGAGGTAGGCTCTGGAGTGGGTTGGGGTGTCAGGTGGATGGATGTCTTGGACAAGAGTGTAAAGCACTTTGAGCTGCACTTTGTTGTATGAAAGGTGCTATATAAATAAATAAAGTTTAAAGGAGTGGAGATTATTGAGAGATCTGTTCAATTTTTAATCTATCAATAATCTTCAGTGATCTCCACAGTCGCCATGGTCTCCTCAAAGTTTTGACTCAATTCAAAATACACAAGGATCTCCCAAACAATCCCAAAGATCAAAAATTGGTCCAATCTCTCAGCAATCTCCATGCTGTGTAAAGGGGCCCTTATTGATCAGATGGTTGCCTTCTTAACAAGAAATGGGTAAAAACAAACCAGATCCAGTGTTACTAACAACATGTTTCTGTGATAGGAAGAGAAAATTCAGGTTAACATGCAAACACGCAAGAGTTTGTCATTATCCTGGTAGTTGTTTATTATATTATTGCAAATACTGCTTAAAACAAATAAACCAGTTAGAAAATTAAGCAAAGCTTCGGCTTCAAAACATGTCAGTGTATTGAAGTCACTGAGGACACACACTGAAACACCGCATGAGGTGGCATGCTCTAATCCCTCTGAACATGCTCATCAACTAAAAAATATTTCCAAGGATCAAGGTATGTAATTCATAGTTTTCAGAGTTTTAGTTTGGTATGTTTTTTCACCCAGTGGAACTTGCCAGAGTTAACCAGATGATATGAATCAAGACCACTGCTTTTTGAGGGTGTTGGACCTGTTTATTTGGTGTGCACCCAAGAGCGATTACCACATTCCCACCAGACAAAACAAAGTGCATTAAAGTAGTAAACGACCTAGAGTTTGATCACACAGCTGGACTTGATGTGTATTTCTTTTACTACAGTTTATTTGTTTTGTGCTTCATGTTAAAGAAAAAAAAAAACCAATTACTAGCTGGTGTGTATCTCGTGTATCTCAAGATTCAAAGATTCAAGATTCAAAGATTTTATTTTGTCAGTAGTTCTAGACGTACGGAACATACATACAGCAGAATTGAAATGCCATTTCTTTCTCTCTTAGTGGTGTGTGCAATATATAAGAAAAAAGGAATAAGGAGGAAAACAACAACAGCAGTCTATGTATAGTAATGCTACCCGTAGCGCAAATAAAGTTAAACGATAAAACCCAGCAGTCCTATATACAGAAAAAGTAGAGCTGTAATACCCGTAATTGCAAGTTCAATGCGGTAGTGTAGGTGCAGACAGTGACAGATTGGACTGTGCATGATCAATATTGCAATACAGACAGACAGACAGCAGCAGATATGGCATTTGTGCAAATGGTTGCAGTAAGGTGCAGAGACATACAGCAGCAGATATATTACTGTTGGTGTGACAATTTTTCTGTGCAAACAGCTGAGGTAGTTATTGTGCGGGTGAGTGTGTTATGGTCGGTGCGGGGGGGGGGGGGTGTTCAGGGTCCTGATGGCCTGGTGAACAAAGCTGTTTAGCAGTCTTGTGGAGCAGGCCCACAGGGTCCACTACCTTTTCCCCAAGGACAGGGGGCTGAAGAGGGTGTGTGAGGGGTGGGAGGTGTCAGATGTCCGGGGGGGCGGGGTCAGAGGGGCACCGGTGATCTTGCTAGCTCCTTTCACTATGTCTCATTGTTCTATCCAGCACTGGAGATGAGAACATTTCAGGGAACTTTGGATTGTTGGACCAAATTGAAGCTCTGAGGTGGGTCCAGCAGCACATTCACAACTTTGGAGGAGACAAAGATTCAGTTACCATATTTGGGGAGTCTGCTGGTGGCGTGAGCGTCTCCCTCCTGGTAAGAATGAAACTACAGACCAACTACTTAAAATTAATTAATATCATTGCATTTGTAATGTATTATATTTTTTAAATGTTTTCCATTCCTTTAATCAATAGCTGCTCTCCCGATTGTCTAATGGCCTGTTCCATCATGCCATTGCTGAGAGTGGCACAGCTGCAATAGAGGCACTTGCTGGTACTATTGATCCACAAGCGATGTGGGTTAGTCATTTATGTCCTTATTTTAATGTGCTGCAAATAATTTATTTATAATGTAACAGAGTCAATAACAGCATTCCGATTTGGCTTGCCAAGTGGGTCGACCCACTTAGTGACACAAGTAGAGTGCAGAACTCTGAAGTAGGGGGTTGTGAGTTCAATATCCCGACTGGATGTCACCAGTTGATCTTAACCCCCCCCCACCACCACCACCCCTTGGTTACAATAATTGAATTTAAAAAACAATAACCCATAATCATGAAAATTAAACACACATACACACACTTTGTCATTCCTCAGGCACTTGCAAATGCTTCTGGCTGTAGTCTTGAAGACACCAAGAACATGGGAGACTGTTTAAGAAACCTTAGTATTGATACTATCGCTGCCTTTTATGAGGTAAGACACAGTGTCGAAAACTAAAGTTTGAGATTGGATTCATTTATCCTGAGTCTATAATAGCTTTTTTTTCTCTGCAAAAAAAAAAAAAAAACGTCTCCTGAAGAATCAAAATTTGACATTCCCAATAATTGTTGATGGCCATTTCCTGACAAAACCTGTGGATGAGCTGTTCCATAAACATGAACTTCAGACTGTGCCATTCATGACTGGCGTCAATAATCATGAAGGTGGATGGTTGATAACTTCTGTACGTATTTGTTGCATTTGTTTAAATAGAAACTTTGCTGACCTACAGAACAGCACATCAGTTTTTCCCCCCCCCCACAGTTCCTTGTTCCGTCAAACTGGACAGAAGGAATAGATCGGGAGCAGATTCTGAATGTGCTGTTCCTCTTCTACCCTGATGTAAGATAGAAGCTACCTGACAGAACCTTATTACTATTCTTCAACTTGCACAGGACAAGCATCTTCAATAGATATGTTTCTCGTTTTCTCCAGCCCAAATATGCAGTCATCAAAGAATGGATAGTTGATGAATATGCTGGAAATGGTGAAGACCGTGTGAAAAACAGAGATGCTTTAACTGAGATTATCGGTGACATCATGTTTAGCATTCCAGCCATTAAGGCTGCAAATGCACACAGAGGTATTTTTTTTATTAAATATTAGATTACCACTGCATCTAAAAAATGTATTGTGGGGAAGTTTTTTTTTGTTCAAATCCAAAAGTTAAACTTTTGGATTTTGTTTTGGATTTTTTGGATTTTGAGAAACTTTTAAACTTTTTTAAAAATTCTATATTCATTACATATAAAGTGAGCTATTTGAAGCCTTTTTGTTTTAGATTTTGATGATTATGACTTAGTTAAATTATTATTAACTTATTAAATCATATTCTGATTTTTTTAGATGCACTAATGCACAGTTACAACAACGCTGCCACATATATCACATAGATTTATTTATGTATTGCAGATGCAGGTGCCCCTGTGTTCCTGTATGAGTACCAACACCCCTTTAAATTCTTACAGGAAAAAAGGCCCAGCTTTGTTAGAAGTGACCATGGAGATGAAATTTTTGCAGTATTCGGGTTCTGCTTCACAGTGACCCACGTCAACTTAAGCAGTCAGTATTAAAAAGTTTTGCATGAGCTGCAGATCTAAGTTCATATTTTCCAAGGAATCAAAGATTTTCCTCACATATTATTTTAGCTGCATGCACTGAAGAAGAAGAACAGTTGAGCAGAACCATGATGAGCTACTGGGGCAACTTTGCTCGTACAGGGTAGAAATTTCTCCCAAATATGTTTGAAGGTCAACATCAATGACACAAACTTGTTAAAATATATGAATTTACATGTGTGTGTTTTTAGGTCTCCTAATGGAGATGGCCTTGCACACTGGCCAAAATATGGAGCAGAAGAAGAGTACCTGGTGATTGGTTTAAAGAAGCAGGAAATCAGTCAGTCCATGAATAAGGACCGGTTTGTCTTCATGACTCAGACCCTCCCTGAAAAAATCAAACATCATAAGCATGTAGAGAACAAGGAGATGTAGAACAGTCACATCAAATCAATCTGTTTTTATTCATTATAATGAAAACGTGCTGAGCTTCATACCTTACAGACCCTCAAATAGATGGTAAACAAGATGTTCAATCAGTATGTAACTACTGATTTGTCATTGACTGAATAGTTTAATTTAATTTGTTTAAATCATTCATGGATTTTCATGTAATTTTGCTTTATATTCATCAAATACTGTGAATTCACAGCTGGTTTGACAAGTGTGAGATACCCAACAGAAGTCTCTAGTCTTCCTTGTAACCAGGGTTTCTTTATCACTTTGTTATTAAAGGTGAACAGAATTTCTTTGTCTTCTTTCCTTTTGTGTTCATTTTTATTACCTCCGCCAAGGAGGTTATGTTTTCATCAGCGTTGGTTTGTCTGTCTGTTTGTTTGTCTGTCTGTCTGTTTGTTAGCAAGATAACTCAAAAAGTTATGGACGGATTTTCATGAAATTTTCACAGATTGTCAGAAATGGGGTATCCTACAGATGATTAGATTTTGGTGGTGATTCGGATCACCGTCCACAAGAAAACCGCCATTACACAAAATGCCATTTTCGTGAATAACTACTAAACCACTAATCCTATCATTGTCAATCCAATTGCTTGTCATATGTTTTCATGGTCAAGGAATCTGAAAACGTACACACAAACACTGTATGGGGGGAACTGTGGCGCTTGGCGGAGGTCTGCGCTCTCCGAGTGCTTTTCTAGTTATTCAAGCATTAGTTCTGACTTCACCAGAGTGGTGGCCTAGTTGGTAGAGCATCCGCCCCATAACTGGGAGACCGGGGTTCAAATCCCGGCCGGGTCATACCAAAGACCAGGTAAAAATGGTACTTTCCACCTACCAACTTAATAATAATAATAATAAGTTTATTTATAGAGCACCTTTCACAGACAGAGTCACAAAGTGCTTAACATGGTAAAAAACAAAATAAAAACACAGGCACATAAAACAGTAAAAAAAAACAAAAAAAAACAAAGTAGACAGTAAAAGCACATAAAAATACAATCAGCACAAAGTTAAAAAGCCAGGCTAAAAAGGTGGGTCATTAGTTGCTTCTTAAAAACACCAATGGAAGGTGCAGATCTAAGTTCAAAAGGCAAGGAGTTCCACAGTCTGGGAGCAACAGCAGCAAAGGCTCTATCACCTTTGGTTCTGAGCCTAGTACTAGGGACTACCAATAGATTCTGATGAGAAGACCTGAGAGACCTGCTGGGCTGGTGTAGAGAGAGCAGGTCACTAATATAAAAAGGCGCCTCTTCATGAATGGCTTTGAAAGTAAGAACAAGAACTTTAAAATCAATTCTATAATTTACAGGAAGCCAATGCAAGGAGGCCAAAACAGGAGTGATATGACAGAATCTACTGGACCTAGTTAGTAATCTTGCAGCAGCGTTCTGGACTAACTGTAGGCGGTGTAAAGAGGATTTGCTAAGACATGTAAAAAGAGCATTACAGTAGTCCAAACGTGAAGAAACAAAGGCATGAATAATGATTTCTAACTGAGTGTAGGAAACCAATGACCTGATTTTGGATATATTCCTAAGGTGGAATAAACAACTCCGGTTCAGAGATTTGACATGCTGATCAAAACTCATCGATTGATCAAAAATGACACCAAGATTTTTTAGATTAGACCGTACGTTAGAGCTTAATGAACCAATGCTATTAAACAACTTAGGAATTAGATTATCAGGTGCTACAATAAGGACTTCAGTTTTATCAGCATTAAGTTGCAAAAAGTTACTAGACATCCAGTCCTTAATTGCAGACAGACAACCATGAATAATTTTTAAATTGTCAACATGGTCAGGCTTAAAAGAGAAAAGTAGCTGTAAATCATCAGCGTAGCAGTGATAAGACACACCTTTAAATTTGCTGATAATAGAGCCAAGTGGCAGCATATATAGGGCAAATAAAAGTGGACCCAGAATAGAACCCTGAGGCACCCCACAGGTTAAAGGAGCAGAGTCAGATGAATAAGAGCCAACAGCCACGGAAAAGAAAAAGCAATCCAGAGCTTTTCCAGAAATACCTACCCAATCTCTAAGCCTCTGTAACAAAATACAATGATCAATAGTATCAAATGCTGCAGCAAGATCTAATAACACTAAAACAGAGCAATTGCCAGAGTCTGATGACATTAATATATCATTTGACACCCTGAGAAGAGCGGTCTCTGTCGAGTGTTTCTGACGAAAACCTGACTGAAATTTGTCGAAAATATTATGTTCAATCAGAAAGTCAGTGAGCTGCTTGGCAACAACTTTTTCTAAAAGCTTAGAAATAAAAGGAAGCTTAGAAATTGGCCTGAAGTTTTTAAAAACAGATGGATCAAGGTTAGGTTTTTTTAAGAGTGGCTGCACAACTGCATGTTTAAAATAGGAGGGTACACAACCAGATTCAAGTGAACTATTAATGATATTAACCAAAGACGTACCCACTGAGCCAATTACCTCTTTTAACATTGAGGAAGGCAAAATATCTAAAACACAGGAGGAGGATTTCATGGAACTCACCAACACTAACAAATCCTCAAAAGAAATTGGGGTAAAATCATTTATAAAGGCCTGTCTGTTAGGACAATCAAGGATTAGGGGAAAGGAATGAGTAAAACTGCCCTGACAGCAGTGACCTTGTCAACAAAAAAGGAAAGAAACTTGTTACAGTCATTAATTGAATAAACAGGGGGAGCAGAACTGACAGGATTAACTATACTGTCTATTGTGCTGAAGAGGATCTTTGGATTGTTACTATTGGAGGAGATGATGTTGGAAAAATTTTTATCATATTGTTAAATTCAATTAACAGCTCCTTAAAAGGAACTCTGATTATATTGGCATGTTAGCTCTATATGCTTTATTTTTATGTTAGTAACATAACTATAATTTAATTTTTTTGAAAATAATTCCCAGTTTTATATATTTTTAAAAAACTTTATTACGATTTGTGTTTACGTCGCAACGCATTCTGGGTAGTGACGTAGAATGGTTGCAGCCGTTTTTTCTCTTATACAAGCCAAGAAGCGAAGCTACAAACTACTGCCATTTGTCAGTGAAAATGCCACATTGCGCCGCTTTTGGATGTAATTTCCAATCAAAGGGAAATAAAGAGAGCGGGGTAAGCCTCCATAGCTTTCCTAAAGAGGGAAAGTGGAGGAAAAAGTGGGGCGGCAGCAGCTCAGCAGGTCATCTAATAACCCGATGGTTGGCGGTTCGCATCACACTCTCCCCAGATATCCTGCCGTTGTGTCCCTGGGCAAGACACTTCACCCGCATTGCCTCCAGTGCCCATAACACTGGGTATGAATGTGTAAAAATGTTTAAATGCTTGGTGGTGGCCGGAGAGGCTGTTGGTGTGGATTGGCAGCCACATTTCCCTCACTCTGTCTGTGATCACGCTATAGCGCATGCCTGATAAAACTGACATATGTATTAATCATGCTGTGATAATAGCACAATATCGCTCAAAGCGCGCGCATGAGACATGTCTGTGATCGCACGCTTGTGTTGACCGTTCCTGCCTTTCCTCTCCTAACCGTGGTTTTGGGACGCAGGGGAGATGTATCTTCCTCCGCGGTCAATTCCCTAGTAAATCTCACTCTTGTGGTACACAGAAGCACAGGCCGTTTTGCTGAAGCATTGGGGCTTTATTTATATACCGTAGTGTTGTCAGCAACAAATTCTACCTGCTCCGGTCGACTCGCTCTTTCTACTTATCCGCACCAAATCACACACACCTTTCGGGGGGGGGGCGCCTCTGCTGCGCAAACGCCATCACTCACTCAAGTCCACGCACCGAGCTGCCCCATCCAAACACACGCACCAGACACATCCCACAACACTTGATAAAGCTGACATATGTATTAATCACGCTGTGATATCGCTCAAAGCGCACTTGGCTTGACATGTCGAAGATCTGGCTGGCAACAGTCAGAAAAAAAGAAAAAGTCTGGATCGACTGTGGAGCGCTGCTTATGGACGTTCAACCCGCATTCTGAGAAAGCAACAGAGAAATTGCTTTATGTTGCTCAGAGTCCATGTTTATTAGTTCAGTGCCCATCATGCTTGTAGACAATTTTTTGTGTTTGAGCATTCTATTGTAAGTAAATCAGCAATATATAAGTTTCACCTTAAAATAATGCTTCCTCGAGCGCACGCTTGAGACACTCAAAGCGGAAAGGCACTCGCGGAGCGGAGTGAAACTAGCGCCACCCCCCCCCCCCCCCGAAAGGTGTGTGTGATTTGGTGCGGATAAGTAGAAAGAGCGAGTCGACCGGAGCAGGTAGAATTTGTTGCTGACAACAGTACGGTATATAAATAAAGCCCCAACGCTTCAGCAAAACGGCCTGTGCTTCTGTGTACCACAAGAGTGAGATTTACTCAGGAATTGACCGCGGAGGAAGATACATCTCCCCTGCATCCCAAAACCACAGTTAGGAGACGAAAGGCAGGAACGGTCAACACAAGCGTGCGATCACAGACATGTCTCATGCGCGCGCTTTGAGCGATATTGTGCTATTATCACAGCGTGATTAATACATATGTCAGTTTTATCAGGCATACGCTATAGCGCGTGATCACAGACAGAGTGACGGAAATGTGGCGGCCAATCCACACCAACAGCCTCTCCGGCCACCACCGAGCTTTTAAACATTTTTACACATTCATACCCAGTGTTATGGGCACTGGAGGCAATGCGGGTGAAGTGTCTTGCCCAGGGACACAACGGCAGGATATTTGGGGAGAGCGTGATGCGAACCGCCAACCATCGGGATATTAGACGACCTGCTCTACCTGCTGAGCCGCTGCCGCCCCACTTTTTCCTCCACTTTCCCTCTTTAGGAAAGCTATGGAGGCTTACCCCGCTCTCTTTATTTCCCTTTGATTGGAAATTACATCCAAAAGCGGCGCAATGTGGCATTTTCACTGACAAATGGCAGTAGTTCGTAGCTTCGCCTCTTGGCTTGTATAAGACAGAAAATACGGCTGCAACCATTCTACGTCACTACCCAGAATGCACTGCGACGTAAACACAAATGGCGATTTACATCGTAATAAAGTTTTTTAAAAATATATAAAACTGGGAATTATTTTCAAAAAAATTAAATTATAGTTATGTTACTAACATAAAAATAAAGCATATAGAGCTAACATGCCAATATAATCAGAGTTCCTTTTAAGGTACAATCGATGCACCTCAAGTTTAGTGGACTTCCACAGTCTTTCCACCCTCCGACATTTACGTCTAAAACAACAGAGATCATCATTTAACCAGAGGGATGAATTAACAGCACAGACAGTCCTGGTTTTAAAGGGAGCAACTACATCTAAGATGCTTGAACAGTATGAGTTAAAAGAGCAGACCAAGCTCTCAGCGTCGTCATCAGAGGATAAAACCACACTGCTGTCACAGGCAGCAGAAAATTTCACAGCTGAAAACTGGTCAATGACACGAGAGCATTTTACCCGCTTGCCAGTGTAACAGACTGATTTAACTGATAAATTAAAAAGAACACAAAAATGGTCTGACACAAGAAGCTCCTTAGTCCGAACATTATTCACATTAAGACCAAGTGTGAAAACAAGATCAAGTGTATTACCTTTTATATGCGTAGGGCCAGATAGACACAAAACAAAATTAAATAATTCAATAATACCCAAGAAATTCACTGCAAAACTGTCATTGGGATCATGAATATGCAAATTAAAATCTCCAAGCAATAAAATCCGCTCAAATTTAATAACAGAAGTTAAAAAATCGCTAAACTCAGATAAAAAGGAGGCATTAACTCCTGGAGGGCGGTAAATTAAAACACAATAAAATGGGTTTGAGGAGCCAATTTTTAAAATCATCAGTTCAAATGATGAAAAAGTTCCATGGCTCACCGTCCGTGTAACTAAAGCCACTTTTGCACTAGCCCAGCATACTTCGGTACAGCATGATTTACTTCAGCATGGTTTGGTATGCTTTTGTCCGCACTACAACCGCATTACAACCGTGTTGAGCTTGGGTGGGTGGGATTTCTATAACAGCAGGCGGCGCCACACTCCCGTGACGTAGAAAACGCAACCCAACCAAAACATAAGCGGCGCCGGTTCACAATGGCCAGACCACCGCCGCAGCCTGTCAATCTCGGAGCACAGGAGAAGGTACAATCCGGTGGACAAAGTTCAATTAAGGAGGTAAATTCCTCACTTTTCTGCCAAGTCTCAACAAGAAATAAAAAGTCCAGCCCTGCAGTAATGAATAAATCGTTCAAAAAGAATGATTTATTTGCGATGGAACGTGCGTTAAGCAACGCCAGCTGGATGGGCTCTGTCACAGCAGCAGTCTCGCCAGGAATGGGGGCCGGCGAAAGTTGACGTATGCACCCGCTACCTGTAGGGGATTGGTAGGGGAACTTGGTGCTCAGCATAATAGAACGGGGAAAGGACAGTTAACACGTACTGTAGAACTACCAGAGGACTGAACCACCACCCCCCATTGTAGCTGTCACTACCTACAGTAGCTGTGAGGCCTAGGGTCTCGAAATGGAGATAGGCGCCGCCCTACGCCAAACGTCATTGGCATGGGAATAACTTAACTTAGCTCTGACTTCAGACTTTGGTTAGTTCAAAGCATTTTGACTGAACAAAAGGCACTGCAGGAGTGAATATATTAACTACAGTATAACCTTATTGGAACCTTTACAGGATATGAATCAGTCCACTTCACAGGTGTTCTAATAATTGTTCATTACTGTAGCTACCGGTCATTTTTTAACTATATCTATATCCTTTATTACCTCTGCCAAGGAGGTAATGTAATCAGGGTGATTTGTTTGTCTGTCTGTTTGTCTGTCTGTTAGCAGGACTACACAAAAACTACAGATTTTGATGAAATTTTCACTAGAAGTAGCCTTTGGGCCATGGATGAACCTATTAAATTTTGGTGATGATCTGAGAGTGCATATCTCCACCAAGGACCTTGTTTGTATTTGTGCAGCACGATTACACAAAATCTACTGGATGGATTTGGATGAAATTTTTACCAGAGGTGGTCCTTGGGCTAAAGAGGAACCCATAACATTTTGTTGATGATCTGAGAATGCATACCTCCACCAAGGCTCTTATCTTCTCACAGTGTGTTAGCAAGAATCCTCCAAAAATACTGGATAGACTTTGATGCCTAAACACGACCCCATTACATTTTGAAGGTGATCTATGAGCAACGGAAAGAGCCTTGGTGGAGGTATGCACTCTCTGAGTGATTTTCTTGTTTAACTAGGTAAAAACTTCATTGAGTAGCATTCCAGCCAATTTCCAGGCAATCTGAAACATTCCATGGATGGAACACTGGAATTTTAATAGGTAAAAAATCTGTTTTTCCAAGAGTGACCTGGCCAAGAAGGCAGTACAATAACATGTGCAGCCCAGTATAAGATTTCATCACAAGATAGTACATAAATCAGTTAATAAATAAATATTTCTAAAATGTGATAAACATTTGACAGTTCATGTACAGTACAGTATTAAACTCAGTTAAAAACAGTTCATGATGTGTTTTAAATGTTAAACAGAAGCTGATAAAACTGCCTTTGTCAAATATAAATAAAACTGAATTCAATTTAAGTAGTTTGATACACACAGCAATATAGTTACAACCAGGGGTGGATTTAGTTCATTTGGGGCCGAAGGCAAAAACAGAAATGGGGCCCTACTTTTTCTTTGTTCTACACTTTACTTTTTTGGGAATGCCTTAAATTTTTATGTTATTGATTTTAAAACTTTAACAGGTAGATGCTATATAAGCATTAGCTTCAGCCTACATCCTTTCAGTTGTTCTTATGTGTCCTACATATTTTTAGTTTTGATTGTATTGTGGTGCACATATGTGGGTTTCATATGCTTCACATGTGTATTACTGTATGCTTATTGTGTGCTTCACGTCTCAGAGGAACAAAAGGTCTGAACCTCCTAGGGGTAACAGGAGGATGTGAAGTCTGGCCTTTTGTATGCAGAGAGATGGCCTTGAGAGATTTCCTGACCACCAGGACTTTAGGTGGAGACGAGAAGACCTGGAGGGGGATGCATTGTGATTTGGGATTAAGAGACAATGTGACTGTGTGCTTTAATGTCCTGGGGTATTAAAGGGACAGATGTTGGGGGATTCCTTTCTCTTTCTGTTTTTGGATGTTGGAGAATGTGAATGTAAATAAAACCGGACTTGAGAAATAAACTCAGCCTCGTCCTTCCACACTTCTCCACACTGGTCACCCTAAGACGTATCATGAGCGGAGACTAATCTCCCGAGCCAGACTCGTCAGGAGCCAGCCAAACGAATGCAGCCACAGTTCAGCTACCGGACTTCTGGCCGAACAATCCTCCTAACTCCTGGTTTAGTGCAGTCGAGGAACAGTTCCACCTCCGGAGGATTTCGGTAGATGACACAAAGTTCTACCATGTGGTTGCAAAGCTGGACAACCACACAGCCCAGCGAGTGGAGAGCCTGATCAACCACCCGCCGGACAGCGACAAGTACAGCACTTTGAAGGCTGCACTCATCCGTTACTTCACCCCCTCGGTGGAGGAGCGAGCAGAGAGGCTCCTGGCGCTGACTGAATTTGAGAGCGACAGACCTGCAGACCTGATGGGGAAGATGTTGAGTTTGAGAGACTCTTAAGAGGATAACTTCATCTTCACCCACCTTTTCCTCAGGACCCTACCGTCAGCGGTGAGAGTGACCCTGGCCAGTTCACCACTGTTGGCCCGACGAGACTACCACGAGCTGGGCCAGGAGGCGCAACGACTCGTCGACGCCAATAAACGGTGTGCGGCTACGGCTGCGGCAGCGGAGCCAGGCGCAACATCCAGAGGGCCAGAGGCTGCAGCACCAGACTCACCGATGACGGCGGCGGCAGGGGCCAGGAAATACGGAGCAGACGATGTCCTTTACTTCTACCATCGCCATTTTGCAGAGAGGGCACGCAAGTGCATTCCACCGTGCCATTTCAAGCGCTCGGGAAACGCCAAGACCGGGGGTCGGTAGCAGCTGCGGCCCTCGGAGAGGAGAACAAGCTGCTCTACTTGAGGGATGCGCACTCGGGGAGGCATTTCCTCGTGGACACGGGCTCCCAGCTGAGTTTCATCACACCTTCCTATGCTGACCGGCTGGCGCCTTCCAGTGGTCCCCGGGTGTCAGCAGCGAACGGCTCGGTGATTAAGACCTTCGGTGAGAGGACTCTGCTTCTGTCTTTACACGGCCGTACATTCGAGTGGACTTTCGTCATAGCAGCAGTCAATTTCAATATGTTAGGGGCTGATTTTTTGTGCTCACATGGTTTGTTGGTCGATCTTGCTAACAGACGCCTGGTTAATGCACTCTCTTTTTATTCTATTCCCTGCACAGCTCGAGTGGCCCCGCCAACAGCACAAGCCAACGTCACAGCTGCAGGTGGTAAGTTCCACACACTCCTCACTCAGTTCCCAGCACTCACGGTTCCAACATTTTCGGCGACCGTGGCTACACGAGGTGGAACATTTTATTACTACCACCGGACCGCCCGTTTTTGCAAAAGCTTGGCGCTTGGATTTAGCTAAACTGACCATAGCGCGCGAGGAGTTCGCCAACCTGGAAAGGTTGGGCATCATCAGGCGTTCGAAGAGCCCATGGGCTTCACCGCTTCACATGGTCCCGAAAGCTGATGGCTCGTGGTGACCTTGCGGTGATTTCCGCAGGCTGAACAACGCTACAGCGCACGACCGCTACCCGATCCCGCACAGCCAAGATTTTTCAGTTCATTTGGCGGGGGCGCGCGTTTTTTCTAAAATAGACTTGGTACGCGGTTACCACCAGGTCCCAGTGCGTGCTGAGGACATACCCAAAACAGCGGTAATAACTCCTTTCGGGCTTTTCTAGTTTTTGCGCATGCTGTTTGGGCTTAAAGGCATGGCGCAGACGTTCCAACACATGATGGACTCGGTTTTGCGCGATCTCCCTTTCGTGTTCGTCTACCTGGACGACATATTGGTAGTCGTCCGAAGATGAACACGAAAACCACCTCACAGCAGTTTTCCAGAGGTTGGCAGAGCACGGGTTAATAATTAACCCAGCGAAGTGTCAGTTCGGGGTGACGCAGATTGATTTTTTGGGGCATCGCGTCTCCCCAGAAGGAGCGGTCCCTCTGCCTGACAAAGTGCGCACAGTAACAAATTTTCCCCAGCCACAAACGGTCAAAGCGTTACAGGGGTTTTTGGGAATGGTGAATTTTTATAACCGTTTCTTCCCCCGTGCAGCACAGCTCATGCAACCATTGTATGCTGCACTAAAAAAACAAAAACCCACTAATAGAGTCGAATGGTCTCCGGAGCGAGAGCGCGCATTCTCTGAAGTCAAAACAGCCCTGGCAAACGCTGCGTTGTTGGCACATCCAGTCCCAGCGGCCCGCATGGCGCTCACTACTGACGCGTCAGATGTGGCCATAGGGGCGGTCGTGGAACAGTATGTAGCCGGAGCCTGGCAACCGCTCGCCTTTTTCAGTAAGACCCTGCGCGACAGCGAACGAAAATACAGCGCATTCGACAGAGAGTTGTTAGCCCTCCACTTGGCCATTCGCCACTTCCAGTTCTGGCTGGAAGGACGCCGTTTCACTGCGTTCGTTGACCACAAGTCGCTGACTTTCGCGATGGCCAAGATTTCAGAACCTTGGTCGGGCCGGCAGCAGAGACAGCTGGCCGTGATATCGGAGTTTACTACCGATATCCAGCATGTGGCGGGTAAACTGAATGTAGTGGCAGACTGCCTCTCACGTGCCGTGGCGGCCCCGGTCCACGTGGGGATAGATTACACAGCCATGGCCGCGGAGCAGGTTAGTGACGCGGATGTGCGCGCACTCCAGTCTGGACCAACAGGGTTAAGGCTGGAGAGCAGGGTGCTGCAAGACGGTATGCCCCCCCTAATCTGCGATGTCTCCACTGGGCGACCGCGTCTCGTGGTACCGGCCCTGTGGCGCCGCCGCATTTTTGACTCGATTCATTCTTTAGCGCACCCGGGAGTGTGCTCGTCAGTCAAAATGGTAGGAGAGAAATTTGTGTGGCCGAGCCTTCGCAAACAAGTGAAAAAGTGGGCAGCAGCCTGCATGGCGTGCCAACGAGCCAAAGTACACAGACACACGAGAGCTCCCTTGGAGCCGTTTCACATCCCGGCTAAGAGGTTCGACCACGTTCACGTGGACCTCGTGGGCCCCCTCCCGCCATCACAGGGGTGCACGCACCTTCTGACAATGGTGGACCGCACCACGCGCTGGCCGGAGGTGGTTCCACTGGCGTCAACCACAGCCGAGGAGGTGGCACGTGCATTTTTAACAGCATGGGTGGCGCATTTTGGAGTCCCGTTGGACATTACGTCCGACAGAGGCCCTCAATTTGTTTCCAAACTTTGGGCAACAATGGCCCGCAGCCTGGGTGTCACAATTCACTGCACAACCACGTACAATCCACAGGCTAATGGGTTATGCGAACGTTTTCATAGGTCATTGAAAGCGGCTCTCAGGGCGTCACTGATGGATGCAAATTGGGTAGACAAGCTACCGTGGGTTTTATTGGGGTTATGTTCTGCGCCTAAAGAGGATTTGGAAGCTTCCCCAGCTGAACTCGTTTTTGCGCAGCCACTTCGGCTGCCCGGGGAGTTTCTCCCAGATAATCCTGCGCCGGGCAGCTCCCCGTCTCAGCTGTTGCAGCGTAGCATTGACACAAACACGCTGCCGGGCCCTGTTCACCACAGTTTTCCGCACGTTTTTGTGCCTAAAACTTTGAAAAACGCGGAGTTTGTTTTTGTCAGACACGATGCACATGGCACCCCACTGCGCCCACCTTATGATGGACCGTTCAGAGTGCTGGAAACAGGGAACAAGCATTTTTTGCTAGATTTGGCGGGTAGGAGGGTAAAGGTTGGCATAAACAGACTCAAACCCACTTTTGTGGTGGCGGACGAGCAAGTGCTGTTGGCAAGGGCCCCTTGGCGTGGAAGACCCCCACGGGGAGCTTCCCAGAGTAAAATTTCCCCAGCACACCCACAGGGACAGACAAAAGGTTTTCACCCCCAAACATCAGCTCCCCAGCATGACAGCGCTGCGGAGGCGGTGAATCCTGGTTACAGCAGATACAGGAGAAGACTGAAGCCCAAGCAGCATGTGGATTGATGTTTAATGATTCTGTCACAGCATACGGACTGTTATTCTTTTGTTCGATCCAATATGCTTGGGGGGGTGGGGTTGTAGCCGCACATGGGGAGAACATAATGAGTAGCATCTTAGATAAGAACAAAGAGCAGAGTTTTACTTGGAGATAACAGGAAGTTGTGAAGAATGATGCAGTGTGATCTTTTGTGTATCAGGGACTGCGAGCAGGATGTTAAGGGATTAAGGAAGTGAATGCAATGTGACCTTTGATGTGAATGCAATGTGACCTTTGATGTGTAGAAGCGTCTGTAGGAAGATCTGAGTATTTAAGAGAATAGTTTTGTCTGAGATGTCTTCTTTCTACTATGCTTATGTGTGAGATGTGTAATAAACTGCCTGAGACAAATCTGCCTCGTCATTTGCGCACTCCACACTATATTCTTTTACACTTCTTGGTGACTAAAATGTTCTGAATGAGGCTTCAGGAAATTATGAATCATTTTATAAATCACTGGATTGAAAAATGTACCTGTACAAATTAGATCCTGGGGTTCTCACTTGGTCGGGGGTCTACTTGACCTGATCCCATCTACAACAGGCGCTGCTGCCTCCTCGTTAGTGACAGGTAGCTCGTCATTAGCATGAGAATCTGCACTGGTAGCATTACTCCCTGTCTGCTCCTCCTCGAGAGAGTTAGCCTCCTCACAGTTTGAAGAAAAAAAAGGTTACCTTCTGAAACTTCGATAAAAAAATTTCTGTGCTCTTTTCACTTTTTCTCCACACCGCTCAGATAGCTTCTTTTCATTTTGCTGGTCTCTTCCACATGTCAGTTTGTATGGGTTGTTTACAATCGTAATCACAGACACGCATGCGCTTGCCTCGGACATAACATGAACAGTTCAGCAGTCTGAGAAGAAGGGGTGGGGGGGGTGCCATGGTTCTTTGACCCAAAGACAAGACACAGACCTCGCATTGATACAGTTAGGTTTATTACAGCAAGAATGTGTACGTTGGTGCGTGTGAGTGTAGGCAGGAGCAGCAGGGACAGAGCGGCACACCGTACGACCCGGCAACCCTAAAGACACAGAGAGGGAAAGTTAGTAAGCGTCGTAGCTGGAGTTAAACAGTTACACTGTTGCTTACTGTGGGAGCCGATGGAGACAGGCTCAGGTTCAGCATGACGGCTATGGCCAGGAAGACGGTGTCCTTTGGTCGGGAGTGCAGCTCCTGCAGGTGAGTGTCTGGGGAGTTTAATGATGAAGGAGGGAAGGGAGAATCCGCAGCCACGGGCTCCGCCTGTGCACAGGGGACTGGAGGACAGGGTGAGTTGAGGATTGCGCTTACGTGGACGGCTGGAGGGATTCTCCGGCGAGGAACGAAGCAGGCTTTGGATGAGATCACGACGAGTAGAAAGTAGTGATGGCAAAATCGAAACAGTGTTTTGGAACGTACCGAAACCTAGGCGGAACTTGTGATTCGAAACGCTGTTCCGAGGTCTGTATCAGAAGGACGGTGTCACGTGGCTGTTCCATACCGCGTTCCATTCTGCCCCCAGTTGTTCTGAAACGTCACAGTCGTTTTTGTTTCAGCAAGTGAATACAAATCCGTGTGTGGTTCCTTCATTTGTAATTCCAATTCAAAATAAAATCAGAAAAAACAAATTTTTGGTCTCATTTTTGTTTTGTCCTTTTCTAAACTTAGGTAGAAAAAAATATATTATCAAATTTTTGGACATACCTGTGTTTAATTTTGCTCTTATTGTTTTATAGTCAAAACAAAAATATTGTTATTATTTTGGTTTATTATTTTGCGACACCGGAAGTGTTAGTGTTAATGTAGGTGATGAGTTTAATCAGTCATTTAAAGTGTCTCTAGTTTTATCTATGATGTCTGACCTCCATTACACAAAATTAAAATGCCTATTATATGAAAACTAGTGACGGCAAAGTCAAAACAGTGTTTTAGTGCGTACCGAAACCTAGGTGGAGCTTCTGAATTGAATCACTGAATTAAATCAATATAAGCTGCAGCTTCAGCCATCACCCATTTCGGATAACTTATGTTGAACTGTGTAATCAGAGGAGTTATTGTTTAATTTGACCAATCTATCCGAAATAAATAAATAAAAATCATTGTTCCGAGGTCTGTATCAGAAAGAGGATGTCACGTGACTGTTCCATTTCGCGTTCCATTACGTCACCAACTGTTTTCAAACTTCACCATTGTTTTATGCAGTGATTGTGTTATCCCGTTTCTCAAATGGAATAATAAAATCCTGCCATTACACGATATTAAATTGCCTATTCTATGCACAATTTATGTATTATATAAATACTTTATATATAAAATACTAATTTCTCGTGTCCTTGACTGACTGGCTGCTGATTCATCAACCCACATGCCTGAAACATTTAAAAGCTCCTCTGAAGTGCAGTTTGTTTGTGAAGTCTTGCCTCTCTGTGTGTCTTGTACTGAGCTGCTTTTGAATTTACACTATTTGGAAATGGATGGGGGTAGAAAGCGTCCCAGGTCAGCTGTTTGGGATCACTATGACCTTCTTGAGGGAAAAAAAAAGTTAAATGTATGCACTGTATGCAACATCTTGCATTTTGTAACAATACAACAAGTAGGTGGAGACACCTACGGACAAATCATCCTGACGCCTACATTCCTAGCACAGCACAACCGAGTGCTGAATCAAGCCATGGCCAGCGTAATGTTTATGGTATGTATTCCTGTTCTTTTAATACACATACGAGTATACATGTATTATTTATACACCTTTATTATTATTTACAATAAATATAATTATGCATTTGATCACTAAAAGAAGCCATATTGTTGTACATTTACATATAGTTATATATTTTACATATAGTTACATATACTGTATTTACAATATATGAAGTTGCATGGCAGCATTCCTCCTAACTCAGTCTTTTTGTTGTTCCTTGACAGGAAGGCAAAAAGAACTGAATGTACACAAGCCCCCCCTAAAAACAGTGACTGATGTCTATTTTGTAAACAAGCACCCCCTACAAATACTAATTGAAAAAATATATATTTTCAGACAAATAATACTAGAAACCCAAACAAAACACGAAACGTTGAGATAAAGACCCGAAAACACTTGACTGGTTCAGTGTAGTGTTATAACATTTGGCCACCAGATGTCGCTGTGGGGAGATGTTTCAAATGTTCCAAAACATCAATTCTTTTTCTGAATCAATTGTTCCAAATGATTCAGTCTCAATCGTTCCATTTCTACCATCACTAGTAGAAAGAGTTGGCGATGAAGCTCCTCTGGAGCACAGTGAGACATCTCCGCACCGCTAGTCAGGGCAGCGCGGGATAAATAGGCCAGCCGTAATAGGAACCAGGTGAGCGTGCAGCTGGGGATGATTAGCAGAGCAGGCCATGATAGGGAGGACGCTAAGTTCGTGATTTGATTTGGCGTTTTTATAAATACTAGTGATGGGTCCGGCAATACCGATGCGTCGGCGCATGCGTAGAGCTCATAGAGCGAAACCCTGTGTCGGTGCGTGTCGGTGCGTATTGCTTTAAGAAGTTCGCGCATCAGTGTCAAAACACTGACGCGCCAGCGTTTATAAGGAAGCGCACCTGTCAACGGGATGCATTTCATTCCAGAATTAGATCTCATGAAGAAGGAAAGGGTTAGTGATGACCTGGCTGTGTATACTGGGGAGCTTCTGGCAATCTGCTTGGCATTGGGCTGGGTGGAAGAAGTAAAACCCAGTAAGGTTTTGATAGGGTCTGACTCTAGCAGCGCAATGGAGAGTATTGGGCAAATGCATTCAGAGTCAAGACAGGATTTGGTGATGGAAATTGTACATTCAGTAGGGAGAATCTCAAAGGCAGGAGTGAACATCAGATTCATTTGGATCCCGGCGCACATTGGAGTGGAGGGGAATGAATTAGCAGATAAATATGCAAAAAGGGCAACTAGGATGAGTCAAGTTAGTTGGAATGTGAAGCATAGCAAAGCAGAGGTCAAGAGCATTATCAAAAGGCAAATTAAAAAGAAGTGGCAGGAAGACTGGGACAAAGGAAGTAAAGGACGAAGCCTGTATGGCATACAAAAGAAAGTAGGGGGAGCTAGAGAAGGACAAAGGAGCAGAAAGGAGGAGGACATCATATCCAGGTTAAGATTAGGTCACACAGGGCTGAATAGTACATTAGTTATCATGGAAAAACACCCAAATGGAAAATGTGATTATTGTGGAAATGATGAAACAGTTGAACATGTATTTAAGCACTGTCCAAAGTATGAGGTTGCACGGTTAGCATTGGTGGACAGTCTATACAGGAACAAAACCCAGCTCAGTATAAAAGACATTTTGCAGAGAAGTTCAGGGGATGCGGTCTATAAGGCAGTTTTTAGGTTTATGAGGGCAACAGGACTAATTTCAAGAATATAGGAGAGTAATGCCATTCTGAATCACACTCCATTCCAGAAGTTGGCGGTAATGCACCTACAAGCTGTTTGCTAACCGCCATAAAACATCATAAGAAGAAGAAGAAGAAGAATGGGATGCATTTGCCCAAAGACTCTTGTATGTGTTGCGGACGGTCCTTGTGCAAATTTATCACAAATTATGGAGCACGAGCAGCCTCAAGGAAAAAGAAAGGTTTCCACCGTGTGGGACCATTTTGATCTGATATCGGAAAATAAGGTATTTAAAAATAGTATTTTTAAAATACTATTTTCTTTGTTTTAATTTCCTTGTTGTTTCATCCTGTTCCTCTCAGAGTTTCCACTTGATCTATCTGAATTCAAATTCATTTGAAAGTGACTCTTAGTTTACTCTTCATATTTTCTGCAGGCTAAATGTCGCATTTGTTCGACCGAGCTGTCGTGTTTAAACAAAAGCGCCTCCTCAATGCTGAGGCATTATAGGGCCAGGCATGAAAATGAAGTCCCGGATGCACCCAGGACAGACTCAGGTATACAGCCCTTCCACTACTTACTCACAGTTGCTTTATTGATAATTAATTCCTATTAATTTATTCTTTACTTCATTTTTAACCATCAAGCTTCCAGGAAGCAGATGCTGGATGAAGCTGTGCTCAATTTCATTCTGAAGGACTGCCAGCCCCTCAGCATTGTGGAGAGTGAAGGGTTCAGGGAACTGATTCAGGCCCTTCAGCCCTCGTATGTTTTGCCAACCAGAAAGGTTTGTGGAAATTATCTAAAGTAGTAGTTAATATATCCAGTTTATTTAATCTTTAATTTAAATATATGGATTTGCTTTTGGTTTGACTTGGTGTAATTTTCAGACCATTAAAAAAATGGTGGCCAAAAAAGTACGAGAAGGAATGGGAACGAGTGAAAATGCAAGTACAGCAAGCTGTGGCAGTGAGTATAACAGCTGACATGTGGACATCTGTGAACATGGAGGCTTACTTGGTTCTTACCTGTCACTACATTAATGAGAATTTGCAGTTGTGTACGTCTGTGTTGGGAGTGCAATACTTTCCGCAAAGTCACACTGCTGACAATTTGGCCCAAGTCAAAAGGGGCATGATGGAGGACTGGGCCATAACCAATAAAGTAAAGTGTTTTGTGACTGAAGTTGCACCAAACATGATTGCATCCACTAGACCGCTCCAAATTCGGTACTCAATTTGCATTGCACATAGTCTCAATTTAGACGGGACCATCTTCACAACAGCTGTCTGCACCCACTTCAGCCATGTTATTCAGCATTATTTGTTTGTTGTTTGGAAATCATGTACTAAAATGCCATTTTGTTGTTTTTTGGATAACCTTTGGCAACATCTCAACATCGAAGTGGGCAGGCAGACCAAAAGTGCCACAGCTGATGCCATCCAGGAGGTGCAGAGATACCTGGCAGAAGGCAATATTGCCAGGTCCCAGGATCCTATGAGATACTGGGACAACCAAAAGACCATCTATCCAAACCTCTTTCAGCTTTCCTTACAATTTCTCTGCACTTCAGCCTCATCTCTGCCGTGTGAGCGGGTGTTTTCTACAGCTGGAGAAGTTGTATCAAAAAAGCATAACAGACTCAATTTCAAAACGTTGGAAAAGCTTTTGTTTTTAATAAAAATTTGTAAAAAAAAAAAAAAAAATCCCAGTCCACAAGCATCTTCATTCACAACACGTTCACTTAGATTTTCACGTTATGATACATGTTCACATTATTTATTGACTGTTATTGACTGTATCTAAAAATATCAGTGATATTTGAAATTAAAATGAAGATATTAAATAAATCCCCCTCATGGATCGTCACCTTATCGTGGTGGGGGGGTTTGCGTGCCCCAGTGATCCCAGGAGCTATGTTGTCCGGGGCAATTTGCCTCTGATAGGGTCTCCCAAGACAAACTGGTCCTGGGTGAAGGGCCAGACGAAGAACGATCCAACAGACTCTCATGATAAATTGTATATCAAGGATTCAGTGTACCCCGCCCGGTATGGGGTTACCGGGGCCCCACCCTGGAGCCAGGCCTGGGGGAGGGGCTCGAAGGCTAGCGTCTGGTGGCCGGGTTTCCACCCATGGGACCCGGCCGGGCTCAGCCCGAAGGAGTTACATGGGTCCGCCCTCCAGTAGGTTCACCACCTGCAGGAGGGATCATGGAAGTCCGGTGCTATGTGGATTAGGTGGCAGTCAAAGGCGGAGACCTTGGCGGACTGATCCCAAGCTTTCTAAACTGGCTTTTGGTACGTGGAATGTCACCTCTCTGGTGGGGAAGGAGCCTGAGCTGGTGTACGAGATTGAGCGATACCGGCTAGATATAGTCGGCCTCACCTCAACACACAGCTCCGGTTCCGGAACCAGTCTCCTGGAGAGGGGCTGGAGCTTGGCCTTTTCTGGAGTTGCCCCGGGCGAGAGGCGACGAGCAGGGGTAGGTATTCTTGTATCGCCCCACCTTGCTGCCTCTATATTGGAGTTTTCCCCGGTGGACGAAAGGGTTGCTTCCCTGCGCCTTCGGGTTGGGAAACGGGTCCTGACCATCATTTGTGCCTATGCACCAAATGATGTTTCAGAGTACCCACCCTTTTTGGAGTCTGTGACTGGGGTGCTGGAGGGTGCTCCTCCTGGAGACTCCATTGTCCTACTGGGGGACTTCAATGCGCACGTGGGCAACGACAGTGAAACCTGGAGGGGGGTGATTGGGAGGAACGGCCTGCCCGATCTGAACCCGAGTGGTGTTCAGTTATTGGACTTCTGTGCTAACCACAGTCTGTCTATAACGAACACTATGTTCAAGCATAAGGGTGTCCATATGTGCACCTGGCACCAGGACACCCTAGGCCGCAGGTCGATGATCGATTTTGTTATCGTATCATCAGACCTGCGACCGTATGTCTTGGACACCCGAGTAAAGAGAGGTGCAGAGCTGTCAACTGATCACCACCTGGTGGTGAGTTGGATCCGATGGCAGGGGAGGAAGCCATTCAGACCTGGTAGACCCAAACGTATAGTGAGGGTGTGCTGGGAGCGTCTGGCTGAGGCCCCTGTCCGGGAGGTCTTCAACTCCCACCTCCGGAAGAACTTCAACCACATTCCGAGGGAGTCTGGAGACATGGAGTCTGAATGGGCCATGTTCTCCACCTCTGTTGTTGAAGCGGCAGCCCAGAGCTGCGGCCGCAAGGTGGTCGGTGCATCTCGTGGTGGCAACCCCCGAACCAAGTGGTGGACACCAGTGGTGAGGGGGGCCATTAAGCTGAAGAAGGAGTCCTATCAAGCTTGGTTGGCTTGTGGGACTCCCGAAGCAGCTGAGGTGTACCGGCAGGCCAAGCGGAGTGCAGCTCGGGTGGTTGCTGAAGCAAAAACCCGGGTATGGGAGGAGTTCGGTGAGGCCATGGAACAAGACTTTCGGTCGGCTTCAAAGAGATTCTGGCAAACTGTTCGGCGGCTCAGGAGGGGAAAGCAGCTCCCCGTCCACACTGTGTATGGTGCGGATGGGACACTGTTGACTTCAACTGGGGATATCGTCGGGCGGTGGAAGGAATACTTCGAGGATCTCCTCAATCCCACTGATACGCCTTCCACAGAGGAAGCAGGGTTTGGGGACGAGGGGGATGACTCGCCTATCACAGGGGCTGAGGTCGCCAAGGTGGTTAAAAATCTCCTTGGTGGCCGGGCCCCGGGGGTGGACGAGATTCGCCCCGAGTACCTCAAGGCCCTGGATGTTGTTGGGTTGTCATGGTTGACACGCCTCTGCAACATTGCGTGGAGGTCGGGGGCAGTGCCTTTGGCATGGCAAACCGGGGTGGTGGTTCCTCTCTTCAAAAAAGGGGACCGGAGGGTGTGCTCCAACTTTAGAGGGATCACACTCCTCAGCCTCCCTGGGAAGGTCTATGCCAAGGTACTGGAGAGGAGAGTCCGGCCGTTGGTCGAACCTCGGATTCAGGAGGAGCAATGTGGTTTTCGTCCTGGCCGTGGCACATCGGATCAGCTCTTTACCCTCTCGAGAATTCTTGAGGGTTCGTGGGAGTTTGCCCAACCAGTTTACATGTGTTTTGTGGACTTGGAGAAGGCATTTGACCGCGTCCCTCGTGGATTTTTGTGGGGGGTGCTTCGGGAGTATGGGGTATCGGGCTTGTTGTTACGAGCTATTCGGTCTCTGTACGACCGTTGTGAGAGTTTAGTTCGCATTGCCAACACTCGGTCGGAGTCATTCCCAGTGAGAGTTGGACTCCGCCAGGGCTGCCCTTTGTCACCGGTCCTGTTCATAATTTTTATGGACAGGATTTCTAGGCGCAGCCAGGGAATGGAGGGTGTCATGCTTGGTGACCACAGGATCTCATCTCTGTTGTTTGCAGATGATGTTGTCCTGTTGGCTTCATCCAGCAATGACCTACAGCTCTTGCTGGGACGGTTTGCCGCTGAGTGTGAAGCGGCTGGGATGAGAATCAGCACCTCCAAGTCCGAGTCCATGGTCCTCAGCCGGAAAAAGGTGGATTGTCCTCTCCGGGTTGGGGACAGGCTCCTGCCCCAAGTGGAGGAGTTTAAGTATCTTGGGGTCTTGTTCACGAGTGAGGGGAAAATGGAGCGAGAGATCGACAGACGGATTGGAGCAGCATCTGCAGTGATGCGGACGTTGTACCGGTCTGTTGTGGTGAAGAGGGAGCTTAGTTCTAAGGCAAAGCTGTCGATTTACCAGTCAATCTACGTTCCTACTCTCACCTATGGTCACGAGCTTTGGGTAATGACCGAAAGAACGAGATCGCGGATACAAGCGGCTGAAATGAGCTTTCTCCGTAGGATTGCTGGACTCACCCTCAGAGATAGGGTGAGGAGCTCAGTCATCCGGGAGAGGCTCAGAGTAGAACCGCTGCTCCTCCACATTGAAAGGAGTCAGTTGAGGTGGTATGGGCATCTGATTAGGATGCCTCCTGGACGCCTCCCACTTGAGGTGTTTCAGGCACGTCCCACTGGGAGGAGACCCCGGGGCAGACCCAGGACTCGGTGGAGAGACTATGTCTCCCAGCTAGTCTGGGAACGCCTTGGTATCCCCTCTGAAGAGCTGGAGCAGGTGGCTGGGGAGAGGGAAGTCTGGGCTTCTCTGCTTGAACTGCTGCCTCCGCGACCCGGACCTCCGGAAAAGCGGTAGAAGATGGATGGATGGATGGATGGATATTAAATAATACAATATAAAATACAATGACTTAAATTATATACTGCTCAAAAAAATAAAGGGAACACTAAACATCCTAGATTTGAATGAAATATTCTTATTACTTTGTTCTTTACATAGTTGAATGTGCTGACAACAAAATCACACAACAGCATGTGAAATTGATTTTCAATCAGTGTTGCTTCCTAAGTGGACAGTTTGAGGGACAGTGTTCCCTTTATTTTTTGGAGCAGTATATTATTGTATATACTAGGTCATCAAATCAGTGTCAGTTGAGTCTGTCAACTAGGTTGCCTGTAGGGATTTTTAAGGTCCAGCAGGTGTCAGTATTCAGTGATACAGTATCAATACAGTTTTGCAATGTGTCGAAACGCATCATGACGCCTCATGGACCCATCACTAAAAATACCCATGTTTCTATGTTTTGTCGGACATCACGTTAAATATGCTTAACATTTTAAAAAATTATATGGGGCTTCTAGTAGATCGGGGCCCCTAGCAGGTCGGGGACCTAAGGCAACCGCCTACCTTTGCCTAATGGTAAGTCCGCTTCTAGTTACAACTTAACCTTTTTTGGAGAATAAGCCTGTCTATCTTGCCCTTTGTCAGTCCCTCCAGGATTTTGCAATGTTGCAATCGCATCAATTCACACAAAATCAGCCAATCAGCGCAACTATTGCGCAACCCTGCAACTTTGTCTAATCACTGCAACGTTCCCGCAATTTTGGCCAATCCTCATCAACTGCCAATTTCATCAACTTTTCACAACAACTTTTACAGACGTTTTGAAAAATCAGAGAAATGCTCAGCGCAGATCAGCTGACATCAGTGACAGGTGACGCTCATATAAAGATCAGGGTTTGTGGAGGCTGCCTGCCATCCTGTACCTGCTTCTGGAGTGAACACATCTCCCTTGGGCATATGTTTCAGTATTTATTTTCGTTTGATATTCCGATGTAGTTGCTTCTGCATGCCCTTTTCCCCTGTTCATTCATTCATCTAAAAAAAAAAAAATAATAATGCATAGACTCCAACACGAAGTCCTCAATTAAAATGTGAATGTGGATGGAATAAAAAACTATTTAGTGACTCATGATATAAATAAAATGATGGGTGATTATATTTTGACTGTTACACCTCTCACCATTAAAATAATAATAAAAAAAAAAATCCTGTAAAATGTCATTTACTTTTTGACACCACATCAGCTCTATTTGATTCCCACACTGGAAGTGAGCCAATCCTGGAGAATGATTACGCACAGAGCAGAAAATTAAGAACAATAAATTTCTCAATAAGATCTTTTTTCTATCCCCCCCCGTGACCAGAAAAGGATTAAGCGGAAGAAGATGGATGGATGGATGGATCTTTTTTCTTCTGGGCTGTCACATTTTTGGGGGGATTACACGCAGCCTAAGTGTCCACCAAACGTGTTTTTTGTTGTCTGACCGCCCTGAATGTCTTTTTTTTTTCCAGCGATTATGCGCTGCGCTCTGGAAAAAAAAAAAAAAAAAAGTCTGTACCTGTAGTTCATATATCCATATCTGCATATGTATAGACACAGGGGGATGTTTTGTGATTGCATGTGTGGAATGACCTCACGTCTCAGAAGAGGACAATAGGTCTGGACCGCCTGCGGAGATGGAGGCGCGGCGGTGAAGACCTGAAAAGACTTCCTGACCCCCCAGGGTCAGGCGAAGGAACGGGAGGACATTGGAAGGAGACATTGGATGATTGGAAGGATATGACAAGGATGTGTGATGTTGGCTTTTGTTGTGTGATGTATAAATATGGGGGTCTGACTGCAATCAGTCTCTTTCTGCTTTGGGGTGAGACATGTTAGGGATGTGAAGCCGACATTAAATCTGAATTACAAAACCATTCAGCTTCTTCATTTCATGTTCCCCACATTGGTGACCAGACGTGAGAATGGATGAAAGGCGTCCCCCCGTTGCAGACTCGTCGGAGGCGGCCCGAGCGAGCGCCGTCGCCATCAAGCTCCCAGAATTCTGGCAGAACGACCCGAACTCGTGGTTCAAGCAGGCTGAGGCACAGTTCGCGCTCGCAGGGGTGACGGCAGACGAAACCAAGTTCTACCACGTCATTGCTAGGCTCGACGCCAGCACAGCACAATGCGTGCGGAGCGTGATACAGCAGCCGCCCGCCAGCGACAAATACGAGGAGCTGAAGGCTACTCTCATCGAGAGCTTCGTGCCGTCGGCCAAGGAAAGGACCAAGAGACTACTGGCGATGTATGGCCAAGGAGGGCGCAGACCGATGGCCCTGATGGAAGACATGCTTCAGCTGAGGGAGGCAGACAACGACAACTTCCTTTTTCAGCACATCTTCCTCAGCAGTCTCCCGACGCACATGAGAGGGACTCTGTCCAACATGCGTTGTAAGACCCAGCAGGATTTCCGCGCGCTGGCCCGGGAAGCACAGCGGCTCCTCAACTCCTGCGGCGAGCAGATGGCCACAGCAGCAGCGGCGGACCTCGGTGCGGAAGCCCAGGGCATCGGGGAGCCAGAGACAGCGGAGCAAATCCCGCCCACCATGGCAGCGACGCGGCCACGACGCACCAGACGAGACGACCTCTGTTACTACCACTGGCGATTCGCTGAGAGGGCATACAAGTGTGTGCCACCGTGCAGTTTCAAGAGCTCGGGAAACTCCAAAGCCGGGAACCGTTAGCAGCTACGACTCTCGGCAAGGCCAACAAGCTGCTCTACATCACTGATGAAGGCTCCAGGCGACATTTCCTCATAGACACCGGAGCTCAGGTGAGCTTCATCACCCCGACCTACGCTGACCGAGTGGCTGGACCCCGCGGCAACGGGGCAACTGCGGCGAACGGCTCGAACATCAGCACTTATGGTGAAAGGGCCTTGTCTCTGTCCTTACACGGCCGCACTTATGAGTGGACTTTTATCATAGCGGCGGTGAGTTTCAACATGTTAGGTGCTGATTTCTTATGTTCACATGGGTTGTTAGTTGATCTCGCAAACAGACGCTTAATCAATGCACTGTCATTCTCTTCTATCCCCTGTGCAGCTCAAGTGTCCCCACCACCCGTGCAGGCCAACGTCGCCACAGCAGGAGGTAAGTTTGACAAACTCCTCACCCAATTTCCAGCACTCACAGTTCCCAAATTTTCAGCAACAGTAGCGAGACATGGGGTGGAGCACTTCATCCCCACAACGGGCCCCCCTGTTTTTGCTAAAGCTCGGCGCTTAGACGCGACCAAGCTCGCCATAGCACGCGACGAGTTCGCCAGCCTGGAAAAACTGGGCATTATTCGGCGTTCGAAAAGCCCATGGGCTTCGCCACTGCATATGGTCCCGAAAGCTGACGGCTCCTGGAGACCTTGCGGTGATTATCGCAGATTAAACAATGCTACAGCGCATGACCGCTACCCAATCCCTCACATCCAGGATTTTTCACTACATCTGGCGGGTGCGCGTATTTTTTCTAAAATAGACCTGGTCCGCGGCTACCACCAAGTCCCAGTCCGACCTGAGGACGTCCCTAAAACGGCCGTAATAACCCCTTTTGGTCTTTTTGAGTTTCTGCGCATGCCGTTTGGCCTTAAAGGCGTAGCACAAACGTTTCAGCGTATGATGGACGCTGTGTTACGCGATCTTCCTTTCGTGTTTGTCTACCTCGACGATATTTTAGTCGCTAGCACGTCTGAGGAGAAACACGAAAATCACCTCACTGCAGTTTTTCAGAGGTTGGAAGAACATGGGTTAATAATTAATCCAGCCAAGTGCCGATTCGGCGTGGCGCAGATTGATTTTTTGGGACATCGCGTTTCCCCAGAAGGGGCAGTCCCATTGCCTGATAAGGTGCGCGCAGTGGCAAATTTTCCCCGACCACAAATGGTCAAATCGCTGCAGGAGTTTTTGGGAATGGTAAATTTTTACAACCGTTTCCTCCCCCGCGCAACTCAGCTCATGCAGCCATTATATGCCGCGCTTAGAAAGCAAAAGCCCTCCAACGCGGTCGTGTGGTCCCCGGAGCGGGAACGCGCGTTCGCGGAAGTAAAAAGAGCCCTGGCTGACGCCACGCTTTTGGCCCACCCCGACCCCTCGGCCCGCATAGCGCTGACCACAGACGCATCAAATTTGGCCATAGGGGCGGTCGTGGAGCAGCACGTGGACGGGGTTTGGCAACCGCTGGCGTTTTTTAGCAAATCCTTAAACGAAACCAAGCGCAAATACAGCGCGTTTGACAGGGAGCTGTTAGCGCTTCATTTGGCCATTCGCCATTTCCAGTTCTGGCTGGAAGGTCGGCGTTTCACGGCTTTTGTCGACCATAAACCGCTCACTTTTGCGATGTCTAAAATCTCAGAACCTTGGTCGGGCCGGCAACAAAGGCAGCTGGCCGCAATTTCGGAATTTACCACGGACATTCGGCACGTAGCGGGCAAACTCAACGTGGTGGCAGACTGCCTCTCCCGCGCCGTGACATCGTCAGGGCACGCGGAAGCAGATTATACTACCGCAGCCGCAGGGCGCAAGGCCAACGCGGAAGCGTACACGGCCCCAGTTCACGTAGGGATAGATTACGCAGCCATGGCAGCAGAACAGGGTAGTGACGCGGACGTGCGTGCACTCCAGTCCGGACCAACAGGGTTAAGGCTGGAGAGCAGGGGCTTGCGTGACGGTGTGCCCCCCTTAATCTGCGACGTGTCAGCCGGGCGACCTCGCCCGGTAGTCCCGGCCGCGTGGTGCCGCCGTGTTTTTGACTCGGTTCACTCCCTGGCTCACCCGGGAGTGCGCGCTTCGGTGAAAATGGTGGCGGAGAAGTTTGTTTGGCCGGGCCTGCGCAAGCACGTAAAGGAGTGGGCAAGAACATGCATGTCTTGCCAACGTGCCAAAATTCACAAGCACACGAAAGCTCCTTTAGAACCGTTCCGAATCCCGGCCAGGAGGTTTGACCATGTGCATGTCGACCTTGTGGGCCCCCTCCCATCGTCGCAGGGGTTCACACATCTTTTAACAATGGTGGACCGAACCACACGTTGGCCAGAAGCGGTCCCGCTGACGTCAACTACGGCCGCAGAGGTGGCTCGCGTTTTTTTAACGACCTGGGTAGCGCGTTTTGGAGTCCCGTCGGACATCATGTCCGATAGGGGGCCGCAGTTTGTCTCAGAGCTCTGGTCTGCGATGGCCAGCAGCTTAGGGGCGACAATCCATCGCACTACCGCGTATCACCCCCAGGCTAATGGTTTATGCGAGCGTTTTCATAGGTCTTTGAAGGCTGCCCTCAGAGCGTCACTAATGGATGCAGATTGGGTTAACAAACTACCGTGGGCTTTATTGGGGTTGCGCTCTGCGCCCAAGGAGGATCTAGACGCCTCCTCAGCAGAATTAGTTTTTGCACAACCTCTCAGGCTCCCCGGTGAATTCTTACCAGAACATCCAGAGCCGGGGCGCCTCCCAGCTCTGAGGCCACTAAGCAGCAGGGGAGCGGACATGCTCCCGGGCCCGGTTCATCACACTTTTCCGTGGGTTTTTGTTCCCCAGGCTTTAAAAAATGCCGAGTTCGTTTTTGTTAGGCACGAGGCTTTAAAGCCAACCCTCCGCCCACCATATGATGGTCCTTATAGAGTGCTGGAACCTGGAGATAAGCATTTTGTGCTGGATTTGGGGGATAGAAAAGAGACAGTCAGCATTGACAGACTCAAGCCTGCCTTCATGTTGAGTGACGAGCCTGTACGGGTGGCGAGAGCACCTCGACGTGGTAGACCCCCAAGGGACACGTCCCAGCCCCCCCACAGGGATCAAATAACCACTCTTTTCCTCAAGCTGCATATTCCTTGCAAGACAGCGCCGCTGGGACGCCGAGGCAGGCGTACAGCAGATTTGGAAGACGGTTAAAACCCAGACGACACACAGACTGATGTGAATGTGATAATGTGTTTTAAGATATGCTGTCGGGGTTATCATGGCAGTTTTAAGGCGGACATGGGGCATAGACTATACTGTTACTGTTATCACCGTGCTTTTAATGTGATCAGCTTGTATAGTTATGCCGGTCATGTCACCATATTCTGTGAACCTAAATATATTGTCCTTTTCTTAGACGTTTGGGGGGGGGGGCTGTAGTTCGTATATCCATATCTGCATATGTATAGACACAGGGGGATGTTTTGTGATTGCATGTGTGGAATGACCTCACGTCTCAGAAGAGGACAATAGGTCTGGACCGCCTGCGGAGAACAACGAGGAGATGGAGGCGTGGCGGTGAAGACCTGAAAAGACTTCCTGACCCCCCAGGGTCAGGCGAAGGAACGGGAGGACATTGGAAGGAGACATTGGATGACTGGAAGGATATGACAAGGATGTGTGATGTTGGCTTTTGTTGTGTGATGTATAAATATGGGGGTCTGACTGCGATCAGTCTCTTTCTGCTTTGGGGTGAGACATGTTGGGGATGTGAAGCCGACATTAAATCTGAATTACAAAACCATTCAGCTTCTTCATTTCATGTTCCCCACAGTACCCTGTATCCCAGCAACAGCTCGTCAGTCACAGCTCAGGACTTCCACTTTTCCTATGGTCAGACTTTCTACTTATTTTTAATAGCAGTCTCTAAATAACAATGGACAGGAAACGTATTCTAGCATTGGTGGCAGCTCTGGATGCAAAATATGATGACATGGAAAGCAGGAGTCTGAGTACAGACTGTACCGTTGTCCTATGTCCCGCCCTTCCTTAATTCTGATTGGCTGCTTAGAAAGGTCAGACATTGACAGCTCAGCTGCAGTCTGAAAAGTTGAACTTTTTTGAACTTTTTTCAACTCTGAGCACCCTAACAGCCGTGACAAAAAGCGTCCATTGACGAGAGCGTGCAATTCAACAATTCAAAACTAATCAAATGTATGTAATATATATATATATATATAACTCCACCATCGCATATATATATATATATATATATATATATATATATATATATATATATATATAGGTATAAGCACCATTTGTTGAAAGGATATATGTTAGAAGGGTAGAATTTATATGTACGATTCATTATGTTCACTCTGGGACATTATGGGACACTATGGAATGGTGGGTGGGACAGCACTGTGTGTATCTGTGTCATTTGAGACTGGTTTTGATATATGGACTTCATTGTATTGTAACGTGCTGCTCGACATGGCGACGTCCCACCGGGAGATTTGAACTCACGCCTCCCGCTCCGGAGTCCCGCACCCTACCTGTGTCGCCAATAGGGTCAACCCACTTGGCAAGCCAAGTAGGGTGCTCATATTGAGTTCGCTACACTACTCCCCTCTGGTTCTCGACATCGTCCCGATGTCAGCGCCCCATTACTGCTTTGGACAGGAGATCCCACTTCTGACACCAGTGTGACGTTTGCAGGGGTTCACACACAAAAGACAATGGAGCAGATGGCTGTGATCAACCAGATTTATTTTACACACACCCCGACCCCCCAACCTGCTTCTCAGCACAGACAGGAGCGGAGGTCATTCTCACAGACCTCTGTTTACATCACGGTTACACACACATGATACATCTTGCCCTAATCCTGCTAAACACTGCTGGGCCATTATAATGCAGTTATAATGACACAGCAGTATAACTCAGAAGTAACACATTTAACACACACACAGTAACGTTTCAAACTGGCAAAGCATGCTGGGAAATCCCTGGCTCCCTTAAAATGGCCCCGACGTTACACTGCCCCCCCCTGGACTGGTTTCTGTCCCCAGAAAATTCAAAGTCCACTTTCAGAAATCCAACGCGAGTCAGCCCGGTGCCAGGGCGGCATGCACAGGCCATCTGAGTCTCGGTCAGAGCATCTGGTTGGGGTAGGGTTCCGGTTTGGCCATCAGCGGGCGGATGGACACATCTGACAGCCTCTGTAGGACCACGCACAGTCCCTTCCCTGGCAGCGGGAGTCCCAGGCCCGCTCCGGCCGACTCCCACCGCTGCCAGTTCTCCCAGGCGGCCGCTGGCCCGCATCCATGCGTCCAGCCTTTGCCGCGCCTGGAAAGTGGCCGCATCTTCGTCCTGCTCGCTCCGCTGCGTCGCTCCTGCGCCTCTGTGACGTCATCTGCCGGGGGAAGCATCTGCAGGAGGCGGCTTTTTTTCCCGTCCATGCCACCTCGCTCTAATTTAGCGTCGGCGAGGGGCCAGTTTGTCGTGCGCTGTGTGCGGGGCAGTACCATGCCATGTACCCTGGCTCTGTGCAGCGGAAGCCGTCCTTCCTCGCGTCGCCACGGCTGTCTCCTTCGTGCACGCGCTGCTGTGATCTGCCGTAGCTCCTCCTCCACTCGCTCTCAGCACGGTGGTTTCCTCTGATGATCAGCGCGGCAGCCAGCTCGACCTGGGCCAGGTGGTCATCCAACAGGTTCTCGCCGTTGTAGCGGGGAATCTTGGCCCGCTGCTGAATGGATGAGACTGTCATCTCCCGGTCGATTGCCGCTCCTAGTCGCTCTGGAATCGCCAGCCCGTCCTGCCCTGAAAAGGGCGGGAAGCGGGGCTGGTTTGCTCTGCTCCGTCCATCGCGGCGAAGCTCTCCAGGGGCCGGCGTCTCAGCTCTACACTCCGTTCCCGGCTGAGCGATGAATCGCTCCGGCCGCTGTACCTCCGCCTGGATCCTCATCTCGCTCCATGTCCCACTCCTGACACCAGTGTAACGTGCTGCTCGACATGGCGACGTCCCACCGGGAGATTTGAACTCACGCCTCCCGCTCCGGAGTCCCGCACCCTACCTGTGTCGCCAATAGGGTCAACCCACTTGGCAAGCCAAGTAGGGTGCTCATATTGAGTTCGCTACACTACTCCCCTCTGGTTCTCGACATCGTCCCGATGTCAGCGCCCCATTACTGCTTTGGACAGGAGATCCCACTTCTGACACCAGTGTGACGTTTGCAGGGGTTCACACACAAAAGACAATGGAGCAGATGGCTGTGATCAACCAGATTTATTTTACACACACCCCGACCCCCCAACCTGCTTCTCAGCACAGACAGGAGCGGAGGTCATTCTCACAGACCTCTGTTTACATCACGGTTACACACACATGATACATCTTGCCCTAATCCTGCTAAACACTGCTGGGCCATTATAATGCAGTTATAATGACACAGCAGTATAACTCAGAAGTAACACATTTAACACACACACAGTAACGTTTCAAACTGGCAAAGCATGCTGGGAAATCCCTGGCTCCCTTAAAATGGCCCCGACGTTACAGTATGTTAGAATGGACAGGTGTTAATGTTGATCTGTAAAAAATACAGTTAATTGTTTACTTGGGGTCTTAAAGGTAGTAATTTGTATAAAATTCACATGGGTGAATCGATGGAAAAGAGGAGTTGGAATTAATAAGTGTTCACTTCTTCCTTCTCCCTTTCGAATAGTATATACTGTAACTTTATTGCATTTGCTATTTGCTTGTTTTTTGTTATATTTTTTGTGTTCGAAATAAACTATCTATCTATCTATCTATCTATCTATCTATCTATCTATATGCGATGGTGGAGTGGTTAGCACTGTGGCAGCACAGCAACTGACCCTTGGCTGGGGATCCTGGGTTCGATCCCAGCCCCCGACCAACAGTGATCTGTGTGGAGTTTGCATGTTCTCCCCGTGTCTGTGTGGGTTTACTCCGGGATTTCTCCGGTTTCCTCTCACATGCCAAAAACATGCACGTTAGGTTAATTGGCATCAAACTGGGGATTCTAAATTGTCCTTAAGTATGACTGTGAGAGTGAATGGTTGTCTGTCTCTCTGTGTTGGCGCTGCGATGGACTGGCGATCTGTCCAGGGTGTACCCTGCCTCTCGCCCAAAGATGCTGGGATAAGCTCCAGCCCCCCGTGACCCAAAAAGGATTAAGCAGAAGAAGATGAATGAATGAATAATCTGTGTATATATATTGTGGGGGCACAGTGTGTGAGCATTTTCTCACACCCATAGAGCGGCATGGACTTCTCCACCCAGGGAACAATGGACCGAAAGAGGAGGTGTCACCTGGGGGGTATCAGATGAGACAGTAGAGGACTACTGTATGTGCCCCCCTGGGAGAGGAAGAATGACCAGAGCCGCTGTGGCCACTCAGAGAAGTGTTTAATGGCAGCGCCAGCGTAATGTCATGTCAATGCGTTACACAGGCTTTATCCTATACATAATGTATGAGGGTTGGAAATTCCGGGTCTCTGTGCATGGTATTAAAGATATAAAAAGGGAGTGCACAGAGACCTGGCAGGCTTTTCACCTGAGGCTTATAGCAGTTTTGCTTATATGTTGTTACAGAAAGAATAAAGTTCTGTGTCGTCGAGCTTGCTGCCTCGCCTGCATCCTTTTGCTACAATATAGATAGAGATATATATCCTGTAGATTAAAAAAATAATAAAGATAAGATAAGATAAGATAAGCCTTTATTAGTCCCACAACGGGGAAATTCCAGGATTGCAACAGCACAGGGATAGCAACACTCAGAGCAACAATCAGAAGGCAAGAAAAAACAAGCAAGCAAGAGCAGCTAATATACATATGTACATATTACTATAAAATATATATATACACACACACACACACACACACAGACACACAGTGCAGAGCATTGTAGCTGGATGGAATAAATATATGAATATATGAACACACAGTGCAGAGCATTGTAGCTAGATGGAATAAATATGTAAATATATAAACACCCACAGTATGGAGCATTGCAGCTAGGTGGAATAAATATGCAAGTATATAAACACACACAGTGCGGAGCAATGTAGCTAGATGGAATAATATGTAGATATATAAAAACACAGTGCGGAGCATTGTAGCTAGATGGAATAAATATATAGATATATAAATATAAACACACCCAGTGCAGAGCATTGTAGCTAGATGGAATAAATATGTAAATATATAAACACACACAGTGCAGAGCATTGTAGCTAGATGGAATAAATATGTAAATATATAAACACACACAGTGCAGAGCATTGTTGCTAGGTGGGATGAAACAGCATAACCGTCTATTTAGTTATCCTACATGGTATGATTATGTGCCCATACATATTCTCACCCTCCATAGCGACTGGTATGTTCCTAGTTGTATGCCGGAGAGGACCATTGAGTAAGTCTATTGCATCTTTTGCATTCAAAAAAAAAACTATTAGTTTGTTACGTCTTTTTGCTATCTCTGCGAGCAGCCCTGCTTAGGTTGTACAGTCTGACAGCCGTTGGTAGGAAGGACCTACGAAACCTCTCGGTTGTGCACCTGGGATGATGTAGTCTGCTGCTAAATGAGCTCCTCAGTGCATCCAGTATGTCCTGCATAGGGTGGAACTCGGACTCCAGCAGAGATGACAGTTTAGCCACCGTCCTTCTCTCTCCTATCTCCTCCATCGGATCAAGGCGTTGCCCCAGGACAGAGGTAGCTTTCTTAATCAGTTTGTTCAGTCTCTTCCTATCGGCTGCAGTAATGCCACTGCCCCAGCAGACCACTCCAAAAGTGATGGCTGATGCCACCACCGTGTCATAGAATGACTTCAGCAGCGCCCCTTGTACACCAAAAGACCTGAGTCTCCTCAGCAGGAACAGCCTGCGCTGTCCCTTCTTGTAGAGTGCGTCAGTATTGTGTGACCAGTCTAGTTTATTGTTCAGATGAATACCCAGGTACTTACAGGATGTCACCATCTCGATGTCTGTTCCCTGTATATTTACTGGTGCTGTGAGGGGCTGCCCATGCCTGCGGCAGTCCACCACCAGCTCCTTAGTTTTCCTCGCGTTGATCTGGAGGCAGTTCCGATGGCACCAGTCCACAAAGTCCTGGATAAGCCCTCTGTACTCAGCTTCATCTCCGCTGGAGATGAGACCAACGATCGCAGAGTCATCAGAGAACTTCTGTAGATGGCAATGTGTTGTGTTGTGTGAGAAGTCCGCAGTATAAAGAATGAACAAGAAGGGAGCCAGCACCGTTCCCTGGGGGGCCCCCGTGCTACTGATGATCTGATGATAAAAACATCATACACACCATGTTATCACCAAACAAATACTGGACATTGTCCTCTTTCACACACACACACACACACATATATATACTGTATATACTGTATATATTTTTTTAATTGCCACTTGTTTCTGTTTCTCTTTTGTTCCTGCATGTCTGAACTGAGTTTTGATCTAAAAACATCTGTTTTCACCAGCATTTCAGTCAACGTTTGCCAAAGGAGCTCAACTTAACTTAACTTAGCAGTCGAGTGACAGCTATAATTGAGACGGCGGGCCAGCTGGCGGCCTCCACTAGCCATCGGACATGCTTCGCCTCCTGTACTAGCCAACACGTGAGCCGCCTTTGATCCCAATCAGTCTCGTTAGTATGCCTCCGAAAAGGAATCAGATAAATGGAGAGGAGTTGGAGGAGATCAAACTCTCACTAAGTTTTATGACTGAAGAAATATCTGAGATAGCAAAACGACAAACTCTGCTTAATGGCCTTATGGACCAAGTACGTGAATTAAAGGCTGAAGTCATGGAAAAAGACAAGAAAATTAATTTCTTAGAAAGACGTGTTGCTGAATTAGAACAGTATACAAGAATGGATGATGTCATTGTGAGCGGTCTTAACACCAGACACTGCTCCTATACACGTGTGACAGCTGGAGTTGGTAACCAGGATGGGGAGGATGAGACATTGGCAGAATCAAACACTCTTGAGCAGCAGGTATTACATTTTTTCAACTCTAAAAACACTGTTGTGCATAATAAGACTATTTCGGCTTGCCACACATTACCTAAAAAAGACAGTAAAGGAAAACCAGCGATCATCATCCGATTTGTCAACAGGAAAGCAAAAACTGATCTTCTGCGACAAGCAAGAAAACTGAGAGGAACGGCTGTCTGTGTAAACCAACATTTAACAAAAAAGAACTCTGAAATAGCTAAACAAGCCAGGGCTCTCAGAAAACAGGGGAAATACAAATGACATGGACAAAGAACTGTAAGGTGTGGCTAAAACTGTTTGGCACTCCAGAAGAAGCTAAAGTAATAATTATTAGAGAAATGGAGGAATTAGACAAATTTAAACCTTAGCCCTGATGCAAGACTGACAGTGCAGTGGAGATTTTTGTGTTCTTTTTCCTTTTTTCCTTTTGGTGTACATTGTTGACATAACTTATGATTAGTACTTTAACCAATCATCCTTCCTCATTTAATAATGGAAGTGTATTAGGGCAAATTGAAGCTGAAACCTTTGTCAATACTGAACAGTAACCACAAGACATTTTAGGAGATTTTGAGCCAGACAATAATTATTTTAATCATATTAATAATAAGTGTGTTTATTATGATGAACAACAATTAAATGGAATTATGAATTCGGATCAGACATTGACAATAATACATATTAATAGTAGGAGTCTCTATGCAAACTTTGACAGTATTAAAGAGTTTTTAAATCAATTTAACACACCATTTAGGATTATTGCAATAAGTGAAACATGGATTAATGAAGAAAAAGATGTAAATTTTGAACTATATGGATATGAGATGTACACACAAAATAGGAAATGTAAAAGTGGTGTTGGGGTAGCACTGTATGTTGATAGAAAATTAAAAAGTAAAAAAGTGGACAGCAGTGGACATCAACAGTGAATGAAAGTATGGAATGTTTAACAATTGAGATTATGTTGGAAAATAGAAAAAAGATAATAGTAAGTTGTATACAGATGTGGACAAAATTGTTGGTACCCCTCTGTTAATGAAAGAAAAACCCACAATGGTCACAGAAATAACTTCAATCTGACAAAAGTGGTAATAAATAAAAATTCTATGAAAATTAACTGTCATATCCGGCTCTAGGGAGCCGGGCAATCAGAGCCAGGGACAAGCCAGTGAGTCGTGATGGTTTATTTTGGGTAAGGGATAAGGGATGAGGAGACCACAGATACTCATGCAGAGGTACACTCACAGGTTGCACAGCGCAGAGGTAAGCAGCTCGTACCGGACGTGGGGGTAACAAGACGTACATACTCACAGCGGGATACAAACACAGGAATGCTGCAAGAGGAGTATGAGCTGACACCAGACGAAGGGGCTTCAGCTTAGCAATGTGTTTATGTCGCAGCCCCGAGTCATCGAGGCTGCTCCTATTTATCCTCATTGGCAGCGCCCCAGCTGATGAGGACTAATTGGCCCCAGCCGTCCGTAATGCTGGCAGCTGGGAGCCTGCTGAGACGCTGCTTAATGGGAAAAGGGAAAACATGGGCTGAGTGCCGAGACGGCATCTCAACCCGTGGTGACAGAGCCCCCCCCTCAAGGTCGGGCTCCTGAACGACCAGGAACATCCCAGCCCCCCCCCCCCCCCCACCACCACCTAGGGTGGGAGGAAGGGAGGCAGGACCGGAGGGGAAGAAGCCAAGGGAAGGACAACACCAATGGGGCAATGTAGGGTAGCGGGAAAAAAAAAACCCAAATACAACACTGACAAAACAGGGAATAATTAACCCAAGTACAGATGGGGAGAAGAACTGGGTCAGCACGCCAGTTACACACTACTCAGAGAGTACCAACAATGCGTGACCCAGAGCAAGGAAAAAAAACCACCAAAAAGGTACAGGGCAAAAATGCTGAGTATGGTCAAAAAAAAGGGGAAACACAATACACAGCACCAATATAAGTACATACACACAGTCACCAAGAAAAGTGAAGGTGACTGGAACAAATGGACAATTACAGAGCATGGTGTTACGGAAAACAAGGCACATGACTCTATAATGAACAAACAGGACATAAAGAAGAAATACTGAGTGCAGGCAAAGAAAAACCCACACACACGAATATATAAATACCCACAGTCACCTAAAGAAATGAAAGTGACTGGAATAAATGGATAACTGCAGAGCATGGTCTGAAAGGAAACAAAACATAACTCTACAATGAAAAAACGAGGCTAAAAACATGGCACAAAAAGTAAAATGCTGAGCATGAGCGATGGAAAACACAGCACTATAAAAACGAATCCACCAACAGGACAAAACATTACACCCGAGTGACCTTAATAACAAAAGAAAAAGTGACACCCGAGGTGAATGGCAGGCAGAGTCCAAAAATGGCCGAGATGGCTCCGGAGATCTCCCCGCCCATTGTCCAGCTGGCGAATCAGGGGAAGAGAAATGTTCGGACGGCGAACTCCGGACCCAGATCCCAGGAATCCAGTCCACCGGCAGCCGAACCAGGCTGCCCAGAGGGAAACACAGACCAGTGGGGGGAACCAGATCACCGAACCGAAAGTTCTGTGGGTCGGGTCGTCGACCCGCATAACTCAACCACCAGGACCGTTGAGACGGGCGAAGGATCAGAGCGGATCCCGGTGGAAGAGGCTCTGGGGAGAGCCGATGACGAGGGCGGCGGGCGTCAGGCCGCAGGGAAACGGCCACCTCCTCACCGGACCTGGACAATACTGGGGCAGCACCCACGTCGGACCCCAATCGGGCCTCAGGCGAACCCACGTTGGACCCCGATTGGGTCTCGGGCGAACCCACGTTGGACACTGCACCAGAACCGACCTCCAACATTGAACCCGGACCCTCCAGCACCACGAGGAACAGCAACTCCTCGCCGGTGACCCTGGAAGAAGGCTCAGAAGAGAAAACAGAACCGGGATCAGGATCACCGGCAGCGCCAGAACCCGGCGAGACGAGCTCAGACGCAGCGGGCGGCTGCACCCTGCTCGTCTCCCCTGGAGATAGGCTGAAGTGCTCAAAGATAAAAAGAGAGAAAAGAAAGGAGAGCACTCGCCTGATCTCGGGTTCTGACGCCGTCCAGGACTGCGAAGATCCAGGATCCGTCGTCAGGTCGTTGTCAGGCTCCCATCTAGCCGCGTCGGGCCCCGCAGCCAGCACGATGGTCAGCGCAGCTTGAGATTCCTCCGGCTCCGGTGACCCCGCCGACGATCCACTCGACGTGAAGCCAGAAGAATCTCGTCCCGCTGGACCGAACCGCTCCTCCGTGGAGACCCGGGGACGCTCAATCGTCGGCGTAGACTCCACGCAGCAGTCAGTCCCCCTCCTCCGTCCGCAATGTAGCTGCGGAACCACAGGCCCTCTCCATATCCCACCACGTTGACCCGGAGCCGGGGACCGCTCGGCGGAGAGAGACACAGAGGATGCGGGATTAGGAATACAGGTTACAGCAGGTGGGGAGAGTTCAGGGAGCTGCGAACCCTGAACTTCTCCTCCAGGGATGTGACAGAGCAAATCATTAAGCAGGTGTGAAAAAACAATGACTTGCCTGCCCCCTGGAGGTTGAGTATCGCCTGCTGTAGTGGATTCTGCTTCTTCCTCTCCCCGCCCGGCGATAACGGAGGACCCCCCGGGAATTCGTCTGAGGATCGCTCGCGTTGTCTCCAGCAGAGAGCTCACCAGACCGGAATTCCAGGCACACACAGCAGTCAGGAAGCACGTCGAGGAGGAGGGGAAAACAGCCGGGGTGAGCCAGCCCGAATGTCCAGGAATGACAGCGGGGAAATGAGGCTTAGGGAACGGGGCTGTAGAATCTCCACACAGACGAGGCGAAGAGGTGACAGCTGCGTGGGAGGAACTGTCCTGACGATGGCCCAGAACTGGATCCGGACGAGGTTTGTGCAGAGGTGACTCGGCGATGTGATGGCGGCTATTCCCGGGGAACGAAGCGAGGGGGAAACCCAGGATTCGCCGCTCCAGATTGGAGATCGAGGCGAGGAAGGCGCCGAGCACGGGAAAGCTTCGTAGCCCTGAAGTCCTCTCCATCAACCTCACTGCCGCCGCCACATGCCTGAAGGTGGTGACAGGAAACACAGTGGAGCTCGCGACAGCCACTCGACCCCAGACATAACTGCCGTCAGCTGCGGCTCCTTGAAGGGAATCCCGAGTGACGTGGCGCAGGTCGGGGGAAGTCCTCTGGTTGGCGCGAACTCCCGGACTGGAATGGCGGCAGGAACGGGACTCCGAAGCGGGGAAAGACGTCGCCCACTTCGACTCCCTGCCGGGATTTCCATCCACCCCGTGGAGCTTCTCTCGCTGTGTACCTGCAGCGTCTATCCTGGCACTGTCCTCCAGATGGTACAGAGAGTGAGGGTGACAGTCCAGGAGTTCCTCAGCACGGCCCGGATGCCAGCGTCTCGCGTTGAAGGCGTCGTGCAGGGTGAAGAATGTCCCATCGACAGCCTCCGAGATGGACCTCAGCTCATCGCCCTGGCGCCGGAAGTGACTCCTGGGAAACGGCATGCTAGCAGCGCTGACACCCGGACAGAAAGGTACATTTCCACAGCGACTCACGGCCGCCGGCAACTCTTCTGGCTGCGACATACTGTCATATCCGGCTCTAGGGAGCCGGGCAATCAGAGCCAGGGACAAGCCAGTGAGTCGTGATGGTTTATTTTGGGTAAGGGATAAGGGATGAGGAGACCACAGATACTCATGCAGAGGTACACTCACAGGTTGCACAGCGCAGAGGTAAGCAGCTCGTACCGGACGTGGGGGTAACAAGACGTATATACTCACAGCGGGATACAAACACAGGAATGCTGCAAGAGGAGTATGAGCTGACACCAGACGAAGGGGCTTCAGCTTAGCAATGTGTTTATGTCGCAGCCCCGAGTCATCGAGGCTGCTCCTATTTATCCTCATTGGCAGCGCCCCAGCTGATGAGGACTAATTGGCCCCAGCCGTCCGTAATGCTGGCAGCTGGGAGCCTGCTGAGACGCTGCTTAATGGGAAAAGGGAAAACATGGGCTGAGTGCCGAGACGGCATCTCAACCCGTGGTGACATTAACCAATGAAAATCAGACAGTGCTTTTGAATTTTGGTTCAACAGAATTACTTAAAAAAAAACAAACTCATGAAACAGGCCTGGACAAAAATGATGGTACCCCTAGAAAAGATTGAAAATAATGTGACCATAGGGACATGTTCAACCAAGATGTGTCCTCTGATTAACATCACAGGTGTCTACAAACTTGTAATCAGTCAGTCGGCCTATTTAAAGGGTGACAAGTAGTCACTGTGCTGTTTGGTGACATGGTGTGTACAACACTAAACATGGACCAGAGGAAGCAAAGGAGAGAGTTGTCTCAATAGATTAGAAAGAAAATTATAGACAAGCATGTTAAAGGTAAAGGCTATAAGACCATCTCCAAGCAGCTTGATGTTCCTGTGACTACAGTTGCACATATTATTCAGAAATTTAAGATCCATGGGACTGTAGCCAACCTCCCTGGACATGGCCGCAGGAGAAGACGGATAATACGAATGGTAACAAAAGAGCCCAGAACAACCTCTAAACACATTCATGGTGAACTCCAAGGTCAAGGTCATCAGTGTCAGATCGCACCATCCGTTGTTGTTTGAGCCAAAGTGGACTTCATGGGAGACGACCAAGGAGGACACCACTGTTGAAAACAAATCCTAAAAAAGCCAGACTGGAATTTGCCAAACTGCATGTTGACAAGCCACAAAGCTTCTGGGAGAATGTCCTATGGACAGACGAGACAAAACTGGAACTTTATGGCAAGGCACATCAGCTCTATGTTCACAGACGCAAAAATGAAGCATACCAAGAAAAGAACACTGACCCTACTGTGAAACATGGAGGAGGTTCTGTTATGTCCTGGGGCTTCTTTGCTGCATCTGGCACAGGGTGTCTTGAATCTGTGCAGGGTACAATGAAATCTCAAGACTATCAAGGTATTCTAGAGAGAAATGTGCTGCCCATTGTCAGACAGCTTGGTCTCAGTTGCAGGTCATGGGTCTTGCAACAGGATAATGACCCAAAACACACAGCTAAAAACACCCAAGAATGGCCAAGAGCGAAACATTGGACTATTCTAAAGTGGCCTTCTATGACCCCTGATCTAAATCCTATTGAACATCTGTGGAAGGAGCTGAAAAATGCCATCTGGAGAAGGCACCCTTCAAACCTGAGACAACTGGAGCAGTTTGCTCATGAAGAGTGGGCCAAAATACCTGCTGAGGGGTGAAGAAGTCTCATTGACAGTTACAGAAATCGTTTGATTGCAGTGATTGCCTCAAAAGGTTGTGCAACAAAATATTAAGTTAAGGGTACCATCATTTTTGTCCAGGCCTGTTTCATGAGTTTGTTTTTTAAAATAATTCTGTTGAACCACAATTCAAAAGCATTGTCTGATTTTCATTGGTTAATTTTCATAGAATTTTTATTTATTACCACTTTTGTCAGATTCAAGTTATTTCTGTGCCCATTGTGGGTTTTTCTTTCATTAACAGAGGGCTACCAACAATTTTGTCCATGGCTGTAGTTTCTGGTTGCTGGGCGTCCCCAACAAAAGTCTGGTCTTTGTCCAAACTGGTTTCAACCGGTCCACTCAGCGTCCAGATGCACCCTGCCTTTACGGCTCCCCTCAACCCAGATGTCTAGCCCAGATGTAGTGTTACTGTTTACATTAATAAATGCTGCAAACTCACAGTTGCCATTTGGTGTCTTCTGCCTGCCCTTGCCAGGGTGATTTATGACAGAAGGACATGGTCAGTGTAGACACCAGCCGCTGTGGGGTTTTGCCTTTTTCCTTTTTTCCACCTATTTTTTTGTTTTGCTGGAGGGAGAGCATGCAGCATGTCACCAGCACACCGGGGCTCCACTAACAGAGGGAGGTTGACAGCTGGAGGCCCCAGAATGGATGAACAATGGGTGGCATATTTCATCCAGGACTTTGTGACTGAAGCTATCGCCTCCCATTCATCTAAGAAGGTCCTGAAGAACATGGAGTCGACAGCGGTGATAATAAAGGTGCATCCTAGGCTGAGGAATTATCCCGAGTATGCAGAGCTCCTGACAACCGTCACCACCCTCCACATGACATTTTGAGGATTGGAGAGAGGCCCCCTTTCAGCTACACCTGAGCCAATGAGGAAGTGTCCCCTGGTGCAGACGCCTTCTGCCTCTTGCCATTTGCCAGCCTCGGGACACCGTCTTCTGGCACCCACCTCCGTTCCTCCCCATTCACAGCCTGGTCCTGAGCCGATGAAAAAGCGGCTCCTGGGACAGGCATGCCCAGCTTCTCACCACCATTCAGCTGCGTCACTCCAGAGGAATCCCTCCACTGCAGCTGTTAATTCAGCCATCACCATGGCTGCAGCACCGGCTCCTCCAGTTTCCTCATTGGTGCCCTCACCCACTGCAGTCACTGAGAGGAAGTTCTCTGGGCCTTCTGCAGCAACCATCACAACACCACGGGAATTCAGCAAGCACATTTTCATTCTTTAACACTATGTGAAGAAATGCCTTGCCTAATTCCCGGAGAGACAGCTCAGCACCAGCCGCATACTTCGGCTGAGCTCTCCCCACCTGCTGCTGCAGATATTCATGTATCCTCACCTGCTTCCCCAGTGTCCTGTCCTGTTTTCCCTGAATGTCCGCCAGTCCCGAGAGAGAGCCACCGGACGACGGAGAGGCCTGTGGCCCTGCAAGATTCCGTTCATGCCCCACAGCCACGTCCTGGACAGGAGAAGAGCACCCCCTGTGCCCTGAAGACTGAGCCAACAAGAGAATGTCCCCTGACTTCAGTTGCCGGTGTGATGGCCTGAGCGCCAATTCCATCCGCGCTCAGGTTGTCCAGTATTTCTCCAGTTCTACCCTATTCCGGGTTGTGTCTTATGGCCTCCTCCGAGACTATTATTTTGACAGCATCTTGGCGGACTTCCGGCTGTCAAAGCCCAGCCGCTCTGGGACAGCTGTATGGTATTGTCATTAATTACTTTCCCCTTTTCCTGATTGGGTTTTGTTCCCCATTTAAGGGAACAGCTGATGCTCACTCCTCGCTGCGACCTACACCTAAGGACATTGTGCACCTCCGTGTACGTGGCTGAAGTTCCTACGCCCAACTCCAGTTTTGTCCTGTGACTCTGTTCCTCATCCTTCAGTAAGTGCTATCTGTTCAGCGTAGGTTCCGTCCTCGCTGCCTTCCCTAGCCAATCTCCCGTGGTTGAGTTCTTGTGTCAGAGCTAATGTGCGTGTTTAGCCCCTCGAGGCTAATTGTTTTGTCATCCTTTGTTATTTATGTCTTATGTGAATAAAACGCAAACTCACCGGTTGCCTACAATGTCTCACTGATGACCCTGCAAGGGGTCATCCATAACAGCCGGGGTCTCTGTGCCAGCGGTGAGGCAACCTCCAGCATTAGCCGCAATGCCAGGAGTTCTACCAGCGTCGGTTGCCACGTCTGGAGGTCATTCAGCAGCAGATACCATCACGCCCTGGGAGATAAGTCAAGTGTGTTTTCATTTTCCTGCACATACAAATGAAATGTCTTGCTTTATTCCCGGTGGTGAGGCTCAGCATCTGCAGCCCACATTAGCTGAGACCTCACTGCCTGCTGCTGCCACCAGTTCCTCACCTGTCTCTCTCATGTCTCATCCTGTGCCCCCTGAGTGTCCGCTGGTACTGGGATGGAGCCGCCGGATGATGGAGGAGTCTGTGGCCCTGGAATATTCTGTTACAGCCCCGCAGCCACATCCCGAATGGGAGGAGAACACTACCTGTGCCCTGAAACTTGAGCTGACAGGAGAGTGTCCCCTGGTTTCAGCAGCAAGGGAGCCAGCATCATTGGTGAGGCAACCTCCAGCTTTAGTCGCCATGCCGGGAGTTCCACCAGCGACAGTTGCCACACCTGGAGGCCGTTCAGCTGCACCCACCATCTCGCCTGCTGCCGGGGTCGCCGCAGCAGAGTTGCTGGAGTCCTGAACGGTGGTGGAGCCCAAGCCCAGGCAAATACTCTGTTCTGTCTTAACATTGGCAGACCCAGAGAAATCTTGTCTGGCTCATGGTGAGGAGAACCAGCTACAGATGTCCTCTGCTCCTGAATTCTCCTTGCTGAGCTCCTTCGCTGCCAGTAACTATGTTCCAGTGTTTTCCTCTTCTTTCCCCTCTGAGTTGGCTGAGCCGGGGTTGGAGCGCCAGATGATTGGATTTGAGACATTTCAGCCAGTCACTGGAGACCTGGAAAGAGGTGGAGCTCGAGCTAAGGCAAGTTCTCTTCTTTGTCTTCACATTAACAGTACTAGGGAAATCTTGCTTAGCTCTTGGTGAGGAGAACCAATCACAGCTGCCGGCTGTTCCTGAATTCTCCTCACCAGGCTCCACTGCTACCGGTGGTAGTAACCCAGTGTGTGTTTCTTCTCCTCTGCTTGAATCTTCGTCTGGGTTCGCTGATGGTTATCCGCTGTCACCTGACATCACCGTGGGTCCGCCATCACGGTCTGAGATCACCGTGGGCCCCTCATCTTCGCCCGAGGTCACCATAAGACCTCTACTACCGCCTGAGTTCGCCATGGTTCCTCTACCTCTGCCTGAGGTTGCTGTGGATCCTCTACCCCCACCTAAGGTTGCCGTGGGTTCTCTATCTCCACCTGAGGTTGCCCTGGGTCCTCTACCTTCGCCTGAGGTCGCTGTGGGTCCTCTACCTTTGCCTGAGGTCACCGTGGGTCTTCTGTCTCCACCTAAGGTCGTTGAGGGTCCTCCGTCTCCACCTGAGCTTGTTGAAGGTCTTCCGTCTCTGCATGAGGTTGTGGAGGGTCCTCTGCCATTGCCTGAGGTTGCTGAGGGTTCTCTGTCTCTGTTTGACATCATTGAGGGCTCTCCGTCTCTGTCTGAGGTCACAGTGGGTTCCCCGCCTTTGTCTGAGGCCTTCGCTGAACAGTTATTCCCCTCATCTGGTCCTCTTGCTGGTCAGCCACCCTGGTCAGCCATCCATTCACCTGGTCCCTCCGCTAGTCGGTTGCCATCACCGTCTGGGATTGCTGCTGACCAGCGGTCTTCCTCAGGGGTCAGCACTTTCCTGCTACTAGTCCACTTGACCCATGCCTCAGCCCCTGTGGCCCGCAAGGAGCACGTGTTCCAGCTGCCACCTCCAGGAGGGAGCATGTCATGTCTGTTGATTCAGGGATGCTGGGAGGCCACCTGGCAGATTACGTCCTTTGCTTGGGTGGCTTAGAGACTCTGGGAGGCCACGTGGCACATTCCAACTTGTGATCGGGTGGTCTTTGGATTCTAGCAGACCACCTGAACTGTGATTATTTTCACTGTTTCTTTGGTATTCTACTGCCACCTGCTGTACAGTGTTGTGGGTCATGAGTTTTTTTCTTTTTTCTGGTTTGTTTCAGTCCCTTCGTACCTGGGTTTCCCCTCCTCCCTCCCAGGGTAGGTTTCTTTTTCCTGTTGGGGGGATGTTTCTTCTCTGTGGGTGAATCCTCCTTTTTTTTATGTTACATCAGGGTGTCTGGTTCCCACCCTTGAGGAGGGGGGGCACTGTCATGATTTTGAGCATGTGCCATGCTTAACCTCCAGTTCAATTTAAGTCCTTTTCTGTATGTTTGCTTCTCTGTTTATGTTGTATTTATAATGGTCTGATTTATTTGGTTATCTGAGCTGTCCTTTTGTTTCTGTCTCCTGTTTTATCTTTGTTGGAGTTTTTATGCATTTCTGTATTTGGTCTCGGTGTATTTATGAGTTGTCTGTATTCTTAGTTTTGTCATAATAGTCTTGCCTATTTATTGTGAATCATTTTTTATTTATGGTATTGGTTGTATCTCTTGGGGTTGTGTTTAGTTTATCCTTGCCTTGGTGGTTTTTTCCTTTTTCTGTATTCTCCGGTTTGCTGCTCATTTTATAGTTATTTCATTATTAGTTGTTCTTGTATATTCTTTATTCATTCCTTGTATCATTATTTAGTCATTCCAGTTTGTGCTTTTATTTTGACAGTGCCCCACACAGCTCCCGGCTGTCAAACCCTGTTTTGCAGGCTGCATAGCTGTCACTGATTATGTTTATTTCATCACTCATGTACCCACACCTGTGATTTATTGATCATTTGCCATTTACCTATTTAAGGACAATGGAAACATTTCACGTTGCCGTGTCCTACTGTTTGTTTCCTCAGAGTGACTGTTGCACTCTGAGTGAATGTATTTTTTCCGCAGAGGTGAACAGGTGTGCTCCATCTTGGAATTAATCCTTTTTCCATTTTTTCCCCAGGCGTGAGCCCCATTTCCCTTCGGGTGTGACTCCATCTCTCTTTGTTTCCTCCCGGACGTGAACCCCGTTTCCCTTCAAGTGTGACTCTGTCACTCCTCTTTTTTCCCGACAGATGTGAGCGCCGTTCGCTTCCAGAGTCCCACTCATCATTTCCTTATTTGTAAGTGTTGTGTTTTATGTAGTGTTACACATCACAGTTGGCGTTTGGTGTCTTCTGCCTGCCCTTGCCAGGGTGATTTATGACAGTGTCTCTGGTGTGTACAATAATTTTCACGTCATTATCAATTTCCCAATATCACCTGTAAGTGTTGCAAACGGACCAACAGCAGTAGAAACATACTCACGCCAGCCATGAAACTGGTGTGGGGATGTACATATTTCTACAGTCATTTCATTCTTGATACATCTGAAATTTTCCGTGGAAAAGGAAGTATGCCTTGTTTTTGTGCTTAAGTATCCTCTGTACATGAGGCTCGGGGTCAAGATTGTTAATGACTTAAGGCCTATCATGGATTCACACAGAATTTCATTCCTGGTCCTGCTGGATCTAAGTGCTGCCTTTGATACAGTAGACCACCATATCCTTTTAACCAGACTAAAGGACCTGGTTGGCCTCTCTGGTACTGTCCATAATTGGTTCAAGTCCTACCTCACAGACAGGAACTTTTTGGTAAGTATGGATGCATGTCCTTCCAGACTCTACAAAATAAATTGTAGTGTCCCTCATGGTTCAATTTTAGGTCCAGAGCTTTTCAATTTATACATACTGCCCTTTGGGGATGTTATCGGGAGAAATGGCATTAATTCCCATAGTTATGCTGATGACACAACTGTATGTTGCTGTGTCTCCTGATGATATGGTACCAATTAACATCCTTTATAACTGTATTTTAGACATTAAGTCATGGATGGCAGCAAACTTTCTTCAACTTAACAAGGACAAAACTGAAGTTTTAGGCATCAGCCCTGAAGCTCACAGAGAGAAAATCTTACCAAAATTACATAATCTGCCTTTTACCCCATCCCAACAGGTTAAGAATTTGGGCATCATTTTAGACTCTGAGCTTTGTCTTCTTCCATACATTAAAAATATAACACAAACTGGATTTTACCATCTAAAGAACATAGCCAGAGTCTGCCCACTTCTCTCTCAAGCAAGCACAGAGACACTGATGCATGCTTTTATCACCAGCCATATTAATTACTGTCATGCCCTGCTCCCTGGTCTTCCCAAAAAAGACAATTTCAAATCTGCAGTTATTACAGAATTCAGCTGCACATGTTCTGACAAAGACCAGACGTCAGGCTCACATCACACTGGTTTTAAAGTCACTGCATTGGCTCCCCATGTCCTTCAGGTTCCATTTTAAGGGTCTTTTACTGGTTTATTAATGTTTGCATAGTCTTGACCCTTCTTATTTATCAGAACTGCTTATGAGCCCCCCCACCCCTGAGGTCCTCTGGCACTGGCCTTTTAATTATCCCTACCGTCTGTCAGGAACCAAGCTGGCTTGATTTCCCTGGCTTGGTCCTGCCCTCTCTGTGGGTCTAGGTGATGCAGCTTATGTGTATGTTATGCATTGCTGTCTATATTCCGTATCCTTAGCCACTGTTGGACTGGCAGCTGTTAGACAGCCTCTGTGACCTATTTTCTGTGAGCACTGCTGACAGTCTGCCGGTTTGGCCACACCCCCTCTCGCTCTCTCTTTGCCATCAGTTGTTCCCAGCCCCGTTAATTATCTTTCCCAGTCCTCGCCCAGGAGTTTCTCATTTACCATAACCAGCAGTGCATGTACTTAAGTGCTTTTTGCCAATCACGCACTGCTGGGTCTTTGTCTAACTGATCGTCTGCCTGCTTGTGCGCTTCAGTGAACTGTCAGCTCCTACAGCGTGTCTCCACCCCGCGCAGACCGTGGTTCTTCTGCGTACCTCTAGTGATTCCGGCTGTGGGATGCCAGCGTGGATACACGCCTCATCGTATGTGTTCGCGGGGTGATGCCGGCCCCTGAACGTCCACTCTAAGCGTTTTGTCAAACCCTTTTGTAAGTCTTTATGTTAATAAATGTGTGTGGGGGAACCCAACACGTAAATCCTCATTATTTCACCCCTCACCGTGCGCATTGGAAAAGTACATGGGAGGGTTCATGTCACCATCAGAACATGCACTCATGATGTGGCAGCTTTTAGGTGCGACAGCCCACGTCTGCGGAACAGCCTGCGGGAGAACATCGGGGCTGCCGAGAATGTACATGTTTTTAAAAGCAGGTTCAAGATCTGCTATCTTAAATTGGCTTTTGATTAGTTTCCTATTTTTATTGTCTTATGATTTACGTTACGTTGCTCTGGTCAAAATTATTTATCTTACTACTAATTATTATTACTTTTGAATTAATGTCTGTTTGATTGTATTTAAGTGTTGTTTTATTATTTTAGTTATCTTAACTGTTTACTTTTTTATCAGCAAATTATGTTGTTCTTGTTTATCAGTGATTTTTTGTTTGTTTTTTGATCGCCCTGTCCGGGCTGCGGCGTTTCCTCGTGTGGGGCCTTCCCGCGGGGAGTTCTTGTGGCTGTGGGGCGCTGGTCTGTGGCTGCCCTGGTCAGCCTGGCTGGGGGGGGGGGGGGGGGTGGCGGTGCGCTATGGCGATGTGGCACCACACTTGCGGTGTCAGCCCCTTGGATTGGACTTGGGCAGTCTCAGAGGGGGTGCTCCTGTAGCCGTGGACTTAGCACTTTACTTTTCCCTGTTGGTAATGGCTCCCTAGTGATGGTGCTTCCACACTTGGATCCTCAATGCCCAGCCATAGGCCATAAGCCACAAGTCTTACACAGTCAAAAGTTTCTTTGTGTGTGTGTGTGTGTGGGGGGGGGTAATTGTGTTTAATTTCAATTTGTGAAGCACTTTGTGTTACAATTTTTGTATGAAAAGTGTTATACAAATGAAGCTTTGATGGATTGATTGATCCTTCTCGTTCTCAGGCTCTGTTTCCTCTCTGGAAGGTGTATCAATGGGATTGAGGAGATCCTCCAAGTATCCCTTCCACCACTTGATGATATCCCAGTCAAAGTCAGCAGCATACCATCTGCACCATACACAATTTGGACAGTGAGCCACTTCTCCCTCCTAAGTCGCTGGACAGTCTGCCAGAATCTCTTCAAGGCCAACCAAAAGTCTTGTTCCATGGGCTCACTGATTTCCTCCCACACCCTAATTTTTGCTTCAGCAAACCACCCGAGCTGCACTCCACTTGGCCTGTCGGCACACCTCAGCTGCTTCGGCAGTCCCACAAGTCAACCAAGCTCAATAGGATGCCTTCTTCAGCTTGATAACTACTGGTAATCACTACTGGTGGCAACCACTTGGTTTGGGGGTCATCACCATGAGATGCACCAACTAGCTCGCGGTCCCAGCTTTGGACAGCCACTTCAACAATGGAGATGGAGAACATGGCCCATTCAGACTACATGTCTCCATAATGTGGTCAAATGTGGCTGAAGTTCTTCTGGAGGACAGGGGCTTCAGCCAGATGTTCACCGGCACACCCTGACTACACATTTGGGTCTAATGGGTATGAATGGCATCCTTCCCCACTATCTGATCATATTCACCACCAGATAAGATAAGATAAGATAAGATAAGCCTTTATTAGTCCCACAATGGGGAAATTCCAGGATTGCAACAGCACAGGGATAGCAACACTCAGAGCAACAATCAGAAGGCAAGAGAAAAAACAAGAGCAGCGAGTATACATATGTACATATAAATATATATATATATATATATATACAGACACACAGTGCGGAGCATTGTAGCTAGATGGGATAGGTATATAAATATATAAACACAGTGTGGAGCATTGTAGCTGGATGGAATAAATATGAGTATATAAACACACAGTGCAGAGTATTGTAGCTAGATGGAATGAATATGTGAATATACGAGTATAAACACACAGTGCGGAGCATTGTAGCTAGATGGAAAAAATATGTAAATATATAAGCACACACAGTGCAGAGCATTGTAGCTAGATGGAATGAAACAGCACAACCGTCTACTTAGTTATCCTACATGGTATGATTATGTACCCATACATATTCTCACCCTCCATAGCAACCGGTATTTTCCTAGTTGTATACCGGAGGGGACCATTGTGTAAGTCTATTGCGTCTTTTGCATTCCATACTATTAGGTTGTCACGTCTTTTTGCTATCTCTGTGAGCAGCCCTGCTTAGGTTGTACAGTCTGACAGCCGTAGGTAGGAAGGACCTGCGAAACCTCTCGGTTGTGCACCTAGGATGATGTAGTCTGCTGATAAATGAGCTCCTCAGTGCATTCAGTATGTCCTGCATAGGGTGGAACTCGGACTCCAGCAGAGATGAGAGTTTAGCCACCATCCTTCTCTCTCCCATCTCCTCCACTGGGTCAAGGCGCTGCCCCAGGACAGAGCTAGCTTTCTTGATCAGTTTGTTCAGTCTCTTCCTATCGGCTGCTGTAATGCCACTGCCCCAGCAAACCACTCCAAAAGTGATGGCTGATGCCACCACCGTGTCATAGAATGTCTTCAGCAGCACCCCTTGTACACCAAAAGACCTGAGTCTCCTCAGTAGGAACAGCCTGCACTGTCCCTTCTTGTAGAGTGCATCAGTATTGTGTGACCAGTCTAGTTTATTGTTCAGATGAACACCCAGGTACTTATAGGATGTCACCATCTCGATGTCTGTTCCCTGTATATTTACTGGTGCTGTGAGGGGTTGTCCTTGCCTGCGGCAGTCCACCACCAGCTCCTTAGTTTTCCTCGCGTTGATCTGGAGGCAGTTCCGATGGCACCAGTCCACGAAGTCCTGGAAAAGCCCTCTGTACTCAGCTTCATCTCCGTTGGAGATGAGGCCAACGATCACAGAGTCGTCAGAACTTCTGTAGATGGCAGTGTGTTGTGTTGTGTGAGAAGTCCGCAGTATAAAGGGTGAACAGGAAGGGAGCCAAAACCGTTCCCTGGGGGGCCCCAGTGCTACCGATGATCGTGTCAGACACACAGTCCCGGGTTCTCACAAACTGAGGCCGGTTTGTGAGGTAGTCCAGGATCCATGATGACAGGTGCTGGTCCACCCCTGCGCACAGATGGTGATCAGTTAACAGCTCTGCACCTCTCTCTCTTTGTCCAAGACATATGGTCACAGGTTTGATGACATGATAACAAAATCAATCATTGACCTGGTACCTAGGGTATTCTGGAGCCAAGTGCACATACAGTAAGGGCACCCTTTTTCTTGAACATGGTATTCATTATGGAGAAACCGGTTAGCACAGAAGTCCAACAGAACACCACTTGGGTTCAGATCAGGCAGGCCGTTCCTCCCAATAACAAACCTCCAGGTTTCGCTGTCGTTGCCCACGAGTGCACTGAAGTCCCCCAGTAGGACAATGGACAATTGTCCCAAATTAACATGTATGCCATTGTGAGCTAAATCTCGAAATTAGCTGAAGATATTACTGCAGATAAAATATCAAAAGGCACTTAAATGTCTCCTCTACTTTGTGAAAAAGGGATTACTTTTTACTTTTGACAGTGAGTGACTCTGATCAGAGTTGAGCAGGAAGTTAAGAGAAAATGTTTGCACATAAAATTACTATTTTATTTTTGAGATAGCACCTCTAGCTTTGGAGAAATGAACAGTGTTAGAACTTACCTATGTGACAACTTGGCCCAGCCCCCCCCCCCCCATTTTTCAGCAGTTACAAATGCTTGCAAACAGTTGTAATGCATATCGATAAAGCAGTGAACACTAGTACTGTAACTGTTTAAGACCCTTTATGACAAAACTGTTGGTGACCTTAAAAGCTGTTTGTGAACTGTTTTACAACCTTTTTGAACCCTGACAAAAACCAAAAAGAGCAACATTCTTGAACATTCCACAGCATTTGCTGCTCTGTGAGGTGTTAGCTTGATTTTCATTAACATTCGTCAGAAAAGTTGGTGAATCCAAAAATCACCATGTTTGTCAGCATTCACTGTTCTATGAGATACTACCCTAAGCATGTAACAAGAAGAAAAAAACAGTCAGACATCCAGGTAGTAGCTACAACCACGGTTTCACTACCACAGTGTGTTCTGGCTGGAAGGTTAATATGCAGGATGCTGAAGAACTGTTGAGCTTTAGGCTGTAAAATGATGCAGACAGGGGGGAAAACACGCAGTATTAAATATTACTGGTACAGGAATGGTTTCACATTTTAGCTCTTCGCCATGTCAAATGTCAAAAATATTAAAAACTTTAATAAGAAGCGCTCTGTGATGGTCAGCATATCATCCAGTATCTGTTGGACTTTGAACACCTACAGCTGTTGGATAAAGCCTGGGCGTGGCACTGTCATAGGTTACAAAGACAAAGCCTCAAAAGAGGAGGAGCTCCTACTACTCTTGTTTGCAGACTCTTTGCAGAGTTGCTTTGAGACAACAATGAAGCTCAGAACAAAGCAGAATTTTTGCTTTTTAATGTGTGTTTTGTATCATGGCATTGCTGCAGACCTACATGGTGAGTAATATAAAGTTTTTTTGTTTCTGTAATCTACAAAAGAAAGAAAGGAAAAAAGATTTTGTGTAATATGCATCAACATTTGCAGAATTTGTGTCCATCTACCCAAAAAAATGCATTGCTTTTTTGCAGAAAACTCTCTTAAAAATATTTTTAAAATTATATGATTTTATATATAACATTTCAGAATATGTAATTGACAATAATCACAATGCTTCATCATCTTGCATTGTATCACGTATTAGTTATTAAGCTACCTTTTCACAATATCTGTTTTGTTCTCTTTGTACACTTCATAAAAACAGTGATTAACAAAATAAATAACAAAATTAAAGATTAATTCATATTATTATTATTCATTCATTCATTCATTCATCTTCTTCCGCTTAATCCTGTTCGGGTCGCAGGGGGGCTGGAGCCTATCCCAGCATCTTTGGGCGAGAGGCAGGGTACAACCTGGACAGATCGCCAGTCCATCACAGGGCCAACACAGAGAGACAGACAACCATTCACTCTCACAGTCATACCTAAGGACAATTTAGAATCCCCAGTTTTGATGCCAATTAACCTAACTTGCATGTTTTTTATTATTATTATTATTATTGTTCACCTTTCCTATAGATATTGCAATAATACCACCACATGGCATTACAACACAATAATTGTGTGGCTGAAATCGGATTTTGTAAGCATGAGTCAGCCTTCCTCTCACCTAAATACTCACCAGGTCTAAAGGTGAAAGATAAATCACAGGGAGGTATGCCTGTGCTAGATATGTAAAGCTTCAGTTTTAAAAGAATCAGCTTATTGTGTTTGGGTGTGTTAGGTTGAAGAAAACAATCACCAAGGAAGCAGTACCATTTGGCCTAGCTCTACGTACAGCAAGAGGCATGGTCGTTCTCTACTAGACTCAGCAGCAGACATGGATATCATAGCCCTCTACTGCGCATGCTCAGGATTCTTCTTCATGGGGCCTCAAACATTCTTTATCCTACTGTGCCACCTAGTGGCAGACACAACACATCCCAGTCAAGCCATAACGTGGGTTGACAAAGCTTCGAAGTTCTACAAAACATATCTGCAACAGTAGGAACAGCACAGTCCAATAAGTGTATACAGAGACAGCAGAGAGCAGAAGAGTGAGACAATATTTTAAAATGTTCAAAACAGTGCCCTTTACCCTAACCCTAACATCAGTGTAGTGAGTGCCTGACCCTAATATTCCTAACTGTAATTGTGTGAAAATGTGTATGTAATGAACAGGCTGAAGTAAAAGTAAACACAAACAGGAGTGGATGCAATCCAGGGCTTGTTGAGTCAAAGTGCCACTTTTTAATCATCCCCGGTCCACCTGTGGATCAAGATTTCAGTCCTTTTGATACAGTAAAACCTGTGATGCAAGGATATGGGACAACAGTCAAGGGGAGTGGAAAATGTACAGTGGTGTGAAAAAGTGTTTTCCCCCTTCCTGATTTCTCTCTTTTTTTTTTTTTGTATGTTTGTCACGCTTAAATGTTTCAGATCATCAGAGAAATTTAAATATGGGACAAACATAACACAAGTAAACACAAAATGCAGTTTATGAATGAAGGTGTTTGTTATTTAGGGGGGAAAAAACTTACATGGCCCTGTGTGAAAAAGTGATTGCCCCCTCAACCTAATAACTGGTTGGGCCACCCTTAGCAGCAACAACTGCAACAAATTGTTTGCAATAACTGGCAATGAGTCTTTTACAGCACTGTGGAGGAATTTTGGTTAGCTGGCCACTCCTGGGAACGTTCACCACTGTTCAATGTTTTGTGGATAATGGCTTTCACTGTGGTTCGCTGAAGACTCAAAGCTTTAGAAATGGCTTTACAACCTTTTCCAGACTGATAGATCTCAATAACTTTGTTTCTCATTAGTTCCTGAATTTCTTTGGATCGCAGCATGATGTGTAGCTTTTGAGGATCTTTTGGCCTACTTGAGATTGAGATTCAACTTTATTGTCATTACACATGTATGAATACAAGGTAACGAAACGTGACTTGGCATTTGGGCACGCTCTGCAGAGCGCATCCAAGGCCGGGGCAGCCGCTAGGCGCCAGTCAGCACCTACTAGCACCTACTTGTCAGGTAGGTGCTATTTAAGTGATTTCATGATTGAAAACAGGTATGGCAGTAATCAGGCTTGGGTGTGCCTCGAGAAATTGAGCTCAGCTTTCCAAAGATGTGATAAACCACAGTTAATTTATGTTTTAACGGGGGTGGGCGGTCACTTTGTCACACAGGGCCATATAGGTTTGGATTTTTTTCCCTTAATAATAAACACCTTCATTTAAAAACTGCATTCTGTGTTTATGTTATTTTTGTCTAATATTTAAATTTGTTTGATGATCTGAAACATTTAAGTGTGACAACCATACAAAAAAAATGAGAAATCAGGAAGGGGGCGAACACTTTTTCACACCACTGTAACTATTCCTGAGGAAAATGCTTGCTTTAATGCCAGCTTCATTTATATGCCAATCCTTTTTTCTCATTATTACACTGGACTTTGGTCACTTGTTGCTGCAGTTCAAAACACTTCTTTGTTGATGAAGCATGTGTCAGGTTACAATAGAGTGCTTCATCGGAAGAGGAAGGTTTTTTTTTTTCTATTTTCACATTTTTTGTAGACTTCCAGATCCCCACATCAAAACATCCATGAACTTTAGAGGAAAGCAGACTTTGTAGACACTGGGATAATCATCTCAGACTGGGCAGAGGGGGAGTAAACAGATGAGGACAATAGGTATTGAGATGGGAGAGATTATGGTGATGTAGCAGGAAGGAGTAGCTGGGGGACAGTGGGGGGAGAATGGTTGAATGTATTGTGATGCGAGATTTCATGGAGCAGGGAGATGGAGGGATGATATAAAAAGAGAGACCCTGGTGTATTGTGAATGCTTTTGTGTGTACGACTGAAAGGAGAGTAAATAAAGTCGTCTGCTGTGAAAGTCTGGCTCCATTATTAGCAGTCTCCACAACTTAACCTTTAAGCTGTGTGATTTTTTTGTGCTCCTAGTGGCAGAGCACGGCGCTGCACCTGTCAACTCATAATAACGTGCAAAAACACTCCCCAGCTGGACTGAGGATTTGTACTGATCATGTCAGTTCACAAGGTGGCAGGCACACGTTGGAGGACTCATGGATGACACATAATACACCAAAGAGAAAGAAATTCTTCTTCTTCTTCTTCTTCTTCTTCTTCTTCTTCTTCTTCTTCATCTTTTAAATTACAACAGAAAATGGACGGCAGCCATCATTGTGGACATACGGAGCAGACAGAGGCGCAAATTCAGAGGATTTCGTCCCGAATTTGCCAAACTATGATTCTAAAAAGAGATTATTTAGCTTATGAAGGTAGATGTTTACATGTTCTTATAACACAGGGAGCATGAAGCTCGTTGATTTCATCTGCTGGTGTCCGAGGCACCATGTGACTGTACAGCAATTGCCGGTTGCATGTCGTAATATAAGATAAAATTGCCACGGAATAAAAGTGAAATTAAGGTGGAATAATCAATAACAGTTTATGGATGTAGGAGAGAAAGCTAAAATGACCAGGAGAGGACAAAATTATGACCAGAATGCCACAAAAGGATGCCGGTAAGTGACGAATGTCTTTGTTTGTTTATATACAAATTAGATGCGTAAATTTACTCCTATCTGAAACTTTGGATCACATTCTACATCTTTCTAATTGACAGTATGCCATTATCGCTTTCCACTTTCAAGTTATAGCCTTGGAAAGTTGTGACATCTGATCCGAATATTTTCTTGAAAAAAATCTTTACCACTGTTGACCACTAGGGGTTATGTCGCAGTTGGGTGACATCCACAGTCAGAGGGCCCTGACTTTCTCTCAGAGTGACAAAGATTAAAAATATGATGCACCCGAGACTTCCGGTTATAACGGCCACGTAGAAAGACGTGTTTCACACTGCTCTGCTCCTAAAAATAAAAAGTTTACTAAAACTCTCTTAATTGGAACAAAAACCCATCCCAGCGTCTAGGCACGGATATGGTAAAGACCAAGGCTGGGAAATTAGGTGGAGGAAAAAGCAATTCGACAAAACAACCCAAGCTAACGGACTTCCACGCTCGAGGCAAAACAGAAAAAACTCCAGAGACGATGGCGGAGGAGGGAGCCAGCGGCGGAGCGGGAACTGCTGAAGAGGGGACAAATGCAGTGCTCACTGCCATCAACTCCATGAGAACAGAGTTTTCGTCTAAATTTGATGGAATTATAACAGCGATAGAAAGAATGAGAAAGGAAATAAATGACTGTTTGGAGCGAGTATCGCAGGCGGAGCTCCGAATTTCAAGCGCTGAAGATGATGTCACCAGCCTACAATCAAAGTTACAATCACTGGAATTAAAATGGAAACGTCTGGAAGATAACGTCCTGGACTTGGAATCCCGCTCGTGACGGAATAATTTGAGGCTGGTGGGCATCCCGGAGGGAGCGGAGGGACGGGACCCAAGTTCCTTTTTGGAAAAGTGGATTCCAGAAGCGCTGAACAACGCGGATCTGCAGTCATCGGTCATTTTAGAGAGCGCCCACCGAATCAGCCCACCGAGGGATAATAAGACACCACCGAGGACGCTGATTATGAAGTTCCTCAACTACAGAGACAAGATGACAGTCACCAACGTGGCGCGAGCTAAAGGGGAAATCAAATACCAGGATCAACAGGTGCGGTTCTACCCAGATTTGGCTGCAGGAATTCAACAATTAAGGAGGCAGTTCGACCCCGCCCGCAAAGAGCTGCGCAACCTAGGGATTCGTCACGGAGTGATTCATCCGGCAAGACTGCTGGTCACATACAGTGGGGTAAAAATGTATTTAGTCAGCCATCAACTGTGCAAGTTCTCCCACTTAAAAGATGAGAGAGGTCTCCAATTTTCATCATAGGTATACCTCAACTATGAGAGACAAAATAAGAAAAAAAAAATCCAGAAAATCACATTGAAGGATTTTTAATGAATTAATTGGTAAATTCTTCGGTAAAATAAGTATTTGGTCAATAACAAAAGTTCATCTCAATACTTTGTTATATACCCTTTGTTGGCAATGACAGAGGTCAAACATTTTCTGTAAGTCTTCACAAGGTTTTCACACACTGTTGCTGGTATTTTGGCCCATTCCTCCATGCAGATCTCCTCTAGAGCAGTGATGTTTTGGGGCTGTCGCTGGGCAACACAGACTTTCAACTCCCTCCAAAGATTTTCTATGGGGTTGAGATCTGGAGACTGGCTAGGCCACTCCAGGACCTTGAAATGCTTCTTACGAAGCCACTCCTTCGTTGCCCGGGCGGTGTGTTTGGGATCATTGTCATGCTGAAAGACCCAGCCAGGTTTCATCTTCAATGCCCTTGCTGGTGGAAGGAGGTTTTCACTCAAAATCTCACGATACATGGTCCCATTCATTCTTTCTTTTACACGGATCAGTCGTCCTGGTCCCTTTGCAGAAAAACAGCCCCAAAGCATGATGTTTCCACCCCCATGCTTCACAGTAGGTATGGTGTTCTTTCTCCTTCAAACACGACAAGTTGAGTTTTTACAATAAAGTTCTATTTTGGTTTCATCTGACCATATGACATTCTCCCAATCCTCTTCTGGATCATCCAAATGCTCTTTAGCAAACTTCAGACGGGCCTGGACATGTACTGGCTTAAGCAGGGGGACACGTCTGGCACTGCAGGATTTGAGTCCCTGGCGGCGTAGTATGTTTCTGATGTAGCCTTTGTTACTTTGGTCCCAGCTCTCTGCAGGTCATTCACTAGGTCCCCCCATGTGGTTCTGGGATTTTTGCTCTCCGTTCTCGTGATAATTTTGACCCCACGGGGTGAGATCTTGCGTGGAGCCCCAGATCGAGGGAGATTATCAGTGGTCTTGTATGTCTTCCATTTTCTAATAATTGCTCCCACAGTTGATTTCTTCACACCAAGCTGCTTACCTATTGCAGATTCAGTCTTCCCAGCCTGGTGCAGGTCTACAATTTTGTTTCTGGTGTCCTTTGACAGCTCTTTGGTCTTGTCCATAGTGGAGTTTGGAGTCTGACTGTTTGAGGTTGTGGACAGGTGTCTTTTATACTGATAACGAGTTCAAACAGGTGCCATTAATACAGGTAACGAGTGGAGGACAGAGGAGCCTCTTAAAGAAGAAGTTACAGGTCTGTGAGAGCCAGAAATCTTGCTTGTTTGTAGGTGACCAAATACTTATTTTACTGAGGAATTTACCAATTAATTCATTAAAAATCCTTCAATATGATTTTCTGGATTTTTTTTTCTCATTTTGTCTGTCATAGTTGAGGTATATTTATGATGAAAATTGGAGACCTCTCTCATCTTTTAAGTGGGAGAACTTGCACAATTGGTGGCTGACTAAATACTTTTTTGCCCCACTGTATAAGGGGAGAACCCACATCTTCAAGACCCCTCAAGAGGCGCAGGAGCTCATTAAGCAGATCCAAAAGGAGACTGGTGGGAGCTAAGCATGAACATAACAAAGGTAGATCATTTAAGCATTTGTACTGGCATCTGATTGATCTGAAACATATAACATGTCTACAAAATACAGACTGTATTTAAAAAAAAAAAAGCTATGATGTACAAAGTTGCTATAAAACTTTGAAGTTATGTTGAAAAAACTACAGAAGACAGTTAATGTCATGTCATAAAAATAGTAGAGTCAGGGTGATTGAGAGGAGAAAGAGAGAGTGGTTTGACTGATCCTCGCAGGTGTGGAACAGTCACTAGCTATAACGGGAGACGGAATTTTTTTTGATTTTGAGGGGATAACCACAACTGTGGGGAAGGGGAATTTGTTTTTGTTTGGTTTTTAGGATGAATGTTCTATCATCCATGTTTTTGCTTCTCTGTAAGAGTATGTTCATATTGCAAGGTAATCTCAAACTCCTTATTGATCATAGATCAAAGCGTTAATCTTAATTTAACTTCATGGAATTGCAGAGGTCTACAAAATCTAAAAAACCTTAAACAAGTTATGAATAAAATAAAAGACATAGATTCAAAAATTGTATTTTTACAAGAAACTCATCTAATAGAGGAGGATGTAAAAAGAATTAGGAGAAGATGGCAAGGTAACATGTTCACCTCATCATTTTCATCCCGAGCCAGGGGAGTTATGACTCTCATACACAAAACAGTCCCATTTCAAGTGAAAAATGTAATTGGAGACAAATTTGGAAGATATCTAATCATCCAAGGATCTTTGTTATTAGAAAATATAAATCTGGTGAACTTATACGGCCCCAATATTGATGATCAAAACTTCTTTGTTAATTTATTGCTTACTTTATCATCACTTACAGGGCAACATATAATAGCAGGGGATTTTAATTGTACATTGAATCCCAGTATAGACAGATCAACAGGACTGGACTGTACGCACAATGGATGTAGGATGACTATTAATCATTTTATGAAAGAATTGAGATTGCTAGATATATGGAGAGAAATGAAACCACAAGTCAACGCCTATTCTTGTTATTCTAATACCTATAAGACATTCTCACGTATTGACTACTTTTTGATCTCTACAGAATTAAGGTCCAAGATTCAAAACTGTTTCTATGATAACATTGTGATCTCTGATCATGCACCCTGCTGTCTAATATATGTAGATAAGAAACTGACAAAGGATCCAGGTAGGTGGCATTTTCAGCATAAATGGCTTCAGGATGAGGAATTTGTTAAGTACACAGAAAAACAGATAGATGAGTTCTTTGATATTAATACTACACAAACAACGGCATGTATAAAGTGGGAGGCTTTCAAAGCTTTTATTAGGGGGTGACATAACGAACGGCTCAGGAGACACACACGCAGGCTCAGAGTGAATTTAACAGCTTTATTTAACAACAAGGATGTGTGGATGTGTGTCTGTGGTATGTGGATGTACTGATGGCGGACGTCAGCGTCAGGCACGGAGGCAGGAAACCGTACAGCCAGACAACCCTGGGGAGAGAGCACAGGGAGAAGGTGATGGGCACCGAACCAGTACAACAGGTAACAAGGGATTTGTTGGCTTACTTGGCAGGGCAGGTGGCAGGCGTGCACAAGGGCGAGTCCAGGAGACAGCAACCTGACGATGCACCTGACAGCAGCAACGAGATGGTGATGCAGAGGTGGAGTCCGCCGCCGGAGAAGATCCACCTGTGCACAGGGGAGAAACTGGAACACAAGAGGAGGTATGCTTACGTGGGTAATCTTGCTGGTAGGCGAGGGGGTTCCTCTGAAGCAAGTAGCCGAAGGGAACAGACGGCTTCAGGCCGAGGCCCAGGGCAGAGTGGCTTATATGACACGCTGCTGACGAGGTGCAGGTGTCCGCTCAGCTGGCGCCGCTAATGAGCGGCGAGTTGTAACAGTACTCCCCCCTCTAGCAGCGCCTCCTGGCGATGGTTTATCGGGGTGCTTCCGGTGAAACTCGGTGATGAGAGAGCGATCCAACACAAACGAGGAGCGAACCCACTGCCTCCATTCTGGACCATAGCCCTCCCAGTCCACCAAATACTGTAGCCCGCGACCCCGGCGTCGGGAGTCCAAGATGGTAGAGACAGTCCAAGCCGGATGGCCATCAATCATCCAAGGCGCGGGCTGTGCAGCAGGAGGAGGGCAGATGGGATCAGACACCACCGGTTTCACCTTGGAGACGTGGAAGGTGGGATGGATGCGGAGGGAGGGGGGAGTAGCAACACGCACAGCCACCGGGTTGATAATCTTGGTGACGGGGTATGGACCCATGAAACGTTTAGCCAACTTCCTCCTCTCACCCTTCAGGTTCACATCTTGCGTGGATACCCAGACCGGTTGGCCTACCTGGTAGGCAGGAGCAGGTCTTCTATGCTGATCCGCCGTGGCCTTATTGCGCTCTGCCGTGCGTAAAAGCGCATTGCGCGCAGCTGTCCAGATGGAGCGGCACCACCGGAGGTGAGCCTGAACCGTGGGGATTGCCGACTCGTTCTCCAGCGAGGGGAACAGAGGGGGGTCGTAACCCAGGGACACCTTGAAGGGGGACATCCCTGTGGCTGAGGAGCGAGTGGTGTTGTGAGCGTATTCCACCCAGGCAAGGTGTTTGCTCCATGACGCAGGCTTCGAGGCGGTGACGCAGCGGCGAGCAGCCTCCAGCTCCTGGTTGGTCCGTTCACACTGCCCGTTAGATTGGGGGTGATGGCCGGAGGAGAGGCTTACCTGGGCTCCTAATGCCTTGCAAAAACCCCGCCAGACGTCCGAGGTGAATTGGGGACCCCGGTCGGAGACCACATCAACTGGTATCCCGTGCAGCCTGACCACGTGTTGGATGAGAAGATCTGCCGTCTCCAAGGCAGAGGGGAGCCCCCGTAATGGCACGAAGTGGGCGGCCTTGGAGAAGCGGTCGACGATGGTCAGGACAGTGTCGAAGTTGTTAGAGACGGGGAGACCGGTGACGAAGTCCAATGCGATGTGCGACCAGGGCCTACCAGGAACGGGCGGGGGCTGGAGCAAACCCGCAGGGGGGAAGTTGCCGGCTTTACTGGTGGCACAGATGGGGCAGGCCCGGGCGTAGCGGGCAGCGTCCTTGCGCAGTCCCGGCCACCAGAAGGAGCGTTGGAGCAGGTCAATCATTCGGGAGGTCCCAGGATGGCAGGCTAGCTTGGACGTGTGAAGCCAATGGATGACCTCCCCCCGGATGGAGGATGGAACGAAGAGCCTCCCCTCCGGTCCGCCGCCCGGGTCTGGCTCCGATTCCTGCGCCTTCCGGACCTTATCCTCAATCTCCCAGGTAACGGCCCCCACGATGCACGACCTGGGCAGGATGGTGTGTACAGTGCCCCCCGAGTCTTCAGGGGCGAATTGCCTGGAGAGGGCGTCAGGGAGTCCGTTCTTGGAGCCCGGCCTGAATGTGATGGTGAAACGGAATCTCGCAAAAAACAGGGACCAACGGGCCTGGCGGGCATTCAGACGCTTGGCAGTTCTTAAATATTCCAGGTTTTTGTGATCCGTTAGCACCACGAAGGCCAGGACGGCCCCCTCCAGCCAGTGACGCCACTCCTGGAGCACGAGCTTGATGGCAAGAAGCTCCCTGTCCCCCACGTCGTAGTTGCGTTCCGCCGGGGACAAGCGCCGGGAGAAGAAGGCGCAGGGCCGTTTGACCCCATCAGCAGGTGACCGCTGAGACAACACCGCCCCCACCCCTGTATCCGAGGCGTCGACCTCCATGATGCACTGCAGAGAGGGATCGACCTGGCTGAGGACCCGGGAGGATGAAAACTCCGCCTTCAGCGCCTGGAAGGCCGCCGCGGCCTCCTCAGTCCACTGGAACCGGGTTTTAGGGGAGGTGAGACGGGTCAGAGGGCCGACGATGGCTCCAAAGTTGGGCACAAAGCGGCGGTAGAAGTTGGCAAAGCCGATGAATTGTTGCACCTGCTTTCTAGATGTGGGAGTCGGCCAATCTACCACCGCTTTAATTTTAGCTGGGTCTGGGAGCACCTGGTCATGGGAGATGACAAACCCGAGAAATGACGTCTTCTTGGCATAGAACTCACACTTCTCCGCCTTCACATACAACCGATTCTCCAGTAACCTCTGAAGGACCCGTCTCACATGCACCTGGTGGTCATCCCTGGACTTGGAGAAGATGAGAATATCATCCAGGTAAACGAACACAAACAGACCAATGAAGTCCCGGAGAACGTCATTAATCAGGCGCTGAAAGACGGCTGGAGCGTTAGTTAACCTGAACGGCATGACCAGGTATTCAAAGTGGCCGTTCGGGGTACGGAAGGCTGTCTTCCATTCATCTCCCTCCCGGATCCGGACGAGGTGGTACGCGCTGCGGAGATCCAGCTTGGTAAACCAGGTCGCCCCCTGGAGGGAGTGGAAGGCAGTGTCCATCAGGGGCAGGGTGTAACGGTCCTTCTCCGTGATGTCATTGAGGGCACGGAAGTCGATGCATGGACGAAGAGAGCCATCCTTCTTGCCCACGAAGAAGAACCCTGCACCTAATGGAGATGATGATGGGCGAATAATACCTGCACTGAGAGATTCCTTAAGGTAGGTGTTCATAGCCTCCTTCTCCGGCGCTGACAGGCTGTAGAGACGTCCCGAGGGAAGAGGCGCCCCCTGGCGGAGATTTATGGCGCAGTCGTAAGGCCTGTGTGGAGGAAGAGACATCGCCTTGGACTTACTAAAGACCGCGCCCAGGTCGTGAAACTCCGCGGGCACCAAGGAGAGGTCCGGGGGCGCTGCATCCTTGACCACGAGAGGAGAAGATGGAGAGCAGGCAGCGGATTGGAGGCAGGTGCTCATACAAAAGGTACTCCAGGCTGTCACCCTTCCGGTCTTCCAATCCAGGACGGGGTTATGGAGACGGAGCCACGGATAACCCAGGATCAGCGGAGACACAGAGGATGGCAAGATGTAAAAGGAGATTTCCTTCCGGTGATTTCCAGAGACGATGACAGAGACGGGGTTTGTCCGGTGGGTCACTTTCCCCAGAGATGCACGGGAGAGATTGATGAGGGTGAGAGGAGTTTTAAGGGGCTGGAAACGGATGCCCAATCGGGTTGCCAGGCTTTGTGAAATGAAGCTGCCTTCCGCGCCTGAGTCCACCAGTGCATGAGTGAGATGCCCTGTGATGTTGTGGCAGAAACGGATGGGCAGCGACAAATGAGTGAGGGGAGTTGACTGGTTAGCGTCCGCGAGACCCCCTACAGTGACTCGCGGACCTCCCCGTTTGGCTTCTCTGGGCATCGCTCCACCGTGTGCTGGTTGTCTCCGCAATACATGCAGAGACCCAGCTCATGTCGGCGTTGTCTCTCTGCTAGAGGGAGCTTTGCCCGGCCCGTCACCATTGGCTCCGACTCCTCGGAAACCTCCGGTGGCAGTAACGCCAGGGGGCGAGCTTGAGACCAGCGTGACGAGGCCCCCCGCGAGCGAGAAGGCAACTTCCGCTCTGAGGCGCGCTCGCGCAGCCGGTTGTCCAAGCTGATAGTAAGGGAAATTAGCTCTGCCAACGTTTCAGGGATGTCCCAACCAGCCAGTTCATCCCTCAGACCAGAGTTTAAACTGCGGAGGAAGATGCCGCAGAGGGCACGTTCCTCCCAGCCAACCTCCTCCGCTGTAACCCGGAAGTCAATGGCATAGTCTGCGGCCGATCGGCTCCCCTGCTGAAGGCTGAGGAGGCGATCGGTCAGGACACTCTCCATACGGGAGTGATCAAAGACTTCCAGAAAATGTTTAACGAACTGGCCATAGGTGAGGGTGGCATAACCGGGCCTCGCCATTACAGCATAAGCCCAGGTGAGTGCACGACCCTCCAGGAGGTTACCTATATAGCCAATTCCACTATGGTCTGAGGGGAAATCCCCGGGGACACGCAGAAACACCGACTCACATTGCATAATGAATCCCCGCGCTCCACCAAGCTTACCGCTAAAGCAGGCGGGGGTAGGAATGGGTGTGAGTCGGGCTGGGACACCCGGAGCTGGCTGGACGGCCGCTGAAGCAGCGGGAGCTGCACCTCCCTGACGAGCCGGGGGGAACGGCTGTCGGGGGTCCAGGCGGTCTAACCGGTCAGTTATTAGGGTTAATTGGTTGAGGATCACTTGTTGCTGATGAGCTATTAAATCCACCCGAGCCTTGAGGGTGGAAAATCGGCGTGCGAGCCCGCTGTCCGCCGAGCCGCTCTGCTGAAGCCGTACTGACATAACGCACGGCTCAGGAGACACACACGCAGGCTCAGAGTGAATTTAACAGCTTTATTTAACAACAAGGATGTGTGGATGCGTGTCTGTGGTATGTGGATGTACTTTATTTATTTATTTAGCGAATGCAAAGTCCTTAAGCCAAGCAGTTGCCTCCTGGTTTGCTGTATGGAGGGTGTGTAATCCTCCTTCCAGTCTTTGGAGCGGGCAAACCTCTATGATGTGTTCCATTGTTTGCTCCTCTCCACATGCGCACAGTGGGCTAGGGCTACTGCCACATCTGTGAAGGCTGGCCAAGCAGGGGCCATGTCCAGTCCTGAAGCGATTGAGTGTAGACCACTGTCTCCTTGGGAGGTTGGTGCCTGGGACCTGTTGGTTGGAGTTTATCACCAGCTGTTTGTTTGGGACCTCCTTGGTCTCCCATTCCTCTTGCCAAGCTGTCTGGATGGTAAAGTCAGCTGGGGGAGGGTTTTTCCAAATCGGCCGTCTGGATGAAAGTCGGGCAGTGGGTGGGGTGTAGATATCTGCATGGATTGGCAAGTGAGGAAAATCTTTAACTTTTTGGAGCATCCTTTGAGTTAATGCTGCTCGCCGGATGTGTGGAGGGGCTATGTTTGACAGTACAGAGAGCCAGGGGAGTGGTGTTGAGCGGATTGTTCCAGTTATAGTTCTCATGGTTGAGTTGAGCTGGGTGTCTACATGGTGTGTGTAAGATGACCTGGACCAGACAGGGGCACAATATTCTGCTACAGAGTATGAAAGGGCCAGTGCTGAGGTGCGCAGGGTGGAGACTGCCGCCCCCCATTTTGCACCAGCGAGCTTGCAGAGCAGGTTGTTTCGTACCTTCACCTTAGCAGCCGTCCCCTTTAGATGTTCCTTGAAGGATAAGGTCCTATCAAGGGTCACTCCAAGATAAGTTGGATTTGGGGCATGCTTAAGCTTGAGTCCGCTCAGGTGGATGTTTAGGATGTGGATGTACTGATGGCGGACGTCAGCGTCAGGCACGGAGGCAGGAAACCGTACAGCCAGACAACCCTGGGGAGAGAGCACAGGGAGAAGGTGATGGGCACCGAACCAGTACAACAGGTAACAAGGGATTTGTTGGCTTACTTGGCAGGGCAGGTGGCAGGCGTGCACAAGGGCGAGTCCAGGACACAGCAACCTGATGATGCATCTGACAGCAGCAACGAGATGGTGATGCAGAGGCGGAGTCCGCCGCCGGGGAAGATCCACCTGTGCACAGGGGAGAAACTGGAACACAAGAGGAGGTATGCTTACGCTGTAGATCTTGCTGGTAGGCGAGGGGGTTCCTCTGAAGCAAGTAGCCGAAGGGAACAGACGGCTTCAGGCCGAGGCCCAGGGCAGAGTGGCTTATATGCCACGCTGCTGACGAGGTGCAGGTGTCCGCTCAGCTGGCACCGCTAATGAGCGGCGAGTTGTAACAGGGGGCATATTATTAGTTATACAGGTTCAAAATCTACGAAGACTCGAGAGGAGAGAGTCCAATTGGAACGTAAAATAAAATTCTTCAAGAAAAGGTGTATGCAGGAAGTAACCCACAGTTAGAGAACGAATTACTGATTCTGAGAGCTGAATATGATAAAAAAAAAAAAAAATCAGCGAATAGAGCTGCTTTGAGTCTTCTAAGATTGAAGCAAACTTTTTATGAACAAGGTGAAAAATCAGGAAAATTATTGGCATGGCAGATTAAACAATTAGAATTTAAAACACCAATTACCAGTATTATAAGTAACGGACAGGTAGTTATAGATCCTTTAGAAATTAATAGTGCCTTTAGAGATTATTATGAAAAACTATATAATACAAAAAATGAAACTGACTTAACAAAACTAAATGGGTTTTTGGGTGGATTATCTATATCGTGTATTCCAAATGAAAACAGGGAGATACTGGAGTCTAAAATTAGTGAAGAAGAAGTTGGGCAAGCCATTGATAATATGAAATCAGGAAAAAGAGCAGGACCAGATGGTCTTCTAGTTGACCTCTATAAAAAATTTAAGAATAAATTAATAAAACCACTTTTGGAAATGGTTTTAGAAGCATTTCAAAATGGTAATTTACCACCATACATCAATAATGCCTTAATTATACTGTTGCCAAAACCAGGTAAACCCCCCCCCAATAAATTTGAAAACATGAGACCAATAAGCTTATTAAATGCTGATCTTAAGATAATCTGTAAAATTTTAGCAAAACGACTACAAGAAATATTACCAAATATTATTAACCGAGATCAGAATGGCTTTATAATGGGAAGACAAGGCTTCCATAATGTAAGAATACTATTTAATATTATTTATTCCAATAAAGAAACACCGGATACAGCTCTCCTATCATTGGACGCCGAAAAGGCCTTTGATAGGGTCGAGTGGCCCTTTCTTTTTGAAGTCCTACAAAGGTTTGGACTTGGAAATAATTTCATAAAATGGGTCCAGATAATATACAATAATGCTACAGCAGAAATCCTAACAAACAGCAATATCTCAAAATCAATAAAAATCAATAGAGGATGTCGACAAGGCTGTCCACTTTCACCTTTACTGTTTACTATGGCAATTGAACCTTTAGCGATGGCAGTACGTTTACATCCACAAATATATGGAATTAAAGTAGGACAAACAGAACATAAAATCTCCCTGTATGCCGATGACATAATTTTGTTTATGTCGAATTTTAAAAAATCAATTCCGACCTTGTTGAATTTAATAAAGAACTTTTGGGAAATATCAGGATATAAAATAAATAAAACAAAATCTTCAATATTAATGCTAAATGAGACCCAGAGAAATCACCCAGTTCCTGAGGTAAATTAATTCAATGTTGTAAATCAGTTTAAATATTTAGGAATTCAAATTTTGCCTAAGCTAGAATCAGTCGCCAGTGTCAGCTATGAAGCCTTAATGACAGATATTAATGAGTTACTTCAGAGATGGATGTCACTACCAATGTCGATGATCGGGAGAATTAATATACTTAAAAGTAATATCTTACCAAAAATACTTTATTTATTTCAAAACATTCCTTTACCACCACCTTCAGATCTATTCTCAAGAATTAAAAAAAAAGTTAGTGGAATTTATATCGAACAATAGGAAGGCTAGATTACGTTTGTCCTTACTATATTTACCATTTGATCGTGGAGGTCTGAAATGTCCAAACTTTATGTTGTATTACTGGTCAGCACAACTGAGGTCTATGACATATTATTTTTCATCAAATGATCCTCCTCACTGGACTGAAATGGAATCATATAATTTACCTTTACCTATTCCCTTATTCATATACTCAGACTCGGCTAAAAAATTACAGAAACAAGTTAAAAATCCAATTGTAAAGCACATGATCAAAATATGGTGTGAAACCAAAAAATATTTAAAAGAACCACACTTACTGTCACAATTTAGCCCAATATGGGGTAATCAATATTTTACACCAGGGAGAGCGGATGCTGTATTTAAAGTATGGAATTTAAAAGGGATTCAAAAGATTCAAGACTTATATTTGTCACGTTCGGATAACATAATGTCTTTTGAAGAACTGAGGATTAAATTCAATCTTAATAGAACACATTTTTTTAAATATCTTCAACTTAGAAATTTTATTCGATCAAATCAAAATAATGCTCTCACCGGACCCACTGTACTTATTCATCCTTGGAAAAAATTTTGACGAAAGATAGTAAGAGAAAGGGTATTATTTCAGAGTTTTATAACTCATTGACACTATTCTCAAGTGAAAACTCACAGAAAAGACTGAATTATTGGAAAGAAGACCTGCAAGTTGAAATTTCAGAAGAACAATGGGAAATGGCTTGTGCAGAAGCTCAAACCAAATCAATAAATGTACGTCTTAAACTGATACATTTTAAATGGTTAATGCGGATGTATGTTACACCAGTGGAGTTAAATAGACATAACAAAAACATACCAGATACATGCACAAAATGTATGGAAAGTAAAGGAACCCTATTTCACTGTTTATGGGAATGTAGAAAAATCAGAATGTTTTGGGAAGAGGTGAGGGTAACAATTGAAAAAATAATTTCAAAACAATTCACATTGAACCCTAAACTGTTTTTGTTGGGTCTGTATCCAGAAAAACATAACTTTAATAAGAGTGAAAGAGCATTCATAGGCCTCAGTTTGCTTAATGCCAAAAAATGTATTGCACTACTGTGGAAAAAGACTCATAGACCAGATGTGACTCAGTGGTTAAGACAGATGTTAACAAACCTACCACTAGAAAGAATAACATATATACTGAAATTAAAGGAAAATGTGTTTGAGAATATATGGAGACCTTTCATTGATTATGTAAAGAAATTAAACATAACTTCTGAAGAAGAAGGTGAATGATATGTGTGGACCTTGCAAATTCCAAACTGGTGAATGTATATTATGTGTTCTTATGTAATAGATTACCTAGACTAAACAGAGGAGCATTGTTGTTGAATTGCTTTTGTTAATGGTTGTTGTTGTTATTAGTACATTTTTGTTGTTGTTGTTGTTGTTAGTATTTTTTTTAATTTTTAAATTACTTTAGTGTTAGTGTTTGACTGTTTGTGCCATGTTTGTAAAAAAAGGTTCAATAAAAAATATTGTGGGAAAAAAATGAAGATGCACCCAACATGTATTAAAATAAAAGTGTGAAATTTGTATTTATAGACGTTGTAATATTTAGAACCCATCATTAAATACCATGTTTTTACTTCACCCCAATAGTGAATCATGAAGTTTTTTGATTATCATATCCTTAGAATCTTAAACGTAATAAACTGGACTATCAGCAGGGGCACTCACACTATAAAATTTGCCTAAACGTTCTGAGGTTGTCCTTAATTAATAGCTTAGATGATTCACTCTTTTTTAAGTTGAAAAATGTTTCTTTTAACTCTTTGGTTCTAACATCTTATAACAGCACCTGAAGTCCACACAAAGCTGGGGAGCCTGAGGGGTGAGTTTATGAGCGTAAAGGGGAAGGAAACTGGAGTTCATGCATTCCTGGGTGTCCCATTTGCCAAACCACCTGTTGGCCCTTCACTGAGACTGACTACACCTCAGCCTGTAGAAAAATGGGAAGGAGTGAGAGATGCCACCAAGCAGCCTTGCATGTAAGATGTGTGTGCTCAACATTTTCCTGCCATTCTCAGTGGATTTTTTCACAACAATGTCTCTGTTTCAGGTGCATCCAAGCTAAACAGTTCACTGTACAATTTCTTGAGGAACTTGGTGACTTGCAGCCAGAAGTCCCTGAAATCTCAGAAGACTGTCTTTACCTCAACATTTACACTCCTGCAAACAGAGCTCATGATGCTAAGCTCCCAGTAAGAACTGTTTGTCTGCAGGTTTTCTGTGATGCTGCTCAGTTACTTAGTTTAATCTGCTGAGGATAATGTATGTTTGAACCCCTTACTCTTCAATGCTTTTGATGAATATTGTTTTTGGGATAAGAGGTGACAATGGTGGCATCTGATGGGAATCAAACTTGTGACCTCCCACTTTACCTGAGTCACCAAGAGAGCCACCCTCTTGGTGGCATAGTTATAGTGTTGGATTATATGGTGTGTTAGGTTATGAATTCATTCTTCATCAGTGTCACTCTAGTCACATTGTTATGAAAAATAGAATCCACTGTGGCGGTTCGTTTTAACCCCACAACAGACTAAGGACACTCAGCCCTCTTTTCTGTTTTTCTGCTGCATTACTGAGAAGCAATGTGCCATTCATGTATTTGTGATGCAAACATGCATGTGTTGTGATGTAATGCGCCATTCTGTATAGTGTGCATATGGCTTGTCCTTACTATGCTTTTTCTGAGCATCTTAGATGTGCTTTGGTGTATTAATGTCTACAGGTAGACGAGTCTCTTCTTCTCTCACTCTGATCCTGCAACTGGTAGACACACACGTGTCCTCCTCTCCTTCTCTGAGAGCTTAGGGATCCCGCTCCGGGCTGCTCCACTATGCACCGGAGAGGGGATCCCGTGAAGGCGACATGATATAATAAAACCTGCTTAAAACCACAGCACTGCTGCTTATTTTTGCATGCCGCCTCACTGGTGACCCCTCGAACACGCACACGTTTTGTGCGAAAGCAACCTTCCGAGCTGGACAACCACACAGCTGCGTTGGTGGCACCTTGAAGACGCACACGTTTTGTGCAACGCAGCCTTCTGTTTTGGATGGCCACGCTGGCGAAGCGACGCTGAAAAAAACGAGCGGCCAGCGAACGCAACACCCGGGCATGAATGCTCCGTCGCAGCGGCCTACTGGTTCCCCCTCCCTGCGGCTTCAGGGAGACTTCGACGCGGAGCCAACACAAGCGAGCCGTTCTCCGGACATCACCCACGACCGGGTAAACTGCAGAAAACGTCATGGCGCGACCCTCGCCTGAGATCTGCACAACCACGCTGGACCGGCCGCTCTCACAGAGAGCGCACGCACCTCGTCCTCTCCCCAGACGGCAACCTCCAGGGCCGACGGGGAGCGCAGCGCGTGGAACTGAACGCACCATGGCCGCACGAGCGACAACGCTCGTCTCCTCCCTCTCACCGCTCCAACGCAGCTGCATGAGCCTGAGGAACATAGGATCGTCTATTCCCTCCCGCCGCTCCAACGCATCTGCACGGGCCTGAGGGACTAAAGATCGTCTATTTCCTCTCACCGCTCCAACGCACCATGGCCAATCTACAGCCACAGCTCAACCTGGATTTTACCGGCGCCGTCTGCGCCGTTCTCCACCAAGTTTCTGCACCCTGACTCACCACTCCAGCGGCCCACCCACGCACTGAACCCCCGCGCACGCATCGGGGAGTTACAAGGACGGCGCATCACGCATGGGACAAGTAATGGCTCCACAGACTGCCTTCCTCCTTCGCCGCTGCCTTTCAGGGCTGCTCGCTCACCTGAGGCACGCATGCAGCATACTGGAAGGATTTGTTAACAGTCTCAGCCACGCCACAGACCGCCATCGTCCTCCACCGCTGCCCACAGAACCTTCAGGGTTGCTCGTTCACCTGAAGCAAGCACGCAGCTCGCCACTGGATTTTTTAATGGTCTTAGCCACGGCACAACGGGATTTCAGCCGTCAGCTGTTCCCAGGAGCTTTGGGGTTGCTTCAGCACCCAAAGCCAACAGTCCCTATGCTTTGTTTACTTTTTCTCTTACAGCCGCTCCTGCTTTTCTTCATGGCCACAAGAGGAGTCAGAGACTAATTTTTCTTCTTGTGATCTCCGCACGTGCAACGGGACAAGCCCTCGACGTCACGGAGCAGCAAGCAATTTTTGCACGGCTCAGGACGATTTCACAGCTCCTGCCGGCACTTACTACCCCTCCCCTCCCTCCCCCTCCGCCTGCAGCGAGCTTCTCCCACAGCTCGCTCACACAGATGGATTATCACACAGATGGATTATCGAGGTCGCGACCCCCTGCCGCGTCCTCTGGGGGGGAGCGTGTGTGGCGGTTCGTTTTAACCCCACAACAGACTAAGGACACTCAGCCCTCTTTTCTGTTTTTCTGCTGCATTACTGAGAAGCAATGTGCCATTCATGTATTTGTGATGCAAACATGCATGTGTTGTGATGTAATGCGCCATTCTGTATAGTGTGCATATGGCTTGTCCTTACTATGCTTTTTCTGAGCATCTTAGATGTGCTTTGGTGTATTAATGTCTACAGGTAGACGAGTCTCTTCTTCTCTCACTCTGATCCTGCAACTGGTAGACACACACGTGTCCTCCTCTCCTTCTCTGAGAGCTTAGGGATCCCGCTCCGGGCTGCTCCACTATGCACCGGAGAGGGGATCCCGTGAAGGCGACATGATATAATAAAACCTGCTTAAAACCACAGCACTGCTGCTTATTTTTGCATGCCGCCTCACCACATTAAAACTATTAAGTTAACATATCTTGCTTGATTCAGTTTAATATCAAAAGTCCTTTCATAGTTTAAAAGAGTTTAGAATCGTATGCAATGATCTTAGTAGGGATAAAACTTTTTTATGCCTTAAAAAAATGATCAAGGCTTTTATATCTTTGTCAGGTCATGGTCTGGATTCATGGTGGCGGTTTTATCATAGGTTCAGCATCAATGTATGATGGCTCTGCACTGGCTGCTTACCAGGATGCTGTTGTGGTTGTGATCCAGTATCGCTTAGGATATCTGGGTTTTATCAGGTGAAGAGAACTGGACCTTTGTATAACCTTTGTGGTTTTACTGCATTTGATTTTCTCTGTGCTGAATGTGAAGCTGTTTTTGAAAATGTCTCACTTTACTAATTAATCTAAATACAGGTTGAAACAATATGATTCCTCCTTACTTTCTAGCACTGGAGATGAGAATATTTCAGGGAACTTTGGCTTGTTGGACCAGATTGAAGCTCTGAGGTGGGTCCAGCGGCACATTCACAATTTTGGAGGAGACAAAGATTCAGTTACCATATTTGGGGAGTCTGCTGGTGCAGTGAGCGTGTCCCTTCTGGTAAGAATAAAATTACATTCAAAATACTTTGACTAGATTGTTTAAATACAACCATTTCATGCTTTCCATTCTTTGAATCAATAGCTCCTGTCTCCATTGTCCAACGGCCTGTTCCATCGTGCCATTGCTGAGAGTGGCACAGCTGCAATGGATTTAGTTATGTCTTATAATCCTCTGCCAATGACACAGGTTAATCATTTATGTGCTTCTTTTTCAGTGTAAAGTTATTTTTCCCTGCATAATGACAATACAGAGATTTTTCCTCTTATTGATACTGACCCTTCATATGTGCTGTCAGGCAGTTGCAAATGCTTCTGGCTGTAGTCTAGAAAATACCAAGAAGATGGGAGACTGTCTGAGAAAAAATGATATTGAAACTATCGTGGCTTTTTCTGAGGTGAGATTCTATGTGCAAAAGGGATTGCTGAGTTTGCATTAGTTTATCTATAATCTATTGTATGTCTTCTGCTTTTCTGGAATTTTCTTAAGGATCAAAATTTGAGATTCCCAATCAATGATGATGGGCATTTCTTGACCAAACCTGTGGATGAGCTGTTCCGTAATCATGAATTTCTGACTGTACCGTTCATGACTGGTGTCAATAATGATGAAGGTGGATGGGTACTAGCTAACGTATGTATCTCTGCCAAAGATTTTTTTAAAAATGAGAAGCTTGCAGAATTCATAAGACTACATTAAAATGTGGTGTTTTTTCCCTCAATTTTTTCAACAGGCCTTTGCCCCACCAAATTGGGCAGAGGGAATAGATCGGCAGCAGGTTGTGAACGTTATGTCCATGTTCTACCCTAATGTAAGAAATAAACTGCTAAATAGAAATTTGTTACTATTGGTCAAAATGTTCAAGCATTTTTTGGCTGATGTATTTTTCTGTTTTTTGTTTTTTTATTCAGCCCAAAGATGCAGTCATCAAAGAGTTGATATTCAGTGAATATGCTGGAAATGGTGAAGACCGTGTGAAAAACAGAGATGCTTTAACTGAGATTATGGGAGATATCCTTTTTAACATTCCACTCATTAGAACTGCTAATGTACACAGAGGTATTCTTTTTTCATTCACAATTGTGTAAATACAGCAAACAGTGCCACATACTAATAGTACATCTGTTTATCTCCTTATAGATGCAGGTGCTCCTGTTTACTTGTATGAGTACCAGCATCCCCCTATCTTTTTGCAAGAAAAAAGACCCAGCTTTGTTCGGAGTGACCATTCAGATGAAATCTTTACTGTGTTTGGTTTCTGCTTCACAAATACCCACATCAAACTAGGTGGTGAGTACTGTATGCAAATGCTTATTTTAAGGAGCCCTGCATATCAAAACTGTCTTCGTATTTTCTGTTGTATAATTTTTTTAAAACTCAATATTTTGTAGCTACATGCACTGAAGAAGAAGAGCAATTGACTAGAACTATGATGAACTACTGGGGAAATTTTGCTCGGACAGGGTAGGAATTTCCAACAATTAAATGTTTGACTGTGGACAACAATAATGACACAGACTTGTGTAAAATATTCATGTGTGTATGTGTAGGTCTCCTAATGGAGATGGCCTTGCCCACTGGCCAAAGTATGGAGCCGAAGAAGAATACCTGGCAATTGGTTTAAAAAAGCAGGTAACCGGTCAATCCCTGAAGAAGGACCGGTTTGTCTTCATGACTCAGACTCTCCCTCAGAAAATCAAACAGTATCATGGTGAGCTGTAGGACAGTCGCATCACAACTCTCCATTCCAGTAGTTATTTTCTTGTTTGAATTTGTGTTTCTCATCAGTGCCATTTTACATCTTTACAAAACTGTGAACACAAATATTCTGATCAGTGAGCCTGTCCTTCAAAAGAAAACAATTATATAGATTATTTTTACCAATAGGAACTATAACCTTTTGTTACATGTTGAAAAAGTGACCTATAGTTGTTGTGAAAATAACTCCATGAAGTGAGATCATGGAGGTTGAAACTGTAATCTGTTGAAAAAAGACCTTCACTCTCTCTGAAGTTTATAGCTAACCTTTTCTTTATCCTTAACCAGATAGATGTAACATTTACTGTAATTTCAAGCGCCTCTATTGAGTAAAAGAAATGAATCCCATAAGTGAACTACAAATGCTGTGAACAACAGAAAAGAGCATTATTTTAAAAACTTTTTTTAGTTTTAGTTTAGTTTTCTAGTTTTCTAGTTTTTTTTAGTTTTCTAGTTTTAGTGCTGTCCACCATTCCTCTGCCCCACCCACCTCCATTGGCAGATTTGCCACTTGATGTATATGTATTTAAATACAAATTTGAAAGAATAAAGAAGCAAAAAATATGATTAAAGATGGTAAGTTACATTTTAAAATGTCAAAAATTTACCATAATTAAGTCCCAAATTTATGAGCACAAAAGTTACAAATTCATGAGGAGAAAAAAACTCATAAATGAGGAAAAAATATGCATTTATTTTAAAAAAATTCAGAATAAAGTCACAAATTTAAAAGAGCTGCAAATTTACAAGAAAAAACACAACTGCGTACAACCCACAGGCCAACGGCTTATGCGAGCATTTCCATAGGTCACTGAAAGCAGCGCTCAGGGCTTCGCTGACGGATGCAAATTGGGTGGACCGGTTGCCGTGGGTTTTGTTAGGGTTGCGTTCCGCACCAAAAGAGGATTTAGAGGCTTCCCTGGCGAAGCTTGTTTTTTCACAACCACTGCGGCTCCCCGGAGAATTTTTACCAGATAATCCCACGCTGGACAACTGTCCGTCTCAGTGTTTGCAGCATAGCGCAGATACAGGCACGCTACCGGGCCCGGCCCACCACTGTTTTCCACGCACTTTTGTGCCAAAGACTTTGAAGAACGCGGCGTTCGTGTTTGTCAGGCACAATGCCCACCATCCCCCCATTGCGCCCACCCTACGATGGCCCGTTCAGAGTGCTGGAAACAGGGGACAAACATTTTTTGTTAGACTTGGGGGGTCGTCGGGAGAAAATAGGTATAGACAGACTTAGGCCCGCCTTTGTGGTGGCGGACGAGCAAGTGATGTTGGCTTGGGCCCCTCGGCGTGGAAGACCCCCACGGAGAACTCCCCAGGTAAACGATTCATCAGAGCAGCCACACAGGCAAGTCGAATGTTCCCCTCCCCCCCTCGCCATTGCCCACCTGCAGACAGACACACACCCAGGGGCCCCCCACCGGCACAGCAGCACTGCGGAGGCGGAGAACCCCCGTTACAACAGATATGGGAGGAGACTGAAGCCAAAAGGACATGAGGATTGAAACTCGGTCTGAGATTCTGGGGGGGTGCGGGGGGGGGTGTAGACGCTAGGATAATCATCTCAGACTGGGCAGAGGGGGGTAAACAGATGAGGACAATAGGTATTGAGATGGGAGAGATTATGGTGATGTAGCAGGAAGGAGTAGCTGGGGGACAGTGGGGGGAGAAGGGTTGAATGTATTGTGATGCGAGATTTCATGGAGCAGGGAGATGGAGGAATGATATAAAAGGAGAGACCCTGGTGTATTGTGGATGCTTTTCTGTGTATGACTGAAAGGAGAGTGAATAAAGTCGTCTGCTGTGAAAGTTTGGCTCCGTTATTAGCACTCTCCACAACTTAACCTTTAAGCTGTGGGATTTTTTGTGCCCCTAGTGGCAGAGCACGGCGCTGCACCTGTCAACTCATAATAACGTGCCAAACACTCCCCAGCTGGAGTGAGGATTTGTACTGATCATGTCAGTTCACAAGGTGGCAGGCACGCATTGGAGGATCCATGGATGACACGCAATACACCAAAGAGGAAGAAGTCCGTCTTCTTCTTCTTCTTCTTCTTCTTCTTCTTCTTCTGCTTCTTCTTCTTTTAAATTACAACAGAAAATGGACAGCAGCCATCATTGTGGACATATGGAGCAGACAGAGGCGTAAATTCAGAGGATTTCGTCCCGAATTTGCCAAACTATGATTCTAAATATATTTACATATTTATTCCATCTAGCTACAATGCTCCACGCTGTGTGTGTTTATATATTTACATATTTATTCCATCTAGCTACAATGCTCCGCACTGTGTGTTTATATATTTATATATTTATTCCATCAAGCAACAATGCTCCACGCTGTGTGTTTATATATTTACATATTTATTCCATCTAGCTACAATGCTTCGCACTGTGTGTTTATATATATATATATATATTTATATATTTATTCCATCTAGCAACAATGCTCCACACTGTGTGTGTTTATATATTTACATATTTATTCCATCTAGCTACAATGCTCCGCACTGTGTGTGTTTATATATTTATATATTTATTCCATCTAGCAACAATGCTCTACGCTGTGTGTGTTTATATATTTACATATTTATTCCATCTAGCTACAATGCTCCGCACTGTGTGTTTATATATATATTTATATATTTATTCCATCTAGCAACAATGCTCTACGCTGTGTGTGTTTATATATTTACATATTTTTTCCATCTAGCTACAATGCTCCGCACTGTGTGTTTATATATATATTTATATATTTATTCCATCTAGCTACAATGCTCCATACTGTGTGTTTATATATTTACATATTTATTCCATCTAGCTACAATGCTCCGCACTGTGTGTTTATATATATATTTATATATTTATTCCATCTAGCAACAATGCTCTACGCTGTGTGTGTTTATATATCTACATATTTATTCCATCTAGCTACAATGCTCCGCACTGTGTGTTTATATATTCATATATTTATTCCATCTAGCTACAATGCTCCGCACTGTGTGTGTTTATATATCTACATATTATTCCATCTAGCTACAATGCTCCGCACTGTGTGTTTATATATCTACATATTTATTCCATTATTCCACCTAGCTACAATGCTCCGCACTGTGTGTTTATATATTCACATATTCATTCCATCTAGCTACAATACTCCGCACTGTGTGTTTATATACTCATATATTTATTCCATCCAGCTACAATGCTCCGCACTGTGTTTATATATTTATATACCTATCCCATCTAGCTACAATGCTCTGCACTGTGTGTCTGTACATATATATATATATATACTGTATATATACACTACCGTTCAAAAGTTTGGGGTCACCCAGACAATTATTTTGTGTTTTCCATGAAAAGTCACACTTATTTACCACCATGAGTTGTAAAATGAATAGAAAATATAGTCAAGACATTGACAAGGTTAGAAATAATGATTTGTATTTGAAATAATAATTTTTTCCTTCAAACTTTGCTTTCGTCAAAGAATCCTCCATTTGCAGCAATTACAGCATTGCAGACCTAACATGATTGCACAAGGGTTTTCTAATCATCCATTAGCCTTCTGACACAATGAGCAAACACATTGTACCATTAGAACACCGGAGTGATAGTTGCTGGAAATGGGCCTCTATACACCTATGTAGATATTGCACCAAAAACCAGACATTTGCAGCTATAATAGTCATTTACCACATTAGCAATGTATAGAGTGTATTTCTGATTAGTTTAAAGTTATCTTCATTGAAAAAAAGTGCTTTTCTTTCAAAAATAAGGAAATTTCTAAGTGACCCCAAACTTTTGAACGGTAGTGTACACACACACATATATATATATATACGTATATACTGTATATATAATATACAGTGGGCCAAAAAAGTATTTAGTCAGCCACCAATTGTGCAAGTTCTCCCACTTAAAAGATGAGAGAGGTCTCCAATTTTCATCATAGGTATACCTCAACTATGAGAGACAAAATGAGAAAAAAAAATCCAGAAAATCACATTGAAGGATTTTTAATGAATTAATTGGTAAATTCCTCGGTAAAATAAGTATTTGGTCAATAACAAAAGTTCATCTCAATACTTTGTTATATACCCTTTGTTGGCAATGACAGAGGTCAAACATTTTCTGTAAGTCTTCACAAGGTTTTCACACACTGTTGCTGGTATTTTGGCCCATTCCTCCATGCAGATCTCCTCTAGAGCAATGATGTTTTGGGGCTGTCGCTGGGCAACACGGACTTTCAACTCCCTCCAAAGATTTTCTATGGGGTTGAGATCTGGAGACTGGCTAGGCCACTCCAGGACCTTGAAATGCTTCTTACGAAGCCACTCCTTCGTTGCCCGGGCGGTGTGTTTGGGATCATTGTCATGCTGAAAGACCCAGCCACGTTTCATCTTCAATGCCCTTGCTGATGGAAGGAGGTTTTCACTCAAAATCTCACGATACATGGCCCCATTCATTCTTTCCTTTACACGGATCAGTCGTCCTGGTCCCTTTGCAGAAAAACAGACCCAAAGCATGATGTTTCCACCCCCATGCTTCACAGTAGGTATGGTGTTCTTTCTCCTCCAAACACGACAAGTTGAGTTTTTACAATAAAGTTCTATTTTGGTTTCATCTGACCATATGACATTCTCCCAACCCTCTTCTGGATCATCCAAATGCTCTCTAACAAACTTCAGACGGGCCTGGACATGTACTGGCTTAAGCAGGGGGACACGTCTGGCACTGCAGGATTTGAGTCCCTGGCGGCGTAGTGTGTTACTGATGGTAGCCTTTGTTACTTTGGTCCCAGCTCTCTGCAGGTCATTCACTAGGTCCCCCCATGTGGTTCTGGGATTTTTGCTCTCCGTTCTCGTGATCATTTTGACCCCACGGGGTGAGATCTTGCGTGGAGCCCCAGATCGAGGGAGATTATCAGTGGTCTTGTATGTCTTCCATTTTCTAATAATTGCTCCCCCACAGTTAATTTCTTCACACCAAGCTGCTTACCTATTGCAGATTCAGTCTTCCCAGCCTGGTGCAGGTCTACAATTTTGTTTCTGGTGTCCTTTGACAGCTCTTTGGTCTTGGCCATAGTGGAGTTTGGAGTCTGACTGTTTGAGGTTGTGGACAGGTGTCTTTTATACTGATAAAGAGTTCAAACAGGTGCCATTAATACAGGCGATGAGTGGAGGACAGAGGAGCCTCTTAAAGAAGAAGTTATAGGTCTGTGAGAGCCAGAAATCTTGCTTGTTTGTAGGTGACCAAATACTTATTTTACCGAGGAATTTACCAATTAATTCATTAAAAATCCTTCAGTGTGATTTTCTGGATTTTTTTTTCCTCATTTTGTCTCTCATAGTTGAGGTATACCTATGATGAAAATTGGAGATCTCTCTCATCTTTTAAGTGGGATAACTTGCACAATTGGTGGCTGACTAAATACCTTTTTTCCCCACTGTATATATATTTATATTTATATGTATACTCGCTGCTCTTGTTTTTTCTCTTGCCTTCTGATTGTTGCTCTGAGTGTTGCTATCCCTGTGCTGTTGCAATCCTGGAATTTCCCCATTGTGGGACTAATAAAGGCTTATCTTATCTTATCTCTTATCTTACAAAGAGATTCCAAGAGGTTCCAAGGTTGTCATAGCCAGGAGCAGCACTGGGGTTAAGCTCCCACTGCTCATAAAATGCTCCTTACGGCGTGCGTCTCGAAAAGCCTCTGACAACTAAGTCCAACTCCTAGCCTGCCCGTGTGGTTTAGTCTCTAAGCCCAGCGGAACTGCTTTTACTAATAGGAGAAGGGGCGAGGGCAGATCTCTGGCGCCTTAAAACCAGATGCTTCGGGTAGATGGTAGCTCGTCAACCTGGGAAGGTAGCCCATCTAGGGGAAGGTAAACCCTGATTTCAAACCTCCGCTGCCTTGCGGCACACTCGGTCATGGGAAAGGCTTCGGGAGTCAACCCTGAGGAAAAATCCGGAGTCGGAGCCCCTAAGGCAGTTCTCTGTTGTGCTCAACATCGTTCTGGCAGCTCCTGCAATGGCGCTGGTGCCAAACTATAGCAGCCCTGCTGTACCTTTGGATCCATCAGTGACGTGGAGAGGGGGGACATGCTGCATGGGTAACATCTTGTCCTCCATATCTTCCTGCCCAGGCTTGAATCCTACCAATGCCCAACGCTGGAAGGTAGAACACCGGTGTGCATCGGCCTGTTCAGCCACAGGCGGTGCTGTTCCAGCAGAGTAGACGTTTAGGATTCTCTTCCATGATCATCATAGACCGACGGAGGCCGACAACAAAGAGATTATTTAGCTTATGAAGGTAGATGTTTACATGTTCTTATAACACAGGGAGCATGAAGCTCATTGACTTCATCTGCTGGCGTCCGAGGCACTATGTGACTGTACAGCAATTGCCGGTTGCATGTCGTAATATAAGATAAAATTGCCACGGAATAAAAGCGAAATTAAGGTGGAATAATCAATAACAGTTTATGGATGTAGGAGAGAAAGCTAAAATGACCGGGAGAGGACAAAATTATGACCAGAATGCCACAAAAGGATGCCGGTAAATGACAAATGTCTTTGTTTGTTTATATACAAATTAGATGCGTAAATTTACTCCTGTCTGAAACTTTGGATCACATTCTACATCTTTCTAATTGACAGTACGCCATTATCTCTTTCCACTTTTAAGTTATAGCCTTGGAAAGTTGTGACATCTGATCTGAATATTTTCTTGAAAAAAATCATTACCACTGTTGACCACTAGGGGTTATGTCGCAGTTTGGCGACATACACAGTCAGAGGCCCTGACTTTCTCTCAGAATGACAAAGATTAAAATTATGATTCATCCAACATGTATTAAAATAAAAGTGTGAAATCTGTATTTATAGACACTGTAATATTTAGAACCCATCATTAAATACCATGTTTTTACTTCACTCCAATAGTGAATCGTGAAGTTTTGTGATTATCGTATCCTTAGAATCTTAAATGTAATAAACTGGACTATCGGCATGGGCACTCACACTATAAAATTTGCCTAAACGTTCTGAGGTTGTCCTTAATTAATAGCTTAGATGATTCACTCTTTTTTAAGTTGAAAAATATTTCTTTTAACTCTTTCGTTCTAACATCCTATAACAGCACCTGAAGTCCACACAAAGCTGGGGAGCCTGAGGGGTGAGTTTATGAGCGTAAAACAATTATAAATTTTATGATAACAATTGTTATCATAAAACAATTATATAGATTATTTTTACCAATAGGAACTATAACCTTTTGTTACATGTTGAAAAAAGTGACCTATAGTTGTTGTGAAAATAATTCCAAGAAGTGAGATCATGGAGGTTGAAACTGTAATCTGTTGAAAAAAGACCTTCACTCTCTCTGAAGTTTATAACTAACCCTTTCCCTATCCTTAACCAGATAGATGTAACATTTACTGTAATTTCAAGCGCCTCTATTGAGTAAAATAAATAAATCCCATAAGTGAACTACAAATGCTGTGAACAACAGAAAAGAGCATTATTTTAAAAACTTTTTTAGTTTTAGTGCTGTCCACCATTCCTTTGCCCCACCCACCTCCATTGGCAGATTTTCCACTTGATGTATATGTATTTAAATACAAATTTGAAAGAATAAAGAAGCAAAAAATATGATTAAAGATGGTAAGTTACATTTTAAAATGTCAAAAATTTACCATAATTAAGTCCCAAATTTATGAGCACAAAAGTTACAAATTCATGAGGAGAAAAAAAACTCATAAATAAGGAAAAAATATACATTTATTTAAAAAAAATTCAGAATAGTCACAAATTAAAAGAGCTGCAAATTTACAAGAAAAAAGCTGCACATTTACAATACAAATACCCAAATTTTCGAAGGTAAAGCTCACTTATTAGCTGGTGGCCATTTAATAGTTATATTAATAAATGTAATACATAATATGTAATATGAATGCTGTCATTGCTTTTGTTCAGAGCACAGTGGAATAGAACTGTTTTACCTTAATTATAATGTCAAATTCCAAATTATAATGTCTATCCAAGCCTTTTTCCGACATTTCCTGCAGTCTGACCAGTTGCAAATATATTGACTCTTGTCTTTCCTTTGGACTCAACTGGGATGGCAGAGAAAGAAATAGTGCTACTGGGCAAAGCACTATCTCTGGATATCTGCGCAGGTTCATACAGCTACATTAGAAGTAGATATTCTCATAGAGATGTTTTTCAAGTAACCACAACAACAGTAACAAACACAGCTTCACATGGAGAGTACACCCCACCTTGCCAACCTATGTCTGCATGGAAATAACACAGGTCGTGGCAGTTACGAGTTGTAAGGCTCCTCAAACTGGCATAAGGGAAGGCGCTATAGGCCACTTCTGACGGTCGGAGCAGCTGTTGAGTTGCACTGGTCAGCTACTGGCCACCTTAAGCTGGGCAGCCCCCAGTCAGTAAGGTGTTGGCCCGCCACATCTGCCTTTCTCATTGGGTATTTGGGAATTAGACCAAAAGTCGAAGAGCAGATATAAATTGAATACCTACAGCAATAAGAAAGAAGAACTCTTCAACCTCTCTGAGACTTGGCACCTAGAATGTCAGGACTATGTGCCCTGGACTGACCAATCAGGACTTGACCAACACAGACTCAATCAGGAAGACATCACTGATTGACAGAGAACTAAATGCTGCAAGAAACAAGGTTAGCAGATGCAGGATCAGTGAAAGAAAGACACTACACATTCTTTTGCAAGGTCACCCCGAAGGTCACGCAAGAATCCATGGAGTGGGATTTGCTATGCGAAACAACCTTGTCAGTGCCGTCACAACACTAGTTGGCATATCAGAATGTATCATGACTCTGAGACTCTCCACAAAGTCAGGCTTTATGAACATCGTAAGTCAGGGGTGTCCAATCACGTGCCATGGAGGGCCAAGACCATGCAGGCTTTACCTCCAATCAGTGTCTTCAACAGCAGATTCCACTGAATTTCTTCCCACTGATTGCTAATACGTGAAAACACCTGCTGAAGAGACTGGGTAGAAGAGAAAACCTGCAGGGTCTTGGCCCTCCATGGCACATGATTGGACACCCCTGTCGTAAGTGCTTATGAACCAACCCTGTCATCTAGCATTGAAGAGAAAGACAAATTATACGAAATCCTCAAAAAAGTGACTGAGGCCACCTAAGCAAAGGAACAGCTGTTCATACTAGGCGACTTCAATGCTTGTGTTGGAACAGACAATACATCTTGGCCAACATGCATAGGACAACATGGTGAAGGACAAATCAATGAAAATGGACAGAGGTTGCTTGAATTCTGCTGTAATAATGGACTATGCATCAGTAACACCTACTTTGGGGTGAAAGAATGCCACAAAGTTACATGGCGGCACCCTGGCCAGGTCACTGGCACCAACTAGATCACATCCTTGTATGCAGGGCAAACCTGAATACCATCAAACTTATGTGCTCATTTCACAGAGCTGACTGTGACACCAATCATGTCCTTGTCACCAGCAAGGGATCACCACAAGGAAAATCTACACATCTAAAGAAGCTCCATGAACAAAGATCAGCACAGCTACTGTTAAAGACTCTGAAAAACGAGTTGCTTTCAAAGAGGATTTCTGTTCTAAAATGACCATCACAAGAGAGGAGCTGTCAGTTGATGCCACTTGGGATTCACTTTGTTTAAACATCTATGAAAGTGCAGTATTAAGCTTTGGCCAAAAGAAAATCTCAGACAAGGACTGGGTCAAGGAATATACTGCTACCCTTTGTTAATAGTAAGAAAAAAAAGCCCAGTTTTAATTTAACAAGAACCCCTCACAGATGTCATGTGACCATCTCCGCAATGCTCATTCTGATGTGCAGAGGGAATCACGATGGTGCACAAATGAGTACTGGAACAATCTGTGTAATTCAGAAAGAAAAAGACGCGAGACATGAAAACCATGTACGACAAGATGAAGCTCGCCTTGGGACCAAATGTATCAGAGTGTTTCCTTGAAATCTATAAATGGCAAACTAATCACAAACATAAATGACCAATTGGCGCATTGAGTGGAACACTGCTCGAAGCTCTAGTCACGTGAAGGGGAATTTCAGACAGACTTTGAGCAGCTCATCCCTGTCTTACTAACTATGACAGAGCTAGATAGTGAGCCAGCAATCAAAGAACTTGAAGAAGCCACTGACAATCGTGCTTCAGGAAAAGCACCCAGAAATGACAATATTCCTGCAGAGGTCCTCAAAGAACTGAAAGATATGCTTTTGTCATACCTCTACAACCGCCTTCTTCAGTATTGGAGAACAGATGAAGTTCCGCATGATATGAGAGATGCAAAGATCATAACCTTGTCCGAAAACAAAGGTGGCAAAGGGGACTTTAAAAACTATAGAGGGATCTCTCTTCTGAGCACAACTGGCAAAGACTTTGCACGTGTAATCCTGAAGCAACTACTGCCTCTTGATGAAAGAATCCTTCCAGAATCACAATGTGGCTTCAGATTTGGTAGATCTACAATGGATATGTTATTTACTCTACGGCAGTTACAAGAAAAATGTAGGGAACAAGGAAAGCCACTTTTCATTTCTTTTTTCCAGACAAAGGCATTCGACACAGTCAGCAAATCAGGACTGTACTCTATTTTCAAACAGATTGGATGTCCACCAACACTTCTAAGACTCATTGTTTCCTTCAATTCAGGAATGAATGCCACAGTGCATTTTGACAACAGCACTTCTGACTCTTTTCTAGTTCAAAGCATAGTGAAACAGGGCTGTGTTCTTGCCCCAACACTCGTCAGTATCTTCTTTGCTGCTCTATTGCAATATACATTTCAGGACTGCCCAGGGGATGTGTTGTTGAACACAAGAGCCGATGAATCACTATTCAACCTTGCCAGACTGAGAGCAAAGTCCAAGATTGAAAAAGTATTGATCATAGAACTTCTTTTTGCAGATGATGCTGTGATGACTCGCTCTCAGCCGCAATCATCCTCAGCTGGGCGCACACCTGCTTTTTGTCGGGGCAGGTATACTTAAATCCACTCAGCCCACTGGCCTGCACTGAGCCGTCTTTCTACCAGGCTATGAAGCATGTCTTCTGTCTCCCTACACCATCCCTGACTCTACGCTCAGCCTCGCCATCTCGGCATCAACTCCCGGAGGATCACGCCGTCATCTCAAGTAAGCCAACCTCTAATCACCAGTCTTTCCACTACTCCCCTGTGCACAAGCGGAATCCCACGGCGGCGGACTCTATCCTCTCCTCACCATCACCGCAGCAACTGCCACGACATTGGGACCGAGGGCGCTGTCTCCCTGGACAACGGGCGACCACCATCTCCCTGCAACAAGGTTGCCAGGCTGCACGGCGCTCTGCTCCCTCCAGCTGCTCTGAGTCTTCAGCCAGCATACACATACACTCCATAGCACACTCACACACTAACATTGGGTTTAAAATAAAGATAACAAGATCCATTTCTGAGTCTGTGTCTGTTCCCTGGGCCAGCCATTATGTCAGTATGGCTCAGTCAAAACGACCCAGCGAACAGCAGGTTAGCACTACAGATAAACAACTTAGAGGCTCGTGTGGATCATATAGCTTACCAACAGCAGGTTATCTTAAACCAGTTAACCCAAATTAATAGCCGGTTGGATCATCTGACTGGACAGCAGGCATTTCCTCCGGCATCCACTGGTGCTACAGCTCCTGCTAGCTCCTCCATTAGCCAGCCTAGCCTAGCTCCTCCATCCCGTCTGACTCCGGTTCCCATGCCCTCCCGTTTTAGTGGAAAGTTAGGGGAGGCGTGTGGCTTTCTCCTCCAATGTGAGATAGTGTTCCAGCGGGTCCCAGACGACTTTCCCACTGAGCATAGCCGGATTGGCTATGTGACCAATCTTCTGGAAGGGCGAGCGCTAGCTTGGGCATACGCAGTTATGGTGAGGGCAAGCTATGCTAGCTTAACATATAGCCAGTTTGTGGACGAGTTCAGCGAGGTATTCGACCATTCTGACCGGGACGATGTGCTCACCACCCGGTCGTTAAACCTTCGGCAGGGGGGTAGGCCCGCGGCTGACTACGCTGTCGATTTCCGGATGGTGGCAGCCGAGGTTGGGTGGGAGGATGCTTCGCTATGTAGCATTTTCATAAGGAGCTTAAACCCCAGTCTACGGGATGAGTTGGCCCGGTTAGATAAGCCAGATAAGCTCTCATCAATAATCTCCTTGGCCATCAGCTTAGACAATAGGCTTAGGGAGTGGGCAGCTGAGCGGAAAGCGTCCGGTCGCTTGAGCGCCCAGACCGTGCACTCTTCCCAAGCCCCGCTACTAGCCCTACCTCCCAGTGAGTCTGCTATGTCACAGGAGTCTATGGTAATAGGGCGGACCAAACTCTCCCACGCAGAGATACAGCACCATAGGGAGCTGGGGTTGTGCATGTATTGTGGGGAGGAGGACCACGACTTAGAAAGCTATCCCGTTCGGCCAAAAGGGGAGGTCCATGCATCGCAGTAGGGGGACTCACGGACCATTCTTGGCCAAATCCCCTCTCCAAGTGTACATTACCTATTAGGTTTACACATAACAGGACTGATTTCTGCACTCACGCCCTGGTTGACTTGGGAGCGGAGTAGAGCTTCATCTCGGGGAAACTGGCAACCCGTTTGGGGCTTCCCTGCCGTCCTTTAAAGGCCCCCCTGCGACTCATTGCTCTGTCTAAGGCTCCCCTGGCTATTGTGACTGAACAAACGGCCCCGGTCTCAGTGATCGTCTCAGGCAATCATCGTGAGGATCTCAGCCTGTTTGTCCTGCCGGTTGCCTCATCCCTGGTCATCTTGGGCTACCCATGGCTTCGACTCCACAACCCATCCTTTGACTGGAGAACAGGAAGTGTGGTGTCCTGGAGTTCCTTCTGCCTCAGCGCATGTCTCCAGTCTGCCGCATGTGCCCCGTCTACGCCGCTGGTCTCGCCGGCCTTGCCTCCTCCCGATCTGTCCAGGGTGCCCCCCGAGTACCATGATCTAGGGGCGGTGTTTAGTAAGGCCAAGGCGTTGTCCCTTCCCCCTCACCGGCCCTATGTCTGTGCCATTAATCTCTGGGCTGGGCTCCACTGCCTTCAAGCCATCTGTACAGCCTGTCGGCGCCTGAGCGGGAGGCCATGGAGGCCTACATTAAGGATTCCCTCAGCTCTGGCATCATTCACCCCTCATCTTCGGTGGTGGGGGCCGGGTTCTTCTTTGATGGGAAGAAAGATGGGTCCCTGAGGCCGTGCATCGACTTCCGTGCTCTCAACGACATCACCATCAAGGATAAATACACACTGCCCTTGATGGATATGGCCTTCGATTCTCTCCAGGGGGCCTCAATCTTCACCAAGCTGGAACTCTGTAACGCATACCATCTGGTGCGCATCAGGGAGGGGGATGAGAGGAAGACTGGTTTCTGGACCCCAAGCGGCCACTTTAAATACCTGGTGATGCCGTTTGGGTTGACCAACACTCCGGCCGTCTTCCAGAGACTCATCAACGATGTTCTCCGCGACTTCCTGGGGTCTTTCGTCTTTGTGTACTTGGACGACATCTTAATCTTCTCCCGATCCCTGGATGAGCACCGCGTCCTCGTGAGGCGGGTCCTGCAGCATCTCCTGGAGAACCAGCTTTATGTCAAAGCTGAGAAGTGCGAGTTTCATACCGCCAAGATGTCATTTCTTGGCTTCACCATCACCCACAACCAAATCATCACGGACCCCGACAAGGTGAAGGCCGTGATAGACTGGCCTACTCCCTCCTCCAGGAAGCAGCTGCAGCAGTTACTTGGGTTTGCCAACTTTTACCGGCGTTTCATTAATAAGTACAGTGTCATCGCTCTCCCCCTCACCTGTCTTACCTCTCCGAAGACGCCCTTTCGTTGAACGGAGGAGGCTGCGGCTGCATTCACCGAGCTCAAGAACCGGTTCTCGTCCTCCCCGTCCTGACCCAAGTGGACCATGCGCTACAGTGCTTGGTGGAGGTGGATGCCTCTGATTTCGGGGTGGGGGCCGTGTTGTCTCAGCGTTGTCCTGTGGATGGGGAGGTCCGGCCCTGCGTTTTCTTCTCCCACCGTTTGTCTCCAGCTAAGAGGAATTATGACATCAGGGACAGGGAGCTCCTGGAGGTTAAGCTCGCGCTGGAGGAATGGCGTCACTGGCTGGAGGGTGCTGCCCAACCATTCATCGTATGGACTGATCATAAAAACCTGGAGTACCTCAGGACAGCCAAGCACCTGAATGCCCCCCAGGCCCGCTGGTCCTTATTCTTTGGCCGCTTCAATTTTACCATCACCTACCGCCCTGGGTCTAAGAATACCAAGCCGGATGCGCTGTCCAGACAGTTCTCCCCTGACACAGCGGAGGCTCCCGTCCTTCCCATCCTCCCACCTTCGTGTGTCATGGGCGCCTTCTCGAGGGAGATCAAGAAGAGGGTCCTGAAGGTGCAGGAGGCAGAACCGGACCCGGGCGGTGGGCCAGCGGGCAAATGGTTCGTTCCTTCGGCTGTTCGGGGCGAGGTGATCCATTGGGGTCACTCTTCTAAACTGGCATGTCATCTGGGGGCTTCCCGCACGATTGAGGTCCTCCAGAGGTCGTTTTGATGGCCATCGCCGCGGAGGGACGTCACCAATTACATCCACGCCTGCCCTCAGTGCGCCACCGGCAAGACGCCCTCCTCTCCTCCGACGGGGCTACTTCATCCTCTTCCGGTTCCTGGCAGACCTTGGTCGCACATCGCCGTGGACTTTGTGACTGGCGTCCCCTCGTCTGATCATCACACCGTCGTGCTCACAGTGGTAGATCGCTTCTTGAAGGCCGCCCACTTTGTTCCCCTACCAGGACTCCCCACGGCGAAGGAAATGGCAGATCTGCTCATGCGGCACGTCATCAGGCTCCATGGGATACCGCTGGACATCGTCTCTGATCGGGGGCTGCAGTTCATGTCGCAAGTTTGGAAGTCCTTCTGTAATGCCCTGGGGGCCACGGTGAGCCTGTCCTCCAGCTATCACCCCCAAAGCAATGGTCAGTGTAAGAGGGCTAACCAGGAGCTGGAGGCCGCACTGCGGTGTGTGGCTTTGTCTCACCCGTCCTCATGGAGTTCCCAGCTCCCGTGGATCGAGTATGCCCATAATTCCACAGTGTCATCGGCGACCGGCATGTCTCCATTCAAGGCCTCCCTGGGCTACAATCTTCCGCTCTTTCCCGAGGGGGAGGGGGACATCGCTGTGCCTTTGGTCCAGGCCCATTTGAGGCATTGTCGGCGGGTTTGGAGGTTGGTCCAGACGGCTCTTCAGCGCACAGCAGAGCATAACACCAAGGTTGCTAATCGCCGCAGGGGGCCAGCTCCGGCTTATCAGGTGGGTCAGCAGGTTTGGCTCTCTACTAAGCGCATTAACCTCAAGGGTGATGGAAGGAAACTGTCACAGCGGTTTATTGGTCCTTTCCCCGTCACCCGGATCATTAACCCTGTGGCTGTACGCCTGTCTCTCCCTCCCTCCGTATCTGTCCCACCTTCCATGTGTCCCAGGTTAAGCCTTTTTTCTCCAGCCCTCTCTGTCCTCCTCCCAGGTCTCCACCTCCACCAGTGGTGATCGATGGCGACCCAGCGTGGAAAGTCACTTCCATCCTGGACGTCCGATGCTGGGGTTGTGGCCTGCAGTACCTGGTGGACTGGGAGTGGTATGGCCCGGAGTGGCGCTCCTGGGTGCGTCCATCCTTCGTGTTGGACAAACAACCCATCAGGGACTTCCACCGGACGCACCCAGGTAGGCTGGTGCCAGGAGGCACCCCTCGGGGTGGGGGGGGAGTACTGTGATGACTCGCTCTCAGCCGCAATCATCCTCAGCTGGGCGCACACCTGCTTCTCGTCAGGGCAGGCCTACTTAAACCCACTCAGCCCACTGGCCTGCACTGAGCCATCTGTCTACCAGGCTATGAAGCACGTCTCCTGTCTTCCTACACCATCCCTGACTCTACGCTCAGCCTCGTCATCTCGGCATCAACTCCCGGAGGATCACTCCGTCATCTCAAGTAAGCCAACCTCTACTCACCTGTCTTTCCACTACTCCCCTGTGCACAGGCGGAATCCCACGGCGGCGGACTCTATCCTCTCCTCACCATCACCGCAGCAACTGCCACGACATTGGGACCGAGGGTGCTGTCTCCCTGGACAACGGGCGACCACCATCTCCCTGCAACAAGATTGCCAGGCTGCACGGTGCTCTGCTCCCTCCAGCTGCTCTGAGTCTCCAGCCAGCATACACATACACTCCATAGCACACTCACGCACTCACACACTAACATTGGGTTTAAAATAAAGATAACAAGATCCATTTCTGAGTCTGTGTCTGTTCCCTGGGCCAGCCATTATGTCAGATGCTGCCTTAGTTGCCCACAAGGAAGCAACATTACAGATGCTTATCAACGACCACAAGAGCCTGTGACATCTTCAATCTACAAATAAGCATAAAAAAGGCCATAGTGATGGCCCAAGGAACCAGTTTTGAGCCAAACATCAATCTCAATGGGAATAGATTAGATGTTGAAAACAAGTTCAGCTATTTGGGCTCAACCATCACTTCCACATCAGCTGCTGACGATGAGACTAACATTCTTCTTGGAAAGGCAGCAACAACCTTTGGTCAGCTCACAAAGCAAATATGGAACAATAAGAGACTGACCATCAGGACAAAGACATTGATCTATCAGACCTGTGTGCTGAGCACACTCCTTTATGGAGGTGAGACATGGACAACATATGCAAAACATGAGAAAACGCTCCATTCATTCCACCTACACTGCCTGCGCAAGATCATGAACATGAAATGGCAGGACAAGATAACAAACATTGAAGTCCTGACATGAGCCAAGATACCATCACTCACTGCCCTTCTGAGCTAAAGATGGCTACGATGGCTTGGGCATGTGCAGAGGATGAATAGTGATCGCCTCCCAAGACAGGTCCTCTTTGGTGAACTTGCAAGTGGCATAAGACCTAGAGGGAGGCCAAAGCTCTGCTTCAAGGACACCTGCAAATCTACCATGAAAAGCTTTGCAATCAGCACAACTGACTGGGAAATAACATCTTCTGATAGATGTGCATGGAGACATTTGCTGCACACAAGCATGAAAAACTTTGAACAGGACACATTGAAGAAATGTCAAGAGACAGCAACATAAACAAAGGAGTTCTCTACCTGGCATAACCAGACTGACTCGTATCCACTGCAGGCGCACATTTTCAGCCAATATAGGCCTTATCAGCCATGAAAAACATTGCAAGTAAAATATTATTTTTTTTTGTTTTTTCTTATTTCAGACAAGAACAAAAAGGAGATGTTTTTTACCTTTACATGTTTCGACTGGCAACTACAGTCTTCCTCAGAAGTGTCAGCTGATCACTGTGAAGTGCCATCATGGCACAGTGGTTTTCCAAAGTGTCACAATCCCCCGTGCGCCATTGTACGGCGCACGAGGGAGAGAATGAAAAACCCAATCACGTGAGTAGAAGGTGCCATATTAATTAAAACCTCTTAAACTCTGGTCAATTTCCCTAAAAACGTCTAAAAAATAACATGCCCAAAGTAAATCAAAAGCTATTCTTCAATCCTTTGCAGCATCTTCATGCGGTTGGTCTCATTTAAAAGAAAACACTCTGAATTTTTTGGCAAAACAGTCATAATCTCTCTAAGTGCTCCTGCCACTGAGTAACAATCATCTAAACATACTGAATTTGAAGAAAATAAAGTTCGCTTGGGTGGTTTTTTTTAGATACAATAATGCTTGCAAATAACATACAGCTGTCAGATACTGGCTGGAAAACACAACAGAAATGTAGAACCAGGTGTTTTCACGCTTAGGTAAAAATTTTGTAACAATACCACAAAAAATGAATATATTACACAGCTTTTCCTCAGGTTGTAACAAGGTGTTTGACATAACGCACGGCTCAGGAGACACACACGCAGGCTCAGAGTGAATTTAACAGTTTTATTCAACAACAGGGATGTGTGGTTGCGTGTCTGTGATATGTGGATGTACTGGTGGCGGACGTCTGCGTCAGGCATGGGGGCAGGAAACCGTGGAGCCGGACAACCCTGGGGAGAGAGCACAGGGAGAAGGTAACGGGCACCAAACCAGTACAAAAGGTAAAAGAAGTTTGTTGGCTTACTTGGCAGGGCAGGTGGCAGGCGTGTACAAGGGCGAGCCCGGGAGACAGTGACCTGATGATGCACCTGACAGCAGCGAGGAGATGGCGATGCAGAGGCGAAGTCCGCCGCCGGGAAGACCACCAGTGATAGCAGCAGGCAGACGGCGATGTAGAGGTGAGGACCGCCGCCGGAAATCCACCTGTGCACAGGGGAGAGACTGGAACAACAAGAGAAGGTATGCTTACGCTGTAGATCTTGCTGGTAGGTGAGGGGGTTCCTCTGCAGCAAGTTTGCCGAAGGGATCAGACGGCTTCAGGCCGAAGCCCAGGGCAGAGTGGCTTATATCCCACGGTGCTGATGAGGCGCAGGTGTGCGCGCAGCTGGCGCCGCTAATGAGCGGCGAGTTGTAACAGTACTCCCCCCTCTAGCAGCGCCTCCTGGCGATGGTTTTTCAGGGTGCGCCCGGTGAAACTCGGTGATGAGAGAGCGATCCAACACGAACGAGGGACGCACCCACTGTCTGCATTCAGGACCATAGCCCTCCCAGTCCACCAAGTACTGTAGCCCGCGACCCCGGCGCCGGGAGTCCAAGATGGTGGAGACTGTCCAAGCCAGATGGCCATCTATCATTCGGGGCGCGGGCGGCACAGCAGGAGGAGGGCAGATGGGATCAGACACCACCGGCTTCACCTTGGAGACGTGGAAGGTGGGATGGATGCGGAGGGAGGGGGGAGTAGCAACACGCACAGCCACCGGGTTGATAATTTTGGTGACGGGGTATGGGCCCATGAAACGCTTATCCAATTTTCTCCTCTCACCCTTCAGGTTCACATCCTGCGTGGACACCCAGACTGGTTGGCCTACCTGGTAGGCAGGAGCAGGCCTCCTATGCCGGTCCGCCGTGGTCTTATTGCGCTCCGCCATGCATAAAAGCGCATTGCGCGTAGTGGTCCAGATGGAGCGGCACCGCCTGAGGTGAGCCTGGACTGTAGGGACTGCCGACTCGTTCTCCAGCGAGGGAAACAGAGGGGGGTCGTAACCCAGGGACACCTTAAAGGGGGACATCCCTGTGGCGGAGGAGCGAGCGGTGTTGTGGGCGTACTCCACCCAGGCAAGGTGTTTGCTCAATGACGCATGCTTGGAGGCGGTGACGCAGCGGAGAGCAGCCTCCAGCTCCTGGTTGGTCCGCTCACACTGCCCGTTAGATTGGGGGTGATGGCCGGAGGAGAGGCTTACCTGGGCTCCTAATGCTTTACAGAAACTCCGCCAGACGTCCGAGGTGAATTGGGGACCCCGGTCGGAGACCACATCAACTGGTATCCTGTGCAGCCTGACCACGTGTTGGATGAGAAGATCTGCCGTCTCCAAGGCAGAGGGGAGCCCCCATAATGGCATGAAGTGGGCGGCCTTGGAGAAGCGGTCGACGATGGTCAGGACTGTGTCGAAGTTGTTAGAGACGGGGAGACCGGTGACGAAGTCTAACGCGATGTGCGACCAGGGCCTACCAGGAACGGATAGGGGCTGGAGCAGACCCGCAGGGGGGGGAGTTGCCAGATTTACTGGTGGCGCAGATGGGGCAGGCCCCGGCGTAGCGGGCGGCGTCCTTGCACAATCCCGGCCACCAGAAGGAACGTTGGAGCAGGTCAATCATCCGAGAGGTCCCAGGATGGCAGGTGAGTTTGGACGTATGGAGCCAATGGATGACCTCCCCCCGGACGGAGGATGGAATGAAGAGCCTCCCCTCCGGTCCACCACCAGGGTCCGGCTCCGATTTCTGCGCCCTCCGGACCTTATCCTCGATCTCCCAGGAAACGGCCCCCACGACGCACGACCTGGGCAGGATGGTGTGTACGGCGTCCTCCGATTCCTCAGGAGCGAATTGCCTGGAGAGGGCGTCAGGGAGACCGTTCTTGGAGCCCGGCCTGAATGTAATGGTAAAACGGAATCTAGCAAAAAACAGGGACCAACGGGCCTGGCGGGCATTCAGACGCTTGGCAGTTCTTAAGCATTCCAAGTTTTTGTGATCCGTTAATACCACGAATGGCAGGGCGGCCCCCTCCAACCAGTGACACCACTCCTGGAGCGCGAGCTTGATGGCGAGGAGCTCTCTGTCCCCCACGTCGTAGTTTCGCTCCGCTGGGGACAAGCGCCGGGAGAAGAAGGCGCAGGGCCGTTTGACCCCATCAGCAGGTGACCGTTGAGATAACACCGCCCCCACCCCCATATCCGAGGCGTCGACCTCCACGATGCACTGAAGAGAGGGGTTGACCTGGCTGAGGACCCGGGAGGAGGAAAACTCCGCCTTCAGCGCCTGGAAGGCCGCCGCGGCCTCTTCAGTCCACTGGAACCGGGTTTTAGGGGAGGTGAGGCAGGTCAGAGGGCCGACGATGGCTCCAAAATTGGGTACGAAACGGCGGTAGAAATTGGCGAAGCCGATGAATTGTTGCACCTGCTTCCTAGATGTGGGAGTGGGCCAATCTACCACCGCTTTTACTTTGGCTGGGTCTGGAAGCACCTGGTCGTGGGAGATGACAAACCCGAGAAATGACGTCGTCTTGGCGTAGAACTCGCACTTCTCCGCCTTCACATACAGCCGGTTCTCCAGCAGCCTCTGGAGGACCCGTCTCACATGCACCCGGTGCTCGTCCCTGGATCTGGAGAAGATGAGAATGTCATCTAGGTAGACGGACACAAATAGACCGATGAAGTCCTGGAGAACGTCATTGATCAGGCGCCGAAAGACGGCTGGAGCGTTGGTCAACCCAAACGGCATGACCAGGTATTCAAAGTGGCCGTTCGGGGTACGGAAGGCAGTCTTCCATTCATCTCCCTCCCAGATCCAGACGAGGTGGTACGCGCTGCGGAGATCCAGCTTGGTAAACCAGGTCGCCCCCTGGAGGGAGTGGAAGGCAGTGTCCATCAGGGGCAGGGTGTAACGGTCCTTCTCCGTGATGTCGTTGAGGGCACGGAAGTCGATGCATGGACGAAGGGAGCCATCCTTCTTGCCCACGAAGAAGAACCCTGCACCTAGTGGAGATGAAGATGGGCGGATTATACCTGCACTGAGCGACTCCTTAAGATAGGTATTCATGGCCTCCTTCTCCGGCGCTGACAGGCTGTAAAGACGACCCGAGGGAAGGGGCGCCCCCTGGCGGAGATTTATAGCGCAGTCGTAAGGCCGGTGTGGGGGAAGAGACATCGCCTTGGACTTACTGAAGACTGCGCCCAGGTCGTGGAACTCCGCGGGCACCAAAGAAAGGTCTGGAGGCGGGGCATCCTTGACCATGGGAGGAGAGGATGGAGAGCAGGCAGCGGATTGGAGGCAGGTGCTCATGCAGAAAGTACTCCAGGCTGTCACCTTACCGGTCTTCCAATCCAGGACGGGGTTGTGGAGACGGAGCCACGGATAACCCAGAATCACCGGAGACACAGAGGATGGCAGGATGTAAAAGGATATATCCTCCCGGTGGTTTCCAGAGGCAATGACTGAGACGGGGTTCGTCCGATGAGTCACTTTCCCCAGGGACGCACAGGAGAGATTGATGAGGGCGAGAGGAGTCTTAAGGGGCTGACAACGGATGCCCAACCAGGTTGCCAGGCCTTGTGAAATAAAGATGCCTTCCGTGCCAGAGTCCACCAGTACGTGGGTGAGGTGCCCTGTGGTGTTATGGCAAAAACGGATGGGCAGCGACAAATGTGTGAGGGGAACTGACTGGTTAGCGTCCGCGAGGGCCCCTACAGTTACTCGCGGTCCTCCCCGTTTGGCTTCTCCGGGCAACGCTCCACAGTGTGCTGGTTGTCTCCGCAATACATGCAGAGACCCAACTCACGGCGGCGTTGTCTCTCCGCAAGGGGGAGCTTTGCCCGGCCCGTCACCATGGGTTCCGACTCCTCGGAAACCTCCGGTGGCGGTAACGCCAGGGGGCAAGCTTGGGATGGACGTGACGAGGCACCCCGCGAGCGAGAAGGCAACTTGCGCTCCGAGGCGCGCTGGCGCAGCCGGTTATCCAAGCTGATGGTGAGAGAGATTAGCTCCGCAAATATTTCAGGGATATCCCGACCAGCCAGTTCATCCCTCAGACCAGAGTTTAAACTGCGGAGGAAGATGCCACAGAGGGCGCGTTCCTCCCAGCCAGCCTCCTCCGCTGTAACCCGGAAGTCAATGGCGTAATCGGCGGCCGATCGGCTCCCCTGCTGAAGGCTGAGGAGGCGATCGACCTGGACACTCTCAAAACGAGAGTGATCAAAGACCTCCAGGAACTGGTTAACGAACTGGCCATAGGTGAGGGTGGCATAACTGGGCTTTGCCATTACGGCATAAGCCCAGGTGAGCGCACGACCCTCCAGGAGATTGCCTATATAGCCAATTCGACTGTGGTCTGAGGGAAAATCTCCAGGGACGTGCAGGAACACCAACTCACACTGCATAATGAACCCCCGCGCTCCACCGAGCTTACTGCTAAAGCGGGCGGGGGTCGGGATAGGTGTGAGTCGGGCTGGGACACCCAGAGCAGGCTGGACGGCCACTGAAGCAGCGGAAGTTGCGCCTCCCTGACGAGCCGGGGGGAACGGCTGCCGGGGGGAACGGCTGCCGGGGGTCCAGGCGGTCTAACCGGTCAGTAATCAAGGTCAACTGATTAAGAATCACCTGTTGCTGATGAGCTATTAAATCCACCCGAGCCTCGAGGGTGGAAAGTCGGCGTGTGAGCCCGCTGTCTGCCGAGCCGCTCTGCTGAAGCCGTACTGACATAAAGCACGGCTCAGGAGACACACACGCAGGCTCAGAGTGAATTTAACAGTTTTATTCAACAACAGGGATGTGTGGTTGCGTGTCTGTGATATGTGGATGTACTGGTGGCGGACCTCTGCGTCAGGCACGGGGGCAGGAAACCGTGCAGCCGGACAACCCTGGGGAGAGAGCACAGGGAGAAGGTAACGGGCACTAAACCAGTACAAAAGGTAAAAGAAGTTTGTTGGCTTACTTGGCAGGGCAGGTGGCAGGCGTGTACAAGGGCGAGCCCGGGAGACAGTGACCTGATGATGCACCTGACAGCAGCGAGGAGATGGCAATGCAGAGGCGAAGTCCGCCGCCGGGAAGACCACCTGTGATAGCAGCAGGCAGACGGCGATGTAGAGGTGAGGACCGCCGCCGGAAATCCACCTGTGCACAGGGGAAAGACTGGAACAACAAGAGAAGGTATGCTTACGCTGTAGATCTTGCTGGTAGGTGAGGGGGTTCCTCTGCAGCAAGTTTGCCGAAGGGATCAGACGGCTTCAGGCCGAAGCCCAGGGCAGAGTGGCTTATATCCCACGCTGCTGACGAGGCGCAGGTGTGCGCGCCAAATGGCACAGTTTGGAAAACTGTGTTCCACAGTTCACTATCTCAGCAGTTTGCACAGTAAAACCAAGGGGTAATAACCCAGCCATACACAGCACAGTTCCTGTTTTGTTTTGTTTTTTTACAGGCAAAAATAGCCTACAGTGTAAGAAAAATTATGCGAAAAATTAATACATTTCACTAAAGTATACACAAAAACAACCCTCCCCCCTCCAATTTTTCCAGAGTTCACTATCTCACCAGTTTACACAGATACAGGTCAACTGGACCCCTGACCAAGTGCGCACCCCAAGTGGACCACAGAATCCAATCTGTACACGTACAGGTGCATTCTCCATCCAGTGATTTATAAATGCTGCCCCAGATGAAAACTAGTCTGTGGGACTATAATGTTCTGAATGAGGCTTTAGAAAATTATGAATTACTTTGTAAATCATTGGATTGAAAATGTACAGATTGAATACTGGGGTCCACCTGGGGTGCTCACATTAGTGTGCTCACTTGGTCAGGGCTCCATTTCACCAGATCACGTTTACACAGTAAAACAAAGGCATAATAACCCAGACATACACAGCACAGTTCCTTTTTTTACAGGAAAAAATAGCCTACAGTGAAATAAAAATTATACTAAAAAATTATTACATTTTTCTGCAACATACACAGTAACAAATAACCCCTCCCCCCCACACACACGGCGCACACAAAAACTTGTCGCCATGCGGGACCCTTGTAATTACCGATTGGTCAAAAGTTATTTTTATTACTATTTTTATCAATAAAGAATAATTTAGATTATAAGACTTACCTGTCCACAACCGCACTGTCGCTGGTACTGTCTGCTGGCGTCTGACAATCAGCTATTCGTTGTTGCAACCTCCAATTGGTTCTTTTACTGATTCATCGTTCCGGTCACCCGACCCGGTCAAGCCTTCTACGCTTTCATGCATGCCCTTTCGGTTTAATTTGTGAACCATTTTTCAAAACAAGTAAAATAATGGCTAATGTTACCCTGACCCTTCTGCACAGCATCACAAAGGACTGCGCGTCACACAGCAGCTAAGTCAAAAGAGATTTTACGCACAGGAACGTATGGCATTTTACCGGAAATATAAACATGGAACAAGTGCATGTAGGGTATCATTGAAGTCAGAAATTGATTGGCTAAACGACACGTCCATCGTCAGATTACTCAGCTTCAATTGGCTCATTGTATTCGCGGTCATTGATGGGCAGGTCCTTCTTGCTAGGTTTTCGATCATTGGTTTTTCAAGGTTTAAAAACCCAAATCAAGGCTCTTATTGGTCGAATGAGATGTCAATCTCATTCTAAACCAATCAAACACTCCTTTGGTTTTCTGTTTACGGCTGTGTCTGTACTGGAAGACCAGAAATACAGCTTTTTTTTTTCATTGCGCACTGAGACGCAGAGACGTGTCCGTCTGCGGAATCAGAGTGGGAGAGGTAAACTTAGTCACAAAGTTAACAATTCAGCTTAACCACAAAAATACAGAGAAATGCAGATGATGACGTTAAGGCCACCTGAGATGCAGGGCGCCAGCCGGATGCTCTACATCACGGTCAATAGGAAGCCTAGTGTAGCAGGACTGCTATAAGCACAAAGGGAAAAGCGATCATGACACTTAAGGGGCTGGAGCAATTCTGGGGCAATCCGTGCAGTCTAGAGGATGAAGAAAGTGAGCAGGGTCAGCCGATAACACCAAGGGGTTAACCAAACTTAAAGTGCTGGGCTGAATACAAAGAAGGTGATGACAACTACATGGAGAGCTAGCTGCGGTGGATGGAGGTGAGTGCTCCGACAATCTCTTTCCACAAATGCAGCGAACAAATACTCCTGAAGCTAACGAGGAAAGAGATTGCCGGTGCGAGAAAGCGTGGGCTGAACTTGATTGGGCCTGGTGTTTGAGAGAGCGTGCATGAGTATATGAATGGGAATGAATGGAGCGTGTGCATGTGTGTGTGTGTAAGTGTGTATGTGTGTGAACACCCGTGACAATACAGCTGATGGCACTTGACAGGAGGAGGGGGCGTGCCCAAGCTGTCAGGGAGAGGAGGCCCAATAACTCCCTGAAGCACCAGGTGGAAAATAGGGCAAAGCAAAACAATAAGTCAGAGCTGGGTTTGGAATAGCCAAACCCAGATTCATGACACAAAGTGTTCCTGAGCCCATGTGGCAATACCCTTTACAGAATGATGTCGGTTTTTAAAGCAGTGTTGCCTGAGGGATTGAAGATCATTCGATGTTGGTTTTCGGCCTTCCGGCTTATGTAGATATTTTGCCAGATTTGCTGAATTTTTGATGATTTTATGGGCTGCAGATGATCAAATCCCTAAATTCCTTGCAACTATACACTGAGAAATGTTGTTCCTAAACTGATGGACTATTTGCCCACTATTTGCTTAGCTTTTTTTGGAATGTGTTGCAGGCATCAAATTCAAAATGAGGGAATATTTACAACAAAACGATAAAGTTTATCAGTTTGACAATTAGATAAGTTGTCTGTGCAGTGTGTTCAATTAAATAAAGGTTGAAAAGGATTTTTAAATCATTGTATTTTGTTTTATTTGCAATTTACACAACATTCTATCTTCACCCGAATCGGGGTTTTATTAAAATGGACTGTGGAGGCTGGGGCACTCACACTTTATAAGATTTGCATAAACTTTTTGAGATTGTTCTTAATTATCAGCTTTGATAATTCACACATTTTTAAACTGAAAGATATTTAGTTTAACTCATTGCTTCTAACATATAACAGCACCTGAAGTCCACACAAAGCTGGGGAGCCTGAGGGGGGAGTATGTGAGCGTAAAGGGGAAAGAAACTGGAGTTCATGCATTCCTGGGTGTCCCATTTGCCAAACCACCTGTTGGTCCTTCACTGAGACTGACTGCACCTCAGCCTGTAGAAGGATGGGAAGGAGTGAGAGATGCCACCAAGCAGCCTTGCATGTAAGATGCGTGTGCTCAACACTTTCCTGTCATCTTCAGTGGAAATATTTCACAACATTGTCTGTTTCAGGTGCATCCAGTCGACACAGTTCACTGTGGATCTGCTTGAGAAACTTGGAATCTTGCAGCCAGAAATCCCTGAAATCTCAGAAGACTGTCTTTACCTCAACATTTACACTCCTGCAAACAGAGCTCATGATGCTAAGCTTCCAGTAAGAACTGTTTGTCTGTAGGTTTTCTGTGATGCTGCTCAGTTACTTAGTTTAATCTGCTGAGGATAATGTGTTTGAAGCCCTTACTCTTCAATGCTTTGATGAATGTTGTTGCGATAAGAGGTTGTGATAAGAGGTGGAGCATAGTCCAACACTTTACCTGTGTCAAGAGAGTCACCCTCTTTGTGACACAGGTATCGTGTTAGACTCTGGTGTGATAGGTTATGAGCTCATTTTCCTTCAAAAGCCATCAGTGTTTATCACTTCAGTCATTGTTATGAAAAATCCACATTAAAAACTATCAAGTCAAAATATCTTGTTTGTTTCAGTTTAATATCAAATATCAAAAGTCATTTCATAGTTTAATGGAGTTTAGAATTATATACAATGATCTCTGTAGGGATAATAATTCGAAATGATCAAGGCTTTTATAATCTTTGTCAGGTCATGGTCTGGATTCATGGTGGCGCTTTTGTCGTGGGTTCAGCGTCACTATTTGATGGCTCTGCACTGGCTGCTTACCAGGATGCTGTTGTGGTTGTGATCCAGTATCGCTTAGGATATCTGGGTTTTATCAGGTTAAGAAAACTGGATCTTTGTATAACCTTTGTGGTTTTACTACAGCTGATTTTCTCTGTGTTCAATATAAAACAGATTTTGAAAATGTCTCACTTTACTAGTTAATGTTAAGGTAGAAAAATTTTGATTCCTTCTTTCTAGCACTGGAGATGAGAATATTTCAGGGAACTTTGGCTTGTTGGACCAGATTGAAGCTCTGAGGTGGGTCCAGCAGCACATTCACAACTTTGGAGGAAACGAAGATTCAGTTACCATATTTGGGGAGTCTGCTGGTGGCGTGAGCGTGTCCCTCCTGGTAAGAATGAAACTACAGTCAAGGTAATTTTATTGCATTGTTATTTATATTTTCTATTCTTTAAATCAATAGCTCCTGTCTCCATTGTCCAATGGCCTGTTCCACCATGCTATTGCTGAGAGTGGCACAGCTGCAATGGATGTACTAGTCGGATTTAATCCTCTACCAATGGCACAGGTTAATTATTTGTTCTTCTTTTTGAGTGTGAAATTGTTTTTTTTTTCCCTGCATGAAGACAAAGACAAAATAGAGATTTTTCCTCTTATTGCTATTGACCCTTCATATGTGTTCTCAGGCAGCTGCAAATGCTTCTGGCTGTGGTCTAGAAAATACCAAGGAGATGGGAGACTGTCTGAGAAACCATGATATTAAAACTATTGTGGCTTTTTATGAGGTGAGATTCTGTGTGCAACACAGAAAACAGAGATTGGATTAGTTTATCTATAATCTACTGTATAATGTCTTCTGATTTTCTGGAATTTTCTAAAGGATCGAAATTTCAGATTCCCAATAAATGTTGATGGGCATTTCTTGACCAAACCTGTGGATGAGCTGTTCCGTAATCATGAACTTCTGACTGTACCGTTCATGACTGGTGTCAATAACGATGAAGGTGGATGGTTGATTGTGGATGTATGTATCTTTGACTTTTTCAAAGATTTTTTTTTTTAATGGGAAGCTTGCAGAGACCACATCAAAACGGGGTGGGGTTTTTTGCCTCAATTTTTCTCACAGATGTTTGCTGTACCAAACTGGACAGAAGGAATAGATCGGGAGCAGATTGTGAACATGTTGTCCATGTTCTACTCTGATGTAAGAAAGAAGCTGCTTCATAGAATCTTCTTACTGTTTGTCAAGATATTCAGTCTTCTTTGACAGGTGTTGTTCATTATCTCTAGCCCAAGGATGCAGTCATCAAAGAGTGGATAGTCGATGAATATGCTGGAAATGGTGAAGACCGTGTGAAAAACAGAGATGCTTTAACTGAGATTATTGGTGACATCATGTTTAACATTCCAGCCATCAAAGCTGCTAATGCACACAGAGGTATTCTTTTTTCATTGAAGATTGGATAAATACAACAAACAGTGCCACATACTAATAGTATATCTGTAAATCTCCTTTTAGATGCAGGTGCTCCTGTTTACTTGTATGAGTACCAGCATCCCCCTAAATTTTTACAAGAAAAAAGGCCCAGCTTTGTTAGGAGTGACCATGGAGATGAAATCTTTACTGCGTTAGGTTTCTGCTTCACAAATGTCCACATAAAGCTAGATGGTGAGTGTGTAAATGTTATTTTAAGGAGCCCTGCATATCAGAACTGTCTTAGTATTTTCTGGTTTGTAATTTTTTTAAACTCAATATTATTTTAGCTGCATGCACTGAAGAAGAAGAGCAATTGAGCAGAATCATGATGAACTACTGGGGAAACTTTGCTCATTCAGGGTAGGAATTTGCAGCATTAAATGTTTGACTGTGGACAACAATAATGACACAAACTTGTTTAAGATATTCATGAATATTGTGTGTGTGTGTGTGTGTGTGTGTGTGTGTGTGTGTGTGTGTGTGTGTGTGTGTGTGTGTGTGTAGGTCTCCTAATGGGGATGGCCTTGCCCACTGGCCAAAGTATGGAGCAAAAGAAGAGTACCTGGCAATTGGTTTAAAGAAGCAGGTAACCGGTCAGTCCATGAAGAAGGACCGGTTTGTCTTCTTGACTCAGACCCTCGCTCAGAAAATCAAACAGCATCGGGAGAATGTGGCGCACAGTGAGCTTTAGAGGAGTCTCAGTACATCCCTTTGTCTCGTTTGTTTTTTTTAATTAACTGTAATTAATCACAATAAGTCACCAGAATGCCGTACACACATGCTGAAACACTAATATTTTGTGGCACTACTGTTATGAGCTGTCAATGTGAATAATTTCTTCTGTTTGAATCCACGACTTTATTACCCAGTAGTATCATTTTATACTTATACTGAACTGTGAACAGACATACTGACCAGTAGTATGAGTTACCTCTGACAGGTCTGCAGTCTTGTTTGGAACCAGGGTTTTTCTTGATCAATGCAAACTACTAACATTTTATTCTGTCATTCTGAATTTCTACATTTCAAAAGTAAACTGCTGCAGTCCACACTTGTTACAGTTTTCAGCAGCATACTATGACCCAGTGTTTGGGGAAAAGTGTGATGGTGAGAAAACTGTGATTAAAAAAAACTCAGCTAAATTTGATTTGTTGGGTGCATTTACCCACTCGAGCCCATTTTCCCCCAATAGAGATTGATTAAGCTCATCTTCACTGTGCTACCATCAGGATGTTCAAAGGGAATGTTTTGACTGGCAGACTGCATTAAATAACACTGGTCAACACCAGATTTATTGTCTAAGGTTTTTTTAGCTGATTTAGAACAATTTTGATGTGCTGAATCCAAAAATCACATTGGTTTTGCTCAATCAGGTGAACTTTTTGAACTATGGCCACATGTTTTTCTACATTTTTGTTTCGCTTTATATGATGCAAAATTCTTTTTTATTTCTTGAAATTCTCTGAATTTTGAACAATGATGACATAACATTCAATTTACATGTACTTACCTTTATCAATATCTACTATTCAATTTACAGTCCAACTGTCCAACTGCTGTCCAACTGCTTACAACTTAGCATAAAAACCTGACCTGATCGAGAAAAACAGATGTTATTTTCGGATTCAGCGGTGCAAAATTGTCTTAAATCAGTTGAAAAAACAGACAATTTACAAAATTATTTTTGTTATGTTGTGTAATCTGAATTATGGAGGGTTGGAGAAGCTATTAAAATGGTGATGGTGTGGCGTAACATTATGTAGCTCACATATTTCTTGGCAGAGACCCAGACATGAGGGAACTTTGAGCTCGCAGTGTGTATTGACATCACGCCTCAAACAGACATTGATTCTGGACCCCCTGCAGACTAGAGGAGAAGTGAGAAGATCTGAGAGTGAACCTGAAGAGACTGTCTGACTCTTAAGGTCAGACAGAGAAGCCGAGAGGACAATAGGAGGATTAGTTATGAATGGAATTCTGTGTTTGATGTGAATGTTATTTGTGTCTGATGTAACAGTATAAAGGTATGTGGTTTATCTCAGCTCCTCCTCTTCATTCCCTGACTGAGAGAGGAGCTGTAGGACTTGAGATGGAATAAACCTATACTGAAAAATCATTCAGTCTCTTCATTTCGAGTTTCCTACAATGGAACTTGGGCTTTGTGTGTGTGGATAAATCTTAGACATTACAACAAGAAAATAATTTTTGTGGTCTTTCAGCATACATCATTGTTTTGAAGCCTTAACATTTGGTTCACAGAAATTACTGTAAGTTCATATCGCTCTAAACTTGCCATTTTTTTTTACTTTGGGCTTCTGCTACTGTAAGCACATATGAGCTAAAATAAAGAAAAGCATGTCCACTTTAAGATAATTTAACATCAGAATACTTTATTTTTCTGCATTGAGTAACATGGGATAAGGAATCTACAGTGCTGTGGAAAAGTATTTGCCCCCTTCTTGATTTCTTATATTTTTGCATATTTGTCACACTTAAATGTTTCAGGTCCTCAAACAAGATAACCCAAGTAAATATAAAATTCAGTTTTTAAATGATTTCATTTATTAAGGGGAAAAAAGCTACCCAAATCTGTCTGGCCCTATGTGAAAAAGTAATTCCCCCTTCTTGTTACATGATGAATTAACTGTGATTAATGACAGTTTTTGGAAAGCTGGGTTCAATTTCACGCACCACACCTTGGTCTGATTACTGTCAGACCTCCTGAATCAAGAAGTCACTTAAATACAACTTGTCTGACAAAGTGAATGGGTTAAAACATCTCAAAAAGCAACACAACATGCCATGATCTAAAAAAAAAAATAATTCTGGAACAAATGAGAAACAAAAATCCAGAGCAACATCTAAAAAATGCAGGTCTCTCTTGCTTCAATTTGGACACTGGTCCATGTTTCACAATAAGAGTGCCATTTTACATCTTTACAAAACTGTGAGCAAAAATATTCTGATCAGTGAGCCTGTCCTTCAGAAGAAAACAATCATACAAATTATTTTTACCAGTAGGAGCTATAACCTTTTGTTACATGTTGCAAAAGTGACCTCTAGTTGTTGTGAAAATAACTCCATGAAGTGAGGTCATGGAGGTTGAAACTGTAATCTGTTGAAAAACGACCCTCACTCTCTCTTAAGTTTATAACTAACCCTTTTCCTATCCGTAACCAGATAGATGTAACATTTACTGCAATTTCAAGTGCCTCTAAATATGCACTTATTGAGTAAAAGAAACGAATCCCATAAGTGAACTACAAATGCTGTGAACAACAGAAAAGAGCATTATTTTAAAAACTTTAGTTTTAGTACTGTCCACCATTTCCCCACCCTACCCACCTCCATTATCAGATTTGCCACTTTGATGCATATGTAATACAGAGCATTAAGGTCCATATGGTTAAATGCAAATTCAGAATAATGATTAAATGTCATGTCATACCAATATCAGAATAACATAATTAAAAATAGACTAGAAATACAACTTCTCTATCATTTCCCCCCTTTTAAGTTGGCATAACCTTTATTTTCCCCATGATGAGAAATCATATTTGTACAATGCTAAAGATTTGATTAAAAAGAAAAATAAATGGATTGAATGAAATAAAAGGCATAAATGTGGTTGTCACACATCTTTGTGAGTATAAAGTTCTTGGTTGCATTCATTCATTCATTCATCTTCTTCCGCTTAATCCTTTTCGGGTCGCGGGGGTCGCGACCAAACATCATCCACACATCACTCTTCAGTTTTCAATACGGCTATCATAAAAAAAACTCTAATTGTCAGTGCTGTGTAAGACAGCCTCTGTCATGGTTCGAGCGCCGATCTCGCCCGCGCTCGAGCCATGCATCATCCTCACTGGTTTTGACAGCGGTGTGTACCTTCCGGCTCCCCGAGCCTTTATTGTGACAGTGCTCGGAGGGGCTTCCGGCTGTCAAGTTTGACAGCTGAGCTGCATTTCGGCTCATCAGCGGTCCTCCATTTAAGAGGGCAGCTGGGAGCGGAAAAACGCGGCAGTCTAGTCAAAGATTTCTTCATGGTCTGACGTGAACAAGCATCCCTCTGTTCGTACGCTGACCATCCCACTGCTACAATGGTAAGTGTGCTTCCTTATTTGCCTTATGGTCATCTGTATGTAGTGTAGTACGTTTTAGCCCACTGTGGCTCATTATTTTGTGTTTCTTTTGTTCAACAATAAACTGTGCAAACTCGCGAGGGCCACCGCATGACAGTAGACTGCCGCCAAACTGAGACACCTGTCACCATGAGTTTGCCGTGGTTTGGAGTTTTTCCCTTTTGCTCGGGCTTGTGAACAGGATGTCTGCCCTTGAGCGTGGGTATTGCCCTGAGTGGTTTGAGGAGATCGACGGCTATCTGGCTGAAGCCTCTTGCCTCATGCCCACTCTAGCGGCACATGACTACTTGTTCCTCACCCAGCAGGCCGTATTGAAATACCACCTCACCTCCTTTCCGGAAGGAAAGGAGAGAATAACATGAGAATAACATGGATTGTGGCTCAATGAGAGTTAATTGAAAAGGCGCTCCAGGAACCTTCTCCTCCTCCCCCGAGTACGGCGTCCCCGACGAGAGTGGAGATCCGTAGGCTGGAGGGGAATCCCGGCAGGAGGCCGACGGAGAGGCATCCCCGCTCCACGTTTCGGAATTCAGCTCCTGTCGCCCGTCCAGTCCCGGCGCCATGTGTTCCTGGTCCCCTCGCCGCACCGTCAGCCAGTAAGCTTCGTTGCCGTGTCACAACCAGGCCCCAGCGAGAATCTTGTCCGGATCCAGCTACGGGTCATTGGAGGAACCCAGCCTCCCAGTTAGCTGCATCTCCCACGTCACGACAGGAGGGAATCCCTGCAGTCACCTCCCCTGGGTCATCTGTCTCAGCTGTGCCATCAGCTCCTCGTGCCCGGATCACCTCGGCTGCCTCCCCCTCCTCCTCGACGTCATCTCCAGCTGCTGTGAGTGCAGTGAGTCGTGCTGCGGCAAGGCCCATCAGCAATCCACCACGAGCGGCTCCTCCTCGTCTTCCCGAGGGGCCTGCCATCACCATCCGGAGGGGAAAAAGGAAAACTCTATCTGTCTATCTATCCTCCGGGAGACAGGCAAGTGCAAGTTCATTCTTCTCCTCATAGTTGTGATTTGCCTTGTCTGACTCCTGGGGGCGGAGATCGGGATTCGCAGTTTCCCGAGCTCCCACCACCTGCTGTAGCGCCTGTTATTAAACCTGCTGCCTCTGTGTCTCCCTCCGCTGAGCCAGGCCTACGTCACCGGACGAGGAGGGGGCCTGCGGTTCTGGTGAGCCTGGTTCCAGCCCCGCAGCCATGTCTTGGGCAAAGGAGGAGAGCGGACTGCAGCTTGGAGCCTGCGCCGACGACGACGCGTCCCCGGGTCTCCACAGATGAGCAGTTCGAGCCAGCGGGTCGAGGGTCCCCTGCCACCACGCTGTGCGGGTCATCGGTGTGGACGTTAGCGCCGGAGGGTCCCCAGACTGCAGAAACCATCATGCCAGCTGCGGAACCCGCCGTGGCCGAGTGGGAGCCTGACGACCATCTTCTTCGTCCTGAGCCTGGATCAACAACGTCCTGGACAGCGACAGAACCCGAGTGCAGGCAAGTGCTCTACTTTATTTTTCTTCTTTCTAAGTTGGAGCATTTCAGCCTGCCTCTCAGGGGGGTGAGCCAGGGGCAGCCGTCCGCTGCACCCGAGCTCGTCTCGCTGGGCTCTGTCACTACCGGTGATTCTGATCCCGGTTCTTTCTTGTCTCCTGAGCCTTCTTCCAGAGTCACCGGTGCGGAGCCAAACTCAGTCACTGTGCTGGAGGTTCCAGGTTCGGGGTTGGAGGTCGTCACTGGTGCTGCGCCGACCCAATTGGGGTCCAACGCGGGTGCAGCCGAGACCCAATTGGGGTCCAACGCGAATGCAGCATCAGTATGGGTCAAGGTCGGTGAAGGAGCTGCAGACCCTTTACCACCTGACATTGTGCGGGCTCATTGTCACCATCATCTCCCTCACTATCGTCACCAACCCAGCTCATCGCCACTGGGGGCCTCTACGTTTGGCCCGGCTCTCCCATGTCTTCCCCCCCACCAGGGAGGCCGTCGCCAATTGTTTCCCCACAGTTCTGGTGGCTGAGGGATGCGGGTCGGCTGCCTGAGGAGCCTTTTCGCCGGTTCGGCGCCCTGGGTCGGCCACCCGACGTACTGTGCCTTCTACTGTGCGACCTGGTTCGGCCGCCAGAGGTTCTGACTTCCCGGGCCTGGGACTGGGGTAGGCCGCCCAAATACGTCCTTTTCCCCTTAATCACCCCTTGGCCATTGGACTCAGGGAGACCGCCGGAACTGTTCCCGTTGTTTTTGGACTCAGCCTGCCGTCATCCTCATGGGTTGTGTGGTCCCACTGAGGCTTTAGGTTATTCGGTGTAGTTATTCTGCTCTGTGCATTGCCATTGTTAGCATGTTTTTTTTCTCCTCTCCTGTCTGAGGGATGAAACGTGCCTAACTTGTGTTTTTTTTTTTTCCTGCCCTGTGTGTTACTGTGCTTTATGGAGTATTGTGTTTTCTGTTAACCTTACTGGTAATTGCCTCTTTTGTGCCCTGTTCTAATTATCATTTGTGCATTATGAAATATTGTGTTTTCGGTTAACCATGCTCGGTAATTTCCTCATTTGTGCCCTGTTTTGATTATCATTTGTGCATTATGGAGTATTGTGTTTCCCTGTTAAACCTTACTCTGTAATTATCAGTGTGCTCCCAGCCATCGTTATTGTGTTTCCTCTGTTGCTGGTTCTCTCCCTCCAGGCCTGTTCCCCCTTCTGCCCACCCTGGGGGGGGGGGGGGGGGTGAGCGGGGGGGGGCTTGGGTGTCATTGGGAGCTCGGAGCTTGACCTTGGGGGGGAGGTACTGTCATGGTTCGAGGGCCGATCTCGTCCGTGCTCGAGCCATGCATCATTCTCACTGGTTTTGACAGCGGTGTGTACCTTCCGGCTCCCCGAGCCTTTATTGTGACAGCGCTCGGAGGGGTTTCCGGCTGTCAGGTTTGACAGCTGAGCTGCATTTCGGCTCATCAGTGGTCCTCCATTTAAGAGGGCAGCTGGGAGCGGAAAAACGCGGCAGTCTCGTCAAAGATTTCTTCATGGTCTGACGTGAATGAGCATCCCTCGGATCGTAAGCTGACCATCCCACTGCTACGATCGTAAGTGTGCTTCCTTATTTGCCTTATGGTCATCTGTATGTAGTGTAGTACGTTTTAGCCCACCGTGGCTCATTATTTTGTGTTTCTTTTGTTCGACAACAAACTGTGCAAACTCACAGGTGTCTTGTGGCGTCTTACGGTGGCTCGCGAGGTGTTTCTGACTGTAGCCATGTTTACATGGACACAAGTATCCGGATTAAAAGCCTGATTGGAATAAAAAATGTTTCATGTAAGCATGCCAATTTGAATATTCTGACCCGATCAGAATCAGAATCAGAATCAGAATCAGAATCAGGTTTATTGCCATTGTTCATGTAGTACACAAACTAGGAATTTGTCTCGGTACAATGCTGCAACATTAAACATGATAAGATAAGAGAAATAAACTATACATGTAATAAAGTGTAGGATAAGATTAAGTGATACTGGTCAACAGTTAAAATATATATTAGCCAGCAGCAGATACTGTGGAGAACTATATAGTGCAGTCGGTAATGCAGGAAGAAAACAGTGATGATTGACATGAGTCTGGTTGAGCTGCTGTACATGGTGCACGAGAGTCACTTAGTGTTCAGCAGTCTAATGGCAGAGGGGAAGAAGCTGTTCATGTGACGGGAGGTTTTAGTCTGGATGGACCGAAGTCTTCTACCAGAGGGGAGGGGGGCAAACAGTACATGACCAGGGTGTGAGGGATCGGCTATGATCCGGCCAGCACGCCTCCGGGTCCTGGAGATGTACAGATCCTGGAGAGATGGGAGCTTGCAGCCGATCACCTTCTCAGCAGTGCGCACGACGCGCTGCAGCCTTAGTCTGTCCCTGGCAGTGGCTCCTGCGTACCACACGGTTATGGAGGTGGTGAGGATGGACTCGATGATGGCTGTGTAGAACTGCACTAACATCTTGGTGGGTAGCTTGAGCTTCCTCAGCTGCCGCAGGAAGAACATCCTCTGCTGGGCTTTTTTGATGAGTGAGCTGATGGTCAGCTCCCATTTGAGGTCCCTGGTGATGGTAGTGCCTAGGAAGCGGAAGGAATCAGCAGTGGTGATGGGAGAGCCTGAGAGGGTGAGGGGGGGCAGAGGAGTAGTGACTTTCCTGAAGTCTACAATCATCTCCACTGTCTTCAGAGCGTTCAGCTGCAGGTTGTTATTGCTGCACCAGGACGCCAGCTGGGCCACCTCTCTCCTGTAGGCGGACTCGTCGCCGTTGGAGATGAGCCCGATGAGGGTGGTGTCGTCCGCAAACTTGATCAACTTGACAGACTGGTGGCTGGAGGTGCAGGAGTTGGTGTAAAGGGAGAAGAGTAGGGGGGAAAGTACACAGCCCTGGGGTGATCCGGTGCTGATGCTAGTATAGTCTGAGACAGTCTTTCCCAGCCGCACATGCTGCCTCCGGTCCGTCAGGAAGTCGATGATCCACCTGCAGAGGGAGTCAGGCACGTTGAGCAGGGACAGCTTGTCCCGGAGCAGAGCGGGGCGGATGGTGTTGAATGCGGAGCTGAAGTCCACAAACAGGATCCTGGCGTAGGTTCCCGGGAGTCCAGGTGCTGCAGGATGGAGTGGAGGGCCAGGTTGACTGCATCGTCTACAGACCTGTTGGCTCGGTAGGCAAACTGCAGCGGGTCCAGGAGAGGGGTGGTGATGGACTTGAGGTGGGACAGGACCAGGCGCTCAAAGGACTTCATGACTACAGAGGTGAGCGCTACAGGTCTGTAGTCATTAAGTCCAGTGATCCGTGGCTTCTTGGGGACAGGGATGATGGTGGAGGATTTGAGGCAGGACGGCACGTGGCATAACTTAAGGGAGGTGTTAAAAATGTCTGTGAATACAGGAGCCAGCTGTTTCGCACAGAGTCTCAGGGTGGAGGGAGACACGTCGTCTGGGCCGGGGGCCTTGCGCGGGTTCAGTCTGGAGAACTGTTTGAGCACATCCTGCTCACTGATGATAAGGGGAGGGGGGGAGGTGGGGGGGGGTGCCTTAAATGAAGTAGGGAATGTGGAGGCTGTGGAGCTGGAGGGAGGGGGGGAGTTGGACACAGATGACGAGGTGTCAAAACGGGCATAGTGTTGGGACAGTCTCTGACAAAGGGCTTTGTCATCCTGACCTTTAGGAGCCTGAGGCCGATAGTTGGTGATCTGCCTCAGTCCTCTCCACACGGAAGCCGAATCATTAGCAGTGAACTGCTGCTGGAGTCTCTCTGAGTACACAGATTTAGCCCTCTTCAGCTCTCTGTTAAACCGGTATTTAACCTCCCTGTAGCAGTCCCTGTCTCCACTTTTCAGCGCTGCTTCCTTCTCCTTCCTGATCTGTCTGAGCTTAGCTGTGAACCAGGGTTTGTCATTAGAGTAACTCACCCTGGTGCGTGATGGAAGAATGTTCTCTTCACAAAAGTGGATATATGAGTTCACAGTGTCCGTGTACTCATCCAGATCATGCGTGGCTCCTTTAAGCATGCCCCAGTCAGATATTTCCATGCACGTTTCCAGCTTCTCCTCAGCATCACTGGTCCGTATCTTCGTAGTGCTCACAACAGGTTTAGTGAGCTTCAATCTCTGTCTGTATGTGGGAATGAGGTGAACCATCACGTGATCAGATAATCCCAGCGCAGCTCGAGGGACAGCGCGATATGCGTCTTTCACTGTGGTGTAACAGTGATCCAGTGTGTTTAATCCTCTGGTGGGGCATTTAATAAACTGTTTGTAGCGGGGGAGATCGTGGCTCAGATTGCACTGATTAAAGTCGCCAGCCACAATAATCAGCGAGTCTGGAAAACTCCGCTCTGTGTGTTGAATGTGATCCGCGAGCACGCGCTGAGCTTCGCGCGTGTCCGCGTCGGGAGGGGCGTACACAGCGATCAGTATAAAAGAAGCAAACTCCCGTGGGGAATAAAAAGGCTTGCAGTTGATAACAAGAAATTCCAAGGCAGGAGAACAGTGTTTGGAAATTTCCGTTACATCAGAGCACCAGCTACAGTTGATGTAGAAGCAGACACCCGCCTCCTGTGGTCTTGCCGGAAAGCTCTGTGTCACGATCAGCACGGAAGAGCTGGAAGCCGTCGAGGCGCAGCGCGCTGTCCGGTATATTTTCCCGGAGCCAGGTCTCAGTAAAGCAGAGGACAGCTGAGGAGGCGAGGTCCTTAAAACGCATCAGCAGTCTCAGTTCATCCACCTTGTTAGAGAGAGAGTTGGTATTGGACAGAAATATGCCAGGCAGCGCCGTTCGCGAGCCTCTCCTGCGAAGTCGTACGAGAGCGCCCGCTCGTCTTCCTCTCTTCCGCCGTCTCACTTTCCGAGCCAAACAATAAACCAGATCGGCGGCAGGGGCTAGAAAAACTGGGAGGAGGTCCGTGGGGGTCCAAGTCCTGATATTTAGAAGTTCTTCACGGGTATAAGTGCAAGCAGACACACAATTGACAAACAAAAACAAACAAAGAGCGCAGCGAAGCACCATGTCGACCGCTGTGGGCGCCATCTTGGATTTTTAAGGGATCACACTCATTCAGATCAAAATTTCCTTCCAATTGAGACGGGTGGGTTATGCCGATTGTTTATCCTATTGATGTGCATATAAACACTTATTCTGAAGTTTGGGTAGAAAATATGTTTACTGCGCATGTCTGAACATCAGCCACACGTCGACGTGACGTATTTCCGCCTTTACAGCAGCTAGCGGAAGACATGGTGGGAGTAAAACAAAACTGGTCTGGTTCATCCTGCTGTCTCCCTCTGTTCGTCATATGCAGAAGTATGTACTGCTGCACTTGTAGCTTCATTACGGAGACCAGCAGAAGCAAAAGAGGTCTGAATAACACAATATAGGTCCATTTAAAAAAGAGACACGAAGCGAGGTTTGTTTACGTCGGAAGTTGCTTCTTCTTCTACTATTTCCAGAATGTTGGAAAATTGTGCGCATGTCAAAATGATTTAGTCCGTTCAAACGTGTGACATATGGAAACGCACGTCCTAATCGGATCAACTTTTTCAGGATCCATGTAAACAGTAAAGTTCTGATCTGAATTGTAATCAGATTGATGAAATTTTGCACATGTAACTGTGGCTACTGTCTTGGTGGAACAATAAAGCATATTCAGCTACAGTAGCACAAACAAATCTAGAGAGGAGAATCTTAAAACATGAAATACAACAGCAAAGAAATACCTAGTAGCACTATGATAACTAAACATGCTCATAGGATGGGCAAAACTACATTGAACCAGTCTCCAAGAATGTGAACCATTCATCGGGGCCTGAGTTGTTTTTTTTTTTTCCCCATATGTCTTCAAACAGTTGTGAGTTTATTTAAAAGGTGCGTAATACTGCCATCTGGTGTTGTGTTGTTGGGTTCTGCCATGCCATAAGGCTAGTCGCATCCAATTGTTCGGCTACACCTTTAAGAGCATCTCTGCTGTACTTGGAAAACTTTTGAAGGTTATAGTACACTTGATTGATCCATGCTACATTTTTATTAATTTGAACTTGAGGGATTATTCAAGAAAAACCTGCAGCAATTTCATTTTGACATTTGAATTGACTAGGGACTCCCCTTGGGACACCAATAGCGTCTATGTAGATGTCAGATTCATCTCCGATGGGTGTTAAAGCTCTCTTGGGCTTCTGGCTGCTCCGCCTCCTCAAAGCCTCCAAACTGAGACGTAGGACATGAACTGGTGTGATGAGTTGGGACAGGGCACATGTGCTGGTCCAGCCAGGAGGTAGCTTGGAAAGCATCCCCGCATGTCCAGAGCCACCACAACCTGCACATGCCGTGCGGTGAGAGGTAAACCAAAGAGCCTCGAAAACACCAGAAATGTATGTGATATTTACGACAGATTCACAGTAGGGAAGGTGTCCAAGATCTGGGGCATCAGAGGAGCCATTATATCCAGAAAAACAAATATATCACCTGGATAGACTTTATGACTAGGTGGAATTGGTCTTCCTTTAACTTGAGGATAATGATTATGAATTTCTTCACATCTGGGTTCTAAAGATCTTATGTTAGCAAACATAATTTATCCATACATTGTAATGATGTTTTGGTGTGCTTTTCATGAGCTGGAGAGGTAGCCATATTGGACTGGTAGAAGCACAAATTAAACAATTTGAGGTGTTAAAATCTTTGGTGCATAAAAATCCTTATAGCCATAAATTATCATAAAGTATTCTTAGTTCTGCAGAAAATGTGTCAGCTACTGAGTGGATGTTGAGATATTTAGCTGTATTGTTGTTTTGTCTAGAGTTTGTTTGTCAACTATCCATGTGTCAAAACTTTCCTCACCATTGGACATTCCCTCCAGGATTTCGCGATGTTGCAATTGCATCAATCAATCAATTGTAATCAATCAATTGCCAATCAGTTGCCAGCACAACTATTGCACAATCTTGCAACTTTATCCAATCACTGCAACTTTCCTGCAATTTTGGCCAATCCTCGTCAACTTCTGCCATTGTTACCAATCAAATTTGTCTCTGGTGCACAAACGCTCAGTCTAACCAACCAAATGCATTGCTGCACCGTGTTCACTGCCGTGTTTACAGTGAGAACAGAACACATCAGCAAACAGAGAGTGTGACTTAAAAAAAACCATTCACCCACGAGGTTTCCAACACTGTCCCTTCCTCCGTCTCCCCCAGCCTGTCAGTGGACGTCTCGCCACATCTCCATCTTGACTGCATGTATGAAGCACTGAGTTTGTGCTGAAAAACGTCTGCCTGTCCCAAAAGCACCCCATTGCGGGAGTGCGCATGAGGCGAGACTCCGTAAAACCACAAATACAACATGCAAATTTAACACTACAGCCAGTTTTTGACCATTTTATACATCTTTAGAGGTAATATCATTACTACAGCTGTTCAATGAGCTTTAAAGCTGTGGTCTGGACAGACATAAGCGCACACACACACACACACACACACACACACACACTCCCCGCCGCCGCCGTCCCGCAGTAAATGAAAGATGTGTGTCTGAAGAGACAAGTGTGTGTCAAGACCAACATGCAGCAGATAGGCAGGTAGGAGTTAAGCACAGAAAGGGAGAGAATATCGTCTGTATTTTTTTTTTTTCAGAAAAACACAGACTCCTATAGTCAATATAGTGCAACGGAATAAATTATTTATTTTTTCCTCTCCGCTCGGTACCGAATGGTTGGGGACTGTAGGGAGTTTTCAAATGAAGGTGCTACTAATAGTTTCCAAATCCATACGTTTTAGCATGCATTCAATGCAATTTAGCTGTTGCAATGGTTATTGTGTTTAAGTCGGTAGTTGCTGTTGCACAAGAGTTTTTCTGTATAGCAAAAGTTTCTACTTAATTTACAAGTCACTGTAATAGGAAATTTTCGACAATCTTGTGCTTTTCTTGGATCCTTATATAGAATATCACTGCAGTAAACTGGGAAAAAAACATCTGCTTTAAAATTTGCAATTCTTCCCACAACTTTTAGTGCAAAAAACACCCTAAAACCATTGCAACTTTTATCGCAGCTTTTTAAAAAAGCTCCCACAAATTCAGGCTTTTTGGGCTGCAACAATTATTAAAACATCCCGCGAAATCCTGGAGGGACTGATTGGAAAAGAGATTAACTAGAGTTAAGAAAGTGTCTTATTTCAATAAAAAGTTGTCTAACAGTGTCTAAACTGGGAACATAACCACCAATAGCATAGATTCATGTACGTGACTTGTGAAAGTTGTCATACAAATAGGATAGGTACATATGAGACACAGCAATTTTCTTTGCATAATCAACAGTGGATCAATACAGTAAACGACACAAATCAATCTCAATTGTACCAGTTGTACCTCGGCAGAACATGATATTCAGCATTCCTTTTTCTCAGTGAGTTGCTTTGAGTCCGCAATCATCACACAGGTCCACGTCCTGTCTGTCCAGCAGTGTCCAGCAGTGTGGACATGCAAGCAACTGTCCCATTGTGATGGACGCCAATGCAAAGGAGAAGCAAAAGCAGCAGCAGGCTGGATTGCTCATAGTGTCTGTTCATTGTGGCTTTTCCAGAAAGCAAAGAAAGGTTGTTTACCTTTTACAAGGGTGATGTGGATGGGGCAGCTGTATCACACTCAGGCTGTGTGTTGTTGGGGAGCAGTTTGCCAACATGACTTTGAAAGGTCCGTGCCAAGGTGTATCTGCCCAAGTCTTCTTTTTGATTGTCTTTATCAGAACCAAGTCCCCAGGCTTTCAGTGTGGTCCTTTCTGGGAACAGCAGCAATGAGTATTTCTTTTAGTCAAGCATTTGAGAATATAGTCAGCAAGACATGTTTCAACATCATCTTTACAGAAAGGTCTTAACTCAGGTAACAAACATGGTCTTCCAGACATCATTCCAAAAGGTTAGCTCTAGGCACCAATAGCTCTAGGCATGATTCTCATATAAAACAATACAAAAGGCACACAATAAACCCAACTTTACCCTGTTTCTGCCATTGTTTTTCTTAACCTTTCTTTTTATGGTGTAATTATGTCATTCCACCAAGCCAGCTGATTGTGGATGTAGCATCAATGTCTCCTCAAGCCAATCCAGAAGATCCCTTTTCTTCATTCTACAGGAATTTCACTTTTCTTCATTTTAAAGCAACTCTCACTCAAGGTCTGGTCAAGAAGGCTGTGCCTTTCCCAGGACCCCAATGTAAACAACTCCCCTCTTGCAGAGATGGTAAGGATCAGAATTTGCTTTTAAAGGCTTAAGTGGACAATAAACTCTGGAGTCCAGATCCCAAGGTGGACAGTTCATGTTGATAGCATCCGCCCTACAGGAAACTAATGCTCTTTAAAACATCATAAACTTTTATATGCCTCCTTCCCCTTGACATATCCCAGAGACCTAAAGAAGTTACCTACAGTTCAACAGAACCTCCTAGTGGACATCTATGGAATGTGTTTCATTGTGTAATCTGACTAAACATTAAAGTTTCTCCTTCCAGCTATCATCTCCCCAGGATCTGAGGACACTGAAAATCATCCTTTTGATCACCGACCTGGGTTTGCAATAATTCATTAATCCTTGATTTAAATGTGAGTGCATGTATTAGAGACTTGTATTAGAAATGTTTATGTTCATGAGTGTTAGTCAAATGAATATTAATATTATTAGTAATGGTATAAATGCATGATCACTAAATAATAGCTGAGTCACTTAATTTAGTTAGATCTTATATTGAGCACCTAATTTCATGAGAACTGAATGGGTATTAATCCCTGTCCGCTATCACTCCTGATTACCATTCCCCTCTACCTTTCACAGGATAATGCCCTTTTCATTTGATTGGCTGTTCCCAAACAAAGAGATGTTTCCTCATTGGACAAAGCCCATTCGAACTCCTCTTTATGAAAGCTGGTTGGCCTGTCTTGCGACCAGCCCCGGTTTTATGACCCAGCAGCGTGCTTCAGTTAAATGCGCGAGAGCCGGCCTGCATGTTAGAAGATGAAGAAGATTAAAAAGACAGAATAAAGCAGAGAAGGGAAGAAGAAGAGAGAAAGAAAGAAGAGGAAGAAGAAGAATAGAGATTTAGCTCTAAAAGAAAAGTTTTTGTTTTCACTTCTTCAAAGGTCCTTGCAGTTTTCTTTGTCTAAAGTGTTCTGTGAATTTTAAGAAACCTTTTTGTGTGTGAAGTTTGTCAAATCCTGCATTAGTTTTCTCGTTTTTCGGCTTAACTGAGGAGAAACCATCCTTTTCTTACGAGCTTGCCTTAAACTCTCAAAATCCTTTTTCTTTCACCTCAGAAGCCATTCTTATCCTAGTTGAATGTTTTTCTTAGATTTTTCTGACTTTACATGCAGTTAAAGTGGACCTTTAATTTTCCTATTTTAAAGTGAACAGAGATTGTGTTTTGGACTTTCTTTCCAGCCTCATCAGCGCCTGACTGAGACATTCTTCCTTCAGTTTTTTTGGCCTATTCCGCGGCCAGAGACATTATAAATTCAGACTGGTTGCCAGAAGGACTCTCCACGCCTGCTCCGAGACAGCCGTTACTGCTGCCTGTTCACTGTCCGTCTGTGAGCCCCCTGGCTAAGTCTACACTTCTTATGGTTGGTTGTGAACATAAAGAAGCCTTGTAGCAGTCGCTTCTCCCTCGGTCCCACACTTAAAAACCCCAGCCGGCACCAACCTGCTGAAAATGTGGACCTACAGCTGTTCGTAAGTGAGACTCCCATTTTTCTGTCTGCTGGGTTTAAATGTGATGTCCTAATATTTCAATTACAATTGGACATAACCAGTATTTCATGGTACAATTAGTCTCTCGACCGTAGGACAAAGCTATAAACTGAAGGAAGATTCTTATTCAGTTTTAAGTAACCACCTTTCATTTTTGTAGATTAATTCAGAAGTTCATTTTTAGATAATCAGCTTATGAATTTTTCCCCATAAAATTGCGTTCTGTTTTGTTAGACATTTCAGCCTTCCATTATCGTTGAAACATAAAATCTAGTTTCTCCTTGGTATCACCATGGGATGAGATGCCGTCTCAGCGCTCAGCCCATGTTTCCCTTCATCCCTGCTTCTCATTGAGCAGCGTCTCAGCAGGCTCCCAGCTGGCAGCATTACGGACGGCTGGGGCCAATTAGTCCTCATCAGCTGGGGTGCTGCCAATGAGAATAAATAGGAGCAGCCTCGATGACTCGGGGCTGCGACATAAGCACTGCTAGGCTGAAGCCCCTTCGTCTGGTGTCAGTCTCTACTCCCCTTACAGCATTCCTGTGATTGTTACCCGCTGTGAGTATGTTTGCCTTGTTACCCCTACGTCCGGTACGAGCTCCCTGCTCCTGCACTGTACAACTTGTGAGTGAACCTCTGTACGAGTATCTGTGCTTTCCTCATCCCTCACCTCTTACCTTTAATAAAACATCACGACTCACTGGCTCGCCCTTGGCTCTTATTGCGTGGCTCCCTAGAGCCGCGTGTAACAGTATGTCGCAGCCAGACGAGTTACCGACGGCCGTGAGTCGCTGTGGAATTGTACCTTTCTGTCCAGGTGTCAGCGCTGCTAGCATGCCGTTTCCCAGGAGTCACTCCCGACGCCAGGGCGACAAGCTGAGGTCCATCTCGGGGGCTGTCGACAGGACGCTCTTCACCCTGCACGACGCCTCCAACGCGAGACGCTGGCATCCGGGCCGTGCTGAGGATCTCCTGGACTGTTACCCTCATTCTCTGCTCCATCTCGAGGGCAGTGCCAGGATAGACGCCATGGTCACACAGCGAGAGAAGCTCCGCGGGTTGGATGGAAACCCCGGCAGTACGCCGAAGTGGATGACATTGCCCCCCGCTTCGGGACCCCGTTCCTGCTGCCATTCCAGCCCGGGAGTTCGCGCCACCCAGAGGGCTTCCCCCGTTCTGCACCACGTCACTCGGGATTTCCCCCATGGAGCCGCAGCTGACAGCAGTTACGTCTGGGACCAGGCGGCTGACGTGATTCCCGCTGCGTATCCATTCACTATCTGCAGGCACGTGGCTGCGGCAGAGAGGTTGGTGGAGAGGACTCCAGAGCAACAAAGCTGTCCCAAGCTCAATGCCCTCCTCGCCTCGGTCTCTGATCAGGAGCGGCGATTCCTGGGTTCCCCCCTCATTTCGTCCCCTGGGAGAAGTCGTCGTCACATCGCCAAGTCACCTCTGCACGATCCCCTTCCGGATCCAGTTCTGGGCTGCCGCCAGGACCGTTCCCCCCACGCAGCTGTCACCTCTTCGTCTCGTCAGCGTGGAGTTTTCACAGCCTTGTTCCCTGAGCCTCATTCCCCCGCTGTCATTCCTGGACATTCGGGCTGGCTCACCCCGGCTGTTTCCCCCTCCTCCTCGACGCGCTTCCTGACTGCTGTGTGTGCCTGGAATTCCGGCCTGGTGAGGTCTCTGCTGGAGACAACGCGAGCGATCCTCAGACGATTTCCCAGGGGGTCCTCCGTTATCGCCAGGCGGGGAGAGGAAGAAGCAGTATCCACCACAGCAGGCGATATTCAACCTCCAGGAGACAGGCAAGTCATAGTTTTTTCACATCTGCTTAATGATTTGCTCTGTCACATTCCTGGAGGAGGAGTTCAGGGTTCGCAGCTCCCTGAACTCCCCCCACCTGCTGTAACCTGTGTTCCTAATCCTGCATCCTCTGTGTCTCTCTCCGCCGAGCGATCCCCGGCTCCGGGTCAACGTGGTGGGATAAGGAGAGGGCCTGTGGTTCCGCAGCTACGTTGCGGACGGAGGAGGGGGACTGACTGCTGCGTGGAGTCTGCGCCGACGACTAAGCGTCCCCGGATCTCCACGGAGGAGCGGTTCGGTCCTGCGGGACGAGATTCTTCTGGCTTCACGCCGAGTGGATTGTCGGCGGGGTTACCGGAGCTGGAGGAACCTCAAGCTGCGCTGACCATCGTGCTGGCTGCGGGGCCCGACACGGCTGGATGGGAGCCTGACAACGACCTCCTGACAACGGATCCTGGATCTTCGCAGTCCTGGACGGCGTCAGAACCCGAGATCAGGCGAGTGCTCTCCTTTCTTTTCTCCCTTTATATCTTTGAGCACTTTAGCCTGTCTCTAGGGGAGACGAGCCGGGTGCAGCCGCCCGCTGCGTCTAAGCTCATCTCGCCAGGTTCTGGCGCTGCCGGTGATCCTGATCCCGGTTCTGTTTTCTCTTCTGAGCCTTCTTCCAGGGTCACCGGCGAGGAGTTGCTGTTCCTCGTGGTGCTGGAGGGTCCAGGTTCAATGTTGGAGGTCGGTTCTGGTGTGGTGTCCAACGTGGGTTCGCCCGAGACCCAATCGGGGTCCAACATGGGTGCTGCTCCAGCGGCGTCCAACGTGGGTTCGCCCGAGACCCAATCGGGGTCCGACGTGGGTGCTGCTCCAGCGGTGTCCGACGTGGGTTCGCCTAAGGCCCAATCGGGGTCCGACGTGGGTGCTGCCCCAGTGTTGTCCAGGTCCGGTGAGGAGGTGGCCGCTTCCCTGCGGCCTGATGCTCGTTGCCCTCGTCATCGGCTCCCCCCTGAGCCTCTTCCACCGGGACCCGCTTTGACCCTTCGTCCATCTCAACGGTCCTGGTGGTTGAGTGATGCGGGTCGACGACCCGACCCACAAGACTTTTGGTTCGGTGATCTGGTTCCCCCCGATGATCTGTGTTTGCCTCTGGGTGGCCTGGTTCGGCTGCCGGTGGACTGGGTTCCTGGGATCTGGGTCCGGAGTTCACCATCCGAACATTTCCCTTTCCCCAGTTCGCCAACTGGACAATGGGCGGGGAGACCTCCGGAGCCACCTCGGCCATTTTGGACTCTGCCTGCCATATTCCTCGGGTGTCGCTTTTCTTTTATCATTATTAAGGTCACTCGGGTGTAATATTTTGTCCTGTTGGTGGATATATATTCATAGTGCTGTGTGTTTTCCATTTCCCGTACTCAGCATTTTCCTTTTTGTGCCTTGTTTTTAGCCTTGTCCGTGCATTATAGAGTTATGCGTTTTGTTTTCCATCAAACCATACTCTGCAATTGTCCGTTTGTCCCAGTCACTTTCGCTCCTTTAGGTGACTGTGTGTATATATATATTCGTAGTGCTGTGGGTTTTCCTTTGCCCGTACTCAGCATTTTCCCTTTTTGTGCCTTGTTTTTAGCTTTGTCTGTGCATTATAGAGTTATGTGTTTTGTTTCCCATCAAACCATACTCTGTAATTGTCCGTTTGTCCCAGTCACTTTCACTCCTTTAGGTGACTGTGCGTGTTGATATATATATACGTATATACGATGCTGTGTATTGTGGGGTTTTTTTTCTTCCCCCTCTTCATTATCCGTACTCAGCGTTTTTTATCACTCTTGTCCTGTTCTTAGTTTTGTCTGCATTATGGAGTAGTGTTTGTTCTGTTATCCATACTCCGTAATTGCTTTATCCGTTTTTTTTTTTTTTTTTGGTGGGTTGTTATCTGTTCCCGTGTTCTGTATTCTCCCCATCTGTGCCCTGGTTTTTTTTTTCTTCTCTTTTTTTGGTGCGATGTAGAGTACTGTATTTGGGTTTTTTTTTTTTTTGCCCTGTTACCCTACATTGGTCTGTTGGTGTTGTCCTTCCCTTTGCTTCTTCCCCTCCGGTCCTGCCTCCCTTCCACCCACCCTAGGTGGGGGGGGGGGGCTGGGATGTTCTTGGTCGTTCAGGAGCCCAACCTTGAGGGGGAGGCTCTGTCACCATGGGATGAGATGCCGTCTCAGCGCTCAGCCCATGTTTCCCTTCATCCCCGCTTCTCATTGAGCAGCGTCTCAGCAGGCTCCCAGCTGGCAGCATTACGGATGGCTGGGGCCAATTAGTCCTCATCAGCTGGGGCGCTGCCAATGAGAATAAATAGGAGCAGCCTCGATGACTCGGGGCTGCGACATAAGCACTGCTAGGCTGAAGCCCCTTCGTCTGGTGTCAGTCTCTACTCCCCTTACAGCATTCCTGTGATTGTTACCCGCTGTGAGTATGTTTGCCTTGTTACCCCTACGTCCGGTACGAGCTCCCTGATCCTGCGCTGTACAACTTGTGAGTGAACCTCTGTACGAGTATCTGTGCTTTCCTCATCCCTCACCCCTTACCTTTAATAAAACATCACGACTCACTGGCTCGCCCTCGGCTCTTATTGCGTGGCTCCCTAGAGCCGCACGTGACACTTGGTTCCACAAAGGTTTAACTCTAGATTTTATGTTCAGGAATCCACTAACAGTTGATGTGATATTAGACACCTGTTTATCATTTGAATCTGTTTATCCATCATTTGAATGCTATATCATGTAACCTGAATGAGTTTAATAAAAGGGTAAATGAGAGAAGTTGAAGCGTTTTCCTTTAGCATATATGTCTTCTACATCACCACAGGAAAAGAACTCCCTTAAATTTTGAGACTGATCCATTAAGTAATTGAAGGTACGGAAATTAATTAATTGAAATTAAGTTAATAATACAAGTTGTTCTTTTAGAACTGGTGCCCCTTTTACGAGTGCTTTCCTATTTTATTTAGTGAGTGTAGGGGTGACGGTTCAACTCTGTCCCCTCGCACACCCACTATTAAATAAAATAAATAATTCCTGTGTAGGGAGCTTGGAATGAAGAAGCGATGTGATTTTATAAATCAAAGTTTAATATCAGCTTCACCTCCCTAACATGTCTCATCTCAGTGCAGAAGTAGAATCAGAGGTCGAGCGCAGTCAGACCTTCATACTTATACCCACACTCATCAAAAGACATTGCATATCAAAGCTGACATCCCGCATTAACATAATCCCCCTCCATTGTCCTCCATCTCCTCCACCTGACCCTGGGTGGTCAGGAAGTTCGATCCGGTCTCCACCGCTGAAACTCTGTCTGTTCTTTGATCCTCGCCGGCAGTTGAGACCTCCTGTCCTGTTCTGAGGCGTGCGGTCATTCCACATATGTAATCACTAAACATTCTAATATGTCTATACATATGTAGGTATGGAATAGATGATTAATATAAGCCACAGCCCCCCCCCCCAAACGACTAAGAAAAGGACAATCAAATTAAGTTTACAGTTTAAGATAATCTCTATGACATATTATACTGTTAAACATCTTGACAGGGAAAACAAGGAAAAAATCTTTCCAGCAGTCATGATCCTGTAGAAAATTCAGTGGTAACAACAACAGTATAGTAATGTCACAAATCAGCCTTAAAACTGTCACGGCACAATCTGATAACATAGTTAACAACTCTTTGTCAATTTTGCATCAGTCCCTGTGCCGTCTGGGTTTTAATCTTCTCCCGAATCTGCTGTAGGTCCGCTTGGGCGTCCTGGTGGGACCATCCTGTAAGGAATCTGCAGCTTGGGGAGGAGAGTGGTTATTTGTTCCCTGCAGGGGAGCTGAGTTTTTTTTCTTGGGGGGTCTACCCCGCCGAGGTGCTCTAGCCACCCATGCAGGCTCGTCACTCAACAAGAAGGCAGGTTTAAGTCTGTCAGTGCTGACTGTTTCTTTTCTGTCCCCTAAATCAAGCACAAAATGCTTATCACCAGGTTCCAGCACTCTGAATGGTCCGTCGTATGGTGGACGGAGGGTTGGTTTTAAAGCTTCGTGTCTAACAAAAACGAACTCGGCGTTTTTTAAAGCTTGGGGGACAAAAACCCGTGGAAAAGAGTGATGTGCCAGTCCAGGGAGCGTGTCCGGTCTGGTGCTGCTTAAGGGCCTCAGGGCTGGAAGATGCCCAGGCTCTGGATGCTCTGGTAAAAACTCGCCTGGGAGTCTGAGAGGTTGTGCAAAAACTAATTCTGCTGGGGAGGCGTCTAAATCCTCTTTAGGCGCAGAACGCAACCCTAATAAAATCCAGGGAAGTTTATTCACCCAATCTGTATCCGTTAGTGAGGCCCTGAGGGCGGCCTTTAAAGATCTGTGAAAACGCTCGCATAACCCATTAGCCTGAGGGTGATACGCGGTGGTGCGGTGAATTGTCGCTCCCAAGCTGCTGGCCATGGCTGACCACAGTTCTGAGACAAATTGAGGCCCCCTATCGGACGTGATGTCTGATGGGACGCCGAAACGTGCCACCCAGTTCGTTAAAAAAGCGCAAGCGACTTCTGCGGCTGTGGTTGACGCCAAAGGGACTGCCTCCGGCCAGCGCGTAGTACGGTCTATCATTGTTAACAGGTGTGTGAAGCCTTGAGACGAAGGTAGTGGTCCCACGAGGTCGACATGAATGTGGTCAAACCTCCTGGCTGGGATTCGAAAAGGCTCTAGAGGAGATTTCGTGTGTTTGTGTATTTTGGCGCGTTGGCAAGACATGCAAGTCTTTGCCCATTCCTTTACATTTTTGCACAGGCCGGGCCAAACAAACTTTTCCGCGACCATTTTAACCGAGGCGCGCACCCCTGGGTGCGCGAGGGAGTGAACCGAGTCGAAAATGCGGCGGCGCCATGCAGCTGGAACTACCGGGTGAGGTCGGCCGGTTGACACATCGTAGATTAGGGGGGGTACACCGTTACGTAAACCCCTTTCCTCCAGTCTTAACCCTGTTGGTCCAGACAGGAGCGCGCGCACGTCCGCGTCACCGCTTTGTTCCTCTGCCATGGCTGCGTAGTCTATCCCTACGTGAATTGGGGCCGCGTACGCGTCCGCGTTGGCGAAGAGTTCTGCGGCTGAGGTAGTATAATCTGTCTCCTCGTGCTCTGGCGATGTCACAGCGTGAGAGAGGCAGTCTGCTACCACGTTAAGCTTGCCTGCCACATGTCGAATGTCTGTGGTGAACTCTGAAATTGCAGCTTGCTGTCTTTGTTGCCTGCCTGACCATGGTTCTGAAATTTTAGCCATCGAAAAAGAGAGTGGTTTATGGTCTACAAAAGCTGTGAAACGCCGCCCTTCCAGCCAGAACTGGAAGTGGCAGATGGATAGATGAAGTGCTAGCAGCTCCCTGTCAAAAGTGCTGTATTTGCGCTTGGTTTGGTTTAAAGATTTGCTAAAGAATGCTAACGGTTGCCAGGTTCCGCCAACATGTTGTTCCACGACTGCCCCTATGGCCAGGTCTGAAGCGTCTGTGGTTAGCGCTATGCGGGCCGAGGGATCAGGGTGGACCAACAATGTGGCATTCGCTAGGGCACTCTTTACTTCCGCGAAGGCGCTTTCGCGCTCCGGGGTCCATTCGACCGCGTTGGAAGGCTTTTGTTTTCTGAGCGCGGCATACAGTGGCTGCATGAGTTGAGCTGCGCGGGGGAGGAAACGGTTGTAAAAATTCACCATTCCCAAGAATTCTTGCAGCGATTTGACCGTTTGTGGTCGTGGAAAATTTTTTACCGCGCGGACTTTGTCTGGCAATGGGACTGCCCCCTTTGGTGAAACTCTGTGTCCCAAAAAATCAATTTGTGACACGCCGAATCGGCATTTGGCTGGGTTGATTATTAATCCGTGCTCTTCTAGTCTCTGAAAAACTGTAGTGAGGTGTTGTTCGTGTTCTTCCTCAGACGGGCTGGCTACCAGCATATCATCGAGGTAGACGAACACGAAGGGGAGGTCGCGTAATACCGCGTCCATCATACGCTGAAAGGTTTGCGCAGCGCCTTTGAGGCCGAACGGCATTCGCAAAAATTCAAAAAGACCGAAAGGGGTTATTACAGCCGTTTTAGGAATGTCTTCCGCTCGAACTGGGACTTGGTGATAGCCGCGGACCAGGTCTATTTTAGAAAAAATGCGCGCACCCGCCAGATGTAGTGAAAAATCTTGGATGTGAGGAATTGGGTAGCGGTCATGTGCTGTCGCATTGTTTAATCTGCGGTAATCGCCGCAAGGTCTCCAAGAACCGTCGGTTTTCGGGACCATGGTGTAGTGTGATGCCAAGGGCTTTTCGAGTGCCTAATAATGCCTAATTTTTCCAGGGTGGCAAACTCGTCACGTGCTATAGCGAGCTTGGTCGCGTCTAAGCGCCGAGCTTTGGCAAACACGGGTGGGCCTGTTGTGGGGATGAAGTGTTCAACCCCGTGTTTCGCTACTGTTGCTGAAAATTTTGGAACTGTGAGTGCTGGAAATTGGGTGAGGAGTTGGTCAAACTTACCCCCTGCTGCTGTGACGCTGGCCTGCACGGGTGGTGGAGAAACTCGAGCTGAGCAGGGGATAGAAGAAAATGACAGTGCATTAACCAAGCTTCTATTTGCAAGATCGACTAACAACCCATGTGCACACAAAAAATCAGCGCCCAACAAGTTAAAACTCACCGCCGCTATAATAAATGTCCATCTATAGTTGCGGCCGTGGATGCAAAGAGGCAGGTTCCTTTCACCGAAAGTGTCGATGATCGAGCCGTTGGCTGCCATCGCTCCATTTCCCCGGGGTCCCATGGCCCGGTCTGCGTTGGAAGGGGTGATGAAGCTCACCTGAGCTCCGGTGTCGATGAGGAACTGTCTCCTGGTGTGTCCGTCAGTCACATAAAGCAGCTTATTCGTCTCACCGAGAGCCGCAGCTGTTAACGGTTCTCGGCTTTGGCGTTTCCCAAATTTTTTGAATTTGCAGGGGGGCACGCATTTGTACGCCCTCTCGGCGAAACGATGGTGATAATAGCAGAGGTCGTTCCGCCTGCTGCGCCTTGGTCGTGTCGCTGCCATGGTGGGCGGGCTCTGCTCTGTTGTCTGTGGTTCTCCGCTGCTCTGGGCTTCCGCACTGAGATCTGCAGATGCTGCTGTGGCCATCTGTTCGCCGCAGGCGTTGATGAGCCGCTGCGCTTCTCGGGCCAGCGCGCGGAAGTCCTGCTGGGTGATGCATCGCATGTTGACCAGTGTCCCTCTCATGTGTGGCGGCAGAGTGCTGAGGAAGATATGTTGGAAAAGGAAGTTGTCGTTGTCCTCTTCCTTAAGCTGCAGCATGTCCTCCATGAGGGCCTTGGGTCTGCATCCTCTGTGGCCGTAGATCGCCAGAATCTTCTCTGCTCTCTCCTCGGCTGAGGGGACGAAGTTCTCAATGATGGTCGCCTTTAGTTCTCTGTATTTGTCGTGGGCGGGCGGTTGTTGAATTATGCTCCGCGCGCATCTTGACGTGGCGACGTCGAGTTTGGCGACGATGTGATAAAATTTCGTCTCGTCCGCCGTTATGCCCGCCAGTGCAAACTGAGCCTCAGCTTGCTGGAACCACGAGCTCGGGTCGTTTTGCCAGAACTCTGGCAGCTTGACGGTGACGGCGCTTGTGTGGGCCGTCTCTGATGTGTCCGCCGGGTGAGAACGCCTTTCTTCTGTCCTCACGGCGGAGCTGGGGATGGTGCTCGGTTGAGCCCTCTCTGTGGATTCTGCCGTGGGGGAACGTCTTCCATCCGTTCCCCTGTCTGCATGGGCGACGGCGCTTGCCTGGGTCGCCTCCGATGAGTTCGTCGCGGGAGAACGTCTCTGTTCCATCCTCACGTCTGGTCACCAGTGTAGGGAGCTTGGAATGAAGAAGCGATGTGATTTTATAAATCAAAGTTTAATATCAGCTTCACCTCCCTAACATGTCTCATCTCGGTGCAGAAGTAGAATCAGAGGTCGAGCGCAGTCAGACCTTCATACTTATACCCACACTCAACAAAAGACATTGCATATCAAAGCTGACATCCCGCATTAACATAATCCCCCTCCATTGTCCTCCATCTCCTCCACCTGACCCTGGGTGGTCAGGAAGTTCGATCCGATCTCCACCGCTGCGACTCCGTCTGTTCTTTGATCCTCGCCGGCGGTTGAGACCTCCTGTCCTGTTCTGAGGCGTGAGGTCATTCCACATATGTAATCACTAAACATTCTAATATGTCTATACATATGTAGGTATGGAATATATGATTAATATAAGCCACACCTGTACCTTATTACACTATATTTTATTAAATATCACTACAGTGGATGATAACCACAATGTTGTTTTTACTGTATTTGGAGAGCTTTTCCCAAATGTGAAATTACTTGGTTCACAAAGTGTGTGCCATTATCACTGTAGATAATTTCTGGTACTCCATAATGTGGGATTATTTCAGTTAACAACTTATTTTTGCAACAGTTAAAGCATCAGGATTTGTACAAGGGAAAGCTTCGGTCCATTTAGTGAAACTACAGTATCTACAATGATAAAACACCATTTCTTTCCTTCACATTTATTTAATTCAATAAAATCCATGCAAATGTGTTGAAGTGGATATATGAGTTGGAAAACTTCCTCTTTTAGGTCTTTGATTACCCGTGCGTGGTTTTTTGCACAGATTAGGCAATTTGCACAATATTTCTTCACAAAAACAGAATAGCCAAATGTTTTAAAAAGTCTATTTACCAAGGTAGTGATCCACAAGACTTCTCCAAAACTGATACAAGAAAAACAAAGGAGTGCACTTGCCTGAGCTCAAGCTCCACCGCCGTCCAGGACTCCATCCATCCAGATGGCGACGATGTCTCGGGCCCGGTCTTTTGGAGGTCCAGCTCTAACTCTGCTGCAGTGGCCTCCGCAGCAGGCATGGTGGTGAATGCAGTCTTAGTTCCCCCAGGCAAAGTGACCCACACTGGTGGCTCATCTGGCATGGCAGCTGGGGGTCGGCTCACCACTAGCACTGGAACTATGTCTTCTAGGTCCACAGGCTCCTCCAACATCTGGAGGCTCAGTCCCGGGGCCAGTGGACACTCAGGGGTAGGAGGAGGAGACACGGAGAGGGCAGGAGAGCAATTGATGACTACAGCAGGTGGGGAGAGCTCAGGGGACTGCATACCCTGAATCTCCCTACCGGGAATCAGGCAAAGCATATCATCATAATATGAAGTAGAAGGAAATGACACTTGCCTATTTTCCTGGAAAATGATGTTTCCTGCTGCAGTGGGTGAAAAGTCATCCCTCTTCATGGCTACGGTGAACAAGGGACCCTCAGAGGATTGTGGAGGAGCTGCCCCTGTTGTCACGGAGATGGGTGGAGCTGGGAATAAAACAGAGGACCTCTTGGCAGCAGGAGAGGGTGCTGAAGTGGAGCAAAAAACAGCAGCTACAAGACAGGATGAAGCTGATGATCCAGCCGGACAACAGAAAGAAGAAGACTGTGCTGCTGAGGGGGGGCTTCTGCCTCAGTGTCGAGGAAATGGCTGCTGGAGAGGCAGGAGGATTCCTCTGGTGATCCGGAGCGGGACAACGGTATTGTGGAGCGGTTGGAGCCGGTGAGGACAAGGCTGATGGTAACAGTGGTAGTGGAGGAAGGGAGAGTCTCAGCACCCGGGGGTGGAAGCATATGCTGGGTTTGACCTCCAGCAAATTAGTGACTCCACCCCAGCACAGCATCTCGTCCTTTTGGGATGAGCAGCTCCGAGCACTGGCCGCCATATCCTCAATCATGGAGACAAACTCCAGCTCATCCCAATTCCACCTTCTCCTCCTCCGGTCCAGTTCACCTGCTGGAGACATGACTGCTCCACAGACAGGTAAGTGGAAAAAATACAAAAAGGGCAAAAATGCACTAAGTACAGCAGCTGGGTCTTAATGCTGGCGGCAGTCTTCTATCATGATTGGCCCCTTCGGGGCAGAGAGACAGACCCATGCACTGGACTGCATTAGTGACATTTATTAACAAAAACAACAGAAAATCCAAAACTGTGCAAGGAACACAAAAATACAAGTGAGGGTAACTTACAAGAAGGGCACTCCAGAGCCGGAATCACTCTGGAGGAGATGAGGAGACAACTTAGTTGAAACAATCAAGACTGCCGCAGTGAGAGAATAAAATGGCAGTTTTTAAATAGCTGACAAAGAGAAACAAATGAGCAGCAGGTGCGAGCAGACGATGGCTGGGGAACAGAGTGAGTAGATGGTGGGAGTGTCTAGAAAAGGAGGAAAGCACTCGTGTCACAGAACCAAAGCACAGAAACAGACAAAATAATAATAACAGACTTAAAATACTCAGAAATAAATTAAGAGTCTGAGCTCGGTAAAGACACCGCACTCAGACTCATGACAGAGCCCGCCCCAGACTCATGACATTATCATAGGTCAAGGAAGACAAAGGTAACGCGTCTTGTGAATACGATGGTATCCATGATCTACAATAATTCAGTGTGCCAAGGAATGACATCATTTGCCTTTTAGTGATTGGTTTTGGAGCAGCAAGAATAGCTTGCTTCTTGATAAAGTCAACATGATGGTCTGCAGCTGACAAAATATGGCCTTAGTATTTTACTTTTTTTTTGCCATAATTGCAGTTTGTCTTTGCTGACTTTGTGACCTTGAGATGCTAGAAAATTGAGCAATGCCACTGTGTCCTGTTTGTACTGATCATCAGTTTTTGAGGCAAGCAAAATGTCATTGACATACAAAAGTAATTGGCTTCCACCTGGTGGTGTAAAATGGGCCAAATTTGCAGACATAGCTTGTGAAAAAATCATGGGATTTTTATTGAACCCCTGTGGTAACCTATTAAAGGTGAATCTTTGTTTACAATAGGTAAAGGCAAACCAAAACTGATGATTTTTATGAACTGGAATTGAGAAAAGGAATTTGAGATGTCTATGACACAAAAATATTTACTATCAGGTGACAGATCATTTAACAAAACATGTGGATCAGGAGCTACAGGAGAACATGGAATAATTGCTTTGTTTACTTCTTGTAAGTCCAGAATCATCTGCCATCCTTTAGCGGGTGGGGCCTTCCTGACAGGAAACAATGGAGAATTGCATGAAGAGTCATTACAGTCTCTGATGATTCCAGCTTTAAACAGTGACTGAATGACAGGACGAACACCCTCCTCAGCTTGCTTTTTAAGTTGTGTTATAATAAATAAATAGTAAAGATTAGTTAATTAGATATTACACAAAGTGTTTGCATGCACATGCATGCGCATATCTCTTAGATTCACACACACACACACACACACACACACACACACACACACACACACACACACATCAAAGTGCTTTAGCTTAACACACACATACATGCACGCCCACAAAATCCCTAGTCTCTGTTTTCTGCATCCACATATAAAAGGGTGTGAATGCCATAAATGGACTAAAAAAGGGCCATAAAGCAATAAAGGGGAGACATCTGGAGCTACTGAGAGGAAGGATGCGGGAGCTATTTCGACCAGAGAAGACTGGCTTAGACAAATGGGCATGTATTGTTGGAGAGTGGAGTGGATGGGAACCGCCCACCAAACTCAGAAGCTATATGTAGGAGAGAATTTCTTTGTTCGGGGTCTCCCCGGGAAACAGAGCTGGGGGAGATTCGTGGCCATGTGAACTCCTTGCATGTTCCAATAAAGTTAAGCTGAGAAATAGTATATCTTTTGTGATTATTGGTTGGTTAACTGAAAAGATTCTGCTAACTGTCCAGAAAATTAATTTTTACAATCGTGGTGGTGGATGCGGGCAGTTTAACAACTATTTGGATGGCAGACATCATCAGGAGACAAAGCCTTTGTCTTCATGTTTCAGAAAATTCCTGGCCCACTGATCAGAAGGTGAGAGAACCTCTTCTAAAATCTCTGTAGGACTGTCTGCGACATTCAGTCAAAGTAAGTCTCTGGTCCTGTTTTTTAAATTCTATTGAAAAAACTTAATATAAGGATAATGTTATATTTTGTGGCTATTTCTATGATTGCAAGAATACGCAAGGAGTCAAAAGCATGCATGCATTCACATGTTAGGGACAGATTAAAGAGCTGCTTTTTATAAAGAAATAAGAAGAACTATATATTATGAGAATATCAATTTTTATCAACGATTGAGTAATATATGAATGATTAATTTAGAGTAAGACCTTATTTTACGTCAACAAGCGAGCATATAATAAGGAAGATTTGCAATGCGAGAACTTTTTTATATCAATAGTGAGCATAAATAAGGTACTCTAATGCATTATAAGAAACTTAATCAGTGAGTGAGTAATGTAGAAAAAATTACAAGACTCTCAAATTTAATCCATGAATAAGTAAAAGGATTAATTCTAATACAAGACCTTAAATAACATCACTAAGTAAGCAAAACTATTAATGATTGTAATAATTTATGGTACAGCGTGATCTTAAAATACATCACTAGGTGAGCGACTGTCCATAATAATAAAGATAGCTTGTTAAAATCAGTATAGGACTGAACTTTATGATACGGTACCTCTTGTATTGGTGACCATATACAGCCCAATGAAAGTATTTCTCTACATAAAGTTAAACTAAGAGAAAGAATATATGCAAATTTGGTGCAGCAGGGACAGACACACACTCAAATACACAATAACCTCTGTACATATTGTCCATATCGTGTGTAACACAGAGGTTAATAAAGCTATCAGAATAAAAGCCTGTTAATAAAAACAGCAATAAATGCTTTGAATGTAAAAAGCCAATAAATAAGTTCATATGGTTAAATATTACTAAAAATGTCTACAAAGTTATATTTCATGTTACTAAATTTTATTTGGGTAAAAAAAACATGTTAAAGCCTGCCAATTCATTGTCATTTATGTTTTAAGATAGCTGAAATGCATTTAGACTCTTATTTTGAAGAGTACATTGCTGCGTAGCCCATGCGACAAGGAACAGCCAGTCGGATTGTTGCAGGCTTTTCTTGTGCAAAACGAGGGAGATATGCAGACACAGGCAAGGTGCTGCAGAGAGAAAAAAGGAGCAAAAGGGAGCAGAAAACAAGTCTAAACTAATCTAAAAGCTATTTTTGTACTCTGAAGAAGTTTGTTTTTTTTTTTTTTTCCGACCTGTCCTGGTTGTACCTGAAGTAACGGTACTCGGTGAGTGAGGAAAATATAATTTCTTTTCTGTAAAGCAATGAGTGTAAAGTTATCTAAAAGTTATTTTTTACAATGTTACCAAGGTATTGTTGGTTCTTCCAACCAGTCGTGGTTTCTGGAGATTTGTGTACGTGGGTTTATCGGGACTTGGTGAGTAGAAAACGTAGTATTATATTTTCTGTAAACTATATTTGTGAAATGTATTGGTCATTTTTTTTGCAAATGGGAAGCTAAGATCGTGAATTTATGTTATTTTATGTTAAAATAGTGAATATTTTGGTACATTTTCAGCCAAATTGAAGAGTGGGCTTATAGGTCAATGCCCTGACTTGTTTTTTTCTGTCCACCATTTCGGCACAGCCTTAACAAACACTAATTATGACTGGAAATTGACTTTTTCTTAGTTTTATTGTTACCTGGCATTTGATTTTAAGTATGTATGCTTATTTTATGTTGCTTATGTTAGGCCAACTTAGGTTGGGATGAAGATATGTCAAATTTGGACTGGATTTGAACATTTGAAGAACACATGCTTGAACCATGATGGCGAGCCACCCAAGGGACCTTGTGTGAACTGTGCGTGAGTCAGGAAGCTAGAGGGCGTACCACTCCTCTACTGGGCGTTGCATGGCTTTCATCTGAACTGGTATGATCCATCCACATTTCCATCAAAAAACCAGTGGATTCAGGATAAAAACATTGGACTGCTAATCCAGAAGAACTAAAGGATTAGTAAACTTGAAAGAAAAAGACTTTTATTCTGTGGTTAACAGATTTGTTCAGTCTTTTGCTGAATTATTTTGAGTCTTGTATATTTTTACAATTTTTATTTGATTGACCATACACAATTATACTGCAAAGGTATTGTTTACAGTACAATGTTAACTGTTTGGTTGTAAACAACAAAACAATGGTAATACTTAATCTTAAAGGGTACCTATACTAAACTTGAAATGAACTTGAAACGAAATAGAACTAAACTAATTTAAACAAAACAGAGTTAACTCAAGTAGATTAAAGAACTATCCTGAACTTGAAAGATGCCGGTTGAGTCGCCGATGGCCCGACCCATGAAACAGGTAGTACCAGTTTTCATGGTTATCCAGTAGCAAGCAAGCCAATGCCTGACCTGACACAAAAAAAGTAAGTCTCAGTTAAAAGCTAACAATTTCTGACCAAAAGAAGTGGAATTTTATGGGTAAGAAGCTGCAACTTTAGCAAAAAGACAAAAGGTGTAAATTTCCAACTGTTTACAACCTAAAACGCTGCAGATATAAAATTTGAGTAAAATGCTGCAAGTTTAAGCTTTTTTTAAACTGCAAATTCAAGAGTAAGAAAAGTTCTAAATTCATGAGGAAAAAGCTGCAAAATTATGAATAATAAAAAGCTGCAAATTTTCAAGTAAGAAGCTGCACATTTCTGAGTAGAATGGCTCTAACTCTGCAGGAAAATCCTGCAAATTTATAAAGAAATCCTCACGTTTACAAAAGAATGTTTCTAATTTACATGGAAAAAGGATATGATAAATTGGTGTGTGTTGGCCATTTTTTTTAAAAGACAGCCGTGAGGAGGAACTAAGCGGTGATGTTCAGAGGTGTTAACCCTTTGAGTGTGTATGGCGCACTTCTGCACCTGTCAGCTGATCAGTCTAAACAAAGCCTGTACAGCTGAATAGAGTGTGAAATGTACAAACCTTTTAACACCACTTGGTGGCTGAAAGGTGTGGCTTTTCATTTACCATGAGAACTGGAAATGGTCCAGTGCAATAAGTAAGTCAAATCAGCATTTGAAGCCCGCCCCCTTTCATGCTGTTGTTTGACAGGAGGAAATAGGATGGCGAAAAAAATGCTCTCAGCTGAAACGGTATTAGGACTGGTATTCACCGCTCCTGGGTTAGAGGAAGAGCTTAGCCCTAGTTTGTCATCTGAGTTAGAGTCCAGCTCTGATTATGTGCCTTTGGACAATGGTGCAAGCAGTTCTTGCAAAAGTGGAGACGGACATCTTGTGCGTGACGCTGCAGCTGCATTTTCTGTGTCCAGCCATGCCCAAAATGGCACAGAAGCCTCGTCTGCAGATCACTAAAATAAATGTGAAAAATAAAACATCATTTAGTAATTACTGACATATTTACTAAATTTTAACTTTAACTATGTTAGAACTTAAAAGTCATTCGGTCTGCCATCCACAATCTACAGGATTGGTGGAGAGCACAAACAGAACCATTAAAGAAAGACTTAGAAAAACAATGGCAGAAACAGGGCAAAATTGGATATATTGCCTTCCCTTAGTTTTATTTTACATGAGAATAGTTCCCACCAAAGGGGGGGGGGAAGGGTTATCCCCATCTGAGATTATGTACGGCAAATCTTAATTACTTCCACCATTAACCTTTTAACTGGCCACAATTTCACGTGCCCCCAGTAGCACAGCACAGCAACTGCGCCTGTCAACTCACTCTTGACACCCCTTTAACTCCCCAGCTATACAGCAGATTTGTATTGATCTGACAGTTCAGAAGGTGGCAGACACGCGTTGGAGGAATCATGGCTGACATGTAATAAACTAAAGAAAAACTCCTTCATTTCCTTTTCCTGTTTTCCTGCTTTTAGCCCAGAAAGCTAATATGGCCGCCAACAATCGTCATTTTGTCGTCACAAAATGGCTTCGTACTCCCAAAATAACAGTGGAATACAAACGAAGTTTCCGTGGGATAATCCTAAGAGTTTGTAGATGTGGTAGAGAGTGCAAATGACCGACAGAATGCAAAATAACGACCACGACAAACAAAAACTGACCGGTCACGTGAGCGAGTGAGCCCCCCCCCCCCGGCAAGTGATGAATTTATTTGTTTTGGGGGTTTTTTTTACATTGTACTGATTTTCTGGTTCATATACTTTGAAGATAAGATAAAAACATACACCTGTACAGACAACGGTGTCAAAAAACAGAACCATTCTTTGTGTAAATATGTCCAAAGTCCACTTTTGACTGAGTTATGGAATTGATATAGCTGCCATGACATTATGCAAATTAGATGTGTAAATTTATTCCTATCTGAAACTTTGGATCATAATCTACATCTTTCAAATTGACAGTAAGCCATTATCTCTTGCAACTTTCAAGTTATAGCCTTGGATATATGAACTATTTTACTGACAAAAAAATATTTACCACTTTTGACCACTAGGGGTTATGCCGCCATACAGCGACTGGGACAGTTAGAGGGTTAAGGCCATTTAACTTAGGTGATGAGGCAGGGTTTTTGGTTGACTACATGCAAAGAATGTCAACTGACAGAGATGTTATCCATGCTGCCCTTCCCAGGAGGGACCATGTGACGGAGGAACCAGGGGGTGCACCCATTTTGGTCAAACCAGGGGATCTGGTCATTAAAAAGGAAAATTGGACCAATGCTCCCTGGCAAGGAACACACAAAAGTTATCCTGGCGACACAAACAGCTGTGAAAGCTGAAGGACATGACTCTTGGGTGTATTTAACACAATCCACAAGTCAATTAAATTCAGTAATTCAATTCAGAAAATGAAACTCCTATATTATATAGATTAATTACACACAGAGTGATATATTTGAAGTGTTTATTTCTTTTAATTTTGATGATTATGGTTTACAGCTCAAGAAAACCCAAATTCAGTTTCTTAAAAAATTAGAATATTACATAAAATTAATTTTAAAAAATGGATTTTTAATAGAAATGGCCTACTGAAAAGTATGTCCATGTACACACTCAATACTTGGTCGGGGCGCCTTTTTCTTGAATTACTGCGTCAATGTGGCGTATCATGGAGGTGATCAGCCTGTGGCAGTGCTAAGGTGTTAAAAAGGCCCACGTTGCTTTGATAGCGGCCTTCAGCTCGTCTTCACTGTTGGGTCTGGTGTCTCTCATCTTCCTCTTAATAATACTCCATAAATTCTCTATATAGTTGAAGACAGGCTAGTTTTATGGCCAGTAAAGCACAGTGATACCATGGTCATTAAACCAGGTTTTGGCACTTTTGGCAGTGTGGGCAAGTGCCAAGTCCTGCTGGAAAATTAAATCAGCATCTCCATAAAGCTTGTCAGCAGAGGAAAGCATGAAGTGCTCTATAATTTGCTGGTAGACGGCTGCGCTGACTTTGGACTTGATAAAACACAGTGGACCGACACCAGCAGATGACCTCTTTTCAGATGAAAGTAAATTTTGCATTTCATTTGGAAATCAAGGTCCCAGAGTCTGGAGGAAGAGTGGAGAGGCACAGTCTCTAAGTTACTTGAGGTCCAGTGTGAAGTTTCTATAGTCAGTGATGATTTGAGGAGCCATGTTATCTGCTGGTGTTGGTCCACTGTGTTTTATCAAGTCCAAAGTCAGTGCAGCCATCTACCAGAAAATTTTAGAGCACTTTATGGTTCCCTTTGCTGACAAGCTTTATGGAGATGCTGGTTTCATTTTCCAGGAGGACTTGATGCCTAGCCACACTGCCAAAAGTACCAGAACCTGGTTAAATGACCATGGTATCACTGTGCTTGATTAACCAGAAACCTAGCCTGACTTCAACTCCATAAAGAATTTATGGAGTATTGTCAAGAGGAAGACGAGACACTAAACCCAACAATGCAGACGAGCTGAAGGGCACTATCAAAGCAACCTGAGCCTCCATAACACCTCGGCAGTGCCACAGGCTGATCACTTCCATGCTACGCTGCATTGATGCAGTAATTCATGCAAAAGGAGCCCCGGCCAATTATTGAGTGTGTACATGGACATACTTTTCAGTCGGCCAACATTTCTATTAAAAAAACATTTTTTTAAATTAATTTTATGTAATATTCTTATTTTTTGATGACATTCTAATTTATTGAGATGCACCTATAAATATTGTTTGACACTGTACTAAATTTAGATAGATAGATGTACTTTATTGATCCCAAACTGGGAAATTACAGTGCAACAGCAGCATGACAGTAGACAACCAAACAACAGAAACACACACATGACAGACAAAGGGATTACCCATGGAAAGTAAAAACTAACACGAGTATAAAACCTATATACATCATAGCTTAATATATGATTACCCGTATAAACACATGAATCATCCCATTGCACAAAGAAAGACTATCAGGAGCAGAGTGAAATGTGAGGTACCAGTTTGTCTGTAAGGTGCAGTGTGGCAGCATTGTTATGACCAGAATACAACATCACAGTGAGTTATTGTACAGTGAAATTGCATGTGGCAGGAAAGATTTCCTGTACCTGGCCGTTCGACAGCGAAGCTGTAGTAGTCTACTGGAGAAAGTGCTCTGCTGTCTGTCTAGTGTGTGGTGGAGGGGGTGATCAGGATTGTCCATGATGGATCGCAGTTTATTTAGTGTTCTCCTCTCCACCACTGTCTCAAAGGTCTCCGGTCTGAGACCAATTACAGAGCCAGCCCTCTTGATAATCTTGTCAAGTCTGTTGATGTCTTTGGCCCTGATACTGCTACCCCAACAGACAGCAGCAAAGAAGATGGCACTGGCAACAGCGGTCTGGTAGAAAATCTCCAGCATCCTGCTGCACACGTTGAAGGATCTCAGCTTCCTCAGGAAGAAGAGTCTGCTCATCCCCTTCTTGTGCACAGCATCGGTGTTGGATCTCCAGTCCAACCCACTACTGATCCTGACACCCAGATATTTGTAGTCCTCAACCACTCCCACATCCTCCCCCCTAAGCTGCAGTGGCTGAGAAGGCGTCTTCCTCTTCCTGAAGTCAATCACCATCTCTCTGGTCTTGCTGACATTCAACCTCAGGTGATTCTGCTCCGTCCACTCCACAAATCTGTCTACCAGTGTGCTGTACTCCCCCTCCTCTCCTCCTCTTATACACCCCACAGCAGCTGAGTCGTCAGAGAATTTCTGCAGGTGGCATGACTCTGTGTTGTACTGAAAGTCAGTGGTGTATAAGGTAAAGAGAAAAGGAGCGAGCACAGTCCCCTGTGGAGCTCCCATATCACAAGCCACCACTCCAAACAAGACATTGCCAAGCCGGACAAACTGAGGTCTGCGTGTCAGGTAGTCAGTAAACCAGGAGATCACAGAGCTGTCAACTCCCATCACCCGCAGCTTCTCACCCAGCAGCAGTGGCTGGATGGTGTTAAAGGCACTGGAGAAATCAAAAAAGTGGGGCGCATGCGCACGCAGCGACCTGCAGCTGGTGATATAGTGCGTGTGTGCGTGTGTGTGTTTTTTGTACTTTTTTACGTTTTTAGAAAATCCTCTGTGTCGTTTCTGCCCTGGAGCGTTTGTGGAATATATGGCGAAGAGCTCCCTGGTATCTACAACATGGATTTCCTCTCCTCTCTCGCACTGCTGCTATCTGTGCTGTGGCTCTTTGTCTCTGAGGTAAACACGTTCGGCTCCATGGCGAGCAGAATAGCGGGCAGAATACAATATTCCAGGGACGTGTTGCTACGCTTTAACACAGCTGATGCAGTGTCTCTGATTGAGCCCACACTTCAACTGCCGGACTTTATTTTGAGAGACAGACACAGCGGTGAAAAGAGAGGCAGCAGAAGGAAGCGTGGAAGACATGGAGGTGTGAAATTGTGCCTTAGGAGACGTCAATTTGGTAACATTCCTCTTCCTTCGATCATTTTTGGGAATGCACAGTCTGTGAGAAACAAGGTGGAGGAAATTCAAGGCAATGTACGTTACCTGAAGGATTTTAAGAACTGCTGCGTCATGGCTTTCACTGAATCTTGGCTTACTGCGCATGATCGAGATGCAGACCTGTGGATTGACGGCTTTGGAGCTCCGCTGCGCTCGGATCGACAGGAAGAGGTAACGGGGAAACGTCAGGGAGGCGGCGTATGTTTATACATTAATAAGCAGTACTGCACATCTGTCACGGTCAGAGAGCGCATCTGTACACCCGATGTGGAGCTCCTGTCTGTGTCACTACGCCCCTTTTATTTGCCTCGAGAGTTTCCCCAACTTTTCATCACAGTTGTGTACATTCACCCGAGGGCAGACGCTGACTCCGCCTCCAGCACCATCTCTGATGTGGTGCAGCGGCTGCAGTCAATTTCTCCAGAGGCGCCAAACTTCATTCTTGGGGATTTTAACCATGTTTCTTTAAAGAAGACACTTAAAAACTTTCATCAGTTTGTCTCCTGCCCAACCAGGCGAAAAAAGACATTGGACCTGTGCTATGGATCCATAGAGAGGGCCTATAAATCACTCCCCCTTCCTCCTTTAGGATCATCAGATCACAGCTGTGTTCATTTGCTGCCCACATATAAAACTGCTCTCAGAAGAGGCAAGGTGGAGATGAGAGACATTGATGTGTGGACAGAAGATTCAGAGCACAGCCTCCAGGAATGCTTTGACTGTACAGACTGGAAGATGTTCATAATGGCCTGCGGGGATGACTTGGACTCTCTGGCTGAGCTCACATGCTCATACATGGCTTACTGTCAAAATAAGATTGTTCCACGTAAACGTGTCAAAATATACCCCAACAACAAGCCATGGGTCACTAAATCAGTTAAATCCTGCTTACAGAGGAAAGCTCTTGCCTTTAAACAGGGGTCTGTTTCTGAGCTACAGGTTGCCACCAAGGAGCTGAAGGCCGAAATTTTAAGAGCAAAACAGAATTATAAATCAGAATTGGAAAGCAAGATGGCAGCAAATAAACTGAGTTCGGCCTGGGCCAGTATGAAAACTATTGCAGGCCTTCAGAGCACAGAGCGCAGTAATCATGTGTTTTTAGATGGTTTTAATTCAGACACAGAGCTGACTAATGCTCTTAATTGTTTTTATGGTCGTTTTGACTCCTTTGATTTTAGCACAGAAATCCAAGATTTGAAACAGAAACTCAAAGACAATCAGCACTTTAATATTGAGATGCAGGATGTTGAAAGGGAGTTCCGCGCTGTAAAAGTGAACAAAAGTCAGGGCCCTGATAATATATGTGGACGCCTGGTAAAGTCCTGTGCACATGAACTGAGTCCTATATTTCATTACATTTTCAATAAGTCCTTACAGACACAACATGTGCCTAAGATCTGGAAAGATGCTGTGGTTGTTCCCGTTCCAAAATCCAGCTGTCCTAAAATGGTAAATGACTTTAGACCAGTTGCTTTGACTTCAATTTTAATGAAAATTTTTGAAAAACTGGTCAGATGTGAGGTCCTAAGGCAGACTGAACATGCATTGGATCCTCTGCAGTTTGCCTATAGGCCTCACAGAGGAGTGGAGGATGCCACTGTCACTCTGTTTGACATGCTTTTTAAACATCTGGATTTTAATGGGACACACGCCAGGCTTTTATTTGTGGACTTCTCTTCTGCCTTTAATACAATCCAACCTCATATTTTAGTTGAAAGGCTCCTGCAACAATTTGATTTAAGCAATAATCTGGTGGGTTGGATTCTGGATTTCTTAACCAACAGGACGCAGAGAGTAAGGGTCAATGGCACATTGTCTGACCTAAAGTGCTCTTCTACTGGCTCTCCTCAGGGGTGTGTGTTGTCACCACTACTCTTCATCCTGTACACAAACATGTGTCGGAGCAGACATGACAATAGACACATTATAAAGTATGCTGATGACTCAGTCATTGTCAGTCTCCTCCAGGATGGTGAGAGTGGCCACGGCCCAGTAGTTGATGACTTTGTTCACTGGTGTGAGGATTCCTACCTGCAGCTGAATACAACAAAAACGAAAGATATGATTATTGACTTTAGGAGGAAAACTCCCAGGCACAAAGTCACCATACTAAAAGGCCAGACCACCGAATGTGTACAATCGTACAAATATCTTGGGACGATTATTGATAGTGGATTGAACTTTGAGGTGAACTGTGAAAGGGTGTGCAAAAAGGGTCAGCAAAATTTGCATTGTTTGAGGAAACTTGCACGCTTCCAAATTGACTGAACCATAATGACTATGTTTTATCGGGCTTTTATTGAATCTGTTTTATCCTTTTCTTTAATGTCATGGTTTGGTCAGATAAAACTGAAACAGAGGAAATCCTTGGATCAGGTAATCAGATGGTCCAGTCGTTTGCTTGGTGAGTCACAGCTGAGCCTGACATCCCTGTACACCAGACAAGTACAGAGGATGGCCGACTCGATTTTAAATGATGACTCCCACCCTTTGCACTGCAACTTTCAGCTTCTTCCCTCCAGACGGAGGTTTGCTGTCCCAAAAAGTAGAACCCAGCGCTACAAAAACAGCTTTGTCCCTGCTGCTGTCAAAGAGTTGAACAAGCTATAAAAATTATATTGTACATATTTTATATTTACCTGTTTTGTAAGATGTGTGCCTGTGTTTGTGTCTATGTTGAATGTAATTAGTGGTTTGTAAATATGGATGTCACCAACTGCAAAACAAATCTACCTACGGGTACAAATAAAGTAATCTGAACCTGAACCTGAACCTGAACCTCTCCTCCAACATCCAGGTGCAGATGTGCTCGTTGCAGCAGGTAGATGACAGCATCTTCAACTCCTAAATGGGGCTGATAAGCAAACTGCAGAGGGTCCAGCCACGTCTTCACCTGCGGCCTCAGGTGGGCTAAGACCAGTCTCTCCAGGACCTTCATCACATGAGATGTGAGGGCAACTGGTCAATAGTCATTCAGGTCCGATGGAGATGACTTCTTGGGAACAGGAACCAGGCAGGATGTCTTCCACTGCACTGGTCCTCTCTCCAGACTCAGGCTCAGGTTGTACAGGTGTTTCAGTACTGGAGCTAGTTGGTTGGCACAGGTCCTCAGTGTCCTGGTGGAGATGCCATCAGGGCCCGCTTCCTTCCGCTGACGGAGTCTCTCCAGCTGTTTCTCCACCTGGTCTGTAGTCACCGTGAAGTGAGGGAGGGTCCTGGTCCCCCCTGAGGAGGAGGATGGGGGAGATGGAGAGAGGTTCTGCACAGGAGGGTGGGTGGGGAGGGATGTGTGGGGGTCTGGTTGTGTTGCTGGGGTGACAGACTGTGAGTTGAACCTATTAAAAAACAGATTCAGTTCCTCAGCTCTCTCCTGGCTCCCAGATGGCTGCCTGACTCTCCCCTTGCACCCAGTTATTTGCTTCATTCCCCCCACACACACATCTTTAGCGTTGTTTTGCCTGAGTTTCTCTTCTAGCTTCCTCCTATAATTGTCCTTGCACCTCCTCAGCATCTCTCTCAGCTCATGCTGCACTCCCCTCAGCTGCTCCTTGTCTCCAGCCCTAAAAGTTCTCTTCTTTTTGTTCAGAAGTGCTTTCAGGTCATTCGTGACACGTGGTCTGTTGTTGGAGAAGCAGTGTACAGTCTGAGCTGGCATGGTCATGTCTTCACAGAATCTAATGTATTCTGTGATGCAGTCAGTCATATTGTCTATGTCCACCCCATGTGGTTCACAGAGTACGCTCCAGTCTGTCATTTCAAAGCAGTCCTGAAGTGCATCAGCAGCATCCTGTGTCCACCTCCTCACAGTCCGTGTATAAGCAGGCTGCTTTTGCACAAGGGGAACATACTTGGGTGTTAACATGACCAGGCAGTGATCTGATTTGCCAATGGGGGGGGGTAGAGCTGTGACACTATATGCATCACTGACATTGGCATACAGTAAATCTAGTGTTTTGTTTTCTCTGGTGGGAAGGTCAACAAACTGGTGAATGTTTGGTAGTGTTTTTCCCACTGAGACATGGTTAAAATCACCTGTGATGGCTATGAATGCATCTGAGTATTTCTCCAGTAATGTGGCCGCAGTGGAGCTAATGACGTCACAGGCCACCGCTGTGTCAGCTTAGGGAGAGACGTAGACAATAATAATTAACCTCTTGCACTCCGTTGTACCACGGGCAGGCAAGTCTCTGCGTCCCAGAGCGCACGAGGGCACTCTCGTGCGTCCTCGAACACACGAGGGCGCAGGAGAGCGCACTGAAAAAAAAAAAAGTCCTTCCACTACAGACACAGCCGCGAACAGATTGGATATGATTGACCTCCCATTCGACTAATAAGAGCCTTGAATTGGGTTTCTGAAACCTTGAAGAACCAATGACTGAAAACCTAGCAAGAAGGACCCGCCTACCAACGCTGTGAATGCAGTGAGCCATTTGAAGCAGAGAAGTTCGTGAGCTGTTTTTTTTAAGGCTGGGTGAAGACTGACTGCTGCAGCAGATCAAAAAAGGACCCGCAGGAAGAACTGTCACAGACCCAGCTGTCACGCCGCGCCGCTCATCAGCGGCGCCAGCTGCACGCACACCTGCACATCATCAGCGGCGAGGGATTTAAGGCGCCTCGCCCTGGGCTTCGGCCTGAAGCCGTCAGACTTCACTGCGGATTGCTGTGAGTTCCCTCTCATACTCAGCAAGCATAGCAGTAAGAAGTCTTTACCTTTTCTTCTCCAAGTCTGCTCCCCTGTGCACAGGTGGATTTCCCGGCGGCGGACTATTCCTCTCCATCGCCTATTCCTCGCTGCTGCACCGGGCTCTCCAGGTGGCTGTCTACCGGACCTCGTTCCTTGCTGTGCCAGTCATCTGCCCTTTCCAAGTAAGCTCCTCTCCAGCTTGTATATCTCCTGTGTTGGTGTGTGCCCGTCACCCTTCTCCCTGTGCTTCTCCCATAGGGTTGTCCGGCTGTACGGTCTCCTGCCTCTGTGCCCGAAGCAGACGCCACCACCAACACATTCACATCTCGCAGACACTCATTCATACACCCTTGTTGTCAACAAAGCTATTTGAGCTACTCTGAGCCTGTGTGTGTGTCTCCTGAGCCGTGCATTATGTCAGTACGGCTTCAGCAGAGCGGCTCGGCAGACGGCGGGCTCACACGCCGACTTTCCACTCTCGAGGCTCGAGTGGACCAAATAGCTTTTCAGCAACAGGTGATTTTTAATCAATTGATTATTATAAATAACTGATTGGACCGCTTGGACCCCCAACAGCCGTTCCCCCCGGCTCGTCAGGGTGGCGCGGCTCCTGCTGCTCCAGCGGCCGTCCAGCCGGCTCCGGTAGCACCGGTTCGGCTCACGCCCATTCCGACCCCCGCCCGCTTTAGCGGCAAGCTCGGCGGAGCGCGGGGGTTCATAATGCAGTGTGAGTCCGTGTTCCACCGTGTGCCCGGGGATTTTCCTTCAGATCACAGCCGAATTGGCTACATAGGGAATCTCCTAGAGGGGCGAGCACTAACTTGGGCTTACGCCGTAATGGCGAGGCCCAGTTACGCCACCCTCACCTATGGCCAGTTCGTGAGACAATTCCTGGAAGTCTTTGATCACTCTCGTACCGAGACCGTCCAGGTCGATCGGCTTCTCAGTCTCCAGCAGGGGAGCCGGTCGGCAGCGGACTTTGCGATCGACTTCGGGGTAGCAGCGGAGGAATTGGGCTGGGATGAACGTTCATTCTGCGGCCTTTTCCTCCGCAGTCTCAACAATGATCTGAAGGATGAACTGGCGGGGCGGGACATCCCGGAGACTCTAGCGGAGCTAACGTCTCTTGCCATCAGTTTGGATAACAGGCTGCGCGAGCGCTCCTCGGGGCGGAAGTCTTCTTCTTCTCGCTCTTGGGGTGCCTCGTCACTCCTGTTCCAAGCTCGCCCCCTGGCGACGCCGCCACCATCGTGCCCCGAGGAGTCAGAGCCGATGGTGACGGGTTGGACAAAGCTTCCCCCTGCGGAGAAACAACGCCGCCGTGAGTTGGATCTCTGCATGTATTGCGGAGATGATCAACACACGGTGAAGCTTTGCCCACGGAAAGCCAGACGGCGGGGTCCGCGAGTCACTGTAGGGGGCCTCGCGGACATCAATCGGTTAAGTCCCCTCACCCAATTGAAGCTGCCCGTCCAATTTTGTCACAACTCCACTGGGCATCTCACTCACGCACTGGTGGATTCGGGCGCGGAGGGCAGTTTTATTTCACAAAGCCTGGCAACCCGATTGGGCATCCGCTGCCAGGCATTAAAAACCCCTATCTCCCTGGTCAACCTCTCCCGTGTCTCCCTGGGGAGAGTAACACACCAGACCGTCCCCGTTCCGGTTATCATCTCTGGAAACCACCGGGAGGAGATAACCTTCTACGTCCTGCCCAACTCTGTGTCGCCCGTCATCCTGGGGTATCCCTGGCTACGCCTCCACAACCCCGTTTTGGATTGGAAGTCTGCCGGGGTGTCGGCATGGAGCACATTCTGCATGAGCACCTGTTTACAGTCCGCTGCCTGCTCTCCGTCCTCTTCCCCATCATCTACGGACGCTGCGCCCCCGGACCTGTCCCTGGTGCCATCGGAATTTCACGACCTGGGTATGGTATTCAGCAAGTCCAAGGCGATGTCTCTTCCTCCATATAGACCCTATGACTGTGCTATAAACATCCGCCAGGGGGCACCCTTACCCTCTGGGCAACTCTACAGCCTGTCGGCGCCGGAGAAGGAGACCATGAACGCTTATCTCAAGGAGTCGCTGAGTGCTGGGATAATCCGTCCCTCGTCATCACCTGTGGGGGCAGGATTCTTCTTCGTGGGCAAGAAGGACGGTTCCCTCCGTCCTTGCATCGACTATCGCGCCCTAAATGACATAATGGAGAAGGATCGCTATACCCTGCCCCTCATGGACACCGCCTTCCACTCCCTCCAGGGGGCGACTTGGTTCACCAAGCTGGATCTACGCAGCGCATACCACCTCGTCCAGATCCGGGAGGGAGATGAGTGGAAGACAGCCTTCCGTACCCCGAACGGCCACTTTGAGTACCTTGTGATGCCGTTCGGGTTGACCAACGCTCCAGCCGTCTTTCAGCGCCTCATAAATGACGTCCTCCGGGATTTCATTGGCCTTTTTGTGTTCGTCTACCTGGATGACATTCTCATCTTCTCCAAATCCAGGGACGAGCACCGGGTCCATGTGAGGCGGGTCCTTCAAAGACTGTTGGAGAATCGGTTGTATGTGAAGGCCGAGAAATGCGAGTTCTACGCTAAGACAACATCCTTCCTCGGGTTCATCATCTCCCACGACCAGGTGCTTCCGGACCCAGTGAAGGTGAAGGCGGTGGTGGAATGGCCCACACCTGCATCAAGAAAACAGGTGCAGCAATTCATCGGGTTTGCAAATTTCTACCGCCGCTTTGTCCCTAATTTTGGCACCATCGCCGGCCCGCTGACCCGCCTCACGTCCCCTAACGTCCCGTTCCGGTGGACCGAAGAGGCCGCGGCTGCTTTTCAGGCGCTGAAGGCGGAGTTCTCCTCCTCCCGGGTCCTTAGCCAAGTCAATCCTGCGCTGCAGTGCATCGTAGAAGTGGACGCTTCAGACACAGGAGTGGGGGCGGTTCTATCCCAGCGGTCGCCAGATGATGGAGACAAACGGCCCTGCGCCTTCTTCTCCCGGCGCTTGTCCCCGGCGGAACGGAATTACGACGTGGGGGACAGAGAGCTCCTCGCCATCAAGCTCGCGCTGCAGGAGTGGCGTCACTGGCTAGAGGGGGCGGACCTGCCGTTCGTGGTCCTGACGGACCACAAGAACTTGGAGTACCTGAGATCTGCCAAGCGTCTGAACGCCCGCCAGGCGTGCTGGTCCTTGTTCTTTGCCAGGTTCCGATTCAACATCACCTTCAGGCCTGGCTCCAAGAACGGCCTGCCCGACGCCCTCTCTAGGCAATTTGCCCCTGAGGAGTCGGAGGACACAGTTCACACCATCCTACCCAGGTCGTGCGTCGTGGGGGCCGTCACCTGGGACATTGAAAGCAAGATCCGGAAGGTGCAGGAAGTGGAACCTGACCCTGGCGGCGGACCGGAGGGGAGGCTGTTCGTGCCATCCACGGTTCGGGGGGAGGTCATCCACTGGTTGCACACATCCAAGCTCACCTGCCACCCTGGCTCCTCCCGGATGATTGACCTCCTCCAGCGGTCCTTCTGGTGGCCGGGCCTGCGGAGGGACGCTGCCCGCTACGCCCGGGCCTGCCCAGTGTGTGCCACCAGCAAATCAGGTAATGCCCCTCCAGCGGGTTTGCTCCAGCCTGTGCCCGTCCCTGGCAGGCCCTGGTCGCATATCGCCCTGGATTTCGTCACCGGACTCCCAGTCTCAAACACCTTCGACACCGTCCTGACCATCGTGGACCGCTTCTCCAAGGCGGCACACTTCGTCCCCCTACGAGGTCTCCCAACTGCCCTGGAGACGGCGGACCTCCTAATCCAGCACGTGGTCAGGCTGCATGGGATTCCGGTGGACGTGGTCTCGGACCGGGGGCCCCAATTTTCTTCAGAGGTTTGGAGGTCGTTCTGCAACGCCCTGGGAGCCAAGGTGAGCCTCTCCTCCGGCCATCACCCCCAAACCAACGGGCAGTGTGAGCGGACCAACCAGGAGCTGGAGGCTGCGCTCCGCTGTGTCACGGCGTCCAAACCAACGTCCTGGAGTAACCACCTCGCCTGGGTTGAATACGCCCACAACACCGCTCGCTCTTCTGCTACAGAGATGTCCCCCTTTAAGGCGTCCCTGGGTTACGACCCCCCGCTGTTCCCGGCGCAGGAGAGTGAGGTAACTGTCCCCTCAGTACGGACGCATCTCAGGCAGTTCCGCTTCATCTGGGCGTCAGCGCGCAATGCGCTTCTACGCACGGCGGAGCGCAACAGAGCCATGGCGGACCGGCACAGAAGACCTGCCCCGGCGTACAGAGTTGGTCAGCACGTCTATGTGTCGACCCAGGACGTGATTTTAAAGGGCGAGAGGAGGAAGCTGGCACAGCGTTTTATGGGCCCATACCCCATCACCAGGATCATCAACCCGGTGGCTGTGCGTGTAGCTATTCCCCCCTCCCTCCGCATCCACCCCACCTTCCACGTGTCCAAGGTGAAGCTGGCAGTCTCCGACCCCCTTTGCCCTCCTCCTGCTGCGCAACCCGCGCCCCGGATGATTGATGGCCATCCGGCCTGGCCTGTCTCCTCCATCCTGGACTCCCGGCGCCGGGGTCGTGGGTTGCAGTACTTGGTGGACTGGGAGGGCTATGGGCCTGAACATCGGCAGTGGGTACCCTCGTCGTTTGTGTTAGACTCATCGCTCATTGCTGAATTCCACCGAGCGCACCCAGAGAAACCATCGCCATGAGGCACTGCTAGAGGGGGGAGTACTGTCACGCCGCGCCGCTCATCAGCGGCGCCAGCTGCACGCACACCTACACGCACACCTACACATCATCAGCGGCGAGGGATTTAAGCCGCCTCGCCCTGGGCTTCGGCCTGAAGCCGTCAGACTTCACTACGGATTGCTGTGAGTTCCCTCTCATACTCAGCAAGCATAGCGGTAAGAAGTCCTTACCTTTTCTTCTCCAAGTCTGCTCCCCTGTGCACAGGTGGATTTCCCGGCGGCGGACTATTCCTCTCCATCGCCTATTCCTCGCTGCTGCACCGGGCTCTCCAGGTGGCTGTCTACCGGACCTCGTTCCTTGCTGTGCCAGTCATCTGCCCTTTCCAAGTAAGCTCCTCTCCAGCTTGTATATCTCCTGTGTTGGTGTGTGCCCATCACCCTTCTCCCTGTGCTTCTCCCATAGGGTTGTCCGGCTGTACAGTCTCCTGCCTCTGTGCCCGAAGCAGACGCCACCACCAACACATTCACATCTCGCAGACACTCATTCATACACCCTTGTTGTCAATAAAGCTATTTGAGCTACTCTGAGCCTGTGTGTGTGTCTCCTGAGCCGTGCATTACGTCACCAGCAGCACGGAGACCATCCACAAATGCAACCTGTCTGACAGCGACTGCAATTCGTGCATCGGCATGTTCGGCCACAGGCGGTGCTTATTTTGTTTTTGTTCCAGCAGAGTAGACATTATGATTTTCTTCCATGGTCATCATAGACCGACGGAGGCCGACGACGAAGGCGGAGTGACACACATGCGTTCGCCAGTCTTTTAATTACTACTGTTATTTGTTTTGAAAATTCGTTCGCCAAAAACCACAATCATGGAAGCACAAAACCGCAATAATGGAATTATGTTTTGATCGGGTCGCAAGACCAGAACCACGAGTGGACCAGCGTCACGTTCGTCTGACAATGAGGAAGAGAAGTTCGCCAGGACACTGCTGTGAAGAGATAAGGTGTTATAAACCAAGTTATTCTTAATCCCTGAAAATTGTAATCCAAAATGACTTTTGACCGATCGGTAAATTACAACTGTGCGGCACACGAAGTCTGAAGTTCGTGCGCCGCGGTACACGGGTCGTTCGCTGCGTCCAGACCGTGAACGCCGCCACCCCCCCCCGCTATTCTTCTGTACTGAGGGGGGGGGGGGAACCGCGGTGACTGCGCCGCTGTCGCCACATCGCCACATGAGGCTAATCCGTCATGTAGCGATGGCTGATGTCCATCCTCTGTAGCGAGGGGGGGGACAACCCCCCCCACACACACACACACACAGACACAGCCCTGAGTGTCACCTTTCATTAGAGCCCAAAATGAAGCTTCTACATTGAATCATTCAAAAGTTACAGACGTTTTTCCAAACTGTGTCATTTGGCACAATTTGGCACAGTTCCAAAACGCCTGGGAACTACCTGAGGAAAAAGTTGTGTAATATATTCATTTTTTGTGGTATTGTTACAAAATTTGGACCTCAGCTGGATAACACTTGGTTCTACATTTCTGTTGCATTTTCCAGCCCAGATCTGAAGCTGTGTGTTATTTGCAAGCATTTGTATAAAAAAAAACACCCAGGCCAAATTTATTTTCTTCAAATTCACTATGTTTAGATGACTGTAACTCAGTGGCCGGAGCACTTAGAGAGATTATGACTGTTTTGCCAAAATATTCAAAGTGTTTTCTTTTAAATGAGACCAACCCCATGAAGATGCTGCAAAGGGTTGAAGAACAGGTCTGGATTTAATTTGGGCATGTTATTTTTTGGCATTTTTAGGGAAATTGACCGGAGTGCAAGGGGTTAAGGCACACTTCATTTCTCGCAGCATATAATAAAGTCTCATACTCACAGCCAGCAGTTCAATGTCTGGGCTGCAGCACTTTTCCTTCACATAAATATGTCCAGGATGACACCACCGCTCATTAACAAGAAGTGCCACTCCTCCTCCTCTCTTTTTCCAGCTGCTTTTCACGTCTCTGTCCCCCGTATAGTCTTGATGCCAGGTATCGCTACGTTTACATCCGGGATCTGTGAGTGTAACCACGTCTCCGTAAAACACATGATACTACACTCACGATACTCCTTTTGCATCCTGACCAGCGCTGTAAGCTCATCTGTTTTATTTCCCAGCAATCGCATGTTCCCAGTGATGACCATCGGTGCAGCCGGCTTATGCTTCCTCCTCCTCTTCACCTTTGCTCCAGCCCTTCGCCCGTGGCATCTCCTCTTCAGCTCAACCGGGATGAGGGGCTTCACTGCCGGCAGCAGCGCTCCAGGCGCCTGCCTCCTCAGCGCAATCAGCTGTTCGTGTGTGTAAACAATGCGTCCGCCCCCACCTCTGTTGATCTCCATTGCCCGAGGAAGGGAAAAGAAAAGAAAACTAGAGAAAGACCGGGCTAAAATAGAGAAAAAGTTGGTCCAGTCTTAGTTCGAGTATTCCTACAGAGCCCTGGTTAATAAGAGACACACTATATACAGGAATAAACAGACAGAAACACAAAGACACCAGAGAGTTGCTGCTGGTACTGCCGCCCTGCCTCTGGCACCATTTAAAAAAAAAATAAAATTCAAGCTATTAACAGATTGGTGTACTGTGTCTGAACATTGGGAATCTAGGTATGAAAAGAAAAAAAATTAAAGAAAAACCTGCAATGTGATTGCTGACCCACAGGGGGCCTGAGGCTCCCATGAATTCTGTCTTTTTTATTAAGGAAGCCAGAAGGAGAAAGGGGAGGACAGCAGTGGAGGAGGAGGTGCCATGGCCAAGGAGGGAACGTACCCACAATGGAAACTGAGTGATGGCAAGACCGGCCGCTGGGAGGGGAAGGCACCCATGAGCCACATGCACTATGACAAAACTGGACTGCATGATTAAAACAGATAACTGGATTCACTCCTACACATATACAGAAAATTAGCAGAAAATTAGATTATTAGAAAATAGTAGACATTTTCCATTTACCTGACTTTGATCTAATGTTAACAATATAGTGTTTACTAGAAGTAATGTTGGAAGTTCAAGGTACTCCGATAAAATCTGTGTGATGCAGGTGCATGTAGATCAGTAATTTCAGGTGATGACGTTCAGGGCTTTTCAAAGTCAGAAGGAGAAGTAACAGTTAAAATCTGCAAATGGCAAACTAACAGTAGAATACCTATCAAAATCTGTAAAAATAAAGGATTCTATTATCAGTAACATTATTGAAGGGTGGTTCATTTTGTCACTTTTTTTTTTTTTTGTTACTTATTTGTACCCGTAGGTAGACTTGGTTTGCAGTCTGGTGACAAGCCACCGGCTGCTGGTCGCTGCGTGCGCGAGCGCCCTAAACCTACATGTTTTTGGTGTGCGGGAGGAAACCGGAGAAATCCCGGAGTAAACCCGCGCAACACGGGGAGAACATGCAAACTCCACACAGCTCACTGTTGGTCGGGGGCTGGGATCGAACCCACGATCTCATGATCCCCGCGATCCCCCGGCCGAGGGTAAAACTGTGCTGCCACAGTGCTAAACCACTGCGCCACCGTGCAGCCCTGTTTACCCCATGTTTACTTCCTCACATGTTGAGGAAGTAAACATAGTTTATAAGACTTCCAAAATGAAATACTAATGCTCACTCGACCTGGTCACGACGAACCATGTTGAGTGATATCACAGCATTTTACATCCACAGTTCCTACTGTATAGCACGTAACAATTGATTATGTGTGATAAGGTACAAGAATTATTTAATTTATATTTATAGGTGTGTGTGTGGGGATGGAGGTTTACTCCGTCACCACAAACACTCACAAAATAAGAGAGGAGCACTCGTAAAAGGGGACCCAGTCCAACTTGGACAATTTATTAACAAATAGTCCTTGAACCTGTCATTAACCAGTCTCAATATTCGTGAATTCTTCTGCCATGACCCAGAAAAGCACACTATAGGAGGAAATATATGGAATATATAATATAGTAATCTGAAGGGGCGCACGCACGCTGTCCACGCGGTCGTCCGTATTCGAAACGGGAATCGGGCGAGGGAGCGCGGTGGATGTCCCAGTGTTCATGTCTTTCCTTTAGGAGCAGTTGACATTCCTTGTAGTCCTTCTTCACATTTTCAAGTTGACCTTCAACTTTTCTGAGTTCCTTCTTTGTGTCTTGACACTGTTGTCTTGGTGAAGCACGTCATTGTTATCTATCAACCGTTTATTTTCTGACTCTGTACGGTCCAAATCTTGTAGTGCCTCATCCAGTTGATTTTGAGTTTTGTCATTCTCCTCTTGAGATTGTTCCAAATTTTCTTTCAGTGTCTCATTCTCTTCTTGGAGAGATAAGATTGTTGTTTGTTGATTTGCTAGCTCGTTCTCGGCTACCTTTAATCTTGCGACTAATGTTAGTGCAAACTTACCTAACACACTGGTGAGGTCCTTGCCTTCTGGTGGTTTTTCAGTGTGTTCATTCAAAAATTCTTCAGTGAGTTGCTCCAATTCTTCGGGCTGTGTTTTCTTGACCCGTGTTGTGAAGCTAGAAATTAAATTAGAAGTCCATGCTTCCAATGTTGTTTGAAGGTCATCCAGTTTGGTAAATTGGTCGGTTGTCCGATGACTCGTCATGTTGACCGTTGTTGTTATTTAGATTTTAAAAGTAAAATTCAACTTGTTGATTATTCTTAAATTTGTTCAACAAGGTTTAACCGTGAGTGTTTTATTTTACAACCGTGATAGTTGAAAGTTCCTTTAGAATTTGTTTCAACTTGTAGGCTTGCAGGATGGGAAATAGTATTTTGAAATTATTTAGAAATGTAGAGATGCTTCAATTAATTCGTTCGTTGAAACTGTATGTTGATAAATAAAGTTGAATTGAAACTGGATTGAATTTGTTTCACAAAACAAAACAAAGATTTCAATTGTGTGGATTGACTTCTTTCCTTTGATCTTCAAAGTCTAGTATTGGAATTTGTCATCAATAACTAGCTTTGGGATTTTGCAAAATGTCACTTTGAAAGTGAGGATTTATTTACAAAAGAAATACAAAAACAAAAGAGGCTAACTGCTTTAAAGATTTAAGATTATAAGTTTCCACTTTTAAAGTTAAGGCTTTCCTTTGGTTTTATTTGTTAAAGCCTATTTTCCTTTGAAGCATTAAATGTTTAAAATATTTACAAATTAGAAACAAGTGAATTGTTTAAATATTTGGTGTCCAAGGATTTCTTAGGAGTGAAGCCAATAGTGATCTGTCTTGATTGTTATCTATAAATTTCTTATTTACAGAATAATCAATGTTTGCACCTTTTTGACTTTTCTTTTAAATCCTGGGAAAAATTTGAAAATTATGCTGGTTGGTTAAATGTTTCTTTTCCTGTAGATAAAGCATGAATCCAGAAATGACACAATGAGTTTAAATAACACCTAGAGCTTCTCTTAAGTGTTGATTGCTTGATGTGGTTTCCTAAATTTGAGAAAGAGGAAAAATTATAAATATTCACTAAGTCTGTAAATTTGTTAAAATGCACAGGTTTAATCCTACTTTAATGTTACTCTTGAGTAAACATCAGCATTAGAATCCTTAAACTAAAACTGGGTTTCTGTGGGAAGGGAATCACACCATATCCCATTTAAAAACAGCAAAATAAGCACAAACATAGCTTCAACGTTTGCAACCTTTTGCTTAAAAGTGTGTAAATATGTTTGCTTTTAGCTTAAAAGATAATAATATGTGGTTACATAAGTGATTAAATACAATAGGGGTGTTTGTAATTGTTCCTGCTATAGGTATCTATGCAATGAGTGGGATTTCACCACTGAGAAAAAACTTTCAGAAGCCAACAGGTCTTTTTCCTTTTATTCTTGGCATAAAAGTTTGGATTAGTGTTAAATTTAGTTTATTCCGAATAAATATGAATTGCTTTGAAGTTACTTTGAAGACTTAATTTGGTTATAAATCATCTTTAAAGATTAGAAGTTTAAATAAAATTGCAGTCCCTATGTTTCACCACAAGATGGAGGCAGTTTTCGTCTGCACTTCCAGAAGAGGAAACCCAGTGACGTCACTAGGAGTCAAGGATCTCTACTCAAAATGGCGGCTACAGGGAACTCTACCTAGACTTAAAATGGCGTCGCTGAGCCGATCTACACATGCGCAGTTTTTCATGCACAGTTTTACACGTGGATGCAGCAGAGCTTCAGTCCATAAAACCACGCCTTGCTTTCCAAAGGCGGGAAAACTTCCGTCTCCCTAAACTTTATTCAACAAGTTTGTACAATGGTTAATTCAATTAAATCCCCCAAAGGTTTGCTTCGCCTGCGGGGTTTTGAAATAACGGGGAAAACAAATAGGATTTCTTCGCTATTTTGTTCCCAGGCCTATTTTAATTATTCAGCGTGTAATCACGCTTCTTAAGCATGCATTGAACAAAAGAAAACTAAAGCTGACTAGAGTGGGGTCTCTTCACCCCCACACTTCTCTTGGTCAGCAGACACACACACACACACACACACACACAGCAGTAATCAGGGGGGCGAATTCACCTCCTCCCCCTCGTGACACAGAGACAGACAATAGACTTGCTGCAGGCAATGAACACCTTTGAGTTAAAATTTGACCAAAATCCCACACAGCTTATGTATTAATTTTTCATTCTGAGTCAAGTCAAGTTCAACCAGGCCTTCACACGGGACGCACCAAAATATATAGGAGGAAATATATGGAATATTAATAAATATGAATATGATCAGGTATGAATTATTTAATTTATACTGATGTATTGGAATCTGAGATCAAATCTCATTTCATATACATCAGGAAAGTTAATTACACTCGTAAGGGGCACCAGTTTCTATCTTTAAGAAGTAATTTAATCTTTAATTTTACTTTATACCTGTTTAATCACTCAATAAATTAATCAATAATCAGTCTCAAATTTTCCGTGAATTCGATACCTGTGCTTGAACAGACTCAGAATGAAATAAATTCTCAACAACTTCTCTCAATTTTAAATATTTATTAAACGAAATGATTAACAGACATTGCAGTAATTTCATTAATCATAAAATCAATCTTGTAAATGATAGATTAACAATGTCAATATTTTCGGAACCAGGGTTAAGCTGAGAAACCAATTTCTATCAGTTTGAGTTAACAGATTATGGAAACAACGCAAATTTATGGAGAAAGTTTACTAATTATGTGAAAAGGTCCTTGATTCATCTTAAGAAAATAAAAACGGAATTTTAATGAAAAGAAGAGTTATGTTAAGGGCTTCTTAATTTGCATCTGATTAGATATACAAATTATTACCGAACCTCAGACGTTTAATTCAGCAGATGAATTAAAGTTTGCAGCTCACGTGATCCTCGTTCGATGATGGTTCTGTCGTCGTCCTCAGCCCAAGATTTCATGGACGTTAATATCTGCCCGCAGACGTTTTCAGGGTCCACATTTCGACCTTTAAATTCAAGCGGTCGAAGCGGCTGGATTCTGGGCGGTGACCCACAGTTGAAACTGGGTTTGGAGCCAGATGATGACGCTTCTTCAGCGCATTGATTCCTCAGCTGCACGAGTCTCCAGAGGTCTTCGATAATAATTAGATCTAATCAGATCTCAAATTAAAAAAAAACTTTCGGACTTTAGATAAAAATTATAGCTTCTGGTAGGTGCTTGGTCAAGAAAAATATAAAAATAAAGTCAAGATTAAAGTTTACATTAAAATTAAAGGCCAAATGTCACGTAACAGGGTACTTTAAATATCTTGAAACTAGATATAAAAGGGAACCGATCCGTTCGGGTCTTGGTGCATATGCTTCAGTAACAACGGAATATTCGTTAATTTAAAACTGCCGCGCTTGGCCTGACACGGCCCCTGGAATCGCCTGGGGAAGAAGACGGAAGTGACGAAATCGATTGTACCCTAGTTTGATGCTTGGGGTATTTCAATTGATTGTTTATATGGAGACTGGAAGGTTGAAGTGAGCAACAAGAAAGAAAAAATTGGATATTTCACCCATACCTTAAAACGGGACTATCAGGGACAGCTGGGTAATAAGGGACACTTCTCTGGGAAATGTTTTCTTACCTGTCAAGTGAGACGTTTTCACCATACTTCGACACCGTAAAAAGTGGCTATAAGCAACGGCGGAGCAACAAGGCACACCTCTCTGGGATCTGTCTGTTCCGCAACCGCTGCACAGCTCAACGTGTTAAACCATTGTCCTAATTACTTCTCATGGTAGTGAGAATTGCTCCCGCTGAGCGATCAGCCCGCCCAGACAATTAAACTAATGAGTGACTCCACACTTCGAACAGTAGTGAGAAGCGCTCCCGCTGAGCGATCAGCCTGCCTCAGCTGTGAGTGATCACACACAGGACTGCTCCTCAAGACACTCAGTTTTTTTTTCAGTATATTTTTTCTTTTGGGCATACAGAAATGGCAATACGCCCGTTTTTGCTAAAATTGCATTTTCCCCGTATTTTCCTTAAAATATTTGATAATAACAACACGAACTACATTTAAAACATTTCCCAGAAAAGTGTCCCAAACCACTGCGCCGTCCCCCACAGCCGCGCTTGGCACCAAAATACGGCGAAAACGTCTCCCTTGACAGGTATGCGCCTCCATTTTCATATTGATCTGGTCAATTTCTTGACAGCAGCGGCTCTCCTCCACTGCAATAATAATGGCTTCCGAAAAATCAATATTTATGGGGCGCCCTCGACAGACCCCCTCCGGCTTCGCAATTCTGGAGGCGATTAATGTCCAGTTCAATGACATTTTCCACTGGTTCTGCTCTCTGGTCATTGTTGGAACTGTTGTCATCAGACAAAGCATCTGATTCCGTCTCGGACGGCTCGAACCGGTAAGGTTCTATGCCTCTGTCACTGTCTGAACCACTGACAAAAAAAAAGACAAAAAAAAAAAGACAAAACTAAACTAATTTGTTCACAATCGCTGTCACTTTCCGTCATGATTGTCCAATGTTGATAAGTGTGAATGTGGATAGGCAGGGCAGCCAGGGTACAACTGGTGATGTCAAAAACATGGGCGTGGTCTGGACTGGCTGTCACAAGCCAGCAAGCAAGGTGGGGCCTTCACCTGGTGTATTTTGTGCAATTATGTAAATACAGGTGGGTGATATGGTCTCCGGTATGAATATTTGGTTTAAGCTATGTGTATTTTATCTAAATTCGTTGTCATTTAGAAAAAAAAATTACGTGACATTTGGCCTTTAAACAAACGGTGGTTTTACAGAAAGTTTAACAAAGAAAAAGAGATAAGTAAAAATTGAAGTTTAACTCCGATTAAGAATTGAGCTCAAAGAAATAGGAATTCCTAGGTATTTAAGAGAAAAAGAAAAAGGCATTAAAAATACAGAGTTACATAAACGAATTACGAGTTATCTGCTCTGTGTTCAGAAAAGCGACATGTGGTCGAGTCTTTGTTCAGACAGTCCTTTGTTCTTCCTAGCTGTGTGTAGACAATAGAGAGAGACGATCGGTGAAAAGGGGAGCCGGAAAGAGGATCCGGAAAAAAGAGAAAAAGAGCCGATCCGTGAAGAGAGCCAAAGGGGAAGAGAGAAGAGATCCGGGAAAGAGAGGCAGAGCAAAGAGTCTTTCACCTTTTATAAGTTCTGTTCAGTTTTGCGGGCTTCCGGGATCTCAGCCAATGAGTGTCCTTCGTGGGAGGCCCGATGAACCTTTAGTCCAATAACAAACAGTCTACAAGGGACCAATAACATGAAGAAGGTGGGGTCTCTCTGGAGACTGGTGAAACGTGATATCAGTCCACAGGAATACACACAATTGTAAATACATTGGAATATACTGTTACACACTTATGTATAACTAAACTAACCTTAGTGTATCTTATAAGCAGTGCTTCTAAATCAACATGCAGGAATAAACATTCATTTAAACATTTTTAACATGCATATATATATATATATATATATATATATATATATAGTATATATATATATATATATATATATATATATATATATATATATATACGTATACTGTATATATAAAATCACAGATTAATGCATTTCACACATATTGTTGATTTTCCACATCAAAAACATCAGAGTCCATCTGCATTTTCATAGTTCTGAAAAGAATGAAGGTTTAGAATTGAGTTTGTAATAATGTACTTTAAAGTTCACTGGTTAAATCCAGCGTTTCCAGAGTTTAAGGAAATTAATTGAGTTGTGGATCTGTGAAGGCCAGGTCTGTTGCATGTTTTATGGGGGCAATAAAAGCAAAGCCGGACATTGGGGAAATTCCTTAGGTTGGTTTTAACAAAAGAAAGGGGATTTCAGCTGTGGCCTGGAGGAAGAAAATCCATTTTTTTGTCTTACTCCTGGGTGAAACAAAAATGTCTTTAAGCAGAAGAATAATTATTGCTGAGCCAAAGTGAGATGATGCTACAACACACACAAAAGAAATCAAGCAGAAACGTCTCTATACCGTGAACAGTTTTAATAATCAGATTCAGGTTAAATGACATTACATTCAAATGATTTGCAAGCAGGTGAAATGATCTATACAGTGGGGGGGGAAAGCATTTAGTCAGCCACCAATTGTGCAAGTTCTCCCACTTAAAAGATGAGAGAGGTCTCCAATTTTCATCATAGGTATACCTCAACTATGAGAGACAAAATGAGGGAAAAAAAATCCAGAAAATCACACTGAAGGATTTTTAATGAATTAATTGGTAAATTCCTCGGTAAAATAAGTATTTGGTCACCTACAAACAAGCAATATTTCTGGCTCTCACAGACCTGTAACTTCTTCTTTAAGAGGCTCCTCTGTCCTCCACTCGTTACCTGTATTAATGGCACCTGTTTGAACTCATTATCAGTATAAAAGACACCTGTCCACAACCTCAAACAGTCAGACTCCAAACTCCACTATGGCCAAGACCAAAGAGCTGTCAAAGGACACCAGAAACAAAATTGTAGACCTGCACCAGGCTGGGAAGACTGAATCTGCAATAGGTAAGCAGCTTGGTGTGAAGAAATCAACTGTGGGAGCAATTATTAGAAAATGGAAGACATACAAGACCACTGATAATCTCCCTCCATCTGGGGTTCCACGCAAGATCTCACCCCGTGAGGTCAAAATGATCACGAGGGACCTAGTGAATGACCTGCAGAGAGCTGGGACCAAAGTAACAAAGGCTACATCAGTAACACACTATGCCGCCAGGGACTCAAATCCTGCAGTGCCAGACGTGTCCCCCTGCTTAAGCCAGTACATGTCCAGGCCCGTCTGAAGTTTGCTAGAGAGCATTTGGATGATCCAGAAGAGGATTGGGAGAATGTCATATGGTCAGATGAAACCAAAATAGAACTTTTTGGTAAAAACTCAACTTGTCGTGTTTGGAGGAGAAAGAACACCATACCTACTGTGAAGTATGGGGGTGAAAACATCATACTTTGGGACTGTTTTTCTGCAAAGGGACCAGGACGACTGAACCATGTAAAGGAAAGAATGAATGGGGCCATATATCGTGAGATTTTGAGTGAAAACCTCCTTCCATCAGCAAGGGCATTGAAGATGAAACGTGGCTGGGTCTTTCAGCATGACAGTGATCCCAAACACACTGCCCAGGCAATGAAGGAGTGGCTTCATAAGAAGCATTTCAAGGTCATGGAGTGGCCTAGCCAGTCTCCAGATCTCAACCCCATACAAAATCTTTGGAGGGAGTTGAAAGTCTGTGTTGCCCAGTGACAGCCCCAAAACATCACTGCTCTAGAGGAGATCTGCATGGAGGAATGGGCCAAAATACCAGCAACAGTGTGTGAAAACCTTGTGAAGACTTACAGAAAATGTTTGACCTCTGTCATTGCCAACAAAGGGTATATAACAAAGTATTGAGATGAACTTTTGTTATTGACCAAATGCTTATTTTACCGGGGAATTTACCAATTAATTCATTAAAAATCCTTCAATGTGATTTTTCTGGATTTTTTTTTTCTCATTTTGTCTCTCATAGTTGAGGTATACCTATGATGAAAATTGGAGGCCTCTCTCATCTTTTAAGTGGGAGAACTTGCACAATTGGTGGCTGACTAAATACTTTTTTCCCCCACTGTACGTGTCAAATATCACTTTAACTGGTAATGGATTCCTGAGCATAAAGTCTATAGTTAAACCTTTGTGGAAACAAGAGAAACCAGATTTTGAATTTGTGTTTGTACTGCAATGGGAGACTATGGAATTCAATTCTATGGGAAAATGATAAAAGCTGATTATATGGAAAAGAAAATTCTGAGTTACTCTACAAAAAGAACGGAGGTTATTGAAAAGGGAATATTAATTTTCCTTCAGCTTATAGCTCCAATCGTAGCTCATGAACTAACTTTAACATGAAAAACTGGTCATATTCAATTACAGTTAGACATCACATTTAGCCAAGCAGATAGAAAGTGGGAGTCTGGCTTACGAACAGCTGTGTCTTCAGATTCTAGCGGTGATCTTGAACACCAGCAGATGGCAAAATTAGAAGGAAAGACTGCTGCAGTCCTTTCCAGTTGTTACAGCAGTTATGGCACAGACTTAGCAGCGGGGTGACCATAGAGTGTAGCCGGCAGGAGAGTGGACGGCTGGCCCCGGGGCAGGTGTGACGTCTTTCTTGGACAACAGATCCTTTCCTGGTCTACAAATTTACAATGTCCACCAGCCGATAAGAACCACAGGCTGAAGGAAAAATATGTATTTAGACAGTTCCACCCACAAAATCCTAGTTTTTCTGACGTCGTGGGATGTGAGTGAGGCAGGGAAAAAGTTCAAAAATCAATATCAGTCCACTTTACAGGCAAGTTAAGGTAAATCAATAGAAAAAGTTCAGCAGAATAAACATAGCTTTTGAGGAGAGAGAAAAAGGCATTTTGGAGTTTCACTCCAAGTAAGAAGGCTGAGCTCAATAACAAAAAGATGATCCCTCCTCAGATGCCAAGGAAAAGCAGAAAAAGACTTAACACAAAACTTCTGAACTGAACGGAAACAAAAATCTTCACTGAACAACTAGGGTGGCTCTCTCTATTTAACTGAGCACGCTCCTTGGATCATAAAATATGACTGGCAGCAGGAAGAACCAATTATTGGCTATCGTGGGAGATTCGAATGGGCTATGGTCCAATAAAAAAAAGCAGTTCTTTGTCTGTAACCGACCAATAGAATGAAAGGGGCATCATCCACCAGAGACGGCCTGGTGACTGGTTGGTACCAGTCAGATGGCTGGCATAAGTTTCAGAAGACATATACGCATTTTAACTGTGAAATTCATTATATACCTAATATGAAAGCTAAGCTGACTTCAGTGATTCATGACTAGCTTTCAGTGAGCATGCACTTTCATTAACTTGTCCTTCTATAATTAACATGCATTAGAATAAGGTTCATTTAAGCATTTCCAAACATGCAACACATTTAAAATCAATGAATAATGAAATATTTCAAACCCATCATTGTCCAACACAGAGGCAGTCATCTTCAACAGTGTTCTGAGCAGTATTTCCTGGAAAAATAAAGTCTTGAGGAGAAAGGATTATTTCAGCAGATAAAACAAAATTCCAATGTTGATTAAATCCAACATGTCCCTGAGTTGACAGGAGGGGGCAATGTTGAGCTGTGGATAATTCCTAGAAGCTTGTGGAATGCAGTTCAAAGTTTCTGGGGTATCTCACAGAGTGTTCTAAGCATAAAACTGACTGGTTGGAGAGGAAGCTTCGGGATTTATGACTTGTAAAAGAATCCATTCCTGGCACGAAATGGGATCCTTATCGGCTCTTTTACCATGGAACATGTTTTCAAACTGTGGTCCTTAGGTGAAGGAAACAATTCTTGACCAGACTTTTGGGTGAAACAATTTCTTTAAGGTGAAGAGTGATTTTCTAGATTGGAGCCACGTGGATTAATACTACAACTGATTGGCAATCTCCAAATCAATATCATTGTACCATGTACTATAGGCAATTGAACAGATCTGATCCAAATTATGAACAAACATTTTTGCAAATCCATCCTCCAGATTGGTCATAAAAAACATGTACTTGTCACCAAGGGGGTGTGTGGAAGCATCCATTTTCCTATCTGATGCGGATAAGAGTCATTTTAAACAATGGGGGGTTCCACACATCTTACTGGTTAGACCCAAACACATGGCTTGGAAAAATGTTGGACATTTTGTCACCTCTGCTTAGGAATATTGCCATCCATGGGAAGCCATCATCTGACCTTAAGATAGAATATTCTCCGAAATTAAAAACATATGCATTGTCACTTAACTGGGTAACCACAGCACAAAAGGCTGTGCATAATTGACACCCAGAAATCTCTTACATGAAAAATCTTAACATTAACAGAAGAGAGGATGAGAAAATTTGAAGCAAATTCCAAATTCATTATAGTAAAAAAGACAAACCAGATGTTGGTCTTATAAAAGGAAGTAAAATATGTCACTATAACATCAAAGTCACACAATATCCTCTCCATCTAGAAGCTCAGAAAGGTGTTAAACAGGTTGTAAAAGAGTTAAAAGCAGCAGATGTTATAGTGTCATGCTCAGCCTCCCCATTCCTGTGGGAAACATCCTGATGGTGCAGGACCTGCAGGAATTAACAAAGCTATAATTCTTTGTGCTCATTGTGTACCAGGATCACACACATTGTCGTGTGAACTAAAACTCCAAATGCAACTTTTCACAGTAGTAGTATTAGCAATGCATTTTTGGCATACCAGCACACACAGATCATCAATTCTAGTTTGCACTGATATCTGAAAACAAAAGTACACACTCACCAGACTACCACAGGGGTACTAGGAGTCTCCTACAATTTTTCCTTAGTCAATGTCAGCAGTTCTTGCACATTTTATACCTCCTAATATAAACCAGTTGCTCCTATGACATATTGCTGTCATCTCCTGATGAAGAAATATGCAAACAAAACGTATTTCTGCAGACGGGAGTCTATAAGTGATTAAATAAAGGTGCTGTTTTTAATCAAGGTTCCCAAATTTATACCTGACCAAAGAGTAAACCCACCCTCCCACAAAAATTATTTCACTATAGACTTTGTCATGTGTTGAAGGGAGGAATGGTGTTATTGATTATTAGTTATCACAGCTTATGGATTTGAAAATTGAAAATTTTGCAACAAAATTTTGCCAATAATGTGTAATTTATGCACAAAATAATGCCCATGACAATATCAAGACCAGAGAAGGGTAGTTTTCCATTATCAATAACTATTTCAGAACATTTGCATGGACTTCATTGAGCTAACCAAATGTGAAGGGAAGATATATTGTTTAGTTATAGTGGATATGTTTACAGATTATTTCACATTTAGGGAAAGTGTTGAATGGTGACTTGAGACACCATGCAGCATATCACCCACAGTCTGCAGGATTTGTGGAACACTATAACTGGCCCATTATAGAAAGATTAAGAAAACAATGGCAGAGAAAGGACAGAATTGGATTTATTGTTTACCTTTGATACTATTTTATATGAGAATAATGCCTACAAAAGAAAGTTTATTTCCATTTGAAATTTATATGAAAATCTTTAATTAGTACCCCCTCTTAGACCATTCAACTCAGAAGATGAAGAGATTTGGTTTAGCAGATTACATCTTAAAAATGTTGACTCAAAAGATTCTGTTCATGTAATTCTTCCTAGGAAGGAACACACAGGAGGAATCAACAACATAAAACCAAGAAACCAAGTACTGACAAAGACTGTTAAAAGAAGACCTGGTCAGAAGCCCCTGGCAGGGGCCATATAAGGTAATATTGTCAATTCCAACAGCTGTAAAAGTACAAGGCAGAGACACTTGGGTACACCTTACACACTGTAAATTATTATCAAAACAAACCATAAAAGCTATAGGGGAAAAGACATAAAGAGTGTTTCTGTTGTGGAGGAAGTCTGGGGATACAAAGGGAGTCAGGTATTTTAGCTGACCTGATTGTCTCAAACCTTGGTGAAGAAATTAAGAGTCCACAGAAGGTAGAATACACTCAAAATGGCTAACAATGAAAGACCCCTCAGAGATTATTGATGTAGATTCCAGTTTTTATGAATGGCTCATGTGTGTTCCTCATGCTTGTCCTTGTCGTAGTCCTCCTGATGTGGTTGTTGTGCTGGTGAGTAACTATTTTTAAAGGTAATTGTCAAATCAATAAACATTAACATTAAAAGATAAAGGGACACCACCCACCATAACGTGCACTGAAGATAAAGCTTGTGTAGTCTATATATAATTGTGACCACTCCATGCACTATGAATCTGAGTCTGTGATGTATGAAAAGAGTCATAAGTACATGTGCACTTCTCCATGTAACTGGGCTGATGTGTTCAGTCACACAGGACCCGATGACTCTTAATTTGGACAATATTATCTTGGAGTAAATGTACTTGGAAAAAAAAACCTTAGAGAGCGTAGGCATGGTCTACTATTAATCCTAATCCTAACTGTGAAGCAATAACACTATATTCAAACACACACCAAGATATGTAGAACAATTATTCATAACTAACTATTGGTGGGGATATGCAGAGTTCCTTGCTAGTAGGACAAATAAAAAAAAAAAATTCTCCTGCTCAGGACTTAGGAACATGTCAAACAGTTCCTCCAAGCCATCCTCTGCAGTCGTAGTCCCAGCCTGAATGGTGCCAGGACAGAACAACACCTTTGACCTAAATGGAAGATGGTGGCTCTGTGGGTATAGGGTCTACTCACACCTGCCCTCTAACTGGGAGATGTCTACGCCCCTGTATGACTGACTGACCACACTATCATGATGTATCTGGATTAAGTCAGACAGTCAGGGCATTGAAAGAGGGACCTGGAATACAGACCACATGATGCAGTCTGAGCAATGAATATATCAGTTGAATTTAAACATTGGAGTATAAGCCAAAAGGTCACACTCACACTATTTCCTTGGAGAGGGGTTGGAAAGAATATTCTTAGGACTGAGTTTTGGCCAAGATTCTAGGTATGAACCCGACGTCTTCACTGCCTGGCTACAATCCTTCTTTGAACGGTGGGCATAAGTGATTAAAAAAAAAAAACATAGTATTATCCCGTAGGATTGGAATTGCCATCCTTATGTGTGTAAGGTGTTGTTGTATTCCCTGTGGTAGAGGCCTTATTGAAAAAACAGTACTGTCATGGCTCACTCTGGCCCGTCACTTGTTTCAGCTGCGCGCACACCTGCTACCAATCACTCTCGGGCTTTATAGTCCACTCTGCCTGAGCCTCGGCACGGAGCCGGCTGTCATTCCTCCCTGACCTTCGTCTCCCTCACGACTGTCTCTGAACAGATCGCTACTTCATCTTCTGGAGGATATCTCATCTCAAGTAAGATTCTCGCTACTCACCTTCCTCTCAGTCTCTCCCCTGTGCACAGGTGGATTCCCCTGGCGGCGGAACCAATTCCCCACGGCGGCAGAACGTTTTCCTCTCGTCTCTCCAGACCTCTCTGCTCATCACCGGGAGTGCCCCGCAGACATTGTCTCCCTGGCTGGAGCCTCAGGATGAACCTGCACTCGCATTATTCCACCTGCAAATAAGCCCCAGTCATTATTCAGCTCATATTTAAGTGGAAAGAACTAACGTCTGTGCTTTGGCTCTGTTCTAGGGTTGCCAGGCTGTACGGCGCTCTGTCTCGCCCCGGCTGCAGCATATCCATCGTCATCACATTCACACAACGCAGACACGCACCCACACACCCTCTGTTGGCACAAATAAAGATTATTGAATTTCACTCGAGCCTGTGTGTGTGTTCCCTGGGTCCAGCAATATGTCAAGTACATGCTGCTGTAGCACATGTTGGAATGCTTTTCTCCCCCTACTCATTGTCTACATGTGTGTAAGCATTCCTCCCGAATTTGTTAATAAAGGCAATAGGAGAGGATACTGAGGTCTTGGAAAATCTGCATTTATTTTCAGCAGGTTGAATATAATATACAGAGGTCTGGGTCCAAACTCTGTCCCTAAGAGCAACAAAGTGTGTCAGGGCATGAAGTCTGACTGACTGTGCTATCCCTGACCCAGTATATTTATGTGAGTCCAAGCTTGCATTATCAGCAGAAAGCAGCTGCAGAGATCCGCGGTGTCACGCCGCGCCATTCATCAGCAGCGCCACCTGCTCACGCACCTGATCATCATCAGCAGCGAGGGATAAAGGCCGTCTCGCCCGGAGGCTCGGCCTGAAGCCGTCAGACTTCGTCCCTCACCGTTGTGAGCCTACTTCTCTCTTCAGCATAAATTATTTGGGTAAGAACCCTTACCTCCTTTTTCCAGTCTGCTCCCCTGTGCACAGGTGGATTCCCCGGCGGCGGATGTCTCACTCCAACGCCCATTCCTCGCTGCTGCACGGAGCTCTCCAGGTGGCTGTCTTCCGGGCTTCGCCCCCTTGCTGTGCCAGCTATCCTGACAATCCAAGTAAGTCCTTCTCTTGCCATAATCCCTCCTGTGTTGGTGTGTGCCCGTCACCCTCTCCCTGTGCTCTCTCCATAGGGTTGCCCGGCTGTACGGTCACCTGCCTCTGTGCCTGAAACAGACGCCGCCACTAACACATTTACATCCCGCAGACACGCACTCATTCACGCCTGCTGTTAATAAACTCTTTGAACTACTCTAAGCCTGTGTGTGTGTGTCTCCTGAGCCGTGCGTTATGTCACGCGGGAGTAGTTTCTGTCCTGCCTTAGAACAGTCCGTTCCTCGTACAGGGTATAACAACAGAAGGTTGCTCCTCTTTTCTCTGGGTCGAGGTGCTCCAGCGTTGCACAATCTCATGGGTCAAGCTAGCTGAGTTTCGCTCACTCCTCAGCACATCCTGTTCTCTGTTTCCTCCCATACATCTGGGTCTTAATCACAAGATGTTGCTCTTTGTGCTGAGGCAGAGTTTCACTCCAGTGCAGATAATAAGCCACATACATATTTTTACCAGTATATTTCCATTGGTTATATTACCTAAGCATAAGCAAAACACACATATTTTGAGTCAAACAGCACATTGCTTTTTATAGATACATTTTACCCATCAATTTCCCCCTTTTGGTCTCATATACTGTACATGAGACCAACACCTTAATCGGTTGAACTCGGGAGATTCCGCGGGCTGTCACATCTGTGCGTCTCAGTGCGTCTCAGTGCGCATTGAAAAAAAAAGCTGTATTTCCGGTCTTCCAGTACAGACACAGCCGTAAACAGAAAGCCAAAGGAGTGTTTGATTGGTTTAGAATGAGATTGGCATCTCATTTGACCAACAAGAGCCTTGATTTGGGTTTTTAAACCTTGAATAACCAATGATCGTAAACCTAGCAAGAAGTATCTGCCCATCAACGACCGCGAATACAACAAGCCAATTGAAGCCAAGTAATCTGACGATGGACGTGTTGTTTAGCCAATCAATTTCTGACTTCAATGACATCCTACATGCCTAGTTCAGTGTTTATATTTCTGATAAAATACCATGCGTTCTTATGCGTAAAATTTTTTTTGACTCCGCCGCTGTGTGATGCGCAGTCCTTTGTGATACTGTGCAGAAGGGTCAGGGTAAGATTAGCCATTATTTTACTTGTTTTGAAAAATGGTTCACAAAATAAACCGAAAGGGCATGCATGAAAACGTCGATGGCTTGACCGGTGGGTCAATTTAACACGGTGACCGGTGGGCCAATTTACGTTGTCCAGGTCATGGGTGACCTGGCAACTTAAACAACGGAGGTTTCCATTGATCAATGGAATAGCTGACGATCGTCACATGCCAGTGGACAATACCAGCGACAGTGTGGTTGTGGACAGGTAAGTCTTATAATCTAAATTATTCTTTATCGATAAAAATAGTAATAAAAATAACTTTTGACCAATCGCGGTAATTACAAGGGTCCCACATGGTGACGTTTTTGTGTGCGCCGTGGGGGGGGGGGGGGTTATTTGTTACTGTGTATGTTGCAGAAAAATTTAATAATTTTTTAGTATAATTTTTATTTCACTGTAGGCTATTTTTTCCTGTAAAAAAAAAGGAACTGTGCCGTGTATGTCTGGGTTATTATGCCTTTGTTTTACTATGTAAATGTGATCTGGTGAAATGGAGCCCTGACCATGTGAGTACACTATTGTGAGCACCCCAGGTGGACACCGGTATTCAGTCTGTACATTTTCAATCCAGTGATTTACAAAGTGATTCATAATTTTCTAAAGCCTCATTCAGAACATTATAGTGCCACAGACTGGTTTTCATCTGGGGCAGCATTTATAAATCACTGGATGGAGAATGCACCTGTACATGTACAGATTGGATTCTGTGGTCCACTTGGGGTGCGCACTTGGTCAGGGGTCCAGTTGACCTGTATCTGTGTAAACTGGTGAGATAGTGAACTCTGGAAAAATTGGAGGGGGGAGAGGGTTGTTTTTGTGTATACTTATGTGAAATGTATTAATTTTTTGCATAATTTTTCTTACACTGTAGGCTATTTTTGCCTGTAAAAAAAAAACAGGAGCTGTGCTGTGTATGTCTGGGTTGTTACCCCTTGGTTTTACTGTGCAAACTGCTGAGATAGTGAACTCTGGAACATAGCTTTCCAAACTGTACCATTTGGCACAGTTTGGCACAGTTCAAGAATGCCTTGTTACAACCTGAGAAAAAAGTTGTGTAATATATTCATTTTTTGTGGTATTGTTAAAAAATTTTGACCTGAGCTTGAAAACACTTGGTTCTACATTTCTGTTTTTTCCAGCAAGTTTCACACAGCTGTATGTTATTTGCAAGCATTTGTATCTAAAAAAAAAAAAAAAAAAAAAAAAACCCAGGCGAACTTTATTTTCTTCAAATTCAGTATGTTTAGATGATTGTTACTCAGTGGCAGGAGCACTTAGAGAGATTATGACTATTTTGCCAAAAAATTCAGAGTGTTTTCTTTTAAATGAGACCAACCCCATGAAGATGCTGCAAAGGGTTGAAGAACAGCTTTTGTTTTACTTTGGGCATGTTATTTTTAGGTGTTTTTAGGGAAGTTGAACAGAGTTCAACAGGTTAAACCCTTTGATCACTCAAAGCCACTTCACAGTAGTCCTCATCATCATCTTTATCTGATTCCATTCCATTCTCAATTGATCCATCAGCTCTTAATAATGGCATTTGATATGGTGGGGGCTGTTTGCCTTCCACAGCCGTGGCAATGACCCTGAGGCAAAGAGATCTGATACAAGGGATACAACAGCATCCACAAAAAGCAAAGATAGCAATGACACTCACAATGGATATGACTATACAGACAATCACATTTTTCCATTTTCCAAACATTCCAGCCAGCCAGCCATCCAAAGGATTATTTATGCCGGAGGCTTCATGCATTTCCTTAGAGAGACTCCTTAATCCTTCTAAAGCTTTGGTTACTGACCCGTCAGGGGTGGTATTGTTTGGGATATACGAGCAGCACTGGCCTTCAATCATGGCGCACACACACCCTTTTTCAGGTAGCAAGGCATCTAAGGCCATCCTGTTTTGAAAAGCCATCAAAGATATGGCTGCTAATTGCTCTGCTAAGCCTTCCACTGCGTCTCTGGTCAGGTTGGCTAACTGCAGGGTGTTGTAATGAACATAATTAATTCTATCTACATTCTTATGGGGCAGCACGGGGAAAAGATTACCAATAACGGGCAGCATTTCAAACCCTGCAGCTATTTGGTTGGTCAATTTATATTCGTCAGGGACGCCTCATGGTACACCAATAGCATCAATGTATGTGGGGCTGTTCTTTGTCAGGTCAAAGTTCGGAGACCTCCTTTGTCTGGTGGTCGTACCATCAGTTTGATTCTTTCTATGTCCTATCAGGGTCATGGGAACGGCTAATCGCACCATAGCGCACCGACCAGTCCACTTATCTGGTAGGTGGACATAGACTCCGGAACCGCCACAATACCAATAAAGGTTGGCTCTGCTCCAAGATAGGATGAAGTCGCTACTACCATATGTCACACCACACCAGTCCTGACTAATATTTCCCATTGGTATCCCCTTATTCCAGTTCGTGAAGCAGGTGTAATTATCTTTTCTGGGTGTGACATTGGGCGGGCGAGTATCATTGCTTATTGGGGGAAAGATAGTACTAAGGGCTCCACAATTTGGAGGGTTAGCCATCATAAACAACTGGATCATACATTTGAAGCCTGCCATGTCTAAGGTAGGGTACAAGGGAGCCGGCTCTGTGATCAATGCAGGACGAAGTGCCATACAGGCCACACAGTCTTCCATACCCACTGACCGGGCTGTGTCCGCCACCCAGTCTAGCCATAAATTTTTGTTCCCATATCATGTAGCTACTTTAATCACATCACTAGGCTTGAACATAGAGAAATCAATTGGTGTAACCTCTGTGTTGGGCTCTGGTGTGTTTTTTGAAAGAGGGGAATCCATCAGATTAACCTTAATGAGCCCCTTTGTATCATCTCCAGATTGATGAACTCCCAATATGAGATAGAAGCTATCCTTGACTAAGGTTTTGCTATAAGGATTTTCCCACTGCCCATTAAAGCTCATTAACAGTGGATTATTGTGACTCGACTGTCTACTAAATGGCCAATTACCCCACCAGGCCCCCTCCGATCCACTAAGAGTTTTGGGGGTCCAGGACTTTCCAGTCCATCCACGTACCATGTCCCAACTTTTGCACCAGCTCCCTTCTGGGGAAAAACCCACATCTGCTATGCAATATTCACTTGCTCTAAAATCATTGCAAGCATACACATATCCACTCCAGCTGTCTTGATCTACACCACACTGTATGACACTGCATAAATCAAACCGAAATATTGTTTTTGAGCCTTTTGTAAAGTTTACTTTAATTCCCCCATACACTTTCAGACACCCATATGGATCATGAACAAATACCTCCCTTGTTTTTCTAATCCTAGATTCATTCCCAATCACCCCAAATAGGGTCAGTATGACGAACACTGTAGCTGCTGTTGCAGCTAGGGCCCCTAAGACCACCAAAACTATCATCCATTTCTTCTTTCTCTGTTCCCGGAGTCTCTCCATTTTGTTTTTTACACACAGTCACACAATTACACAGTTCACTGATTACTGATTATATGATGATTATGATACTTATTAGTAAGCAGATAATAAAACCCTTAAGCAATAAATGACTGCAAAGCACTCTTATCGTATAAAAAGTCACTGGTTACTGTCCTTCAAGTCCTTTCTGATGTTGTCCAGTGTTCTCCCTGGTTCCTCAGCGGGTGTGCACATGCTCCAGTGATACCATGTGTCACCTTTACCTTTTAACCTCACTGCATGTGAAGTTCTTTCCACCACTTGGAATGGTCCTGTCCACCTTAGTTCTGACCACTTCCTCTTGATGCACTTCAGCAGGACCCACTCTGTCACGTTTGGTTGCATGGGAGTCAAATCACCTCCTGGCTCCTTTTTCTCCTTCACCTGTTGTGAGAAAGCTGACACAAGAGCTCTTAGTTGGTCATAGAATGGTTTGTAGCCCATCTTGGGCCCTTCTTCCTCACACAGCTGCAATCCAGCTCCCGGTCCCGGGAACTAATGACCTGTTAAAAGTTCATAGGGAGTGAAACCTGTTATGCTGTTAACAGAACTTCTAACAGTCAAGAGAGCAGTAGGCAAAGCATCTAATCAGTTCATTCCTGTCTGGCTACAGATCTTAGCAAGCTTTACCTTAATGGTTTGATTCATTCTCTCAACCTTGCCCTGAGATTGAGGATGATAAACTGTTCCAAACGAATGCTTCAGACCTAACGTTTTTTCCACTTTTTGTAGGTCCTGAATTTTAAAACGTGTCCCGTTATCTGATCTGATTCTCTTGGGAAACCCGTGAGTAGGGATATGCTGATTTATCAAAAATTTGATCACTGTTTTACAATCTTCTTTCTTTGCAGGATAAGCTTCTGGCCATCCTGTAAATGTATCCACTGCGACTAGGAGATATCTGTATCCTCTGATTCTCTCCACCATGTCAGTATAATCTATGATTATCTCCTGACCTGGCAATATTGGCAGTGGAAACTGACCTTGGTGAGGCTTCACCGTAGGTTTTGGATTGTGAGAAGCACATACTGTACAACTTTTTACAAAATTTCGAATCATGTCTGGGAGGAACGGATGCCACCAATGGATCAAATGCCTGTCCATCTGTTTAACCCCTACATGTCCTAAACCGTGCGCCTCATGTAGCACGTTTTCTCTGATTCCTGGAGGTAATACTGGCCTACCGTCTTGTGCTCTCCATAATCCTTCTTTTTCTGTGGCGTCCCTCTGTTTCCACAATGTTTTTTCTTCAGGAGACGCTTTCCTCTGTTCTTCTATTAACATATGTACATCTATCTGTGGCAGGATATCTTGTACCTGTCTGTCTGTCTGCATCAGTATTAACAGTGGCTGGTATCCTGCTGCCTGTTTTGCTGCTTTATCTGCTTCATGATTTCCTTTAGCCACATTTGTGTCTGCTCTGTCATGTCCATTTTACCACTGCCACTTCTTGTGGTAACAGAATAGCTTATGCTAACCTTTTCATTTCTGCTTCATGTTTTATAGGAGTCTGAGAAGCTGTCAACTATCCTGCCCTTATCCACTGTGGTAATTCTACATGAATTGCTCCTACCACATAGGCTGAATCTGTGTAAATGGTCACTCTTTTTTCTGCTGACCATTCCAGTGCTTTGATCATTGCTGTCAGTTCGGCCAATTGGGCTGACTGCTTGTCTGTAAGTGTCCCACTTGTTGCTTCCTGAAACTCATTCCCCTCTTGTCTCATCACTGCATAGCCTGCTTTTAGTCCTTCTGTAGGGTGTCTGAAGCAACACCCATCTGTGTATAACACTTCCTGCGCATCTGTCAACGGTGTAGCCATTAAGTCTGCTCTTACCTTCACATCCTCTCTGACCCTTTTTTCACATTCATGTGGCTCTCCCACTAGCATTTGATCTGCCATGTTGATTCCTTCGTGTGTGAATGTGATGTGTGGTGCTGATAGGATTTTTTCCATCCTTTTCTGTCAGAGTGAAGTCATAGTGAATGCTGCTGAGTTCACATAGACGTGGACAAAATTGTTGGTACCCCTCTGTTAATGAAAGAAAAACCTACAATGGTCACAGAAATAACTTGAATCTGACAAAAGTGGTAATAAATAAAAATTCTATGAAAATTAACCAATGAAAATCAGACAATGCTTTTGAATTGCGGTTCAACAGAATTATTTTAAAAAACAAACTCATGAAACAGGCCTGGACAAAAATGATGGTACCCCTAGAAAAGATTGAAAATAATGTGACCATAGGGACATTTTCAACCAAGATGTGTCTTCTAATTAACATCACAGGTGTCTACAAGCTTGTAATCAGTCAGTCAGCCTATTTAAAGGGTGACAAGTAGTCACTGTGCTGTTTGTTGACATGGAGTATACCACACTAAACATGGACGAGAGGAAGCAAAGGAGAGGGTTGTCTCAGAAGATTAGAAAGAAAATTATAGACAAGCATGTTAAAGGAAAAGGCTATAAGACCATCTCCAAGAAGCTTGATGTTCCTGTGACTACAGTTGCACATATTATTCAGAAATTTAAGATCCATGGGACTGTAGCCAACCTCCCTGGACGTGGCCGCAGGAGGAGATGGATGATACGAATGGTAACAAAGGAGCCCAGAACAACCTCTAAACACATTCATGGTGAACTCCAAGGTCAAGGTACATCAGTGTCAGATCGCACCATCCGTCATTGTTTGAGCCAAAGTGGACTTCATGGGAGATGACCAAGGAGGGCACCACTGTTGAAAACAAATCATAAAAAAGCCAGACTGGAATTTGCCAAAATGCATGTTGACAGGCCACAAAGCTTCAGGGAGAATGTCTTATGGACAGATGAGACAAAACTGGAACATTTTGGCAAGGCACATCAGCTCTATGTTCACAGATGCAAAAATGAAGCATACCAAGAAAAGAATACTGTCCCTACTGTGAAGCATGGAGGAGTTTCTGTTATGTTCTGGGGCTGCTTTGCTGCATCTGACACAGGGTGTCTTGAATCTGTGCAAGGTACAATGAAATCTCAAGACTATCAAGGTATTCTAGAGAGAAATGTGCTGCCCAGTGTCAGATAGCTTGGTCTCAGTCGCAGGTCATGGGTCTTGCAACAGGATAATGACCCAAAACACACAGCTAAAAACACCCAAGAATGGCTAAGAGTGAAATATTGGACTATTCTAAAGTGGCCTTCTATGAGCCCTGATCTAAATCCTATGGAACGTCTGTGGAAGGAGCTGAAACATGCTGCCTGGAGAAGGCACCCTTCAAACCTGAGACAACTGGAGCAATTTGCTCATAAGGAGTGGGCCAAAATACCTGCTGAGAGGTGCAGAAGTCTCATTGACAGTTACAGAAATCGTTTGATTGCAGTGATTGCCTCAAAAGGTTGTGCAGCAAAATATTAAGTTAAGGGTACCATCATTTTTGTCCAGGCCTGTTTCATGAGTTTGATTTTTAAAATAATTCTGCTGAAACACAATTCAAAATCATTGTCTGATTTTCATTGGTTAATTTTTATTGAATTTTTATTTATTACCACTTTTGTCAGATTCAAGTTATTTCTGTGACCATTGTGGGTTTTTCTTTCATTAACAGAGGGGTACCAACAATTTTGTCCATGTCTGTATGCCATTACATGTGTGTGGTCAAGACAGTCAATGGGTGTCCCATTACCACATGAGCTGTTTTCTGTAAAATTTTTGCCACCCCTGGAGCATGGCGTGTGCATGCTGGTTGCCTTTTTCCCATTGGGTCTAATATTATGCTGACATAGAGGAGTACCTTTCTCTCTCCCCTTTTTTTCTGAAACAAAACACCATTCACTGTGTGTTTTGCTTCAGAAACATCCAAATAAAAACATCTATTATAGTCAGCGACTGCCAAATCAGCTGCATGTGAGAGTTCATTCTTCAGATCAATAAATGATTCCTCAGCTTCCTGTGTCCACATTAACTGTGCAGCGAGATTTCTCATGCCTTGTTCATTAACCAAGGCACATAATGGTGTTGTGCGTTCACTATATTGTGGAATGTAATGTCTACTGAAACCTGTTAAACCCAAAAAGGATAACATGTCTTTTACAGTGCGTGGTTTGGGATGGTGAAGGATGGAATCCCTGTGTGGTGGTGACAGGCCAGACCCTGTGGGTGTGATAACATATCCCAGGAAAGAAACATAGGGCCTAGCACACTGTAGTTTTTGCCTAGACACTTTGAACCCACAGTCAAACAATCTCAACAACACGCTCTTTGTAGCTTCCAGACAACTGTCAGGATCTGGTGCTGCTATCAAAATGTCATCAACATACTGTACCAGAACCACGCCTGGAGGAGGGAGACAACCCTGTAGCTGTTCCTTAAGAACCTGGTTGAAAATGCCCGGTGACAATATGAATCCCTGTGGAACTCTGGTGTAACACAGCTGAGAGCCTTTGTAGGTGAATGAGAACAGATTCCTGCATTCCTCTGCCAAGGGAAGACAGAAAAATGCATTAGCCAAATCAATACATGTAAACCACAAATGTTGGGGGTTACAGCAGACAGAACAGTATAGGGATTAGGTACAGGCACTGTGGGAGTCGAGACCAGGGAGTTTATTTTTCTAAGATCATGGGCCATTCTGTATTTTCCAGTTTTCTGCTTTTCTGCTGGGAGGATAGGAGTATTCCATGCAGAGTGAGATTTTTCTAACACCCCTGCCTGGAGTAATCCTTCAATAGTGTCAGCTATGCCCTCCTCTGCAGCAGGCTTATGAGCATACTGACGTTGCCAAATAGGGTCATCTGACATCACCTGAAATGAGATGGGAGAGAGGTTAATACATTTTCCAACATCAGTGGGTCCTTGTGACCACAGAGTTTGCGGCAGTGAATCCAACATGTCCGCAGCTGATTCATGATCAGTGTGCTCTCTGCCATGGTCCCTCTCTATCTGCCTGTGTTCCATCAGGAGCTGATCAGCTGTGTTAATTTGGATGCAATAGGCCTGATATTTTACAGAGTGCTCTACTTTTGGTATTTGTGTCATCTGCCAATCAGTGGCTGCGGCTAATGTTTTAACCATAGGTCCTAACTCTTTTGCCTGTTGATTAGCATGTATGAGTACAGTGATATGTGGTGCTGATTCCTCTGACATTTCATACCACTGTAACTGCTCTGGAGTTAATATAGCATCCCTGGCCACACCCTCCTGTCCTGCATACAAAAACTTAGACTGTATGGTCCAACTGTGACCATCTAGTTGGGAAGGAAATCTGTCATAATAGACATCATCGGAATTTCTGTCATAATACAAGGTGACATGCAGGGGGTCAACAGGGGGTGTATAGGGTGCAAGAAGAGAAATCCAAGGTTTCCAGGCCAAAAACACTGGCAGCAAGCCTGTCTTTTCAGGTGAGTCAGACGATAGGAGGCCCCAATAAATGTCTGCCCAGGTGTTTGGCGCTTGTGGCGTTACATCAGGTTTCAACAGCATTTGTCCATGCAATGACAGTCCCTGCAGTGAACAGTTCATCGCAGGGCCATTGGGGAATGATAGAATGACTCCATCGGCCGAGCACAGTACCAATGCCCCCAATATAATCAACAAGTCCCTCCCTATCAAATTGGTTGGAAAATTTTTTGAGCAGGCATAATGGTGTTTCACAGTCTGACCAGCAATAAAAGTGTTCAAAGGTTTTGTCACAGGCAGTCTTTCAGGTACCCCAGAGAAACCAGTCACCTCCACAGCTTTAGATGAGAACAGTGCAGGATCAATGTCACAGTCCAAAGTTGAATAGGTTGCCCCCGTATCAACCAAAAAAGGCAGGTCACAATCCATAACCTTCATAATAACCATGGGGTCTGCCATTCCCACGTTACTTTTTCTCTGTGGGCCCCGTCATTGTTCATCCTCGTGTTGTGTGAGGTACACTTCCTCCCCATCTGAGGTGTAAACTGGATACTGTCCAGCGGGTGGAGCTGCTGCTGCAAAGGGTGCCTGATGTCCCCCTCTCACTTGCTGATGACCTCCCCTTGCTTGTGGCATTTGTGGTGGTGGAGCAAAGGTTGATGGAAAAGGATTAGTTGGACAACTCCTTCTCCAGTGTCCAACCTCACAACACCCATGGCAAGCATTGGCATTCATGACCCTTCCACCCGGCACTCCCCTGCCTCTGCCTCTGCATGGGGTCCCTTTATATTGATTTGCTCCACTTGGTCCACCCTGGTAATATTGTGTCTGGGGTGGCCAAACAGTAGGTGCTGGGTACACCGGTGCAGGTAAAACTGCTGGACCCGGTGGTGGCGTGGGCATTGGCCCTAAGGGTGCTTCCAGGGCCTGCTGTACCAACTGTTTGGCAGGTTTAGCTTGCTTCTTTGTCTCATTCACTTCTCTTCGTGCTTTGTCTAACTGTAGTTTTAACAGTTGCATTTCCTGACTGTCTTTGTCTGCTTTCTCTTTTTCTGCCTTCTCCTGTTCTTTATGCATGTGATGTGTAAAATGTCTTTCCCACATTTCCATAGTGCTGCTTGGAATATCTGGGTTACTTTCCATAGCCTCTCTTACTGCTTGAGGTGCTCCTTTTAACACTGCCTGCCTAAACATATCTCTGTGAAAATCAGATGTATTAAGGTGTGATCCTGCAGCTCCTGTCCATTCCACTTTGCATCTGCTCGCAAATGCCATAGGACTCTCTCCTGACTTAATTGAAAAACCTTGACGATCCTTTTTCAAGGATCGTCACTTCCTTGTGGTAACGTATCGTCACTTCCTGTTTTGCTGTCTGCCTGTGTGGTTTGCTCTCCAGCTCTCGAGCCACTAGCTATGGCTACTAGCTCTCTTTCCTCTCCTCCTCTGGTGTGCTCTCTCTGTCAGATGTTTAGCTACACCTCTGCCTCTTTTAGTGATAACGGTAAATGTAATAAATGTTGTCTTTTTGAGGCGCTCGAGGCGAGGTTGTCTGATTTGGAATCCCGGCTCCGCTGCATTGAAACACCGTCTGCGCCAGTTAATCTCGACGGACGCCCCTTAGCTGCAGCGGAGCTAGCTAGCTTAGGCCCCCCTGTCACCGGTTCCCCGGCTCTCCTCTGCAGCGAGGAGACTGGGTGGGTGACGGTGAGAAGGAAGCCTAGTCGCAAAGCCCCGGTTCACCACCAACCTGTTCACGTTTCTAATCGTTTTTCCCCGCTCAGCGACACACCCGCTGAGGAAAAAACTCTGATCATTGGCGACTCTGTAGTCAGAAACGTGAACCTAGAGACTCCAGCGGCCATAGTCACATGCATTCCTGGGGCCAGAGCAGGCGACATCGAGTCAAATTTGAAAATGCTGGCTAAAAGTAACTGTAAATATTCCACAATTGTTATTCACGCCGGCATTAATGACATCCGTCTCCGGCAGTCGGAAGTCACGAAACTTAATGTAGAATCGGTGTGTGACTTTGCAAAAACGATGTCTGCCACTGTAGTATTCTCTGGGCCCCTCCCCAATCTGACCAGTGATGACATGTTTAGTCGCTCGTCATCCTTGAACCGCTGGCTGTCTGTGTGGTGTCCTAAAAATGACGTGGGCTACATTGACAATTGGAGCTCTTTTTGGGGAAAACCTGGTCTTATGAGACGAGACAGCATTCATCCCACTTTGGATGGTGCTTCTCATTTATCTAACAATCTGGCATCTTTTTTATCCAAATTTCCAAAACCCTGACTACTCAGAGTTGGGACCAGGAAGCAGAGTCTCAGTCTTACACGCCTCTCTGCAGCTCCTCTTCATCCGCCACCCCTCAGCTTAGCCCCTGTCTTCCCCATCAGAGAATCGTTGTCTGCTCCCTCCAAAGTAAATAAAAATATAATGTATAAGCATCCCAAAGTGATAAAGCAAAATATTGGTAAAACTCAAATTAAACATAAAGCCTCTAAATTGAATGATTTGGCCTCTGTTCCTCCTCATAATTTAAAAATTAAATGTGGTTTATTAAATATTAGGTCTCTAACTCCCAAGTCTCTGTTAGTCCATGATCTGTTAATTGATCATCAGATTGATTTAATTTCCCTTACAGAGACTTGGTTAGGACAAGAGGATTATGTTGGTTTAAATGAATCAACTCCCTCTGGTTATTTAAACTGTCAAAATCCCAGAAGTTCTGGTCGTGGAGGAGGAGTAGCAGCAATTTACCATTCCAAATTACTAGTTAATGTAAAGCAAAAAACATGTTATAATTCCTTTGAGGGCCTGGTCCTCAGTATTGGGCACTTTAGCAATTCCAGGTTAAACCCAATTTTATTTGCCATAGTTTATCGTCCCCCATCAACCTATTCAGAATTTTTATCCGAATTTCCTGATTTCTTAGCTGATTTAGTGCTGAAATCTGATAGAATAATTATAGTAGGGGGCTTTAATATACATGTGGATGTAGATAGTGACTGCCTTAATGTGGCTTTTAATTCAATATTAGACTCGATTGGGTTTTCTCAGAAAGTAGGAAATTCTACTCATTACCTCCACCATACATTGGACCTTGTTCTGACATATGGCATAGAAATAGAAAATCTGGTAGTGTCTCCTCATAACCCTGTACTGTCAGACCATTGTCTGTTAACCTTTGATTTTACTATTTCTGACTATTTGGCTCCTAAAGAAAAATATTATCACAGTAGATGCCTCTCAGATGATGCTGTTTCCAAATTTATGCAGATTGTTTCCTCTATGCCATGTGTCAACACAACGGAAATAAGCTATAGACAGCTTGCTCCTTCTGTAATTGATAACATGGTGGATAGTGTTTCAGCTTCTCTACATCAGGCTCTAGACTTGGTGGCCCCCTTAAAAAAGAAAAAGTCTAATCAGAGATTTTTAACTCCTTGGTTCAACACAGAAACTCGTAGCTTAAAACAGAAGACTTGTCAATTAGAAAGAAAATGGCGCTCTACTAATTTAGATGAAATCTATTTAGCTTGGAGAAATCATCTTTTAATTTATAAAAAATCTCTTAGAAAAGCTAGAACGAGTTATTACTCTGCATTAATAGAAGAGAACAAGAATAATCCCAGGTTTCTTTTCAGTACTGTAGCCAGGTTGACAAAGAGTCAGGACTCTGTCAATCCTAGCATCCCCTTAGAGCTTACTAGTCAGGACTTTATGAACTTTTTCAATAATAAAATTTCATCCATCAGAGATAAAATCAATCAGATTCTTCCCACAGTTAACTTAAATACTGTAACTACTACAACTCCTTCTATTGATGTCTGTCTTGATGAGTTTACTCCAATCGACCTTTGTGAGTTAGACAAAATAGTTTCCTCATCCAAACCTTCAACTTGTCTTTTAGACCCTATTCCTAACAGGTTATTTAAAGAAGTCTTCCCACTTATTGGTAGCTTTATTCTTCATATAATCAATTCTTCATTAACTTTAGGCCATGTACCGCAGGCTTTTAAAACGGCTGTAATTAAACCCTTACTCAAAAAGCCAACGCTAGATCCAGGAGCTTTAGCTAACTATAGACCAATCTCTAATCTCCCTTTCATTTCAAAAATCTTAGAAAGAGTTGTTGCTATGCAATTATTTGACCACCTGCAGGGAAATGGTTTATTTGAGGAGTTTCAATCTGGGTTTAGAATCCATCATAGCACTGAAACAGCCTTGGCGAAGGTCACTAACGACCTCCTCATTGCATCTGATAATGGACTAGTTTCTGTACTTGTCCTTTTAGATCTTAGTGCAGCTTTTGATACTATTGATCATAATATTCTACTTGATAGATTAGAACACTATGTTGGACTTAATGGAACTTCGTTGCAGTGGTTTAGATCTTATTTATCTGATAGGTTCCAGTTTGTTCATGTAAATGATGAGTTTTCTCTCAGCTCAAAGCTTAGTCATGGAGTTCCACAGGGATCTGTGCTTGGCCCTACTCTTTTTAGTTTATATATGCTTCCGTTAGGCAACATTATTAGAAAGCACTGTATACATTTTCACTGTTATGCAGATGACACACAATTATACCTGTCAATGAAGCCAGATGATACTAATCAATTAGCCAAGTTAGAAGCCTGTCTTAAGGAAATCAAAGTTTGGATGACTTGTAATTTCCTGCTATTAAATTCAGATAAGACTGAAGTCATTCTTGTTGGTCCAAAAAACCTTAGAAATTCCTTTCCAAATCAAACTTTCAGTTTGGATGCAGTTACTCTTTCTCTTAATAGCTCTGTGAGGAACCTTGGAGTTATTTTTGATCAGGATTTGTCCTTCAATTCACATATTAAATTTGTTTCTAAGACTGCCTTCTATCATTTGCGTAATATTGCCAAGATTAGGAGCATCTTGTCTCAGAGTGATGCTGAGAAGCTGATCCACGCTTTTGTTAGCTCGAGATTAGATTATTGTAATTCTTTATTATCAGGTTGTCCTAAAACATCTTTAAAAAGTCTTCAGCTGATCCAAAATGCTGCAGCAAGAGTTTTAACAGGTACTAGAAAGAGAGATCATATCTCTCCGGTTCTGGCCTCCCTTCATTGGCTTCCCATAGAGTTTAGAATTAAGTTTAAAATCCTTCTTCTTACTTACAAAGCTCTAAACAATCAGGCTCCTTTTTATTTAAAAGATCTGATACTACCGTATCATCCTAACAGAGCACTACGCTCCCAAAATGCAGGTTTACTTGTAATACCTAGAATCTCCAAAAGTACAATGGGAGGCAGAGCCTTCAGTTATCAAGCTCCTCTCCTGTGGAATCAGCTGCCAATCTGGATCCGGGAGTCAGACTCGATCTCTGTTTTTAAGAATAGGGCTAAAACCTACCTTTTTGATATAGCCTACAATTAGGGAGGGATCATGTGTTTTCTGAACCCTCCCTTAGTTATGCTGCTAATAGGTTTAGTCAGCCGGGGGACCTCCAGTAATGCACTGGAGGTCCCCCGGCCTCACTCCTTTCCTCACTCTCTATGAAATATTTTTTTTTTGCTGGTCATTAACATTTGTTTGTTCTCTCCCATAGATTGAGTCCCCATCGTGCTGTTTGCTCTCTACATGTCTGTTCTTTTCTTCTTCTCTATCCCCTCACCCCCCAGCCAGTCGCAGCAGATGACTGCCCCTCCCTGAGCCTGGTTCTGCTGGAGGTTTCTTCCTGTTAAAAGGGAGTTTTTCCTCTCCACCGTCGCCAAGTGCTTGCTCACAGGGGATCGCCTGATTGCTGGGGTCTTTCTGCAACTGTGGGGGTCTTCCCTACAGTTGATAGTGCTATGAGATGACTGTTGTTGTGAAATGGCGCTATATAAATAAATAAAGTTGAAGTTGAAGTTGAAGTTGAAAAACTCAAGGCCTTTAAAGCTCCTGGTGGAATTGAAAATTTCTGTCTCATTGCTGTGCCCAATGATCCTGCCAGGGGGGTAAATGGTGCTGAATCTGAAACCCCCTGAGTTCCTGCCATTTGTTCAATTTGTGACACATCCACTACAGTCAATTGTCTCCCAAGAAGAGTTCTAAAATCTCCCATTGCTACCGTGACCCCTTGAGTTAACTGATTAAATTTAGACATCCATTGACCTCCACCCTCACAGGGCGGGGGCATCTTTTCTGAGATGCCATTTATGTCTGTCCATGAAAATGGTTGATATGTTCTGCCTCTACTTTTCATCACCAGTGGGGCCTGAAAATGACTGTGACGCTCTTTGGCCTGTGTTATGTGTTTGTCTGTGTCATTTAAATGCCTGCCTGTGTTTGGATCACATTCTTTATCACCCCAAATCCTGCAACATGCATCTCTATCTCTCAAGTTGTAGGGCCCTCCTTGCATATCATTCTCCTGATCCCCTGGGTCTCTTCTATCCTCATTCATCATTCTCACCTCCCCTATCAAGTGATATGATCTATTCTCCTGCAGCGCCCTGCCTCCCTGTTTCTGCTCCCTTTTTTTTATATTTCTGAGAGCCTCTGTCATTGCATCATTACCTTCTCTCCACTGTCTGCTCCTAAAATCACTGTTACCTGACATAATGCACGGCCCAGGAGACACACACGCAGGCTCAGGATAGATTTAACAGCTTTATTAGCAACAAGGGAGTGTATGGCTGCGTGTCTGTGGAATAAGAATGTATTGGTGGTGGCGTCTGCGTCAGGCACGGGGGCAGGAGGCCGTACAGCCGGACAACCCTGTGGGAGAGAGCAGAGGGAGAAGGGTAACGGGCACCACACCAATACAGGGAATAATGATGGTAGCTGGCTTACTTGGTTGGGACAGGTGGCTGACGTCGACAAGGGCGGAGCCCGGGAGACAGCGACCTGCGGTACCTGTGGCAGCAGCGTAGAGCCAACGGCGAGGTGATGAAGTCCGCCGCCGGGAATGTCCACCTGTGCACAGGGGAAAGCTAGAGGAGAGAGGTAAGGGGAGCTTACCCAGGATATCTTCGCTAGTCGGTTTGAGATCCGTAGTAGCAAAGGGGCCGAAGTAGAGAGACGGCTTCAGGCCGAAGCCCAGGGCAGAGTGGATTAAATTCCTCGCCGCTGATGAGGAGCAGGTGTGCGCGCAGCTGGCGCCGCTGATGAGCGGCGAGTCATAACAGTACTCCCCCCTCTAGCAGCGCCTCCTGGCGATGGTTTTTCCGGGTGCGCTCGATGAAACTCAGAAATGAGTGACCGATCCAACACCAGCGAGGAAGGCACCCACTGTCTCCACTCGGGTCCATAGCCCTCCCAATCCACCAGGTACTGCAATCCGCGACCCCGGCGTCGGGCGTCCAAGATGTCAGCGACGGTCCAGGCCGGATGGCCACCAATCATCCGGGGAGCGGGGTGCGCCGCAGGTGGAGGGCAGAGGGGGTCAGAGACCACCGGTTTGATTTTGGAGACGTGGAAGGTGGGATGGATGCGGAGGGAGGAGGGAATAGCCACACGCACAGCCACCGGGTTAATGATTCTGGTTATGGGATAAGGGCCGATGAACCATTGGGCCAGCTTTCTCCTCTCACCCTTTAGGTTTACGCCCTGTGTGGAAACCCAGACTTGCTGTCCCACCTGGTAGGCAGATGCAGGTCTCCTATGTCGGTCCGCCGTAGACTTATTGCGCTCCGCCGTGCGTAAAAGCGCATTACGCGCCGTGGACCAAAGGGAACGGCACCGCCTCAGATGTGCCTGGACAGAGGGAACAGCCAACTCGCCCTCCTGTGCGGGGAACAGGGGTGGATCATAGCCCAAGGATGCTTTAAAGGGCGACATCCCGATGGCCGTAGAGCGAGAGGTGTTGTGGGCGTACTCCACCCAGGCGAGGTGAGAACTCCAGGACGTGGGTTTGGATGACGTGATGCAGCGGAGCGTAGCCTCCAGCTCCTGGTTAGTCCGCTCACACTGCCCGTTAGACTGGGGGTGATGGCAGGAGGAGAGGCTTACCTTGGCTCCCAGGGCGTTGCAAAATGACCTCCAGACGTCCGAAGAAAACTGGGGGCCGCGGTCGGAGACCACGTCGACCGGGATTCCATGCAGTCTGACCACGTGCTGGATGAGGAGGTCCGCCGTCTCCAAGGCTGAGGGAAGTCCACGTAGGGGCACAAAGTGGGCGGCCTTGGAAAAACGGTCTACAATGGTCAGAACTGTGTCAAAGTTGTTGGAGACAGGGAGCCCGGTGACGAAGTCCAGAGCGATGTGCGACCAGGGCCTGCCAGGGACGGGCAGGGGCTGGAGCAGACCCGCAGGGGGAGCGTTACCTGACTTATTGGCAGCACAGACGGGGCAGGCCCGGGCGTAACGGGCGGCATCCTTCCGCAGGCCTGGCCACCAAAAGGATCGCTGGAGAAGGTCAATCATCCGCGAAGCTCCAGGATGGCAAGTGAGCTTGGAGGTATGGAGCCAGTGTATGACGTCCCTCCGGACGGCCGATGGCATGAAGAGCCTCCCCTCCGGTCCGCCGCTAGGGTCCGGTTCCGACTCCTGCGCCCTCCGGATCTTGTCTTCTATGTCTCATGTAACAGCCCCCACGACGCACGACTTGGACAAGATGGTGTGAGCAACGTCTTCTGTGGCCTCCGGGGCAAATTGCCTGGAGAGGGCGTCGGGCAGGCCGTTCTTGGAGCCAGGCCTATATGTGATGCTGAACTTAAACCTTGCAAAGAACAGGGACCAACGCGCCTGGCGGGCGTTCAGACGCTTGGCAGATCTTAGGTACTCCAGGTTCTTGTGGTCAGTGAGGACCACAAAAGGCAAGGCTGCCCCCTCCAGCCAGTGACGCCATTCTTGGAGGGCAAGCTTGATGGCAAGAAGCTCTCTGTCCCCCACGTCGTAATTTCGTTCCGCCGGGGACAGGCGCCGAGAGAAGAAGGTGCAGGGTCGCTTGACTCCATTGGCTGGGGACCGCTGGGACAACACCGCCCCCACCCCCGTGTCCGAAGCGTCCACCTCCACAATGCACTGCAGTGCGGGATCGACCTGGCTGAGGACCCGGGAGGAGGAAAACTCTGTCTTCAGCGCCTGGAAGGCCGAAGCGGCCTCTTCAGTCCACCGGAACGGGGTCTTAGGAGAGGTGAGGCGGGTCAGGGGCCCGAGGATGGCTCCAAAGTTCGGGACAAAGCGGCGGTAGAAATTGGAGAACCCGATGAATTGCTGAACTTGCTTTCGAGAAGTTGGTGTGGGCCAATCCACCACTGCTTTGATCTTCGCTGGGTCCGGAAGCACCTGGTCATGGGAGATGACGAACCCCAGGAAGGAAGTTGTCCTGGCGTAGAATTCACATTTTTCCGCCTTGACGTACAGACGGTTCTCCAGCAGTCTCTGCAGGACCCGCCTCACGTGGACCCGGTGTTCATCCCTGGACCTGGAGAAGATGAGAATGTCGTCCAGGTAGACGAATACGAACAGGCCGATGAAGTCCCGGAGGATGTCATTGATGAGGCGCTGAAAGACGGCTGGAGCGTTGGTCAACCCAAACGGCATCACGAGGTATTCAAAATGCCCGTTTGGGGTTCGGAAGGTGGTTTTCCACTCATCTCCCTCCCGGATCCGGACGAGGTGGTAAGCGCTGCGGAGATCCAGCTTAGTAAACCAGGTCGCCCCCTGGAGGGAGTGGAAGGCAGTGTCCATAAGGGGCAGGGTGTACCGGTCCTTCTCCGTGATATCGTTGAGAGCTCGATAGTCGATACAAGGACGAAGAGATCCGTCCTTCTTTCCAACAAAGAAGAACCCTGCACCAACAGGAGAGGAGGACGGTCGGATGATCCCAGCACTGAGCGACTCCTTCAGGTAGCTGTTCATTCCTCCTTCTCCGGCGCTGACAGACTGTAGAGGCGTCCTGAGGGTAAGGGCGCCCCCTGGCGGATGTTAATGGCGCAGTCGTAGGGCCGGTGAGGAGGCAGAGACATCGCCTTGGACTTACTGAAAACGGCACCCAGGTCGTGGAACTCTGAGGGCACTAGGGTGAGATCCGGGGGCGCGGTGTCTTGAGCTGTGGGAGGCAAGGACGGGGCGCAGGCCGCAGATTGGAGGCAGGTACCCATGCAGAAAGTGCTCCACGCAGAAACCTTCCCAGTCTTCCAGTCCAAGGCGGGGTTGTGGAGGCGGAGCCAGGGATAACCGAGGATGACAGGTGTTACTGAGGTGGGCAGGACGTAAAAGGAGATATCCTCCCGATGGTTTCCAGAGATGATCACCGGGACAGGGGATGTTTGGTGAGTTACCTTTCCCAGGGAAACTCGGGAGAGATTAACTAGGGCGAGAGGAGTATCGAGGAGGTGACAGTGGATGCCCAGTCGGGTTGCCAGGCTTTGTGAAATAAAGCTACCCTCCGCGCTTGAATCCACCAGTGCATGTGTGAGGTGCCCAGTGAGGTTGTGACAGAAGCGGATGGGCAGCGTCAAATGTGTGAGGGGACTTAACCGATTAGCGTCCACGAGGCCCCCTACAGTGACTCACGGACCACCTCGTTTGGCTTCTCCGGACAACGCTCCACCATGTGCTGGCTATCTCCGCAATACATGCAGAGGCCCAGGTCACGACGGCGCTGTTTCTCCGCCAGGGGGAGCTTTGTCCGGCCCGTCACCATTGGTTCCGACTCCTCGGAGACCTCCGGTGGCGGCAACGCCAGGGGGCGAGCTTGGGGCAGACGTGCAGAGGCGCCCCGCGAGCGAGAAGACTGCTTCCGCTCGGAGGCGCGCTCGCGCAGCCTGTTATCCAAACTGATGGTAAGAGAAATCAGCTCCGCCAGCGTCTCCGGGGTATCCCGTCCAGCCAACTCATCCCTCAGACCGGAATTTAGACTGCGAAGGAAGATGCCGCAGAGGGCACGCTCTTCCCAGCCAACTTCCTCCGCGGTAACCCGGAAGTCGATCGCGTAGTCGGCCGCCAATCGGCTCCCCTGCTGGAGTCCGAGAAGACGGTCGACCTGGACACTGTCCAAACGCGAATGGTCGAACACTTCCAGAAATTGTTGCACGAACTGGCCATAGGTGAGGGTGGCGTAGCTGGGCTTCATCATAATGGCGTAAGCCCAGGTAAGTGCACGACCCTCAAGGAGATTACCTATATAGCCAATCCTGCTATGGTCTGAGGGAAAATCTCCGGGAACGCGAAGAAACACGAACTCACACTGCATAATAAAACCCCGAGCTCCACCCAGCTTACCGCTGAAGCGAGCAGGAGTGGGGATTGGTGTGAGCCGTGTTGGCGCACCCGGAGCAGGCTGGACGGCCACCGGAGCCGCAGGAGCCACGCCACCCGGACGAGCCGAGGGGAACGGCTGCTGGGGGTCCAAGTGGTCTAATCGGTTAGTAATGATGATTAATTGATTCAGTATCACCTGTTGCTGATGAGCTATTAAATCCACCCGAGCCTCGAGGGTGGAAAGCCGGCGTGCGAGCCCGCTGTCTGCCGAGCCGCTCTGCTGAAGCCGTACTGACATAATGCACGGCCCAGGAGACACACACGCAGGCTCAGGATAGATTTAACAGCTTTATTAGCAACATGGGAGTGTATGGCTGCGTGTCTGTGGAATAAGAATGTATTGGTGGTGGCGTCTGTGTCAGGCACGGGGGCAGGAGGCCGTACAGCCGGACAACCCTGTGGGAGAGAGCAGAGGGAGAAGGGTAACGGGCACCACACCAATACAGGGAATAATGATGGTAGCTGGCTTACTTGGTTGGGACAGGTGGCTGGCGTCGACAAGGGCGGAGCCCAGGAGACAGCGACCTGCGGTACCTGTGGCAGCAGCGTAGAGCCAACGGCGAGGTGATGAAGTCCGCCGCCGGGAATGTCCACCTGTGCACAGGGGAAAGCTAGAGGAGAGAGGTAAGGGGAGCTTACCCAGGATATCTTCGCTAGTCGGTTTGAGATCCGTAGTAGCAAAGGGGCCGAAGTAGAGAGACGGCTTCAGGCCGAAGCCCAGGGCAGAGTGGATTAAATACCTCGCCGCTGACGAGGAGCAGGTGTGCGCGCGGCTGGCGCCGCTGATGAGCGGCGAGTCATAACATTACCGTGAGGAGTGGAGGAGGCAAATACTGTTGGGGGAAGAAGGTTTACCTCTTGATTTTCTAGGTGATCACTCATTTGACTACACTCATCATTGTCACCCCTTTGCCTTATCTGTTGATACACTGTTCCTTCATCATCTGCATCCCAGTCACTTTGGCTCACACTGCCTTCACTCCGCTGACTTCCTTCCATTCTTCTCTGCCTTTCCAGTTCTTGTACAGTGGCTTCTAAATTCTGTAAATGTCCCCCTATGGTCTTTTCCAAATGTATCATTTTCATCTGTTCCTCCAACCTTTCTTTTTCACGTCTTTCTGCCTGTGCTTCTTCTGTTTTACTCCTCAACAATCATTTTAACTGGTCAAATTCCTCCTTTGTCATTACTTCTTCTACCTCCACTAAACCTTCTTTTACTCTTACCAGAGGCATTTGGTTCACTGGACATGGTGGAGGTTGCTCTCCCAAAGTTGCCAAATTAGGGTACAGCGGTGCTGTTAGTTGTTGGCTTTGATGTGCCTCTTCTGATTGTTTTTCCACCCCTGCTCTCTGATTTTTATCTTTTTCCTCCGCCACTTGCACATTCCTCAACTTCACACCATCTATCGCAGCACAAACTGTAGCCAGATTATGAATCAGCCTGCGCTCATTTTCTTTTTCTGCAATTTTGTCTTTATGCTTCCTTTGCACCACCAATCCTGTCACTGTCATGTCTTTCATAGCTTTAATTCCTTTCAACTTCTGATGTTCCAAATCCATTAACATCTTAGTCAAACTCTCCTTCTCATCTGGTTTTAAAATGCTTTCTTCTGTTAATTTCTGATACAATTTTCCACACTCCTTCCTGACCTCTTTTTTGTCTTTCTGCTTTGTGCCACTAATCATCTGGGCCACCGCCCATTCCCATTGGTCCTTCATATTTCTCTGAGGCCAGCCTCCCTGCTGCTCACACTCGCTAAGAGACTCCCCCTCCATCTCACTGAATTCTCTCCTCGCTCTTCTCTTTTTTTTAAAAAAACTCAAACACAGTATTTATTCCAAAATCACAACCTCACAGATATAAAATAAATAATGCTACATAAAATCTACACCAAGAAAGCCATTAACCTAGAATGATGACAGTTCCACGTTTTATTTCAACTTAGAATTTTTTTTTTAACTATTCCTTGATTATAGTATTTTGGGGTGCAATAATTCCCAGGGCCTTTCACCCGGTTCTCTATGACTAACATCTAGCCAAAGGACTCCAACCTTTTGCAATATTTAGGGGGTGCTGCTCCCCTGGGCCTTTCACCTGGTTCTTTTCAGTTCCTGTCGGAACCGAGGGCCTCCAACCCAGCGCAACTTTCGGGGATGCTACTCCCCGGGGTGTCACCTTAAACCCGGTACTTTTCAACCTCCGTCAAGGTCGAGGGCCTCCAACCCAGCACTGCCATCCTAGTAAGTCATGGACTGGTTAAATCAGTCCGTGACCTCCCAGTCGGGTCGAATGATCCTTCTATCACTCGAGCCGGGGGCCTTTCACCCCACGGTCTTTACAATTCCCGTCCCAAGTTATCACAGTCTAATTAGTCAGGCTGTGATCGCTCAGTCGGGTCGAGTATAACACTTTTACCCAAGCCGGGGGCCTTTCACCCCACAGTCTTCCTCTTTTTAATCAACAGACAATCAACAAAAACATCTACTATATTCAACCGCTTTAATCTAGGACACACACAAACTGCTTGACAACACAGACTTTGGTTATTGCCAGTAGCAGAACTTTGATATAACAGGCGTCTGCTTACCTCTTTTTCAGGCCGGCCGTTCATGTTGTCAGTCGGCGGTGTGGGTCCGCTGTTTCCTCCAATCGTCTGGACCTTCACCTCTCCGTCCTTTATCCTGGACGAGCCCCCAAAATTGTTGGAATGCTTTTCTCCCCCCATCGTTGTCTATGTATGTGTAAGCATTCCTCCCGAATTTGTTGATAAAGGCAATAGGAGAGGATACGTATTTAGGTCTTGGAAAATCTGTATTTATTTTCAGCAGGTTGAATATAATATACAGAGCTCTGGGTCCAAACTCTGTCCCTAAGAGCAACAAAGTGTGTCAGGGCATGAAGTCTGACTGACTGTGCTATCCCTGACCCAATATATTTATGTGAGTCCAAGCTTGCATTATCAGCAGAAAGTAGCTGCAGAGGTCCGCGGGAGTAGTTTCTGTCCTGCCTTAGAGCAGTCCGTTCCTCGTACAGGGTGTAACAACAGAAGGTTGCTCCTCTTTTCTCTGGGTCAAGGTGCTCCAGCGTTGCACAATCTCATGGGTCAAGCTAGCTGAGTTTCGCTCACTCCTCAGCACATCTTGTTCTCTGTTTCCTCCCATACATCTGGGTCTTAATCACAAGATGCTGCTCTTTGTGCTGAGGCAGAGTTTCACTCCCAGGCAGATAATAAGCCACACACATATTTTTACCAGTATACTTCCATTGGTTATATTACCTAAGCATAAGCAGAACACACATATTTTGAGTCAAACAGCACATTGCTTTCTATAGATACATTTTACCCATCACACACCAGTATCTCATAATTGCTTAGCAGGAGGAGAGTGACAAGGATTTAAGTGATGAGGATAATCGGGTTTAAATCATGTCTACCAGTGTATCTGCAAGAAAAATTTCGGTATTGACAATAGGCCTGTAATGACTAAAACCTGATGTAACAGCTGAAAATTGTGTAAATACATTTATTGGAAGTTTTTTAAGTTTTTATTTTTGATATTGAAATTGTAATACTGAATGCTTGTAAATGATAACTCATTTCTATGATTGTCAAAGGTAGAAAGAAAGGAAGAAACGAGGTGAGAATTTTTTCCTATATAAATGCTCAAAGAATGAAGACAAAAGAAATTGCATTACAATGATTATTCATGAAAGTATATATTGCTTATAGGTTTTTCACCCATCATACATGAGACTAACATCAGGTGTCTGATACCTGTTTATTGTAGTTACTGACTCCATTTTATGGAGTCAAGAGAGGAAATTTCTATAATAAATAAATAGTGAAGATTAGTTAACCTTATGACTGTCTGTGGCCCTCCGTTGCCCCATTTCCTCCACTCCCTCTGGTGGTTAAGATTTTTTTCAAGAAAATATTCAGTTCAGATGCCAGAGATTTCCAAAGCTATAATTTCAAAGTGGTAAGCGATAATGGCTTACTGTCAATTAGAAAGATGTAGAATATGATCCAAAGTTTGAGATAGGAGGAAATTTATGCACCTAATTTGTATAATGCCATGGCAGCCATATTGAATTACATAACTTTCAGTCAAAACCGGACTTTGGACATACTTACACAAAGGATGGTTTTGTTTTTTGTCACCGTTTTTTGTTTTGGGTTTTTTGTTATCTTATCTTCAAAGTATATGAACCAGAAAATCAGTACAATGTAAACAAACAAAGACATTCATCACTTACCGCTGGCCAGGCAGCTCGCTTCGTCCTTTTGCGGCATCCTGATCATTATTTTGTCTTCTCCCAGTCATTTTTGCTTTCTCTCCCACATCCAGAAACTGTTATGATTATTCCACCTCAATTTTGCTTTATTGCAAATATGACACAATTATCTAATATGATGACACAGAACCGGTGCAATTGTTCTGTCCAGTCACATGGCGCTGGGGTCAATAGCAGGATAAAATTAACCAGCTTCGGCCACCCTCTGTTATAACAGAATGTAGATATTTACCTTCATAAGCTAAATAATCTCGTATTAGAATCATAGTTGGCAAATTTGGAAGCAAATGCCTCCTCCATGTAGCGATGGCAAACATCAACATTTGTTTACAAACTCTTCTTCTGTGGTGTCCAGAAGTGAAGTTTTTGGATGAGACATTAGTCCTCCAAGGCAAGAGCAGTAAGTTATACTGTACATGTCTGCCACCTTGTGAGGTGGAATACTTAGTACAACTGGGGATTTTTTTATGGTTTACAGCCACGTCACATGACAGGCGCAGTACTGTGACACAGACAGTGAGGGCATTGTCTATGTCCATAAAATCAAGACTTAAAAAGAGTTAATTAGATATTACACAAAGTGCTTGCATGCACATACATGCACATATCTGTTAGATTCACACACAGACACACACATCAAAATGCTTTAGCTCTACACACACACACACACACACACACACGCACGCATACATGCTCATCCACAAAATCTCTAGTCTCTGTTTTCTGCATCCACACATAAGAGGATGTGAATGCCATAGATGGACTAAAAAGGGGCCATAAAGCAATAAAGGGAAGACATCTGGAGCCGCTGAGAGGAAGGCTGTGGGAGCTACTTTGACCTGAGAAGATTGGCTTAGACAAATGGGCATGTATAGTTGGAGAGTGGAGTGGATGGGAACTGCCCACCAAACTCAAAAGCTATATGTAGGAGAGAATTTCTTTGTTCAGGGTCTCCCCAGGAAACAGAGCTGGGGGAGGGGGGGATCTGTGGCCATGTGGACTCCTTGCATGTTCCAATAAAGTTAAGCTGAGAAATAATATTTCTTTTGTGATTTTTGGTTGGTTAACTGAAACGATTCTGCTAATTGTCCAGAAAATTAATTTTTAAAGTCGGTATTGTCTTTTGTGAGGTCTAAAGTTCAAAAAAAGACACAATGATTATAATTTGAGAGGAGACTTAAACTTTACAAAACCTAAGGTACGAACAACTAATAAAAGTATGTGCATATTTGTCTGTGGGGTGGATTTGTGGAACAGTCTGGAGCTGGAACTGAAACTATGTACAAACAGAAATCAATTCAAAAATAGGTATAAATATTATTTGCTGAAAGAATATATGTTAGAGGGGTAGTATTTATATGTACGATTCACTATGCTCACTCTGGGACACTATGGAATGGTAGGTGGGACAGTACTGTGTATATCTGTGTTATTTGGGGCTGGGTTTTGATGTATGGACTGTATGGATGTTGGGATGGATGGGCATCAATGTTGATATGTACAAAATATAGTTAATTGTCTACTTGGGGTCTTAAATGAGGTAATTTGTATATATTTCACATGGGTTGTATTTAGGGAAAAGAGGAGTTGGAGTAAATAAGTGTTCACTTCTCCCTCTCCCTTTCGAGCACTGTATACTGTCACTTTTATTGCACTTGTCATTTGTTTTGTTTTTTTACTTTTTTGTATGTATGTTTGTATCTACAGTATGTAAGTATGTATCTATCTATCTATCTATCTATCTATCTATCTATCTATCTATCTAAAGTTAGATTTAGGTGTAACTGTAACAGGCTAAACCCCCTTTTCATGGTCCACGCGTCAGAGGGCCCTTCTGACCATCAGAAAAATGAAATCGGGCACAGCAGCTGCTCCTGTTCATCAGTCAGAGCAAAAGACTGTCAGTTGTCATAGGGATCCACTGGCATGAGCTATTTTTACTGCTTGAGTGCCAGTCAAGTGTCATGCAATAAGTGTCAATGGAAGGTGATAACTGGACACCAGGAACAGGTTTATCTGTCCAGTCACAGCTATGTATGTTCATTAGCAGTGGTGACAAAAACTACATCCTCCCAATGTGAATACTTTGGCTTACAAAGTGGCACATGAGGAGTGTGTAGATGCATGAAAAATTTGGAGTCTTGTGGTGATAGTGTGACTACAGCTCCTGCAAAACCACTACTACTCCAAACTAAGCATTGTAAAAATTAATTTTGGACAGTTTGCAGAATCGTTTCAGTTAACCAACAAATAATCACAAAAGAAATACTATTTCTCAGCTTATCTTTTATTGAATCACGCAGGGAGTCAGTGAATACAGCTGTGGGTCCTTCCCAGCCTCCTCTGGTGAAAAGACCCAGCACAAAAGAATTCACAACTACATATAGGCAAGTTACTGGGCATTTCCCAGTAACTTTCCAACAAGAGTCCCCAACAAAAGTCTGGTTTTTGTCCCAAATTAGTTAGAACTGGTCCCTTTCAGTGTCCAAATGGCTTCAGATGTCATCTCAGCTCTTTATGACTTCTATCTTGTAGGTTCCTGTCTCTCCAGATGTTTCCTCTTTAGTCCTACATGACCCCCATACCCATATATGGAAACAGGAACAGAGACTTTCCTGTGGAGCTTGTACGTGTGTGTGCATGTGTGTGAGAGCTTCTGTGTATGTGTGTAAGCAACTGATGTGCATGTATAAATGGTGCATGTGTGGGTTTGGCTTGTGTGTTTGCATGTGTGTGGGTGTATGTGTGGATCTAAAAGATATGTGTATGCACGCACTTTGTGTAATATCTAATTAACTAGCACTATAAAAATGTTTACCTGCTTGTATGCCTGACTCCCTTTGTATCCCCAGACTTCCTCCACAACAGCAACACTCTCTATGGCAGGGGTCTCCAACCTGGGGCTCCTGGAATGTTCAGATTTCTGTGGGAAATTTTCTGATTCCACTTCTTAATTGGTCCCAAGATTTCCAAATAATTTGCTGTTGTTGTGCATGGGTACAAGTGTACCTACAAAACACATGTACAACAATGACAAATTATTTGCAAATCTTTGGACCAATTAAGAAGTGACCGCTGCCAATGGTGCACATACCTTGTCGGGGTGCAGCGGCTTGCGTGCCTCAGCAACCCCCGGAGCTATGTCGACGGGAGCGTAGTGCTCCCAGAAGGTTCAACCATGTCGAACAGGTCCGTGTGGGGTAGAGGCCAGACTAAAGAGTGCACCCTGGTCCTCCAGGTTGGGGGTTGTGCAGCATGTAACAAATCACTCACGTAAAACCCAAGTTTTTGTTACAGCAACAGATGTCCCAACGGCAGAACAGGCGGAGAGGAGTGCGAACTCCCAACGGCTGTGAAGGCGGAGGAGGACAGACAGTTGCACGGGAAGAAGGGTCTCGGAAAGCCTTGGCAGGCAACCTTTCTACAGGGTGGACCAAGCTCTCGACAGTCCAGCCATGGAAGGCAGTTGGTCTAGGGGAGGGACCCCCAACAAACGTCCATGGCTGAAGACGGAGATGCAGGACCCCTGTGGTGCCACAAACCTCTGCATCACGCATATTCGCTTTATGATGAGTCACACTGATGTTGCACGTGATGGTGCTCGTCCTCTGGGGATCCGCCGGGGAGGAAGAGTGCCGGGCCCTCAGCCTCAAAGGGGCCCACCCTCAGCTACCAGAGGTCACCTCACCTCATCCTGCATGACCAGGGGACGGGGAACGAGGAATGCTACTGGCCGAAAAGAGACGCCAAAGGAGAGGAACGTCAACATCCTCCAGTGGAACGCAGAAGGAGTCTATAACAAAAAAATATCCCTTGCCGAAAGACTCCACTCAGAAGACATTGATGTAGCCTGCCTACAGGAGACACACCTGAAGGAAAACCAACGCTTCAGTGTTAGGGAATACCAGGTCTTCAGGAAAGACAGAAAAGGAAGAACAAAAGGAGGAGTGGCGATTCTTGTCAGAAACGCCATACCAGCACAAGAGTTAGACGTCAGTACCAACAACCAGGCAGAAATCCATGGAGTTCGAATTATGGTTCACAATGAAAGCATCACGATTTTCAATGTGTACTGCCCCCCAGAGCGAGAGCTCTCACTTGACCAAATGGAACTCCCAGACCACCGATGCTTAGTCATTGGTGACTTCAACAGTCACTCAGAGGCATGGGGATACAGTGAAGCAGATAGAAGAGGAGAGGAGGTGGAAGATTGGCAAGTCGAAAACAGTCTTCTGCTAATGAATGATCCTGATGATCCACCAACGTTCTTCTCCAGGGTATGGCTGAGTAACACCACGCCCGATCTTGCGTTTGCCACCAACGACATGGCCAGGTTGGCAACAAGAACAGTACTTGGCCAGCTCGGGGGAAGTGACCATAAACCTGTGAAGATCAGACTGGACATCAGCTACAAACCACAAGAAGCTAAGACATTCCCCAGGTGGAATTATAAGAAGGCCAACTGGGTGCGCTTCTCAACACTGGTGGACCGGTACTCTGCGGAGATCTGTCACAAGCAGCAGAACCTCAACAAGAAAGTCAGGGTGCTGAACCATGCTATTCTAAAGGCTGCAAATGAATCTATACCTCGGGGAGCCAGAAAGAACTATAGGCCTTACTGGACAGAAGAGCTCCAGCAGCTTGAAGACAGTGTGGCAGAGGCAAGGAAAAAAGTAGAAGCAGATCCTACAGTAGAAAACAACATTGCCCTGAAGGCGGTCACTGCAAAACACAGGCAGACATTTATACAGGAAGCTTGTAAGAGATGGCAAGAAAAGACAGAGCAGCTCAACTTGGACAAGGATGGCAACAAGCTTTGGAAACTGGCTCAAGCCCTCAACGACGAGAACAGCAAAAGCTCACCGATCACAGTACAGGCAGATCAAGAACTGCTGACCGGCAAGAAAGCAGCAGACCATTTCATCAACCAGTATGTGAAGACGAGCCATCTTCAGATTCCACCAGAAAGAAGAAAGGTTGTCAGAGGAGCCCAGCGAATTCATCAGAACGCACAGATTGAACCAGTGATGAACTCGCCATTCATTCTCAAGGAGCTGGAGGATGCAATGACAACACTGAAGCTGAAAAAAGCCCCTGGGTCTGACAAGATCACAAATGAAATGTTGCTGAACCTTGGCCCCAAAACTAAGAAGAAACTTCTGCAGCTTTTCAATGACAGTTGGAGATCAGGGACTGTGCCTCAGATCTGGAGAGAAGCCACGATGATTCCAGTGCACAAAAAAGGCAAAGATAAGTTGAAGGCTGAAAGCTATCGCCCCATAAGCCTTACAAGCTGCATAGGAAAGCTGCTAGAGCGTCTCATCAACACCAGACTCATATGGCACTTGGAAGGAAAACAACACATCGGCCCAGAGCAAGCAGCCTTCAGGCAGAACCGGTCTACAGAGGACCAAATAACATACATCTCTCAAGCCATAGAAGATGCCTTCCAAGAAAAAAAGCACACCCTCGCTGTATGGATTGATCTAGAAAAGGCGTTTGACAGGGTATGGAAAGATGGCCTCAAGCTGAAACTGCACCAGTGCGGTATCGCTGGGCGCATGTACAAGTGGATTGCCCAATACCTGCACAACAGAAGAGCCAGAGTCCAGGTCAGACAGTACTCCAGCAAGAAGAAGGTGTTGAGGGAAGGAGTCCCACAAGGAGGAGTGCTCTCCCCAACACTCTTCCTTGTATTCATTAAGGACATCATCCAGAGTTTGCCAAGGAACGTACAAGGTGCCATCTATGCCGATGACCTAGCCCTCTGGTGCAGTGAGGAAAGCATCGTGACTGCAAACTACAGAGTGCAGCAAGTTCTCCGGCTGATCGAGGCATGGACCAAGTCATGGCTTGTAAGCTTAAATGAGAGGAAGACTACATACACCGTCTTCACCCTGTCCACCCAACCCCAGAAGGTGAAACTGCAGATCAACTCCCATGAGCTCCAGGCTGAATATGCACCCACATACCTCGGGATCACCATGGATCGCAGACTGACTTGGAAGAACCAGCTGCACAAGAACCAGGCAAGAGCAAAGATCAGGATGGCCCTAATGAAGAAACTGTCAGGAACAGACTGGGGTGCAGACCAGGGTGTCCTGAAGAAGCTCTATGTGGGGAGGATTCGGCCTGTTCTGGAGTATGGCATGGCAGCAACCTCAATAGCTGCCAAAAGCAACACTGAGAAGCTGGACAGACTCCAAAACCAAGCCATGCGAATGATGACAGGAGCCATGCGCAGTACACCTATCAAAGCGCTGGAGACAACAACAGGCCTTGCACCACTGGAAGACAGAAGAAATGTCAAGGTACTGACCCAGGCCGCCAAATTCAAAAGACTGGAAAACCATCCCATGAAGGACAGACTGAACAAGCCAACAAAAGGGAGACTTAAGAGATCGAGCTTCATCCACCAGAGCAGGACACTTGAAAGGAGAGACCCAGAACTGATGGACCACATACCCACACCAATACCACCCATAGCATCTGTTCCCTCCTGGAACCGACAGAACTTCCCAGCCATACGCACAGTCATATCGGGCATTGGGAAGAAAGGAACACAGTCAGACCAAGAGAGGAAGTCGCTGGCCCTGGAGTTCATTCAGTCTGCCTACCCTAAAGAGCAGTGGACTCACGTCTACAAAGACGGCTCTGCCATGGAAGCAACCAGGAATGGCGGAGGCGGCGTGTACATCAGGTACGCTGACGAGGAGACCCATATTCCCATTGCGACTGGAAAGTACGCCACCAATTTCAGGGCTGAGGCAGAGGCCCTGAGAACAGCAGCGGCCCACGTCAGGGAACATCAAGACAAGGCACACAAGCGGGTCGTCATCTTCACTGATGCCCTCTCTGTCTTGGATGCACTTCAGGACCCCCGACGCAAAGAACTGAATGAACTCGCCCTCACTCTGTCTCAACTAGCAACACAGGTGAACGTATCACTCCAATGGATTCCTGCCCACTGTGGAATCTATGGAAATGAGACGGCTGACAGACTTGCTAAGGAGGGTGGGCAGCAAGACCAGGAAGACAGGCAGGTCTCTTACAGTGAGGAGAAAACCATTATTAAGGCCCTGTCTCACAAGAAGTGGCAGCAGCAACTTCTGCAAGGATGACAACTACTATAGTCTGAGCAGGGCTGACCAAGTCGTTCTGTTCAGACTCCAAACTGGACATAACAGAATGCATGCTCACATGCACCAGAAACTTAAAGTTGGACAATCGGACAGATGCCCATGTGGTACTGCCCAAATGACCAGCGAACACCTCCTCCAAGACTGCCCAGACCACGCTGCACTCAGACGAGCTACGTGGCCTGACCCCACATCGCTGAACCAAAAGCTGCACAGGGACCTCGGGGACCTCCGCAGGACGGCAGCATTCGTCAGGGCAGCTGGTGTGACCATCTAGTGATCGACGAAGAAGAAGAAGAAGAAGTGAAATTAGAAAATTTCCCACAGAAACATGAACATTCCTGGAGCCCCAGGTTGGAGACCCCTGCTCTATGGCTTTTCCCAATAGCTTCTATGGTTTGTTTTGATAAAAATTTACAGAGTGTAACGTGTACCCAAGTGTCTGCGGTTTGTACTTTTACAGCTGTTAGAATTGACAATATTAGCTTGTGTGGCCCCTGCCATGCCAGGGGTCTTCTCACCAAGTCTTCTTTTTAAAAGTCTTTGTAAGGACTTGGTCTCCTGGTTTTATGGTGATGATTCCTCCTATGTGTTCCTTCCTAGGAAGAATAGCATGAACAGAATCTTTTTGAGTCAACATTTTTAACATGTAATCTGTCACGTTCTGAGCGTGGGGGGGGAGGGGGGTCCACCGAGCTCAGGTTGTTTATTTTCCTTTTTTTTCTTTTCATATTTACACTGTGTTGTCATTTTTGAGTTGCCATTTATCCTTAGCATGATTTAATTTCCTAGTTGCTCCAGCCCAGTGGCGCAGGTGCTGGAGGCATGCCCCAGCCTGTGGAATCATCCAGAGCTAACAAACCTACTCCTCTCCATATTTTTTCCCTAGTCCACGAGTGATGAGCCAGGGAAGTCAGCTCTGATGCCTGCGCCTGCGCCAACAAAGAGCAAATGCTCACGCAGGCAGAAGCCTCCAGCCTCTCACTGCTCTCCGGTGGCAGCTCCGCCTCCTCCTCCCAAGCCCTGGCCCACTCCATCGGCCGAGGCGCTGGAGGAGTGCAGGCAATTCATACTGGCAGAAACTGACCTCCTTCTGGAGGTTAAGCCATGGCTCCTCCCGGATTTGGCTCGGGAGCTGGAGGAGAATTCATCCAAATAACCAGAGGCTAAGCTGAAGAGGGAGTGTCCCCTGACTCCAGAACTTCTCCATTTGGAACAGACGCCTCCGCCTCTCGCTCCTTGCCGTCGTTCAAGGAGATCCCATCGGAAGAACGCCCTCACCTCTCAGCCAGCAGCTCTCCCGATGCCAAATCAGAAGCTTCCATCAGTAGTGCACATTCTGTGTTCCTTGTCTCCTGCTGAATTGTCAGCACCTCCTTTTTCCGCAGCTGCTATCCCCTGCTTCTCCCAGGCACCTTCTTCCACTGATGAAAGGTCAACTGTTTTTCCTCTGGCTCCGCCCACCTCCGTGCAAGCTGGGGCTGCCCCTCCATGATCTTCTGCGGGGCCAATATCCACTGTGTTCACGAAAAGGGATGACGCCACACCAGCTGCAACAGAAAACATCATGCCCCAGGAAAACAGGCGAGTGTTTTTTCATTCTCAATTATTCACACATGAATAACCTTGTCTGATTCCCAGTGGTGAGGCTCAGACCTTGCAGTCCTCTGAGTCCTCACCATCTGCTGCAGCTCCACACCTTTTACCTACTCTCTCCATGTCTCCTCCTACTTTCTGAGTACCCGCCAGTCCCAGGGTTGAGTCACCGGCCGAGGGGGGAGCCTGTGGGTCCAGAGGACCAAGTCCCAGCCTCGCAGTCGTGGACCAGACTGAGGGAGAGCGCTGCCTCCGACTTGAAGTCTATGTATGAGATGTAAGTATGAGAAAGCATCCCCTGGCTTCAGATACTCAGGATTCAGTGCCAGCAGGGAAATCACCTCCAGATTCCACGCCAGATGAATCACCTGCATGGGTTACCTCGCTGGAAGATGCCAGAACTGCACCAACCACCATGCCTGCTGCAGGAGCTGCTGCAGCTGAGTTTTGGAGCTGAACCTCAAGAGCACTGGGCCCAAACAACCACCACCTGGATCGTCGGAGTCCTGGGCAGCAGTGGAGCTTGAGAACAAGCAAGTGCACTCCTTTGTCTCAGTCTCTCTTTTGGAGAAATCTTTCCTGGATCTAGGTGGGGAGAGCCAAGTGCAGCCATCAGCTGCACCTGAGCTCACCTCGCCGGGCTCCACCGCTCCCGGTGACCCTGACCCTGTGTTTGTGCATTTTTTGTCCGAGAATTTCCCCAGGGTCACCGAGGACATGCCAACCTTGCCAGATGTCTCCGTGGGTCCAGGTTCGCTGCCCAAGATTGCCGTGGGTCCAGCTCCCCCCGCTGAGGTCATTGCGGGCGCTGCGCCCAGTCTGGGACCTTCATGAGTGCTGCTCCCCCTCTGCCTGAGGTCTTCGAGGGTGCTGCTTCCCGTCCAGTGGAGGACGCCGCGGGTGCTCCGTTCCAGTCCGGGTCCACCGAGGGTGCAGCCTTGGCCCAGTCTGGGTCCACCGTGGGTGCAGCCGTAGCCCCGTCTGGGCCTACCGAGGGTGCAAACTTGGTGCAGCCTGGTCCCATTGAGGGTGCAGCTATGTCAGTTTGGTTCCACCGAGGGTGCAGTCATGGCTCAGTCCAGGTCTACCGAGGGTGCTGCTCCCCTTCCAGTGGAGGTCGTCGTGGATGCTCTGTCCCAGCCTGGGGTCTTTGAGGGTGCAGCATTGGCCCAGCCCAGGTTCACCGTGGGTGTAGCTGTGGCCCGGTCCGAGTCCACCGAGAGTGCAGCTTCACTCCAGCCCGGAGCCACCACAGGTGCAGCTTCGCTCCAGCCCGGAGCCACCGAGGGGGCAACGTTGTTCCAGCTTGGAGCCACCAAGGGTGCAGCTCCACTCCTGCCTGGAGCCACAGAGGGTGTAGCTCTGCTCCAGTCCGGGACCACCAAGGGTGCTGTTGGCCAGGCCAAGGACATTGTGTTTCCCCCTCCTTTGCCAGATGGCATCATGGTCCCCTCTCTCCTGCCAGATGCCATCATGGTTTCCTGTCCTCCTTTGCCAGATATTATCTTTTTTCCCCCCAACTCCTCCATCCGGCCCACTGCTTGCCCTTCCCATCGGGCGGCCACGTCCTGGACCACCCCTCCTGTTCAGGTGGTTGAAAAACTCAGGCAGACCACCCGACAGGTGATGCCGCAGAGTAGGGTAGTCCATGTTCTCTGGGAGGCCACCCGACTTGGTTCATTGGGCAATCTGGCAGTCCTGGGACTCTGGTCGACTACCTGACGGACTGTGCTGTTGGGTTGGGTGGCCCATGTTCTCTGGCACGCCACCCGACTTGGACCACCTCGCCGTCCACCAGGCCTGGGACTTTGGTCGCCCCCCTGAACTTTCTAGCTCTTTTGTCTGGGGGGGGGGGGGCTTTTTTTTTTTTGACTGGTGTGGGCTCTGAGCGGGACTCTGTTTTTGATGTTTCCTTCATTGTTCCTTTTGGTTTGGTTCGGTCCCTCTGTGCCTGGGTCCCCCTCCTCCCTCCTGGGGTGGGGTTGTTTTCTTGTTGGGGTGGGATTTCTGTGTAGGGGGGCTCTTTTCTTTTGATGTTACCCTGGGGTGTTTAGTATCCACCCCTTGGGGGGGGGGCTCTGTCACGTTCTGAGCGGGGGGGGGGGTATTCCACCGAGCTCAGGTTCTTTATTTTCCTTTTATTCCCCCTTTCATATATACACTGTATTGTCATTTTTGAGTTGCCATTTATCCTTAGTATGATTTATTTTCCCAGTTACATTCATTATAGTTTGTTTATTGTATTTTTGAGGTTGCCTGTCTCCATTTTTTGTCTCATTGTCATATTTGTATTTTGTTATGTTCTTTCTCTCGGGGTTGACAGCTGTCAATGGCTTTCCGGGGTTTGCCCAGCTTAGGCATGCCCTGCCAGCTGTCAGACCTGATGACTTCCTCTTTTTTTTTTTTTTCTGGTTCCGGTTCCGCCGGACCGGCGGCACCACACGAGTTGGCTGCCTTTTGCAACTGCCTTTTTTTTTTTATCTTCCTTCTTCTTTCTACACCTTTCACTCTATATATATATATCACGGACACACAGATCGCCCCAAAGGTCTCCCAAGTCGGCGGACAGAGCCTCTGTTTACAGCAGGAGACGATGCGGCAGGGAGGAGCTAGCTAGCACTCAACCGCCACCCGGTGCTAACGGAGAAACTCGACATACCGAGGAACTGTAGCAAAAACGACGCGGGTGCCGGGCTGGAGTTTAGGCGGCGTGCAAGAAATATAAGACAGAATAATAAAGAGCGAGGGCAAGAACCAAGCAGACCGCCCGTAAATCTACTGGAGGAAAAAGCCCCCCAGGAAGCAGCTAGCCACCAAGGCTGCTCGGAAAAAGCACTCCAGCCACCGGCAGAGTGGAAAAGCCTCACCGTTACAGGCCCGGTAGCGTGGCTCTGAGAGAGATCCGTCGCTACCAGAAATCCACGGAGCTGCTCATCCGTAAGCTGCCCTTAAAGCGCCTGGTGAGGGAGATCGCTCAGGACTTCAAGACCGACCTGTGCTTCCAGAGCTCCGCCGTCATGGCTCTACAGGAGGCCAGCGAGGCCTACCTGGTGGGTCTCTTTGTGGACACCAACCTGTGCGCCATCCACGCCAAGAGGGTCACCATCATGGCCAAAGACATCCAGCTGGCCCGCCGCATCCGCGAAGAGAGAGCTTAGACTTTGTGCTGCACATTCACCAACCACAATGCTCCGCACTGTGTGTCTCTCTCTCTCTCTCTCTCTCTCTATATATATATATATATATATATATATATATATATACAGTATATATATATATTTATTTATTTATTTATTTATACTAATATGTACATATGTATACTAGCTGTTCTTGTTGTTTTTTCTTGCCTTCTGATTGTTGCTCTGAGTGCTGCTATCCCTGTGCTGTTGCAATCCTGGAATTTCCCCATTGTGGGACTAATAAAGGCTTATCTTATCTTATCTTATCTTATTATTCCCAGCTGTACATCATTGCTTTCTCCTGCTTGTTCAGATACTCACACCAGTTGTAAGATTGTGTGAGGGGTTTTGATTCCTATTTAACGGGAGTTATTTCCATTTGCAATTGTCGCTGTCTTGAGGGTTTTCATTCCTCTCGTCTCCATCAGAGCCCTGCTTCGCTCTGATGCGCAAATTCCTTAAGTGTTCTTCTTTCATTTGTACTTTGTGTTTAGGGGATATTGTTTCACTTTATGTTTGCTGTGTTTTTTCAATTAATTACCCAAACTTGCAGATCAGCACCTGGGTCTCAACTCTCTGCCCCGAAGGGCATTCATGACATAATCTGCTAAACAATTCTCTTCTTCTTCTGTGTTGAATGGTCTAAGGGGCGGTACTAAATAAGGCTTTTCATGAAAACTTCAAATGGAGATAAACCTTCTTTTGTAGGTATTATTCTCATATAAAATAGTATCAATGGTAAACAATAAATCCAATTCTGTGCTGTTTCTGCCATTGTTTTCTTAATCTTTCTTTAATGGTCCGGTTATGTTGTTCCACAAATCCTGCAGACTATGGGTGATATGCTGCATGGTGTTTCAAATCAATATTCAACACTTTCCCTAAATGTGAAATAATCTGTTTTACAAAATGGGTACCATTACAGAGGGATGGTGTTACTTGTTAACATCCTTTGTCTCAGTTGACAGGTGCCCCACCCCCTGACCTGACCCCTGACCTGACCCCTGACCTGACCCGTGTAATTCTCAGGGGATAGACTGTCAATCAGAAGTGTTTTGAAAATATGATCTTTGACATAAACTTCTTGTCAAGATGGCATGTTTATTGAGAATAGAATGTTAATAATGGCAAAACTTCTTGTCAGGATGACATGTTTATTGAGACTGGAATGTTAATGACAGAAAACTTCTTGTCAAGGATGACAGCTTTATAATGCTTCATTTTGCGAAAACACATATCAGTCAGAGTGTCTCACCGCGGCAGACATCAAACCGCCATTCCCTTTAGCTAAAACAGATGGGCTATCAGCATAGGCAATGTCTGTGTGTCCTATGAACCACCCAGCAAGTGGCACCATGAAAACAAAGATCTGAGATCTGTCTAGAACGCACACACACACATTGACCCAGGGAGCAAAAGACTGTCAAACGGTTGCATCGTTCCTTCAGAGAAATCTGAGGAGCTGCATTTTTCTTAGCTAAGCAGATGACTTTCACAGATGTTGAATGGGGCAGAGCAAAGGATATCATGTTCCTCCGTGTTTCATCCACATTCCAAAGCCTTTTTCAAACAGGGGGTCTCCTCCAGTGGTCATTGTTTGTATGAGGGGGATCATCCCCCTTCCTCTTCTCACACACACACATACACACACACACACACTTTGAATGAGAGCTTAGTGTCATGAGTGAGGGTGTCTTCAAAGCAGTGGTTTTAGACACAGCTGAGACTTTGCCATTGACAATGGATGTATCTTGCTGCTTGATTTAAAATTGATTTTGTCAGTGACAAATGCATTTTCAGTGATGTTAAATCTGGCTTTAATGAAGTTGTGGTCCAAAGAGGCTTTTAGCTGACCTGAGATGTCATCAGACACCTGAGTGGGTGAGCCCAGAGAGGATTTCAATGTATTAACATAGATAAAGATCACAATATCTACAAGTAATCACACAAAAGATCCAGATTATCTTTACCTCTGAATCAACAAATATCTTGTCAACCTTTTATTGTGCTTATAACTGTTTCACTGTATGAATATTTGTTTAAAATCTGAACAGAGGGCCAAGGCTAAATCATGGGAGGGGAAAAAAAGCCTTTCGATCATTAAATATAATTTTGATGGCTATCTCAGAGATTTTGTTGTAATGAAATGATGCAAGTGGATAATTTTACAAAGTTGACCATTTCAGAACTTTTTACAGAGTATACAGTGGGGGAAAGAATTATTTGATCCCCTCCTGAATGTGTAAGTTTACCCCCTTTCAAAGAAATGAACAGTCCATAATTTTTATAGTAGGTTTATTTTAACAGAGAGAGACAGAAGATCAAAAAAAAAAAAATCCAGAAAAAAGTATTAAATAAGGATTATAAATTAATTTGCATTTGATCAAGAGAAATAAGTATTTGATCCCCAAAACGTGACTTAGTACTTGGTAGAGAAAACCCTTGTTGGCAAGCACAGAGGTCAGACGTTTCTTGTAGCTGGTCACCAGGTTTGCTCACATCTCAGGAGGGATATTGGTCGACTCCTCTTTACAGATACTCTCCAAATCCTGAAGGTTTTGAGGCTGTTGCTTGGCAACTCAAAGTTTCAGCTCCCTCATTGATCATAACTGTGTCTCCCGGGGGTCAGAAGGCTGCTTGCATTTTTCAGTGTCGGTCAGTCATTCAAACAGTTTTGTGTTATTTAAAAGTTTTTTTCTGATTTTCTCAGTTTTTCCCAATGATCCAAACAATATTTGTTCACTCTACAGTCGTGACTTTGAAACAGGTGGCTATATTCACACAAACCTGCTTCGGCATGATTGCTTCAAACGTGCGCTGACCTCTCTGACAACACCACATTTCACAAAGGACTATAGCTTCGCAGTTTAGATTTCTTTTTTGATTTTGTACAAAAGCAAAAAGTTGCAACTCAACACAAATGTCTATCACAGCACGTGGTTCAATTAAGTTGTTTGCACAGACAACGTGAATTTTTTGGTCAGCCACCAAGCTCCAGAGTCGTTTCTGGTTAATATTTTGAAACAACCTTCATTCTCACAAAAAAAAAAAAAAATAAAACAAAAAAAAACCCACCCAAACAATTTTTGATACAAAACAACAACCTCACAGTATTTTACTGATGGGTATATGCAGTCAAAATCTCAAGTGCACAGAAAAATGCATCTGCATGAACCTTAAGTAGTTTGTTTTGTAAAAAGAAAACAAGATGCATTAAATTAACTTTTAGATCGGGCATCATCTTTATAGTTTGTTGTTTTTGGCCTACAGAAATAAATATTGCACAATCAACTTTGTCTCTACCTCGGGTTCAACAATTCCTCAGACTGGGGACCTAAGGCCCAAGGTTGTCTATAAAGCGGTTAAGGATCCTTCTGCTTGAAGAATTGTGTTACCGACACATTTTGGCTTAGAGAAAAAAACAGACTGAATTCTGAAAATTCTGTCATGGGTGGCTCTCGTGAGCCACCATAAGACGCTACACAGTCACCAGTGAGTTCAGTGAGTTTTATTAACGGTGAGAATAGTGACAACACAAGCTGCAGAGACAATGACACTTGAGTCTACTCACAACAGGAGGCATAGGCTAAACAGCTCTACAAGTCCATAGCAGGAAACAGTCATACACTAGGCAGGCAAGGTTGGTGAAAATAATAATTACACCAGCTGCTAAGGCAGAGACACACAGAGATCGATACACACCGGGAGGGGTAAGGCTATACAGCACACTTACTAGTTCCGGAGAACGACGGTCAAGCCAAAGGCAGATGTGGTACGAATAAGTATCGTGCATCCGTAGCGTGACGGAGTGTAAACAGACACTGCTGCACCGATGCGGCCGCCAGCGCGGGTTAAAGTAGCCTGAGCGCTAACGACCACAAATGCAGCACAGCTGTTGAGGGTTTGACAGCTGGGCGGAAGCCTCCCCGAGCACTATCACAATAAGAGCTCGGAGAGCTAGAATAATAATGCCGCTATCAGACCCTGACAAGAATAACCCGAGCACCAAGACCTAGTGCTCGGGTCATGACAAATTCCAGTTTAACTATTATAAGCTTTAAACAACTAAAAATGAACGCTTTAACAGACCAACATCTTGGCTCTTTCAAAAAGTACTTCTGTCTATGTACTGTATTTATCAACCTAAAATATACAGATTCTATGTGCGCTGTTTAATAATTTTCAAATCTCACACCACTGACAACCCCTTTCCCTCCCTCCCTTCCCTCAGCAGCATCATGACCGTGTCTTCTGGGTCAGAAGGCTGCTTGCATTTTTCAGCAACGATCAGTATTCAAACAATTTTGTGTTATTTCAAAGTTTTTTCTGATAATTTAACACTCCATTCAGTTTTTCACAATAATCCAAACAGTATTTTTTCACTCTACAGTCGGTGGTAGGTACGTAGAGAACTAAAGATTATTTATTGACTTTTAAAAAAGCATTTGACGCATTAGATCATGCCATTTTACCATCTATATTAGAAAAATGCGGTATAACAACCCACCCATCTACACAACAAACGCGGGGTTATTCTATCCAATGAACGGAGAGGGAGAGTCCTCCCCCTATAATGGTCTACAGGCGGTTCCCTACCATCAACCAATGAAACTACAAGGGTGGAGCATGTGAAAATCGGATAAATAACTAGCCCAAAATCGGAAAAATGAAACAACCTTCGGGAAAAAGACAGAACAAAAAAACTCCACCATGACTAAGAGGCTGAGTGATCTTCATCTGATCAGTGAGACACCCGTCTCCACCTTGCTACAGAGCACTCCGGGATTAGTGCCGAAAAAGACAATTTGTATCTTTGGTGCATCCAGACCCCCACAACTGGGAGTCTTCAGGAGGAATGGCAATTAGAATCCGGAGATAGATGAGGTTACGTGTTCAACTGTGCAAGTAGGGAACGGTGTTTTTACCAGTTGGATGAAGGAGAAACTTTTGGCCCGCTCTCCAGAAAAGCCACACTTTCAGCCGTGGACTGAAGCGAAGGACACTAAGCTCTCCTTCAAACTCTGTGTGTGTGTGTGTGTGTGTGTGTGTGTGTGTGTGTGTGTGTGTGTGTGTGTGTGTGTGTGTGTGTGTGTGTGTGTGTGTGTGTGTGTGAAACATGGAGGAACACGATATCTTTCGGTCTGTCCCATTCAACATCTGTGAAACTCATCTGTTTAGCTAAGAAAAATGCAGCTCCTCAGAAGTCTCTGAAGAAACGATGCAACCGTGTGACAGTCTTTTGCTCCCTGGGTCAATGTGTGTGCATGCTTTGTAGACTGATCTCAGATCTTTGTTTTCATGGTACCACTTGCTGGGTGGTTCATAGGGCACACAGACATTGTTCATGCTGATAGCCCATCTGTTTTAGCTAAAGAGAATGGTGGTTTGATGTCTGCTGTGGTGAGACACTCAGACTAATACTGTATGTGTTTTCGAAAAACGAAGCGCTATAAAGCTGTCATCCCCGACAAGAAGTTTTGCCATCATTAACATTTCATTCTCAATAATCATGTCATCTTGCCAAGAAGTTCAGGTCAAAGATCATATTTTCAAAGCACTTCTGACTGACAGTCTATCCCCTGAGAATTACACAGGTCAGGGATCAAGTCAGGGGTCAGGTCAGGATCAAGTCAGGGAGCGGGGCACCTGTCAACTAAGACAAGGGGTGTTAACAAGTAACGCCATACCTCTCTACCATTATCTGAAAAAAAATTCTCCCGGATCCCATACCCTGGAATAATGTCTGTTAGTAGTTTTTAGCTACTGTAATTGCATCTGGATTTTTACAAGGAAAGGCTTCCACCCATTTAGTAATATCCACCCAACAATATCTCTTCCCTTCACATTTGGTTAGCTCAATGAAGTCCATGCAAATGCTCTGAAATGAGTATCTTGATGGAAATCTACCCTTCTCTGGTCTGACATTGCCCTGGGCATTATTTTGTGCACAAATTATATACTGCTCAAAAAAATAAAGGGAACACTTTGAAAACACATCAGATTTTAATGGGAAAAAATAAGCTGGATATCAAAATTGTGGCAGGCTAGTCCATTTTACTCTGAGTAAACTGGACTAGCCTGCCACAATTTTGATATCCAGCTTATTTTTTCCTATTAAAATCTGATGTATTTTCAAAGTGTTCCCTTTATTTTTTTTGAGCAGTATACATTATTGGCAACATTTTGTTGCAAAATTTTCAAACCCATAGAATTTTCAAACCCATAGGCTGTGATAACTAATAACCAATAACACCATCCCTCCCTTGGACACATGACAAAGTCTATGTGTTCAAGTAGCACCATAGTGAAATAATTTTTGTGGGAGGGTGGGTTTACCCTTTGGTCAAGTATAAATTTTGGAACCTTGATTAAAAACAGCACCTTTATTTAACCACCTATAGAGACCAGCCTCCGGAGATGTGTTTTGTTCACATACTGTATTTTTTCATCAGGAGATGTCAGTAATATGTCATAAAGGAGCAATTGGTTCCTATTAGGAGGTATAAAATGTGCAAGATTTGCTAACATTGCCTGAGAAAAAAATTGTAGGAGAGTCATAGTAACCCCTGTGGTATTCTGGTGAATGTGTACTTTTTGTTCTCAGATATGAATGCAAACCAGAATTGATGATCTGGGTGTACTGGTATGCTAAAAATGCATTGCTAATGACTACCACTGTGAAAAATTGCATTTGGAATTCTAATTCATTCAACAATGTGTGTGATCCTGGAACACAATGAGCACAAAGAATTATAGCTTTGTTAATTCCTGCAGATCTTGCATCGTCAGGATGTTTCCCACAGGAATGGGGAGGCTGAGCATGACACTATTAGGCCATTTCCATTAGTATCGCCTTGGCCTTACTTAGTTCTACTCGTTTCACTTTCTCGCCATTTCCACTGTAGCATAAAATAGAAATATTAATAAATATGAATATGATCAGGTATGAATTATTTATTTATACTGATGTATTGGAATCTGAGATCAAATCTCATTTCATATACACCAGAAAAGTTAATTACACTCGTAAGGGGCACCAGCTTCTATCTTTAAGAAGCAATTTGATCTTTAATTTCACTTTATACCTGTTTAATCACTCAATAAATTAATCAATAATCAGTCTCAAAAATTTTCCGTGAATTCGATACCTGGGCTTGAAACAGACTCAGAATGAAATAAATTCCAAACAACTTCTCTCATTTTTGAATATTTATTAAACGAAATGATTAACAGACATTGCAGTAATTTCATTAATCATAGAATCAATCTTGTAAATGATAGATTAACAATATTAATATTTTCGGAACCAGGGTTAACTGAGAAACCAATTTCTATCAGTTTGTGTTAACATATTATGGAAACAACGCAAATTTATGGAGTAAGTTTACTAATTATATGAAAAAGTCCTAAATTAATCTTAAGAAAATAAAAACGGAATTTTAATGAAAAGAAGAGTTATGATAAGGGCTTCTTAATTTGCATCTGATTAGATATACAAATTATTACCGAACCTCAGAAGTTTAATTCAGTAGATGAATTAAAGTTTTGCAGCTCACGTGATTCTCGGTGATGATGGTTCTGGTGTTGTCCTCAGCCCAAGATTTCGTGGATGTTAGGGGAAATATCTGCCCGCAGATATTTCAGCATCCACAGTTCGACCTTTAAAGTCAGGCGGTCGAAGGGCTGGATCTTGGCCGTATGACCCACAGTTGAAACTGGGCTCTAGCCAGATGGTGCCGATGTTTCTTCAGCATGTGATAGACAGCTGCGCGTTGATTCCTCAGCTGCGTCTTTTCTTCCTGGTAGACAAGCAGCTGCAGAGGTCTTCAGGAATAATTAGAGATATCTAATCAGATCTCAAATTAAAAGAAAAAACTTTCGGACTTTAGATAAAAATAGTAGCTTCTGGTGGGTGCTTGGTCAAGAAAAATATTGTGAAAATAAAGTCAAGATTAACGTTTACATTAAAATTAAACAAACGGTGGTTTTACAGAAAGTTTAACAAAGAAAAGTGATGAATAAAAATTGGAGTTTAACTCCGATTAAGAATTGAGCTCAAAGAAATAGGAATTCCTAGGTATTTAAGAGAAAAAGAAAATACAAAGTTACATAAACAAATTACGAGTTATCTGCTCTGTGTTCGGAAAAACGACATGTGGTCGAAGTCTTTGTTCAGACGGTCCTTTGTTCTTCCTTACTGTGTGTAGACAATGGAGAAGATGATCAGTGAAAGGGGGAGCCGGAAAGAGGATCTGGAGCAAAAGAGAGAGCAGCCGAAGAGAGCAAAAGAGCAAAAGAGACAGAAGCAGGGGTCCCTCTGTTATTTATACGTCCTGTTGAGCTTCGCGGGCTTCCGGGATCTCAGCCAATGAGTGTCCTTCGTGGGCGGGCTCGATGAACTTTTAGTCCAATGAACAAACAGTCTATTGTTTGGAGTTCTTTGGGATGAAGAGTTGTCATGCAGAGGTTGGCTGCTGGAGTCACATGGTTTTAGAGGCAAAACTTTGATACATACTGGAAGTTAATATTTCCCTTTATGTATTAAACTAAGATAACTTTAGTGATTAGTATAAATTATAAGCAGTGCTTCTAAATCAACATGCAGGAATAAACATTCATTTAAACATTAACATGCATATATATAAAATCACAGATTAATGCATTTCACACATATTATGGATTTTCCACATTAAAACATCAGAGTCCATTTTCTTTTCATAGTTCTGAAAAGAAGAAGGTTTGGAATTGAGTTTGTAATAATGTACTTTAAAGTTCACTGGTTAAATCCAGCATGTCCAGAGTTTAAAGACCTCGGACGGTGACATTTTTTTATTGAACCAATAAACTGATTGTATGAAAATATTCCATTCTGGCCATTCCAGTGATTTAAAATGTGTCACCAGCCTCCATAAATGGCTTTATTTGTTAATAGCCCATATTTCACTTAGTGATGCTGCAGTACCGCCATCTCCCGCTAGGGGTGTGCAGCAGTGACGTCAGGTCAGGGAGAAACAGGAAATGCCTGCAGGAAATGGATGATCACCTGCCTGCACAAATGGCTGAATGACAGCAGAGTGATTCGGACAGCGATTATTTTATCGAGTATGACGACCGCAATATAAGTGATGATATTGAAACTGAAGAATCTGATGATGAAGTAGTTTTGGGTGGTGCTGATGGGGTTATTCAGCCGTATTTGTTTGAGCCTGAGGATGCGGCGTAAGACGCGGACGAAACAGCGACCGGAGCAGAACGAGAGGACGAGAGGCAAGAACGAGAGGCTCGCCGATTTATATTGGTAAAATATGCTTTGAAATTTTTTTTTTTTTAGGCGATATGCATGGTCACACACTTAATTATCAAAATAAAACTGCCAATTTTCCCCTCGCTGCCTTACTTGGCGACTTATAAACATTCTCTTTCTGCTCAAAATTTTTTACATGTTTTAAATATTTTCTAATCAAACTTCATAGACCAATTTATATAGCACTACCACGAGCCATTAGTTTATTATAAGCATCTGATTATACCATTTTTTTTAACAGGTGCACTTGTGAGAAATGCAACATTATGCCAACATCAACTGAATCTCGGTGCTGCCAGGAAGTATTGAAGGTGAAGAAGTGAGGGTGCTGCCTGTGCTGTGAGCCTCATCACAGAAACATTCCCATCTGATCACTACAAGGGATTTTGCCTACCAAGATTAGATTTGTGATCAATGTTATTTAAATAAAGTTTTTTAAAATCATATATTGAGTTTATTAATGTGCATGTCAATTTTATAATTCTAATATTTCAGCATTCATCAAAGTCGGATCTCATATACATTAGAGTAATTTTTCTACCATGTTATGGTGTAAAATTTGTGTGCAATTTTTAAAAGCACATTTCTCTAAAAATCTTAGGCTTATATTTTTTTGTCTTAGCAAAATATGTTGCTTCCCTAACGATTGAAAGCTGAACTTTCATTGCTAATTGGAAATTTATTCTACTTTTACATGTTTGATTTTGAAAATCTAGATACATGTTGCTCAACAGCATCAGCTTTGATGGGACGCTGAAATTTGGCACTCAATGTTGCTGGAACTCTGGCTTGTACAGAGTGCCACTGCTCCAATAAGTGGGTTGGATCAACCAAGGTTTTGTCGAAAAGAGTATTCATCAGATCATCCACATATTCTGAAATAAAATTAATAAAAATTAGAAATCGAAAGCTCCTTGTAAGTGGTCGTGGAAATTCCAACGATACCGGCTGCATTTAGAACTCTGAGGACCTTGACATATGACGCCCCAGTGAAGAGAATGGCGGATGAAAGCTGTATGTTACCAGCTGGCATGTCCCTGATCATTGGCTGGCTGTGCCAGGATAGATCCTCAACACAATGTGGACAATGTTGTTTGATCACCAACAGAGAGCCTTTAGTGTGACTGGTTACCTCACATGGATGACTGCAATGAGGACAATTGCTGAATAATCAAATTCAAAAAAAAAATCCACAGTATTTGAAGGTTGAGTGGCAGTGGATAACATCTGCAAAAACAGTAGATCAACATAATTTCATTCCAGAGGTGTCAAATTGGATTACATATATAGAAATATAACTTGAGCAAACAGGCACAACCACCTCCCTATACAGCACTGAATATTTCATATTTGATTAGTATGAATACCCTAAAATTCTAATATTTGATAAGTTGTTAAGGCAATGAAATTCATTGCTTGTAAATAATTTTAGTAAATATTGGCAGTGAATATTTAAAAAAGAAAAATTACCCTGTTTACTTATCTTTCTGACAGCAGATTGCTGTCAGAAAGATAAGGTTGATCAGAAAGATAAGGATATCCCAGGTTGGCCTAGGATAGCTGGCCCCGGCCGGTGCTGGAAGGGCTCTCGCGACCGGGCCGGGGGACGGCCGGAAGGCGGCCGCCCCTCCCCGCTCACGGACGCGTGTTCGTGGAGAACCCGGTGCTAAATAACTCGTAAACGACCTGATGCCAGGCGTGACCCGCTCCGGGGACAGTGGCAGGTGGGGAGTTTGACTGGGGCGGTACACCTGTCAAACTGTAACGCAGGTGTCCTAAGGCGAGCTCGGGGAGGACAGAAACCTCCCGTGGAGCAGAAGGGCAAAAGCTCGCTTGATCTTGATTTTCAGTATGAATACAGACTGTGAAAGCGGGGCCTCACGATCCTTCGGACTTTTTGGGTTTTAAGCAGGAGGTGTCAGAAAGTGTCAGAAAGATCGCATCGGTAGATCACCCTTGCTTTTCACACCACTTCACTGACACTGTCTGAGAGTGGGACTTTGAAATGAACGGATATATAGTTGGAACAGCCGATTTTTTTATCAGCAATCTTTTTGCTAATTTCATTTCAAATTGCATCTTATTCTCAAAATCGCTGTCAACAAAATGTCTAATGCACATGTTGGGTGATTTTGCGACATAATTCCAATTTTTTAGCGTTTTCTGAACGAAATTCACCCATGCGGTACTGATTTTCCCAGGCAGGGGAAGTTCCTAAACACTCACTGCGTGCTCCTCAGCGTGCTCCTCCTCCTCCTACTCAGGTCGCTCCCTGACCTGACGTCACACAGTCAGTGGCCATTTTAGCCGCTGATCGCTTGGCAGACAGACAGCTCTCAAGGAAATCATACTTCAATAGCGCATTGTCACCTTATGCAACATTTGTTGACACCAAAACATGTGCGGTTCAAATTAGCTCATCTCACACACAAATTTAAGATATGATTTAGCGATATTGTAATTTCGTCCGGCCGAGGTCTTTAAGGAAATTAGCTGAGTCGTGGCTCTGTTGCATGTTTTATGGGGGCAATAAAAGTGAAGCCGGACATTGGGGACATTCCTTAGGTTGGTTTTAACAAAAGAAGGGGGATTTCAGCTGTGGCCTGGAGGAAGAAAATCCATTTCTTTGTGTTACTCCTGGATGAAACAAAATGTCTTTAAGCAGAAGAATAATTATTGCTGAGCCAAAGTGAGATGATGCTACACCACTATACCCAGCACGGTTTAACCGACACTATTTTCGTGCCTGTTAAGAGGCAGGGTATAACCGTGCGAAACCGAGCCGAGATGTGACGTCAACAGACTGCTACCCGCTGATTGGTCAGGGCGTAACGTCACGAAAGCGCCCGTCTTCGTTGAAATCTTTACGACCGCCATTTGCAATCACGGACTAACTCAGTCACAGAGTAAATACGATATTAATACAGACAGCGTTGTAGGTTTTGCGGAACTCTACACCGTGGTCCAACGAAGAGGTGCGGAGTTTTCTCTGCTTGGTGGCAGATACACAGTGAGGAGTGACCCGATGGCTGGCCAGCATACAACCGGACTATAGACAAGCTGAAGACGAACGTGAGAGAACCATCGATGGTGAGTGATTTGTAATAATGTGCATCTGTTCGCTTATTTATCCTGTTGGTAAGCTCACTTTTTTTGAGCCATACAGCGCCGTTTTGTGCTGGCTAATGAGTTTTAGCTAACGAGTTTTGGCTAGTAGCTAGCTAGTACCAACTGCTGATTCGCGCTTGTTTTCTCCTAAATATTTGCTTGTGAGAGCAAAACAATGAAATATGTTAATCCTGGTTAAAATCCTGTTTTTTGTTTGTGAGACCACAGGAGCCGAAATCTCAACAATATAAAAGTGCTTTTTCAAACCAGTGATTTATACCAGTGATTTTAACCACTGGCATCTGCTGCTTTTAGCTCTTTTATGACCTGTTTAACACCTTTTTGAGCTTCTAGATAGAGAGGATATTGTCTTTTATATGGTCTATAGTGTGACTTTGATATTATAGTGACATAATTTGTTCCCTTTTATTAGACCAACATCTGTTTTCTCTTCTTACTATAGTGAATTTAGAATTTGAACTTCAAATTTGCTCATCCTCTCTTCTGTTAACATCAAGATTGGTCATGTAGGAGATTTCTGGGTATCAACTGTGCACAGCCTTTTGTGTTGTGGTTATTCTGTTAAGTGACAATGCATATGTTTCTAATTTAGGAGAATATTCTATCTTAAGGTCAGATGTTGGCTTCCCATGGATGGCTATATTCCTCAGCAGAGGTGACAAAATGTCCGACATTTTTCCAATCCATGTGTTTGGGTCTGACCAGTGAGATGTATGGAACCCTCCATTGTTTAAAATGTCTCTTATCCTCATCAGATAGGACAATGGATGCCACACATCCCTTTGGTGACCAGTACAAGTTTTCTATGACCAATCTGGAGGATGGATTTACAAAAATGTTTGTTCATAATTTGGATCAGGTCCACTCAATTGCCTGCCATGCATTGTTCAATGATATTTATCTGAAGATTGCCAATCAGTAGGAACTGGTCTGATATCACTGAACATGGTCCAGCCATGACCATGTCCAGTGATTATCAGTATTTTGATTTGTAAGTCTCATAAACTACGTTTACTTCCTCAACATGTGGGTAGGCCTCTGACAAAATGAAACACCCTTCAACAATGTCACCGGTAGTAGAATCTGTTATTTTCACAGATTTGACAGATATAGTTTGCCATTTGCAAATTTAACTGTTACCTTTTCTTCTGACTTTGCCAAGCCCTGAATGTCATTACCTGAATTTACTGATCTACATGCACTTGCATCACACAAATTTAATTGGAGTACCTTGAACTTCCAACATCCATCCATCCATCCATCTTCTTCCGCTTAATCCTTTTCGGGTCACGGGGGGGCTGGAGCCTATCCCAGCATCTTTGGGCGAGAGGCAGGGTACACCCTGGACAGATTACTTCTGGTAAACACTATATTGTTAACATTAGATCAAAAGCCAGGTAAATGGAAAATGTCTGCTATGTGAATTTCCTGTATATGTGTAGAAGTGAGTCCATTTATCTGTTTTAGTCTTAATCATGCAGTCCAGTTTTTTTGTTGCGGATGTGGCTCATGGGCTCCTCCCCCTCCCAGCGGCCGGTCTTGCCATCATTCAGTTTCCACTGTAGGGGTGCGTTCCCTCCTTGGCCACAGCCCCTCCTCCTCCACTGCTCACTTGATATCCTCCTTCCCCTCATCCTACTCCTCCTCGGCTTTCTTGCTAAAAGACAGATTAATGGAGAGCCCCAGCCCCCGTGGGTCAGCAATCACATAAATAGGTGCAAGTTTTTCTTTAAAATTTTTATTTTCCTTTCATACCTAGATTCCCAATCTTCAGACACTGTACACCAATTTGTTAATATCTTGAAACTTACTACAATGCCAAACAAAATTTACAAGTGATCCAGACCAGCTAAGAGTTTTGTATAACTAGTTTGCTGTTATCCAAACATTAGTTTAAATAACCACATTTTATTTGTCTGAATCAAGTCCAAGAGTTTAATCCTTATAAACTAATAATTAGTTGACAAGATTTCATACTTTGATTCAGGTTATAATTAGAAATAACTAACGATGATTAAAACATCATTTCATCTACTTCCAAATCATATCCGATGGAAAAAGATTCTAAATGTTGTTTTCCCAGTAACGTGTAAGAGTACAGTGCTCCATTTTTCTGTAGGAAAGTGCAGTGGGAAATGTCTTGTTCAATACGACAGTAATGTTTGGATGATCGCTAATTGACCAACTCCCATAGGATCAGATGGATAAAATTCAGATTTTTATTGCTTCGACATGAAGTGTGCACCTTGCTTCTGGGTTATAGTGCAGCATTAGAAAAAGGAATAAAGGGAAAAGTAGCCTTTATTTCCACACTATCCTGTGAAATTTAGCTGGAGTAATTTTCATTGCTTTTTACACACACATTCTAAACCCAAATTGTTGAAATGTGTCATAATGCTCTGCAAAGTGGGAGAGTCTCAGCGCAGCTCAACATGGATATAGATATCAATTTTTTTTTTTTTAAATGGCGCTGGAGGCAGGGCGGCGGTACCAGCAGTGACTCTCTTGTTTCTTTGTGTTTCTATCTGTCATGAACTGGGGTGGTTTCCAGCCCAGTTCTATGGCACGGTGGCTGTCTAGTCTCCTGTTTATTTTGGGCTCTTCATTTGCCGTCTGACAGCCGACAGCCATGCCCCCTCCTGCCGGCTCCTATCAGCAGACTGTCATTACCTGCTGCTCTCCTCTCCACACATACACACACACACACACACACACACACACACACATGCAATTGTCCACACCTGCATTCACTGAGCACGTTTGCACTCACTCACCCCCCACACACACAAATCCATTGCTACGTATTTACTCTCTCTCTCTCTCTCTCTCTCTCTCTCTCTCTCTCTCTCTCTCTCTCTCTCTCTCTCTCTCTCTCTCTCTCTCTCTTTCTGCACACTGGCATGCACTCAGCTGATTAGTTTTGTAGTACTGGATCTGGATTTGCTGTTGTGCATTGTCAGGTGATTGTTGTTTGAACTGTGTGTTTAAGCCAACTGTCAGTTTTTCCTGCACCGTGATCACTCTTGGACTGTCTCGGATTGCTCCAGTGCTGTGAGTACTCTTTGTTTCACCCCTGCCATCCAGCCTGTCCGGAGGTTCCTTTCCCGGGCTCTCTTTTGTCCGTTCCCCACCGCAGTTCTGTCTGCCTGCATGTTGAAACATTCTCCCTTTGTGTACTCACTTGTGTGCTGTTGAGCATCCTGGAGATTCTCCCAGTTCATCCTGTGCTACCTGTTTGATTTGACTGGACTGTTATATCATTTGCACAAAAAAATACACATAACGATCTCCTGCGAGTGGGTCATTTCTGCCTTAAAATGGCAGAGAATTCATGACAGAATCACCTGACCAGTGAAGAACCCAGCGGAGACGTTGTGTGTGTTTTTTTCACTCTTTTGTGTTTTTTCTCCCGTTTTTCTCCCGTTCAGTTGCCCGCCAGCATGGATTTTTCAGTTTTCTAACTCAACCCGGAGGAGTGTGCAGCGGCCGAGCGAGCTGTGAGCTTTGCTTCCTGGGCTCGTGCCACCCACTCTCCAGAAATCAACTTTTATTTGCTGGATATCGCTGTCGGGGTGATGCAGACAAGCCCAAGACTTTGGAAATATCCGGGTCTGGTGCCGCTGCTCAACTAAATTTGTGATTCTCGACAACGCTTCAAGGAAGCGGTGAGAGGGCCCTCCACAGCATCTCCAGAGCAGCCTAAGAAGCGCTCCTGGAGGCTGAACGCACTCGCTTCTCCGGCCAGCATCCTCTTCTCCCCATCTGGCTCATCGTTCTACTCCCGGGGAGACAGAGCAAGACGCCAAGACAGCGGCTGACGTCATCACCAACCAGGAATTCAGGCAAGTGCTACTACAATCTCTCGCCCTGTCACCTGATGTAGTATGCCAGATTCCTGTGGAGGAGCTCCAGATTTTCCAATCTACTGGAGCTCTCCCGTCAGCTGCTGTCACTGCTCCTCACTCCTCTGTCTCTGTCTACCCTGATTCAATTCAATTCAGTTCAATTCAGCTTTATTTATACTGTGCCACATCACAACAAAAGCCATCTCGTGGTGCCACAGTGCAGAAAAAAAACACACAGTCTCAGAAAAACCCAGCAATCAGACGATCCCCTATGAGCAAGCACTAAGCAACAGTGGAGAGGAAAAACTCCCATTTGGCAGGAAGAAACCTCTAGCAGAACCAGGCTCAGGGAGCGGCAGTCATCTGCTGCGACTGGTTGGGGGTGAGGGGACAGGGAGGATGGAGAGGACAGACATAAAGAACATAACAGTAAGATGCCAAGTACATTATTGGAGGTCAACCAGCAGTATGGATCAGATAACAACAGAACAAAAGTGGGGTTAAGAGACACAAAATCCCTCCTTAAATGTAAGCTATATTAAAAAGGAAGGATTTTACCCTGTTCTTAAAAACAGAGACCAAGTCTGACTCCCAGACCCAGAGTGATAACTGGTTCCAGAGAGAAGGGGCTTGGTAGCAGAAGGCTCTGCCTCCCACTGTACTTTTAGAGATTCTGGGCACCACAAGTAAGCCAGCATTTTGGGAGCGTAATGCTCTTTTAGGATGGTAAGGTAATATCAGATCTTTTATATATTGGGGGGCCTGATTGTTAAGAGCTTTGAAATTAAGAAGAAGGATTTTAAACTTGATTCTAAATTCTATGGGAAGCCAGTGAAGGGAGGGCAGAACCGGGGAGATATGATCTCTTTTTCTAGAACCAGTTAAAACTCTAGCAGCAGCATTTTGAATCAACTGAAGATTTTTTAAGGATACTTTAGGACAACCAGATAATAGTGAATTACAATAATCTAATCAAGAGCTGACAAAGGCGTAAATCAGTTTCTCAGCATCATTCAGAGACAAGATGCTCCTGATCTTGGCAATATTGTGTAGATGATAGAAGGCAGTCTTAGAAATATGTTAAAGGACAAATTTTGATCAAAAATAACTCCAAGGTTCCTCACAGAACTGTTCAGAGTGAGAGTGGCAGCATCTAAATTAAGAGCATAATTTGAAAATGAATTTCTAAGATGTTTTGGGCCAACAAGAATGACTTCAGTCTTGTCAGAGTTTAATAGTAAAAAATTACAAGAGTTGGAAGAAAATTCATCATTGATATGGACAAACTGAAATCTATCGGACAAATAAGATCTAAACCACTGCAACGGAGTTCCGCTCAGTCCAACAAAGTGTTCTAATCTATCAAGTAGAATGGCATGATCGATAGTGTCAAAGGCTGCACTGAGATCTAAAAGAACAAAAACAGAGACAAGTTCATTATCAGATGCAGTCAGGAGGTCATTAGTGACCTTGACTAAGGCAGTTTCAGTGCTGTGATGAGCTCTGAACCCAGATTGAAACACCTCAAACAAACCAACTCCCTGCAAATGGTCAGACAATTCCTCACTGGTCCTGGGAAGGAGTAGTCGGACGCCGGAGGAGCCAAAGGAGAAGCCAGATTTGTGGTGCAAGAACCATCCTTTGTCAAAACGTCGGAAAAGACCCTCCTCTCCCTCGACAGCCATGGACCTGACGTCATCCTCGACTATCTCTGCGGCAGAGCCTCTTCCCGTGCCAGCTATTCTGCCAGCCTGTGCCCTGTCAGCCCTGACCGCAGCCCAGGTCGCCAAGACATCTCCTCTCGCCATCGTGAGATCAGCCGGGGGTTCCCCAGACACGCCCACTGCTGAGTCACCTGAACCAGAGCCCCCTCCATCGTCTGAGGGGCCCGGTACTGTTATCGACGCAGAGGAGGATGGCAGCTCGCCACCGGTACAGACAACATCCAGGCCCAGGAGGTCAGGCAAGTGATTTATCTTTCCACTTCTGATAATAACTACAAACCTTGTCTGTCTCCCGGGAGAGAGCCTCAGGGAAGGCAGTCACCTGAGTGCTCTCCCCCTGCTGCTACTGTCAAAGACTCACCTATTCCCTCCGTGTCTCCTCCCTATCTTCCCGAGTGCCCGCCGGAACCAAGCCGCCAGGCCATGGAGGAGCTCATGGCCCTGGATGATCACAGACCTGAGCCGCACGGAGTGGACCCCCAGCCATCACGTCAGAGAAACCACCGGCATTGGGGGATTCGCCTGGGGGCACTGCGACTGCAACCATCATCACGCCTGCTGCAGGGGCTGCCGCAGCAGAGTCACCCATCAAGCTGGATCTCCTGGAGGCCGGGCCCATGACGTCGTCGCCAGGATTGACGGAGTCCTGGACGGTGATGGAGCTTGAGTCCAGGCAAGTGGTCTCATTTGTTTCTCTCCCTTTTGATGTGGAGCAATCTTACTTGGCTTTTGGTGAGGAGAGTTAGGTGCAGCCCTCAGCTGCATCTGAGCTAACCTCGCCGGGCTCCGCCGCTACCGGCAACCCTAACCACTTTTCCTCTCCCATCACCCCTGAGCCCCCCTTAGGGTCGCCGGAGAAGATCCACTACCACCGGGGGTCTCCGTGGAGCTGGCCCAACCTGCTAGTGACGACGGAGGTCTAGCCTTCCCGGTTGAGGTCTACGCTGTGGGTCCGTTCCAACCCAAGACCTCTGTGGGTGCAAGGCCTCCCCAGCCTGAAGAGTCGCTGCGACCTGGATCATCAGAATCCTGGATGGTGGTGGAGCCTGAGTTCAGGCAAGTGCACGCTTTAATTTCTCTCTTGCCAGTTTCTGAGCCAGCTTGTCTGACTGCTGGTGAAGAGAGCTGAGAGCAGCTAGCCGTTGTACCCGGGCTCACCTCACCGGGCTCTTGCCAGTTTCCAAGCCAGCTTGTCTGACTGCTGGTGAAGAGAGCTGAGGGCAGCTAGCCGTTGTACCCGGGCTCACCTCACCGGGCTTCGCTGCTGCTGGCAACCCTGACCCTATACCTACTGTGTCTGAGCTTCCTCCTAGGGTTGCCAGAGAGCGGTTTATACCATCCAAGGCCACCGAAGACCCAGGTTTGTCACCCGAGGTCGCAGATAGTCCTGCTTCCCTCACTGGGGAGGTCACCGCAGGAGCAATGAGATCCCCTACGGGGACCACCGCAGGTGCAACGATGCTCCAGCCGCAGTCCACTGTGGGTGCTGCAGAGGTTCAGCTGGAGCCCACCGCAGGTGCTGCAGAGCTCCAGCCAGAGTCCACCGTGGATGCAATGGAGCTCCAGCTGGAGCCCACCGCGGGTGCTGCTATGTCCCCGATCAGGACCCTCACGGGTGCTATTAAGCTCCAGCCAGGAGCCACCATGGGTGCAGCTTTGGCCCAGTCGGGGTCCACCGCGGGTGCCACACCGGCCCAGCCGAGTCTCAATGCAGGTGCAGCCATGGCCCAGCGGGGGTCCACCACGGGTGCAATGAAGCTCCAGCCTGGAGCCTTCGCGGGTGCTGCTATGTTCCAGGCCGGGACCCTCGTGGGTGCAACTAAGCTCCAGCCTGGAGCTGCCGCAGGTAGAGCTCTGTCCCAGACTGGGACCATTGCGGGTACTGTCCCCCGGCTCGGGGCCATGGGAGGCGGAGGGGCTCCTCCCTCGTCACCGTCCGATGATGCTGGGGATTCCCTGTCCTGGTCACCCCTTCCTATGTGGGGTCTTCCCATGGGGAGGCCACCACCCGGGCCACCTCTTTTGAGCTGTTGGCTCAAAGACCCAGGCTGTCCGCCCGGTGAACTGGGCCATGAGGTTAGGTGGCCAAGTTGTCCTGGCCAGCCACCTGACCCGCTTGGCCGGTCGGTCCATATTTGACCTGGACCCAGACTGACCCCTGACCAGCCTTCCTTCATCACACCTTGGGCCTGGGATGTTGGTCGGCCCCCGGAACTCCTGAACTCCTGGACTTGGGGGTGGGAGGGGGAGCGCTGTTCTAGGTTTTGGGGGTAATTCACACATACAGTGGGGAAAAAAGTATTTAGTCAGCCATCAATTGTGCACGTTCTCCCACTTAAAAGATGAGCGAGGTCTCCAATTTTCATCATAGGTATACCTCAACTATGAGAGACAAAATGAGAAAAAAAAAATCCAGAAAATCACATTGAAGGATTTTTAATGAATTAATTGTTAAATTCCTCGGTAAAATAAGTATTTGGTCACCTACAAACAAGCAAGATTTCTGGCTCTCACAGACCTGTAACTTCTTCTTTAAGAGGCTCCTCTGTCCTCCACCTGTTACCTGTATAAATGGCACCTGTTTGAACTCGTTATCAGTATAAAAGACACCTTTCCACAACCTCAAACAGTCAGACTCCAAACTCCACTATGGCCAAGACCAAAGAGCTGTCAAAGGACACCAGAACCAAAATTGTAAACCTGCACCAGGTTGGGAAGACTGAATCTGCAATAAGTAAGCAGCTTGGTGTGAAGAAATCAACTGTGGGAGCAATTATTAGAAAATGGAAGACATACAAGACCACTGATAATCTCCCTCCATCTGGGGCTCCACGCAAGATCTCACTCCGTGGGGTCAAAATGATCACGAGAATGGAGAGCAAAAATCCCAAAACCACATGGGGGGACCTAGTGAATGACCTGCAGAGAGCTGGGACCAAAGTAACAAAGGCTACCATCAGTAACACACTACGCCGCCAGGGACTCAAATCCTGCAGTGCCTGACGTGTCCCCCTGCTTAAGCCAGTACATGTCCAGGCCTGTCTGAAGTTTGCTAGAGAGCATTTGGATGATCCAGAAGAGGATTGGGAGAATGTCATATGGTCAGATGAAACCAAAATAGAACTTTTTGGTAACAACTCAACTTGTCGTGTTTGGAGGAGAAAGAACACCATACCTACTGTGAAGCATGGGGGTGGAAACATCATGCTTTGGGGCTGTTTTTCTGAAAAGGGACCAGGACGACTGATCCGTGTAAAGGAAAGAATGAATGGGGCCATGTATCGTGAGATTTTGAATGAAAACCTCTTTCCATCAGCAAGGGCATTGAAGATGAAACGTGGCTGGGTCTTTCAGCATGACAATGATCCCAAACACACCGCCCAGGCAACGAAGGAGTGGCTTTGTAAGAAGCATTTCAAGGTCCTGGAGTGGCCTAGCCAGTCTCCAGATCTCAACCCCATAGAAAATCTTTGGAGGGAGTTGAAAGTCCGTGTTGCCCAGCGACAGCCCCAAAATATCACTGCTGTAGAGGAGATGTGCATGGAGGAATGGGCCAAAATACCAGCAACAGTGTGTGAAAACCTTGTGAAGACTTACAGAAAACGTTTGACCTCTGTCATTGCCAACAAAGGGTATATTACAAAGTATTGAGATGAACTTTTGTTATTGACCAAATACTTATTTTACCGAGGAATTTACCAATTAATTCATTAAAAATCCTTCAATGTAATTTTCTGGATTTTTTTTTTCTCATTTTGTCTCTCATAGTTGAGGTATACCTATGATGAAAATTGGAGACCTCTCTCATCTTTTAAGTGGGAGAACTTGCACAATTGGTGGCTGACTAAATACTTTTTTGCCCCACTGTATATTCTTGTGTTTTGTTGTTTGATTTATTCCCTCCTGACCTGTTTCCCCCACCTCCCGCCCTGGTTGGTTGTGGTCGTTTCGGGGGGGGGGGGGGGGGTGTCTCTTCCTGTTTTTGTGTCTACTTTGTTTGTACACTGGGGGTCTGGTATCCACCCCTTTGGGGGGGTTGTCTGTCACAAACTGGGGTGGTTTCCAGCCCAGTTCTATGGCACGGTGGCTGTCTAGTCTCCTGTTTATTTTGGGCTCTTCATTTGCCGTCTGACAGCCGACAGCCACGCCCCTTTCTGATGGTCCCTATCAGCTGACTGTCATTACCTGCTGCGCTCCTCTCCACACATACACACACACACACACACACACACACTTAAAACGGCAGAGAATTCATGACACTATCTGCTTATTCCTGTATATAGTGTGTCTCTTATTAACTAGGGCTTGGTAAGAAGATTTGGAGAAAGACTGGACCAAGTTTTATCCGTTTTAGCCCGGTCTTTCTCTTAGTTTTTTCTCTTCCTTTGGCAATGGAGATCAACAGAGAGGGGTGCGGATGCATTGTTTACACACGCGACCAGCTGATTGTGCTGAGGAGGCCAGTGCTGCTGCCTAGAGAGAAGCCCCTCATCCCGGATGAGCTAAAGAGGAGACGCTGGAACTAAGGTGAGGAGGAGGAAGCACAAGCCGGCTGTACCGATGGTCATCACCGGGAACGTGCGATCGCTCGGAAACAAAACAGATGAGCTTATGGCACTGGTCAGGACGCAAAAGGAGTATCATGAGTGCAGTGTCATGTGTTCTACACATACGTGGTTACACTCACAGATCCCGGATGCTACCGTAGTGATACCTGGCTTCAAGACTATACAGGGGAACAGAGATGTGATAAGTAACAGGAAAAGAGGGGAGGAGGAGTGGCACTTCTTGTGAATGAAAGGTGGTGTAATCATGGACACATTTATGTGAAGGAAAGGTGCTGCAGCCCGGACATTGAACTGCTGGCTGTGAGTATGCAACCGTATTATATACCACAAGAAATGAAGTGTGCCTTAATAATTATCGTCTATGTCTCTCCGTCAGCTGACGCAGCGGTGGCCTGTGATGTCATCATCTCCACTGCGGCCACATTACTGGAGAAGCACCCGGACGCATTTATGGCCATCAAGGGTGATTTTAATCATGTCTTACATGACCAGACTTTCACCAGTTTGTTGACTGTCCCACCAGAGAAAACAAAACACTGGATTTACTGTATGCCAATGTCAAAGATGCATATAGTGCCACAGCTCTACACCCCATTGGAAAATCGGATCACTGCATGGTCATGTTAACACCCAAGTACATTCCCCTTGTGCAAAGGCAGCCTGCTTATGCACGGACTGTGAGGATGTGGACACAGGAGGCTGCTGATGCACTTCAGGACTGCTTTGAGATGACAGACTGGGGCATACTCTGTGAACTACATGGGGTGGACATAGACAGTATGACCGACTGCATCACAGAATACATCAGATTCTGTGAAGACATGACCATGCCAGCTCAGACCGTACAGTGCTTCTCCAACAACAGACCATGGGTCACGAATGACCTGAAAGCACTTCTGAAGAAAAAGAAGAGAGCTTTTAGGTCCGGAGACAAGGAGGAGCTGAGGGGAGTACAGCATGAGCTGAGAGAGATGCTGAGGAGGTGCAAGAATAATTCTACGAGGAAGTTGGAGAATAACCTCAGGCAAAACAATGCTAAAGATGTGTGGGTGGGAATGAAACAAATAACTGGGTGCAAGGGGAGAGTCAAGCAGACATCTTGGAGCCAAGAGAAAGCTGATGAAATGAATCTGTTTTTTAATAGGTTCAACTCACAGTCTGTCACCCCAACAACACAAACAGACCCCCACCCACCCTCCTGTGCAGCACCTCTCTCCATCTCCCCCCTCACCCCCTCCTCCTCCTCTGGGGTCACCAGGACCCTCCCTCACATCACTGTGACTACAGACCAGGTTAAGAAACAGCTGGAGAGACTCCATCAGCGGAAGGCGGCGGGCCCTGATGGCATCTCCTCCACGATCCTGAGGACCTGTACCAACCAGCTAGCTGTGGTACTGAAACACCTGTACAACCTGAGCCTGAGTCTGGAGAGAGTACCAGTGCTGTGGAAGACATCCTGCCTGGTTCCTGCCCCCAAGAAGTCATCTCCATCTGACCTGAATGACTATCGACCAGTTGCCCTAACATCTCATGTGATGAAGGTCCTGGAGAGACTGGTCTTAGCCCACCTGGGGGCCACAGGTGAAGACGTGGCTGGACCCTCTGCAGTCTGCATATCAGCCCCATTTAGGAGTTGAAGATGCTGTCATCTATCTGCTGCAACGAGCCCATCTGCACCTGGATGGTGGAGGAGAATCACTTTTTTTGATTTCTTCAGTGTCTTTAACACCATCCAGCCACTGCTGCTAGGTGAGAAGCTGTGAGTAATGGGGGTCGACAGCTGTGTGATCTCCTGGTTTATAGACTACCTAACAGGCAGGCCACAGTTTGTCCAGCTGGGCAGTGTGTTGCCTGGAGTGGTGGCTTGTGATACGGGAGCTCCACAGGGGACTGTGATCTCTCCTTTTCTCTTCACCTAATACACCACTGACTTTCAGTACAACACTGAGTCATGCCACCTGCAGAAATTCTCAGATGACTCAGCTGTTGTGGGGCGTATAAGAGGAGCAGAGGAGGGTGAGTACAGGGCACTGGTAGACAGATTTGTGGAGTGGACAGAGCAGATTCACCTGAGGCTGAATGTCAACAAGACCAGAGAGATGGTGATTGACTTCAGGAAGAAGAGGATGCCTTCTCAGCCATTGTAGATTAGGGGGGAGGATGTGGGGGTGGCTGAGGACTACAAATATCTGGGTGTCAGGATCAGCCACGGGTTGGGCTGGAGATCCAACACCGATGCTGCGCACAAGAAGGGGATGAGCAGACTCTACTTCCTGAGGAAGCTGAGATCCTTCAACGTGTGTAGCAGGATGCTGGAGCTTTTCTACCAGACCGATGTCACCAGCGCCATCTTCTTTGCTGCTGTCTGTTGGAGTAGCAGTATCAGGGCCAGTGACACCAACAGACTTGTCAAGATTATCAAGAGGGCTGGCTCTGTAATTGGTCTCAGGCCGGAGACTTTTGAGACAGTGGTGGAGAGGAGAACATTAAATAAACTGCGATCCATCATGGGCAATCCTGATCACCCCCTCCACCACACAGTGGACAGGCAGCGGAGCACTTTCTCCAGTAGACTACTACAGCTTTACTCTCGAACGGCCAGGAACAGGAAATCTTTCCTGCCACATGCCATTTCACTGTACAATAACTCACTATGATGTTGTATTCTGGTCATAACTATGCTGCCATACTGTACCTTACAGTCTAGCTGGTACCTCACATTTCACTCTACTCCTGATAGTCCTGCATTGTGCAGCATGTATGATTCATGTGTTTATACTGGTCATCATATATTAAGCTATGATGTATATAGGTTTATATAGTAGTTGTTAGAATAATTTTGAGCTTAAATTATTCAAAGTCAAATAATCAGGCAGAAAGTTGGATTTATGTATGTACATTTTTTCACCTCAATGGCCATTTTGAGGGAAGAATTACAAAGCATGGCATTCAGACACACCTAGAATCCCTGAAGGATCAATTTGTTTAGGTCTGATATACTGTATATAGGTTGGAGAGATGAGAGGCAGGATGAGGATATGGGAAGGGACAGAACGGGACAGTCCTGATAATCAAAGCTTATCTGGGGAAACATCACAGACACTCTGGAGACATGGTGTCATGGAGACATGGACATGAGATCCATAAAACTAACAGAATGTCCATCTACTACCGATCTATACAGGCTGAGGAGTTCCTGTGCATTCCTGTGACCCAAAACAGGTGATGTCAAAGAGATTGAGTGGCTTAGATCATTCCTTACGCATGTATTGGCCCTGTACTGATCTTTAGTCTGAGCTCTCTGATATTGCTCACAGAAACATGCCAAGAATATATGAACTTATTTCACATGGAATGTACGCATAAACATTAAACATGGCATATGAAAGGTATGATACTTCTCAAATATAATAATATATTATCAATATCAATAATAATGTAGATAATATGGAATTTTTCTATCAATTTTTTTTTTGTTTTTTTTTTTTTTTGTTACTTATTTGTACCCGTAGGTAGACTTGGTTTGCAGTCTGGTGACAAGCCACCGGCTGCTGGTCGCTGCGTGCGCGAGCGCCCTAAACCTACATGTTTTTGGTGTGCGGGAGGAAACCGGAGAAATCCCGGAGTAAACCCGCGCAACACGGGGAGAACATGCAAACTCCACACAGTTCACTGTTGGTCGGGGGCTGGGATCGAACCCACGATCTCATGATCCCCGCGGTCCCCCGGCCGAGGGTAAAACTGTGCTGCCACAGTGCTAAACCACTGCGCCACCGTGCAGCCAATCAATAGTGTTAGTTTTGCTTTCCATGGGTAATCCCTTTGCCTGTCATACGTGTGTTTCTGTCATTTGGTTGTCTACTGTCATGCTGCTGTTACACTGTAATTTCCAAGTTTGGGATCAATAAAGTACATCCATCCATCTATCTATATGTACAGTTTTGAAAGCACATCACGGCGCCAATCTGAAATCCAATTTCCAGTGTATTTTATGTCATAGTTGTTTAAAATAATGCCGTTCCAAAACAGTAAAAATGATTTTTACAACATAGCACTACATTCAGGCTTATGCTGTGTCTTCATGTTGGTCGCTGCAGAAGAAAACCCTCCCGCCACAACTAATGTGATTTTTTTCCTCTCTCACACAGGAGAACTCCAGTTTCGCTGGGTTTTTTCTCTTCTCTTTCTTTTAGACTTTTAGTGAATGAAACTGCTGGTCAGTTACTGTGAAATGTAACTTTAGTGACAGTTTTAGGTGTCAGTTATGCAAGCTTCAATTCTCGTGAACACGCGCTGACTACAGCTGATTCACAAATGCTGTTTACACACGCCTGGAGTACTTACGAGCAGTTTGTTGAATCTGGAGTGGCTTGTTCATACTAACACAGCTACTGGCAAAATGCGTGATTTACACATACTAACACTAAAATGTTCTTGAATGAGACCCAATATTTGAGCCGCTATCTGAAAAGTAAATTAAATACTTTAAGACCTTTTTAATGCAGTTTGATCAAATTTAAGTCCTCCCATTTGGAAATGGAAAAACAACAATATCATGTATTTTACTTATGTGTGGTCGGTTTGATCATCTTTGTCCCGTGTCTCGACGTCCCTTCCTTTTTTTAAAATTCTTTTACTGTAGTCACGGAGGGAGGAGGGGGTCGTTAGGCGATGGCGCGGAGGGAATGGCCGCAGCCAATTCAACTGGGTCTGAAGAGGAACTCACACGGTCGCAAGGGTAAGGAGGCGGATCAGTCCTGAAACCACCAGTCACCACCATCATCTCAGATTAATGGAGAAACAGACCATTATAGAGCATCTTTTTTTTAAATTTTTGTCATGCTTATTATTTTTTCATCTCACCGTTGCAGCGTCAGTCTCTCATTCTTACGTTCTTCTTCCCTTCTTCCAACCACTCCTGCGCCTGGGTCAATCCATACTTTTCCCTTATATCCTGCACTAAACTTTCACATTCATCAGCCTTCAATTTTCCTCTAAAACCGAACTTCCTTCTCCATTTCTGTCCACTCTCACCACACAAACTTCACTTCACCATACACGCACAACAATAACAATCTCCACAGCATTTATTTCTCTTCTTATTTTTCCCCTTTTTTCTGAGTATTGTTTGAATTTCCCCTGTTTTTATATATTCTCAACCTAGGATTTTCACAACAACACATTCCCTTTTAAAATTAGGAATAAATCTACTTATTCTCTCCTCTGCCCAGATTTAAGTTGAACCTCTTCACTCTCCAGCTGATTGGAGGTAGCCTCTCTGTTGCCTCACTGCTTCAAGCTCGCTGTTGAGCAGGTGTGGGAGGATTTTTGTTCTGCCTTGCATGGACTTTTAGAGCGGCGGCTCCCTTTCAGCCAGAGAGATACTAAGGTCCCCAAAACTGTTGAAAAATTTCCTTTGAAGTTAACTTGGAAGCTCGATTTGGGGGTACATTTATGAAAGAATCCAATTTCTATAGTTGACCACAAGATGGAGGCAGTTCCTTCTGCACTCAAGGAGAAGGAGACAGTGACATCGTCCAAATGCGGTCTAGCTGCCTCAGTCCAAGATGACTCACCCTGGTGACTTTCAAAATGGCGTTTGCACTGCTTAATTTGCACATGCGTAATTCTCATGTAAAGCGAATGTTACGTGGCCATTTCGGTCATGTGCAAACGTGAAGGTGCATCGTGGCCGCAAAGTCTGTTGACCACAAACCACGCCTTGTTTTTTCAAAGAAACTGGAGAGTTAAATTTAATTTTATTCATACAAGAATAATCTTACAACTTTAACCTTGTGTACAATTCTGCACTGTTACTTCAAACAATGTCCTCTCAGTAGCTCTTAATATGTTTTAAACACAGTTTCTCAGTTCAACTTAGGTGAGTGGGTGAATCACCCCTCCCCTTCATGATGAGAGATGCATAGACTCTCCCCCATTTCCTGCACGGTGAAGAGTGGTTTTGATTTTGCCATTTTAGTTAAATCGCATATATATATATATATATATATATATATATATATATATATATATATTTAAATCGCATATATATATATAGTTAAATCGCATATATATATATATATATATATATATATATATATATATACACAGTGTACACTATATATATACACATACATACTATATATATATATATATATATATATATATATATATATATATATACTGTATATACATACATACATACAAATGTATGTATGTATGTATGTATGTATATACTGCTCAAAAAAATTAAAAGAACACTTTTTAATCAGAGTAAGCTGGACTAGCCTGCCACAATTTCTTCACTTTAAGTTTTGGAGTGTTTTCATTTCCATCAAAAGCTCCATTAAAATCTGATGTGTTTTCAAAGTGTTCCTTTAATTTTTTTGAGCAGTGTATATATATATATATATATATATATACTGTATATATATATATAGGAAAAAGTCAATTTTGGACAACCTCTAGGAAACCCCAGAAAACATTCTTGATTAGATGCTGATGGCTAATATAAGCATTTCTAATAAATGTATCTAAAAGACTGTAATTTAAATGTTGATGGTAAAGATGAACATTTATAGGAAATGTAACTAAAGGACTGTAAATTGAACTGTTTTAATTTAAACTGTTTGTCAGTAGAAGCAGTAGCGCTTTTGCGCCACAGGTGGCGCTCGGTAGTGATGAGACGCTGTTAAGTGTTAGAGCGAGAGAGAAGAAGAGTGGAGAATGTTCTAGAGTGTGAAGGGAAAATGGTGAAGAGTGATATGGCCGTTATCGGGTGATGTTCCGTGTCAGAGTGCTGTGCCTGGTGTTTGTGAAAGAAAGTCAATAAACCGCTGAAAAGTCCACCACTTAGCCTCTCTTGTTTGTCCTCTGGGTGTAACAAAATTTGGTAGCAGAGGATGGTTCAGTCGTGCCTAAGACGGTGAGTGAGCAAATTAAAAAAAAGAGCAGAAACAATGGAATTGGAGAAGCTACAAGATAAGCTAAACGAGGCCTTGGTGCCATTACAGGCCGAACAGCTAAACGAGGTCTGTTTGTTTGCAAAGATAAACCCAGCCAAGCCATCTAAAAAGTACATGTTGGTACGACTGTTAAACGAGGAGGTGGAAAAAACCATTGAAAGCAAAGAGGAGGATGTAGCCCGCGCGTTTCTGTTAAAGCTAATTGCATGTGCTACCGAAGCTAAGCAAGGCGAATCGTCGACGCAGGCGGCGGCAGCAGCCAGCATGAGGGGCAGAGGCACTTGCAAGTTTACAAAGCCAATATGCCGCTCTGCATGAAAGTTTCCTTGATTCAACTAAAAGGGTTGAAGAGGAAATAGCGAGGCTGACCGATAACGCGGCCACTCAGCCACAGAGTCACCATTTTCTGACACAGCCCGCGGTCCCCGCAGCACCCCTACTACCAGAAGTAGACCATTAAACGAGAGTTTAGGATAAATGGTCAGATAGGAGAGAGGGGCCAAAGAGACAAGTTGTCTTATTCCAACCTCATTCACCAGATTGAGATGGGCCTAAAGAAAAATTACAGTGAGGCTGAGATAATCGAGGCTGTTGTCAGAGCAGTGGGTCCCGGATTGAGTTTGTGCGATATGCTGGAGATCAAGTCAAATCTCACCTTGCCACAGCTGCGCATCATCCTGCGAGGACATTATAAAGAGGATAGTTCGACTGACTTGTACAATCGCCTGATAAACCTCACACAAGACAGTAACGAGTCACCTCAGAACTTCCTGTTTCGCACCATAGAGCTAAAGGAAAGACTTTTGGCAGCATGCAGAGAGCCTGGCACGGAAGAGCGGTATAGTTCTGACCTTACTCAGAGGAAGTTTCTGAGGGCGGTGGAAACGGGACTGATTAGTGCTGACGTGAAATACCAACTGAAGCGCTATCTGGAGGATCCTGCCGTCACCGACGAGCTTCTGATTTCTAAGACGAATACAGCAGCCAGTCTTGAATGGGAATGACACCAAAAATTCAAGAGGCACACGAAAGAACCCAAAGTTCGAGAATGCCAAGTGGAAAATCTGACGGGTCAGTATGCAACCGTGGAAGGAGTGGATGGCCAAGAGCTCCCTCCATCATCGACAAAAGGTAAAAGCCTTAAATCCCAAAGCACAGTGACCCGCACGGAATCTGAGCTCCTGGACATAGTCACGCAGCTGAAGAGTGACATGGAGGAGATCAAGAAGGCCATACGTGAGTCTCCCAGAGCACCTCATGCTCAAAGAGCTAGGAGGACATGTGGCTGCAAGAGCTGTCAGTCCACCAGCAATGGCGATCAGGGCGACCACTGCTTCAGATGTGGATTCAACGGCTATATGTCAAGGGAATGTCGGATAGGGAGGAGACCTGGAAAAAGGACAGGGCAAGTAGACACAGCGGCCAATACTGTCGCAACCACATCAGAACAAGCTAACACACAAGAACTGTATGAGCTAGTTACTGACAGTATTTGGAAGTTGGAAGCAAGGCTGGTAGCTAAAGCAGAGGTACCTCCTGAAGAAACGGTCCATGTTAACCTCTTGCACTCCGGTGTACCACAGGTGGGCAAGTCTCTGCGTCCCAGAGCGCACGAGGGCACACGAGAGCGCCCTCGTGCGCTCTAGGACGCATGATGGAGATGGAGATGGTGATGGCGTCCAAGCACGCACTGAAAATAAAAGCTGCAGACACAGCCGCGAACAGATTAGTTCATCTGATTGACCTCTCATTCGACTAATAAGAGCCTTGAATTGGGTTTCTGAAACCTTGAAAAACCAATGACTGAAAACCTAGCAAGAAGGACCCGCCTACCAACGCTGTGAATGCAGTGAGCCAATTGAAGCAGAGAAGTTTGCGAGCTGTTTTTTTTAAGGCTGGGTGAAGAGAGACTGCTGCAGCAAATCAAAAAAGGACCCGCAGGAAGAACCGTCACAGACCCAGCAGCACGGAGACCACCCACAAATGCAACCTGTGTGACAGCGACTGCCATTCGCGCATCGGCATGTTCGGCTACAGGCGGTGCTTATTTTGTTTTTGTTCCAGCAGAGTAGACGTTAGGATTTCTTCCATGGTCATCATAGACCGACGGAGGCTGACGACGAAGGCTGAGTGACACACACGCGTTCGCCAGTCTTTTTTTAATTACTACTGTTATTTGTTTTGAAAAATCGTTCGCCAAAAACCGCAATCATGGAAGCACAAAACCGCAATAATGGAATTATGTTTTGATCGGGTCGCGAGACCAGAACCACGAGCGGACCAGCGTCGCGTTCGTCTGACAATGAGGAAGAGAAGTTCGCCAGGACACTGCTGTGAAGAGGTAAGGTGTTATAAGCTAAATTATTCTTTATCCCTGAAAATTGTAATCCAAAATGACTTTTGACCGATCGGTAAATTACAACTGTGCGGCGCACAAAGTCTGAAGTTCGTGCGCCGCGGTACAAGGGGTCGTTCACCGCATCCAGACCGTGAACGCCGCCCCCCCACCCGCTATTCTTCTGTAGCGAGGGGGTGGAAGCCACGGTGACTGCACTGCTGTCCCACATCGCCACATGAGGCTAATCCGTCATGTAGCGATGGCCGATGTCCATCCTCTGTAGCGAGGGGGGACAACCCCCCCCCACACACACACACACACAGACACAGCCCTGAGTGTGACCTTTCATTAGAGCCCAAAATGAAGCTTCTACATTGAAGCATTCAAAAGTTACAGACATTTTTCCAAACTGTGCCATTTGGCATAAATGGCACAGTATGTTGTTGGCATAAATGGCACAGTATGTTTACAACAAACATACATTTCTATCTGCACACCTAAGGCAGCCCCCCTCCTCAACACACCCACCCCGCAAATCAACACTCACAGCAATAGCAAAATGGGCAGTGTTGGGAACTCTTTTTTTTTTTTTTTTTTTTTTTTTTTTTAAAAAGGCCAACACACCATAACATGAATATGTGTATATATAAATGAGGGAACAGCAACTTAGCAACACCACACTCAGGTCATCAACACCTAAGATATTCTAAATTGTCACTCAGTCATACCACCAGCCCGATGAAAAGGGCCACTCTCTGGGTCATCACTCGGTGGGTCCCGTCCGGAGCACCTCCGCTTCCTGGCCTCCGGAGACATGCTGTGCTGGCGTCTCTTCTTCTCCACTCTCCGCAGCTTGTTTGGGTGCCTCCATGAAAGGTCCGACGACCCCAGGTAGCCATCCTCTCTGGTAGCCACTACACGAAGCCGCCCCTGCTTATCACGCCTTTTCCGCTTCTCATGCATTCCTCTTGCCCGAGCCTCATCCCTGGTCCGGACCTCATCACCGACCCGTAGAGCCACCTGGGTCGACCTCCTGTGTCTTCTCCGCCGCGATCGGGCCTCCTTCCCAGGTCAGGCCGTCTCATTAGTCTGATCTGGACTCTTCCCACAACGGCGACTTTTGGCGTGCTGCAGAACTATGCCTTTCGGTTCCGATCCACTGTTTTTTCTTGCGGCCCCAGCAGCCATCCTCTCGGGGGTCCTATTGTGCCGTTCGGTTCCCACAACAAGGGCAACGTGAACACTGGGATTGGGACCCTCCCATGCTGGGCCATCGCGGTGTTTGTCCTCTTCACCTCCCAGTTCGCCAGGCCAGTCCGTGTCCCAGATTGTGCCATCGTCCTCCGCTTGTATCAGCGGTTGGTCCCACAAACCCCCGCCCGACCACTCTTCTCCGGTGCCATTGGTGATCTTAAAACCCAGGCCATAGAATAGATCACATCCCATTATATTTTCACCTCTGGCCGTCACCACCAAGCGGACATTCGCCATTACTGCTGGCTTGTACTGGGCTGTTAACACCAGCGATCCCACGATGGCTAACTTGTCTCCACCATAGCCGCAGTACGATGCCGACAGTGTCCTCACACAATAATATGGAAACAGTCTCTTCATGGTGGTCCAACGCAGCGCCGAAGTTACCACCCCCATGTCCATCAACAACGGCACCTCCACGCCGTCCAACAGTACATTGCAGTAAATACTGTATATCCAGTAGTGGTTGGGGAAACGGTATGCATCACCGTTGGGCCTGCAGCTGGTGAAGCCGCTCCATGTCTTCGATCCAGCAGCTCAAAGTTCTTACAAGTTCTGGCAAAGTGATGCAGAAGACCACAACGTCCACAGCACTTGCCCTTCGCCGGACATTCTCTCGACTTGCATTTGTGCTTTATGGATCCGCAGCCATAACACTTCAGCGGACCTGGAGCGGACCTAATCCTAACAGCGGGGGCATACTCTTCCTCGTCCGTGCATCCTCACTGTCCGAGTCAACAGCCAGTGTTCTCCCACTCAGTTCTCCATGCCTCGATGTGTCTCTCTCACGAAGGTCTTCAGTCAGTTTTTCAGCTGCCTCACGTTGCTTCACTATCTCAATGGCCGTGGTCAGCATCAGCTCTCCCTGGTACGTCAGGAGTCCAGGGAGTCCAGGGAGTGTTTCCTGCCTAAGTCTTGTAAGTGTTTTTGTTCCTTGTATATTTTGTGTTCTTTATTCAACTTGCACAACTCACAGTTCAGTGCATGGGTCTTCGCTTCTGCCCCGAGTGCCAATTCATGACAGTAGGATGCGGCCAAAGAGTGATCCAGCTGCTGTGAGTTTGTGTTTTTATTTTTGTTTTCACTCACCTGTTTCTGTGTCTCCAGAGCATACATCATGTCCCCAGCTCACGTAGACTCAGTTGACAGGCATTGGTACCCGATGAGCCTCGGGTGGGAGAGTTGCAAAACTTTTATGGAGATGGATGGACTAATCTCTGTTGCTCGTGGGGCTCCTACCTCTAAAGACACCCTTTGGTACCTGGCTGCTCGCCAGTGCTGTCAGCTCACGAAGCATGCTGAAGGGGTGGAGAGGATTTCACTGGTGGCAGACCTGCAGTGAGAGAACAGAGGGATGGTGAGGAGCTCCTCAAAGAAGCCTAGGTCTGCGCCAACAGTGACGCGTCCCGTGGTCCCGGTTCCATCAGCTCCTCACCAGTCACCAGCTCCGGCTCCAGCTCCTGTGTCACCAGCTCCAAGACGCCGCTCTCCTGGGTCTACCTCCGCTCATCCCTGAGCAGCGGCGGAACCGGATCCCCCCGAAGAGAGTCTCCTGGGTCAGTCGCCTCACCCTTCCCGTTGCTGCCCAGTTAAATCCTGCCAGAAGAACTCCTCCACCTCTCAGCCAGCAACCTTTTCTTCGCTGCATCAGAGAGTTTCCACAGCAGCTTCCTCCTCTCATTCAAGTTTTTCCTCGCCAGCTGCCCCGTCAGCCTCCTCCTCCTCTGTTACTGCTGCAACCCTCATCTCCTCGGCGTCTCCTCTCACTGCTCAGAGTCTGGTCGCCTCTTCCCTGGCTCCACCCTTCATCGTGTCTGCAGGGGTGGCTCCTCCATGTTCCTCTGAGGGGCCCACAACCACTGTAGCCACGGAGAAGGATAACTCAAAGTCCGCTGCAGCAGATTGTATCGTGCCCCAGGAATGTAGGAAAATGTTTTTTTCATTCTCCATTTCCCAAAAATGAATTATCGTGCCTGATTCCCGGTGGTGAGGCTCAGTTATTGCAGTCCACTGAATGCTCACCACTTGCTGCAGATAATATGTTCTCAACTGCTCCCTCCATGTCTCCCCCTATTTCCCCTGAGTGTCCGCCGGTCCCGGGATTGAGCCGCCGGATGATGGAGGAGCCTGCGGTCCTGGACGACCTGGTCCCAGGCCTGCAGTCAAGGTCTGGATAAGGGGAGAATGCTGCCAGAGACCTGAAGCATTCAGCTACGTGGGATCCAGCGCCAGTGGTGAGGCAACCTCCAGGTGCCACGCCGGACAAGCCATCTGTGTTGGTTGCTTTGCCTGGAGGGTCAGGGACTGCATTTTCCACCATGCCTGCTGTGAGGGTCGCCACAGCAAAGTTGGAGTTGGACCTCCCGAGGGCCGGGCCTGAGACATCACCGCCTGGATTGACGGAGTCCTGGACGGCAGTGGAGCTTGAGCTCAGGCAAGTGCTCTCCTTTGTTTTTGTTGTTTCCATGTTGGAGAGGTCTTATCTGACTCTTGGTGGGGAAGCCAAGTGCAGCCATCAGCTGCACCTGCGCTCACCTCGCCGGGCTTCACTGCCACCGGTGACCCTGACCCTGTTTCTTTGCCTCTCCTGTTGGAGTCTTTCCCCAGGGTCACCGAGGATGTTCCAACTTTGCCAGAGATCTCCGTGGGTCCAGCCTCGCTGCTTGAGACCGCAGTGAGTGCAGCTCCACCATCGGCTGTGGTTATTGTGGGTGCTCCATCCCAGCCCGGGACCTCTGTGGGTGGTGCTCCCTCTCTGGATGAGATCTTTGCGGGTGCTCTGTCCCAGCCCAGGGCCTCCGAGGGTGCTGCTTCCCCATCAGATGAGGTCGTCGCGGGTGTTCCGTCCCAGCCCGGGACCTCCGTGAGTGCAGCTTCTCCTTAGTCTGGATCTCCGTGGGTGCTGTGTCCTAGTCGGGGACCGTCGTGGGTGCTGCGCCCCAGCCTGAAACCAACATGGGGGCTGCGCTCCAGTGTGGGCCTGCTGTGGATGTTGTGCCCCAGTCCGAGGGCCACCGAGGGTGCAGCTCTGGCCCAGTATGGGTCCACCGGGGGTGCAGCTCTGGCAAAGACCAGGCCCGCCGTGGATGCAGCTATAACCCAGTCCGGGCCTGCTGTGGGTGCAGCTATGACCCAGCATGGAGCCACCGCGGGTGTTTATTCAGTGTGTGAGTCGTGAACATTTTTTTTGTGTATGTGTCTTTCCTGGTTGGTTCTGCTCCCTCAGTGCCTGGTTCCCCCTACTCCCCCACGGGGTGAGTCATGTTCTCTTGTTTTTTGTTGGGTGAGTCTTCTGTGTGTGTGTGGGGGGGGGGGGGTCCTTTCCCTTTTTTCTCTCTCTCTTTCTATTTTTTGATGTTACCCTGGGGTGTCTGGTGTCCACCCCTTGGAGAGGGGGGGGGGGCTCTGTCACAAGCTGAGCACGGAGGGAGGGTCCGCCGTGTTCAGCTTTTCTGTCGTTCTTTACATTGTTGTATTCCTGCTTATTTTTGTAATCTAGGTCAGTGATCTGCGTGGAGTTTGCATGTTCTCCCCGTGTCTGCATGGGTTTACTCTGGGATTTCTCCGGTTTCCTCCCACATGCCAAAAAGCATGCAAGTTAGGTTAATTGGTCTCAAACTGTGGATTCTAAATTGTCCTTAGATATGAATGTGAGAGTGAATGGTTGTCTGTCTCTCTGTGTTGGCCCTGTGATGGACTGGCGATCTGTCCAGGGTGTACCCTGCCTCTCACCCAAAGATGCTGGGATTGGCTCCAGCCCCCCCACCCCCACGACCTGAAAAGGATTAAGCGGAAGAAGATGGATGGATGGATGGTATTTGATATCTGTTGTTTGTTTAGGGTTCAGGTTTCTTTGTATTTGACATAATGCACGTCTCAGGAGACACACACGCAGGCTCAGGGTAGATTTAACAGCTTTATTGACAACAGGGATGTGTGGCTGCGTGTCTGTGGAATAGAAATGTGTTGGTGGTGGCGTCTGCGTCAGGCACGGGGGCAGGAGGCCGTTCAGCCGGACAACCCTATGGGAGGAAGCAGAGGGAGAAGGGTAACGGGCACCACACCAACACAGAGGATAATAATAGTCTTGCTGGCTTACTTGGTTAAGACAGGTGGCTGGCGTTGACAAGGGCGGAGCCCGGGAGACAGTGACCTGGAGTGCCTGTAGCAGCAGCGTAGAGACAGCGGCGAGATGAGGAAGTCCGCCGCCGGGGAAGTCCACCTGTGCACAGGGGAGAGGGCTGGAGGAAAAGAGGTAAGGGGAGCTTACCCAGATAATCTTGCTGAAGGTTGAGTACCGTTGTAGCAAGCGATGCCGAAGTAGAGAGACGGCTTCAGGCCGAAGCCCAGGGCAGAGTGGATTAAGTACCTCACCGCTGATGAGGAGCAGGTGTGCGCACAGCTGGCGCCGCTGATGAGCGGCGAGTCATGACAGTATTATCTCATCTAGTTATTTTTCCCATTTTAGTGTTGTCATTTATATATTTCTTTACTGTCTGATTTTCCAGTTTATTTTCCCAATGTTTATTTTTTGTCATTGTCTTGTTCTCGTCTTGTAGGGGTATTTTTGATCCGTGTTCTCTCTCTTTCTCAATGTCAGCTGTCAGTGAGCACTTCCAGGTTTACTCTGGTCATGGGCGGTGCTCCTGTCAGCTGTCAATCCTGTCTCCTCTCCGCTCATGTGACTCACAGCTGACTTAGATTGGCAATCACTCTTGCTGCCTATTTATTGACAGCATTTCTGCTTGCCAATCGTCGAGTTCAAAAACCAAAATCCTGAATCCAGTTCAGACGCCAATTCCCCATCTGCTCTCATCCTGTTTCCTGCCCAAGTCCTGTGTTTTTGTTCTTTGTACATTTTGTGTTCTTTATTAAACTTGCACAACTCACAGTTCAGTGTGTGGGTCTTTGTTTCTGCCCCGAGGGCCAATTCGTGACAGTGTACTTCAACTGTATTCCCTACTCCCTGCTCCATTCTCAGGGAATATAAGTAACTTAACTGCCCTTCACAAAATTTCTCCATTTGAAACAGTATAGCCGTCGGTTCCCTCCTCCGTGAGTGACCACGGTAACCATGGACACGTACTGATACTATGGTGGATAATTTAGGTTTCTTAAATAAAATGTTAATACAAATATATTTTTACAACTATCAGTTGATATAAACAATAACCAACATCAGTTTAGCTTGTTAATAATGTTAGCAACAATAGTTTGTTTTACTCGTATTTGAGGCGCAATGACTTGTGTAATCTTCTTGTCAACTTCCGGTAAAGTGATGTATCGTTCACTTCTTTCCTGCACAGTTCTCAGTTCCCTTTGAACTGAAGACCCTTCACTCCCTTCAATTTGTAATCTCATTTAATATGGCAGATACCCTGTGCAGTACACTTCGGAGTATACTATTGGGCGATCGGAACGCAGGGTAAAATATTAAAGGTAAATGTCACGAGCCTCCTCATGCACTTTTACACAGAGCACAGAGGAAGGGAAGGAAGAATGGATTTACATGCAGGAGTTCACCACAACACATTTATTGAACACAAGGGCAGACAGTTCAAAAATAAAGATGTACAAAAAGGGAACAGAGTGCACTTAAGGGCATAACACGATAACGTGCCGCAGGCAGACCACAGTGCACAAAGGCCACAGAAACAAACAATACAATTAAGTACAAACACTGCTGGCACCACAAATTGGGCACACCTGGGCAAGGAGCGGGAAGGACAATTACCAAGGCGGAATCAGCTGGTTGTCAAGAGAGAGGGTGCGTGGTCCGACCGGCAAGTGTTAGACAACGGCCACATGAATGTAGGTCAAAGATGCTGCCTAACAGCCGTTGACCAAAACGGTGGCTACAGGCACGGAAAAGAAAAGGACAAAGACATAAAAACAACAAGAACTCAAAACATAACACAATACATAAATAACCCGATACCTGAGCTACAGAGAACGGCCAGAACCAAGCCTGAAGGAAAACACCGGCTCGGTTCATGACAGAGCCCCCCCCCCCTTCTAGGGGTGGATTTCTGACACCCACGGCAACATCATAAGGAAAGGAACCCCCCCCCCCCCCCCCCCAAGCACAAACAACAATCACGAACCCGGGTGGGAGGTAAGGGGAACAGGCAAGGAGGGAAAACAGAACACCCCGCCCAGGGCCCACAATTACCCCCCCTCCCCAAGTCCAAAGGTGTGGAGGCTCGGGAGGCCACCCAGAGTCCCAGGCCCAGCAGACAGTCTGGCGAACACAGTCCGGTGACCTGCCGGAAAACACGGGCCATCTGGCCAGACATTCAGTCCCTCCAGCAGTTGGCCAGCGCTGTAAAGCCACCAGGGCCGACGGAGTAAGGCAGGAGGTGGCCTGCCTACTGGGAGGCTCACTGGTGGGGGACCGGACCATAGGGAGGGAACCCCCACGGTGTCAGACAGGGAGGAGAAGGAGGCCACAGCATTCTCAGGCTGACCCGCAGCACCCTCGGTGGTCCCGGCTTGGGACACAGCTGCACCCGCCGTGGACCCCAACTGAGCAAATGCTGCATCCGCAGTGGACCCCGACTGAGCCAACGCTGCACACGCGGTGGACCCCGACCGGGCCAACGCTGCATCCATGGTGGACCCCGACCAGGCCAACGATGCACCCGCGGTGGACTCCGGCAGGAGCTCTGCAGCATCAGCGGTGGACTCCAGCTGGAGCTCCGCAGCACCTGCGGTGACTCCTGGCTGGAGCTCTGCAGCACCCACGGTGGCTCCAGATTTGAGCTCTGCAGCACCCGCAGTGGACTCCAGCTGGAGCTCTGCAGCACCCGTGGTGGACCCCGACTGGGCCAGCACTGCACCCTTGGTGAACCCCGCGCTGGAGCGTGGCGTCCATGATGGGTCCAGACCGGAGCGCAGCACCCACGTCAGGCTGATCCTGGAGCACAGCCCCCACGAGGGTCCTAAGCCAGCGCGTCACGCCCACAGAGACTCAGCTTGCGGAGGGACCCATACGACAGACTCAAGCAGCAGGGGAGCTGGACCCACGACGTCATCAGGTGGCAAGACCAGTTCCCTAGAGATCCCTGGAGATGGTGGTTCCTCTCCGGCGACCCTAGAAGAATTCTCAGGAACGGGAGAAGAAACAAAATGGTTTGGGTTGCCGGCAGTGGCGGAGCCCAACGAAGGGACTTCAGATGCAGCTGCGCACTGCGCCTGACTCTCCTCACCTAGAGCCAGACAAGATCTCGCTATAACTGATATTAGAAAAATAAGAGAACTGAGTTTGAGTTCCACCACCGTCCAGGAGTCCAACGAGTGTGGCGATGTCTCGGGACTGGCCTCCAAGAGGTCCAGCTCAGGCTCCCAGTCCGCCGCCACTGCCTCCACAGGGGGCGAGATGGTAGTTGCAGTCCTACAATTCTCCTGCAGCGGCTCCAACGCTGGGGACTCCTCCAGTGTGGCTGTAGGGGAACATCTCCATACAGACCTCTGGGCAGGCTCTTCCAGGGCCCCAAGCTCCTCCACCATCTGACAGCACTGACCTTGGGCCAACGGGCACTAAGGAAAAGAAGGAGGAGACATGGAGAGGACAGAAATAGAATTAACGTCTGCAGCTGGAGGAGAGGACCCAGCGGACTGCAGAAACTGGGCCTCTCCGTCGGGAGACAGACAATGTTTTGTGTTATTAGATTGCATAGAATGAAAAAAACACTTGCCTGTCCTCCCAGTCTTTGATGTTGGCAGCTGCAGCGGGCGAACAGTCATCCCTCTCCGTGTCTGTGGTGATCTGTCTCCTTTCCAAGGTTTGTGGAGGAGCCATCTCCATGGCTGCGGAGGCGGGCGTTCCCGGGGCGGCCCTAGTAGGCCTCACGATGGCTGGAGGGATGATGGCCATCGAGGACAAAGAGGGCTTCTCCCGTCCTTTCCCCACAGGACAGCGTCATTTGCGGGGTGCTGGTGCTGGTTTAGGTGGTGCTGGAGTGGGGAAACCAGAGCCAAGGGAGCACTGTTCTTTCAGCGCGAGCCCGGTCTTCTTAGGGGATTTCCTCACCCCTTCGTCGTTCTCACGCCGCAGCGCTGCAAGCATGGCTATCCTCTCGACTCCCTCAGTGTGCTCCGAGAGCTGAGGGCATCACTGGACCTCTGCCTCCGCCAGACCCACGTACCACAAGACGTCCTCCGGAGTGGAATATTCATTTGCCAAGGAGACGAGCCCGTCAATGTTCATCAGAGCTTGGCAGCATTCCCATCCCAGGCTCATCAGATAACTCTAACCTGCCACTTCCATAGCCAACTCCAACACAGGTGAGTGGGGGAAAAAAAAAAAGAAAAAACAATTCAAAAAGAAAAACAGATGTGTGGGTGAACCCGCTAAATCCTTGCTGGCTGGACCATTCTGTCACGAGCCTCCTCGTGCGCTTTTACGCAGCGCACAGAGGAGGGGAAGGAAGAATGGATTTATGTGCTTGAACACAAGGGCAGACAGTTCAAAAATAAAGACGTACAAAAAGGGAACGGGTGCACTTAAGGGCATAACACGATAATGTGCCGCAGGCAGACCACAGTGCACAGTGGCCACAAAAACAAGCAATACAATCAATGTCTTTAGCTCAGGAAGCTAGGAGACCTCAAGGAGACTCAACTGACTGAAGATAAAAACCTGGGCTAACCAGCCAAAGCGTAGCAGTCGAATGCACGGAGAAACGCAAATAGATTACCTTGCAGTACAGGAGCAGTCCAATAGTCCAAGCATCCAGCAAGCAAAACACAATCCTTCATGAATACAGGCAGTCACACTGCAATAAACACCTGTAGACTAGCGCAATGGTCCAGCAGTGCTTGACTGGCAAAGGCCGCCTAAGTACAAACACTGCTGGCATCACAAATTGGGCACACCTGGGCGAGGTGCGGGAAGGACAGTTACCAAGGAGGAATCAGCTGGCTGTCAAGAGTTTAGACAACGGCCACATGAATGTAGGTCAAAGAGGCTGCCTAACAGCCGTCGGCCAGAACAGTGGCTACAGGCATGGAAAAGAAAAGAACAAAGACATAAAAACAACAAGAACTCAAAAGATAACACAATACATAAATAACCCGATACTTGAGCCACAGAGAATGGCCAGAACCGAGCCTGAAGGAAAACACCGGCTTGGTTCATGACAGTAAGAAACTGACAGCTTTATGCAGTGTTGCCAACTCACTCTTCTCCCTTTCTCTCGCTCCACAAATCATATTCCTCACTCCAAAATGAGGAAATTACTGGCAATTTTGTGTTGATTTTCTTCAGATTTTTCCCACATTAAGAGCGCTCAAGGCAGGATAAAGCAGACTGAACATGTTCTAAAAGCTCTGTCTGAAACAGTCTGTTTTCAGCCTGACATTAATAAGCCCCTAATGTAATCCATTAATTAAATTATCTTGCAATGTGTGCAAGATGATTAAAGTGTGCATTTTAAAAGTAATGTGAAAGTTACTTTTCCAAGTAACTAGTTACTTTAATCATGCAGTAACTGGTAAGTAACTCAGTTACTTTTTAAAAGAAATAACTAGTAACTGTAATTAGTTACTGTTTTTTAGTAACTTGCCCAACACTGCTGTTTGCATATCTAATCTATGACACATAACTACCACAGACGCACGACACGCCAGCCCGCTTCGTCAGCAGAATCACAAGACATAAGTGCACAGATAATTCAAGAACACAGTAGTACTCTCTGACATCTAGAAGATCATGTCCCATAGACTGACTGGCACCAAGTTTTTAACTAAGGAGATACAGGGTGTGTTGACCTCAGAAAGCACATTCTGGTCACAAGATCAGTTTTACAGAAGAGTACACACTCAAAACAGAAAATTAAGGTCCATATGGTTAAATGCAAATTCAGAATAATGATTAAATGTCATGTCATACCAATATCAGAATAACATAATTGAAAATAGACTAGAAATATGATTTCTCTATCAGTGATTTATGGGTGATTCTCCATATTTGAGTGGACTGACTGTAGTAGAAACCTGTGAGCATTGGAGAGACCCTCCAGTCATCTGCCTTAAGAGCCATTTTGATCATGGGGCCCAGGCTTTGTGGTTTTTCACCTGGGGCAACTGCTAGGGTGACATGAGGGGTTGAGACAGTTTTTAGAGCATACCACAATGTCTGATCAAAAGTGAGGGATACAGAAGCTGCCACCCCCTTTGATCCCACAAATATGTCTTCACAGTCTATAATAGTGGGAGTCAGGTCATGTTCAATGCACTGTTGATTATCATAGACATCATCCGGGTCATTCAGGTAGTTAAAGGTGCAGTGGAATGGAGTGGATGGTAGCCCATATGTTCCCAGTTGTTGGATAACAAGTCTCCATTGATTGAAGGCCACAATCAATGGTGGGGCGTCATCTGCCACCAGTCTTGCCCAGTACACAATGGGAGTGTGTTCTGGGGTGAATGTGACCAGTGCCATCACCATTATTCTTCCCTCATGGCTGTCGTAAGTTCCTGTTGTGATTGTGCCATCTTTCATAGTCACAGCAAAGTCATCAGCAGAACAATAGATCATTGCAGTCAATTTAGTGAGGGGGTCTCATCCAAGAAGAGGGGTAGGGCATTTTGGTGCATATAAGAATGAGTGGGAGAGCAGCTGATTGCCCACTGAGGTGGTGAGGACTTTTGTAAATGACTGTTGTTCCACTTTCCCTGAGAAGCCTATGACTGAGGTGGTTGTAGTGGACAATGGTGGGGTCTTACCACCCAGTCTGGGTAGAGTTGAATCGGTAGTCTCTATGTCCTCTAAAAATTAAATTGGCTGCCCTTGCACAGTACACTGTAGTTGTGGTTCAGGTGTACTGGTTGCCACCTCATTTGGATTCCCCAGGCCCCATCAGAACTGTGGATACTGCTGATGAGGGTCTTGTTGCCAGTATGGGCCTTGAACTTGTTGTTGTTGTGGGGGCTGTAGAGGTGGTGGTGGTAATGGTTGACCTGGCTGCCTGAGAGGGCAGTTTCTTGACCAGTGTCCAAATGTCCCACACATGTAGCATTGGTCCTGCTGTAATGGCCCATACTGTTGTTGTTGTTGTTGTTGTTGTTGTTGTTGTTGTTGCATGGGTGGTCTTCCTCCCCTCTGGAACCTTCCTCTTGGCAGTCTCCCACCCCTCATAGGTCTCGATGGCTGTTATAAAGAGGCGCATATGGATATTGGTGGGTTGGGACAGGTTGTGGAGGTGAGGCATACTGTGGTTGTGGAGCAGGAGCAGGTGGTACTGGTTGAGGTGGATTTGGTAACTACTGGGGCTTGGACAGTGACCTGAATATCTGCTGCCTTCTTTTTTCCTTTGTGTACCTTATTGTCTGCCTGACGAATCTGATGCTTTAAAAGGCATTTTAGCAGTTCCTTGTTGTCTTGTTCTTCCTTGTTCTGCGTCTCTCTGTACTTATGTAGATGATGACTGAGATGCTTGACCCATTCACCTTCAGGTTCCGTTGCTAGCCCCACTACCTGTTCCAGTGTAGTTTTCACTGGCTGTGGTAGGCCCCTGATAACTACCAATCTCCACAACAGCCTTGTGGCCTCAGTATTATCGGGGTTTTCGCCACTTGTGTCCAACCAAATTGTTTTACACCTCCTCAGGTATTCATATAGCTCTTCTTTAGGCTTGATCTTAACAGAGTCCAGTGCAGCCAGACTGGGTGTGGTAGGGTATCGGTGCCTTAGTTCTGTCCATATCGCATAACGGTGGGGGCCAAATGGCGTGTGAGCTGGATGCTGAGATGAATCAGCTGCTGTCTCAAGATTAGCTAGGGTGGTGGGGTCAGTTGTCCGCAGGAGGATCGCTCTTACATCCCCCATGGCCAGAGTGTCTCCTGAGATTAGACTTTTGAACTCTCTCATCAATGGATTGGTTCCCCACCTCAATGGAGGCAACTTATCCATCAAGCCCTGCACATTTTTATTGTCCCATGGCTGATAGATCTGCCCATGTGTCTGTGAATGGATGACTGGGTATTGAGCAGCCAGTGGGCCTTCCTGGCATTTTTCTTCCTCCACATCTTCTTCACCCTCTTCTTCACTCTCTGTGGCATTCGATCTTTTCTCCCAGGACCTGCCTCTGGTCAGATGTTCATCCTCCTCAAACTCAGGGGCTGTGACTGAAACCAGAAACCTGCCTTTTCCTGTCATCCTTCTAATCTCCAATCTGAAGGGCTCAGGGTCATGTAATGCTTTTTTGCCTCGTGTACGCTGTTTCTCCTCTAGTTCTCATTCCCAATGTTGCCTTTCTAGTTGCCCACGCTCTTCGTCCTCTGGTGTGAGGATAATGGGCTTTGAAAGTGTCAAAACTTCATTGTTTTTTTCTTCTTTGACATATCCATCTCTTATTACTGCTTCTCAGCCGTAGTACTGTTTGTCCACTGATGTGTCTGGATTTTTGTGTAGATGTGCTGTTGGTGGTGCCGATGGTGTTGGAGGTGTTTGTTGTATAGTGGTGTAGGTATCTGGAAATTACAATTCTTTGAGATTGGGGTACATGTTGCTCAGCGTTGAAGTGGTGAATGGTAAAGATGTTTGATTCTGCACTTTAGTTATGTCAGTAACCATTTTAGCAAGGTCCTCAACCTGTGTTCCCATTTATTCTAGCGCAGTTACTACTTATGGATTTATAGGTGGATCGCACACATTGAGTGTTCCACCTTGAATTTCCATCACTGGTGCTTGCATGTTGCAAGGTGGAGCAAGAAGCCCAAAGTTGATGCTGTGGCCGCACATATGTGACCTACTTTGGGACTGATGTAAGGCCTCACATTTTAGATCAGAACAAAGACAGAGCTTCCTTGGAGATAACAGGAAGCTGCGAGGATGATAGCTTTGGTATGCAGGGCTTGAGACTGTGGGGGTGTTATTAGAGGATTAAAAAAGAGATGCATTGTAGACTGTGGGGGTGATATCAGAGAGAGGAGATGCATTGTTACTGGCGATTATAATGCAATGTGACCTGTGATGCATGTGACGTGTGAACTGTGAGAGTCCTGGTATTTAAGGACGAGAGTTCCCTGTAATGCTTTTTTTCTTCGTTGAGATGTTGGTGAATGTGAATAAAGCTGCTGTGAGAGAAATCTGTCTCATCATTTTCACATTCCCACAATGCCATCATATACTGATGGGTCTGGATATGGAGGTGGTTGGGGATAAGGACCGAATGGGACATCTTCTTGCCCTGCAGCATGACTTCCTGTGGTGCTGTTGCATGTGTTTGCATTTTTTCCTGTCTTATTGCATGCTTTTACTGTGCTTTTACTATCCAAATTTCCAAAACCCTGACTACTCAGAGTTGGGACCAGGAAGCAGAGTCGCAGTCTTACACGCCTCTCTGCAGCTCCTCTTCATCCGCCACCCCTCAGCTTAGCCTCTGACTTCCCCATCAGAGAATCGTTGTCTGCTCCCTCCAAAGTGAATAAAAATATAATGTATAAGCATCCCAAAGTGATAAAGCAAAATATTGGTAAAACTCAAATTAAACATAAAGCCCCTAAATTGAATGATTTGGCCTCTGTTCCTCCTCATAATTTAAAAATTAAATGTGGTTTATTAAATATTAGGTCTCTAACTCCCAAGTCTCTGTTAGTCCATGATTTGTTAATTGATCATCAGATTGATTTAATTTCCCTTACAGAGACTTGGTTAGGACAAGAGGATTATGTTGGTTTAAATGAATCAACTCCCTCTGGTTATTTAAACTGTCAAAATCCCAGAAGCTCTGGTCGTGGAGGAGGAGTAGCAACAATTTACCATTCCAAATTACTAGTTAATGTAAAGCAAAAAACATGTTATAATTCCTTTGAGGGCCTGGTCCTCAGTATTGGGCACTTTAGCAATTTTAGGTTAAACCCAATTTTATTTGCCATAGTTTATCGTCCCCCATCAACCTACTCAGAATTTTTATCCGAATTTGCTGATTTCTTAGCTGATTTAGTGCTGAAATCTGATAGAATAATTATAGTAGGGGACTTTAATATACATGTGGATGTAGATAGTGACTGCCTTAATGTGGCATTCAATTCAATATTAGATTCGATTGGGTTTTCTCAGAAAGTAGGAAATTCTACTCATTACCTCCACCATACATTGGACCTTGTTTTGACATATGGCATAGAAATAGAAAATCTTGTAGTGTCTCCTCATAACCCTTTACTGTCAGACCATTGTCTGTTAACCTTTGATTTTACTATTTCTGACTATTTGGCTCCTAAAGAAAAATATTATTACAGTAGATGCCTCTCAGATGATGCTGTTTCCAAATTTATGCAGATTGTTTCCTCTATGCCATGTGTCAACACAACGGAAATAAGTTATAGACAGCTTGCTCCTTCTGTAATTGATAACATGGTGGATAGTGTTTCAGCTTCTCTGCATCAGACTCTAGACTTGGTGGCCCCCTTAAAAAAGAAAAAGTCTAATCAGAGATTTCTAACTCCTTGGTTCAACACAGAAACTCGTACCTTAAAACAGAAGACTCGTCAATTAGAAAGAAAATGGCGCTCTACTAATTTAGATGAAATCTATTTAGCTTGGAGAAATCATCTTTTAATTTATAAAAAATCTCTTAGAAAAGCTAGAACGAGTTATTATTCTGCATTAATAGAAGAGAACAAGAATAATTCCAGGTTTCTTTTCAGTACTGTAGCCAGGTTGACAAAGAGTCAGGACTCTGTCAATCCTAGCATTCCCTTAGAGCTTACTAGTCAGGACTTTATGAACTTTTTCAATAATAAAATTTCATCCATCAGAGATAAAATCAATCAGATTCTTCCCACAGTTAACTTAAATACTGTAACTACTACAACTCCTTCTGTTGATGTCTGTCTTGATGAGTTTACTCCAATCGACCTTTGTGAGTTAGACAAAATAGTTTCCTCATCCAAACCTTCAACTTGTCTTTTAGACCCTATTCCTAACAGGTTATTTAAAGAAGTCTTCCCACTTATTGGTAGCTTTATTCTTCATATAATCAATTCTTCATTAACTTTAGGCCATGTACCGCAGGCTTTTAAAACGGCTGTAATTAAACCCTTACTCAAAAAGCCAACGCTAGATCCAGGAGCTTTAGCTAACTATAGACCAATCTCTAATCTCCCTTTCATTTCAAAAATCTTAGAAAGAGTTGTTGCTACGCAATTATTTGACCACCTGCAGGGAAATGGTTTACTTGAAGAGTTTCAATCTGGGTTTAGAATCCATCATAGTACTGAAACAGCCTTAGCGAAGGTCACTAACGACCTCGTCATTGCATCTGATAATGGACTAGTTTCTGTACTTGTCCTTTTAGACCTTAGTGCAGCTTTTGATACTATTGATCATAATATTCTACTTGATAGATTAGAACACTATGTTGGACTTAATGGAACTTCGTTGCAGTGGTTTAGATCTTATTTATCTGATAGGTTCCAGTTTGTTCATGTAAATAATGAGTTTTCTTTCAACTCAAAGCTTAGTCATGGAGTTTCACAGGGATCTGTGCTAGGCCCTACTCTTTTTAGTTTATATATGCTTCCGTTAGGTAACATTATTAGAAAGCACTGTATACATTTTCATTGTTATGCAGATGGCACACAATTATACCTGTCAATGAAGCCAGATGATAGTAATCAATTAGCCAAGTTAGAAGCCTGTCTTAAGGAAATCAAAGCTTGGATGACTTGTAATTTCCTGCTATTAAATTCAGATAAGACTGAAGTCATTCTTGTTGGTCCAAAAAACCTTAGAAATTCCTTTCCAAATCAAACTTTCAGTTTGGATGCGGTTACTCTTTCTTTTAATAGCTCTGTGAGGAACCTTGGAGTTATTTTTGATCAGGATTTGTCCTTCAATTCACATATTAAATTTGTTTCTAAGACTGCCTTCTATCATTTGCGTAATATTGCCAAGATTAGGAGCATCTTGTCTCAGAGTGATGCTGAGAAACTGATCCACGCTTTTGTTAGCTCGAGATTAGATTATTGTAATTCTTTATTATCAGGCTGTCCTAAAACATCTTTAAAAAGTCTTCAGCTGATCCAAAATGCTGCAGCAAGAGTTTTAACAGGTACTAGAAAGAGAGATCATATCTCTCTGGTTCTGGCCTCCCTTCATTGGCTTCCCATAGAGTTTAGAATTAAGTTTAAAATCCTTCTTCTTACTTACAAAGCTCTAAACAATCAGGCTCCTTTTTATTTAAAAGATCTGATACTACCGTATTATCCTAACAGAGCACTACGCTCCCAAAATGCAGGATTACTTGTAATACCTAGAATCTCCAAAAGTACAATGGGAGGCAGAGCCTTCAGTTATCAAGCTCCTCTCCTGTGGAATCAGCTGCCAATCTGGATTCGGGAGTCAGACTCAATCTCTGTTTTTAAGAATAGGGTTAAAACCTACCTTTTTGATATAGCCTACAATTAGGGAGGGATCATGTGTTTCTGAACCCTCCCTTAGTTATGCTGCTAATAGGTTTAGTCAGCCGGGGGACCTCCAGTAATGCACTGGGCCTCACTCCTTTCCTCACTCTCTATGAAATATTTTTTTTTGCTGGTCATTAACATTTGTTTGTTCTCTCCCATAGATTGAGTCCCCATTGTGCTGTTTGCTCTCTACATGTCTGTTCTTTTCTTTTTCTCTATCCCCTCACCCCCCAGCCAGTCGCAGCAGATGACTGCCCCTCCCTGAGCCTGGTTCTGCTGGAGGTTTCTTCCTGTTAAAAGGGAGTTTTTCCTCTCCACCGTCGCCAAGTGCTTGCTCACAGGGGATCACCTGATTGCTGGGGTCTTTCTGCAACTGTGGGGGTTCCCCCCTACAGTTGATAGTGCTATGAGATGACTGTTGTTGTGAAATGGCGCTATATAAATAAAGTTGAATTGAATTGAATTGAATTGCTTGTTATCAGCATAAGTGTAAGAGTAGCAACATCGCAATTTTTGTGCGCTTTAACTTTATCCTTTTTATGATGGCCAAACCTTGGCCTACCTTTTTCTTCCGACTCTTTTTACACTTCTTTTTTATCGTTCGCAAATTTGTAGGTATTCCATAATTGTGTAGGGGTGGGATATGTCCCGCCGTTGCCAGGGAGAGGTCTCGTGTCCTGCCACACTTGGATTAAAGTGGACATCTTCTGCTGTCTTCTAGGTGCCTTTTTTATCCAATCCGGCTTGCTGTAACTGAGCTGGATCGGAGCTCAGTTACAGCGGCGGGGCTCAGCGGAGGAACTACTGAGGAAGACGGCGGTAGATGGCAGGGCTCAGTGGAGGAACTACCGGGACCCCAGCTGGACAGGAGCAGGATCGGAGCTCAACTACAGCGGCGGTGGGTGGCGGGGCTCGGTGGAGTCGCTGCTGGCACCCTGGCTGGACAGGAGCTCAATTGCAGAGGCGGTAAGCAGTGGGACTAGCAGCGGAGGGGGCTAGCTGAGGCCCCAGCTGGATTCGAGGTCGGTTGGATCGGATACTGGTGACACCAGCAGAGATTGTTTTATTTTCAACAGGTCAGTAAAAATGCCACCAAAGAAGGAGGAAATGGAAGAGATCAAAAAATCTCTGAACTTCTTGTCAGAAGAACTGACCAAAGTGGCCAATCAACAGCTTAAACTATTAGGGCTAATGGAAGAAGTCCAAGAATTGAAATTAACAATTAAGGAAAAAGACAAAAAAAATACAGACTTGGAGCGACGCATCGAGGATATTGAACAATATTCTTGTATGGATGATCTAAGTGAACTAGACATTAAATACCAATCATATGCCAATGTTACAGAAGGAATGAAAGGTGAGGAGGCTCCCCTAAGTGAATCCGTCTCCCTGGAAAACCAAGTGCTTCAGTTCCTTGAAAGCAGAAATATAAAGGTTGAAGTAAATGCAATTTTAGCCAGTCATACTTTACCCAGAAAAGATAATAAAACAAAGAAATCAATTGTGATGCGCTTTGTGAACAGAAGGGTAAAGAATGACATACTGAGGCAGGCCAGAAAGCTTCGGGGAATAGAAGTTTACCTAAATGAACATTTAACAAAGGCTAATGCTGAAATAGCACGGCAAGCACGGATGCTGAAAAGACAAAATAAGATACAGGCAACATGGACAAGAAATTGTAGAGTTTGGATCAAACTAAATGGAACACCTGAGGAAGCAAAGGCCATAATAATCAAAGATCTCACTGACTTAAACAAATCTAGATGAACACTGATTAAGAAAATTAAGAGGCTATGATAATCCATATCCACACACATGGCAAGAAAAGTTCTTTTGTGACATACCATGTCAATGTACTTAAAAACAAAAAAAAACTAAACAAAACAAAAAAACTTATGACTGACTTAAGTAAACATCAATTATCCCCAGTTGGAGGAAGTCAGTTGACACAGAGTGAGGAAATTCAAACTCTGAAAATATGCCATTATGCTGAACATAAACTACAAGAGATGGAGAATGATATTGATCCTGATAACCACTTTTTCAATAATATTCATAATCATTGTGACTATTATACTGAAAAGCAATTCAAAAGTCAAGTGCAATTAGATGGTAAACTATCAATAATACACTTCAACAGCAGAAGTCTTAACAAAAACTTTCCACAGATTCAGGACTATTTAAAACAGCTAGACAGAAAATTTACAGCTATTGCAGTCTCTGAAACTTGGCTTAATGAAAAGCAGGCTCCTCTGATGACAATAGAGGGATATCAAGTGTTTCATATTAACAGATCTCAAAAAAAGGGTGGTGGTGTTGCACTGTATATTGATGACCTGTATAGGTGTAAACTTGTAAATGGAATGTCCTTTGCACTACCAGGGATTCTGGAAAGTGTTATTGTTGAGATTGACCAAGATAAAACAAAAAAATCTAATTATAAGTTGTATATATATAGAATGCCAGGGACTTGCATTGAGATATTCAGAGATAAATTAGTCGAGCTGTACAATAATATTACTAGTAAGAAAATGGTTGTAATTTGTGGAGATTTCAATATTGATTTACTAAATCCATTTCAACAAAATGTAATTAGAGTTCATGAAATCTAAGTACAGTATGAGTTTATATCCCACAATAACACATCCCAGTAGAATAACAGTTCACACTGCTACACTTATTGATAACCTGTTTGTTAATATTATTGATAAGAAAATAGAAAGTGGATTATTGATAAACGATATATGTGACCATTTGCCAGTCTTTGCACTTATCCATGGCCACACGGGGGCCAATACAAAAAAAACTTTAAAATCTTTCACATACAAATCACAAAATGCAATCAGTTCTTTTAAAGAAGACTTGCTGAAGCAAGACTGGACAAAAGTCTATGTATCAGATGTAAATGAAGCCTATGACACATTTATGAACATTGTAATCATTCTTTATGAAAAAAAAAATTGTCCATTAGTAAAGAAAAAGCTTAAACAGAAATTTGTCGACAAGTCATGGTTAACCAAAGGATTACAAAAGGCGTGTAAAAAGAAAAATTCATTATATAAAGTTTTTCTAAAGAAAAGGACGAAAGAAGCAGAGCAGCGGTATAAAACATACAAAAATAAGTTAACATATATAATGAGATGTAGTAAAAGAGACTATTACAGTAAAGAACTGGAGAAAAACAGAGACAACATTAACAATACATGGACAATACTTAACAATATTCTTGGAAATAAAAACAGAAATACAAGCTACCCAACCAATCTTTCAAAAAAAAAATAAGAAAACGACTCAGAGTGTGAATTCAGTCTCACCTGCAGATGAATTTAATAACTTTTTTGTTAACATTGGTCCTAACTTGGTTTGAGAAATACCCATTACGGCACCTACAGGTGATACAATAAGCAAAAACATTGCTATAAAAGACTCCATTTTCATAAAGAACACAGACAAGAGAGAGGTCATTGAAATTGTTAAATCATTTAAAAGTAAAACATCTATGGATTGTGATGGTATTGACATGCTCTTAGTCAAAACTATTATTGAATGCTTAGTGAAACCACTGACGTATATTTGTAACCTGTCTCTCCAAACAGGTATATTTCCCAATGTAATGAAAATAGCTAAAGTAATTCCGATATACAAGACGGGTGACAGAGGGGAATTTTCAAACTATAGACCAATTTCACTATTGCCGCAATTTTCCCAGATACTTGAAAAAATATTCTGTGAGAGAATTGACAACTTCATAATGAAGAATAATTTATTGTGTGAGCAGCAATATGGGTTCAGACACAAGAGGACAACTGCATTTGCTCTAATGGAATTTATAGAAAAAATATCAACTGTCGTTGAAAGTAAAGAGTACTCAGTTCGGGTATTCCTGGATCTTAAAAAAGCATTTGATACAGTGGGTCATAATTTATTATTAAAGAAACTACAAAATTGTGGTATTAGGGGGGTAGCACTGTCCTGGTTATGTAGTTACTTAAAGAATAGATATCAGTATGTATGTGTTAGTAACAAAAACTCACAGTTACTGAAGGTTACTTGTGGAGTCCCACAGGGTTCAGTTTTGGGACCATTGTTATTCAATATGTATATAAATGATATATGTAAAGTCTCGGAAAAAATGGATTTAATATTGTTTGCCGATGACACTAATTTATTATGTAGTGGAAGCAATTTGGAACAACTTTTGGATACACTCGGAAAGGAATTAGGAAAGTGTCATGGCGGCCGCTGGGCCATCATCAGCCCCGGCTGCGCACACACCTGCCGTCAATCATCAGCAGACTTTAAAAGCCGGCATTACTGATGGCTCAGCACGGAGTCGTCTGCCTACTTCGCCACGCAATGCGTCACAGACTCTTTCTCTCGCCAGAGCATCCACGACGCATCTACCTCAAGCTTCGTCACGTAAGAGACGTAATATCTTACCTTGTCATAGTGTTATCCCCTGTGCACAGGTGGACCTCCCTGGCGGCAGACCTGTCTCCCCAAGTAACGGAGCCTCTCCTCCTCCTCCTCAGGACTCCTCCACCTCACCACAGCGTCAAGCTGCACCAAGCCACTGTGAGCCGCAGAGCCAGCAAGAGTCGGCCAATGTCGCCTGCAAGTAAGCAGTACTTGTTGTCACACTGCAGCACTGCGAACAGCCCTAACCCATCTGTGCTTGTGTGTTCCAGGGTTGCCAGGTCGCGGCGGGACTCACTCAGCCCCAGTGGTTCCTCTGCATCTAACTCACTCACACCTTCACACACATCACACGCACTCACATCTACACACACATAACACTTTTGGTTTAATAAATAATTGTCTAAACGGTCTACTCGTGTCAGTGTCTGTCTCCGGGGTCAAGCAATCATGTCAGTACGACTCCGTCAAGACGACCCAGCAGACAGCACGCTGTCATGCCATCTTAACACCCTTAGCACCCGGATAGACCTAATAGTCCATCAACAGACAGTTATTTTAAATGTGTTACCCCAAATTAACAACCGGCTGGACTGCCTGGAAGGACACCAGGTGTTCCCCCCAGTCGCTGGGGCGTCACCAGCCCCTGCTAATTTACCAGCTAGCCAGGCCCCCCAACCTCCCCACCTCGCTTCATAACCGTACCTACCCCCGCACGCTTTAGCGGCAAACTCGGGGAGGCACAAGGTTTCCTGCTGCAGTGTGAAACAGTATTCCATCGTGTTCCCGGTGATTTTCCCACAGATCATAGCAAGGTGGGGTTTATTTCCAATCTGCTCGAGGGAAGAGCGTTAGCTTGGGTGTACGCAATTATGGCGAAACCCAGCTACACTCAATTAACTTACCAACAATTTGTAGCAGATTTCCTGGAGACTTTTGACCACATGGATCGGGACGCGGTGTTAGCTGACCGCCTATTAAATCTTCAGCAGGGCAGTAGATCTGCAGCCGATTTTGCTGTGGACTTCTGGGTGTTAGCTGCAGAGGTGGGGTTGGGGGGACTCAGCTCTGTGTAGCATTTTCCTCCGCAACCTTAGCTCAGAGTTGAGGGATGAGCTGGCAGCACAGGAGAAACCAGATAGACTAGGTGAATTAATCTCTCTAGCCGTTAGTGTTGATAACAGGCTGAGGGAGCGGGCAGCAGAACGTAGGGCTGCCAGCCGCTCGGTTAGACCACGCCCCCGCTCCTCTCGGCCATCCCTGCTGGCTCTGCCTTCGCCGGAGGGACTTCCGGGGCAAGAGGAAATGTTTGTAGGACAGTCGGGTGTTTCGGCGGCTGAGAGACAGCGCCGAAGGGATCAGAGCCTGTGTTTTCACTGTGGTAGTGGGTCTCACGGGGTGGCTGAGTGTAACAATCGGTTAAAAAGGGGAGGGCCGTGGGTCAGAGTAGGGGTACTCACGGACGTAGACCAGAAAAAGCCCCTCACCCGTTGTCTCATAGCCATTAGACTTATCTACCAACACAGAAAACATACCACACACGTTCTTATTGACTCTGGGGCTGAGCAGAGCTTCATTTCTGAAGACCTGGCAACTCGCCTGGGCCTTAGCTGTCAACCCCTCCACCCGCCTGTCAACCTTATCATGCTGTCAAAGACCCTGCTCACCACTGTTTCCCGCCAGACAGCCCCTGTTTCGGTGATTATCTTCAGAAACCATCGGGAGGAGATCCGGTTCTGGGTGCTGCCCATCTCTACCTTGCCTGTTATCCTGGGTTACACATGGCTACGCCTTCACAACCCCACGTTTGATTGGCAGGCGGGGAACATCACAGCGTGGAGCTCCTTCTATCTCAGCGCCTGTCTCCAGTCTGCAGCGTGTGCCCCCTCTGTCTCGATGACCCCCCACACACACACACGCTCCTGCCCCCGGATCTATCCAGAGTACCAGAGGTTTACCACGATCTGGGAATGGTATTTAGTAAGTCACGGGCACTGTCCCTTCCCCCCCACCGGCCCTATGACTGTGCGATCAACCTCCGAGCGGGGGCTCCACTACCGGCGAGCCGATTATACAGCCTGTCGGCTCTGGAGCGGGAGGCTATGGACACGCACATTAAGGAGTCCCTCAGCTCCGGAATTATTCGTCCATCCTCTTCGGCGGTGGGGGCAGGATTCTTTTTTGTGGGAAAGAAGGACGGTTCCCTGCGCCCCTGCATCAACTTCCGGGGCCTAAATGAAATCACCATTAAGGACAAGTATACACTGCCCCTAATGAACTCGGCCTTTGACTCCCTCCAGGGGGCGTCATGGTTCACGAAGCTGGACCTTCGCAACGCTTATCATCTGGTGCGCATCAGGGAGGGTGACGAATGGAAGACGGCTTTCAGGACCCCAAGCGGCCACTTTGAATACCTTGTGATGCCGTTTGGGTTAACCAACGCTCCGGCTGTCTTCCAGTGTTTGATCAATGACGTCCTCCGGGACTTTCTGAACTCCTTCGTGTTTGTGTATTTGGATGACATCCTAATCTTCTCACGCACGTTGGAGAAGCACCAAGTGCATGTTCGACATGTCCTGCAGCGCCTCCTGGAGAACCAGCTATTCGTCAAGGCCGAGAAGTGCGAATTCCATGCAAATTCAACGTCCTTTTTGGGATTTATCATCGCCCACAACCAAGTGCTTCCGGACCCAGCCAAGGTCAAGGCAGTGGTGGATTGGCCCACCCCTACGTCCAGGAAGCAGTTACAGGGGTTTTTGGGCTTTGCCAACTTTTACCGTCGGTTTGTGCCGAGGTTCGGGATCATCGCTTGCCCCCTGACCAGCCTTACGTCCCCTAAGACCCCCTTCCGCTGGAGTGAGGAGGCTGCCACAGCGTTCAGGAAGCTGAAGGAGGAATTCGCCTCTGCCTGTGTTTTGACCCAGGTGGACCCGGACCTGCAGTGCTTGGTGGAGGTGGATGCCTCGGACTCTAAAGTGGGGGCGGTCCTTCCCCTGCGCTCCCCCGTGGATGGGGTGATTCGCCCGTGCGCCTTCTTTTCCCACCGGCTGACGCCTGCTGAGATGAACTACGGCATCAGGGACAGAGAGTTGCTGGCTGTCAAGCTCGCCCTGGAGGAGTGGAGGCACTGGCTGGAGGGGGCTGCCCAGCCATTCATCGTATGGACAGATCATAAGAACCTGGAGTATCTCCGGACGGCCAAGCAGCTAAACTCCCGCCAGGCTCGCTGGTCCCTCTTCTTTGGGCGCTTTAACTTTACCATCACCTACCGGCCAGGGAGCAAGAACACCAAGCCAGATGCCCTCTCCAGGCAGTTCGAGGTAGAGCCGTCTGGGGACCATGACGAGACCATCCTGCCAGCGTCCTGTGTGGTGGGCGCCCTCGTGTGGGAGATCCAGGACAGAGTCAGGAGGGCACAGGAGAATGAGCCCGACCCGGGTGGGGGTCCCCCGGGCCGTTTGTTCGTCCTCTTGTCAGTCAGAGGTGAAGTTATCCAGTGGGGCCACGCCTCCAAGTTGGCGTGCCATCCGGGAATCTTCCGCACCATCATCCCGCTCCAGAGAGCCTTCTGGTGGCCAGGGCTGAGGAGGGATGTGACCAACTATGTTCGGGCCTGCGCTCAGTGCGCCACCGGGAAACCGTCATCTTCTCCCCCGGCAGGTCTTCTTCATCCTCTACCGGTCCCTTCTCGCCCCTGGTCCCATGTGGCTCTGGATTTTGTGACGGGCCTGCCCCCTTCGGACCATTTCACCGTGGTGCTGACAATAGTGGATCGCTTCTCCAAGGTCGCCCATTTTGTACCACTCCGGGGGCTGCCCTCAGCACGGGAGACGGTGGACCTCCTGGTTCAGCATGTGGTTCACCTTCATGGCATCCCGGTGGACATCGTCTCGGATCAAGGCCCACAATTCGTTTCCCAGGTCTGGAAGGCGTTCTGCATGACATTGGGAGCCACAGCGAGTCTCTCCTCGGGGTATCACCCACAGAGTAATGGTCAGTGCGAGCATGCCAACCAGAAGCTGGAGGCTGCGCTCTGCTGCGTCATCTCGTCTTGTTCCTCGTCCTGGAGTACGTTCCTGCCCTGGATTGAGTATACACACAACGCCACGGTGTCCTCAGCAACGGGAGTGTCTCCATTCAAGGCATCGTTGGGATACAACCCCCTGCTGTTCCCAGAGGAGGAGAAGGAGGTGGCTGTCCCATCCGTGCAGGCCCATGCCAAGTGTTGTGGCCGGATCTGGACCATCACCCACAGAGCTCTCCTCAAGACCACAGAACGCAATATCCAGGTGGCCAAACGTCATAGGAGACCTGCGCCGGATTATCAGGTGGGGCAGTAGGTTTGGCTATCCACAAAAAATATCAGTGTGCCGGCCGAGAAACGCAAGCTGACTAAGCGTTTCATCGGTCCATACAAGATTACTCAGATCATCAGTGACTGTGCGCCTAGCCCTCCCCCCTTCCATGCGCATCTGCCCCTCTTTTCACGTCTCCCAGGTGAAGCCCTACATCTCCGACCCCCTGTGCCCGCCCCCCGCAGTGTCTCCCCCTCTGAGGATGATCAACGACCACCCGGCTTGGGCGGTTACTGTCATCTTGGATGTCCGTCGGCAGGGCCGGGGTCTTCAGTATTTGGTGGACTGGGAGGGGTTTGGTCCTGAGCACCGTTCCTGGATTCGCCCAGCATTGATTCTGGACAAACAACTCATCCGCAATTTCCATCGGGCGCATCCAGGTAAGATGGGGCAGGTGCCTTGAGGCACCTCTAGAGGGGGGAGTACTGTCATGGCGGCCGCTGGGCCGTCATCAGCCCCAACTGCGCACATACCTGCCGCCAATCATCAGCAAACTTTAAAAGCCGGCGTTACTGATGGATCAGCACGGAGTCGTCTGCCTACTTCGCCACGCAACGCGTCACAGACTCTTTCTCTCGCCAGAGCATCCACGACGCATCTACCTCAAGCTTCGTCACGTAAGAGACGTAATATCTTACCTTGTCATAGTGTTATCCCCTGTGCACAGGTGGACCTCCCTGGCGGCGGACCTGTCTCCCCAAGTAACAGAGCCTCTCCTCCTCCTCCTCGGGGCTCCTCCACCTCACCACAGCGTCAAGCTGCACCGAGCCACTGTGAGCCGCAGAGCCAGCAAGAGTCGGCCAACGTCACCTGCAAGTAAGCAGTACTTGTTGTCACACCGCAGTACTGCGAACAGCCCTAACCCATCTGTGCTTGTGTGTTCCAGGGTTGCCAGGTTGCGGCAGGACTCGCTCAGCCCCAGTGGTTCCTCAGCATCACACTCACTCACACCTTCACACACATCACACGCACTCACACCTTCACACACATCACACTCACTCACATCTACACACACATAACACTTTTGGGTTAATAAATAATTGTCTAAACAGTCTACTCGTGTCAGTGTCTGTCTCCTGGGTCAAGCAATCATGTCAGAAAGCTTAAACTGTGGTTTGATTCAAACAAATTAATGCTCAGTTTAAGTAAGACAAAATGTATAGTTTTTAACAACCATCACAACAACTTAGTATCTAAACTCAGTGTAAATGGTGTAGAGATTGAAAGGGTATCCGAAACTAAATTTCTTGGAGTAATAATTGATAATAAACTGTGTTGGAAGTCACATGTTAATTATATTAAAGGTAAAATATCTAAATCAATTGCAATACTACACAGAGTGAAATATTTGCTGAATCAACCCACATTATATACTTTGTATAATTTATTAATACTCCCATACATGACATATTGTACTGAAGTATGGGGAAATACATATAAAACATATATCCAATCTTTATGCTTCAGAAGAGAGCTATTAAAATAATAAACAAAGCTGCTTACAGGGAACCAACTAACCCACGTTTTCTTAAATTAAAAGCTCTCAAGTGGAAAGATCTGGTTGACTTTAAAACTGCAGTAATAAGATAAGATAAGCCTTTATTAGTCCCACAATGGGGAAATTCCAGGATTGCAACAGCATATGGATAGCAACACTCAGAGCAACAATCAGAAGGCAAGAAAAAACAACATCTAGTAAACATATGTCCATATTACTATAAATGTATATATATAGACACACAGTGCAGAGCATTATGGCTGGTGAATGTGCAGCAGAAAGTCTAAGCTCTCTCTCCGCGGATGCAGCGGGCCAGCTGGAAGTCTTTGGGCATGATGGTGACCCCCTTAGCGAAGAAGAGACCACCAGGTGGGTCTCGCTGGTCTCCTGCAGAGCCATGACGGCGAAGCTCAGGAAACGCAGGACGGTCTTGAAGTCCTGAGCGATCTCCCTCACCAGGCGCTGGACGGGCAGCTTACGGATGAGCAGCTCCGTGGATTTCTGGTAGCGACAGATCTCAGTCTCTAATAATTATTATCTCTAATAATGTTTAAAGTGAAGAATCTATCACTGTCCACAAATATCCAAAAGTTGTTCCAAATAAGGGAGAAACAATAGCATTTCAGAGGAACATGTACACTACCGTTCAAAAGTTTGGGGTCACCCAGACAATTATTTTGTGTTTTCCATGACAAGTCACACTTATTTACCACCATGAGTTGTAAAATGAATAGAAAATATAGTCAAGACATTGACAAGGTTAGAAATAATGATTTGCATTTGAAATAATAATTTTTTCCTTCAAACTTTGCTTTCGTCAAAGAATCCTCCATTTGCAGCAATTACAGCATTGCAGACCTAACATGATTGCACAAGGGTTTTCTAATCATCCATTAGCCTTCTGACGCAATGAGCAAACACATTGTACCATTAGAACACTGGAGTGATAGTTGCTGGAAATGAGCCTCTATACACCTACCTAGATATTGCACCAAAAACCAGACATTTGCAGCTATAATAGTCATTTACCACATTAGCAATGTATAGAGTGTATTTCTGATTAGTTTAAAGTTATCTTCATTGAAAAAAAGTGCTTTTCTTTCAAAAATAAGGAAATTTCTAAGTGACCCCAAACTTTTGAACGGTAGTGTATATTTCAAAAACCTTCAGTGAGAACTACCACCAAGCAACACTGTGTCTCAGTGCAAGGAGTCAGATTGTGGAATGCTTTTGGACCTGAATTAAAATCATGTACAACGCTTGGACAATTTAAACAAAAACTAAAGGAAGAAATATTCCAAACATATATACAAGATGACATGTAAAATCGCATAAGGATTGTCATATCCAGTCTGTGTTGTGTTGTTGCTTATATTTTTGTCACGTTTTGTCTTAGCTTTGTTCTGAATTGTAATTGATCTTGTTTTGTTTTTCTTTTGAATTCTTGGATGGAATATGGGTGGGCAATATAAGCTGCGGCTTCAGCCATCACCCATTTCGGATAACTTATGTTGAACTGTATGATCAGAGGAGTTATTGTTTAATTTGATCTTGTAAGATGTTTTTTTTTTTCCCCTTTGTTGTATTATTCTGTTCCGTTCTTTTACTCTTCACTTTTAACCTATCCAAAATAAAGATTCATTCATTTGCCTGACAGCTGTTTGGTCAGATCCAGGGCAGTTTGAAAAATGCCTGGTTTATAACTCTCTGCCATTCCCTACTCTTTCTTCTTCCTTTCTTCAGTCTATTTTTCTCTGATTCGAATTAAAAAGAGGTGAGCAGCAATACTTATGGTTTTCCGTACAGTCCAAGGTCAGACTTGCCTTCAGTTTAAACTGGATGATCAATTTACCCAAGCTTCTCAGAGCAGGGCACCTTGATTCCCAATACTTTCAGCAATTCCTTCCTTCTGTTAGACCACATACCACGGAGATTCCAGACCTGGCCAGCCGGTTGGTATAGCATACACTCGAATAACAAGACTTTGTAGAGAAACATCGCCTGTGAAGTTCAGGGAGTACACCCTTTGCTTTATTCACAATTAGAAGGATTTATGTTATACACCGCAAGGTTTCAGTCCACCCTTTTTGACTCTAGGACACCCAGTCTGGATCATCATCATCATCACAGCAGTCTGTCGGGGGCGACAATAACTGTTTCATTTAGGTCTGATCAGATTCCTCCACGCAGCTCTATAATTCGCCTTCCGCTGCCAGGAACCCCTGACCATTTCATGAAACTGCTTGCAAAGTATTTGAGTACCACTAGCTTTTGCTGGACTGTCTGAGGTTTAATTTTGGATATGGGTTATATTCACACTTTCACAGTTTTAATTTCCCACCCTCAATTCATCCAAATTGTGATATTGCTTTTATTGGCCCACTCTCTTCTCTTGTTCAGAGAAACCCACTGACTTCAGACAGAAGAAAGAGAGTGACTCTGGCTTCTGGCAGACTTTTGGAGTGACTTTGGGCACTCAATTAAATTTCTAGTCCCAAGGAGACCTGCATCCTGTGCACACTGTCTAAGGTAGCTGAGAACTTCTGACCTCAGTCCTGGTGTTCTCCTTTTAATCACTGGGGACCCGTCCCGAGTATGGAACAGCTGAATGGTCCCTGACTCGCTTCGGTCTTTATTGCCAATTTGTGTTTAAGACTAATGGCTTAAACTGACTCCGGCCAATAAGCAATTTCAATTTTGCTTAGATTACTTATAAATTTGGGTAAAAAAAAAATTGGGGTACACCAAAATTTAGATTGAGCCTAATGGGCACATTTTGATGTAACAGGTGGTGCCTTACCTTTTTATGTCTGGCCGGCCTGGTGCGCCGCTGTCCATTCAACTGGAGACCAAGTCATCCGGACCACTGTGTCCTTTAAGATAAGATAAGATAAGATAAGCCTTTATTAGTCCCACAATGGGGAAATTCCAGGATTGCAACAGCACAGGGATAGCAACACTCAGAGCAATAATTTAGAAGATAAGAAATAAGAGCAGTGAATATACATATGTACACATAAATATATAAATATATTTACACAGTGCAGAGCACTGTAGCTAGATGGAATAAGCAGCATAACCATCTATTTAGTTACCCTATATAGTATGAATATGTACCCATACAGTAGGGCAAAAAAGTATTTAGTCAGCCACCAATTGTGCAAGTTCGCCCACTTAAAAGATGAGAGAGGTCTCCAATTTTCATCATAGGTATACCTCAACTATGAGAGACAAAATGAGAAAAAAAAATCCAGAAAATCACATTGAAGGATTTTTAATGAATTAATTGGTAAATTCCTCAGTAAAATAAGTATTTGGTCAATAACAAAAGTTCATCTCAATACTTTGTTATATACCCTTTGTTGGCAACGACAGAGGTCAAACGTTTTCTGTAAGTCTTCACAAGGTTTTCACACACTGTTGCTGGTATTTTGGCCCATTTCTCCATGCAGATCTCCTCTAGAGCAGTGATGTTTTGGGGCTGTCGCTGGGCAACACGGACTTTCAACTCCCTCCAAAGATTTTCTATGGGGTTGAGATCTGGAGAGTGGCTAGGCCACTCCAGGACCTTGAAATGCTTCTTACAAAGCCACTCCTTCATTGCCCGGGCGGTGTGTTTGGGATAATTGTCATGCTGAAAGACCCAGCAACGTTTCAACTTCAATGCCCTTGCTGATGGAAGGAGGTTTTCACTCAAAATCTCACGATACATGGCCCCATTCATTCTTTCCTTTACACAGATCAGTCGTCCTGGTCCCTTTGCAGAAAAACAGCCCCAAAGCATGATGTTTCTACCCCCATGCTTCACAGTAGGTATGGTGTTCTTTCTCCTCCAAACACGACAAGTTGAGTTTTTACCATCCATCCATCCATCTTCTACCGCTTTTCCGGAGGTCCGGGTCGCGGAGGCAGCAGTTCAAGCAGAGAAGCCCAGACTTCCCTCTCCCCAGCCACCTGCTCCAGCTCTTCAGAGGGGATACCAAGGCGTTCCCAGACTAGCTGGGAGACATAGTCTCTCCACCGAGTCCTGGGTCTGCCCCGGGGTCTCCTCCCAGTGGGACGTGCCTGAAACACCTCAAGTGGGAGGCGTCCAGGAGGCATCCTAATCAGATGCCCATACCACCTCAACTGACTCCTTTCAATGTGGAGGAGCAGCGGTTCTACTCTGAGCCTCTCCCGGATGACTGAGCTCCTCACCCTATCTCTGAGGGTGAGTCCAGCAATCCTACGGAGAAAGCTCATTTCAGCCGCTTGTATCCGCGATCTCGTTCTTTCGGTCATTACCCAAAGCTCGTGACCATAGGTGAGAGTAGGAACGTAGATTGACTGGTAAATCGACAGCTTTGCCTTAGAACTAAGCTCCCTCTTCACCACAACAGACCGGTACAACGTCCGCATCACTGCAGATGCTGCTCCAATCCGTCTGTCGATCTCTCGCTCCATTTTCCCCTCACTCGTGAACAAGACCCCAAGATACTTAAACTCCTCCACTTGGGGCAGGAGCCTGTCCCCAACCCGGAGAGGACAATCCACCTTTTTCCGGCTGAGGACCATGGACTCGGACTTGGAGGTGCTGATTCTCATCCCAGCCGCTTCACACTCAGCGGCAAACCGTCCCAGCAAGAGCTGTAGGTCATTGCTGGATGAAGCCAACAGGACAACATCATCTGCAAACAACAGAGATGAGATCCTGTGGTCACCAAGCATGACACCCTCCATTCCCTGGCTGCGCCTAGAAATCCTGTCCATAAAAATTATGAACAGGACCGGTGACAAAGGGCAGCCCTGGCGGAGTCCAACTCTCACTGGGAATGACTCCGACCGAGTGTTGGCAATGCGAACTAAACTCTCACAACGGTCGTACAGAGACCGAATAGCTCGTAACAACAAGCCCGATACCCCATACTCCCGAAGCACCCCCCACAAAAATCCACGAGGGACGCGGTCAAATGCCTTCTCCAAGTCCACAAAACACATGTAAACTGGTTGGGCAAACTCCCACGAACCCTCAAGAATTCTCGAGAGGGTAAAGAGCTGGTCCGATGTGCCACGGCCAGGACGAAAACCACATTGCTCCTCCTGAATCCGAGGTTCGACCAACGGCCGGACTCTCCTCTCCAATACCTTGGCATAGACCTTCCCAGGGAGGCTGAGGAGTGTGATCCCTCTAAAGTTGGAGCACACCCTCCGGTCCCCTTTTTTGAAGAGAGGAACCACCACCCCGGTTTGCCATGCCAAAGGCACTGCCCCCGACCTCCACGCAATGTTGCAGAGGCGTGTCAACCATGACAACCCAACAACATCCAGGGCCTTGAGGTACTCGGGGCGAATCTCGTCCACCCCCGGGGCCCGGCCACCAAGGAGATTTTTAACCACCTTGGCGACCTCAGCCCCTGTGATAGGCGAGTCATCCCCCTCGTCCCCAAACCCTGCTTCCTCTGTGGAAGGCGTATCAGTGGGATTGAGGAGATCCTCGAAGTATTCCTTCCACCGCCCGACGATATCCCCAGTTGAAGTCAACAGTGTCCCATCCGCACCATACACAGTGTGGACGGGGAGCTGCTTTCCCCTCCTGAGCCGCCGAACAGTTTGCCAGAATCTCTTTGAAGCCGACCGAAAGTCTTGTTCCATGGCCTCACCGAACTCCTCCCATACCCGGGTTTTTGCTTCAGCAACCACCCGAGCTGCACTCCGCTTGGCCTGCCGGTACACCTCAGCTGCTTCGGGAGTCCCACAAGCCAACCAAGCTTGATAGGACTCCTTCTTCAGCTTAATGGCCCCCCTCACCACTGGTGTCCACCACTTGGTTCGGCTTTCTAAACTGGGAGAATGTCATATGGTCAGATGAAACCAAAATAGAACTTTTTGGTAAAAACTCACAACCAACCAAGTGAGTTTTTACCAAAAAGTTCTATTTTGGTTTCATCTGACCATATGACATTCTCCCAATCCTCTTCTGGATCATCCAAATGCTCTCTAGCAAACTTCAGACGGGCCTGGACATGTACTGGCTTAAGCAGGGGGACACGTCAGGCACTGCAGGATTTGAGTCCCTGGTGGCGTAGTGTGTTACTGATGGTAGCCTTTGTTACTTTGGTCCCAGCTCTCTGCAGGTCATTCACTAGGTTCCCCCGTGTGGTTCTGGGATTTTTGCTCACCGTTCTCGTGATCATTTTGACCCCACGGGGTGAGATCTTGCATGGAGCCCAGATCAAGGGAGATTATCAGTGGTCTTGTATGTCTTCCATTTTCTAATAATTGCTCCCACAGTTGATTTCTTCACACCAAGCTGCTTACCTATTGCAGATTCAGTCTTCCCAGCCTGGTGCAGGTCTACAATTTTGTTTCTGGTGTCCTTTGACAGCTCTTTGGTCTTGGCCATAGTGGAGTTTGGAGTCTGACTGTTTGAGGTTGTGAACAGGTGTCTTTTATACTGATAACGAGTTCAAACAGGTGCCATTAATACAGGTAACGAGTGGAGGACAGAGGAGCATCTTAAAGTAGAAGTTACAGGTCTGTGAGAGCCAGAAATCTTGTTTGTTTGTAGGTGACCAAATACTTATTTTGCCGAGGAATTTACCAATTAATTCATTAAAAATCCTTCAATGTGATTTTTTGGATTTTTTTTTTCTCATTTTGTCTCTCATAGTTGAGGTATACCTATGATGAAAATTAGAGACCTCTCTCATCTTTTAAGTGGGAGAACTTGCACAATTGGTGGCTGACTAATTACTTTTTTGCCCCACTGTACATATTGTCACCCTCCATAGCGACTGATATTGTCCTAGGTGTATACTGGAGGGGACCATTTGTGTAAGTCTGTTGCGTCTTTTGCATTCAATACTATTAGGTCGTCACGTTTTTTTGTTTGTTTTTTTTTTGCTATCTCTGCGAGCAGCACTGCTTAGGTTATACAGTCTGACAGCCGTAGGTAGGAGGGACCTGCAAAACCTCTCGGTCACGCACCTAGGATGATGTAGTCTACTGCTAAATGAGCTCCTCAGTGCGTTCAGTATGTCCTGCATAGGGTGGGACTCAGATTCCAGCAGAGATGACAGTTTAGCCACCATCCTTCTCTCTCCTATCTACCCCACTGGGTCAAGGCGTTGCCCCAGGACAGAGCTAGCTTTCCTGATCAGTTTGTTCAGTCTCTTCCTATCGGCTGCTGTAATGCTGTTGCCCTAGCAGACCACTCCAAAAGTGATGGCTGGTGCCACCACCGTGTTGTAGAATGTCTTCAAGAGCACCCCTTCTACACCTAATGACCTGAGCCTCCTCAGTAGGAACAGCCTGTGCTGTCCCTTCTTGTAGAGTGCGTCGGTATTGTGTGACCAGTCTAGTTTATTGTTCAGATGAATACCCAGGTACTTGTAGGATGTCACGATCTCGATGTCTGTTCCCTGGATGTTTACTGGTGCTGTGAAGGGTTGTCCTTGCCTGCGGCAGCCCACCACCAGCTCCTTAGTTTTCCTCGCGTTGATCTGGAGGCAGTTCCAATGGCACCAGTCCACGAAGTCCTGGATAAGTCCTCTGTACTCAGCTTCATCTCTGTTGGAAATGAGGCCGACGATCGCAGAGTCGTCAGAGAACTTCTGTAGATGGCAGTGTGTTGTGTTGTGTGAGAAGTCCGCAGTATAAAGGGTGAACAGGAAGGGAGCCAAAACCGTTCCCTGGGGGGGCCCCGTGCTGCCGATGATCGTGTCGGACACACAATCCCGGGTTCTCACAAACTGTGGCCGGTTAGTGAGATAGTCCAGGATCCATGATGACAGGTGCTGGTCCACCCCTCCGCACAGCAGCTTGTCCTTAAGGATCATCAGTTGGATGGTGTTGAAAGCACTGGAGAAGTCAAAGAACATGATCCTCACCACATTCCCGGGCTTCTCCAGGTGAGACAGGGAACAGTGAAGGAGGAAGATCACTGCATCCTCCACCCCAGTGCCATGCTGGTAGGTGAACTGGAGTGGATCCATCGCTGGTCCCACCAGGGGGCAGAGGTGAGCAAGGAGCAGTCTCTCCAGGGTCTTCATCATGTGAGACGTCAGGGTCACTGGTCTGTAGCTGTTCAGGTCTTTAGGGTGGGAAGTCTTTGGTACAGGTACCACACAACATGTTTTCCACAACTGTGGTACCCTCCCCAGCTTCAGGCTTAGGTTGAAGATGTGCTCCACAATCCCACACAGCTGGTCTGCACAGGACATGAGGAGCTTCGCGCTGATGCCATCCAGTTCCGAGGCCTTCCTTGCCTTGATCTTCCTCAGCTCCGTCCTCACCTGGGTCTTAGTGAGGGTCAGGTTGGTGGAGTGGGGTGTGGACAGCAGGTCTCAATGACGGTAGAGGCGGCAGTCGGGGGGGAGGGCAGTTGGTCAAACCTATTAAAAAACAGGTTCAGATTGTTTGCCCACTCCCTGCCCCCCGTGGCCTGGGAGGAGATATTCTGGAGCCCAGAGATGGATTTAAGGTTTCTCCAGACCCCACCGATGTTGCTCCGTTGCAACTTGTCCTCCATCTTCTTCCTGAAGCTGTCCTTGCCTTCTCTGATCTTCCTCCTCAGCTCCCTCTGTACGGACTTCAGCATCTCCCTGTTCCCCGACCTGAAGATTCTCTTCTTCTCTCTCAGAAGTGTTTTTATCTCAGGGTTGATCCAGGGTTTGTTGTTCGAGCAACACCGTATGGTCTTGGTGGGTACGGTGTTGTCCACACAGAAGTTGATGTAGTCTGTGATGGTGTGAGTGAGGCCATCGATGTCCTCACCATGTGGATCGCAGAGCTGCTCCCAGGCAGTGGTTTCAAAAGAGTCCTTTAGAGCATCCATTGCCTCCTCAAGCCATATCTTCACCGTGCGCATGACCGGAGGTTGTCTGTGTACTAGGGGTTTGTACACCGGCAGGAGATGAACCAAGTTGTGATCCGATCTCCCGAGTGGGGGGAGTGGTGATGAGGTATATACCGCCTTAGTGTTTGCATAGAATAAGTCCAGTGTTTTATTGTCTCTAGTGTGGCATGTGACATACTGGGTGAACGTAGGCAGAATGGGGGACAGTGAAATATGGTTGAAATCACCTGAGATGAGGAAAAGAGCATCTGGATGTTCTGTCAGCAGCCTGCCAGTTACTGAGTGAATGACGTCACGCGCTGTCCCCGCGTTTGCCATCGGATTTGCATAAATAACAATGCAGATCACATGTGAGTATTCCCTCAGGAGATAGGTAGGCCGCATGCTAACAGCTAGCAACTCAATGTCTTTGCTGCAGTGTTGTTGTTTAACCGTGATATGTCCTGTTCTGCACCAGCTGTTATTGACATACATTATCACTCCTCCGCCCTTGCCTTCCCACTGTCTGGTGTCCGGTCTGCCCGTATTGCATGGAAACCCTCCAGTTCAATGTTAGCATCTGTTGCTAGTTATGTTAGCCACGTATCAGTAAACAACATCATGCTAATCTCTCTGAAGACGCTCTGGTAATGAGCCATAGCCGCTAGCTCATCTTTCTTATTGAGTAGTGATCATACATTCCCCATAATAACGGATGGAAGGACGGGTCTGTACCTTATATTTCTCGCCCGCCGTCTTGCTCCAGCATGGCATCCATGTTGTTTCTGTCTTACTTCACCCGGTATGTCGAAGTCTTGCGCTAGCATCTTGGTCCAGTTAAGTGCTAACAGCTGGTCTCTGCTGTAACTTATCCTGCTAAAAACAGTGGCTCCGTCTGCCGGCTCAGGAGACATTTTGGCCATCTGTGTGTCCGTCCGTCCGTGATGGATAAGGTATCGCCGGATCAGAAAGATTAGCAAGAGAAGCCATATAGGAAATAGAAATAGGAAGAAATTGATCCGCTGTTGCAAAAAGGCAGCCTACTCGTGTGGCACTGGAAGTAGAAACACCTTCTTGTGGAATCCCCATGCAGACCACCAAGACTGTTGGGGTCAGGATTCCATTGAGGCAGTTTAATACCCAAAATTAAATAAGTAGACAAAGACAGAATTAATTCAGAGTATCAATCATTTACTGAGACATAGATGAGCAATAGCAATCACAAACGCACACCTTTCCCCAATTGGAGGGTCTCACAAGGTTATGATCCTTAGCTTCTACGAAGCACTGGTGCCCTGTAAAAGTGAGACAGTCACTCGCAATGATTGGCCCTTCTTGATCTGGAGTTATGCATTCTTCAGGAGCACCACAGTTACTTCCCTTTGAGCCGTTGTCTTTGCCCATGATGTGCCTCTCTCATGTACTCAATCATATACATACTTTTTCTATTGTCACACACTGTGTTTCACTCTCACACATATACTGTACACTCATGTGAAATGCTGATTACACAATATGATCTCCCAACAGCTAGACACCACACACCCAGATGTACCGAGACCCTAATCTAGATGTTTCTGTCTTTTGGCCCACTGTGACCTAGGTCCTAACCACCTTTCTATATTTTATCAGCAACATACTAAATAACATATTTTCCCTCAGTAATCTTCCACATACAGCTCATCTGCTGAAAGCCGGGGCTTGTGAACCTCTTTTTACTCTGAAATTCAATTCAATTCAATTCAATTCAATTTCAATTCAACTTTATTTATATAGCACCATTTCACAACAACAGTCATCTCATAGCACTATCAACTGTAGGGGGAACCCCCACAGTTGCAGAAAGACCCCAGCAATCAGGCGATCCCCTGTGAGCAAACACATGGCGACGGTGGAGAGGAAAAACTCCCTTTTAACCGGAAGAAACCTTCAGCAGAACCAGGCTCAGGGAGGGGCAGTCATCTGCTGCGACTGGCTGGGGGGTGAGGGGACAGAGAAGATGAAAAGAACAGACATGTAGAGAGCAGACAGCACGATGGGGACTCAATCTATGGGAGAGAACAAACAAATGTTAATGACCAGCAAAAAAAAAATATTTCATTGAGAGTGAAGAAAGGAGTGAGGCCCAGTGCATTATTTGAGGTCCCCCGGCTGACTAAACCTATTAGCAGCATAACTAAGGGAGGGTTCAGAAACACATGATCCCTCCCTAATTGTAGGCTATATCAAAAAGGTAGGTTTTAGCCCTATTCTTAAAAACAGAGATTGAGTCTGACTCCCGAATCCAGATTGGCAGAAATGACAATGAGACAAGAGCGATTACAATTCAGAACAAAGCTAAGACAAAACGTGACAAAAAACTAAGCAACAACACAACACAGACTGGATATGGCAATTCTTATGTGATTTTACATGTCATCTTGTATATATGTTTGGAGTATTTCTTCCTTTAGTTTTTGTTTAAATTGTCCAAGCGTTGTACACAATTTTAATTCAGGTCCAAAAGCGTTCCACAATCTGACTCCTTGCACTGAAACACAGTGTTGCTTGGTGGTAGTTCTCACTGAAGGTTTTTGAAATATACATGTTCCTCTGAAATGATATTGTTTCTCCCTTATTTGGAACAACTTTTGAATATTTGCGGGCAGTGATAGATTCTTCACTTTAAACATTATTACTGCAGTTTTAAAGTCAACCAGATCTTTCCACCTGAGAGTTTTTAATTTAAGAAAAAGTGGGTTTGTTGGTTCCCTGTAAGCAGCTTTGTTTATTATTTTAATAGCTCTCTTCTGAAGCATAAAGACTGGATATATGTTTGTTTTATATGTATTTCCCCATACTTCAGTACAATATGTCATGTATGGGAGTATTAATGAATGATACAAGGTATATAGTGTGGGTTGATTCAGCAAATATTTCACTCTGTGTAGTATTGTGATTGATTTGGATATTTTACCTTTAATATAATTAATATGTGACTTCCAACACAGTTTATTATCAATTATTACTCCAAGAAATTTAGTTTCGGATACCCTTTCAATCTCTACAACATTTACACTGAGTTTAGATACTAAGTTGTTGTGATGGTTGTTAAAAACTATAAATTTTGTCTTACTTAAACTGAGCGTTAATTTGTTTGAATCAAACCACAGTTTAAGCTTTCCTAATTCCTTTCCAAGTGTATCCAAAAGTTATTCCAAATTCCTTCCACTGCATAGTAAATTAGTGTCATCAGCAAACAATATTAAATCCATTTTTTCCGAGACTTTACATATATCATTAATATACATATTGAATAACAGTGGCCCCAAAACTGAACCCTGTGGGACTCCACAAGTAACCTTCAGTAACTGTGAGTTTTTGTTACCAACACATACATACTGATATCTGTTCTTTAAGTAACTACATAACCAGGACAGTGTTACCCCCCTAATACCACAATTTTGTAGTTTCTTTAATAATAAATTATGATCCACTGTATCAAATGCTTTTTTAAGATCCAGGAATACCCCATCTGAATACTCTTTATTTTCAACGGCAGTTGATATTTTTTCTATAAATTCCATTAGAGCAAATGCAGTTGTCCTCTTGTGTCTGAACCCATATTGCTGCTCACACAATAAATTATTCTTCATTATGAAGTTGTCAGTTCTCTCACAGAATATTTTTTCAAGTATCTTGGAAAATTGCGGCAACAGTGAAATTGGTCTATAGTTTGAAAATTCCCCTTCTGTCACCCGTCTTGTATATCGGAATTACTTTAGCTATTTTCATTGCATTGGGAAATATACCTGTTTGGAGAGACAGGTTACAAATATACGTCAGTGGTTTCACTAAGCATTCAATAATAGTTTTGACTAAGAGCATGTCAACACCATCACAGTTCGTAGATGTTTTACTTTTAAACGATTTAACAATTTCAATGACCACTCTCTCGTCTGTGTTCTTTATGAAAATGGAGTCTTTTACAGCAGTGTTTTTGCTAACTGTATTACCCGTAGGTGCCGTAATGGGTATTTCTCAAGCCAAATTAGGACCATTGTGAACAAAAAAGTTATTAAGTTCATCTGCAGGTGAGACTGCATTCACACTCTGAGTCGTTTTCTTATTTTTTTTTAATTTTTTTTTTTTGAAAAATTGGTTGGGTAGCTTGTATTTCTATTTTTATTTCCAAGAATATTGTTAAGTATTGTCCATGTATTTTTAATATTGTCTCTGTTTTTCTCCAGTTCTTTACTGTAATAGTCTCTTTTACTACATCTCATTATATATGTTAACTTATTTTTGTATGTTTTATACCACTGCTCTGGTTCCTAGGTTGTCATAGCCAGGAGCGGCACTGGGGTTAAGCTCCCAGTGCTCATAAAATGCTCCTTATGGCGTGCGTCTCGAAAAGCCTCTGACAACTAAGTCCAACTCCTAGCCTGCCTGTGTGGTTTAGTCTCTAAGCCCAGCGGAACTGCTTTTACTAATAGGAGAAGGGGCGAGGGCGGATCTCTGGTGCCTTAAAACCAGATGCTTCGGGTAGATGGTGGCTCGTCAACCTGGGAAGGTAGCCCATCTAGGGGAAGGTAAACCCTGATTTCAAACCTCCGCTGCCTTGCGGCACACCCGGTCACGGGAAAGGCTTCGGGGAAAACCCTGAGGAAAAATCTGGAGTCGGAGTCCCTAAGGCAGTTCTCTGTTGTGCTCAACATCGTTCTGGCAGCTCCTGCGACGGCGCTGGTGCCAAACTGTAGCAGCCCTGCTGTTCCTTTGGATTCATCAGTGACGTGGAGAGGGGGGACATGCTGCATGGGCAACATCTTGTCCTCCATATCTTCCTGCCCAGGCTTGAATCCTACCAATGCCCAACGCTGGAAGGTAGAACACCGGATCACTGGAGAGGACACTCCAGCTTCGCCTTTGGCATAGACAAAACACGGGGAATGACAGTTACCGGTTATAAGCCACCGCTCAATTGGCGTAGAGCGCAGCGCCAGGGGTTGTTCCCGACGGTGGGAGGGATCATCGGATCTCACTGGACAGCTACCGCCCGCCTCAAGCTGGGCAGCCCCCAGCCAATAAGGTGTTGTCCCGCCACAGCTTGCTTTCCTCATTGGGTGCATGGGGATGAGAAGTCCGAACAGCAGGCTGAGAACCTTCGCACCAGGCAAGACAAAAAAACAAAAGAGACCAACTCTAAAACTGGGAACTTGGAACGTCCGCACTATGATGACAGGACTCGCTGCTAACCTCAAGGACATCAACGACACCAGGAAGACTGCCATCATCAATAATGAGCTGAAGAGACTGGGAGTGGATATCGCCACTCTCCAGGAAACACGGTTGGCTGACGCAGGCACACTGAGAGAGAAGGACTACACGTTCTACTGGCAGGGAAAGGGCAGTGACGAACACAGGGAACACGGAGTGGGCTTCGCAGTGAAGAACACCTTGCTGAAGATGGTGGAACCGGGCAGCAATGGCTCTGCACGACTCCTCACCCTCCGCCTGAACACCACTCAAGGCCCAGTCACCCTCGTCAGTGTGTATGCCCCAACACTGACAGCCACACCAGAGGCAAAAGACGAGTTCTACAAGAATCTCGCAACAACTGTCAGGATCATCCCCAACTCTGAACAACTCATTCTCCTTGGAGACTTCAATGCCAGAGTGAGTGCTGACCACGACTCCTGGCCCTCCTGTCTTGGACCATTTGGCGTGGGCAGAATGAACGACAACGGACAGCGGCTGCTCGAGTTCTGCACATATCATGATCTGTGCATCACAAACTCATTCTTCAAGACCAAGCCCCAACACAAGGTTTCCTGGCGACATCCGCGCTCAAAGCACTGGCACCAGCTGGACTTGATCCTGACCAGGCGCACCTCACTGAAGAACGTGCTAATCACCCGTTCGTTCCAGAGTGCAGATTGCGACACAGACCATTCATTGGTGTGTTGCAAGGTCAAACTGCAGCTGAAGAAATTCCATCGTGCTAGACAGCCTGGAAAGGCACGGATTGACACCAGCAAGATGGCCCAACCAGAACTTGTTGAGCAGTTTGCCTCCACCTTTGAGAAGGAACTTGGTGTACCACAAGAAGGAGAATCTACAAAGCAGAAGTGGGAAGAGCTGCGAAACACCATCCACCGCACAGCCTTGGCTACCTTTGGGAGGAAGACCTCGAAGTCACAGGACTGGTTTGATGCCAAGTTGACCGAGATGACCCCCATCATTGAAGCCAAGCGCTCAGCACTTGCTGAGTACAAGAAGTACCCAAACGAGAAGAATCGCCAGATTCTCAGGGCTGCGAGAAGCAAAGTTCAGCAGACTGCTCGGCGCTGTGCCAACGAGTACTGGACTCAGCTCAGCCAAGACATTCAAACCACTGCCATAACAGGGAACATCCGTGGTATGTACGATGGCATCAAGAAAGCACTTGGTCCGGCTCAGAGCAAGACGGCCCCCCTCAAATCCTCCACTGGGGAGATGATCACAGAAAAGAACAAGCAGATGGAGAGATGGGTGGAACACTACTCCGACCTCTACTCCAGACAGAACACCGTGACACCGTCAGCCCTTGATGCCATCGACTGCCTGCCATTCATGGACAAACTTGACGCCGAGCCAACCATCGACGAACTCAGCAAGGCCATTAATAGCTTGGCCGCTGGCAAGGCACCCGGCAACGACGGCATACCCCCCGACCTGATCACGCACTGAAAGACCGCCCTACTGCTGCCATTGCATGACGTCCTCTGCCAGTGCTGGAAGGAAGGTGCCGTACCACAGGACATGAGGGACGCCAAGATCATCACCCTCTACAAAAACAAAGGGGAGAGAAGCGACTGCAACAACTACAGGGGCATCTTCCTCCTCAGCGTTGTTAGCAAAGTTTACGCACGAATTGTTCTCGTTCGTCTACAGAAGCTTGCCGAACGTGTCTACCCCGAGTCTCAGTGTGGCTTCCGCGCTGAGCGATCGACGGTAGACATGATATTCTCCATCCGCCAACTCCAGGAGAAATGCAGAGAACAGAACATGCCCCTGTACGTCGCCTTCATCGACCTCACCAAAGCGTTCGATCTGGTCAGCAGAGAGGGCCTTTTCAAGATCCTGCCAAAGATAGGATGCCCACCAAAGTTGCAAAGCCTCATCGAATCATTTCACACCACCGTGCAGGGGATAGTGCAGCACGACGGCAACGTCTCAGAGCCATTCAACATACGCAACGGAGTGAAACAGGGCTGTGTACTTGCGCCAACCCTCTTTGGGATTTTCTTTGCTATGCTCCTGAGGCATGCCTTCAGCACAGCAACAGAGGGAATCTACCTGCACACAAGATCTGACAGCAGGCTTTTCAACCTCGTCCGCCTGAAAGCCAGAACCAAAGTACGCAAGGCTCTAATCAGAGACATGCTGTTCGCAGATGACACTGCAGTCGCAACCCACACACAGCAGGAGCTTCAGACCGTGATGGACCGCTTCTCCCAGGCATGCAAGGACTTCGGGCTTACCATCAGCCTGAAGAAGACTAACGTCTTGGCGCAAGGCACGGAAGCACCACCAACCATCACCATCGACAACTACGAGCTGGAGGTCGTGAATCAGTTCACGTACCTGGGGTCCACGATCAACAACAACCTCTCCCTTGATACAGAGATCGACAAGAGGATTGGAAAATCAGCCTTCACACTCGCTCGCCTCACCACACGAGTGTGGGAGAATCCCAAACTCTCTATCAAGACGAAGATGGCAGTGTACAACGCCTGCGTCATCAGCACACTGCTCTATGGGAGTGAGACATGGACAACATACGTCAGGCAGGAAAAGAGACTGAACTCTTTCCACTTGCGCTGCATTTGCCACATCCTGGACATATCCTTGCAGGACAAAGTGCCCAACACAGAAGTTCTGTCCCACGCCGGCCTTACTTCCATGTTCACTCTACTCAGGCAGCGCAGGCTCCGCTGGCTAGGCCACATTCACCGTATGGAGGATGGCAGAATCCCCAAAGACGTCCTCTACGGAGAACTGGCGACTGGCAGAAGAGACGTTGGCCACCCACAGCTGCGCTTTAGAGACGTCTGCAAGAGAGACATGAAGGCCCTGGAGATCAACACAGAGCGCTGGGAGGACCTTGCAACGGACCGCTCCAAATGGAGAGGCACCCTGACCAGACAGCTCAAGTCGGGTGAAGAGAGACTGACTGTTGCAGCAGATGAAAAAAGGACCCGCAGGAAGAACCGCCGCAGACCCAGCAGCACGGAGACCACCCACAAGTGCGACCAGTGTGACAGGGACTGCCATTCACGCATCGGCCTGTTCAGCCACAGGCGGTGCTGTTCCAGCAGAGTAGACGTTTAGGATTCTCTTCCATGGTCATCATAGACTGACGGAGGCCAACGATGATACCACTGCTCTGCTTCTTTTGTCCTTTTCTTTAGAAAAGCTTTATATAATGAATTTTTCTTTTTACACGCCTTTTGTAATCCTTTGGTTAACCATGACTTGTCGACAAATTTATGTTTTACAGCAGCTTTTTCTTTACTAATGGACAATTTTTTTCATAAAAAGTGATTACAATGTTCATAAATGTGTCATAGGTTTCATTTACATCTGATACATAGACTTTTGCCCAGTCTTGCTTCAGCAAGTCTTCTTCAAAAGAACTGATTGCATTTTGTGATTTGTATCTGAAAGATTTTAAAGTTTTTTCTGTATTGGCCCCTGTGTGGCCATGGATAAGTGCAAAGACTGGCAAATGGTTACTTATATCATTTATCAATAATCCACTTTCTATTTTCTTATCAATAATATTAACAAACAAGTTATCAATAAGTGTAGCAGTGTGAACTGTGATTCTACTGGGATGTGTTATTGTGGGATACACAGTAGACTCATACTGTACATAGAATTCATGAACTCTGGAATTACATTTTGTTGAAATGGATTTAGTAAATCAATATTGAAATCTCCACAAATTACAATTACACAAATTATAGTTTTTCATGAAACGACAGACATTTTTATCTTGTCATCCGACATGCAGTATATCGTCATATCACACAGGCCTACAGTCAAATGCCTTCTCCAAGTCCACAAACACATGTAGACTGATTGGGCAAACTCCCACAAGTCCTCAAGGATTCTTGAGAGGGTAGAGAGTTGGTCCTATGTGTCATGCCCATGATGAAAACCACATTGCTCCTCCTGAATCCGAGGTTTAACGAATGGCCAGAATGTCCTCTCCAGTACCTTGGCATAGACCTTCCCAGAGAGACTGAGGAGGAATGTGATCCCTCAAAGTTGGAACACACCCTCATGGAGAGAGATGAGATTAAGAATCCCAGTGTGGTCACTTTTTATATTGCAAAGGTGGTCAGCTTGGAGAGATCTCATCTTCCCCATCTCTCTCCCCAAACTGCCCAGCCCCAGAGGGTGTATGAGGTATAGGGGTTGTTAAGTTTCACATGCAGACAAAAGGACAAGCAATTTACATTACAGATGACAGCAGAAACCAACATGACCAGTGGAGTGAGGAGGAGGGTGTTGGATCAACAAATTGAATGCAGTGGTCACTATACACTATATTAAATTATTGCTTACTGATTATATTACACTATATTAAAAATTTCCATTTTAGTCGACCATGACAGCCCTACATCATCCGAAGCCTTAAGGGACTCAGGGTGAATCTCATCCACTCCCAGGGCCCTGCCACTGAAGTGTTTTTTTTTTTGTTTTTTTTTTAAACTTCAGCAACCTCAGCCCCAGTGATAGACGAGTTATAAAATATAACAAGGTAGTCAATCAATCAATCAATCAATCAATCTTTATTTCAGATAGATTAAAAGTACAGATTAAAAGAAACAGAATAATATAACAAAGGGGGAAAGAAAATCCAACAAGGTCAAATTAGACAATAACTCCTCTGATTATACAGTTCAACATAAGTTATCCAAAATGGGTGATGGCTGAAGCCGCAGCTTATATTGCCCACCCATATTCCATCCAAGAATTCAAAAAGAAAACAAAACAAGAGCGATTACAATTCAGAACAAAGCTAAGACAAAATGTGATAAAAAAAAAACTAAGCAACAACACAACGCAGACTGGATATGACAATCCTTATGTGATTTTATATGTCATCTTGTATATATGTTTGGAGTATTTCTTCCTTTAGTTTTTGTTTAAATTGTCCAAGCGTTGTACATGATTTTAATTCAGGTCCAAAAGCGTTCCATAATCTGACTCCTTGCACTGAAACACAGTGTTGCTTGGTGGTAGTTCTCACTGAAGGTTTTTGAAATATACATGTTCCTCTGAAATGATATTGTTTCTCCCTTATTTGGAACAGCTTTTGGATATTTGCGGGCAGTGATAGATTCTTCACTTTAAACATTATTATTGCAGTTTTAAAGTTAACCAGATCTTTCAACTTGAGAGCTTTTAATTTAAGAAAAAGTGGGTTTGTTGGTTCCCTGTAAGCAGCTTTGTTTATTATTCTAATAGCTCTCTTCTGAAGCATAAAAACTGGATATATGTTTGTTTCATATGCATTTCCCCATACTTCAGTACAATATGTCATGTATGGGAGTATTAATGAATGATACAAGGTATATAGTGTGGGTTGATTCAGCAAATATTTCACTCTGTGTAGTATTGTGATTGATTTGGATATTTTACCTTTAATACAATTAATATGTGACTTCCAACACAGTTTATTATCAATTATTACTCCAAGAAATTTAGTTTCGGGTACCCTTTCAATCTCTACAACATTTACACTGAGTTTAGATACTAAGTTGTTGTGATGGTTGTTAAAAACTATAAATTTTGTCTTACTTAAATTGAGCGTTAATTTGTTTGAATCAAACCACAGTTTAAGCTTTGCTAATTCCTTTCCGAGTGTATCTAAAAGTTGTTCCAAATTGCTTCCACTGCATTCATTAGTGTCATCAGCAAACAATATTAAATCCATTTTTTCTGAAACTTTACATATATCATTTATATACATATTGAATAACAATGGCCCCAAAACTGAACCCTGTGGGACTCCACAAGTAACCTTCAGTAACTGTGAGTTTTTGTTACCAACACATACATACTGATATCTATTCTTTAAGTAACTACATAACCAGGACAGTGCTACTCCCCTAATACCACAATTTTGTAGTTTCTTTAATAATAAATTATGATCCACTGTATCAAATGCTTTTTTAAGATCCAGGAATACCACAACTGAATACTCTTTATTTTCAACGGCAGTTGATATTTTTTCTATAAATTCCATTAGAGCAAATGCAGTTGACCTCTTGTGTCTGAACCCATATTGCTGCTCACACAATAAATTATTCTTCAGTATGAAGTTGTCAATTCTCTCACAGAATATTTTTTCAAGTATCTTGGAAAATTGCGGCAATAGTGAAATTGGTCTATAGTTTGAAAGTTCCCCTCAGTCACCCGTCTTGTATATCGGAATTACTTTAGCTATTTTCATTGCATTGGGAAATATACCTGCTTGGAGAGACAGGCTACAAATATACGTCAGTGGTTTCACTAAGCATTCAATAATAGTTTTGACTAAGAGCATGTCAATACCATCACAGTCCATAGATGTTTTACTTTTAAACGATTTAACAATTTCAATGACCTCTCTCTCGTCTGTGTTCTTTATGAAAATGGAGTCTTTTATAGCAGTGTTTTTGCTTATTGTGTCACCTGTGGGTGCCATAATGGGTATTTCTTCAGCCAAATTAGGACCAATGTTAACAAAAAAGTTATTAAATTCATCTGCAGGTGAAGCTGCATTCACACTCTGAGTCGTTTTATTATTTTTTGAAAAATTGGTTGGGTAGCTTGTATTTCTGTTTTTATTTCCAAGAATATTGTTAAGTATTGTCCATGTATTTTTAATATTGTCTCTGTTTTTGTCCAGTTCTTTACTGTAATAGTCTCTTTTACTACATCTTATTATATACAGTGGGGCAAAAAAGTATTTAGTCAGCCACCAATTGGGCAAGTTCTCCCACTTAAAAGATGAGAGAGGTCTCCAATTTTCATCATAGGTATACCTCAACTATGAGAGACAAAATGAGAAAAAAAAATCCAGAAAATCACATTGAAGGATTTTTAATGAATTAATTGGTAAATTCCTCGGTAAAATAAGTATTTAGTCAATAACAAAAGTTCATCTCAATACTTTGTTATATACCCTTTGTTGGCAATGACAGAGGACAAATGTTTTCTGTAAGTCTTCACAAGGTTTTCACACAGTGTTGCTGGTATTTTGGCCCATTTCTCCATGCAGATCTCCTCTAGAGCAGTGATGTTTTTTTTTTTTTGTTGTTGTTGTTTTTTTCCATCTTGCCTTGAGAGAGAGCAGTCACATTTTTCTTCCCTCCTCCCCTGCCTTCCTGATCTATTCCCAGCTTTTGTAATGTTACGTTTTTGTCTGTGTTTAGTCGCTCTTCTTCTGCTGAATCTTAATCTAAACGGAAATTATGGATTTGGAAGCGGCTTAAATGTGCTATTGTCACTATTTTTCAACAAGAATTGGGCCAAGGGGGAGCCCAAGAATTGGAACCTACGAGGAGACTCATGGACATTGGAATTCATGCGTCTATGGAAACATTATTGCTTATGATCTCAGGACTTCTATTTTTGGCTGTGGAGTTCCCTGATGCATCAGAAATTGAAGGAAAGTGAGAGAGCTGATCAAGCGGACCCGGCAAGCTCCTTCATCAAATTCGACCAGCTGGGGAGGGCACGAGTAGCGGCAAACGGTGAACTGAATGACAGTGATTCAGTGAAGGAATACATCTGAAGCCCTGTGCTCTCTATGGAAAAACAGTTTAAGCCTGCATATATAATGGAAGCGCAGAACTACACGGATGAGGACAAATTCTATTCTCTGAGTGCACTGTGCTGATTTGATTTGATTTGATTTGACCTTGTTTGCCCCGTGTTTACATTCCTCCTGACTGAGATAAGCGGAAGGATCGGCTCATGTCTACCCAAACAATCAACAATCAGTTGTTTGTCGTCAGCAGATTGGACCCTCAGGGACAATGCCCATGTGCCTTCTGCAAGCAAGAGAGAGAGAGAGATAGAGTCTGGACTCTGGACTTGTTTATAAGTCACATGATTATAACATCTATCCACTGCCAGGAGGCACCCTCTGCTGCTCACTAACAACTGTTACATTTACACTACACAATGCATACAACACTACATGCATACGATATACACACACTGCTCTCCTTCTGCGTGTGATTTGTCTACTAAATGTCTGCTAAATATGCATTGAGGGTTTTTTTTGCCTGCAATCAAAATTTCGTTTACTCATTAAGCGTCAATTTGATAAAACATGTTTTTTTTCTCTCGCCTATTGTGTCATATCCTTTCTTTTCTTTTTTTTCCTTTCTTCTTTATGACTGGCGCCTAGCGGCTGCCCCAGCCTTGGTTGCGCTCTGCAGAGCGTGCCCAAATGCCAAGTCACGTTTCGTTACCTTGTATTCATACATGTGTAATGACAATAAAGTTGAATCTCATCTCATCTCATCATGTTTTGGGGCTGTCGCTGGGCAACACAGACTTTCAACTCCCTCCAAAGATTTTCTATGAGGTTGAGATCTGGAGACTGGCTAGGCCACTCCAGGACCTTGAAATGCATCTTACGAAGCCACTCCTTCGTTGCCCGGGCGGTGTGTTTGGGATAATTGTCATGCTGAAAGACCCAGCCACGTTTCATCTTCAATGCCCTTGCTGATGGAAGGAGGTTTTCACTCAAAATCTGAATGAATGAATGAATGAATGAATGAATTTATTTATTTCGGATAGGATAGTACATTACAGGTTAAAAGAAACTGTATAATATAAAACAAGGTCAAATTAGACAAAGACTCCTTCTACTATACAATTCCACGTGAGTTATCCGAAATGGGTGATGGCTGAAGCCGCAGCTTATATTGCCCACCCATATTCCATCCAAGAATTCAAAGGAGAAAAAAGAGAAAACAAGACAAGAGCGATTACAATTTAAAACAAGGCTAAGACAAAATGTGACTGAGAGAAAAAAGAAAACTGAGCTAGTCTAAGTTAAGCGGTTACTATTCAAAAACAAATCTAAGACATAGTGTCACAGAGAAAAAAAGAAAAACTAAGCTACAACACAACACAGGCTGGAAATGTCAATCCTTATGGAGATGGAGATGAAGCTGAGTACAGAGGGCTTATCCAGGACTTCGTGGACTGGTGCCATCGGAACTGCCTCCAGATCAACGCGAGGAAAACTAAGGAGCTGGTGGTGGACTGCCGCAGGCATGGGCAGCCCCTCACAGTACCAGTAAATATACAGGGAACAGACATCGAGATGGTGACATCCTATAAGTACCTGGGTATTCATCTGAACAATAAACTAGACTGGTCACACAATACTGATGCACTCTACAAGAAGGGACAGCGCAGGCTGTTCCTGCTGAGGAGACTCAGGTCTTTTGGTGTACAAGGGGCGCTGCTGAAGTCATTCTATGACACGGTGGTGGCATCAGCCATCACTTTTGGAGTGGTCTGCTGGGGCAGTGGCATTACTGCAGCCGATAGGAAGAGACTGAACAAACTGATTAAGAAAGCTAGCTCTGTCCTGGGGCAGCGCCTTGATCCGATGGAGGAGATAGGAGAGAGAAGGACGGTGGCTAAACTGTCATCTCTGCTGGAGTCCGAGTTCCACCCTATGCAGGACATACTGAATGCACTGAGGAGCTCATTTAGCAGCAGACTACATCATCCCAGGTGCACAACCGAGAGGTTTCGTAGGTCCTTCCTACCAACGGCTGTCAGACTGTACAACCTAAGCAGGGCTGCTCGCAGAGATAGCAAAAAAGACGTAACAAACTAATAGTTTTTTGAATGCAGAAGATGCAATAGACTTACACAGTGGTCCTCTCCGGCATACAACTAGGAGCATGCCGGTCGCTATGGAGGGTGAGAGTGTGTATGGGCACATAATCATACCATGCAGGATAGCTGGGTAGACGGTTATGCTGTTTCATTCCATCTAGCGGCAATGCTCTGCACTGTGTGTGGTTATATATTTGCATATTTGTTCCGTCTAGCTGCAATGCTCCGTACTGTGGGTGTTTATATATTTATATATCTACATGTTATTCCATCTAGCTACATTGCTCCGCACTGTGTGTGTTTATATACTTGCATATTTATTCCACCTAGCTGCAATGCTCCGTACTGTGGGTGTTTATATATTTACATATTTATTCCATCTAGCTACAATGCTCTGCACTGTGTGTTCATATATTCATATATTTATTCCATCCAGCTACAATGCTCTGCACTGTGTGTCTGTGTGTGTGTGTATATATATATATTTTATAGTAATACGTACATATGTTTATTAGCTGCTCTTGCTTGCTTGTTTTTTTTTTTTTTTTCTTGCCTTCTGATTGTTGCTCTGAGTGTTGCTATCCCTGTGCTGTTGCAATCCTGGAATTTCCCCGTTGTGGGACTAATAAAGGCTTATCTTATCTTATCTTATCTTATCTTATGTGAGTTTACATGTCGTCTTGTAAGTATGTTTGGAGTATTTCTTCCTTTAGTTTTTGTTTAAATTGTCCAAGCTTTGTACATGATTTTAATTCAGGTCCAAAATCGTTCCATAATCTGACTCCTTGCACTGAAATACAGTGTTGCTTGGTGGTTGTTCTCACTGTAGGCTTTTGAAATATACATGTTCCTCTGAAGTGATATCGTTTCTCCCTTGTTTGGAACAACTTTTGGATATTTGCGGGCAGTGATAGATTCTTCGCTTTGAACATTATTATTGCGGTTTTAAAGTCAATCAGATCTTTCAACTTGAGAGTTTTTTGTTTAAGAAAAAGTGGGTTTGTTGGTTCCCTGTAAGCTGCTTTGTTGATTATTCTAATAGCTCTCTTTTGAAGCATAAAGAGTGGATATATGTTTGTTTTATATGTATTTCCCTATACTTCATTACAATATGTCATGTATGGGAGTATTAATGAATGATACAAGGTGTATAGTGTGGGTTGATTCAGCAAATTTTTCACTCTGTGTAATATTGCAATTGATTTGGATACTTTACCTTTAATATAATTAATATGTGGCTTCCAACACAGTTTGTTATCAATTATTACTCCAAGGAATTTAGTTTCGGATACCCTTTCAATCTCTACACCATTTACACTGAGTTTGGGTACTGGGTAGTTGTGATGGTTGTTAAAGACTATAAATTTTGTCTTGCTTAAATTGAGCGTTAATTTGTTTGAATCAAACCACAGTTTAAGCTTTCCTAATTCCTTTCCGAGTGTATCCAGAAGTTGTTCCAAATTGTTTCCACTGCATAGCAGATTAGTGTCATCAGCAAACAATATTAAGTCCATTTTTTCTGAAACTTTACATATATCGTTTATATACATATTGAATAACAATGGTCCCAAAACTGAACCCTGTGGGACTCCACAGGTGACCTTCAGTAACTCTGAGTTTTTGTTGCTAACACATGCATACTGATATCTATTCTTTAAAGGCCAAATGTCACGTAATTTTTTTTTCTAAATGACAACGAATTTAGATAAAATACACATAGCTTAAACCAAATATTCATACCGGAGACCATATCACCCACCTGTATTTACATAATTGCACAAAATACACCAGGTGAAGGCCCCACCTTGCTTGCTGGCTTGTGACAGCCAGTCCAGACCACGCCCATGTTTTTGACATCACCAGTTGTACCCTGGCTGCCCTGCCTATCCACATTCACACTTATCAACATTGGACAATCATGAGGGAAAGTGACAGCGATTGTGAACAAATTAGTTTAGTTTTGTCTTTTTTTTTTGTCAGTGGTTCAGACAGTGACAGAGGCATAGAACCTTACCGGTTCGAGCCGTCCGAGACGGAATCAGATGCTTTGTCTGATGACAACAGTTCCAACGATGACCAGAGAGCAGAACCAGTGGAAAATGTCATTGAACTGGACATTAATCGCCTCCAGAATTGCGAAGCCGGAGGGGGTCTGTCGAGGGCGCCCCATAAATATTGATTTTTCGGAAGCCATTATTATTGCAGTGGAGGAGAGCCGCTGCTGTCAAGAAATTGGCCAGATCAATATGAAAATGGAGGCGCATACCTGTCAAGGGAGACGTTTTCGCCGTATTTTGGTGCCAAGCGCGGCTGTGGGGGACGGCGCAGTGGTTTGGGACACTTTTCTGGGAAATGTTTTAAATGTAGTTCGTGTTGTTATTGTCAAATATTTTAAGTAAAATACGGGGAAAATGCAATTTTAGCAAAAACGGGCGTATTGCCATTTCTGTACGCCCAAAAGAAAAAAATATACTGGAAAAAAAACTGAGTGTCTTGAGTAGCAGTCCTGTGTGTGATCACTCACAGCTGAGGCAGGCTGATCGCTCAGCGGGAGCAATTCTCACTACCATGAGAAGTAATTAGGACAATGGTTTAACACGTTGAGCTGTGCAGCGGTTGCGGAACAGACACAGATCCCAGAGAGGTGTGCCTTGTTGCTCCGCCGTTGCTTATAGCCGCTTTTTACGGTGTTGAAGTACGGCGAAAACGTCTCACTTGACAGGTAAGAAAACATTTCCCAGAGAAGTGTCCCTTATTACCCAGCTGTCCCTGATAGTCCCGTTTTAAGGTATGGGTGAAATATCCAATTTTTTCTTTCTTGTTGCTCACTTCAACCTTCCAGTCTCCATATAAACAATCAATTGAAATACCCCAAGCATCAAACTAGAGTACAATCGATTTCGTCACTTCCGCCTTCTTCCCCAGGCGATTCCAGGGGCCGTGTCAGGCCAAGCGCGGCAGTTTTAAATTAACGAATATTCCGTTGTTACTGAAGCATATGCACCAAGACCCGAACGGATCGGTTCCCTTTTATATCTAGTTTCAAGATATTTAAAGTACCCTGTTACGTGACATTTGGCCTTTAAGTAACTGCTTAACCAGGACAGTGCTACCCCTCTAATACCACAATTTTGTAGTTTCTTTAATAATAGATTGTGATCTACTGTATCAAATGCTTTTTTAAGATCCAGGAATACTCCAACTGAATACTCTTTATTTTCAATGGCTGTTGATATTTTTTCTGTAAATTCCATTAAGGCATATGCTGTTGTCCTCTTGTGTCTGAACCCATATTGCTGCTCACACAATAAATCATTCTTCAGTATGAAGTTGTCAATTCTCTCATAGAATATTTTTTCAAGTATCTTGGAAAATTGCGGTAATAGTGAAATTGGTCTATAGTTTGAGAGTTCCCCTCTGTCACCTGTCTTGTGAATCGGAATTACTTTAGCTATTTTCATTGCATTGGGAAATATACCTGATTGGAGAGACAGGTTACAGATATACGTCAGTGGTTTCACTATGCATTCGATAACAGTTTTGACTAATAGCATGTCAATACCATCGCAGTCAGTAGATGTTTTACTTTTGAACGATTTAACAATTTCAATGACCTCTCTTTCGTCTGTGTTCTTTATGAAGATGGAGTCTTTTACAGCAGTGTTATTGCATATTGAATCACCTGTAGGCACCGTAGTGGGTATTTCTCGGGCCAGTTTAGGTCCAATGTTAACAAAAAAATTATTAAATTCATCTGCAGGTGAAGCTATATTCACACTCGGAGTCGTTTTATTATTTTTTGGAATATTAGTTGGGTAGCTAGTATTTCTGCTTTTATTTCCAAGGATACTGTTGATTATTGTCCATGTATTTTTAATATTGTCTTTGTTTTTTTCCAGTTCTTTACTGTAATAGTCTCTTTTACTACATCTTATTATACGTATATGTTAACTTATTTTTGTATGTTTTATACCGTTGCTCTGTTTCTTTTGTCCTTTTCTTTATGAAAGCTTTATATAATAAATTTTTCTTTTTACACGCCTTTTGTAGTCCTTTGGTTAACCATGGTTTGTCAGCAAATTTGTGTTTAAGCTTTTTTTTTTAACTAATGGGCAGTTTTTTTCATAAAGAGTGGTTACAATGTTTATAAATGTGTCATAGGCTTCATTTACATCTGATACATAGACTTCTGTCCAGTCTTGCTTCAGCAAGTCCTCTTTAACAGGACTGCACGGTGGCGCAGTGGTTAGCACTGCGGCAGCACAGTTTACCCTTGGCCGGGGGATTGTGGGGATCGTGGGATCGTGGGTTCGATCCCAGCCCCCGACCAACAGTGATCTGTGTGGAGTTTGCATGTTCTCCCCGTGTTGCGTGGGTTTACTCCGGGATTTCTCCGGTTTCCTCCCACATGCCAAAGACATGCATGTTAGGTTAATTGGCTGTTCTAAATTGTCCCTAGATATCTGTTTCCTATAGGCCCTTAGAATAGAGGGTTAGTATTAATGAAAGCGCTTTGAGTGGTCTTTGTGACTAGAAAAGCGCTATATAAGTGCAGGTTAGTTAGTTAGTTAGTTTAAAAGAACTGATTGCATTTGGTGATTTGTGTCTGAACGATTTTGAGATTTTTTCTGGGTTGGGCCCCGTGTGGCCATGGATAAGTGCAAAGGTTGGCAAGTGGTCGCTTATATCATTTATCAATAATCCACTTTCTATTTTCTTATCGAGAACATTGACAAACAGGTTGTCAATAAGTGTAGCAGAGTGAACTGTGATTCTACTGGGATGTGTTATTGTGGGATATAGACTCATGCTGTACATAGAGTTCATGAACTCTGTAACTACATTTTGTTGATGTGGATTAAGTAGATCAATATTGAAATCTCCACAAATTGCTACCATTTTCTTACTAGTAATATTATTGTACAGCTCGACTAATTTATCTCTGAATGTCTCAATGCAAGTTCCCGGCGTTCTATATATGCAGCTTATGATAAGATTTTTTGTTTTGTCTAGGTCAATCTCAACAGTAACACATTCCAAAATCCCTGGTAGTGCTGAGGACATTTCATTTACAAGCTTACATCTATATAGGTCATCAATATACAGTGCAACACCACCACCCTTTTTTTGAGATCTGTTAATGTTAAACATCTGATATCCCTCTATTGCCATCAGGGGAGCCTGATCTTCATTAAGCCAGGTTTCGGAGACTGCAATAGCTGTGAATTTTCTGTCTAGCTGTTTTAAATAGTCCTGAATCTGTGAGAAGTTTTTGTTAAGACTTCTGCTATTGAAGTGTATTATTGACAGTTTACCATCTAATTGCACTTGACTTTTGAATTGCTTTTCAGTGTAACATTCACAGTGGTTATGAATATTATTGAAAAAGTGGTTATCAGGATCAATATCATTCTCCATCTCTTGTGGTTTATGTTCAGCATAGTGGCATATTTTTAGAGTTTGAGTTTCCTTACTCTGTGTTTCATAGTCAGTGTTCATCTGTATTTATCTAAGTCAGTAGCATCTCTGATCATTATACTCCTTGCTTGCTCAGGTGTTCCATTTAGTTTAATCCAAATTCTACAATTTCTTGTCCAGGTTGTCTGTATCTTATTTTGTTTTTTTAGCATCCGTGCCTGCCGTGCTAATTCAGCGTTTTTTTTTTGTCAGGTGTTCATTTAGGTAAACTTGAGTTCCCTGTAGTTTTTTGGCCTGCCTCAGTATGTCATTTTTCACCCTCCTGTTCACAAAGCGCATCACAATTGATTTCTTTGTTTTGTTATCTTTCTTCGGTAAAGCATAACAGGCTGAGATTGCATTGGCTTCTACCTTAATGTCTCTATCATTAAGAAACTGAAGCACTTGGTTTTCTAAGGACATTGATTCACTTATGGAAGCATGTTCACCACTCAGTCCTGTTGTGGCATGGGCGTATGACTGATATCCGATGTCTAGTCCACTTATAACTAGGTCATCAATGCGAGAACCTTGTTCAAGATCCTCGACGCGTTGCTCCAAAAGACGCCCGTGTTGCTCCAGGTCCATAATTTTTTTGTCTTTTTCTTTTATTATTGAATGTAGGGCTTGTACCTCTTCTATCAGGCCTATTATTTTGTCCTGCTGGCTAGTCATTTTGGCCAGTTCTTCTAACACAAAGTTCAGAGATTTTTTAATTTCTTCCATTTCCTCTTTTTTGGGTGGCATTTTACTGACCTGTGGATAGAAATAAACAGAGAATCCGCCGGGCACACCGAATGGCACACCGCCGGCGCGGCCGAAATCCACCGATCACCGCCACTCGTCGCCGTCTGGCTGGGTGGCTCCTCCGCTGGGCCCCGTCACCGCCAGTTATGCCGCACACCGCCGGCGCAGCTGAAATCCACCGATCACCGCCGCCGATCGGTGGCCAATTACCGTCGCTCGCTGCCGTCTGGCTGGGTGGCTCCTCCGCTAGGCCCCGTCACCGACCGCCATCAGTCTGGTAGTTCCTCGGCTGGGCCTCACAATTGGGCTCCGACTCAGGCCACTGTCCTGCTGGATTCAGGTGGCCCCCGTCTCTCACCAACGCCGCGCCCGAGCTCCCAATCGCCGCCTCGGTTGGTTCGTCCGGTAAGCCCTCACCGGGGACTGAGCCGCCTCGGTTGGTTCCTCTGGTAAGCCCTCACCAGGGACTGAGCCGGTTCGTGTCGGAGTTAGGTGACGCACAGGGGCTAGTGTTAAGCTAGCCAGCGTTAGCTTGGTAAAAGCTTCAGATAGAGCGCAGCAGTTCTACCCGATTAAAGGAGCATTCCGACGGGATTCTGACGGGGGTGGAAATTCAGCCCGTGGGTGTCCGTCACGAGCGCCGATCGCTGTTGGTTTGGTACATGGCCCCATTCATTCTTTCATTTACACAGATCAGTCGTCCTGGTCCCTTTGCAGAAAAACAGCCCCAAAGCATGATGTTTCCACCCCCATGCTTCACAGTAGGTATGGTGTTCTTTCTCCTCCAAACACGACAGGTTGAGTTTTTACAATAAAGTTCTACTTTGTTTTCATCTGACCATATGGCATTCTCCCAATCCTCTTCTGGATCATCCAAATGCTCTCTAGCAAACTTCAGACGGGCCTAAACATGTACTGGCTTAAGCAGGGGGACACGTCTGGCACTGCAGGATTTGAGTCCCTGGTGGCGTAGTGTGTTACTGATGGTAGCCTTTGTTACTTTGGTCCCAGCTCTCTGCAGGTCATTCACTAGGTCCCCCCGTGTGGTTCTGGGATTTTTGCTCACCGTTCTCGTGATCATTTTGACCCCACGGGGTGAGATCTTGCGTGGAGCCCCAGATCGAGGGAGATTATCAGTGGTCTTGTATGTCTTCCATTTTCTAATAATTGCTCCCACAGTTGATTTCTTCACACCAAGCTGCTTACCTATTGCAGATTCAGTCTTCCCAGCCTGGTGCAGGTCTACAATTTTGTTTCTGGTGTCCTTTGACAGCTCTTTGGTCTTGGCCATAGTGGAGTTTGGAGTCTGACTGTTTGAGGTTGTGGACAGGTGTCTTTTATACTGATAAAGAGTTCAAACAGGTGCCATTAATACAGGTAACGAGTGGAGGACAGAGGAGCCTCTTAAAGAAGATGTTACAGGTCTGTGAGAGCCAGAAATCTTGCTTGTTTGTAGGTGATCAAATACTTATTTTACCGAGGAATTTACCAATTAATTCATTAAAAATCCTTCAATGTGATTTTTTGGATTTTTTTTTCTCATTTTGTCTCTCATAGTTGAGGTATACCTATGATGAAAATTGGAGACCTCTCTCATCTTTTAAGTGGGAGAACTTGCACAATTGGTGGCTGACTAAATACTTTTTTTCCCCACTGTATGTTAACTTATTTTTTTATGTTTTATACCACTGTTCTGCTTCTTTTGTCCTTTTCTTTAGGAAAGCTTTATATAATATTTTTTTCTTTTTACGCGCCTTTTGTAATCCTTTGGTTAACCATGGCTTATCGGCAAATTTATGTTTAAGCTTTTTCTTTACTAATGGACAATTTTTGACATATAGAGTGGTTACAATGTTTATAAATGTGTCATAGGCTTCATTTACATCTGATACATAGACTTTTGTCCAGTCTTGCTTCAGCAAGTCTTCTTTAAAAGAACTGATTGCATTTTGTGATTTGTATCTGAACGATTTTAAAAAATTTTCTGTATTGGCCCCCGTGTGGCCATGGATAAGTGCAAAGGTTGGCAAATGGTCACTTATATCATTTATCAATAATCCACTTTCTATTTTCTTATCAATAATATTAACAAACAGGTTGTCAATAGGTGTAGCAGTGTGAACTGTGATTCTACTGGGATGTGTTATTGTGGGATATAGACTCATGCTGTACATAGAATTCATGAACTCTGTAATTACATTTTGTTGATGTAGATTTAGTAAATCAATATTGAAATCTCCACAAATTACTACCATTTTCTTACTAGTAATATTATTGTACAGCTCGACTAATTTATCTCTGAATGTCTCAATGCAAGTTCCCGGCGTTCTATATATACAACTTATAATTAGATTTTTTGTTTTATCTTGGTCAATCTCAACAGTAACACATTCCAAAATCCCTGGTAGTGCAAAGGACATTCCACTTACAAGCTTACACCTATACTGGTCATCAATATACAGTGCAACACCACCACCCTTTTTTTTTTGAGATCTGTTAATATGAAACATCTGATATCCCTCTATTGCCATCAGGGGAGCCTGCTCTTCATTAAGCCAAGTTTCAGAGACTGCGATAGCTGTAAATTTTCTATCTAGCTGTTTTAAATAGTCCTGAATCTGTGGAAAGTTTTTGTTAAGACTTCTGCTGTTGAAGTGTATTATTGATAGTTTACCATCTAGTTGCACTTGACTTTTGAATTGCTTTTCAGTGTAATATTCACAATGATTATGAATATTATTGAAAAAGTGGTTATCAGGATCAGTATCATTTTCCATCTCTTGTAGTTTATGTTCAGCATAATGGCATATTTTCAGAGTTTGAATTTCCTCACTCTGTGTCAAATGATTTCCTCCAACTGGGGATAATTGATGTCTACTCAAGTCAGTCATAAGTTTTTTTGTTTGTTTTGTTTATTTTTTTTGTTTGTTTTTTGTTTGTTTTTTTAAGTACATTGACATGGTATGTCAAAAGAACTATTCATAGCTGGTGATTTTAATTTTCACATAAATGATGCTTCTAATACTTTTTCTAGTAAATTTTTAAACCTCCTGAACTGTGTGGATTTTAAACAACACACAACACAGTCAATAACTAACAAAGAACACACCTTAGACCTTATCATCCACTAGTGTGTCCTTTGTTGCAGACTTGACTGTCTCAGACCACTTCTGTGTGTTTTTTAACATCACCAGTTTTATTCAGCCAGAGACCCTGGTGAGAACTGTGAGAAAGCACCATCTGACTTCTGAAGTGACTGCAAATTTTATCAGGATTTTAAGTGATGCTCCTGCTGAGGTTCTACCAGCATCATGTGATTTTATTACTGACAGTTTTAACCATAAACTAACATCAGCACTGGACTTGGTTGCACCACTAAAGACTAATTTCATAAAAACTAAACCTGTCCTGCCCTGGTGGAATGAAGATATAAAACAGCAGAAAACAAAATGCAGAGCAGCAGAGAGAAAGTGGAGAAAAACAAAATAAACTGTTCACTATCAAATTCTTGTGGTGATCGGGTGAACATGCACCCCCTCCTCTCCTGTTTCTGTTTCTTCCCGGTTCAGGAGCTCATCAGCACACCTGCGTGATTGGACACACTTGCTGCTTCCTGGTCTACTAGCATATAAAAGAGCCAGTGTGTGAATGCTTCCCCGCTGGACTGTTGGGTATTGCTGCCACTAACAACCCCAGTAAATGTTGTTTGGCAAAATCTTTATTCCCGTTGTCTTATCCTCTTGTGTCTTTTCCTTTTCAGGTTTGCTGCCACTTCAGGGGTGTTGTCCAAGGCTGTGCGCACTCACCTGAACCTTTCATCTTCAGACAACGGACTCTTCCACCCAGGTCAACCTATCCTCTCCTCATTCCCCATTGTATCCCATGCAGGAGTTCCCTGCCCAACCCTCTGTTTGTACAGTAAGTCTTTTCTTCTCTCACCTCTTTCTCCTCCTTAGTTAACCTTGTTTATTAATCATTTCTCTCCTCCTTCTCTTTCAGGCTGCATGTGGCTCCTTTGTGCTCCTGTCTTTGTGTCAATTTGTTTGTATCTGATTTGCGTTGTTCCTTATGTGTGCGTGTTTATTTAGTTTGTGTAGTTCTGAATTTTGTGTTTTCATTAAAGTTGTGTTTATTTTACCTCCTGAGTCTGAGTGTTCATCAGGTGTGGTTTGCGCTGTGTTTGAGCCTATCTGGTATTGAATTATGATAGAACGGTCCAGCTAGGATCAAGGATTAGTGGGCGCTTCACCAGGCGAGCATTCAGCCCTCTCGTGTTTGGATGCCATGGAGCGCCAGGTCATTTTCTTGTCTGAACAACTCCAAACTATTACACAACAATTGGCTACTGTCACCAAGCACCTGTGCCGACTTCCTGGTGCGGCAGCTCCTCCTGCACCTGCTGCTTCGACAGTTCCTCCCATCTGCAGAACTATTTCCATTCCCTTGCCTGCCCCCTGTGCGGGGGTGGTGGGGGGATGCAAAGGATTTCTGCTCCACTGCCAGCTTTATTTTCAGCAGGTGGAGGGGGAGTATAGGGATGATTTGGCGAAAATTCAGTTCATGACCCTGTTACTTCGAGACCGGGCGCTTAAGTGGGCTCAGTCCATTTTGAGCAGTCCAGAGGGGCCCCTGTACGTATATGAATGGTTTGTGCAGGAATTCACCCGGGTGTTCGATCATACAGAGAGTGAGGGGAATATCGCTAGCCAATTAATGGGACTCCGGCAGGGAAGTTGGTCAGTCGCCGACTTTTCGGTCGAGTTCCGGGTCGCCGTAGTGGACTCCGAATGGAATGACGTTGCGCTATGCATCGCCTTCTTCTGGAGTCTGAATGCCAACCTCCGCGATGAACTGGCTATCCGAGCTAATCCCTCCTCTTTGGATGAATTAATTGCACAGGTGGTGACCCTTGATAACCGGTATTGTGAGCGCATGTGGGAGCAGAGGGCTGCTGCTTCCTCGTCTGCTTCATGTTTGTTCCCTCCGTCCTCTTGCGCTGCCTGATTGGTGTCACCACCGGAGCCGAGGGTCCTCAGTCGGGCTCATCTGACTCCGGAGGAATGCCGGAGCCAGGAAGAGGTGGGGGCTTGCATGTATTGTGGGGCCACTGATCACGCAATATCGAAATGTCCCCATTCGACCATAAGATCCGGCCCGTCAGTTACCATGGCGGGTCTGGCAGAAGGATCTTCTCCAAATCCTCCCAATAGTTTTACACTCCCGGCCCTCATTCAGTTACCGGGGGCTGAGTGTAAAACAGCAGCTCTGATTGATTCCGGAGCTGAACAAAATTTCATTCAACAGGGTCTGATTCACGTACCAAAAGCCAGTTTAGAAAGCTTGGGATCAGCTCGCCAAGGTCTCCACCTTTGACCGCCACCAAATCCGCATAGCACCGGAACCCCATGATCCCTCCTGCAGGTGTTGAGCCCACTGGAGGGCGGACCCATGTAACTCCTTCGGGCTGAGCCCGGCCGGGTCCCATGGGTGGAAAACCGGCCACCAGACACTAGCCATCAAGCCCCTCCCTCAGGCCTGGCTCCAGGGTGGGGCCCCGGTAACCCCATACCGGGCGGGATACACTGAATCCTTGATCTAGAATTTATCATGAGTCTGTTGGATCGTTCTTAGTCTGGCCCTTCACCCAGGACCAGTTTGTCTTGGGAGACCCTATCAGAGGCAAATTGCCCCGGACAACATAGCTCCCGGGATCACTGGGGCACGCAAACCCCCCCACCATGATAAGGTGACGATCTCTGGGTTAGGGACAGGCTCCTGCCCCAAGTGGAGGAGTTTAAGTATCTTGGGGTCTTATTCACGAGTGAGGAGAAAATGGAGCGAGATTGACAGACAGATTGGAGCAGCATCTGCAGTGATGCGGACATTGTGCCGGTCTGTTGTGGTGAAGAGGGAGCTGAGTTCTAAGGTAAAGCTGTCGATTTACCAGTCAGTCTATGTTCCTACGCTTACCTACAGTGGGGAAAAAAAGTATTTAGTCAGCCACCAATTATGCAAGTTCTCCCACTTAAAAGATGAGAGAGGTCTCCAATTTTCATCACAGGTATACCTCAACTATGAGAGACAAAATGAGAAAAAAAAAATCCAGAAAATCACATTGAAGGAGTGCAACGAAGGAGTGGCTTCGTAAGAAGCATTTCAAGTCCTGGAGTGGCCTAGCCAGTCTCCAGATCTCAACCCCATAAAAAATCTTTGGAGGGAGTTGAAAGTCTGTGTTGCCAGCAACAGCCCCAAAACATCACTGCTCTAGAGGAGATCTGCATGGAGGAATGGGCCAAAATACCAGCAACAGTGTGTGAAACCCTTGTGAAGACTTATAGAAAACGTTTGACCTCTGTCATTGCCAACACAGGGGTATATAACAAAGTATTGAGATTGAACTTTTGTTATTGACTAAATACTTATTTTACCGAGGAATTTACCAATTAATTCATTAAAAATCCTTCAATGTGATTTTCTAGATTTTTTTTTTCTCATTTTGTCTCTCATAGTTAGGTATACCTATGATGAAAATTGGAGACCTCTCTCATCTTTTAAGTGGGAGAACTTGCACAATTGGTGGCTGACCTAAATACTTTTTTCCCCACTGTATGGTCATGAGCTTTGGGTAATGACCGAAAGAATGACCATCGGGGATACAACGGCTGAAATGAGCTTTCTCCGTAGGACTGCTGGACTCACTCTCAGAGATAGGATGAGAAGCTCAGTCATCCAGGAGAGGCTCAGAGTAGAACCGCTGCTTCTCCACATTGAAAAGAGTCAGTTGAGGTGGTATGGGCATCTGATTAGGATGCCTCCTGGACGCCTCCCACTTGAGGTGTTTCAGGCACGTCCCATTGGGAGGAGACCCCGGGGCAGACCCAGGACTCGGTGGAGATACTATGTCTCCCAGCTGGTCTGGGAACGCCTTGGTATCCTCTCTGAAGAGCTGGAGCAGGTGGCAGGGGAGAGGGAAGTCTGGCTTTCTCTGCTTGAACTGCTGCCTCCGTGACCCGGACCTCCGGAAAAGCGGTAGAAGATGGATGGATGGATGGATGGGTCTGATTCAAAAATTTAAGATGCCCACCAGGAATTTCTCGACATCATTAAATGTTTCTGCTCTATCTGGTTGTAGGCTCGCGGCAGTTACCCTTCAATCTGTACCTATTTCTATCATTTTGTCGAGTAACTATCACGAGACTATCCAGTATTTTGTCCTTCCTCATTTGTCGACAACATTGATTCTGGGGTATCCGTGGCTTCGCAAACACAACCCCACTATTAACTGGGACCAGGGCTCCATTTCTTCCTGGAGCCCTTTTTGCCTTTCATCATGTCTCTGCTGAGCTGCATGCTCACCAATTCTCCCCATCTCCTTCCCTCCAGCTGAGCCGACAGATCTCAGCCTTGTGCCTGAGGTCTATCATGACTTAGGGGAGGTTTTTAGCAAGTCAAGGGCCCTTTCATTACCACCCCATCAGTCCTATGACTGTGCTATTGACCTCCTTCCGGGCACATGGCTGCCATCCAGTCGGCTCTACAGTTTATCTGGGCCGGAGAGGGAGGTGATTGAGAGCTACATAAAAGACTCCCTCAGCGCTGGCCTTATTTGTCCGTCATCCGCCCCTCTCAGCGCTGGGTTCTTTTTTGTGGGTAAAAAGTACGGGTCACTGCGGCTGTGCAGTGATATCGTGAGCTTAACGCTATCACCATTAAGGATAAATATCCATTGCCCCTCATTAATTCGGCCGTTGAACTTCTCCAACAGGCGCAGTTTTTCACCAAACTTGATCTCCGTAATGCACACCATCTAGTTCACATACGTAAGGGAGATGACTAGAAGACGGCCTTTAAAACACATCTGGACCAATTTGAGTACCTGGTCATGCCCTTTGGGCTGACCACTGCCCCCACCGTCTTCCAGCATTTAATAGGTGAAATTAAACATCAGAGATGCTTTGCTACAAGCAGAAACTGCAGAAGCAAATAGATGAAACATCAGTTTCTCCTCTTAACAGTCCCTGGTGGCTGGGCGGTCAGAACTTTGTTAGAGGAACCCTCCTGCATCATCAGCAGGTGTCTCAGGGTCATAGGCGTTTCGCCCCTGAACCTGTACGCCTCACCTGAGTGGGGCAGCAAAGCTTAATCTTCACTTGCAGAAGGGTTCCAACCACGGTCTCTTGTGAGCCACAACCACCTTGAACTAGCCTTGGCTACTGAGGCCATGTCCCCAATGGCTTTCCTTAGATGTTTAGGTTCCAGACCTATCTTGTGTAAAAAATGGTACAAAGATGCGGCTGGAAACCCACGACAACCAACTTTGACGGGGAATAAAGTAGTGTGCCACCCTTTAATACAAGCCTCATCAACTAGGTCCTGATATTTATCCTTCTTGAACTCGTGAGATATGGCCAGCCTCTCCTCCTAAGGCACTGTAAGCTCAACTATTACAATGGATTTTGCACTCCGAGAGCAAAGAATCATGTCCGGGTGAAGTGTAGTTGTTGCTACTTCTTCTGGGAAGACGAGCTTCTTTTTTAGGTCTACGTGCATCTCCCAGTCTGATGCTTTATACAAAACAGAGGAGCACGTTCTGGCAGTTGTTTTTGCCTTTGGAGACTTATTTCCTAGCTTTTAAAAGCTGATGGCCCGAAACGGTGTTGCCTGATGGTTATTGGCTCTAATCCTCTGGAATTCAACCCACCTTGCCATTTCTGCAAAGACTTTATCATGTCTCCACCGGTAACGCCCTTCTCCAAGTGCTCTAGAGTACCCGGTCAAAATGTGATTCAAAGTACTAGGAGTCATACCGCACAGCTTACAAGATGAATCCTCATCTTTGTACCAAAGTTTTAAATTACTTGGTGTTGGTAAAAGATCAGTCACTGCACAGAGAAGAAAAGCCAACTTGCCCTGGTCCGTGCCCCAGATATCATTCCAGGATAGTGATCGTTCGAGTGCATGGTTCCACTGCATCCACTGCCCTTGAGAGGCGAGCCCTGCGGCTTTCACGCAGCGGTCCTCTTCCACTGCCTCTCTGACCCTCTGTATTACGAGTCTTCTCCTGCTTTTGGTGTCAGCTTTGCTCCACCTTTTACCGTTGTAATTTCCTAGCCCGAGTCGTCCCTGACAAAGTATGCCAACAATTTTGTCATGTCTCCAGTATGCTTCCACTTCCCTGACAGCTTCCTGGGGTCTCCATTTCCTACCGCACTTAATGGCTGTGTTGGAATGCCTGACCTTCTTATCATCAGAATAGAGCAAAAAACAGACAGACCCAGCCTTAGTGGCCTTGAACTCCTCCACCACCGATGAGATTGGTAGGCAAAGCTTGCAAGTCTTACTGTAGAGATTGACTGAACTGAAGGATGGGGGAACTCCTAGCCATCTACGAATAAATTTGCAACAGAGCCTCTCCATTGCTTCTACTCTGGTGACAGCAAAATCATATAGCACACTGAAAAAACGGGACATCAGGGGTTGCTCTACTTGCAAATGGAAATTATGCGACCATGTTATATTATAATAATACTCCTTTCCAAAAGATGACTTAATCTAAAAGCACTGGAATAAAATGTTGTGATGCAAAGTATGCATGTTTCAAACATTAGGGCAATGTATTAAAAAGTTATGTTTTGAGGTGATGCTCCACCCACTCCCCCCCAATGTCACCCAATTTTGGCCGGGAAAGGGGCTTGTAGCTGCAGCAGCCATCATGACATCAACTTTGACACTCCGGAGAGAAGCATTTTCATTAAGGTAAGCCAAGTTTAACACCCTTCATATCTACAATATCGACTTCGAAAGCAAGCTTTGTTTTGACCACATCGAGTAAGTTTTGTAAGATTGACAAAATAAAGCAGGCCACGTTAAGCTGAATGTTCGCGCTGTCGCTTTCTTGCTCCAATTTCTGACAGTTATGAGGCTAAATAAGTCAGGGGCTAATTATTTCTTGTGATGTATTCTACTTACATCTGCACTGTGCTGTAGCTATGTTTGTGTTGTAACAGCAAAAGGCTTTTTCTTGAAGTATTGCAAGCTAGAATGTCAACATTTGCAAGCACGTTTGAAGCGGAAAAACGTGCATTCAAAGAGCAACTAGCTAGAGCTAGCTCCTTTCAACTTTGGTGTCATCTCTTCTCAGTGGTATTGATGGACTAAATGCAAACTCTCCTACATTATATAACATTATTAACATTAGCATACGTTCTAGGACAGGGGGCTCTATAAAATATTTCGGTAGTTTCTGCAACGCTTTTGCGGCGCGTGTCGTATCACTCAGATGTGAATGTGCTTCGCTGTTAGTACCGACAGCTTAAGTGAACTCTGTCAGCTGGCGACAGTGAGACTGCCGATTTTTTTTTTTTTTTTTTCATTAAACGGGCTTAACCAGCAACTTGAAAGTAAAGGATGGTGATGGTGCACGTGTTGTGAAAAACACTGTTTTCCCACGAGTTGTGGTCAACATGGTGCACATGCAGCGCTTCCATGGAACATTTGTTTTTGTGTTCATTTAGTCTTCCCAAGTCTATTTTGTTGTATTTGCTTCGCTATCTTAACTTTGACTTGGCTAAACAATTAATGGGTTTGACGTGTGTACATGTCGCTTCCTTTTCCCTTTGTCTCCCTCTTCATTCATGGGAAATATGAAGATAAAGGGGACAGCGGGGGCATTCTGTGTGGTGCATATTCTCTATTTAAAGCTACGTTGAGACTGGTTTTGGAGCACAGACAGGTGCCTGTTCAGCCTCGTACCACACAGCTGTAATAAGCGCAGAGAAATGCGCTGAGCTAGAGGCTCCTGTTTGTGAAGCATTTTGGACTATCGTGAAGTCATTGTCTTGTTAAGTTTGTTGTTACACCTAGTTAAGTGGTCTAGTACTGCTCTAGTCTTGGCTTAGTGTTCTCTTGATCAAGGTGTAGTTATTGAAGGTAGAACAAGGAAAAAAAAACTGCCTTTCTATCTAATAAGATGGATTTCCTTCATAATGGCACTAATCTGTAATATTTTCATACACTTTTTCAGGGGAAACACAAACTGTTTGAATAGGCAAATTGAGTTTGGACCTGAAGGTAGCAGCATTTTTTATTTCTGTTGTATATTATAGGGGCTGATGCCAAAGATTGTACATTTTTTATACATTTGTCAAAAATTAATCAAAAACTACAGAAATGGGTAATAAAAATCTGCCATCACTTTATTTTTGTGAACAGCGAATTGCAGCTTGAATCATCGACTGGACTGGGTTTTTGTATACAGACTAATAATTTCTGATTTCCTTCCTTGTTTTTTTTTTTTTTTTTCACAGGAGGAACAAGGTGTGGATGCGGATTTGTCTTGTGCTGTGCTAAATCCCGATCACCCAAAAGACACAATTGAGCAGCAGCTGGCCACTACCTTACTACTGTTGGAGTATTTGATGCAAGTGCCAGGTATAAAGGTTGTGCAGATGTCGTCATGGGCATGACAACAGTGTAGCATTGTTAGCAACAGAAGCCAAATTTGAGTGGAGAGCAGAGTCAATGCGTTTCTGTAACTAGCTTTGAGTCGTGATTTTGCATCTTTTTCTTGGTATAAACGCGCTCAAATGGTGAAGACCTGTTTTGCCACTAATTGGACAAATATTTGTAGAAAAAACTCCACAATTTCTGTTTACTGGACTACCCAAAAAATAGGAGCAAACAACTAGCTGCATTCCAGAGAGGAGATGCTAATTGTTTAATCCTGGATGTAACTTTTACACTGTCACTTAAGCTCAAAAAATACAAGATTACTTAAAAATCTGTCCTTATGTCTCATTTTGTGCTCCTTAAGAATTAGCCCACCCTCATTAGAGTTAAGGTCAGACCCAAAACATCCATTCTGACCCAGGGCGATAGTGTTAACTAATCAGAAATATACAGCTGCTGATTTCAAAGCGCTGCGACCGCAGCTGGCGTGACAGACCCAAAACACATGAACGTGTTTCTCCACGCCCCCGCCCCCCACACACACACACACTTTAATCCAGTCCAAATCATTTCAATTTTACCAGATAAAAGTAAAATTATAAATTCAACTGCTGTTTAAGTCCTTTTTCATGTGCAGTAATTTTCATAATCCACTCAAATTTTGGTCATTTGGGAGCACGTTTAGAATGCTGATGATCCATGTACATAACCTCTATTGCTATTGATGCCTTTTTACAGGAACTAAACTTACTTAACTCTGTCTGCATCCACCACAGTTTCCAATGTTGTAAGAGATTCTTGACCGATATAAAACAATTTATATATAGATATAGATAGACATTGACTGGAATGGGTTATGTATACAGATAACAAATTTCTGATTTTGTTTTGTTGATTATTCACAGTGGCCGTGTAAGGCGTGTTCCATATAAGTAACCAGCAGGGCTGCACTAATTGGAGACCACTGATCATGGTAGTTATTGAAGGTAGAGCAAAGAAAAAATAAACCCTGTCTTCCTATTTAATAAGATAGATTTCCTTCATGCTAATGACACTATTCTCTAATATTTTCATACACTTTTTCAGGAGAAGCACAAAAAAACTGTCTGAATAGGCGAATTGAGTTTGGACCTGGAGGTAACAGCATTTTTATTTCTTTTGTATATTATAGGAGCTGATGCCAAAGATTACAGCCACAATAATCCCATGGTGGGTACAAAAATACAGTTAATATTAAAACTTAACTGTAAAATTACACATACACATATATGCCAAAAAATAATCAAAAAACACAGAAATGGTTAACATACAATCACACACTTTCTTGCTTGGTGTCATCTCAACCCACACTGTTCTCCCACTCATTCTCTTGTATATTTTATGTTGTTAGGTGTACCCCAATCACGTCCAAAGTAGATCCATCTTGAATGTTGTGAAGGCTCTGTAGTACATGGTGAGTACAAGATCTTTAAATCTTTTAAATAACACAATATTGAGCACTTTTAATTAATACAAAAAGGTCATTGGCTTGATGGTCTATGTGATTATAGTTTGTTCTTATTCATTTCTTAAGTTTGGCTTAGAGTAGTTTGAATTATCATTTTGTTAGGATTGTGAGACAGACGGCAAATTTCTGGCAGATGATTCAATTCAATTCAACTTTATTTATATAGCGCCATTTCACAACAACAGTCATCTCATAGCACTATCAACTGTAGGGGGAACCCCCACAGTTGCAGAAAGACCCCAGCAATCAGGCGACCCCCTGTGAGCAAGCACTTGGCGACGGTGGAGAGGAAAAACTCCCTTTTAACAGGAAGAAACCTCCAGCAGAACCAGGCTGAGGGAGGGGCAGTCATCTGCTGCGACTGGCTGGGGGGTGTGGGGATAGAGAAGAAGAAAAGAACAGACATGTAGAGAGCAAACAGCACGATGGGGACTCAATCTATGGGAGAGAACAAACAAATGTTAATGACCAGCAAAAAAAATATTTCATTGAGAGTGAGAAAAGGAGTGGGGCCCAGTGCATTACTGGAGGTCCCCCGGCTGACTAAACCTATTAGCAGCATAACTAAGGGAGGGTTCAGAAACACATGATCCCTCCCTAATTGTAGGCTATATCAAAAGGTAGGTTTTAGCCCTATTCTTAAAAACAGAGATCGAGTCTGACTCCCGAATTCAGATTGGCAGCTGATTCCACAGGAGAGGAGCTTAATAACTGAAGGCTCTGCCTCCCATTGTACTTTTGGAGATTCTAGGTATTACAAGTAATCCTGCATTTTGGGAGCGTAGTGCTCTGTTAGGATAATACGGTAGTATCAGATCTTTTAAATAAAAAGGAGCCAGATGATCCCTTACTGCGTTGTTACAACTTGATTTTTAGGATGTAGATACTTAAGTGGAGGAGGCATCTGAGTTTATCAAACCTATAGAAAAGACATTATTTTGTTCAGATTTGGTAGTACCATTAAAATTGTAAAATTCATTATAGTAATGTTACTCTTCAACGAGAACAAGTAAGAAAAAAAAAACTGATTTCTTTTTTTTTTGTCCCTCCACAGTCATCATTCACTGTCGAATCACTAGACTAATTTCAAAATGTTTAATACACACATGAGAAGTTATTAAGCTTGTTTTGATGAATAATATTCATTGTTAGTCTTTTGTATTTGAATCTCGTGTTACCAAGTTGCGTCTGTGATTGGGATGTTACAAAGTGCAGCGCACAAATGATTGACTGCTAGCTCCTCCCCAGATGCTTCTTTTGAACAGAAAGCAGAAACATCCGGCTGGACAGGCTCTTTGTTGCTGTAGTCCCAATGCAATATTTTATCACTTTTAGACCATTGAACAGGTCTAGGCAAGTACATGATGTTTAGTAGTGGTCAAAAAGGAACAGACAACAAGGACTACGTTGATAGCTTTGTGAATTCCAACAAAGAAGCATCAGGTGTTACTTAGCAAAAAAAAAATGACTGTTGTCAATTGCATTAATTTTTAATTATTTTAAAAACAGCTTGATATCTTGCCATGTTTGATTTTTATGTATGTCTGCAATATGTTTGTCTAATTTCAGATAAATTCAGAGTTCAAGCGATTGACAACCCTACCACTCCAGTCTCGCTTTCTCTCTCAACTGGACCTTTTGTCTGACAAACTTCTAACCTTGTACAAGAAGAGGGGAGGACAAATTGGAAAGAAGCTGAAGCAACTGATAGGAGCTATGACAAATGTAAGGAGTCAAGTTTGCCTTTACCTTTCAGAAAAATAATGAACAAAATTACATAAATACAAAATGTCAGTTTATAGTTCATAAAACTGGGTTTTGGCTATATTATGCTCATTTGACCGCCTCGTCTGCACATCAGGGCATAGACGATAAAATCTCGTGGCACATCAATGTTTTAATTCTTCCCCAGTGAATATCAATATAAAGCAAGTTATTGTGAAAGTATTTAAAGTATTCAGAATATAGTATACACCGATTGGTCAATGTAACAGAATACGTTACAAAATACATTTTAGTTTAGTTTATTTAACAGGGACAATGTGCAAAAACATTAAAAAAAGATGCTTTACACCAGAGTTAGCTCAAGCTAGTTTCCATCTGTAGTCCCTGAGCAATATTAGGCAAGTATTCTGTAATGAAATGCATTTTTAAAGTGTTCTCCCCAACACTAATCAATATCACTAATAACAGCAAAAATTAAGTTCTTCAGTTTGTATCTCCCACTGTGGTTTCAATAAACAACAGTTTGACACCATGATTTTGACGTAATTTTCCCCACATTTATATTTTGTTAAAACATAGGTCTTATTTTTGAGATTTTCTTAAAAAGTCTAAAATTTGACTTGTTCGCCCCTGCAGAGACCCTGTCTTTAACTTCATTCATTCTGCTGGAAAAGCATGAATAAAGCTGTGGTTGGCAAAATTTAAATATCACATGGCATGTAACAGTGGATGTCTAATTTAAAAACATGTGGAAAACTAGAAAAGCACTCGGAGAGCGCAGACCTCCGCCAAGCGCCACAGTTCCCCCCATACAGTGTTTGTGTGTACGTTTTCAGATTCCTTGACCATGAAAACATATGACTAGCAATTGGATTCACAATGACAGGATTAGTGGTTTAGTAGTTATTCACGAAAATGGCATTTTCCGTAATGGCGGTTTTCTTGTGGACGGTGATCCGGAGTACCACCAAAATCTAATCATCTGTAGGATACCCCATTTCTGACAATCTGTGAAAATTTCATGAAAATCCGTCCATAACTTTTTGAGTTATCTTGCTAACAAACAAACAGGCAGACAGACAAACAAATAGACTGACAAACAAACAGACAGACAGACAAACCAACGCCGATGAAAACATAACCTCCTTGGCGGAGGTAATTATGATTTAGGAATGAAATTAACATCTGTTCTGTGTCCAGGAATCTGGGGAGGATGATGTTGATTCTGGGAGGGAGTGCATTTTGAAGGCGTTATGTGTCTACTTGAACGAAGACCCTGAAAATTTGATAAAAGAACATGTGGTGAGTATAACAATATTTTACTTACGCCATTGAGTTCTACACCTGTTAAACTGCAATAACAGAGAAATTATCAGAGTATTTGATCTCATACAATGTATAAATATTGCCTGCCTTTTCAGCAGAAAAAAAAAATCAGTTACAATGTTTTTTGCTTTAAGATAAGATAAGATAAGCCTTTATTAGTCCCACAATGGGGAAATTCCAGGATTGCAACAGCACAGGGATAGCAACACTCAGAGCAATAATTAAGAAGATACGGAAGATATAAATAAGAGCAGTGGATATACATACATACACATAAATATATAAATATATATACAAAGTGCGGAGCATTGTAGCAAGATGGAATAAACAGCATAACCGTCTACTTAGTTATCCTACATAGTATGAATATGTACCCATACATATTGTCGCCCCCCGTAGCAACCAATAATGTCCTAGTTGTATATACTGGAGGGGACCATTGTGTAAGTCTGTTGCGTCTTTTGCATTCAATACTATTAGGTTGTCACGTTTTTTTGCTATCTCTGCGAGCAGCCCTGCTTAGGTTATACAGTCTGACAGCCGTAGGTAGGAAGGACCTGCGAAACCTCTCAGTTGCGCACCTAGGATGATGTAGTCTGCTGCTAAATGAGCTCCTCAGTGCATTCAGTATGTCCTGCATAGGGTGGGACTCGGACTCCAGCAGAGATGATAGTTTAGCCACCATCCTTCTCTCTCCTATCTCCTCCACTGGGTCAGGGTGCTGCCCCAGGACAGATCTAGCTTTCTTGATCAGTTTGTTCAGTCTCTTCCTATCGGCTGCTGTAATGCCACTGCCCCAGCAGACCACTCCAAAAGTGATGGCTGATGCCACCACCGTGTCGTAGAATGTCTTCAGCAGCGCCGCTTGTACACCAAAAGACCTGAGTCTCCTCAGTAGGAACAGCCTGCGCTGTCCCTTCTTGTAGAGTGCGTCAGTATTGTGTGACCTGTCTAGTTTATTGTTCAGATGAACACCCAGGTACTTGTAGGATGTCACCATCTCGATATCTGTTCCCTGTATGTTTACTGGTGCTATGAGGGGTTGTCCTTGTCTGCGGCAGTCCACCACCAGCTCCTTAGTTTTCCTCGCGTTGATCTGGAGGCAGTTCCGATGGCACCAGTCCATGAAGTCCTGGATAAGTCCTCTGTACTCAGCTTCATCTCCGTTGGAAATGAGACCGTCGATTGCAGAGTCGTCAGAGAACTTCTGTAGATGGCAGTGTGATGTGTTGTGTGAGAAGTCCGCAGTATAAAGGGTGAACAGGAAGGGAGCCAAAACCGTTCCCTGGGGGGCCTCCATGCTACCGATGATCGTGTCGGACACACAGTCCCGGGTTCTCACAAACTGTGGCCGGTTAGTGAGGTAGTCCAGGATCCATGATGACAGGTGCTGGTCCACCCCTGCGCACAGCAGCTTGTCCTTCAGGATCATCGGTTGGATGGTGTTGAAAGCACAGGAGAAGTCAAAGAACATGATCCTCACCGCATTCCCGGGCTTCTCCAGGTGGGACAGAGAACGGTGAAGGAGGAAGATCACTGCATCCTCCACCCCAATGCCATGCTGGTAGGCGAACTGGAGTGGATCCATCGCTGGTCCCACCAGGGGGCGGAGGTGAGCAAGGAGCAGTCTCTCCAGGTTCTTCATCATGTGGGACGTCAGGGCCACTGGTCTGTAGCTGTTCAGGTCTTTGAGGTGGGAGGTCTTTGGTACAGGTACCACACAAGATGTTTTCCACAACTGTGGTACCCTCCCCAGCTTCAGGCTTAGGTTGAAGATGAGCTCCACAATCCCACACAGCTGATCTGCACAGGACTTGAGGAGCTTTGCGCTGATGCCGTCCGGTCCCGACGCCTTCCTCACCTTGATCTTCCTCAGCTCCGTCCTCACCTGGGTCTTAGTGAGGGTCATGTTGGGGGGCTGTGTGTTGGGAATGGGGGGGTGTTGGTGGAGTGGGGTGTGGGCAGCAGGACTCGATGTCTTTAGAGGCAGCAGTGGTTGTTGTGCAGTTGGGGGGGGAGGGCGGTTGGTCAAACCTATTAAAAAACAGGTTCAGATTGTTTGCCCACTCCCTGCCCCCCATGGCCTGGGAGGAGGTATTCTGGAGCCCAGAGATAGTTTTAAGGTTTCTCCAGACCCCGCTGATGTCGCTCTGTTGCAGCTTGTCCTCCATCTTCTTCCTGAAGCTGTCCTTGCCTTCTCTGATCTTCCTCCTCAACTCCCTCTGTACGGACTTCAGCATCTCCCTGTTCCCCGACCTGAAGATCCTCTTCTTCTCTCTCAGAAGTGTTTTTATCTCAGGGTTGATCCAGGGTTTGTTGTTCGAGCAACACCGTATGGTCTTGGTGGGTACGGTGTTGTCCACACAGAAGTTGATGTAGTCCGTGATGGTGTGAGTGAGGCCATCAATGTCCTCACCATGTGGATTGCAGAGCTGCTCCCAGGCAGTGGTTTCAAAGCAGTGGTTTCAAAGCAGTCCTTTAGAGCGTCCATTGCCTCCTCAGACCATAACTTCACTGTGCGCATGACCGGAGGTTGTCTGTGCACTAGGGGTCTGTACACCGGCAGGAGATGAACCCGAGTGGGGGGAGTTGTGATGAGGTGTACGCCTCCTTAGTGTTTGCGTAGAATAAGTCCAGTGTTTTATTGTCTCTAGTATGGCATGTGACATACTGGGTGAATGTGGGTAGAATGGGAGACAGTGAAATATGGTTGAAATCGCCTGAGATGAGGAGAAGAGCATCTGGGTGTTCTGTCTGCAGCCTGCCAGTTACTGAGTGGATGACGTCACGCACTGTCCCAGCGTTCGCCGTCGGATTTGCATAAATAACAATGCAGATCACGTGTGAGTATTCCCTCGGGAGATAGGTAGGCCGCATGCTAACAGCTAGCAACTCGATGTCTTTGCTACAGTGCTGTTCCTTAACCGTGATATGTCCCAGTCTGCACCAGTTGTTATTGATGTACATCATCACCCCACCGCCCCTTGCCTTCCCACTGTCTGGTGTTCGGTCTGCCCGTATTGCGTGGAAACCCTCCAGTTCAGTGTTAGCATCTGCTGCTAGTTGTGTTAGCCACGTCTCTGTGAATAGCATTAGACTACACTCCCGGTATATGCTATCGTAGCGGGAGATAGCCGCTAGTTCATCTGTCTTTCTGAGTATCGATCGTACATTCCCCATAATGACAGATGGGAGGGCAGGTCTGTACCTTATATTCCTTGCCCGCCGTCTTACACCAGCACGACACCCACGTCGTTTTCGTCTTAATTCTCCCGGTATGTCGAGTTTTTGCGTTAACCCGTTCTTTTTACAATTGTACAAGGAAATTTTTTCATTAATATAGATTAATCCTTCAATGCAGGGATGGCAATTTTCCACCGATCCGCGGATTTCCGCCGATTTATTTTCAAATTGATCATTTCTGTGAATCGTCTAAATCCGTTGAGAAAATTTTAGGGGGGGTAAGGTATCTTATTGTTACCGATTTTAGCGAAAATCAACACGATTAGATAAGCGCTCGGCGCTTCCCCGGAAGTCGTCTCCCGCGATAACCCGGATGTGTTGTGTTCAAGCTACTGCTGTATTGCAGTAGCTTGACAGCCCTGCGATTGGATAGTTGCAAACGATTGGACCAATCAAATGGCTCGTTGTATGCTTTTTCAAAGATTCATGGCGGCGTGTTCTCAGGGATGTGATTTTCTGCTAATTCGTCGAATTCCGCTTTATTTTATCTTCCAGGAAGATAAAGTACGTTAAGTACGTTAGCGGCTTGTGGTCCACGAACGCAGTGAAGCTGCGCCCTTTCAGGCAGGACTGGAAGTGGCGTATGGCCAGGTGGAGAGCCATTAACTCTGTTACTGGCGGTGTACAACGGCTGTTTGAGCTGGGCTGTGCGGGGGATGAAACGGTAATAAAAGTTAACCATCCCCTTTTATGATTCCAAACAGTTTGGAATTGACAGTGCACAGTGGACATTGACTCATAACTTTTGAATATTTCCAAGACTTGGCTACATCAGTGATTGTGCAAAATGAACAGCTCAAGTCTCAATGGAGATTGAAACTGGTGATCTGAAATGAATGCTGAAATTATAAAAAGTAATGGTATGTTGAAATTTTATTTCTATTATGGAATAGATAAAATTAACTGATTTTGATTTGATCAAGTGTTAAAGCATGTGATGGATAATGCTTGTTGGAATATTTTAGGAATGCTATCTTCTTGGAACATAAGTCAATATTATACAGTAATAAGTGGCATTCAGCTGTTTGTTTTATGTCATTTAAGCACAGTTCTGGTACTTAATGTCACGCCGCGCCGCTCATCAGCGGCGCCACCTGCTCGCACACCTGTCAACCATCAGCGGCGGGGAATATAAGCCGCCTCGTCCTGAGCTTCGGCCTGAAGCCGTTAGACTTCATCTCCCTTCCATGAGAAGCAACTACTCTTTCTTCAGCACCACGCTAAGCGGTAAGAAGATCACTTACCTCACCTCTTCCAGTCTGCTCCCCTGTGCACAGGTGGATTCCTCGGCGGCGGACAACTCCGTCCCTCGTCCCTCCTCGCTGCTGCACCGAGTCCTGCAGGTGACTGTCTCCCGGGGTCCCGTCCTTGATGTGCCAGTCATCGGTCCCATACAAGTAAGCTTCTCTCTCTCGCCTATTCTCCTCCTGTGTTGGTGTGTGCCCGTCACCCTGTGTCTGTTCTTTCCCATAGGGTTGCCGGCTGAACGGTCTCCTGCCTCTGTGCCCGAAGCAGACGCCACCACCAATACATTTACATTCCGCAGACACACACCCATACATCCCTGTTGTTAATAAACAGTTTGAACTACTCTGAGCCTGTGTGTGTGCGTCTCCTGAGCCGAACGTTATGTCAGTACGGCTTCAGCTGAGCAGCTCGGCAGACGGCGGGCTCGCACACCGGTTTACCATCCTCGAGGCTCGAGTGGATCAGGTTGTTTATCAGCAACAGGTGATCCTAAATCAATTAGTAAATTTAACTAACCGATTGAACCGCCTGGACCCCCAACAGCCATTCCCCCCGGCTCGCCAGGGTGGCGCGGCTCCTGCTGTTCCAGCAGCCGTCCAGCCGGCTCCAGTGGCACCGGTTCGGCTCACACCGATTCCGACCCCCGCCCGCTTTAGCGGTAAGCTCGGTGGAGCGCGGGGGTTCATTATGCAATGTGAGTCCATGTTCCACCGTGTGCCCGGAGATTTTCCCTCGGATCACAGCCGAATTGGTTACATAGGGAATCTTCTGGAGGGGCGTGCGTTAACTTGGACCTACGCCGTAATGACGAGGCCCAGTTATGCCACCCTCACCTATGACCAATTCGTGAGGCGCTTTCTGGAGGTCTTTGACCATTCTCAAACCGAGACGGTCCAGACCGATCGGCTTCTCGCGCTCCAACAGGGAAGCCGGTCGGCAGCGGACTACGCGGTCGACTTCCGGGTAGCGGCGGAGGAATTGGGCTGGGAGGAACGCTCCCTCTGCGGCCTGTTCCTCCGCAGCCTCAATGATGATCTGAGGGATGAACTGGCTGGACGGGATATCCCTGAAACGCTAGCGGAGCTAACTTCTTTAGCCATCAGCTTGGACAACAGGCTGCGCGAGCGCTCCTCAGGACGGAAGTCGTCTACTTCGCGCCCTCGGGGAGTCTCGCTGCGCCTGCCCCAAGCTTGCCCCCTGGCGGCGCCGCCACCATCGTGCCCTGAGGAGTCGGAGCCGATGGTGACGGGCTGGACAAAGCTCTCTCCGGCAGAGAGACAACGCCGCCGTGAGTTGAATCTCTGCATGTATTGCGGAGACAGTCAACACACGGTGGAGCTTTGTCCACAAAAAGCCAAACGGCGGGGTCCGCGAGTCACTGTAGGGGGCCTCGCGGACGTCAATCGGTTAGGTCCACTCACTCAATTAAAGCTGCCCATCCGTTTCTGCCACAACCCCACTGGGCATCTCACCCACGCACTGGTGGATTCGGGTGCAGAAGGCAGCTTCATTTCACAGAGCCTGGCAACCCGTTTGGGCATCCGCTGGCAGGCACTGAAAAATCCCATCTCCCTTGTCAACCTCTCCCGTGCCGCCCTTGGGAGAGTGTCACACCAAACCATCCCTGTTCCGGTCATCATCTCGGGAAACCACCGGGAGGAGATGACCTTCTATGTCCTCCCCAACTCTGTGTCGCCCGTCATCCTGGGGTATCCCTGGCTTCGCCTTCACAACCCGGTCCTGGATTGGAAATCAGCTGGGATATCGGCATGGAGTACATTCTGCATGGGCACCTGCCTTCAGTCCGCTGCCTGCTCTCCGTCCGCTCCTCCCCCTGCGACGGACGCTGTACCCCCGGACCTGTCTCTGGTGCCTCCGGAATTTCACGACCTGGGTATGGTGTTCAGCAAGACGAAAGCTATGTCTCTCCCCCATCATCGGCCCTATGACTGTGCCATCAACCTCCGCCAGGGGGCTCCCTTACCTTCTGGTCGGCTCTATAGCCTGTCAGCGCCGGAGAAGGAGACGATGAACACCTACCTGAAAGAGTCATTAAGTGCTGGGATAATCCGCCCATCATCGTCACCCGTGGGGGCAGGGTTCTTCTTCGTGGGAAAAAAGGATGGGTCCCTCCGCCCTTGTATTGACTACCGGGCCCTCAACGATATCACGGAGAAGGACCGTTACACCCTGCCCCTCATGGACACTGCCTTCCACTCCCTCCAGGGGGCGACCTGGTTCACCAAGCTGGATCTACGCAGCGCTTACCACCTCGTCCGGATCCAGGAGGGAGATGAGTGGAAAACAGCCTTCCGTACCCCGAACGGCCACTTTGAATACCTGGTAATGCCGTTCGGGTTGACCAACGCTCCTGCCGTCTTTCAGCGCCTCATAAATGACGTCCTCCGGGACTTCATCGGCCTTTTCGTGTTCGTCTACCTGGACGATATTCTCATCTTCTCCAAGTCCAGGGACGAGCACCAGGTCCACGTGAGGCGGGTCCTCCAAAGGCTGCTGGAGAATCGTCTGTACGTGAAGGCAGAAAAATGTGAATTTTATGCCAGGACTACGTCCTTCCTGGGGTTCATCATCGCCCACGACAAGGTGCTCCCAGATCCAGAGAAGGTGAAGGCGGTGGTGGAATGGCCTACACCTGCATCCCGGAAGCAGGTGCAACAGTTCGTTAGCTTCGCCAATTTCTACCGCCGCTTTGTCCCCAACTTCAGTTCCATCGTGGGACCACTGACCCGCCTCACGTCCCTGAAGGTCCCTTTCCGGTGCACCGAAGAGGTCGCTGCCGCCTTTAAGGCGCTGAAGGCGGAGTTCTCCTCCTCCCGGGTCCTTCGCCAGGTCGACCCCGCGCTGCAGTGCATCGTAGAGGTAGACGCCTCGGACACGGGAGTGGGGGCAGTGCTGTCCCAGCGATCGCCGGACGATGGCGCCAAACAGCCCTGCACCTTCTTCTCCCGGCGCTTGTCCCCGGCGGAGAGGAACTACGATGTGGGGGACAGAGAGCTCTTGGCCATCAAACTCGCCCTGCAGGAGTGGCGCCACTGGCTAGAGGGGGCGAACCTGCCGTTCGTGGTCCTCACGGACCACAAGAACTTAGAATATTTACGATCTGCCAAGCGCCTGAACGCCCGCCAGGCGCGTTGGTCACTGTTCTTCGCCAGGTTCCAATTTTCAATCACCTTCAGGCCTGGCTCTAAGAACGGCCTGCCTGACGCCCTCTCTAGGCAGTTCACTCCCGTGGAGTCGGAGGAGACGCCCCACTCCATCCTGCCCAGGTCGTGCGTCGTGGGAGCCATCTCGTGGGACATCGAGAGCAAGATCCGGAAGGCACAGGAGGTGGAACCTGACCCTGGCGGCGGACCAGAGGGGAGGCTGTTCGTGCCATCCGCGGTCCGAGGAGAGGTCATCCACTGGCTACACACCTCCAAGCTCACCTGTCACCCTGGCACCTCCCGGATGATAGACCTCCTCCAACGGTCCTTTTGGTGGCCGGGCCTGCGGAGGGATGCAGCCCGCTACGCCCGGGCTTGCCCAATCTGTGCCACCTGCAAGTCGGGAAATGCCCCTCCAGCGGGTCTGCTCCAGCCCCTGCCCGTCCCTGGCAGGCCCTGGTCGCACATCGCGTTGGATTTCGTCACCGGACTCCCCGTCTCCAACTCCTATGACACCATCCTGACCATCGTGGACCGCTTCTCCAAGGCCGTGCACTTCATCCCCCTGCGAGGCCTCCCTACTGCCCTGGAGACGGCGGACCTCCTCGTCCAACACGTGGTCAGGCTGCACGGGATTCCGGTGGACGTGGTCTCGGACCGGGGCCCCCAATTTTCATCTGAGGTTTGGAGGTCATTCTGCAACGCCATCGGAACCAAGGTGAGCCTCTCCTCCGGCCATCTCCCCCAATCCAACGGGCAGTGTGAGCGGACCAACCAGGAGCTGGAGGCTGCGCTCCGCTGTGTGACCAGATCCAAACCCACGTCCTGGAGCAACCATCTTGCCTGGGTTGAATATGCCCACAATACCGCCCGCTCTTCTGCTACAGGGATGTCTCCCTTCAAAGCGTCCCTGGGTTACGACCCCCCGCTGTTCCCGGAGCAGGAGAGTGAGGTAACTGTCCCCTCAGTTAGGGCACATCTCAGGCAGTTCCGCTCCACCTGGACTGCCGCGCGCAATGCGCTCTTACGCACAGCGGAGCGCAACAGGACTGTGGCGGACCGGCGTAGAAGACCTGCCCCAGCGTACAGAGTTGGGCAACACGTCTACGTTTCCACCCAGGACGTCACTTTAAAAGGCGAGAGGAGAAAGCTGGCACAGCGTTTCATGGGTCCCTATCCCATCACCCGGATCATCAACCCGGTGGCTGTGCGCGTGGCTATTCCCCCCTCCCTCCCCATCCATCCCACCTTCCACGTGTCAAAGGTGAAGTTGGCAGTCTCCGACCCCCTTTGTCCCCCTCCTGCAGCGCAACCCGCGCCCCGGATGATTGGTGGCCATCCGGCCTGGTCCGTCTCCTCCATCCTGGACTCTCGGCGCCGGGGTCGTGGGTTGCAATACTTGGTGGACTGGGAGGGCTATGGGCCCGAGCATCGACAGTGGGTGCCCCCGTCGTTCGTGTTGGACCCATCGCTCATCGCTGACTTCCACCGAGCGCACCCAGACAAGCCATCGCCAGGAGGCGCTGCTAGAGGGGGGAGTACTGTCACGCCGCGCCGCTCATCAGCGGCGCCACCTGCTCACACACCTGTCAACCATCAGCGGCGGGGAATATAAGCCGCCTCGCCCTGAGCTTCGGCCTGAAGCCGTTAGACTTCATCTCCCTTCCATGAGAAGCAACTACTCTTTCTTCAGCACCACGCTAAGCGGTAAGAAGATCACTTACCTCACCTCTTCCAGTCTGCTCCCCTGTGCACAGGTGGATTCCTCGGCGGCGGACAACTCCGTCCCTCGTCCCTCCTCGCTGCTGCACCGAGTCCTGCAGGTGACTGTCTCCCGGGGTCCCGTCCTTGATGTGCCAGTCATCGGTCCCATACAAGTAAGCTTCTCTCCCTCGCCTATTCTCCTCCTGTGTTGGTGTGTGCCCGTCACCCTGTGTCTGTTCTTTCCCATAGGGTTGCTGGCTGAACGGTCTCCTGCCTCTGTGCCCGAAGCAGACGCCACCACCAATACATTTACATTCCGCAGACACACACCCATACATCCCTGTTGTTAATAAACAGTTTGAACTACTCTGAGCGTGTGCGTCTCCTGAGCCGAACGTTATGTCACTTAAAAATCATAAAAACCCAACTTCCGGTCTGGACGCCATGGCGACTGCAGCTTAACACTGAAGCTCTCAGACCCAATCCAGGATAACACCTTGAAAATCAAACTTAACGGATTTTTGGAGGAGTGAAAATCAAAAGACAAAATCATCATGTCTAAAGGAAAACAGAAGAAACTGAAATTCTCCAGGCCAGGACACGTATCGGCCGGAGAATCTGAACTGGAAGATCTCCGTTCAGAAGACGAGGAACTGGTGATAGCTAACAAAAGGGTTAGCCTGAAATCACTATTTGAGGAGCTACGACGATTTCGCCGAGATGTTACGGCCGAATTTCGGGAATTCAGAGAAGAATTGAAAAGGACAAACAGCAGAGTGGACCAGGCCGAGAACCGAATCTTGGAAACAGAGGATCGAATAAAAGTGCTCGAAGATTCTGTGCTAGACCTACGCAAAAGACAAGCAGCTATAGAGGCTAAGCTAACCGACCAAGAAGGAAAACAAAGAAGAGACAACATAAGAATTCATGGTCTGATAGAAGGAACCGAAAATGGTTTTAACTCAATGGCAGAATGCGTGGAATCCTTACTAAGAGAGAAATTGGATATTCCACAAACCACCGACTTGAAGATAGAAAAGGCACATCGTTCATTAGCCGCTAGGCCGGCGGCGGAAGCGCCCCCACGTTCGGTGTTTGGTAAGATTTTCCAATTTCAAAATAAAACAAGAGGTTGTAAGACTGGCCTGGCAGAAAAAAGGATTTATGCACCAGGAGAGAAAAGTCTACGTGGAACACGATTACGCCCCGGAGGTCCTTAAAAAGCGCAGGGAATACAATGACGCGAAAAAGGTGTTAAGAGAGAAGAAATTGCACTTTCAGACACCATTTCCTGCGAAGTTAAGGGTCTTCTACGGCGATGAAACGTGTCTCTATAATTCGGCGGAAGAAGCAACAGCTGACATGGCGAAAAGAGGGCTCCCGGTAACGGTATTTAAACCCGCAGCAGACCCGAGTGAGAAGATCAAAGCGCAAACATGGACAACACAAAGACCCTCAAAATCCACGGACCAGCAGCGGGAAACCCAGCACCAGAGCGTCGCGGATAAACTATCCGTTTTCAGGTTGGAATAGCGACCTTTTTTTTTTTTTTTTTTTTTTTTTTTTTCCTTTCTCTTGAATCAATCCGCACATCCAACCCCCCTCATACAAGGTAACAAACATTAAAGGAGATGCATATTCAGCATGTGGTAAAACATTTCATGGAACAATCATATTATTTGAAACAAATAAGTCTTTGTAATAAAAAAAAAAAAAAAAAAACTTGTTAAAATAGAAATGTGACAATAATCCACATGTTCTCCTCATACTAACAAATACTGTTTTTGCGTGAATGTTTGATGTGATGGGGGTGGGAGGGTGCACACAATTTCACAGGGTTTAGGCATAAAAGGAAAAAAAAAAAAAAAATCATTACAAGTTTGGATTGGGTTCTGAAACTCACGTTAAAAGCATGGGACTACTTTCAGTGGTAAGAGAGGGCCCTCAACACGTAACAGAGTTTGAGGAATTTCCCTCAGAGCCTTCACTCCATCAAGGCTCTTACAGGGTCTTTAAAAAGACCTCAGCTCAGGAAGTTCTTATGACAGCTTTTTGTTTTAAAGTTTTTTACACTATGTTCTTAATGTTTTTCTTGTTTTTAATGTTCTTTCAGTTTCTGAGTAGCACAAAAGAGGGCCACCACACAGTTATACTAAACAAAACAACACAATGGAGAAACAGGGTGTAACCAAAATAATTTCATATAATGTAAAAGGAATCCTGAATCCAGTTAAAAGATCCAAGATTCTAGGCAAAATGAAAAAAGACAAAGCAGGAATAATACTTTTACAAGAAACCCACCTAACAGACGTGGAACACAATAAACTCAGTAGACAAGGGTTTAAAATGATCTCTTCATCTTCATATAAATCAGGGAGGAGGAGGGGAGTAGCGACATTGATATCAACCAAAATTACATTTGAAAAAAAATCAGAACACAAAGATAAAGAAGGGAGATACAGTTTGGTAACTGGGCGGCTAGAGGGAGAAGATATCACCCTGCTGAATGTGTATGCTCCCCCAGGGGCTAACTGGAAATTTTATAAAAATGTATTCGACCTAATGATAACTAAAGCTCAAGGTTTAGTGATATGTGGTGGGGACTTCAATCTTAGACTGAATCCATACTGGGATGCTTCTGGTAATTCCCCACATCAAAATAACACCCAAAACAGGAAGACTCGGATGCTACTAAAAGAATTGGGAATCTGTGACGTGTGGAGGGAACTCAACCCCAGTGTAAAAGACTATACATTTTACTCAACTCCACATTCATCTTACTCAAGGATTGACTATTTTTTTATGTTTAATAGAGACATTGGAAGAGTAAAAACATGTAAAATAGGACTGATGGATCTCTCCGACCACAGTCCGATCTACATGGACTTAAATATCCAAAAATACACAAATAATACATTTTCTTGGAGGTTAAATTCAAATGTCCTGAAAGGACCATTGAAAGATGAATTGGAATCAGATATTCTCAGATATTTGGAAGATAACGATAATGGAGAAGTATCCCCTTTAATACTGTGGGATGCATGTAAAGCTGTAATAAGAGGAAAGATTATTGCAAAACTGGCAACCCAAAAGAAACTAAGACAAGAAAAACTATCCACATTAGAGTCAGAACTTAGGAACCTAGAAAAAGAACACAAAGGCAACACTCATTCTACTGACTCGCTCAAGATTAAGGAAATTAAAAACCAAATAAATGAGATCTACACAATAGAAATCCAGAAGAAACTTACATTTCTGAAACAAAAATACTATGAAGCAGGCAGTAAATCGGCAAAATTGCTAGCCTATAAATTGAGGAAACATCAAACAGAAAGAGCAATCTACAAAATCAGAGACCCAGTATCAAAGGAAATAAAATTCAGAATTCAGGATATTCTTAAAAACTTCGAGAATTACTATAAGAACTTATACTCCCACAAAAAACATAAAAACGCATCCGAGGCATTCCTAAACACATTAAACCTTCCCCAACTTACGGAGTCACAAAATAAAACACTACTGTCAGAAATACATCCTAAAGAATTGGAAAAAGCAATTATGAAACTTAAAGTTAACAAATCCCCAGGAGCTGATGGCTATACAGCAGAGTGGTACAAAACCTTTAAACAGCAACTATCTCCTCTCCTCCTGAAAACATTTAATTATGTCCTCCACACAGGGGAAATCCCCCCCTCCTGGAGAGAAGGGGTCATTGCAGTTATACCTAAACCTGAAAAGGATAAAACTAGAGTGCTCCAACTACAGACCAATCAGTGTACTAAATCAGGACTATAAGCTTTTTACCATTATCCTTGCCAAAAGGTTAGAAAATATACTGACAGACCTAATTCATTTAGACCAAACAGGTTTTATAAGACAAAGACAGACACAAGACAACATTCGACGCACTTTACACATAATTCATCATATAAAAAAATATAACTTAAATGCAGTCATATTGGGATTAGATGCTGAAAAAGCATTCGATTCGGTTGACTGGTCTTTTCTATATAGAATCTTATCCAGTTTCAGTTTTCATAACAACTTCATTAGAACTATACAGGCATTATATAAAAAACCAACAGCTAAAATAAGGATTAACGGTAATTTATCATCATCTTTTGAACTGGAAAGAGGATGTCGTCAGGGCTGCCCCCTGTCTCCACTGCTCTTTGCAATCTTCATAGAACCTCTGAGCCAATGGATAAGACAAAACCAAAAAATTCAAGGTATTACACTTGGTCAGAAGGAACATAAAATAGCACTCTTTGCTGATGACATTTTAATATACCTAGGGCAGCCGGACACTTCTTTACCAGAACTAACCTCAGTTTTTTCAGAGTATGGAGATTTATCGGGGTACAAATTAAATATGCATAAAACCCAAGTTTTAACATTCAACTATGACCCAAATCATTATTCACTAAGCAAACTCAAAACTAACTGGGAGTCGGAATCTATGAAATATCTGGGGGTCAATATCCCGAAACAACTCAACAAAATTATATCACTAAACTATGATCCACTGGTGACAAAAATAAAATCTGACCTAGCAAGATGGAATATGATACCATTCTTGGGTACTGCACAAAGAATTGAAGCAGTCAAAATGAATATACTTCCACGTCTTCTATACCTTTTCCAAACAATACCGGTAGAACCTCCCAAAAAAAACATGGCAGGAGCTGGACAGAAGGATCTCAAGATTCATATGGCAGGGCAAGAGACCTAGAAGCAGATATAGAACCCTACAGCTAAACAAAGACAAAGGTGGGCTCGCGCTGCCAAATATCAGGGACTACTTTAAAGCCGCACAAATTAAAACTTTAGTAGAGATATGTAACCCAGTCTACACTGCACAATGGAAGGAGATCGAATGCCAAATAACAAGTGACATCCCCCTACAGGCGATAATAGGGAACAATGCCTTACCTAAGCTTTTGAATAACACTAACCCGTGGATAGAGACCCCGCTAAAAATTTGGTTTAAGATAGTCAGAGAGAATCAAACTAAAGAGCCCTATCGACTTCTGCAATGGATCGCCTATGATCAGGACTTTACTCCTAATAAAACAGACACCAGATTTAAAAAGTGGAAGGAGAAAGGGCTGATAAAATATTACGATTTTTTTAAAGGGCAAATCTTAAGAAGTTTTGAAGATTTGAAAAAACAAGGCCTAATAAATCAAGACCTTTACAGGTTCTTCCAGCTTAGACACCACATAAACAATATACTTAAAAAGGAGGTTTTGGAAAGGGCCCAGTCAGGTGTTCTGAAGGTCTTCTTAATGGCATATAAAGGGATCCCAGGGATCAGATACATTTCTAAAATATACCAAGGTCTTCAAGACTTAAAAGGAGACAACACATCTTATATAAAAGAGAGATGGGAAAAAGAGGGGAATTTCACTTTACAACTGGAAATATGGGAAAAGCTAAATAAACAGCAATGGAAAAGTACCTCATCCCTGCAGTGGAGAGAATTTGGATGGAAAAACTTGGCAAGATTTTTCAGAACACCTGCACAAAACAAATTTACCCATAAGGGATTGAACTGTTGGCGCTTGTGTGGTGAAAAGACTGCAAATCATTTTCATGTGTTTTGGTCATGCCCAGTTATCCACCAATATTGGACCAAGGTACAGACAATATTGGGGAAAATATTCAAAATTACAGTTCCCTTTTCTTTTGTAACTTTGTATTTGGGTTTACTACCGGACTCACTGGAAAGACGAGGAGAAAAATACTTATTCAATGTTTTAATATTGGCAAGCAAAAAAGCTCTAACTAAAAAATGGATGTTGAAGGACTGTCCTACACCTGAAGATTGGACTAACGTGATCCAAGACATTTACTCGATGGAAAAGTTGACATTCGCACTGAGACAGGACATGGATGGGTTCATGAACTTTTGGCAACCCTGGACCGCATATGTGTCTTCCATTAGATCTAATCTTTGACAAATACCATTTCAATAATGGTTCCGCTCTTTGTTCCAACGCTACTCAGATGCTCTTTTATCTTTATTTACTTACTTTTTCTTTTTGTTTGTTTTTTACTGGTTTGTTTGGTTTTTTTTTTGTTATTTGTTTTTTGTTTTTTTTTCTCTTTAATTTCACTTTTTCTTTCACTTCAAAAAAAAAAAAAAAAGGGGTGTTGTAAGAATTAATCTTCCAATGTTGTCAGATATCAGAAAATAAGGGAACATGTGATGAAAATGTAAACACTGCATTGCTGTAACGACCTGTATACCCTTTACAAAAACTTAAATAAAAAAAAAAAAAAAAATCATAAAAACCCAGGAGCTTCGGGGGGCTTTGCCCCCCTTGCCCCCCCCCTGCCCGCCCACCGGGGCTCTGCTCCGGACCCCGCTGGGGGACTGTGTCCCCCAGACCCCCTGCTGAATTTTCAGATAATTTCCCCAACCCCAAATCACATCGCTGGCTCGTGTTGGAATTCTGAGCTTTCAGTATTGTTTTCAGTGGAATTATGAGATTTTTATCGAAGGATCAGGAGTCATCAGTGCTAGAAATAGACAAAAGTATCAAAAATAAGTTCCAATGGAATTGGTTTGAGAGAAAAGTGACAGCAAAGGTGAAAATTGGCTCCAAGTTCGACGAGGTAACAGAAACACTCGGACAGTTTCTGAAGAAACCAGAAAAGGAGATGAAGTTCAAAGTTCAGAGACTGACGCAGCTTGCTGCCAAAAGGAAGAAAGTTTCACATTAGAAGTGACTTGGTGACCAGTGTAAATAGTGTAATAAACTCTTATAGAACTGTTAAATATGTTGGACTAAAGACAGTGAGACAACATTGAAGAAAAAGTAAGTTAACTTTTTGTTAAATTTAATGATTTATCTAAGTCTAGTATTTCATTTTTTTTAATCATTTTTTTCAGTCTAAATTACTTCTGTTTTACTGAAAACCTCCCAGCTTCAGGGGGGCTGCCCCCCCCCGGCCACCCCATAAGTCAATCGACCAAATTCGATTTCAGCTGAAATCAGAATTTCCTGTTGCCATCCCTGTCAATGTCGCTATAGGGCAAGCAGAAAGAAGCAGTGGGGTGCTACAATACAGCAGCTGGGGACCCATCTTTAGATGTCCAGTCAGTCTAATGGTCAGAATCACATGGCTGGCGGAGATGCATGTGCATTTTTTTGGTAAAAATTCCAGAAATGTTTTTTTGTTTTGTGGTTTGATTTTTCATTCTGATGCATTACACAGATAGATTTGAACGACCTTATTTCATACTCAGTCTTTCAGATGAGTTGTCAAAGACACTGGTTTTAGTGTATTGACTGGTATCTCTTTGCAGGGACATGACGTAGCTGTATTTGAGGACTACGCTGAGGAGACCACTGTGGGAATCTTCACTTCAAGACACAGTGAGGCCCAGTCCAAACCAGATGATATTGGAATCATCCTGGAAGGCCAGATAGTCATCCAAGAACTGGACAATGTTCCTTTGGCCATTTCCCTTCTCTTCGGTCTTCTGTATGCCCTAAACATGGATTATCCTCAACAACTGAGGTATTTCTTTGAAGTGATACAAAAGGTGATCATGGAGCTTGATGCCGGAACCCTTTCCAAAAAAGCACAAGTACTGAAAAATAGACTCCATGAATAGGGGTTTAGGATGTTGACTGTTGCCATTTTGCACTTGCCTTTGAGCCTTGCATTGTTCGTGTCTTGCACTATTACTTTGAAAAAGTTGTTCTACTAAACGTACACTCAGTAGATAGTTGCTGCTCATAAAGTCTTAACGGAGACAAAGCAAGTTTTAAAGCCAGACACAGGTGAAAGCCTTTATTTTTTTTCCCCTAATTTTATTTTTTAATGCAGTGGTACATTTAAAGATTTTTTCTAGTTCCTAAAATTTGCCAGTTTGACTAAACGCACACTTTACAATTTATAATTCACATGTGATTGTTCTTTCATAGATTTTATTTTTTTCTCAATATGTAATTTCATGCCAGATTTATGTGAACACCAAAAAAAACAAGGTGACTCTTTAAAGCCTTTTTATCCCTTTATTTTTCTCATTTATGTCTGTGATGTACAGATTTTTTTTTTTGTACTATTGAGGCCATGCAATAACTTTCTTGGATTTTTTTGCGTCATATAATATTCGGCGTCGTTCTGCACTCAAGCCTGCACAACGCAATGGAGCTTATACGCTATTGACCAAAAATGCGTTTGCTTTCACTCTTTTGTTGTCTAATTCCCACTGCTGCCTCCAGACACAGGCAAATTCCCCTTGTCATTGTTCATTCCTTAGACATTTCACATTATGTCACATATGTGTGTTTATATATTTATATATTTATATGTACATACACTACCGTTCAAAAGTTTGGGGTCACCTCAGACAATTTTGTATTTTCCATGAAAAGTCACACTTTTATTTACCACCATGAGTTGTAAAATGAATAGAAAATATAGTCAAGACATTGACAAGGTTAGAAATAATGATTTGTATTTGAAATAATCATTTTTTCCTTCAAACTTTGCTTTCGTCAAAGAATCCTCCATTTGCAGCAATTACAGCATTGCAAGCCTAACATGATTGCATAAGGGTTTTCTAATCATCCATTAGCCTTCTGACGCAATGAGCAAACACATTGTACCATTAGAACACTGGAGTGATAGTTGCTGGAAATGGGCCTCTATACACCTATGTAGATATTGCACCAAAAACCAGACATTTGCAGCTAGAATAGTCATTTACCACATTAGCAATGTATCGACTGTATTTCTGATTAGTTTAAAGTTATCTTCATTGAAAAAAAGTGCTTTTCTTTCAAAAATAAGGAAATTTCAAAGTGACCCCAAACTTTTGAACGGTAGTGTTGTTACGACCCGAGCGCTGGGTTCTGTCCGCGCTCGGGCTAAGCACAGCTCGCTGCCGGCTTTGACAGCTGTGATTTGTATTCTGGCCTCACCGGGCTCTTATTGTGACGGCGCTCGGTGGGGCTTCCGCCTGTCAAGATTGGTCAGCTGTTTGTCATTACTGCTCGTTAGTGTTCGCCTTTATAAAGCGGGCACTAGCGGCAGTTAATTTGCAGGAGTATCGTCAAAACCTCGTCAAACTATCCTCGTCAAAACGTCAGACATCGTCAGATCGTCTAAACCTCGTTAGACCTTCATGTCAGGTTCGTGTTTTTCATGTCATGTCATAGTTTAGCTCGTAGCGGCTGGGGTTAGCCCTACGAGCCCCTGTATTGCTTAACATGTGTTTTTGCCCTGAGCGGCTCATAGTCTTGTCTTGTCTTGTGTTATTTTTAAATCACCATCATTGCAAAACTCACTGGTGGACTCTTGGCGTCTTATGGTGATCCGCGAGGGTCACCGCATGACAGTATACTCCTGCCAGATGTCTAAACGGAGACGCCACACCGAGACACCTTTTCACCGTGAGTTTTTGCTTTAACTGGACTGTTGTTCTTCCCTGTCCGAGTGTCATTTGCTGGGAGAATGCCGTCATCCAGGGGCCGCGGTCAGCGCCTGGGCAAAGAGTTAGCGAGCGCGCTGGAGTACGTCGACGGGGTGCTCCTCGCCGCTACCTTTGACGTCAACTCCAGCTACATGCGCTGGCACCTGGACTGTGCAGAGGTTCTCCTGGACATCCTTCCTCTCCACTACTACGATCACCCGGAGGTGATGACGAGGAGAGATGAACTCGCCACGCAGCGCGAGATACTCCGTGGGCTGGAGGAGGAAGAAAGCAGGAAGCGGAGGAGGAGGCATCCTCGCTCCCCGTGTTGGGTTCCTGTCCCTGACCCGGTCCAGGAGGTCACACCATCTGGAGGTCGTCAACGACGTCGGCGCCACGGCCAAGGAGAACCTCGGCAGAATCCCTGGCTGGACCCGCTGCCGGCGAAGTCCGTCAGCGAGCCTCTGAGAGCGGCTCCACCTCGTCCTTCCAGGGGGCCCTCTGTCGCCATCCAGCGGGGAGAAGGAGGAACAATGTCCCCTACAGCAGGAACCATTTTCCCTCCAGGAGAAAGGCAAGTGCGAGTTAATTAATTACACCATAATTGTAGCCTGCCTTGTCTGACTCCTGGGGGCTGAGTTCGGGGTTCGCAGCCCCCCGAGCTCCCTCCACCTGTTGTAGTGATAAAAACTAAACCTGCTGCCTCTGTGTCCCCCCCGGTTGAGCGGTCCACGACGTCAGGCCAACGTCGTCAGATGAAGAGGGGGCCTGCAGTGCTGGAAAGCCTGGATCCGGCCCTACAGCCACGTCGTGGACGGAGGAGAAGAGCGGACTGCGGCCCGGAGCCTGAGCCGACGATGAAGTGTCCCCGGGTCTCCTCGCCAGAGTGGTCCGAGCCAGTGGGTCGAGTGTCCCCTGCCCCCACGCCATACGGGTCATCGGTGTGGACAGCAACGCGGGAGGAACCTCAGGCTGCAGATGACATCTTGCCAGCTGCGGAGCCCGATGCAGCTGAGTTGGAGCCTGCTGACGAGAGTCGCCGCCCTGAACCTGGATCGTCAAAGTCCTGGGTGGCAACAGAACCTGAGTGCAGGCAAGTGCTCCCTCTAGTGTCTCTGTCCCCTGTTTTGGAGCATTTTTGCCTGCCTCTCGGGGAGGCGAGTGAGGAGCAGCCGCCTGCTGCGCCCGAGCTTGTCTCGCTGGGTTCTGTTGCTACCGGTGATTCTGATCCCGGTTTTCCTTTTGTTTGTGAGCCTCGTTGCAGTGTCGCCGGCATGGAACCAGTCACTGGGTTGGAGGTCCCAGGTTCGGGGGTAGAGATCGTCAGTGGAGCTGCACCGTCCCAGTCGGGGTCCGTCATGGAGGCTGCTGTGGCCCAATCGGGGTCCGACGTGGGTGCACCAGAGGCCCAATCGGGGTCCACCGCGGGTGCGGTTCTGGCCCAATCGGGGCCCGACGTGGGTGCGCCAGGGGCCCAATTGGGGTCCACCACAAGTGCGGTTCTGGCCCAATCGGGGTCCGACGTGGGTGCACCAGAGGCCCAATCGGGGTCCACCGCAGGGGCGGTTCTGGCCCAATCGGGGTCCGACGTGGGTGCGTCAGAGGCCCAATCGGGGTCCACCGCAGGTGCAGTTCTGGCCCAATCGGGGCCCGACGTGGGTGCAGCTGGGACCCAATCGGGGTCCAGAGGAGGTGCAGCGCCGGTGTGGTCCGCAGACGGGGGAGGAGCTGCAGACCTTTCGCCGTCGGACGGATTACAGGCTCATCCTTGCCTTCTTTCCTCTCCACTGAGTCACCGCCCCTGCGCATCATCGCCGGGGGCCGTGGGGGTTCCTGTTCGCTCGCCCTGGCTCTCCCGAGTTTTGTCCTCATCAGGGAGGCCGCCGCGGGCTGTTTTTCCCTGGGTCTGGTGGCTGAGGGACACGGGTCGGCCGCCTGAGGAACTGCTTCGCCGGTTCGGCGCCCCAGGTCGGCCACCCGTTGTGTTGTGTGTTTCATTGGGCGACCTGGTTCGACCACCAGAGGAGCGGACGTGCTGGGCGTTGGACTGTGGTGAGCCGCCTGGTCATGTTCCACCTCCCATGACCACTCGCCGGCCGTTGGACGCGGGGAGACCACCTGAACTGTTCCTATGGCGTCTGGTCTCCGCCGGTTGGCATAAACTGTCGGTGGGGTAGTGGTCATTTTTCTGGTGTTGATCTGTCCCGGTGATCTGGTTTTTTTTCCTTGCTATCCTGTGTGCTTTGTGTTATGGTTATGTCTTGTAGTTGCCTTAGTTTGTATTGTGTGTAGTCAGGTATGAGCCAGTAAGTGCTCTGTTTTCTGTATTTGGTTTTTTGAAAACTCTCATGAGAATTCACACAGGGGGGAAGTCATTTTCTTGTGTAACATGTGGGCCAAGATTTAATTTTCTCGTGCTGTCCTGTGTTTAGTTTTTTCTGACCCAGTGATTCTGTTTTTTTGTTTTGTCCATATTATCCTGTGCATTTTTTTTGTGATTGTTAGTCGAACATTTGATTTAACCTGAGTAGCTGGTATTCTTGTTACTGTCCTGTACTTAGTTGTTCTTGTCGGGTTTTGATTGTTTCTGGGTTTGGTCTGTCTCCCTCCCCACCTACCCCCAGCCACCCACCCTGGGGGGTAGGGGGGGTGCAGGGTGGTCCTTGGGTGTTCTGAGCCCGCCCTTGGAGGGAGGGTACTGTTACGACCCGAGCGCTGGGTTCTGTCCGCGCTCGGGCTAAGCACAGCTCGCTGCCGGCCTTGACAGCTGTGAGTTGTATTCTGGCCTCACCGGGCTCTTATTGTGAAGGCGCTCGGTGGGGCTTCCGCCTGTCAAGGTTGGTCAGCTGTTTGTCATTACTGCTCGTTAGTGTTCGCCTTTATAAAGCGGGCACTAGCGGCAGTTAATTTGCAGGAGTATCGTCAAAACCTCGTCAAAACCTCATCAAACTATCCTCGTCAAAACGTCAGACATCGTCAGATCGTCTAAACCTCATTAGACCTTCATGTCAGGTTCGTGTTTTTCATGTCATGTCATAGTTTAGCTCGTAGTGGCTGGGGTTAGCCCTACGAGCCCCTGTATTGCTTAACGTGTGTTTTTGCCCTGAGCGGCTCATAGTCTTGTCTTATCTTGTGTTATTAATAAATCACCATCATTGCAAAACTCACTGGTGGACTCTTGGCGTCTTTTGGTGATCCGCGAGGGTCACCACATGACAAGTGTATGTATATTCGCTGCTCTTGTTTTTTCTTGTCTTCTGATTGTTGCTCTGAGTGTTGCTATCCCTGTGCTGTTGCAATCCTGGAATTTCCCCATTGTGGGACTAATAAAGGCTTATCTTATCTTATCTTATGAAATGTTAAATATTAATTTGGAGGTACCCAAAAATGTGTTAAGCCTCAATTGTCAAATTTAAATGGAATGTTGGCATGTACGTTTACATTTTTTCAAAATATTCAGATATCTTTATATGCATTTAGAGTAGGAATGTCAAGGTTGAACAGTTTACAGTTACAGTTTACAAATTTTATGAAAGCTCACGGTCAGTTCTTACAATTTTTGAATTACGTTTTTTTTTTTTTTTTGTTTTGTTTTTTTTGTCATGTCTCATGAGCCATAGCGTGTTTGTGTCCAAACAGTTACACTCACTGCTGACTGGATAAACACCACCCAGTGTTAAATCAACCATATAGCATGGAGACAGCGACAAGTTAAATATCGAAATGTGCAGAAAGGCAGAAAGTAATTTTAGCTTTATTTCTCGAATAAGTACAAAACATTGCTAAAGGCAGTCCCAAAAGAACTCGGTATAGCACTGTTGAGTCAGAGAGAAAAAAAGATAATACTTGTTGAATGTTTAATAGGTTCATTAAAACCATCTCAGTGTCCCTATTTGAGAGTAGTTCACTAACTGAACACAACTTTTTTTTTTTTTTTTTTACGTTAGCAAATAATTTGCTGTTTGGAAAAGTTTTTATGCTGAAAAATCCATGTTCTCCAATGAGTTTCATGTTCAAACAAATATTAAAATGTTTGCTATATTTTAAGACTGAGTACTTTTTTAATTGCTTTGTAGGTCAAAACTAATATAGTGACAGTAATTTATTGTAGGTTGCATGAAAAAAAAACTATTTATACAATATGAAAGTAAATTATTTACTGGGAGCACAAAGCAATATAACGCTAATGGTATGAAAGCTATATGTATGGCGCATATTTAGGTGTATCCATATTCCCCACATATACCTAGTAGGCATGACGGTGCATATTCTAGAAGCTTCACGTCTTAATGGACAAAGAGGACCTGACCCTGCAGAGACCTACGGGAGGTGTGAAGTCGGTCTGGCAGGAGATGGGAAGTTGGAGAGATTGCCCCAGCAGGAGCCCCGGAGGCTAGAAGGATAAGAGACAATGGAGACGCCAAGGAGTCTCGGGGGCTGTATGTTTACTAAGGACTGTGGGTTGGGGGGGTGTTATTTGATGTTGGGGGTTTGTGACTGTGGAGAGTATAAGAACTGTGGAAGATGACTGTTCTGCCTCTTTTCTGAGATTCTGTGCTTGTTAGAGGATGTGACCTCTCAATAAACCAACCCTGAGAAATAAACTCAGTCTCGTCTGTGAAAGGCATCCTCTACATATGTATTATTAATAGAAATGGTTCATGCATGTATATAACAGTTCAAGTATGAAAAAAACACGTGATTTTATTTGAAGCTGACAACATAAAATTGTTTGACTCTAATTGTATATATTTATCCTAGGGATATTTGCAAATTTTTGGGGGCAGCAGAAACATGATTTTTTTTAAAACTTGAAAACATAACATTTTCTTGCTCACATTGTATACATTTGTCCTAAGGACGATACATAAAAGTGCTTTGCAGCCAAAAAATAATTATATTGCACGCAACCACTTTCCATGACTTTTTTACACAACATCTGCGATCTTTTTCTTTCAGTGCAGGAATGGTCACTGCAACCTGGGTATGATGCCATACTGAAAGCACCATACCTTAAACCTCCCAATCAAGTGGCTTCTATCAATTGTCTTAAGCCAGCTACACAAACTAGCCATGGCCTGCTTTAAATTCCCCCTGTCATTCAAGGTACAATCATAGTACTTTCCCAGGCATCGTACTCCCTGTTCTTGAATTGATGGGATTGCAGACCCTTCGATGCTGAAGATGCTTTCCATCAGCTTTCCTTTCATAATGCTCAGACTCCTAGACTTTCCTGGATTAAACTGCATTCGTGACCAAGCTGCCATCTTCTCCAATGAACCTAGGATCCAACGCATTCCTTGCACTGATGGAGTCATTATAGTTATATCATCCATAAAGGCTCTACAAGCTGGATGCCTAGTGCCGTCATCTGCTTTTGGGCCTCTGCATTGTAACCCTCCTACCTTCAATAACAAATTCATAGCAGCCACAAACAAATCCACAGATATTGTGCACCCTGCCATGATGCCTTTTTCGAGTCTCTGCCATTCAATAGTGAAATCTCCAACAGTAAACCTCATCCTCAGGAAATTCATATGGGACATCACAAGCTTAATCACCTCTGATGGTACTTGGTAGTATTCCAGTGCTCTACAGATCAGTTGGTGGGGTACACTTGGATAAGCTTTGGCAAGGTCTAGCCAGGCAACAGAGAGGGTGGTGTTATTCTTTTTTGACTCTTTAATGACTTGGCTAATCACTGACGTATGCTCCAAGCAACCAGAGTATCCCGGGACACCTCCTTTTTGGACACTTGTGTCAACAAACTTATTAGTAAGTAAATATGATATTAACCGCTTAGCAATGATGGACCAGAATCAATGATGTCCTTCGGGACATGGTGAACCATTTTGTTTTTGTTTATTTAGACAACATCCTTATTTTTTCTCACATGCTGGAGGAACACGTAGTCCATGTCCAAGCTGTCCTGCAGCGGCTGCTAGAGAACCAGCTTTTTGTGAAAGCCGAGAAGTGTGAGTTTACCACCTGCTCCACTTCTTTCTTGAGGTTCACCATGGCTAAAGGCGTGTTAAAGGCTGACCCGGAGAAGGCAAAGGCGGTAGTAGACTGGCCTATCCCCCAGTCCAGGAAGCAGCTTCAACGCTTCCTGGGCTTTGCCAACTTCTACTGCTGGTTTATCCGCAATTACAGTAAAGTTGCTCTGCCGCTTACGCAGCTCACGTCCACCAAAATCCCGTTCAAGTGGTCCAAGGCCGCTGAACGGGCTTTTGTGACACTTAAGGCCCTCTTTACTGACACGCCCATATTGGCAGAGGTCGACCTGCAGGCTCGGTTCGTGGTCGAGGTTGATGCTTCTGATTCGGGGTTGAGCGCTCTTCTTCCCCAGCGTTCCGACTCTGATCAGAAGCTTCATCCATGTGCATATTTCTCTTGGCAGCTGACCCCAGCCGAGAGAAATTACAACGTTGGTGACCATGAGCTGTTGGCCATTAAGTTGGCGCCGGAGGAATGGAGGCAATGGCTAGAGCGAGCTAATCAACCAGTCATTATCTGGACAGATCATAAAAATTTAGAATACCTCAGATCTGCCAGACAGTTAAATTCTCGACCGGCACGGTGGGACCTGCTTTTTCTTAGATTTAATCTCTCCATTACTTACTACCCAGGTTCCTGTAATGTCGAGCCCAATGCTCTCTCACGCCAGTTCTCCTCCAATTCCTCCTCCCTCACTGCAGCTGCTGCTTCCCCTTTGGAGACTATCCTGCCCTCTTCCTGTGTTTTAGGAGCCCTCTTTTGGTAGCTCAAGCAGAGGGTCTGGCAGGCCCAGTCCTCCAAACCCATTCCTGAGGGAGGCCCAGCCAACCAATTATATGTCCCCTCTTCCTTATGCAGTGATGTCATTAAATGGGGGCACACCAGTTTTTTCACCTGCCATCCTGGTATTTCTCGGACAATTGAACTGTTACAGCGAGTATTTTGGTGGCCTACGCTCAGAAGAGATGTGCAGGAATATGTGAAAGCGTGTCATGTCTGTGCTGCAAATAAATCTGACTCTTCTTCCCCAGCCGGCCTCCTTCGTCCCCTCCCTGTCCCTAGTCACCCCTGGTCCCATATTGCCATCAATTTCATCATGGGCCTTCCTCCTTCACAAAGTAACTGTCATTTTCACTATCATTGATAACTTTTCTAAGGCCATTCATTTAGTTCCCCTTCCCAAACTTCCCTCTGCCACTGAAACTGTCAACCTTCTCACCCTCCACTTCATCCACCTGCACGGGATCCCTATGGATATTGTCTCAGACCGAGGGCCACAATTCACATCACAGGTCTGGAAGGCTTTTCGTCGCTCCCTGGGTGCCACCACCAGTCTCACTTCTAGATACCATCCGCAGAGCAATGGCCAGATTGAGCATGCAACCAGTCTCTGGAGGCCACCCTGAGGTGTGTAGCATCATGTAATCCTACCACCTGAAGCTCCCACCTGACCTGGGTGGAATACGCACACAACACCGGCGTCTCCTCCGCTACTGGCCTGATGCCCTTCAAGGCTTCCTTGGGGTACACACTGCCTTTGTTACTGGTGGGGGAGAGGGGGGGATCACCGTGCCATCCGTGGAGGCCCACGCACCCCACTGTCGCCATCTGTGGAGGTCCACTCGAGCTGCTCTTCTCCATTCGTCCAAGCGGAAACAACTCTACACTAACCGCAGACGTGCGCCGGTGCCTAAGTACACTGTGGGACAGAAGGTCTGGCTGTCCGCCAAGCAGATGCTTTAAAAACGGAATCTCAGAAACTGCCACCATGCTATCTGGGTCCGTTTACCATCTCTCGAATCATCAAAGATGTCACTGTCTGGCTCAACCTGCCACCTACTCTACGCATCCATCAGACCTTCCATGTTTCCTGGATTAAGCCCCTCTCCGCCAGCCCTCTTTGCCCTCCTCTGGACCCCCCTCCCCCTCGGGTCATCAACGGTCTGACCACCTACACCGTACAGAAGATCTTGGACGTCTGTCGTCAGGGCCGGGGCCTTCAGTACTTGGTCCACTTGAAGGGGTATAGACCGGAGGAAAGGTCATGGATTCCACGGTCCTACTTCCACGACCAGGACATGATTCGGGCTTTCCGTTGGGTGCATCCTCAAAAGTCCACAGGGATACCAGGAGGTGCTCCTTGGGGGGGTGGGTGATGATGAGGTGAGCATGCACCCCCTCCCCTCCTGTTTCTGTTTCTTCCCGGTTCAGGAGCTCATCAGCACACCTGCGTGATTGGACACACTTGCCGCTTCCTGGTCTACCAGCATATAAAATAGCCAGTGTGTGAATGCTTCCCCGCTGGACCGTTGGGTATTGCTGCCACTAACAACCCCAGTTAATGTTGTTTGGCAAAATCTTTATTCCCATTGTCTTATCCTGTTGTGTCTTTTCCTTCTCAGGTTTGCTGCCACTTCAGGGTTTTGTCTCTGGGGCTGTGCGTGCTCACCTTCCACCCAGGTCAACCCATCCTGTCCTCATTCCCCACTGTATCCCTTGCAGGAGTTCCTTGCCAGGCCCTCTGTTTGTACAGTAAGTCTTTTCTTCCCTCACCTCTTTCTCCTACTTAGTTATCCTTGTTTATTAATCATTTCTCTCCTCCTTCTCTTTCAGGCTGCGTGTGGCTCCAGTGTGCTCCTCTCTTTGTGTCAATTTAAGTTTGCATCTAATTTGCGTTGTTCCTTATGTGTGCGTGTTTATTTAGTTTGTGTAGTTCTGAATTTTGTGTTTTCATTAAAACTGTGTTTATTTTACCACCTGTGTCTGAGTGTTCATCCGGTGTGGTTTTCTCTGCGTTTGAGCCTATCTGGTATTGAATTATGACAATTCTACGTGAACAATTGAAACTACATATATAATAACACAGTCAAACAAGCCAGAAACTCCCACTTCTCCAAAATCATAAATACTCACAAAAACAATTTCAGAATCCTGTTCTCCACCATTGAGCACTTGGTCACCCCTGATTTTAAGAAGTCCAGCACAATGCCAACAGACTCACTAGGTGAGGACTTTGCAGACCACTTCAGAAGTAAAATACAGGTTATTCGATCCAATCTTTTATTACAAGATACTGTTTTTAGTGCTGCTAAACCTTTGCTTTTATCTGAGGAAATGCTGGAGAGTTTTGCCCTGGTTGATGTTGAAACTCTTGGTCGAATTTTCTCCCAAGTCAATCCAACGACTTGTCTCTTAGACCCCATTCCCACATCACTTTTAAAAACATTTTGTGAATTTTTCCAGGAGGAACTTTTAAACATAATGAATTACTCTCTCCAGACAGGTGTTTTCCCTGCTGCCTTGAAAACGGCCATGGTGAGACCCCTCCTGAAGAAGAGTAATTTAGATCCTGAAAACCTTAATAACTACCAGTATCCAACTGGCCATTTTTAAGCAAAATTTGAGAAAAACTTGTTTTTATTCAATTAAATTATTTTTAATAACAAATAACATATTTGATGAAAACCAGTCTGGTTTTAGGACAAGCCGCAGTACCGAAACAGCCCAGGGGCCTCATGTACAAAACATACTTATGCACAAAACCATGGCGTATGTCCTTTTCCACAGAAAATTTCACATGTATCAAGAATGAAATGACCATGGAAATATGCGCAGCCCCACACCAACTTCATGGCTGGCGTACATACGTTTCTACTGTTATAAGTCCGTTGGTGACACTTAGAGGTGATGTTGGGAGACTGATAATGACGTGAAAATTATTGTACACACCAGAGACACATGATGACCAAACATCCAAGTGTGCACAAATAGATGAGTGGCTATAAAAGCAAGTGCAAAGAAGTGCAGAAAATGCCTCTAACAACAATGGCGTTAGCATTATTAGAGGATATTGCAAATCACGCAGTGAGAAAAGAAAGGGTATTTAGAGACAAAGAAGATTTTCTGACTCAGGATGATGACTGGCTTGTCAGCCGGTTTAGGTTCCAGGGGCAGTCCTTGTGGAACTGTGCTCAGAGGTACGGCTGTTCTTGGAGCATGACATGGCGAGAAGCCATGTGCTGCCCATCCCAGTGCAGGTGCTGAACACTGGGGTTCCTGACAACAGGGGCATTCCAGAGGGAGCTGGCAGACCCATCGGGAATTTCCCAGTCGAACCTGAACTGAGCTATGCCAGCTGTGTGGGATGGCATTATCTGGCTGTCATCCAGGCACATCATATATCCATTCAATGCAGTTGAACAGGCCAACATCAAAGTGCAATTTGCAGCAAGAGCCGGTTTTCCTAATAATTCTAATGAACAGCATTGTTTGGAACAAACTACAACCTGGCAGTGTGGGATGGATGGCTTCTTGGTGAGTAAATTCATGTAATTCTCCTAAATAACCCACCTCATGTGCAACGCACATGTGCGCCCCCAAATATCACCCCGTCTTCAAGGCTTCATTACAACTCAGTGGTTTGAGTAAGTGACTTTCTTTTTTTGCTGATTAAACTATAGTTTCACAGCATTCTACTAAGCCCCCAATTGCCTCTGTGTGTATAGTAGTTATGTCAATAGACGTGTAAAATTTGAAATGCGACAGTGTCACCCTTTCCCTGGCGCACTTCATTCATTTAGTAGTGTGCATAATCCATGTAAGTTGTATATAACTATAAAGGATGAGATATGCATTTTAGACATAGAATATGTACTTGTGGAATCTAATATGATCTGCTTTTAACTGACAGGTGACCGTGGCTACCCACTAAATAGGTTCATATTGTCTTCTTTTTCATTACTAGTGAGCTGATCCAGCTGGCTGGTCACAAATCACAGCAATCAGCTGACACTTCTGAGGATGACTGCAGATGTCAGTGGAAACATGTCAAGGTTAAATAAACATCTCCTTCTCATCCCTGTCTGAATAAAGGAAAACAGTAAAGTAATCTTATAGGGCTGTTAGCAGGCTATTGATTTACCTGTATCCAGCGCTAATTCCAGAGGACAGCGTGCCAGACAAAACGTTTTTATGCGCTTCTACCTCATTCGGGAGTGCCTTCAACTCACAGTCCATGAAATTCCATTAAATCCATTATTTTTGATTGTGGATACAGGAGACTCAAATGTGCAGGGCTTGTATATGTCTATTTGCTTATATATTTGCATCTAATTGTATATTCAAATGGAGGCGTGTCAAGGGAGGAGTCCGGTATTTCCTCAAGTGTGTTCAATTTCAAGTAGATTGGAATGTTCAAAGGAAATGTGCTTGGATTCCTGCGTACGCACTGTTTCATACATCTGAATTTATTTTATTTATTTATTTTTTTTTTTTTTTTGCTTACGGCATTTTCTTGATTTAAACGTACGTCATCTTTCAGTAGGAAATCCACACAAGTCTTTGTACACGAGGCCCCAGGTCAGGATTGTTAATGACTTAAGGCACAACATGGACTCACACAGAACTTCAGTCTTGGTCCTACTGGATCTAAGTGCTGCCTTTGACACAGTAGACCACCATATTCTTTTAACCAGACTAAAGGACCTGGTTGACCTCTCTGGTACTGTCCTTAGTTGGTTCAAGTCCTACCTCACAGACAGAAACTTTTTGTTAAGTATGGATACATGTTCTTCCAGAGCCTACAAAACAAATTGTGGTGTGCCCCATGGTTCAATTTTAGGTCCAGTACTTTTCAATCTGTACATGCTGCTCCTTGGGGATGTTATCAGAAGACATGGTATTAATTTCCATAGTTGCTGATGACACACAACTGTATGTTGCTGTCTCCTGACGATATGGAACCAATTAATACCCTTTATAACTGTATTTTAGACATTAAGTCATGGATGGCAGCAAACTTTCAACTTAACAAGGACAAAACTGAAGTTTTAGGCATCGGTCCTGAAGCTCACAGAGAGAAAATCTTACCAAAATTACATTGTCTTTTACCCCATCCCAACAGGTTAAGAATTTTGCATCATTTTAGACTCTGAGCTTTGTCTTATTCCACAAATTAAAAATATAACACAAACTGGATTTTACCATCTGAAGAACATAGCCAGAGTCCACCCACTTCTCTCTCGAGTCAAGCACGGAGACACTGATGCATGCTTTTATCACCAACCGTAATAATTACTGTCATGCCCTGCTCTCTGGCCTTCCCAAAAAAGACAATTTCAAATCTGCAGTTTTTACAGAATTCAGCTGCACGTGTTCTGACAAAGACCAGACAGCAGGCTCACATCACGCCGGTTTTAAAGTCACTGCATTAGCTCCCCATGTCCTTCAGGATCGATTTAAAGGTTCTTTTACTTTTTATTTATGTTTGCATAGTCTTGAACCTTCTTATTTATAAGCACTGCTTTTGACATATGAGCTTTCAATTATCCCTTCGGTCAGAACATGCACTCAAGGTGTGGCAGCTTTTAGTTGCTACAGCTCACATCTGTGGAACAGCCTGCAGAAGAACATTGGGGCCGCCAAGAATGTTCATTTTTTTTAAAAGCAGGCTCAAGACCTACTATTTTAACTTGGCTTTTGATTAGTTTCCTATTTTTATTGTCTTAACTTATGATTTACGTTAGTTGCTCTGGTCACAATTATTTATCTTACTACTAATTATTACTTTTGAATTGATGTCTGATTGTATTTAAGTGTTGTTTTATTCTTTTAGTTATCTTAACTGTTTACTCTTTTTATCAGCAAATTATCTTATTGTTTATCAGTGATTGTTTTATTTGTTTTTTTAATCACCCTCTCCAGGCTGTGGCGTTTCCTCGTGGGGGGGCTTCCCACGGGAAGTTGTGCCTGTTTTCTGGCAGTGGGGCACTGGTCTGTGGCTGCCCTGGTCTGCCCGGCTGAAGGGGGGGAGGTGCACTGTGGCAATGTGATGCCATGCTTGCAATGTCAGCCCCTTGGATTGGACTTGAGCAGTCTCAGAAGGGGTGCTTCTGTAGCCATAGACTTAGCGCTTTTCCCTGTTGGTGATGGCTCCCTAGTGATGGTGCTTCCACACTTGGATCCTCAATGCCCAGCCATCGGCCATAAGCCACAAGTCTCACACAGTCAAAAGTTTCTTTGTGTGTGTGGGGGGGGGGGCTTAATTGTGTTTTATTTCAATGTATGAAGCACTTTGTGTTACAATTTTTTGTATGAAAAGTGCTATACAAATAAAGCTTTGACTGACTGATTGATCCCCCTCGTTCTCAAGCTCTGTTTCCTCTCTGGAAGGTGTATCACTGGTATTGAGACGATCCTCCAAGTATTCCTTCCACCACTTGATATCTCCAATCGAAGCCAGCAGCTCTCCATCTGCACCATACGCAGATTGGACAGTGAGCCACTTCTCCCTCCTGAGTCGCTGGACAATTTGCCAAAATCGCTTCAAGGCCAACCAAAAGTCTTGTTCCATGGTCTCGCTGATCTCCTCCCACACCCAAGTTTTTGCTTCAGCAAACCACCCGAGCTGCACTCCACTTGGCCTGTTGGTACACCTCAGCTGCTTCAGGAGTCCCGCAAGTCAACCAAGCTCAGCAAGACTCCTTTTTAAGCTTGATTACTACTGGTAATCACTACTGGTGTCCACCACTTGGTTTGGAGGTTGCCGCCATGAGATGCACCAACTAGCTCGTGGCCCCAGCTTTGGACAGCCACTTCAACAATGGAGATGGAGAACATGGCCAATTCGGACTACACGTCTCCAGATTGTGGTCAAATGTGGTTGAAGTTCTTCCGGAGGACAGGGGCTTCAACCAGACGTTCCCAGCACACCCTGACTACACGTTTGGATCTACTGGGTATGAATGGCATCCTCCCCCACCATCTGATCATATTCACCACCAGATGGTGATCAGTTAACAGCTCTGCACCTCCCTCTCTTTGTCCAAGACATACGGTCACAGGTTTGAGGATGTGATAACAAAATCAATCATTGACCTGGTACCTAGGGTTTCCTGGAGCAAAGTGCACATAAGGACACCCTTTTTTTTGAACATGGTGTTCATTATGGAGAAACTGGTTAGCACAGAAGTCCAACAGTTGAGCACCACTTGGGTTCAGATCTGGCAGGCCGTTCCTCCCAATCACAAACCTTCAGGTTTCACTGGCGTTGCCTACATGTGCACTGAAGTCCCCCAGTAGGTCAATGGGCAATTGCCCCAAATTAACATGTATGCCATTGTGAGCTAAATCTTGAAATCAGCTGAATATAGGACTGCAGCTAAAATATCAAAAGGCACTTGAATATCTCCTCTACTTTGTAAAAAAAGGATTTCTTTTTACTTTTGATGAGTGACTCTGATCAGAGTTGAGCAGGAAGTTAGCAGAAAATATTTGCACACAAAATTGCTATTTCAGTTTTGAGATAAGAATCAGAATCAGAATCAGCTTTATTGCCAAGTATATTTACAAGTAAACACACGAGGAATTTGACTTGACATTGGACGCGCACGTTAGGCGCATCCAATGACGCGTCGCCATACAAGGCGCCTGTCAACAGTGGAGGTAAAGAGGGGAGGGGAGGGGGAGGAAAACACAATAGGAGAGAGAAAAAACATAGTAATCAGAATAAACGCTCGTATATGAGCCAAATTTTGACTACACAGAAAAAAACCCTCATGCATTAGCAGACAGTAGATACAATCACACAGCAGAGGGAGGGAGAGCAGTGTGTGTATATTTGCATGTCATTGTGTAGTGTGAGTGTAACAGTTGTTAGTGGGCAGCAGAGGGCGCCTCCAGGCAGTGGATAGATGTTATAATCATGTGACTTATAAACAAGACCAGAGATCAGAGTCTGTCTGTCTTTTCCTCTTCCTTGCAGAAGGCACATGGGCATTGTCCTCGAGAGACCAATCTGCTGACGACAACAACTGATAGCTAGATAGCACCTCTAGTTTTGGAGAAATGAACAGTTACAACTTACCCATGAGACAACTTGCCCCAGCCCCCCCACCCCCACCCATATCATTCAATATCATGCATATCATTCAGTATCTGTTGAACTTTGAACACCTACACCTGTTGGATAAAGCCTGGGAGTGTCACCGTTTTAGGTTACAAAGAGAAAGCCTCATAAGAGGAGGAGCTGCTACTTGTCTGCAGACTCTTTGCAGAGTCGCTTTGAGACAACAATGAAGCTCAGAGCAAAGCAGAATTTTTGCTTTTTAATGTGTGTTTTGTATCATGGCATTGCTGCAGACCTACATGGTGAGTAATATAAAGTTTTTTTGTTTCTGTAATCTACAAAAGAAAGAAAGAAAAAAGATTTTGTGTAATATGCATCAACATTTGCAGAATTTGTGTCCATCTACCCATAAAATTTAGTATTTTTTTTTTGTAGAAGTCTCTTAAAAATATTTTAAAAATCTTATGATTTTATATATAACATTTCAGAATATGTAATTGACAATAATCACAATACTTTAAATAAAAGTAGAACTGATACTTTGTTATTAATTCATCTTGTGTTGTATCATGTATTAGTTATCAAGCTACCATTTCATATCTGTTTTGTTCTTTTTGTACACTTCAAAAAAGTGATTAACAAAACAACAAAATTAAAGATTAATTTTATATTATTATTATTACTCACCTTTCCTATAGATATTGCAATAACACTACCACATGGCATTACAACACAATAATTGTGTGTTTGAAATCAGATTTTGTAAGCATGAGTCAGCCTACCTCTCACCTAAATACTCACCAGGTCTAAAGGTGAAAGATAAATCACAGGAAGGTATGCCTGTAGTAGATACATATGTAAAGCTTCAATTTAAAAATAACCAGCCTATTGTGTTTGGGTGTGTTAGGTTGAAGAAAATAATCACCAAGGCAGCAGCGCCATTTACAGCGTTTAGTATCCACCTTATTCCTAGCCCCCATGATGCCTTGCATGAATTATGGGCGTAACTTCAGGTACTAGTTTAGAAAGTGGGGTTGTCACAGAAACGGGACACTTTTCCTTGTTAAAAAACAAGGACTCTGGCATCAAAAATGCGGGAACATGGCCTTTTGCACCTCAAAAAGAATAATATAATCATACGACTTCCCACAACTATCGAGGGATGTGAAGATGACCTTAAAAATGGCCTGGCTGACAGTAGCTCTGTTAGTAAGCTCCGCTGCTACAATGCTAACACTATAAACAAATAAAGATAAGCCTTTATTAGTCCCACAACGGGGAAATTCCAGGATTGCAACAGCACAGGGATAGCAACACTCAGAGCAACAATCAGAAGGCAAGAAAAAAAACAAGCAAGCAAGAGCAGCTAATAAACATATGTACGTATTACTATAAAATATATATATATACACACACACACAGACACACAGTGCAGAGCATTGTAGCTGGATGGAATAAATATATGAATATATGAACACACAGTGCAGAGCATTGTAGCTAGATGGAATAAATATGTAAATATATAAACACCCACAGTACGGAGCATTGCAGCTAGGTGGAATAAATATGCAAGTATATAAACACACACAGTGCGGAGCAATGTAGCTAGATGGAATAATATGTAGATATATAAATATATAAACACACCCAGTGCTGAGCATTGTAGCTAGATGGAATAAATATGCAAATATATAAACACACACAGTGCAGAGCATTGTTGCTAGATGGAATGAAACAGCATAACCGTCTACTTAGTTATCCTACATGGTATGATTATGTGCCCATACATATTCTCACCCTCCATAGCGACCGGTATGTTCCTAGTTGTATGCCGGAGGGGACCATTGTGTAAGTCTATTGCATCTTTTGCATTCAAAAAACTATTAGTTTGTTACGTCTTTTTGCTATCTCTGCGAGCAGCCCTGCTTAGGTTGTACAGTCTGACAGCCGTTGGTAGGAAGGACCTACGAAACCTCTCGGTTGTGCACCTGGGATGATGTAGTCTGCTGCTAAATGAGCTCCTCAGTGCATTCAGTATGTCCTGCATAGGGTGGAACTCGGACTCCAGCAGAGATGACAGTTTAGCCACCGTCCTTCTCTCTCCTATCTCCTCCATCGGATCAAGGCGCTGCCCCAGGACAGAGCTAGCTTTCTTAATCAGTTTGTTCAGTCTCTTCCTATCGGCTGCAGTAATGCCACTGCCCCAGCAGACCACTCCAAAAGTGATGGCTGATACCACCACCGTGTCATAGAATGACTTCAGCAGCGCCCCTTGTACACCAAAAGACCTGAGTCTCCTCAGCAGGAACAGCCTGCGCTGTCCCTTCTTGTAGAGTGCATCAGTATTGTGTGACCAGTCTAGTTTATTGTTCAGATGAATACCCAGGTACTTATAGGATGTCACCATCTCGATGTCTGTTCCCTGTATATTTACTGGTACTGTGAGGGGCTGCCCATGCCTGCGGCAGTCCACCACCAGCTCCTTAGTTTTCCTCGCGTTGATCTGGAGGCAGTTCCGATGGCACCAGTCCACGAAGTCCTGGATAAGCCCTCTGTACTCAGCTTCATCTCCATTGGAGATGAGGCCAACGATCGCAGAGTCATCAGAGAACTTCTGTAGATGGCAGTGTGTTGTGTTGTGTGAGAAGTCCGCAGTATAAAGAGTGAACAGGAAGGGAGCCAGCACCGTTCCCTGGGGGGCCCCCGTGCTACTGATGATCGTGTCGGACACACAGTCCCGGGTTCTCACAAACTGAGGCCGGTTCGTGAGGTAGTCCAGGATCCATGATGACAGGTGCTGGTCCACCCCTGCGCGCAGCAGCTTGTCCTTCAGGATCATCGGTTGGATGGTGTTGAAAGCACTGGAGAAGTCAAAGAACATGATCCTCACCATATTCCCGGGCTTCTCCAGGTGGGACAGAGAACGGTGAAGGAGGAAGATCACCGCATCCTCCACCCCAATGCCATGCTGGTAGGCGAACTGGAGTGGATCCATCGCTGGTTCCACCAGGGGGCGGAGGTGAGCAAGGAGCAGTCTCTCCAGGGTCTTCATCAAGTGGGACGTCAAGGCCACCGGTCTGTAGCTGTTCAGGTCTTTGGGGTGGGAAGTTTTTGGTACAGGTACCACACAAGATGTTTTCCACAGCTGTGGTACCCTCCCCAGTTTCAGGCTCATGTTGAAGATATACGTCACAATCCCACACAGCTGGTCTGCACAGGACTTGAGGAGCTTTGCGCTGATGCCGTCCGGTCCCGGCGCCTTCCTCGCCTTGATCTTCCTCAGCTCCGTCCTCACCTGGGTCCTGGTCAGGGTCAGGATGGGGGGCTGTGTGTTGGGAGTGGGGGGGTGTTGGTGGAGTGGGGAGTGGGCAGCAGGACTTGATTTCTTTAGAGGCAGCAGTGGTTGTTGTGCAGTCAGGGGGGAGGGCGGTTGGTCAAATCTATTGAAAAACAGATTCAGGTTGTTCGCCCACTCCCTGCCCCCTGTGGCCTGGGGGGAGGTATTCTGGAGCCCCGAGATGGTTTTGAGGTTTCTCCAGACCCCGCTGATGTCGCTCTGTTGCAGCTTGTCCTCCATCTTCTTCCTGAAGCTGTCCTTGCCTTCTCTGATCTTTCTCCTCAGCTCCCTCTGTACGGACTTCAGCATCTCCCTGTTCCCTGACCTGAAGATCCTCTTCTTCTCTCTCAGAAGTGTTTTTATCTCAGGGTTGATCCAGGGTTTGTTGTTTGAGTGACGCCGTATGGTCTTGGTGGGAACGGATTTGTCCACACAGAAGCTGAGGTAGCCCGTGAAGGTGTGAATGAGGCCATCGATGTCCTCACCATGTGGATCGCAGAGCTGCTTCCAGGCGGTGGCTTCAAAACAGCCCTTTAGGGTGTCCATTGTCTCCTCAGACCATAACTCCACAGTGTGCATGGCCGGAGGTTGTCTGTGCACTAGGGGTTTGTACACCGGCCGGAGATGAACCAAGTTGTGATCCGATCTCCCGAGTGGGGGGAGTTGTGATGAGGTGTACGCCTCCTTAGTGTTTGCGTAGAATAAATCCAGTGTTTTATTGTCTCTAGTGTGGCATGTGACATACTGGGTGAACGTGGGTAGAATGGGAGACAGTGAAACATGGTTGAAATCGCCTGAGATGAGGAGAAGAGCATCTGGGTGTTCTGTCTGCAGCCTGCTGGTTACTGAATGGATGACGTCACGTGCTGTCCCAGCGTTCGCCGTCGGATTTGCATAAACAACAATGCAGATCACGTGTGAGTGTTCTCTCGGGAGATATGTAGGCCTCATGCTAACAGCTAGCAACTCAATGTCTTTGCTGCAGTGTCGTTGTTTAACAGTGATATGTCCCGGTCTGCACCAGTTGTTGTTAACATACATTATCACTCCACCGCCCCTAGCCTTGCCACTGTCTGGTGTTCGGTCAGCTCGTATCATGTGAAAACCCTCCAGCTCAATGTTAGCATCTGCTGCTAGTTCAGTTAGCCACGTCTCAGTAAACAAAAGGAGAGAGCACTCCCGGTATGTGCTATCATAACGGGAGATAGCCGCTAGCTCATCTAACTTTCCCAGTATCGACCGTACATTTCCCATGACAACAGATGGAAGGGAGGGTCTGTACCTTATATTTTTTGTCCTCCGCCTTACTCCAGCCCGGCAGCCGCGGCGTTTTCGCCTCAGTTCTCTCGGTATGTCGAGTTTTTCCAATGGGACCGGGTGGCGGTTGAATGCTAGCAGCTGTTCTCTGCTGTATCGTATCCTGCTATAGACAGTGGCTCCGTCCACCGGCTCAGGAGACATTTAGGACGATCTGTGTGTCCGTAAAAGATCTGAGATATATCAATGTTCCTACCACAATAAAGTGGGTTGCATTTTGTTAAAATATGTTGGACATAATCAAATTTACCTTACAGCAGATGTAGAATCTAGTCAGAGCCCCAAAGAACCACAACACAGTGCTTGGGTATTTCAATGTCGGGGTAAATACAGACAGCTGCAGCTGTTCGTTTTACCCCGAAATTAAAATGCTCATGCTGCTGTCATGCCGTGACTGCTTGTTATTTAACTTAACACGTACAGACCTTTTCTGACAATTGTTCAAAATTTTATTGATCTATATTTTGTTATAATTTAAAAATTAATGCATGCTGAAGCTGCTAAAATCAGGTCTATATCATTCCAATGCAGTGCAACAAATGCAAAAAAAAACCCCACCTATTTGATATCTTTCTTAAATCGTTAAGCCTTAGGAAGCAAACTGTTAACATTTTTTATGTATTAATTTACTTCCTGCAGCTTTTCATCTGGTGACATATATGTACATCAGATCTGTGATATTCATACAAGTGAAAACATACCTGGTACTACTGTGTCTGTACCACCGATCACACAAACAGTCCTTTTTAGTTTTCAGTGCATGATCTACTGTTTGCATTGCTGTTGAAGCCAGCACAGATTTAGCTGAGGTTTTGGAGTGTCACACCACAAACAACAGCAAGTATCAGAACTACAAAAACATTCAAAAATACAAAAACTACAAGTGTTTATATTATCTGCCACTTGACTGCAAAACAGGTATGTGGACTATACATTAAAACAAATTTAAAACACTTTTAAAAATGCTATTTTAAATGCCCCACTACTCCACTCTTGCTGACTGATTTAACACTTCAGCCGAAACCGGAAGTTCCACCCATAATCGTTTCTATAGCAGCTCCCTCAGGAATAAGGTGGATAGCCCAGAGCCGTATATATGAGAGTTGCAACGCTCTGGTAGACTTCTACAGAAACTGTGGAGTATGGAAGTCACATGGGTCATGGAACGGTGAATAGTTCCAAACAATGGATCTTTCTCCACAGACCACCATTCATTTCACGGAGTGTCTGCTTAATAATCCCGGGTAAGTTGATGAATGCCCGTTGTTTTGGTTATTTTACCACTTAACATGTAGATTCTGTAGTCTGTGATCTTGTTTTATTTTGTCAGCTTTTTTCTTGTTTATGTGCTGTAAAAGCTCAGAAACTTCTAATTGTTATTAGCCTGTGCTAGCTCAACTAGCTAGCCAGGTAAGCTCTTATTTCAAAAATCTGTTGTACAGTTATTGGGTGAAGGCACAGTTTCTGAGACATTATTGATTGGTAGTAGCATAATATGATGGTACATGACATTAAAACCTGTGACTTATTTTGTTCATTGCAATTGTAGTAGCATTAGCAGCATAGTAGGACTATGGTGGTGGATTTAAAAGACAGCTTACAAAAATGAAATTGTTCAACTTTTTTATAGAGGAAAACATGAAACCATAAGAGACTGATGTGTTTACCAGCAAACCTGCTTCCTACAAGGAGGAAATGTGGGGCAAGGTAGGAAATGACCAAATACAGTTCCTTACATCCTCCAAAGTCATCATCAGTGTCAACCCTGATAATGACAGTTATTTTTTAACATCCAGAAATTAGCACTATTAATATCTTATGATTTTTGCTGAAATAGTCTATACTTATTTGAACAAACTCTTGTGAGAAACATCAGAAAGGTCTTCAGGATGAAGACTGACTTAATTTTTTAATGCAGTTGTAAACCAAGTGGAAACAATTCAGATCTACACAACTTAATGGAATAGAAGTTGTGTTAATGATGTGTGTTTATTTTAACAGTAAATCAAGAACTGAATGCTAAAACCAATCAAAAATATTCTGGAAACAACTGGCATATTTATAAATGTAAAATATTCTCTTGTATCATATAGCTCACCATATTTTTTTCCTCATGTGAACACATTTGAGAGAAAAATCTAAAGTTTTCCAAATAGTTCGCTAATGTTTGAATAAAAATTAAAAATGTGCATGAAAAAGTTGCACATTTAATATAAAAAGTAAGAAAAAAGTAATGAGTTATTTTAAAACTTTTTTATTTCAATATAAAAACTGTCTCAAAAGTAACAAATTTACATAAAAATGATTCAACTTTAGGAGGAATAAATAAAAGTAGTAAAATTAAAAGAGAAAAGGCAGAGATTCATGAGAAAAACCTTCCTATTTGGGCAGGAATCAAGTATTAAGGCACAGTGATGTGTTTTTTCTGTCATTTCTCTACAGCTGATAGAGGATCATTGGAGACTGGAGTAGTGACCACCGGCCTGTTGGAGTTCCAGCTGATAGAGGGTTGTTGGAGACTGGAGTAGTGACCACTGGCCTGTTGGAGTTTCAGCTGATAGAGGGTTGTTGGAGACTGGAGCAGTGACCACCAGGGCTGGTGACATCTTCATTATTGTGAGCATTGATATCACAGTAAGGTTTTGTGGGGCAGCTGGAACAGTGGAATGATGAAGGAGCTGTGGTTTGATGATGATTAAGCTGTCAGAGTAAAATGGAACACAGTATTGTGTAGAGATAGTTAAATGACTCTGACACTACACTAGATTATTTCTAAAGAAGTTTTTGACCTCTAAAATGACAACGTGGACGTGTTGGTGTTACAGGACAGGTGGATGTGAGATATTCATTGAATTCAGATATTTTGGCTAATTTTTGGTGACTCATATTCATACCAAAGTTATTTTGAGAACAGTACATGTGGTTTCTCATCACATGCAGTAGAGGTTCTGGTACACACGTCACTGACCCCAGTTACATGGTCACAATAACTGATCACTGGGAATAAACTGAAAACGGTTTTGTTGTGTTTACATGCACTGATTAAATGAATTATTGGAGGGTTAACAACTTGAGTTAATGACCATAGTCACATGGCCACTTGAATAATCAGATAACTCCAGAAATCCAATCATAACTGGTTATTTGTGTATATGTAGCCATGATTACTGTTGAACTCTTCCTCATCTTGTGTTTGGGAGGACAGCATCAGTCCTCGGTCTGGGTTTGTCAGTTTTGGCTCTTGTGAATTACTCCTTCTTAGAATGGGCCTGCAAATTGATTCAGTTTAATTTCCCCATTAATGTCATTGTTTTACTTAAACGTTTAAAAAAAAAATAATCACAATTTATGTGCAGTCATAAATGTTTGCGTTTGGAGATGGAGATGTTTTGTGGAAATTAAGATACTGCATAAAGTTTTCTGTTGTTGTAATCTTTCATTAAAGTAATGCTGTTTCTGCTAACTTGTCTCAGACATTTTTTCTCCTTTCTGTGTCTGCTGGGAACCCAAACATCTGGATCACGTTCTCAGCTTGATTTGTGCATCCATAAGCTGCACAGAAGATTATGCCGAAAACCTGATCTGTGAACATTTTAGGGTTTTACTGTTTTTGGCATCAGAATACAATTTATGAAGTCAAATCCTTCTGACATTGAAGGAAAATATTCATTTTCCACAATTACGTGATGTTACAATATCGATGAATAAAAAAATAGAAAAAAGGCTTGCTTTTATTTGAATCACTGGTGCTGTTATTATCTATTTAAATTCAATCATGTAACCCCAGTCCCCCTGGAAGAGGAGGCAATGGTGTCAACATGCTGCTCACTGGTACTAGCTGACAGTAATTTGTCAGGCAGAAGTTCAGAGTGAAAAATGAGAAAATGAGAGCATGTCTTTGCATTTTTATTCATTTTTATTTAAAAAAAAATACAATTTCATGGCATTTGTAGTACATTGAATATTTTCATAAAACAGACTGTTGTACCTAGACTACATTGTGTTACAAAGGCCTTGACATATGGGCGAGACGCCGTGTTATCCGGCGCTCAGGCCATATTCCTCCTCAGCCCAGCTCTTACTGTGACAGTGTCTCAGCAAGCTCCCAGCTGTCAAGCTCTACGGGACAGCTGGTGTCACCATGGGTTGAGATGCCGTCTCAGCGCTCAGCCCATGTTTTCCTTCATCCCTGCTTCTCATTGAGCAGCGTCTCAGCAGGCTCCCAGCTGGCAGCATTACGGACGGCTGGGGCCAATTAATCCTCATCAGCTGGGGCGCTGCCAATGAGAATAAATAGGAGCAGCCTCGATGACTCGGGGCTGCAACATAAGCACTGCTAGGCTGAAGCCCCTTCGTCTGGTGTCAGCCTCTACTCCCCTTGCAGCATTCCTGTGATTGTAACCCGCTGTGAGTATGCACGCCTTGTTACCCCTATGTCCGGTACGAGCTTCCTGCTCCTGCGCTATGCAACCTGTGAGTGTACCACTGTATGAGTATCTGTGCTCTCCTCATCCCTCATCCCTCACCTGTAATAAAACATCACGACTCACTGGCTCGCCCTTGGCTCTTATTGCGCGGCTCCCTAGAGCCGTGTGTGACAGTATGTCGCAGCCAGACGAGTTACCGGCGGCCGTGAGTCGCCGTGGAATTGTACCTTTCTGTCCGGGGTGTCATGCGCTGCTAGCATGCCGTTTCCAGGAGTCACTCCCGGCGCCAGGGCGACGAGCTGAGGTCCATCTCGGGGGCTGTCGACGGGACGCTCTTCACCCTGCACGACGCCTCCAACGCGAGACGCTGGCATCCGGGCCGTGCTGAGGAACTCCTGGACTGTTACCCTCATTCTGTGTACCATCTCGAGGACAGTGCCAGGTTAGACGCCACAGGTACACAGCGAGAGAAGCTCCGCGGGTTGGATGGAAATCCCGGCAGGAGGCCGAAGCGGATGACGTTGCCCCCCGCTTCAGGATCCCGTTCCTGCTGCTATTCCAGTCCGGGAGTTCGCGCCAACCAGAGGGCTTTCCCCGACCTGCGCCACGTCACTCGGGATTCCCTTCAAGGAGCCGCAGCTGACAGCAGTTATGTCTGGGGTCGAGTGGCTGTCGCGAGCTCCGCTGTGTGTCCTGTTACCATCTTCAGGCATGTGGCGGCGGCAGTGAGATTGATGGAGAGGACTCCAGGGCTACGAAGCTTTCCCGTGCTCGACGCCTTCCTCGCCTCGATCTCCGATCTGGAGCGGCGAATCCGGGGTTCCCCCCTCGCTTCGTCCCCTGGGAATAGCCGTCATCACATCGCCGAGTCACCTCTGCACGAACCTCGTCCGGATCAGTTCTGGGCCCACCCGCCAGGACCGTTCCTCCCACGCAGCTGTCACCATCTCGCCTCGTCAGTGTGGAGTTTTCACAGCCTCGTTCCCTGAGCCTCATTCCCCCGCTGTCATTCCTAGACATTCGGGCTGGCTCTCCCCGGCTGTTTCCCCCTCCTCCTCGACGCGCTTCCTGACTGCTGGATGGGCCTGGAATTCCGGCCGGCAGCTCTCTGCTGGAGACAACGCGAGCGATCCTCAGACGAATTCCCGGGGGGGTCCTCCGTTATCGCCGGGCGGGGAGAGGAAGAAGCAGTATCCACTACAGCAGGCGATATCAACCTCCAGGTGGCAGGCAAGTCATAGTTTGTCACATCTGTTTAATGATTTGCTCTGTCACATTCCTGGAGAAGGAGTTCAGGGTTCGCAGCTCCCTGAACTCCCCCCACCTGCTGTAACCTGTGTTCCTAATCCTGCATCCTCTGTGTCTCTCTCCGCCGAGCGATCCCCGGCTCCGGGTCAACGTGGTGGGATAAGGAGAGGGCCCTGTGGTCCGCAGCTACGTTGCGGACGGAGGAGGGGGACTGACTGCTGCGTGAGTGTCTGCGCCGACGACTGAGCGTCCCCGGGTCTCCACAGAGGAGCGGTTCGGTCCAGCGGGACGAGATTCTTCTGGCTTCACGCCGAGTGGATCGTCGGCGGGGTTACCGGAGCTGGAGGAATCTCAAGCTGCGCTGACCATCGTGCTGGCTGCGGGGCCCGACGTGGCTGGATGGGAGCCTGACAACGACCTCCTGACGACGGATCCTGGATCTTCGCAGTCCTGGACGGCGTCAGAACCCGAGATCAGGCGAGTGCTCTCCTTTCTTTTCTCCCTTTTTATCTTTGAGCACTTCAGCCTGTCTCTAGGGGAGACGAGCCGGGTGCAGCCGCCCGCTGCGTCTGAGCTCGTCTCGCCGGGTTCTGGCGCTGCCGGTGATCCTGATCCCGGTTCTGTTTTCTCTTCTGAGCCTTCTTTCAGGGTCACCGGCGAGGAGGTGCTGTTCCTCGTGGTGCTGGAGGGTCCAGGTTCCTGGTCCTTCAGGAGCCCGACCTTGAGGGGGAGGCTCTGTCACCATGGGTTGAGATGCCGTCTCAGCGCTCAGCCCATGTTTTCCTTCATCCCTGCTTCTCATTGAGCAGCGTCTCAGCAGGCTCCCAGCTGGCAGCATTATGGACGGCTGGGGCCAATTAATCCTCATCAGCTGGGGCGCTGCCAATGAGAATAAATAGGAGCAGCCTCGATGACTCGGGGCTGCGACATAAGCACTGCTAGGCTGAAGCCCCTTCGTCTGGTGTCAGCCTCTACTCCCCTTGCAGCATTCCTGTGATTGTAACCCGCTGTGAGTATGCACGCCTTGTTACCCCTATGTCCGGTACGAGCTTCCTGCTCCTGCGCTATGCAACCTGTGAGTGTACCACTGTATGAGTATCTGTGCTGTCCTCATCCCTCATCCCTCACCTGTAATAAAACATCACGACTCACTGGCTCGCCCTTGGCTCTTATTGCGCGGCTCCCTAGAGCCGTGTGTGACAGCTGGAGCCCAATTACCTCTCATCAGCTGAGGCGCTGTCAACCATTATAAAAGGGAGCAGCTCCGATCATTCGGGGCTGTGACCTCGCACCATTATCCACGCTCTTCTCCGGCGTGGGTAAGGCTGGAACCCCTTCGTCTGGCGCCAGCCATCCGCTCATCATTCAGCATTGTGTGTAAGTGTTTATCCTTGTATGATCATTTGTGTTTTGGCCCCACGAGGCCCTGTTCCTTTGTTCCTTTTCCCTTATTATAATAAACATCGCAAACTCACTGGTCTGCCCTTGGCTCTCATTGTATGGCTCGCGAGAGCTATACGTAACAGTAGGTCACAGCCAAGCAAGTTGCCGGCGGCCGTGAGTTTGCTGTTGGACTTGTTCTTCCCTGTCTGGGTGTCTGCTCTGAGAACATGCCGTCTCCCAGGAGCCGCGTTCGGCGCCTGGGCGATGAGCTAGCGACCGCCTTGGAGTATGTCGACGGGACGCTCTTCACCGCCTCCCTCTACGACAATCCCATCGACAGACGCAGGCATCTAGATTACGCTGAGGTTCTCCTGGACAAACTCCCTCGCTACTCCAACCACCCTGAGGTCTGTGCCAGGAGAGACGCCATTGCCTCGCAACTCGAGATTGTCCGTGGGCTGGAGGGAAATCCCAGCAGGAAGCCGAAGAGGAGTCGTCGTCACCCCTCGCTTCGGGATCCCGCCCCTGCCTCCGTTCCGGCCCAGGAGTTCGCACCATCCAGAGGTCTTTCCCCGCCGGGCATGACGTCACTCGGGATTCCCCTGGTGGAGCTGCAGCTGACAGCAATCAAGGTCCGGGACCGAGTGGCTGCTGCTCGCTCCGCTGTGCATCCCTCTATAATCATTAAGCATGTGGCGGCGGCAGTTAGGCTGGTCGAGAGGAATCCAGGGCTGCGTGATTTCCCCGAGTTCGACGCCCTCCTCGCCTCTGTCTCTGCACAGGAGCGGCGATTTCCGGGTCTCACCTTCGCTTCGCCCCCTGCAAGTAGCCGTTGTCACACTGCCAGTCCACCTCAGCACGAATCCCGTCCGGATCCAGTTCCGGGCCGCCGCAAGGTCTCAATCCCCCATACAGCTGTCACTCCTGCGCCTCATCAGAGGGGAAATCCCGCAGCCTCGTCTCCCGAGCCATCTTCCCTCGCTGTTATGTCAGCGCTCCGGGCCCGGCTCATCTCGGCTGTCGCCCCTGCCTTCTCGACGCATTCCCCGGCTGCTGTGTGCACCCAGAGTCCTGACCTGGTGAGCTCCATCCCAGAATCATTACGAGCGGCTCCCCGACATCCTCCCAGGAGGTCCTCCGTTACCGTCCGGCAGGGAAAGGGAGGAGCAACGTCTGCCACAGCGGTCACCATCCAGCCTCCAGGAGACAGGCAAGTCCCAGTTCATTCACACTCTCCTTGTGATTTGCTCTGTCAGACTCCTGGAGGTGGAGTTCGGGGTTCGCAGCTCCCCGAGCTCCCACCACCTGCTGTGGCTGTAATTATTAACCCCGCATCCTCTGTGTCTCCCCCCGCTGAGCGATCCTCGACGCCAGGCCAACGTCGCGGGATGAGGAGGGGGCCTGTGGTTCTGGAGAGCCTGATTCCGGTTCCGCAGCTACGCCATGGGCGGAGGAGGAGAGTGGACCGCAGCGTGGAACCAGCGCCGATGATGAAGCGTCCCCGGGTCTCCACGGAGGAGCGGTCTGGTTCAGTGGGTCGAGGTTCTCCTGCCACCACGCCGTGTGGGCCATCGGCGTGGGCACCGGTGCCGGAGAACTCACAAGCTGCGCACACCGTCATGCCAGCTGCGGAGCCCGACGCAGCTGAGTGGGAGCCTGAGGATGACCTTCTACCATCTGAACCTGGATCTTCGCAGTCCTGGACAGCGTCAGAACCCGAGATCAGGCAAGTGCTCTACTTTATCTTTCTCCTTCACACATTAGAGCATTTTAGCCCGTCTCTAGGGGAGAGGAGCCGGGCGCAGCCGCCCGCTGCGTCCGAGCTTATCTCGCCGGGTTCTGGCGCTGCCAGTGATCCTGATCGCGGTTCTTCTCTCTCTCCTGAGCCTTCTCCCAGGGTCGCCGGCGAGGAGCTGCTGTCGCCCGCTGTGCCGGAGGTTCCAGGTTCGTGGTTGGAGGTCGGTTCTGGTGCGGCGCCAACCCAAACGGGGTCCGACGCAGGTGCGACCGAGACCCAATCGGGGTCCGTTGTGGGAGCAGCCGCGACCCAATCGGGGTCCAACGAGGGTGCAGCACCAGAGGTATCCAGGTCCGGTAAGGGAGCTGCAGATCCCCTGCCATCGGACACTGGACCGGCTCATCATCATCGTCATCCCCCTCTTCACCATCGTCACCTGAGTCGCTCTCATCTTCCCCCCAAGCCTCCTCCACCAGGGCCCATATGGACCTCTCACTGTAGGCCCGGCTTGCCCTCATTATCTCTCTCCACAGGGAAGCCGTTGCCCCTCTCTCCCCTACGGGCCTGGTGGCTGGGCAATGCGGGTCGGCCGCCAGAGGGACTGCCGTCTCGATTCGGCTCTTTGGTTCGGCTGCCCGACCTATTGGACTTTCTGTTCGGCGATCTGGTCCGGCCGCCTGAGATACTGTTTTTTCTGGCCTGGGATTCGGGTAGGCCCCCCGAACTGAATTATCACTGCTGTGCCTAGTCCTGTGTTTTTGTGAGGGTACAGCCATGTAATTTCTTATTTCACGTTTTGCGTGCCTTTTTTTTCCTTCCCCTCCTGTTTGAGGGACGCCGTGTATCTGTTAGATTTCGCCCTAGGATCCTCTGCTCTCATTTCAAGGTCCCCTGGGTTGATTTTCTTTGAGTCTGTATATATATTGTTGTGGGCATTTCATGGAGTATTGGGTTTTCCTTTTATTTTTTGTTCTCTTTCCCATGCTCTGTGATTACTTTATTTGTTCCCAGCCTAAGTAGTGTGGTTTTGGGTTTTTTTGTTTTTTTCCTCCGTCTGCATGTGATTGCCTGTTTTGGAGTATTGTGTGGTGTTCTCCCCCATGCTCTGTAATGGTTTCATGTATCCCTTGTCAATATCGTATTCTCTCTTTTTTTTTCTCAGGCTGCACATTAACATTTTATGGGGTATTGTGCTTCTTTTCCTCACACTCTAAGTGCTTCATTGGTTCCCTGTTTACGTTGGGTTTTTTTCTCTTCCCATTTACGCCCTCCTGGCCTACGCCCCATCTGCCCACCCTGGGGGGGGAGGGGGGGGGCTTGGGTGTTACTTGCCATTCGGAGTCCGGCCGTGAGGGGGGGGCTGTGTCATATGGGCGAGACGCCATGTTATCCGGCGCTCAGGCCATATTCCTCCTCAGCCCAGCTCTTATTGTGACAGCGTCTCAGCGAGCTCCCAGCTGTCAAGCTCTACGGGACAGCTGGAGCCCAATTACCTCTCATCAGCTGAGGCACTGTCAACCATTATAAAAGGGAGCAGCTCCGATCATTCGGGGCTGTGACCTCGCACCATTATCCACGCTCTTCTCCGGCGTGGGTAAGGCTGGAACCCCTTCGTCTGGCACCAGCCATCCGCTCATCATTCAGCATTGTGTGTAAGTGTTTATCCTTGTATGATCATTTGTGTTTTGGCCCCACGAGGCCCTGTTCCTTTGTTCCTTTTCCCTTATTATAATAAACATCGCAAACTCACTGGTCTGCCCTTGGCTCTCATTGTATGGCTCGCGAGAGCCATACGTAACAGGCCTGTTCTTTTATTTAATATTTTCCACCCTGCTTAGTCACTAATTTTCAGAGTACAGTGTAATGTTTATGTACTAGTAGTAGTACTAAATGTACTACCATTTACTCTCAGTAAATAGAATATCATGATTTACATTTTAATTTCAAAAACTATAATCAAAACTGAATTTTAAAAAGGCCTGAAATATTTCCTTGTGCCTGTAATGAATATTGAACATATGAAAGTTTATTTTTTTGAATTATAAAAAAAAAAAAAAAAATTCACAATATTCAAATTTACTGAGAGGCACTAATGTGTTATATTTACAGTCACACAGAAAATCTTTCCTAACTTGAAAAGTTTAGGAGTAAAGTGCACAACCCCTAGTAACTTAGCTAACTCACATTAAACTTACTGACAGCAGGTTTTTTACTACATATTTTCAGTTCAGATAATTCTGCCTAATCTTGCAAAATAACCCACTGTATTTAAAAGTTGATGATTCACCAATCAGTCCACTGAAGCCATAATATAAGGCTACACACAACTAGGCAGTGATATTTACACTGCAGCTGTCAGTGTGAATCAGCAGTTCTTCCAAAACATACTCTGACAGTCTTTTTAAAGCTACTCTTTATATCATAATCCATGTAACTCTGTTCATTATAAGTTTAAACAATGTACCTACTGATAGGTACTCTGAATATTTACCTAATATTGCTAAAAAAAATGCTGTTAATACCGCAGATAGTCACTGTTTCCATTCACACACCATTATAGAAAGGCCGTTGTTTGGAACTATTTGGAGCTCCATGAACCAAGTGACCAGGCAGTGGCGAGATCAAACAGTGTTGCAACTCTCATATTATACCGCTCTGGTATCCACCTTATTCCTAGGCCCCATGATGCCTTGCGTGAATTATGGTAGCAACTTCCGGTACTAGTTTAGCACGTATGGTTGTCACTGAAACGGGACACTTTTCCTTGTTAAAAAAAACAATGACTTCGGCATCAGAAATGCGGGAACACGACCTCTTACACCTCAAAACAGTAATATAATCATACCACTTCCCATGACTATCAAGGGATGGAAAGATGACCTTAAAAAGTGGACTCGTACACAGTAACTCCACTAGTTAGTGCCGCTGCTAACACTGTAAACAAATGATCTGTGCTGGCAAAATGCGTCACTTTGAGGACATTTTCAAAACTGATGTAATGTTATTTCTATATTCTGTATTGAAAGACCTTCAAAATAATATTTAATTTGAAGGTAGTGTGCAAAATCAGACCCAGAGAAAGGCGATTAGTTTATATTTTAGCTAGGTTGAAAACTCGTGTTCGGTCAGTCGGGAGTTACATCTTCCGCAAAAACATAGGTATTTTTTAGAAAGTACAATTTCTAAGCTTTCCAATGATACCAGGCACTCAGGGGGTTTTCCCGGGACTTGCCGCTACCAAACAAAGAAAGAGCCATGATTTATGACTTCTTGTTGCCTGTACTCATAATGACGCGGTGGGCATTCCAACCAGCACGTCTCCACCGCAATAAAGTTGGCTGCATTTTGTTAAAATATGTTGGACATAATCAAATTTACCTTAGAGCAGACGTACGCCACAACACCATGCTTGGATGTTGTCTGTCACCGTGTGGTGAGAAGCCTCCATTTATCCTAGTCTGGAACAACCACGAACACCAACAAGTACCAGAACGACACAAAAACCTTCAAAAAATACAAAAACTAGAAGAGCTGAAATTAGCTGCCATTTGAGTGCAAAACATGTATGTGGACTATACATTAAAATGAATTTGAAAAACTTTCAAAAATGCTATTTTGCTATTTTAAATGCCTCTGCTACTCCACTCTTACTGACTGATTTAACACTAGGTCAGCCAAAATCAGAAGCTCCACTCATAATCGTTCCTACAGCGGCACCCCCAGGAATAAGGTGGCTAGCCTAGCTCCATGTGCAGCAAGAGGCATGGTCGTTCTCCATCGGCTCAGAAGCAGACATGTATATCATATGGACTCTATCCCTCTATTGCATATGCTCAGGATTCTTCTTCATGGGGTCTCACACATTCTTTATCCTACTGTGCCACCTAGTGGCAGACAACACAGCCCAGTCAAGCCAAAATGTGGGTTTACAAAGCTTCCATGTTCTATAAAACATATCTGCAACAGTAGGAAAAGCACAGTCCAATAAGTGTATACAGAGACAGCAGAGAGAGCAAAAGAGTGAGACAATATTTTAAAATACAAAAAATAGTGCCCTTTACCCTAATCCTTAATCCTAACCGGAGGCAGCATGTGCGGCTGGGAAAGACTGTCTCAGACTATACTAGCATCAGCACCGGATCACCCCAGGGCTGTGTACTTTCCCCCCTACTCTTCTCCCTTTACACCAACTCCTGCACCTCCAGCCACCAGTCTGTCAAGTTGATCAAGTTTGCGGACGACACCACCCTCATCGGGCTCATCTCCAACGGCGACGAGTCCGCCTACAGGAGAGAGGTGGCCCAGCTGGCGTCCTGGTGCAGCAATAACAACCTGCAGCTGAACGCTCTGAAGACAGTGGAGATGATTGTAGACTTCAGGAAAGTCACTACTCCTCTGCCCCCCCTCACCCTCTCAGGCTCTCCCATCACCACTGCTGATTCCTTCCGCTTCCTAGGCACTACCATCACCAGGGACCTCAAATGGGAGCTGACCATCAGCTCACTCATCAAAAAAGCCCAGCAGAGGATGTTCTTCCTGCGGCAGCTGAGGAAGCTCAAGCTACCCACCAAGATGTTAGTGCAGTTCTACACAGCCATCATCGAGTCCATCCTCACCACCTCCATAACCGTGTGGTACGCAGAAGCCACTGCCAGGGACAGACTAAGGCTGCAGCGCGTCGTGCGCACTGCTGAGAAGGTGATCGGCTGCAAGCTCCCATCTCTCCAGGATCTGTACATCTCCAGGACCCGGAGGCGTGCTGGCCGGATCATAGCCGATCCCTCACACCCTGGTCACGTACTGTTTGCCCCCCTCCCCTCTGGTAGAAGACTTCGTACATCCAGACTAAAACCTCCCGTCACATGAACAGCTTCTTCCTCCTCTGCATTAGACTAGCTGAGAACACTAAGTAGACCTCTCGTGCACCATGTACAGCAGCATCAACCAGACTCATGTCAATCATCACTGGTTTTCTTCCATGCATTACCGACCTGCACTATTATAGTTTCTCCACAGTCATCTGCTGCTGGCTAATATATATTTTAACTGTTGCGACCATTTCACTTAATCTAACCTACATCTTTATTAGCATGATATAGTTATTTCTCTTATCTTAATCATGTTTAATGTTGCCAGCATTGTACCGAGACAATTCCTAGTTTGTGTACTACATGAACAATGGCAATAAACCTGATTCTGATTCTGATTCTAACCTTCATGTAGTGAGTGCCTCACCCTAATGTTCCTAACTGTAATCGTGTGAAAATGTGTATGTAATGAAAAGGCTGAAGTAAAAGTAAACACAAACAGGAGTGGATGCAATCCTGGGCTTGTCGAGTCAAAATGCCACTTATTAGTCATCCCTGTTGACCTCTGGATCAGGATTTCAATCCTTTGGATGAAGTAAAACCTGTTATGCAAGGATATGGTATAACAGTCAAAGGGAGTGGAAAATGTATGTGTGGCAGGTCGACGGATTTTTAAACACAGAGGACAACAGCGTCACTGTGATATAGGGATTAAGCCCTTGGGGCTTGCCGTAGCCGGTGCCAGGTACTCAACATGGTGGTGTCAAGTGGGCTACAGCTGGTATGTATGTATATTCTGTGTGTTTTCTCAATAAAGGTCAGTTTGTTACTCGGTACAACATGGCTCATGTCCCCGTAGTAAGACAACATTTGGCGACGTCGGATTAAACTATGGGAGCATGCATAAAATTACCACCTCCATTTTTAGAGTCCCCGGGTGTGCCAGCTACACCATGGTGCCGCTGGTTGGAGGCGTTTGAGGAATACATTGCCACAGCTGGCCTGGGTGGTGCCAATGAAAAGAGACAGAAGACCCTGCTTGGAAGCACTGCCTTGGTAAGGAAAGGGCCCAACGTGTGTGTTCCGCCTCGTTGGGTAGAAAGGCTCGTTGAAGGGAGTGATTTGAACATAATGGAACAATTTCTTTAGGGACCAAGTACAACAGTACAGAGCGAAGACATAAGTTCTTTCGACCAGCAGACAACAAGCTGGTGAGTCCACCCAACGTGTCCTAATGGAACTCCCGTACGCTAGCAGCCATATGCCCTTTAGGCCTATCGAGGAAGAGCTAGTCCATTGACAAGCTAGTCACATGGCCATGAGCAATGAGTGGTTCAAAGAGAAGCTAATGCCAAACTACGGACATCTCACGCTGAAGCAAGTGATTGAACTGACCAGCCCGATAGAGTCCACTACCCAGCTAGGTTCTACAAGATGCTAGCTAAAGAGAATCTAGCCAACCCAAGCTTTCCCCCTCCACGGCAGGCCGCTACGCAGCGCAGCTAATATCTCAGGGGCAGAACCCCAAAAAGAGGCGGACCATGGTACAGGCAGGAGCGGGAGCTCGGGGTCTATGTGGTGGCTGTGGCTATCCTTGTCACGGGAAGGGCACGTCCACTTGCCCCACCAGAGAAAAGAAGTGCTACAACTGCAGCCATTCTAGTCACTGGGCCAGGGTCTGCACCACCGCTAGTAAACCAACAACTTCGGAGCTCGAAAGCATGACCTCGGTGTGTGTGGCAGGCGCCAAGAAGGGGCCATTAAAGTGGTACATTTTGCAGCTTGACAGGGTCGATGTGCCGCTTATGGTGGACTCGGGCGCTGGTAAATTCATACTGAGCATGGCCACATTGAAAAGACTTTTCCCAGGCAAAGCCATTAAAGCAGGGGTGGCGAAAATGTTTGGGTACGGTCACGCTAAAATTGGCATGGCAGGCACATCCAGTTTCTCGGTAACATGAGGGTCAAGGACTATTCCCGCATTTATTTTCCAGGTTTCACACCAGGGGGCCAACTTGTTGGGAATTGACCTGCTGGGCGAATTAGGATTCTCCATCACAGACCCAGCGGGTTCAAAGGTGGTAACATCGTGGTGGCCAAGAAGAAGACGGGCAGCATTCAGCCGTGCATTGACCTCAGGACGGTTAATAAAGCAATCATCCCGGACAAATACCCGCTCCCCACGATGGAGGAACTCACTGCAATGTTCAGCGGCTCAAGGATGTTCACGAAGCTGGATCTCCGCCAGGGTTATCTATAGGTGCCCCTCCACCCAACCAGCAGGGACCTGAGGACGTTCACGACCCACATGAGCATTTTCAGGTACACCCACATGCCTTTTGGTCGGAGCTCAGCACTAGGTTGTTTTCAGAAAATTATGTCTACAATTCTTGCCAGCCCCAGGGGTGTGGTGGTGTACATGGACAACATTGTGGTCCATGGTGGTCCACGACGGGCTTTTGAGACAAGTGATGGAGGTGCTGCTGGAGCACGGAGTCACGTTGAACGGGAAAAAAAAAAAAAAAAAGTATCTTCGCAGCAGATTCCCTTGAGTTTGTGACATTCTGGCTGGTGGCCGAGGCCCTGAGCCTCCTGCACTCGAACGTCTCCCTGACCCAATACCCGCACAAATCTCCTTGTTCCTGTGCATGGACAACTTCTATGGGTGCTTCATCCCCCATTCTTCAGAGGCTATCGAACCCCTCGGAGAACTTCTGAAGCAGCGGCAGTCGCTAAGCTGAAGTCCCAACTTACCTCCCGTCCAGTGTTGGCCCACTTTGATCCAAAATGGCCGACTTTTGTGACGCATCTGGAACATTTCAACAAGACTCTGAAAAACAGTCTGAGAACCCTTCTCTGCAGTCTTCATCAGAAGGCTGCAGTGAAGGGTTGAAACATGTAAAGAAGGTAAAAACATCTCCTTTCCATTTTTGTCTTTAATAAGAACAAAAGGTAAATAATTAAAAGAAGACAAAATTAACCTACTTGAGCTAGTCTGAGAACCCATTTGGCGGACAGCTTCACGTTCCCTGACGCCCTCCAGAACATGCTCCTCCACTACAGGGCAATGACCCACGCCACAACAGAGTGCTCTCCAGCAAAACTCATGCTGGGGCATGAATTCCATCTGCCTTTGGACCGGCTAAGGCCCCCCCACAACCTCCCCTTCTGGGGGCACAGACCCCCCACGAGACCGGGTCGTCGCCCAGCAGCACAAAATGAAAATGTTTCGACAGGATGTACAGGGTGAAGGTCCATGGACTTGATGTGTCAGACCGAGTCTGCATTAAGCATCCCAACTGCACACATAAACTGCAGGCTTTCTGGACGGGGCCCCTACAGATCGTGAGGCGGCTGAGCCAGGACACGTTTGAGCTCTCGGACGGGTCACGGTGGCATTCTAGCTGACTCAGGAAGTCGTTGCCAGCCCAGGGTCCTGGAGCTGCGGCGGATTGGATTGATGAGGGTTGGGACTTATCTGATGGGGGTGTTGGGGACTCTCAGGTGTGGCCGACGGAGCCTGGAGCAGGTGAGGTGCTCGGCTAGGACACGTTAGAGGCCCAGACACCTCGATGACGTTGTAGTACAAATAGCCTTAGCTGAAGCATGTTGGCCATGCGCAGCAGAATAATCCGGCCCAACACGAGAGGATACCCTGGCAGTCTACCCAAGTGCCCATTTAGCTTACTAGTCCTGTTGTTCTATGTGTGTTTAAAAAAAAAAAAAAGATATTCTATATATGTATATATTGCATGCATTCTGTGGGGTTCTTTCATGCTAACGTTAATGGGGGGGGGGCTGTTTTCTATGGTGCCTTTCACGTTTTGTAAGGGGGGGGGGGGTGATATAGGGATTTGGCCCTTGGGGCTTGCCGTAGCCAGGCAGTCGACGTGGTGACATCAGGCAGGCTAGGCTATGTATATTCTGTGCGTTTTCTCAGTAAAGGTCAGTTCGTTGCTCGGTACAACATGGCTCATGTCCCCTGTTATTAAGACATAACAGCCACCTAGGGAATTTCGCCAGTGTTGCCAGGTTTTATGAGAAAAACAAGCAACCAGTTCTATGGAAACAAGCCCAAAAAAGCCCAACGGGCAACCTACCACATTGTGTAAGAGAGGCTGCTTGATAACATATCGATATATAGATTTATTTTTGTTTGTAGTGAATTGACTGTAAACACAGTCAGCATTGAATAACGGAATTTTATAAACTAATTAAAGGAAAATACATATGCCTTCTGCATAAGCAGCAGCAAATTTATAGCAGTCAACATAAAAACTTTGAAGAAATTAAATTTTTTAAACTTTGATTAAAAGAAAAGACGTGCATTCTGCATAAGTAACAGCACTAAACACAATTACAGTTTAGTGATGTAGGATGATGGGAGTTGTTGTCCGCTAGTTGTTTAAACAAAACTAAATATTACTCTGTTATTATATGACAGCCAACAACTTTAAATTAAAATTAAATTATCAGGGAATGTTCTACCAGTCTGTAATAAGACCAAATATCTTGGACATATCACTGACCAAATGACTGATGATGAAGATATCTACAGTGTCATTTGTTGTATGCACAGGCTAACATTCTGTGTCGGAGGTTTAGTACATGCTCACATGAGGATAAGTTGTCTCTTTTTGGATCATACTGTACACCCATGTATACTGCACTTTTATGGGCCAATTATAAGGCAGGGAGTTTGAGGAGACTTAAAGTTGCCTATAATGATGTCCTGAGACTGTTACTGAAGAGGCCTAGATGGTCTAGTGCAAGTGAGTTCTTCGTGGCTGCAGGAATTAAAACTTTTGGAGCCATTTTAAGGAAGCTTATGCTTAAATTTATTTGTAGGCTTAATGCTTCTGAAAATGAAATAATTTTATCTTCAACAGGGTTAAGATTTAGTACCATGCGTTATCAATCCCTGCTGTGGAGGCACTGGTACACCTGTTTGTGTTGATTGTGAATTTTGTGTATTCCCCCCCCCTTTATGTGATTGTTTTTAACTGAACCTGTGAGTCTGAATAAAGATTATATATATATATATATATATATATATATACACACACATGTGTAACTCCTGGCAAAATTTGATCGGGATCAAAAGATAATTTTGCTCTTGCCATTCATTTCAATGGAGAATTTTTTTCAATTTAAGGTCCCATATGCACTGATCTGTATTTAAAAAAAAAAACCTGGATAGCTCACACCCCATTAGCGAATACAGAGCCCAATGGAGTCGGCAGAACACTATAGAAAAACTGGATGGGTCAGTGGCTGCCAGAAGGGATTCCCCTGGCAGGCCACTTTTACCTCAATACCTTCCCCAAAAAGCAAGCCCAAATAACAGCTACACGTTAAAAAACAAGCCCAAAAACCCACAACTGATGAGATTTGCAGACGACTTTAGAGAAAAACAAGCCCAAAGTCGCTTATAATAAGCGGACTTGGCAACTATGAATTTCGCCCAAGGAAAGTTTTCTATAAACCAAGACCAGTAAGGTCACAGGTTCGTTACACACAGAGCCACAGACGTGATTCCACTATTAACAGATAATTTTATTAAACCATTAAAAAAAACAATCATTAGTTGCTAATTAAAACCTCAACACTTGCTTGTTGCCTGCAACGAGTTCAGCTTAAAATAAATTTTGGTAAGGTACAAGCCTGCTTAGGACCAGGGCTGGGGCTTACTGGGAGGCTAGCTGGAGAAGGGGAAGAAGGGGTCTCAAACTAAGCACCACGTGAACTGCTCACCAACCATATGGACACCCTGCGTGCCTTCGGAGGGAGTCGTGAAAGAAAACCACCACCAGGGCAACTGGCTGCCACACACTGCAGGCCCACAGCTCCTGTCCTGCAACAAAAGAAATTTATTCAGTATTGCACCATAAAAAATGATTAAAACTTGGGGCAATAAAAGCAAGCTTGTCAGTAATTTTAAAGAAAGACCAATGCAAAAGCAAAATTATAAACAAAATGAAATAAACCCAAATCCCAAACTAAATTTGCACAAAAGGATGGCAGCAACTTAAAAGAAGTAACAGAAAATTGGAATGCAACAGAACAAATACTAGATAAACAATACAACACACACAGCCATGCTAAAAACGGCAAATCTATAAGTAAAATGGACAAAATAAAACCCAACTAGTGCAATAAAACAAAGCACTATGGAGCACCCTATTTCTCTTGTTATGCCCTTCATAAAGTTTTGAATGAATGAATAAAAGACAAGACAAGATTATGCAAAACAAAACAAGACAGACAAGACAGCAGTTTTGGAGCAAGTGGCGGCTGCTGGAAACGAGCCGCACACCGTGGTGCTGATTGCCTAAAACAAACAAAAAAAACTATTGTGACGTATGCAAGGTTCACACAAAGAAAAGGAGCAGATGGTTGAGACGAACAGGCTTTATTCACACACACTCTGAGCACAGGCAGGAGGGGAGGTCATTCTCCCAGACCTCCGTTTAAATCATGGTTACACACACATAATAAATCTTGCCTATGAAATACTGCTGGGTCATTATAACGCAGTTATAATTACACAGCAGTATAATAACTCAGTAATAACATTTAATACACACATACAATAATGTCCTCTGTTGCAAAGCATGCTGGGGAAAATCGCTGCTCCCCCCCCCCCCCCAAATACAGCCCCGACGTTACACTATTGCCATTAGCGCATCACAAAAAAGACCGCTAATAAGGGATAATTGGGAGCAGTGTCAGCCAGACCCAAGCAGAGCAGAGAAGACACCACTGCACAACAGGGCTCACAACCAAAGTACTTGGGTCTTATTTGGAGGAGCACACCAAAGGAGCCACACATGCCAGACAATGCACGACACCAACATACAGTATAAACTGTCCTTGGGAGCAGAAGGAAGTAGTTTGCAGGTGAGCGCCGGCACATATACGTATACGCCATGTTCACCCACAGCGCCGCCTATCAATTAAGGTGTCACAACAGACAGGGGCATAGAGAGGTGAAAAACGAAGGAAGGTCCATCCTGCTACATATGCATTGTAAGTCAATGTATTATAAACGGCACATTTTTATTGAGTGGGAAAGAGGGGCTTTTGTAGTGCTTTTGGTAAGATTTGTTTGCAATAACACAGGCAACATGATGGATAAGTAATTAGCACTGTGGTCACATAGCAAGAAGGTCATGGGTTCCTAGGAACCCAAGAACTTCCTTCCGAATTCCTCCAATAGTCCAAAGACACATACATTAGGTTGATTGGCATTAGTGGGGATTCTAAATTGTCCATAAAAGGATTAAGCGATTTAAGAAGATGAATGGATGAATGAATGGCAATGACACAATTGGTTCTTCTGGTTCTTCGTCTAGACCTCATCATTTAGCAGTGCAAGCATGTGATTCTGTGCACACTCTTGTTTTTCCAAACAGGGATGAGGGTCTGGCTTTGATTACCGCTACCAATTCGTTTCATACACCTTAGCAAAAAATATACTCATTAACAGGTCCGAATTTTTACTTGTAGTTCCAATTACCTGAATGCTAAACTTTTAGTTACATGTAAAACACAATCAAACTACTACACAACAGTCAGTTACCTGTGCAGAAGAATAAAAGCATGGTCTGTCTCAATGTTACGGGACAGCAGTATCTTTATCACTGCTTTACTTATCCACTCTACGAAGAGACATGAATGCATAGGTTATCAAGCCATTTAGTAGCTGTGCCTCTCTGTTGGTACGTCACTCTGATGATTTTCTACACCATGTAAACAGAGATTCCCAGCTTTAAAATATCTTAATAAAGCATACCTGAAAGGTTATTTTGGCTTTCTTTGTTTAATTATAACATTAAATGTTAAATTTTAACATTGTGGAGGAATAAAATCAGGCGAGATGCGACGAGCTGGAAGGTTGCAAATTTTTATTTCCTCCATCATCATGAGACACACATCGTAGCTCCGAGAACTACTGTGCTGTACTGTGCTATTGAGACATTTCACACAAGCTCTTTTATACAGTGATCAGGAAGAGAGAATGCATGGTACATTAGCATATCAGTCAATACACATGATTAGCATGACCAACTGCCGACCAGACGTCCTCCCCCTAATCCGGGGACGTATAAACAACAGTCCATTGTTCTGGTTGTCCCCCAGGAGCTCTCTGTCCGTATGTGAATGGTTCTCGGCTTCCTCCAGACCTGCTGAGTGTGAGGAATGAATGTCCATGTAGATTGTGGTGGGTCACCACAACATGTTAAATTAAAACATGTTGCCATCTGAACCTTTAAAGGGAAACTGTTTCCAGTACAGGTCAGAGTGCAGATTTTAATCATTCAAAATTTAGTTTTAGCGACTTTATGTAGGCATAAAATAATAGAATATAACTTTGGTTTACAAACAAATGGTATAAATGATTAAGAATTTTAGGTAAAACAACTGAGTAGACAAATTGAAATAACTGTCAGACAGGAAATGTAATTAGATCAATTAAGTAATTTTTAAGGTGAAAGTCTGATAAAGACAAATTAACAGCATATGCCCAGCGACAGTATCTCACAAAAGTGAGTACACCCCTCACATTTTTGTAAATATTTAATTATACCTTTTCATGGGACAACACTGAAGATATGACACTTTGATACAATGTAAAGTAGTCAGTGTACAGCTTGTATAACAGTGTAAATAGCTACAATGCTCCGCACTGGGTGTATTTATATTTATATATCTACATATTATTCCATCTAGCTACATTGCTCCGCACTGTGTGTGTTTATATATTTACATATTTATTCCACCTAGCTGCAATGCTCCGTACTGTGTGTGTTTATATATTTACATATTTATTCCATCTAGCTACAGTGCTCCGCACTGTGTGTTTATATACTCATATATTTATTCCATCCAGCTACAATGCTCTGCACTGTGTGTCTGTGTGTATATATATATATATTTATAGTAATATGTACATATGTATATTAGCTGCTCTTGCTTTTTTTTCTTGCCTTCTGATTGTTGCTCTGAGTGTTGCTATCCCTGTGCTGTTGCAATCCTGGAATTTCCCCGTTGTGGGACTAATGCTGCATATATTTGCATATATTTGCTTAAATTGCACATACTGTTAATTACCGTATATACTGCACTGCTGTCCTTTGCACTTCTGATTGGATGCTAAACTGTGTTTCATTACCTTGTATTCATACATGTGTAATGACAATAAAGTTGAATCTAATCTAATCTTATCTTATCTTATCTTATCTTATCTTATCTTATCTTATCTTAAATTTGCTGTCCCCCCAAAATAACTCAACACACAGCCATTAATGTCTAAACTGCTGGCAACGAAAGTGAGTACACCCCTAAGTGAAAATGTCCAAATTGTGCACAAAGCATCAATATTTTGTGTGGCCACCATTATTTTCCAGCACTGCCTGAACTCTCATGGGCATGGAATTCACTAGAGCTTCAGAGGTTGCCACTGGAATCCTCTTCCACTCCTCCATGGTGGCATCATGGAGCTAGTGGATTTTAAGAGACCTTGCGTTCCCCCACCTTCCGTTTGAGGATGCCCCACAGATGCTTAATAGGGTATAGGTCTGGAGACATGCTTGGCCAGTCCATCACCTTTACCCTCAGTTTCTTTAGCAAAGCAGTGGCCGTCTTGGAGGTGTGTTTGGGGTTGTTATCATGTTGGAATACTGCCCTGTGGTCCAGTTTCCGAAGGGCTGCTTCAGTACGTCACAGTACATGTTGGCATTCATAGTTCCATCAATAAACTGTAGCTCCCCAGTGCCGGCAGCACTCATGCAGCCCCAAACCATGACACTCCCACCACCATGCTTGACTTTAGGTAAGACACACTTGTCTTTGTACTCCTCATCTGGTTGCCGCCACACACGCTTGACACCATCTGAAGTAAATAAGTTTATGTTGGTCTCATCAGACCACAGGACATGGTTCCAGTAATCCATGTCCTTAGTCTACTTGTCTTCAGCAAACTGTTTGCGGGCTTTCTTGTGCATCATCTTTAAAGGGGGCTTCCTTCTGGGATGACAGCCATGCAGACCAATTTGATGCAGTGTGCAACGTATGATCTGAGCACTGAGAGGCTGACCCCCTCACCCCCACCCCTTCAAGCTCTGCAGCAATGCTGGCAGCACTCATATGTCTATTTTCAAAAGACAGCCTCTGGATATGAAACTGAGAACGTGCACTCAACTTCTTTGGTCGACCATGGCGAGGCCTGTTCTAAGTGGAACCTGTCCTGTTAAACCGCTGTGTGGTCTTGGCCACTGTGTTGCAGCTCAGTTTCAGGGTGTTGGCAATCTTCTTATAGCCTCGGCCATCTTTATGTAGAGCAACAATTCTTTTTTTCAGATCCTCAGAGAGTTCTTTGCCATGAGGTGCCATGTTGAACTTCCAGTGACCAGTATGAGAGAGTGTGAGAGTGATAACACTAAATTTAACACACCTGTTTGGTGTCTTTGGGCAGCACGGTGGTGCAGTGGTTAGCACTGTTGCCTTACAGCTAGAAGGTTCCAGGTTTCAATCCCCAGGCTGGCAGGGGTAGGAACCTTTCTGTGTGGAGTTTGCATGTTCTCCCTGTGCTGCGTGGGTTTACGCCAGGGGCTCTGGTTTCCCCCTACAATCCAAAGACATGTATGTTAGGTTAACTGGTTGTCCTAAATTGTCCCTAGATATCTGTCTCCTATAGGCCCTTAGAATAGAGGGTTAGTACTAGTGAAGCACTTTGAGTGGTCTTTGAGACTAGAAAAAGCACTATATAAGTACAGGTCCTTTAACCTTATCCCTTTATCCCTGTTCCCCATTCACACCTGAGACCTTGTAACACTAATGAGTCACATGACACCAGGGAGGGAAAATGGCTAATTGGGCACAATTTGGACATTTTCACTTAGGGGTGTACTCAGTTTTGTTGCCAGCAGTTTAGATATTAATGGCTGTGTGTTGAGTTATTATGAGGAGACAACAAATTTACACTGTTATACAAGCTGTACACTGACTACTTTACATTGTACCAAAGTGTCATAGCTTCAGTGTTGTCCCATGAAAAGATATAATAAAATATTTACAAAAATGTGAGGGGTGTTCTCACTTTTGTGAGATACTGTATATGAAAGAAGATGTGTATCCCAACGTCAGATATATAATTAAGCAATACTACACTGTACTGTAATGACCTCGAGTGTAATATTTCTTTTATACAACAGTTCTGGCAAACACAATTTATTAAATAACAGAAATATTGTACAAAATATTATGATTTGTTTGTTTAAACCAGTTATTTTGTGCAGCTGAGAAAAAAATAGTCCCTTCTAAATGTAGCTAGTAACTGTTGCTAAACATCTCAATCAGCATGAAGACTGTTATGTTATCACGCTGCACATTGTTATGAATTCCCTTCATAACAAAAATGTCTATTGTTATTTCACACACATTGAAACAAATTAAATATTGTCAAGTCCAGAAGTCATTGTTTATAAAGCATATACTTGTTGAGTCGATACTGCAGAAGACCCAAGATCAAAACGTGGGGCACAACACTAGTAGCTAGTTGATGATTAGTAGTTAGCATGCTAGCGATTTCTTCAGCACACTTTGCTCGCTTTTCTTGGCATTTTCAGATGAAACAAAGAGTCCATCACCACAAAAGTATTGCCGTGTTATCCTCGTTTTTTCTTTTCTCCAGATTGTCCTGGTCAGCTGATGAAATTTTTGCACACTGGAAGGTTTCCATGGAAATAGCCTGGCTTCTTCCTTTCTCCTCCCCCTCTTTTGATGACCATTCATAATTTAGCTCAAATGTTATATTTGGAAAAATGTCCATTGTTTTGCTGTATTCCATTAATGTTGCCTTAAAGTGCCAACCAGGAGTCGACCGTAAATAACGGTTAGTAATTAACGGTTACTAGAACACCTTTGAAGCAGAGAGATACATATCCAGTGAAAGTTGGAGTGCAGTTATCATGGATTTTAGTAACTCCTGGAGTCCCTATTGTCCAATCAAATTGCTCGGTCGGAACTAACTGTTGTATAATGCATGATACATCCAACATTTATTTAAACAAGAATTTTGATATCACCATCACCTCACAGCGAGAATGTCCCAGGTTTGAATCTTTGAGCTTGTCAGCTGGGGCCATTCTGTGCCATTCTGACTTTACCTGTCATCTAAGTCTCTGGCTTCCTTCCACAGTCCAAAGGCAGTCATGCGAACACAGAGGGTAAACTCGTATTCTAAACTGTCTTATAGCCGTAAATGTGGAAGTGAATGGTTGTCTCTCTTTGTATTATAAAGAAGTTTACTGACGTCCTGTCCAGGGTAGCACATCTCTCAGGCTGACGTTAACTGTGACCCAAGAAAATGAAAGAAAGAATGTGCAAAACCCAATACGACATCTGTTAATTTCTCGTTTTGTCATAATCACCTACCAGAAACAATAAAAAGTCTAAAATAATTAAATATAGTCCAATGTCACCAAAAAAGATTTGAATATACTTTAATTAATTTGCATGATTAATTAAAACAGGGGTAGATAACGGGCAGCCCGCGGGCCGCATGCCCACATGCATGTGTAGGTGGGATTACCAATCTCACCTACACACAGCTATTTCTCTGCTCCTCCATACCCGCAATGAATCCAAGCGTAATAAGCCTTGTCACATTTCCTTTTCTTCTTGACTTTTTTGTTAACTATTGTCCAGAATTTCTCTTTGCTCATCATTTTTGATGGAGAGAGTTTTAAAAATTAGGTCATGATATAATTTTATCCTTCCATCCTGTTGGATAGTTAAAGTGTAAGATGGACACGCACCGCCAGGTGGTGCCTCCGCCCCATGCTATATAAAGCCGGGTCGACCATCTTACGGTCTCTGTTCTCACCTGGAGCTTAGCCACCCAACTGTCAGTAGCTGTCAATGTAGCTGTCAGAGTGAGTGTTCAATAAAGCTGTGTTTTCCCAGTCACCTCGCCTCATCTGTCCAGCAGGTAAATTCTAGACATAACATTTGGTGACGTCAGATTAACCCCTTAACGCCTGAATTTATTTCCAATTATGAAAAAAAAATTTCACTTGTGTTTTTGCTTTCAAGTAGATGCTAAATTAAGTTGAGAAAGTTAATTTGACTATAGCACATAAAATAGATATAATTTTAGGTATGATGCAAATTAGCGACAACAGGCATCTATGGTAAAAAAAATGGTAAAAAACGCACCTGTTCCCATCTCAAGTATGAAGAGTCTTTTATTTATGCAACAAAGTTATTTTCAGTATTTTCAACTCTCATGACTGCCAAACTATAACCCTAACCTTAACCCTAACCCTAGCAATCAGGAAATGGATGGTGCTCCGTCTCTGACCGTTCCTACGAGAAACTAATGCTTGCAAAAGGTTCCTAGGTATGTGTTGGAAGTGCTCCAACAGGAAGTGGACGGATACAGACGGTATTTTGGTTGCATTTGGAGCAGAAGCGGTTTGATGCGAATTCGCGACGACAGGCGTCAAGGTTAAACCATGGAAGTATGTGTGGCCCCTATTCGCCCTTTCCTCAAAGTGCCAGAAGACCCGCTGGTGCCATGGATCAGGTGGTACAAGGCCTACAAAAACTACGTTATCACGCAGGGTCTCGGGGAGCTTGACAAGCTGAGAGCCTGGGCATTATTGGTGCACAACTTGGGCATAGAGGGTCAACGTATCCTGCAAACGTTCGGTGCTGTGGACACCTGCGAGGAGGTGGCAGAGTTGCTAGCTAGCCACTTTGAGACCCCGGACAACGTGACAGCCCGGAGGATCCATTTTTGGCAGCGGCATCAACGGGTAGGTGAACCCGTCCAACAGTTTGTCACCGACTTAAGACAGCTGGCTGGTGAGTGCCGTTTCGGGGGACTGGAGGAGGAAATGGTTTGTGACCAGCTGGCGGAGCACTGCTGTAAAGCCCCGTTGTGGGCTAAGTTACTAACAGTGCCAAGGGAGCCCAAGCTAGCTGAAGCTGTACAGCTAGCTCTCCAGATGGAGACTGCAGAAAAACTAGCTCCAGAGCAAACCGGGCGCCAGCCACAGCAGCCATTAGAACCTTTTGCCGCGGTAAATTCCACAGTCCTGGTTAACAAAGATAGCTCAGACCGAGAGGAGACAGAAGCCAATGCTGCTGGCTGGGGGCGACCCCAGGAAAGTCCCATTGTATGGGCTGTGGGTCTAGAACACACCATAAAAAGGCTAGGGACTGTCCGGCAAGAGGAGCACAGTGTAACGGAGACTTTGGAGTGGCCTAATCAAAGTCCTGACCTGAATCTGATTGAAATGTTGTAGCATGACCTTAAAAAGGTGATTCATGCTCAAAAATCCTCCAATGTGGCTGAATTACACCAATTCTGCAATGATGAGTGGGCCAAAATTCCTCCACACCACTCATTGCCAGTTATCACAAATGCTTTATTGCAGTTGTTGCTGCAAAGGGTGGCCCAACCAGTTATTAGGTTTAGAAGGCAATCACTTTTTCACACAGGGCCATGTAGGTTTGGATTTTTTTTACCCTTTAATAATAAATACTTTCAATTAAAAACTGTATTTTGTGTTTACTTGTGTTATCTTTGTCTAATATTTAAGTTAGTTTGATGACCTGAAACTTTTAAATGTGACAAACACAAAAAAAAATGAGAAATCAGGAAAGAGGGAAAACACTTTCTCACACCACTGTATATTGACATTCTGTGTTGTTGCATTGGTCTTGTTTAAAAAAAAGAGAAAAGAAAATGTTACATATTGAATGTTGATTAGAATGTTATACATGGGATTATTTTGTTTTGTCTGCTTTAGTTTAGGAACATGGCATATAAATTTGGTTACTAAAGAACTTTAATTTACTTTAGCGGGAGGGAGAATAATCCTCCTTGCCGTGTGGGCAGGACAGCAGTCCACCCATCCTCCTTATTTTAGGTTTTGTGGTGTAAATGTCTTGGGCCATTTAGAGACATTTTGTTTTGTTTGTTATGCGTGATTCGTGGCCATCTTACGGTCTCTGTTCTCGCCTGGAGTTTAGCCACCCATCTGTCAGTAGCTGTCAACGTAGCTGTCAGAGTGAGTGTTCAATAAAGCTGTGTTTTCCCAGTCATCTTGCCTCGTATGTCCAGCAGGTAAATTCCAGACATAACACATCCATCCAGCCATCCATCTTCTACTACTTAATCCTTGGTGGGGGGGTGGGGCTATCCCAGCATCTTTGGGTGAGAGGCAGGGTACACCCTGGACAGATTGGCAGTACATCGCAGAGGGCCAGTACAATTTTAGCAGTAATTTTAATTCTAATATGATAAAACACTGAGTAGATTTTATTTTCATTTGCAATGTCAGTTTTAATTGTGAATCTTTTCTCACACACACACACACACCAGCAGAAGGTTTACATGTAAATCTGGCCCTCGGGAAGTGAGGAAAAAATTTTGTGGCCGTCATTACCACCAAAGATGCCCATCCCTGAATTAGAACAAAAATATCTAAGAGGACAAATAAGATTAATAATCAGATGTTATGAATGGAATTGAGTTTATGATTTGGCGGTGGTAAGGACTGTTATGAAGTGAATGACTACATGGTGAAATCTGAACACTTCCTTTCTAACAGCACCTGAAGTCCACACAAAGCTGGGGAGCCTGAGAGGTGAGTATGTGAGCGTAAAGGGGAAGGAAACTGGAGTTCATGCATTCCTGGGTGTCCCTTTTGCCAAACCACCTGTTGGTCCTTCACTGAGACTGACTGCACCTCAGCCTGTAGAAGGATGGGAAGGAGTGAGAGATGCCACCAAGCAGCCACGCATGTGAGATATGTGTGCTCAAGATTTTTTTTTCACCTTGATAAATGCAATTATTTCTATCATTCCACAACAATGTCTCTATTTCAGGTGCATCCAGTATACACAGATGGTTTCATATCTGTTTGATAAAATTGGTGTCCTAGAGGCAGAGTTCCCAGAAATCTCAGAAGACTGTCTTTACCTCAACATTTACACTCCTGCAAAAAGAGCTCATGATGCTAAGCTCCCAGTAAGAACTGTTTGTTTGTAGGGTCTGAGAGATGCTGCTCAGTTATTGCGATTAAGCTGGTGAGGGTACTTGGTCTTTAATCCTTGTGATGGTAATGCCTTTATGAATAATGAATCCCACAGTCCAAATGTTGTCATGATTTGCCCCTCAGGGCAGAGAAAGACAGACCCACGCGCCAACTGCAGTTTGTGGTATTTATTAACAAAAAGCACATAAAGTGCCAGAGTGCAACAAAGCAAAAATCCAAACACAGAAAATAAAGTAAACTTACGCGCCGGAATGAACTTGGAATAAGTTCACCAGAACGGGGAAGGGGCTCTGGTGGCAAGGAAGAAGAATCATAAGACTGCCGCAAAAATGAAATGAAAAGGCAGTCCTTAAATAGGGTCAGAACCAATAACACAAGTGAAGACAAGTGTGGGATCACATGAGCGGGCAAAAAGGTAACAATGATAGATGATTAGGATCAGCTGCGAAGTAATGAGAGGAGAGTGAAGAGAGATGACAGCTGACAGGGTGACGCACACATGGAGCACAGTCCGGAAATGCCACTTGACAGCTGTCAACCCAAAGAAAGAACACAACAGTCCGAAATACAAGGAATAAAATATCAGCAAATGCAGACAGATAAATAATTGCAAATTGATACAAAATATGAGTGTAACAAAACTGAAACATAAACAGAAAAATAAAAAACGGTACGAGAATACCGAAATTCAAAAAAGCACAAAATACAAGAAATATATAAATACAGAGAAAAAAGCCATGAGACTGAGCATGGCAGAACCTCCAGTGCTCATGTCGTGACAGAGCCCCCCTCTCAAGGGGTGGGATCCAGACACCCCAGGGTAACACCAAAAGAAAAAGAAAGAGCCCCCCCCCCCCAACAGGAGCACAACAATAATCCACCCAGGGTGGGTGGTGGGGGAACAGGCTAGGAGGGAACGAAACAACCCCACTCAAGAACCACACCAGTCAAAATCAAAGACTTAGGCCCCCCGGACCAAAGAGCTAGAAAGTTCAGGTGGGCGACCAAAGTCCCAGGCCTGGCGGATGGCGAGGTGGTACGAGTCAGATGGCCTGCCGGAGAATATGGGCCACCCAACCCAACGGCTCAGTCTGTCAGGCGGTCGACCAGAGTTTTTCAGCCACCTGAACAGCAAGGGTGGTCCAGGGGGCAGCTGCCCAATAGGAAGAGTTAATGGCGGGCAGGATGGAGAAGTCAGGAAAGTCACGATGATGTCAGACAGAGGAGGGGGAACCAGGACGGCGTCTGGCACAGGAGAGGGAACCTCAACAGCATCTGGCACAGGAGGGGAATACATGACGGTGTCTGGCAAAGGAGGGGGAACCATGACGCCCTCAGACTGGCAAGCAGCACCCTCAGTGGTCCCGGACTGGAACATAGTAGCCCCTGTGGTGGCTCCAGACTGGAGCGAGGTTGCACCCATGGTGGTCCCGGGCTGGGACAAGGTTGCACCCGTGGAGCCTCCGGACTGGAACGAAGCAGCACCCATGGTGGCTCTGGACTGGAGTGGAGCTGCACCCATGGTGGTCCTGGACTGGGACATAGCTGCACCCTCGGTGAACCCAGACGGGGCCAAGGCTGCACCCTCGATGGGCCAGGACTGGGCCAAGGCTGCACCTTCGGTGGGCTCGGATTGGGCAAAGGCTGCACCCTTGGTGGGCCAGAACTGGGCCAAGGCTGCACCCTTGGTGGACCTGGACTGGGTCAAAGCGCACCCACGGTGGCCCCTGGGCTGAAGTGTAATGCCCATGGCGGGCCCACCCAAGTTGGTTTTAGGCTGGGGCGCAGCACCTACGATGGTCCCCGACTGGGACACAGCACCCATGGAGACCCGGACAGAGGAGGAGCTGCACCCACAAAGGTCCCAGACTGAGCCGGAGCACCCACTACGACCTCAGCAGGAGGGGGAGCAACACCCACTGAGGTCCTGGGCTGGGACGGCGCGCCCATGACGACCTCAGCAGGGGGAGCTGGACCCAAGGCAATCTCAGGCGGCGAGCATGGACCCACGGAGACATCTGGCAAAGGTGGAACATCCTTGGTGACCCTGGGGGAGAGCTCAGACAAGACAGGCAGAGAAACAGGGTCAGGGTCACCGACAGCAGTGGAGCCCGGCGAGGTGAGCTCAGGTGCAGCTTTCAGCTGCACCCGGCTCTCCCCACTAAGAGCCAGACAAAATCTCTCCAAAACAGACACAAGAAAAACAAAGGAGAGTACTTGCCTGAGCTCAAGCACCATCGCCATCCAGGACTCCATCGATCCAAGCGATGGTGTCTCAGGCCCGGCCCTCTGGAGATCCAGCACCAACTCTGCTGCGGCGGCCCCTGCAGCAGGTGTGGTGGTCAAAGCAGCCCTGGGACCCCTCAGTGAGGTGACCCACGCAGGTGGCTCGTCCAGCATGGATCCAGGAGGTCGATTTCCTGCCGATGCTGGATTTTGTTCAACTGAGGCCAAGGGACGCTCCTTCGTCGGCACAGGCGTCAGCTCGGTTTCTGGCTCCTCCAGCATCCGGCGGCACGATCCTGGGGCCGGTGGACACTCAGAGAGAGTAGGAGGGGACACAGAGAGGGCAAGTGAAAAATTGATGGCTGCAGCAGGCAGTGGGGGCTCAGAGGGCTGCAAACACTAAGCCTCACCACTGGGAATCAGGCAAGGTACATTATCGTAAAATGTTGAAAAATGAAAAGACACTTGCCTGTTTTCCAGGCATGCGATGTTTCCTGCTGCAGATGGTCTGAAGTTGCCCCTCTCCGTGGCCACGGTGGATATGGGCCCCTCAATGGATCGTGGAGGAGCCGTCCCTGCCAACATGGACATGGGCGGAACCGGGAAGGACACAGATGGCCTCTCAACAGCGGGAGGTATTGCCAAGGGGAAGCAGGGAACAGCAACTGCACAGAGTGAGGAAGCTGATGATTCAGCCAGAGAAAAAAGGCACAAAGGGCCAGTCTTCTGCCTCGGCAAATGAGAAGCTACTGCCTGAGAGGTGGAGGCATTCCTCCGATGGGATTTCCCTGGATGATGGCGTTCTGGAGCAGGTGGAGCGGAAGCGGGAACAGGTGTCGGAGACTGGTGAGGCATCGATACTTCAGAAGCCTGGGAACACCTCCCCTTTGGCGCAGGCCCAGGTTTGCTCAGGGAATTCCTCACCATCACATTGTTCTCTCATTGCAGTGCTGCCACCAGAGAAATCCTCTCCACCCCTTCAGCATGCTCTCGAAGCTGGGGGCACCGGCGAACAGCTGCCTTCACGAGGCCCAGGTACCATAATGCATCCTTCGTGGCAAAACCAGAGCATGCCGGGGAGATTAGCTGATCTATCTCCATTAGGGCTTTGCAGCACTCCCACCCCAGGCTCATCGGGTAACTGCGCCCCCCTGCCCAGTCCGACATGATACGTTCCAGGGAAGCAGGTGAGTGAAACAATAAAAAAGGCAAAAATCCACTAACTGCAGCTGCTGGGTCTTTTACTGGCAGCAGACTATTGTCATGATCTACCCGTCAGGGCAGAGAAAGACAGACCCATGCACCAACTGCAGTTTGTAGTATTTATTAACAAAAAGCACACAAAGTGCCAGAGTGCAACAAAGCAAAAATCCAAACACAGAAAATAAGATAAACTTACATGCAGGAATGAACTTGGAATAAGCTCACCAGAACGTTGAAGGGGTTCTGGTGGTGAGGAAGAAGAATCATAAGACTGCCGCAAAAATGAAATGAAAAGGCAGTCCTTAAATAGGGTCAGATAACACAAGTGAAGACAGGTGTGGGATCACTTGAGCGGGCAAAAAGGTAACAATGATAGATGATTAGGATCAGCTGCGAAGTAATGAGAGGAGAGCGAAGAGAGCTGACAGCTGACAGGGCAATGCCCACATGGAGCACAATCCGGAAACGCCACTTGACAGCTGTCAACCCAAAGAAAGAACACAACAGTCCATAATACAAGGAATAAAATATCAATAAATGACAGACAAATAATTACAAAGTGATACAAAACATGAGCGTAACAAAACTGAAACATAAACAGAAAAACAGAAAACGGTACAAGAATACCAAAAGTCAAAAAGCACAAAATATAAGAAATATATAAATACAGAGAAAAAAGCCATGAGACTGAGCATGGCGGAACCTCCAGTGCTCATGTCATGACAAATGTGTTTGTCAATACAGCAATTAAAGTCTTTGATTGGTTTAACTCAGTTACTTTCAGAGTCATACAAGATTATAGGGATAAAATGTTATCTATGCTTTATCAGGTTATGGTCTGGATTCATGGTGGCGGTTTAGTCATGGGTTCAGCTTCAATGTATGATGGCTCTGCACTGGCTGCTTACCAGGATGTTGTTGTGGTGCTGATCCAATATCGCCTGGGATATCTGGGTTTTATGAGGTAAAAAAAAAGTTGTAATTGCCTCTCTTTAGTAGTTAGTTTAGTAGTAAATATGTACAGCTTGAAACAATTTGATTCCTCCTCCTTTCTAGCACAGGAGATGAGAACATTTCAGGGAACTTTGGCTTGTTGGACCAGATTGAAGCTCTGAGGTGGGTCCAGCAGCACATTCACAACTTTGGAGGAGACAAAGATTCAGTTACCATATTTGGGGAGTCTGCTGGTGGAATGAGCGTGTCCTTCCTGGTAAGAATGAAACTACAGTCAAAGTGATTTGATTGTACTGTTTGAACCTAACATTTTTATGTTTTCTATTTATTGAATCAATAGCTCCTGTCTCCATTGTCCAATGGCCTGTTCCACCATGCCATTGCTGAAAGTGGCACAGCTGGAATAGATGTACTTTCAGCCTCTAATCCTCTACCAGTGGCACAGGTTAATTATTTATGTTCTTATTTTACAAGTTGAAAATTGTTTTTCCCTGCATAAACACATGAAGTGAAATTAGAGATTTTTTTTCTTTTCTCTTATTGATATTGACCCTACACACACGTCATCAGGCAGTTGCAAATGCTTCTGGCTGTAGTCTAGAAAACACCAAGAAGATGGGAGACTGTCTTAGAAATCGTGATATTGAAATTATCGTGGCTTTTTATGAGGTGAGATTCTGTGTGCAAAAGTGAATAGAGAGATTGGATTAGTTTATCTAATAATGTATAATAACTGTAATGTATAATAATTAACTGTATAATGTCTACTGCTTTTCTGTAACTTTTTAAGGATCCAAATTTGAGATTCCCAGTAAATGTTGATGGGCATTTCTTGACCAAACCTGTGGATGAGCTGTTGCGTAATCATGAACTTCTGACTCTACCGTTCATGTCTGGTGTCAATAACGATGAAGGTGGCTGGATGCTTACTGATGTATGTATCTCTATTTTGTCAATGTTTAAAAAAACAGCTAATCTTGCAGAGCTCATAAGACCACATTAAAATTGTGTTTTTTTCCCAACAGTTCTTTGCTCCACCAAACTGGACAGAAGGAATAGATCGGGAGCAGGTTGTGAACATATTGTCCATGTTCTACCCTGATGTAAGAAATAGACTTCTTGATAGAAACTTGTTGCTACTGGTCAAAATGTTCAAGCATTTTTTGGCAGATGCTTTTTTTTTTTTTTCACTTTTCTCCAGCCCAAAGATGCAGTCATCGCACAGTGGATAGTCAATGAATATGCTGGAAACGGTGAAGACCGTGTCAAAAACAGAGATGCTTTAACTGAGATTATGGGAGATATCCTTTTTAACATTCCACTCATTAGAACTGCTAATGCACACAGAGGTATAATTTGTTTCATTAAAGATTGTTCATATACAATAAACAATGCCACACACATCTGTTTATCTCCTTATAGATGCAGGTGCCCCTATGTACGTGTATGAGTACCAGCATCCCCTTAAGTTCTTGCAGGAAAAAAGACCCAGCTTTGTTAGGAGTGACCATGTGGATGAAATTTTTACAGTGATGGGTCTCTGCTTTACAACTACCCATGTCAAATTAACAGGTAACTACAAAAAATAAGTTCAACATACAGTATTTGGATTGTCTTTATATTTCCTAAAGTATAAAACTCTTTAATTCGATATTTATTTAAGATGTATGCACTGAAGAAGAAGAGCAGTTGAGCAGAACCATGATGAGCTACTGGGGAAACTTTGCTCGCACAGGGTAAGACTTTCCACCATTAAATGTTTATCAACCATAATAATGACACAAGCATGTTTACAGCATGTAGCTGTATCTTTCCGTATAGTTCTCCTAATGGAGATGGCCTTGCCCACTGGCCAAAGTATGGAGCAGAAGAAGAGTACCTGGCAATTGGTTTAAAGAAGCAAATAACCGGTCAGTCCCTGAAGAAGGACCGGTTTGTCTTCATGACTCAGATCCTCCCTGAGAAGATCAAACAGCATCATGGTGAGTTGTAGGACAGTGGCATCACACCTCTTTGCTCCATTAGTTATGAGAGAATATGTTTTTGATTGAATTCCTGTTTCTCAGTAGTGTCATTTTACATCTTTATGCAACTGTGAACACAAACATTTTGATCAGTGAGCCTGTCCTTCGAGAATGTAACCACATAAATTATTTTTATAGTAGGATCCTTTAGTTAAATGTTGAAAATTTGACCTCTAGTTGTTGTGAAAATAACTACATGAAGTGAGATCATGGAGGGTGAATGCTAACAAAATACCTCACTCTCTCTTGTTTATAACTAACCTTTTGCCTGTCCTTAACCAGATAGATCTAATATTTACTGTAATTTCAAGCGCATCTAAATTTGCATTTACTGAGTAAAAGAAATTAATCCCATAAGTGAATTACAAATGAGCATTATTTTAAAGCATTATTTTCAAAACTTTTTAATTTTAGTTCTGTCTACCATTCCCCCATCCCACCCACCTCCGTTGTTAAGATTTGCCACTTGATGCATATGAATTTAAGTACAAATTTGAAAGAAAAAATATGCAAAAATATGATTAAAGATGCTAAATTACAATTTTAAATGTCACAAATTTACAAGGGCCACAATTTTTGAGAACAAAAGTTACAGATTCATGAGGAAAAATAACTCACAAATAAGGAAAAAATGCATTTATTTAAAAAAGTCAGAATCAAGTCACAAATTTAAAAGTACTGAATTTACAAGAAAAAAGATGCACATTTACAATAAAAGATAAAACTTATTAATTGGTGGCCATTTTATAATTATATTAATATATGTAATACATAATATGTATTATGTAACATTAATGTTGTCATTGCTTTTGTTCAGACCACAGTGGAATAGAACTGTTTTACCTCAATTATAATGTCATATGTGATTTGTGTAATGAAAGAGCTTGTGGAGTGTGTAAATGAAGAGGCAGATTCATTTCAGACGATTTATTACACACTCACATCTCACAAGCAAAGAACAGACTGACTATTTCAGCAGGCACTGTCCTCTTAAGTTTCATGGCATTTCTCCACACACAACATGACATTTGCATCACACTGCATTCAACCCCCTACGTCCTTGACTCCTTCCTGCTATCTCACCAGGAACCTCCTGAGTATTGTTCTCCCATGTTTATCCACTGTCTCCTGTCTGAGATGCTAAATAATCTGGCTCCCCCAAGGTGCTAACCCCCCCCCCCCCCCCCCCCCCCCCCCCCCCCCAGCATCTTAGATAGAACAATAGAATATCAGTCCACATGCTGCTTGGGCTTCCGTCTCCTCCCGTATCTGTTGTAACTGGGGTTTACCGCCTCCGTGGCGCTGCTGTGCCGGTGGGGGGCTGCTGGGAGTGTGTCTGACTGCGGGTGGGCTGTGACTAGGGGGGGGGGCACTTCGGTCTGTCCGTGTGGCTGCTCTGGTGAATCGTTTCCCTGGGGAGCTCTCCGTGGGGGTCTTCCACGCCGAGGGGTCCTAGCCAACAGCACTTGCCCTTCCGCCACAACGAAAGCGGGTTTGAGTCTGTCCATGCCAATTTTTTCCCTCCTATCCCCCAAGCCTAGCAAAAAATGCTTATCCCCTGTTTCCAACACTCTGAACGGTCCATCATAGGGTGGGCGCAATGGAGGGCGGTGGGCGTCGTGTCTGACAAACAAGAACTCCGTGCTCTTCAAAGTTTTAGGCACGAAAACACGCGGAAAACTGTGGTGGGCAGGGCCCGGCAGCGTGCCTGTGTTTGCGCTACGCTGCAAAAGCTGAGACAGGCAGCTCCCCGGCGTGGGATTATCTGGCAGAAATTCCCCGGGCAGCCGTAGTGGCTGCGCAAAAACGAGCTCTGCCGGGGAAGCTCCCAGATTCTCTTTCGGCGCGGAGCGCAACCCCAATAACACCCACGGCAGCCTGTCTACCCAATTTGCATCCGTCAATGAAGCCCTCAGTGCTGCTTTCAGTGATCTATGAAAACGCTCACATAACCCATTGACCTGTGGGTTGTACGTGGTTGTGCGGTGAATTGTAACACCCAGGCTGCGGGCCATCGCGGACCAGAGTTCGGAAACAAATTGAGGGCCCCTGTCGGACGTAATGTCCGACGGGACTCCAAAACGCACCACCCATGCTGTTAAAAAAGCGCGCGCTACGTCTGCGGACGTGGTTGCCGCCAGCGGGACCGCTTCTGGCCAGCGCGTGGTGCGGTCCACTACTGTCAGGAGGTGCGTGCACCCTTGCGATGGCGGGAGGGGGCCCACGAGGTCCACGTGAACATGGTCGAACCTCTTAGCCGGAATACGAAACGGCTCCAAGGGAGCCTTCGTGTGTCTGTGTACCTTGGCTCGTTGGCACGCCACGCAGGCTGCAGCCCACTCTTTCACTTGTTTGCGTAGGCTCGGTCACACAAACTTCTCTCCCACCATTTTGACCAACGCATGCACTCCTGGGTGCGCCAGAGTGTGAACCGACTCAAGCATGCGGCGACGCCACGCGACCGGGACCACCGGACGCGGGCGACCCGTGGAGACATCGCAGATTAGGGGGGGGGCCGCCATCTTGCAGCACCCTGCTCTCCAGCCTTAACCCTGTTGGTCCAGACTGCAGCGCGCGCACGTCTGCATCGCTAATCTGCTCCGCGGCCATGGCTGCGTAATCTATCCCCATGCAGACCGAGGCCACCACGGCGCGCGAGAGGCAGTCCGCCACCACATTCAGTTTACCCGACACATGTTGAATATCGGTAGTAAACTCTGAGATCGCAGCCAGCTGTCTCTGCTGCCGGCCCGACCACAGTTCTGAAACCTTGGCCATCGCGAATGTTAGCGGCTTGTGGTCCACGAACGCGGTGAAGCTGCGCCCTTCCAGCCAGAACTGGAAGTGGCGTATGGCCAGGTGGAGAGCCAGCAACTCTCTGTCGAACGCGCTGTATTTACGATCGCTGTCGCGCAAAGTTCTGCTGAAAAAGGCGAGCGGCTGCCAAGCCCCGGCGACGCGCTACTCCACGACAGCCCCTATGGCCAGGTCTGAAGCGTCGGTGGTGAGCGCTATGTGGGCCGCCGGGTCCGGATGTGCCAGCAGTGCGGCGTTTGCCAGGGCTGCTTTAACTTCCGAGAACGCCCGCTCTCGCTCCGGGGTCCATTCGATCCTATCTGCGGGATTCTGTTTCTTGAGCGCGGCGTACAATGATTGCATGAGCTGCACAGCGCGGGGAAGGAAACGGTTATAAAAGTTCACCATCCCCAAAAATTCCTGCAGCGCCCTGACCGTCTGAGGCCGGGGAAAATCCGCCACGGCGCACACTTTGTCGGGCAGTGGGATCACTCCTTCCGGAGAGACGCGGTGCCCCAAAAAATCAATCTCCATCACGCCGAACTGGCATTTCACTGGGTTGATTATTAACCCGTGCTCCTCCAACCTCCGGAAAACTGTCGTGAGGTGGGTTTCGTGTTCGTCTTCGGACGCACTGGCTACCAGGATATCATCCAGATAGACGAACATGAACGGGAGATCGCGCAGCACTGCATCCATCATGCGCTGGAACGTCTGTGCTGCTCCTTTTAACCCGAATGGCATGCGCAGGAACTCGAATAGACCGAACGGAGTTATTACCGCTGTTTAGGGTATGTCTTCAGCGCGCACTGGGACTTGGTGGTAACCGCGGACCAGGTCTATTTTGGAAAAAATGCGTGCTCCGGCAAGGTGAACGGAAAAGTCCTGTATGTGGGGAATTGGGTAGCGGTCGTGCGCTGTGGCGTTGTTCAACCTGCGGAAATCCCCGCACGGTCACCACGATCCCTCAGCCTTAGGGACCATGTGTAGCGGGGATGCCCATGGGCTGTTCGAGCGCCTGATGATGCCCAACCTTTCCAGGTTGGCGAACTCCTTGCGCGCTATGGCCAGTTTAGCTGCGTCCAAGCGCTGAGGTCTTGCAAAAACAGGCGGCCCGGTGGTGGTGATAAAGTGCTCCACCCTGTGTTTAGCGATGGCCGTGGAAAACGTCGGGAACGTGAGTGCTGGGAACTGAGTGAGCAGTGTGTGAAACTTACCGCCTGTAGCTGTGACATTGGCTTGTGCTGTTGGCTGGGTCACTCGAGCTATACAGGGGAGAGAGTCAAAGGACAGTGCATTAACTAGGTGCCTGTTACCAATATCAACCAGTAAACCATGTGCACACAGAAAATCAGCCCCCAGGATATGGTAATTCAGTGCTGCTACAACAAAAGTCCACTCATATGTACGGCCGTGTAGAGATAAGAGTAGAGTCCTCTCACCAAAGGTCTTAATATCCAAGCCATTTGCTGCCAGCATCTCGGGGCCACTAGGTCCTGCCAGCCGGTCAGCGTAGGTCGGCAGGATGAAACTCTTCTGGGCTCCGGTGTCCACGAAGAAACGCCTCCCCGAGCGTGCGTCCGTCAAGTAGAGCAGCTTGTTCTCTTCACCGAGGGTCGCAGCTGCTACCGACCCCCAGCCTTGGCGTTTCCCGAGCACTTGAATTGGCACGGGGGCGCACATCTGCGTGCCTTCTCTCCGAAGCGGCGGTGGTAGAAACAGAGCGTGTCTCTCTGGCGCTCCTTGGCCCCCGCTGCTGCTACCGTCGGTGGCTCCTTGCCTCCTCTGGTCGTCTCGCTGGGCTCCGCCGCTGCCGTGTTGACTGTGATCGCCCTGGTGGTGAGGATGATCCGGTCTGCCTCCTGGGCTAGCGCACAGTAGTCGCGCGTGGCCAGCAATGGCGAATTGGCCAGAACCGCTCTCGCCACTGTGGGAAGGTTCCGGAGGAAGAGGTGGGCAAACAGAAAGTGCCCATCGTCCGTGCCCATTAACGCCAGCATCTTCTCCATCAGGTCTACGGCCGAACCATCTCCTAACTCGGTCCGCATCAGGAGCCTCTCCGCTCTCTCACAGTCCGAGAGCGTGTAGCACTGGATGAGCGCAGCCTTGAGCACCTCATATTTGCTGCTGGCTGGTGGCTGATCGAGCAGGCTCGCTACCTGCTGAGCTGTGCGGGCGTCCAGCGCTACGACCACATTGTAGAATCTGGTGTCGTCTGCCGTTACTCCCCGGAGGGCGAACTGGGCCTCGGTGAGGTGGAACCAAGAGCGTGGGTTGTGCTGCCAGAAATCCGGTAGCTTAACTGAAACCGCACACGCGTGGCTGGAGGTTCCAGTCCGGGCTGTCTGTGGGATGGCTGCCGCCTCGCTGTAGCTTCCCGACCGGGCCGGCTCCGGGGATCTTGCCTCGTGTTCCATAATACGTCTTGGGTCACCAGTGTGGAGTGTGTAAATGAAGAGGCAGATTAATTTCAGACGATTTATTTCACACTCACATCTCACAAGCAAAGAACAGACTGACTATTTCAGCAGGCACTCTCCTCTTAAGTTTCATGGCATTTCTCCACACACAACATGACATTTGCATCACACTGCATTCAACCCCCTACGTCCTTGACTCCTTCCTGCTATCTCACCAGGAACCTCCTGAGTATTGTTCTCCCATGTTTATCCACTGTCTCTTGTCTGAGATGCTAAATAATCGGGCTCCCCCAAAGTGCTAAAAGCTCAATGATTTTTAACTCTGGAAAACTGCAACTCAGTGGCTCGTGAGCACAAAAATTAAAAAGTTATGAGAGTAGAGACGAGGGATACATGATGGAAGAATTTTTGCCGATAACTTACTGTATATGCCGATGTTCTGAAAATATTTTTGCAGATTGCTGATATATGTACAGACTTTTCCTACCTATTTATATCTCCTTTGTCTTATCGTAATGATTAACTGTCATACAAAGACTCATTCCCAAAGGAAAGTAAAACAACTACAACCACCACCATAGCAATTCAGGTTTTACTGGCCTATTTTATTGGCATTTTGTACTATTTTGAAAACATTTTATCCTGGCTATTTTAAACATTGGCTGCTTTTAACGGTCTTGTTTCAGTGTGGAGCAAGGATCCTTTTTCTGCTCAAAGTTCAGTCACACTGCAGGTCTTATTGCTTAATTCCAATTTTATGCTGAGATCCCATTTTTTTGCGTGGCGTTCCCATTATAATTTAAATGCGACCCCCATCAGACTGGCATATGAACGGTCTCCAGCTATGAAGTGACCCGCATGCGCAGAAGAAAATGTAACTTCAGACGCACCGTTGTGTTTGCGGAAGTAAATATGAGCCCTGAACGACTGGGGGGGGGGGGGGGGGGGGGGAGACAGAGCTTCTTCACTTTGATGCAGCGCAGCAAAATAAATGTTAAAAACATTCAGAAATATTTATGCACAAAATAAATGAGACCAGCTTCATTCCTCTACATGCCAGATGACCTCTGTGATCAGCTGTGCTTTAACAGAACTGATCGATTAAACAGCTGTCTTGAAAATGAGACCCCGTGTCTCAGTGGGATTACCTGTATAAATAAGGTTAATAGTAAATAATCCTAGCGATTCCAATAGGGCTCTCGACCTAATAAAACATCATGGATCGTACCAGCGGTGTAACACCAGTCCTGCGCAGGAGCCGCCAGAGACTCCCCTCTCCTGGACTGTGTTTTCGTATGCCCCTATCTGGCCATTCCGCTCCACAGTCATTTCCATATTACAGCGGCCAGGACTGTGCTGTTTACAGTGTCCAGTAAATGTGCCGTTCCTTTTTTTTTAAAAAAGTGCCATTACTGTGCGCCTGTAATGTCTGGCGGTTTCAGCCCCGACACCCCCCCTCCCCGCCTGCAATTCTGAAGTTGTGCCGTGGGAGCCAACAAAATTATGATCCAATGATAAAGGGAAAAAGACGGATGAAAAAAAGAGAGCACAAATCAGCTGTCTGCCATGCCTGCGGTTTCCTCCACAGCAGAATTGTAGCGTCTGTTTCACTTCAGTGAGGAAAAAGTCGGATGACATGCAACATGACTGTTCAGACTGAGGTCACTTTGGAAAATATCAGGTATGTATCTGAATTAGGACCACATATGAAAGTGGCCTGGGTCTGGTGTTAAAAAAAAATTAGATATGTGCCATTCAGATGGTCATTAAAAAAATCCGATATGGGTCACATTTGTGCAAAAAAAAATCAGAATTGAGCACATTAAAACCTGCAGCGTGACCACACCCTTCAACTGCCAGTACAGACTGTTGAATATTATTGTGAAAAAAATAAAACAGGAGTATGGTTACCTTCATGCTTGTCACCGAGATAAGGAATGAGTTAACCTACACTGAGCAGCTCATCTCGGATCTCCTTCAGTGTCAGGCCACGCTCAAGTCCCAACTATCCTTGCTGGAATGTCTCGAGGCAACTAGCATACCAGCTAGCATACAGCGCTCAGTTGACCCGTCTCCTGGCTGCCCCACCTTGGCCTTGATGATTAAAGGCAAGGAAAGATGTTCCCTTCCCCTCTTTGATTCCCAGAGTGTCCTCTCACTTTGGTGTAGTTAGCAGCCCGCTAGCTCCCATGGTCTCTATGATCCTGGGTGTAGCCAGCTTGCAGTGATGATTATCCCAGAGCTGTCTCGTACAGTTGGTTGGGTTATATAGTTTATGTTGTTTCCAGGAGACCAGGCATTTGCAACAAAAAGGCTAGGCAGTGGTGGTCTATTCGGAGCCCTGTTTAGCTGAACCAAGTAGTCGTAACCGGGTAACCCATTTCTGTTTACGTTCCCCCGTACATTTCCAGAACTGACCGCTAGTGTAGCTAGAGATGCGTGTGCCATTTGGGGAACTTGGCATATTCTCCCAATGTGCAGTAATTCCTCTCTGCTGTAGAAGATGTTTGATATACGGCAAACTTAACCACAAGAAGTAGTGCAAACAACAACCAACCGCAGCATTGTCTGCGAGACCACTGAGCTGTGGGGTAGCTGTGTGGAAGCAGACGTATTTGTTGTGAAACGCTGCCAATGTGATGAAGTAAGGGCCTTGTGCAGCGGAAAAAGTATAACATCACAGCAGAGAGTCACCCCTAATTGTCCACTGTATTATTTTATTGGCTGTATGCTAATTTTTGGCAATGCGATTTTTATTTAGCGAATGCAAAGTCCTTAAGCCAAGCAGTTGCCTCCTGGTTTGCTGTATGGAGGGTGTGTAATCCTCCTTCCAGTCTTTGGAGCGGGCAAGCCTCTATGATGTGTTCCATAGTTTGCTCCTCTCCACATGCGCACAGTGGACTAGGGCTACTGCCCCATCTGTGAAGGCTGGCCAAGCAGGGGCCATGTCCAGTCCTGAAGCGATTGAGTGTAGACCACTGTCTCCTTGGGAGGTTGGTGCCCGGGACCTGTTGGTTGGGGTTTATCACCAGCTGTTTGTTTGGGACCTCCTTGGTCTCCCATTCCTCTTGCCAAGCTGTCTGGATGGTAAAGTCAGCTGGGGGAGGGTTTTCCAAATCGGCCGTCTGGATGAAAGTCGGGCAGTGGGTGGGGTGTAGATATCTGCATGGATTGGCAAGTGAGGAAAATCTTTAACTTTTTGGAGCATCCTTTGAGTTAATGCTGCTCGCCGGATGTGTGGAGGGGCTATGTTTGACAGTACAGAGAGCCAGGGGAGTGGTGTTGAGCGGATTGTTCCAGTTACAGTTCTCATGGTTGAGTTGAGCTGGGTGTCTACATGGTGTGTGTAAGATGACCTGGACCAGACAGGGGCACAATATTCTGCTACAGAGTATGAAAGGGCCAGTGCTGAGGTGCACAGGGTGGACACTGCCGCCCCCCATTTTGCACCAGCGAGCTTGCAGAGCAGGTTGTTTCGTACTTTCACCTTAGCAGCCGTCCCCTTTAGATGTTCCTTGAAGGATAAGGTCCTATCAAGGGTCACTCCAAGATAAGTTGGATTTGGGGCATGCTTAAGCTTGAGTCCGCTCAGTTGGATGTTTAGTTCTCTGGCAGCTTTTGCATTGTGGAGATGAAATACACTGGAGGCGGTTTTTGCAGGGCTTGGTTTTAGGCGCCAGATTTTGCAGAACTGGTCCAGTTTAGAAGATCTTCCTGTGAGCACCCGTTCCAGTGGTTCAAAGTCTGGTGCTTGGAATGCCAAACAGATGTCGTCTGCATAGATGAATTTTTGCGGGATTTTGTAGTAGGCAGGTCGTTTATGTAGAGGTTGAACAGAGTTGGAGCTAGAACTGATCCTTGTGGGAGTCCGTTTTTCTGCATTCTCCATGCACTTGTGTTCTGACTGAGGTGGACTCTGAACCTTCGGTTGGTCAGCAGGGTTTTTATAATTGCTGTTGCCCAAGCAGGGATCGCCTTTATAAGTTTCAGGAGGAGGCCTTTGTGCCAGACCGTATCATAGGCGGCTGTAAGATCGAGAAACACAGCCCCTGTCTTCAGTCTGCTCTCGAAGCCATTTTCATTTTGAAAATGAAAATGGCAATGCGATAAACAATTTTAAATGCTTTATCAGCCAACACCAATAATATTGTGCATTCCCAGAAGAAAAGAAAACTTGAGTCGGAGTAAGAAAGGATCTTAGTGTTGCAACATCCAAAACCAAGGTGTAGTTCACCAACACCCCTTCCATTTTTCACCTCTGAGGATGACTCTGTCTATGGTGGGCACTGGCTCCTCACACTTTTCTGTTGCCTTTTGCCAATCAGGGGTCTCTTGTCCCAGTAATTCAATCAATCAATCAATCAATCAAAGACTTTATTCCAGACTCAAGGTCCATCAAAAAAGTAAAAAAAAGTAAAAACAAGACAGTTGAAACAATCAAAAAGTTACAAAAAACACTAAGACACAACTGCTAAGAGAAGTACAAAGACAGTACAGACTTTAAAAAGACTTAAAAAGACAACTGTACCAGTGCCTTCTAAACTGTGACTGACAGCGAATAGAACTGAGCTTAATGCTAGACATGACTTGAATGATTTCATTTCTAGATACATCAAGCCGACAGATGAATTTATACATAAGATTCCTTATTACTGCATGCAGAGTATTAACACGTGATGAGACAAATAACTCGGAAGCACTGCACCATCGAGGCTTTTTAAGTAAAATTCTTAAGGCATCATTGTAGGCAACCTGTAATTTCTGCATACTTTGTTTCCTATAATTTATCCATAAATGAGCAGTGTATAAAGGTGTACAATAGGTTTTAAAAAGAACCAGTTTCACCTCATCTGAACAAAAACCAAATCTGCGTGCAAGAATATTTGCTTGCATGTAGATTTTGCGGCGTTGTCTGAAAATATCATCATCATCAGTCATTCTATCATTAATAAAATGTCCCAGATATTTAATTTTATCCCTGACAATTAATTCCCTGCCTGCCAATTCAAAGACAGGGAATTTCATTAACAAATCTTCTTTAGTGCGGCAAATCAGCACACAACTCTTATTTGTATTATATTTTATGTCATTTTCCTCTCCATAAGCACTACACACTCTTAACTCCTGAAGACCAGCACTACTTGGACTGAGAATAACTAGATCATCAGCATACATAAAATGATTCACTAACTTATTCCCTATTAAACACCCAGTTTTACAGGCATTCAGTTGCTTTGACAACTCATCCATGTAAAGATTAAATAGAATAGGGGACAGTATACTGCCCTGTCTGACACCACTGCTCACACCAAATGGGGATGAATGACTCTTCCCCCATTTCACCAGCATCTTCTGATGTGCGTACCAGTAAATCAGGCTATGTACTAAGTACTTGGGAACCCCCCCCTGTCAATCATTTTCCCTAAACAATATCCTGTGATTAACACGATTAAACGCCTTGGAGGCGTCAATAAAACACAGAAAAACTGAAGAATTATGATTTCTGTACTTATTTATAATTTCTTTTAAAGCATATATGCACAGATCTGTTCCATGATGGGGTTTGAATCCAAATTGATGATCAGTAGATTTGATGAATACATTTAATTTTCAAACATGATTTTTTCCAGTACTTTAGATATTATATTGGCTATAGCTATGGGCCTGTAATTATCCAGGCTACACAGCTTGCCAGCTTATCTTTAATGACTGGTACCCAACACAACAGACAATAAAGATTCTGGTACATCCCATGAATCATGAAGCTGGTGACACAGATTGCAAGAAGAGGAGCAATTCTTGAGCTAGCATATTTAAGATGCTCAGCAGAAATACAGTCTAAACACTCGCTTTGTTATCTGATAGCTTTCTAATGGCTTTGGTCCCTGCATGAGTGTCCAATCAGGAGCGAATCGTCCCTTTCTCTTTCCCACCTTATACGGTTTCATCCTTAGTTGAATTAAAATAATGAGTAAAAGTGTTGCGCCAACGATCCCACAATATTTTCTGTACCAGAAATGCCTTCCAAAGTACAGGGCCGCAAAGACGTTTTACTGTTAACTAATCCGTTAAGCTCCTTCCAAAAATCTGTGACATTCTTATCTCACAATTTCTTGGCCACGGAAATTACCTTCTCATTAGTGCTCATTTTTAGAACTTTGACGAATAGGCAATACTTAACACTTTGCCATTAGTACCTATTCTCATCTCCCAACTTTTGGCCCTTGTCTGGGTCTCCCAGCCACCACCCATGCTTATCTGCTTCCCGAGCTTACAGCATAAGGCCCAGCTACGGGCCTCATTCCAGCCAGCGTCTAACATTATGTGTTTAACGTATTTTCTTATAATAAGGCTTGCTGTCCTTATACAGGGAGTAACTATAGCATTGTACAAACTACAAAGGTCTTTCTTATGCTCAACAATGCTACAGTTCACATCGCTGCACATTACAGCATCTCTAGGAAGACATATTTTACTCAAGGATTTATCTGTATGAACACAATATTCTACAATTTCTTCCTCAGAAAGAGTGTCCCAGTCTAATTTTCCCACCTCATCCTGACTGACATTTTGACAAAGTGCAGGTAGACAGTCAACATTAATTATCATCTCAAACGGTATATGATCAGACATTGCTAACCCATAATAAATACTCATGCCACCCAAAGAAGCATGTGCATCACCAGTGCTGATGCAATGATCTAGCCAGGACATAGTGTGCCAAGCCTCACTTATATAGGTATAACTATCAGGAGGCATTAGTACCTTACTTGACAAGATTAAGTTGTTCTCATAACAAAAATGATACATATGTTTTGCAAATAAGGAGTCAGTGTCAGATATGTCTGCATTCAAGTCCCCCATAATAAAAATACAAGTATTATTATAGTCTTGCATATAAGAATAATAAAGGCAAGCTTATCTTAATATTCATCCTCATTCTGTTGACAACTCAAATGACGTATATACATTAATAATAAGGAATTCCTTATCATTACAATTACACTGACACCAATACACAAGTCGGACCACTTTTATCAAGGAGTCCAGCTCTTTTCTCCAGAGGATAGCCACCCCTCCAGGTATCCTCCCCCTGATAATCCCCTTGCTGAGGTCAGTTGTAGACTCCCCAGCACCATGGAATCAGGGTTAAGACAGTTCAAACGTTCCAAGTCTTGTTCTGAAAGAAACGTCTCCTGAAGGCACAAAATATCACAATTGTTCAATAAATTGTCAATAACTAACCGGCGAGCTTTCTCCCCAGCACTTTGCCCCAATTTAAGGCCATGACGGTTGTAAGACATGACCTTAATACCCATCAAAAAAGGAGGAAGAGTTAAGAAAGATCACCATCATGCGTGGGTGTCCGCATATTCTCCACAGCAGCCGCTCCACTAGCTCCAGCCCTCCCAGCCCCCCGGGGCTCATAATATCGCCGCACCAATGCGCCCTCTGGCCAGAGCTTCTGGCTGGTACATGTCCCCCACCTCAGAGCATTCCGCCGTTACTTTAAACGAGTAACCCTGCCGTTCCCAGTGAGGATTTTCTGACAGAAAACTTCTCGTCCAAGCTTATCTTTAAGATATGCAGATAAAGTGTCAGCTTCCAAATCACGATGAATGAAACAGGTAGCAAACACACTCACCGTCTTAGTCCGAACTGTTTAATATTACCAGAGCCCGTATCCACAACAGGAGCCGCGTTGCTGGCTTTATTCCTGCGGCTGTTTGAAGCAGAGGATGGCTTGGGTTTATCCGCAGCGCGCTCAGATCGTCTTCGTCCCTTTTTCACTACTTGCTCCATGTTGGAGATCCTGGTGAAGAGGCTACTGTTCCAGAATTTTCTCCGGTTATAGGCTGATCCACCGGGTCCGAATTCACATCCAAAGCCTTCTCTCAGCGGTCAAGTGAGATTCCTGTGTATCTCCAGGTCTTGAGTCGATCATCGGGCAGGCCCCCTCCTCGCTCCGACATCAGCGGGGCTGACAGCCCCTCCCAGGCGGGGCGCCTCCTTATCCACGGCCCGTGCGGCAGACTGCTCCAGGCCACTTACACGACGGGCAAAAATCCGAGGTTATCGTGCGTAGATCTTCACTGGAGCTAGTCTGTAACAACATTGGTTTGTTTCATGCACAAACCCTCTGCCCGTAACTGCTCCATTCTCCTCAGTAGGCCCTAGAGCAGTCCAGGCTGGAAAATGTAACCAGCGGCAAATCATCAGGTAATGAGAGACAATATAGGTAGATTTTCACCACATTCATTCATCACCTTAAGGCCAACTCTTTAAATTATTTACATCTTTCTGGGCCCCCTTGTGTGTAACACACCTTTGTGTAGTGGGGCAGAGCTCAAACAGGACTTTTTTCGATGCCTCAATCCACTCAGAGTCAAAAGTATTTGAGGCCAATAAGACGATCTCATCCTGACTCAGAGTCTTAATTTTCACTGCAAGGAAATTTAGCAGCTCATCCTCAACAATTATTTTCCCCCTCAGAAGTTTTATATTCTTCAGGTTTTTAAACGAGGACCGTTATACCTCAGGGGCCTCCACAGAGCCATTCAGCCAGGACGCGTGGATTCCACCATCTTGTGCCGCTTGTTTCATCGTCCTTTTAATCCACTTTGGTGACCAGAAACGGAATCAGAACCTTCTCCCTCCGGTCAGCTTAGTTGTCTCACAAATATTCTCACATTTGCTGGTGTCCACAGAAGACTTAGAGCAGTTTTACCAGGAAGTCTCAGTTAGGTCTCAGAGCTCCTCAAAGCACCTCTGGTCTCGTCGCCATCTGCGGCAAAAAAAAAAAATTGAGTCTCATGAGTCAATTGAGTCAAATTGAGTCTTAATTGAGTCTCCTTTGGTTCATTTGCATCCTCCAATGAGCAGAGGGAAATGGGCACCCATCAGAAGAGCCTCCAAGACCAGACTTTCTGTGGTGCACAGGTCTGTTATGTCCACAAACCTGGCAATGACGACCGATGAGGATGCTGCCGTTTAACTGAACTTTATTACAGCCAATGGTAAAAGTACAAGCACGTGTGTAGTAGGGCCGGCTGCCAACCACTTCTCATATCAGACTCACAATTAAAATACAACTCCACAACTCCAACTAGCCTGAGATGGCGGACCACCCAATAACAGTGGTGTGAAAAAGTGTTTGCACCCTTCTGATTTCTCTTTTTTTTTGTAGTTTGTCACACATAAAAGTTCCAGATCATCAAACTTATTTAACTATTAGACAAAGATAACACAAGTAACACAAAATGCAGTTTTTAAATGAAGGCATTTATTATTAAGGGGAAAAAAGTCTAAACCTACATGGCCCCTGTGTGAAAAAGTGATTGCCCCCCTAAACCTAATAACTGGTTGGGCCACCCTTAGCAGCATCAATTGCAATCAAGTGTTTGCGATAACTGGCAATGAGTCTTTTACAGCACTGTGGAGGAATTTTGGCCCACTCATCTTTGCAGAGTTGTTGTAATTAAGCCACATTGGAGGGTTTTTTGAGCCATGAACCCCGCTTTTGTAGTCATGCCACAGCATCTCGATCAGATTCAGGTCAGGACTTTGACTAGGCCACTCCAAAGTCTTCATTTTGTTTTTCTTAAGCCATTCAGAGGTGGACTTGCTGGTGTGTTTTGGATCATTATCCTGCTGCAGAACCCAAGTGTGCTTCAGCTTGAGGTCACAAACAGATGACCGGACATTCTCCTTCAGGATTTTATGGTAGACAGCAGAATTCATGTTCCATTTACCACAACAAGTCTTCCAGGTCCTGAAGCAGCAAAACAGCCCCAGACATCACACAACCACCACCGTATTTTACTGTTGGTATGATATTCCTTTTCTGAAATGCTGTTACTTTTACGCCAGATGTAATGGGACACACACCTTCCAAAAAGTTCAGCTTTTGTCTCGTCAGTCCACAGAGTATTTTCCCAAAAATCTTGAGGATCATCAAGATGTTTTCTAGCAAAACTGAGACAAGCTTTTATGTTCTTTTTGCTCAGCAGTGGTTTTCATCTTGGAACTCTGCCGTGCAGGCCATTTTTGCCCAGTGTCTTTCTTATGGTGGAGTTATGAACACTGACCTTAACTGAGGCAAGTGAGGTCTGCAGTTCTTTGGATGTTGTTGTGGGGTCTTTTGTGACCTCTTGGATGAGTCGTCGCTGGGCTCTTGTGGTAATTTTGGTCAGTCGGCCACTCCTGGGAAGGTTCACCACTGTTCCATATTTTTGCCATTTGTGGATAATGGCTCTCATTGTGGTTCGCTGGTGCCCCAAAGCTTTAGAAATAGATAGAAAATTGAACTCAGCTTTCAAAGATGTGATAAACCACAGTTAATTTATGTTTTAACGGGGGGGCAATCACTTTTTCACACGGGGCCATGTAGGTTTGGATTATTATTTTTTTACCCTTAATAATAAACACCTTCAATTAAAAACTGCATTTTTTGTTTTCTTGTGTTATCTTTGTCTAATATTTAAATTAGTTTGATGATCTTAAACATTTAAGTGTGACAAACAAAAAAAAGTTTGTCACACTTGGAGTGTGACACACTTGGACCCCTCCAAGATATGCCCAACTTAATACACCACATTCCCACCCCCCTTGCAAAAACTGAAAAAAACCATAATATTTACCTTAGCAGATAGCCCTCCCCAATTTTCGTAATAGACCAAATTCCCCTTATGAATTACTCATTATTAATCACACACACATTATGTAAACATTGGCATATATCACACACAATAAACATTACTATTCAATATTATCACACATTAAACACTTAGCATTACTGCTCAGGTTTTTTATATATATAATTACTTACTGTTTATATTCCAAGAACTCATTTTATGTATATGAATTGTAAGGAACACTTTGCTTTCATTATAAAGAACACATTTTCTTAAAGAACACACACTATTTTATTAAAGAGCACTCTTGTTAGTTATTTTTTTTTTTAGAACACAACCAACCCTAATGGCTAGGATCCATAAGTAGACCACCGCGGGACCCATTGCGGCTGGGTGGGTTATTCTGCCACCATCTCAGCCGTGCTCCTACCTGAACAGTCTTTTTTTTTTTCTTTCTGACAGTCTTCCATGGGGAAAGCAGTTCTGCTTGAGGGTCTTTGTAGTGGGCCCGTGGCAGCCACATCCCTGGAGCTGTAGGACCCCGGGGCCAGGGCCAATCTTCATGATGCTGGGGCCCAGGTCCCACACTGCGGTAGCTGACTCCCATGAAGCCTCGCCATATGGAGCAGCCACCCTGACACACCGTAGTTGATTTGGGTGCCGAACCGAACCGTCTGTCAGCCGAAAGCACGCTGTTCCCAGTTTCGCCACGATCCTCAGCAGTGCCCGTTGTGTCGCTGGCTGTGGCCCAGTCAGTCACCATCCTGGTCTCTCGTTGGCACAAACCCAAACCCAGTCCATGACTTGGAGTGGCGCCTTACTTGGCTTTATGCATTGTTGTGACCCCAGTGGCTCTGTGTGATCATTCGGCTTGGGACTGCCGTCATGCTGTGGCAGTTCAGTTGTCACCGTGTTCGTTGTGGACTCTTCACCCGTTGTCTCCATCGTTGGTTGAAACTCATCGTGGGTACGGAAGGTATCCAGTCCCTCTCCGGTGTTGCTCGTTGAGGCAGACTCTTCACCTGTCAGCTCAGTCGTAACCTTTGTAGCTTCTTGAGCAAGGATACGGAAGCAGTCCGGCTCCTCCTCTCTGCCGTTTGAAGTGCTCTGCTGTGCCGCATCATGAGCTGTGTTTGTGCCCGGTTGTTGTTGCTGCACTTTGGGGTTCTCAGCATGCTCAGGCTCCCTTCCCTCTGGCTCCGATACTGGCTGAGCAAGGGATGTAGGCGAGTCTGGCTGCACCCTCCTGGGCGGCTCTTCTTCTGAGAGTGTGGGGCAGATGCTTTGGTGTTGGTGCCGTTCTTAATCACCTCGTTCCACACCACGCCGCTGTTGTCAAGGTCCGCCATGCTCCAGCTGCCGCATCTGGACCATTCAAACCCAGCGCTGTCTCTGATAGTGAAGCACAGTCTGCAGAAAAGGTCATATCCCATAATGTTGTCACTGTGTGCTGCGACCTAGAATGTGAAGTCATACACAATTTTGGACTTGTAGTAAACCATCAGCTCCACTGTTCCCACATTGCTCAGTCTGTGACCACCGTAGCCATACAACGGCATTGGGTTCTTCTTAATTTTGTGATTGGGGAAAAATTTCTTCACGTGGCCCAGTTTAACATTGACCTCACCGCCACCATGTCGAGCAGGAGCAGTACAGCTACCCCGTCTAACTCAACCATGCCATATGAATAATCGTTGTTGTCGGGGCTTACCGCACGAATGGTTGTTGTTGGCGGGTGGGTTAGCTTACTTGGCAGGATCCACGGTGTCTGCAACCGGCACACTCTAGTGAAATGGTTTAAGTGCTCACACTTGTTACATCATTGTCCTCCTGCCGGGCAAAACGTGCTCTGTCCTGGTGCGTCAGGGACCCACAGCTACTACAGATGGGGCCTCTCGGAGTGGACCCTTGGTTAACGGTGTTCATCTCGTACTCTTCTGCCGTGTCCTCTTCTTCCTCCATGCCCACCATGTCAGCTAGTGTCATCTGTCTGGGTAGCTTCTGTGTTTGGCGCCCACTTAGCTCCATGGCTGACTTCTCTGCAGCTTCTAGCTGGAACGCTAGCTCTGTTGTGTTAGCTAGCATCATGTCGTTTGACACCATTAGCATCTTAGCTCGTAGCCTCAAGTTGTACATGTGTTCGGCTTAACTGGTCCCGCACCATTTCATCTTCTAACAGTCCAAAACGGCACATGCTAGCCAAATGTCTCAGGTCAGCGATGAATTGATGAACTGACTCACCGACTCTCTGTCGTCTCTGGTGAAAACGAATTTGTCATGCTGTCACGTTGTCTGGTGTAGCAAAGTAGCTAGCAAGAAGCTCGACGGCGTCCACATACGACTCCGTCAGTCCTAACGTGTGGAAAATTCTCTGGACTTCTATGCCGAGGTTGTGCACAAGAAGTGCTCGTTTCCTTACTTTGTCAAGTTTACCCAGGTCCACTGCTGCAATGTAGGTCTCCAATGCGTCCAGCCATCATGGCCACGGGACTGTTGGTTCACCCGGGGACTCCAGAAAGGGCTGTAGTGGTTTCAAGCACGCCTCCATGGTTTAATCTCTCGTCGCCAAATGTTATGTCCACAAACCTGGCAATGACGGCTGACAAGGATGCTGCCATTTAACTGAACTTTATTACAGCCAATGGTAAAAGTATAAGCATGTGTGTAGCAGGGCCAGCTGCCACCTATCTCTCATATCAGACTCACAACTAACATACAACTCCACAACTCCAACTAACCTGAGATGGCGGCCCGCCCAATATATACGTATATGGTGTGGTGACATCATCTGCAGGACTCGTACCACTTCCAGATATGCCCAACTTAATACACTAAAAAGCCTGCTCCCACCTTTTGACCAGCTCCCACTTTCCGGGATGGAGTACAGGCTGGGCTTGCCACCTGACCTTGCCATGGTGCAGAAGCCAACTCCTACCATCTGACCGGCTGTCACCCCTGGGAGCCCGTATGTGACAGATGCCTGTAAGGGTACCTTGAGAGATCCTGAAAATGATAACAGCAATAACTGATTAATAATAAAAGAAGCCACATAATCACCAGAAGTAAGATATATATGCTTACTGTGAATCTCGGGTTCATTAGAGCCCAAAGAGTGTTATTTGGAATGGGTAAATGCTTGATAAGAGACATTAAAAAACATGTTAACTACACTACACAATGTCATCTTAACAAATGATAGTCACAGGGTCCTACATACATAACAGTAATGAAATATTATATGTACTGTGTGAATCACAGGGACAGTAGAGCCCATGAAGTGGTATCTGGTACAAGTAAATTTTAACTACTTACTGTACGTAAGTAAACAACAGATAGGCCTTTCTGCCATGATGGTACTTAATACGGCCAAACGTTTCAAGGGGAAGGCACAGAGTCTATAATGGTAGGGCACTAGAAACGTGGGTGGCATGTGGTTATATAAACAAGAGTCTGAGGATCAACAGAAAGACAGCCAGAAGGGGGCAGCTCCTGTGTGTATCATGAATGTGTTAAATTTGATTATCACTATAAGGGAAAAAAAACAGTGCAAAATTCATATTTTCAAAGGCTGAATAGCACACAGATTTTTCCCTAGAACTGGTTCACTTATTTATTTAGATATTTTTTATTTTGTCAAGCAAAATCAGAAGATGCCAACTTTCACATCTTATTTCTAACCTCCATTGCTCACTCACCATCTACACAGAGAACTGAGGCATGTCAAGAGTTGAGCCCCTCCAAGGCTGAATATAGGACCCAAACGCCGGACTTAAGTTTGAAGGTTTACTGAGCCAAACAAAACTCAGCTCAAGGGCTGAAAGTAAGGCTAAGGCGGGCTAAGGTACAGACAAAACAAGACATAAATTAACTAGGGCTAGGAACAAAAACAGGCTTGGCAGAAGCGTGTATTCATGCCAAAGTTGACCAGGACACTGCCCCAATGTAAGGAGCAGCGCCCCTTAAATAAGACAAGGCTAATAAACTAAAATGGCAAACAGATGTGGACAATCAAGAAATCAATAACACAAGAATTGAGCAATGTAGCAATCGGAAATAATAGAAGACATGGTCAAAATAAAAACCCAAGCCAGAACTGAGGATGAAGACAGGCATAATAACAATAATAATGAAACCCAGGAACTAAGGACAAGACAGGGATAATCATAAAACAGGAACAGAACTGTGACACTAATGAAACTAAACACATAAGACAATCAAGAACTAAGGATAAGGCATGGATAATCACAATATAGAACCAAGATAATAATAATACCAAACAGAGAATCTTACAAAACTAACTCAAAATGAGGTTGTGGGCTGAGCCCATGTCCCGGTCACAGCAAAATACACAAACTAGAAACCAAGGCAAGGACATGGCCTGATTCTGACAAGGCAATAACTCTAGTAATTATGGGAGGGAGGGGTCAGGATCACTTCTAAATTTCTGTGTTAATGTGCTGTAAATAAAAAAAAATGGATTAATTTATAAAACTATTATGCTACTTACAACATACAGTACTATGTACACATTTAGGTAGATAGGACTCCAGCTTTTGTATGGTGGCAGACCACTCAACAAAAATCCTTAAAATTGCTCCCAACACTATATGCTGAACTTTGGTCTTTTTCTCTCGGTCACTGCCAGATAGCAAACAACTGAAAGGTGCATAATGCCACCTACTGTACAAGTGTGCGTAACATTATGTCATTTAAGCCTGTCCCCTAAATTCTGTGACTTGATCCTGTGTTATTTAAAAAAGAAAAAAGAGCCCTTCTAGTGATCCTTATCGCCTCTCCATCTCCTTCTGTTCCCAAAATCCCATTTAAATCCCATTCCCTACCTGCCTCTCGAACTTTGTTTTCCATTCTCCCTTTCATTTCCACACTTGCGACAGTGCAATAAGATGTGCTCTACATTTTCTTTTACTCCACATTCTCTACATTTGTCACTATCGCTTTATGACTATGATGAATAAAGTGCTGTTTAAACCAGTGTGATCTAATCTGAATCTTGCCATAATGATGTCTTCCCTCCTGTTTGTTCTTTTATTATTCTTTATTGCAATAGACTTTTGTATTTTGTATTACAATCTACCTTTGTGATCTTCATCCCATCTTTTTTTCCCATATCTCAATTCCTTTTTTCTTGATCGCTGTTTTCCCTTCTCCTTTTCAAAGTGATAATGGTATAGTTATTTCTTTCCCAAGTGCACTTTTTGCTAATTTGTCTGCACAGTCATACCCTTTCAACGCTTCATGTGCAGGAACCCAACAAAACTGAACATCTCCACCACCCCTGTGCATCCTAAATAAACTGTGATATAGCTCAATCATCAAGTCTTCCCTTGTAGATTTTAGTGTCTGTATGGTTTTTAAAGCTGCAAGTGAATCAATGCACACCACCACCCTGTCCGGTTTGACCTCCTTGACCCACCGCAAACCAATAGTTATTGCCACCATTTCTGCTGTATACACGGATGTATTGTTGGAGAGTCTTTTTGAGATGGTCACTTTAAACTCTGGAATGTGTACTCCCATCCAATCCAATCAAAAAAAAATTCAATTAAAAAAGGGCAGCTCGGTGGCGCAGTGGTTAGCACAGTGACAGCACAGTAAGAAGGTCACAGGATCGAGTCCACTCCTGACCATCGTAGGTTTGATCCCACCCCCTTGACCATCGGTGACCCTTCTGTGTGGAGTTTGCATGTTCTCCCTGTGTCTGCGTGGGTTTACCCTGGGTACTCCGGTTTCCTCCCACAGGCAAAAAACATGCAACTTAGGTTAAATGGAGATTCTAAAGTGGCCCTAGGTGTAAATGTGTGTGTGAATGGTGAAGGGATTGGCACCTTACCATGGCTGCCTCATCCATCCAGGTGGATGCCCTGAATTTCCCTCTGGGGATCAATAAAGTATACAAAATACAATTCCAAGAGACCCCTCTTTGTTTTTTGAACCGTCACTACAGAAGAAGCCAACTCTGTCGCCATTCAGTCCATACAGCCAATCATGTACAGTAGAACGAAATTACGTTTCTCCTATCTATAATGTTAATCACATTTAGAATCAGAGGGGTTAATGCCATACAAGGCGCCGTCACAAACAACTTCTCCTTCCCCCATTCTGTTACACTGACCACCAAGCTAGAATGTGGAAAGTACCATTTTTACAGTGGAGTGAAAAAGTGTTTGCCCCCTTCCTGATTTCCCATTTTTTTGTATGTTTGTCACACCTAAATGTTTCATCAACAACATCATCAAACAAATTTAAATATTAGACAAAGATAACACAAGTAAACACAAAATCAGTCCCTCCGGGATTTTGCGATGTTGCAATCGTGTCAGTTCATGCGAAATCAGCCAATCAGCGCAACTATTGCGCGACCTTGAAACTTTTTCCAATCACCTCAACTTTCCCGCAATTTTGGCCAATCCTCATCAACTTCCACCAATTTCCCAAATCAAATTTGTCTGATTGGCACTCAAACGCTTAGTCTAACCAGAATCAGAATCAGAATCAGAATCAGGTTTATTGCCATTGTTCATGTAGTACACAAACTAGGAATTTGTCTCGGTACAATGCTGCAACATTAAACATGATAAGATAAGAGAAATAAACTATACATGTAATAAAGTGTAGGATAAGATTAAGTGATACTGGTCAACAGTTAAAATATATATTAGCCAGCAGCAGATACTGTGGAGAACTATATAGTGCAGTCGGTAATGCAGGAAGAAAACAGTGATGATTGACATGAGTCTGGTTGAGCTGCTGTACATGGTGCACGAGAGTCACTTAGTGTTCAGCAGTCTAATGGCAGAGGGGAAGAAGCTGTTCATGTGACGGGAGGTTTTAGTCTGGATGGACCGAAGTCTTCTACCAGAGGGGAGGGGGGCAAACAGTACGTGACCAGGGTGTGAGGGATCGGCTATGATCCGGCCAGCACGCCTCCGGGTCCTGGAGATGTACAGATCCTGGAGAGATGGGAGCTTGCAGCCGATCACCTTCTCAGCAGTGCGCACGACGCGCTGCAGCCTTAGTCTGTCCCTGGCAGTGGCTCCTGCGTACCACACGGTTATGGAGGTGGTGAGGATGGGACTCGATGATGGCTGTGTAGAACTGCACTAACATCTTGGTGGGTAGCTTGAGCTTCCTCAGCTGCCGCAGGAAGAACATCCTCTGCTGGGCTTTTTTGATGAGTGAGCTGATGGTCAGCTCCCATTTGAGGTCCCTGGTGATGGTAGTGCCTAGGAAGCGGAAGGAATCAGCAGTGGTGATGGGAGAGCCTGAGAGGGTGAGGGGGGGCAGAGGAGTAGTGACTTTCCTGAAGTCTACAATCATCTCCACTGTCTTCAGAGCGTTCAGCTGCAGGTTGTTATTGCTGCACCAGGACGCCAGCTGGGCCACCTCTCTCCTGTAGGCGGACTCGTCGCCATTGGAGATGAGCCCGATGAGGGTGGTGTCGTCCGCAAACTTGATCAACTTGACAGACTGGTGGCTGGAGGTGCAGGAGTTGGTGTAAAGGGAGAAGAGTAGGGGGGAAAGTACACAGCCCTGGGGTGATCCGGTGCTGATGCTAGTATAGTCTGAGACAGTCTTTCCCAGCCGCACATGCTGCCTCCGGTCCGTCAGGAAGTCGATGATCCACCTGCAGAGGGAGTCAGGCACGTTGAGCAGGGACAGCTTGTCCCGGAGCAGAGCGGGGCGGATGGTGTTGAATGCGGAGCTGAAGTCCACAAACAGGATCCTGGCGTAGGTTCCCGGGGAGTCCAGGTGCTGCAGGATGGAGTGGAGGGCCAGGTTGACTGCATCGTCTACAGACCTGTTGGCTCGGTAGGCAAACTGCAGCGGGTCCAGGAGAGGGGTGGTGATGGACTTGAGGTGGGACAGGACCAGGCGCTCAAAGGACTTCATGACTACAGAGGTGAGCGCTACAGGTCTGTAGTCATTAAGTCCAGTGATCCGTGGCTTCTTGGGGACAGGGATGATGGTGGAGGATTTGAGGCAGGATGGCACGTGGCATAACTTAAGGGAGGTGTTAAAAATGTCTGTGAATACAGGAGCCAGCTGTTTCGCACAGAGTCTCAGGGTGGAGGGAGACACGCCGTCTGGGCCGGGGGCCTTGCGCGGGTTCAGTCTGGAGAACTGTTTGAGCACATCCTGCTCACTGATGATAAGGGGAGGGGGGGAGGAGGGGGGGGGTGCCTTAAATGAAGTAGGGAATGTGGAGGCTGTGGAGCTGGAGGGAGGGGGGGAGTTGGACACAGATGACGAGGTGTGAAAACGGGCATAGTGTTGGGACAGTCTCTGACAAAGGGCTTTGTCATCCTGACCTTTAGGAGCCTGAGGCCGATAGTTGGTGATCTGCCTCAGTCCTCTCCACACGGAAGCCGAATCATTAGCAGTGAACTGCTGCTGGAGTCTCTCTGAGTATAGAGATTTAGCCCTCTTCAGCTCTCTGTTAAACCGGTATTTAACCTCCCTGTAGCAGTCCCTGTCTCCACTTTTCAGCGCTGCTTCCTTCTCCTTCCTGATCTGTCTGAGCTTAGCTGTGAACCAGGGTTTGTCATTAGAGTAACTCACCCTGGTGCGTGATGGAAGAATGTTCTCTTCACAAAAGTGGATATATGAGTTCACAGTGTCCGTGTACTCATCCAGATCATGCGTGGCTCCTTTAAGCATGCCCCAGTCAGATATTTCCATGCACGTTTCCAGCTTCTCCTCAGCATCACTGGTCCGTATCTTCGTAGTGCTCACAACAGGTTTAGTGAGCTTCAATCTCTGTCTGTATGTGGGAATGAGGTGAACCATCACGTGATCAGATAATCCCAGCGCAGCTCGAGGGACAGCGCGATATGCGTCTTTCACTGTGGTGTAACAGTGATCCAGTGTGTTTAATCCTCTGGTGGGGCATTTAATAAACTGTTTGTAGCGGGGGAGATCGTGGCTCAGATTGCACTGATTAAAGTCGCCAGCCACAATAATCAGCGAGTCTGGAAAACTCCGCTCTGTGTGTTGAATGTGATCCGCGAGCACGCGCTGAGCTTCGCGCGTGTCCGCGTCGGGAGGGGCGTACACAGCGATCATTATGAAAGAAGCAAACTCCCGCGGGGAATAGAAGGGCTTGCAATTGATAACAAGAAATTCCAAGGCAGGAGAACAGTGTTTGGAAATTACCGTTACATCAGAGCACCAGCTACAGTTGATGTAGAAGCAGACACCGCCTCCTGTGGTCTTGCCGGAAAGCTCTGTGTCACGATCAGCACGGAAGAGCTGGAAGCCGTCGAGGCGCAGCGCGCTGTCCGGTATATTTTCCCGGAGCCAGGTCTCAGTAAAGCAGAGGACAGCTGAGGAGGCGAGGTCCTTAAAACGCATCAGCAGTCTCAGTTCATCCACCTTGTTAGAGAGAGAGTTGGTATTGGACAGAAATATGCCAGGCAGCGCCGTTCGCGAGCCTCTCCTGCGAAGTCGTACGAGAGCGCCCGCTCGTCTTCCTCTCTTCCGCCGTCTCACTTTCCGAGCCAAACAATAAACCAGATCGGCGGCAGGGGCTAGAAAAACTGGGAGGAGGTCCGTGGGGGTCAAAGTCCTGATATTTAAAAGTTCTTCACGGGTATAAGTGCAAGCAGACACACAGTTGACAAACAAAAACAAACAAAGAGCGCAGCGAAGCACCATGTCGACCGCTGTGGGCGCCATCTTGGATCGAAATAAAAAAAAACAAAAAAAACCCAACCAAATACATCGCTGCACCGCATTCATTTCCATGTTTACAGTAAGTATTAATGGAACATATCAGCAAACAGAGTGTGACTAAAAAAAAAAAAACACTCACCTGCGAGGTTTCCAACACCATCTCTTCCTCCATCCCTCCCAGCCTGCCGGTGGACGTCTCGCCACGTCTCCGTCCTGACCGCATGTACGAAGCACTGTGTTTGTGTTGAAAAACGCCTGCCCCAAAAGCACCCTGTTGCTGGAGCGCGCATGAGGACAAACGCCATAAAAACACAAATAAAATGAGCAAGTCTAACACTACAGCCACTGTTTGATCATTTTATACATCTTTAGAGGTAAAATCATTACTACATCTGGTCAATGAGCTTTAAAGCTGTGAATCTCCGGTCTGGACGAACAAACGCACCCCCTCACCTCCCCCACCGTCCCGCTGTTATGTCTGGTATTACCTGCTGTACAGAAGAGGTGAGGTGACTTGGAACACTGCTTTATTTAGCTCACTGATAACGGCAGTTACAGACTCAGCACCGGCCAACCTCCAGGCGAGAAAAGAGAGCCTAAGATGGCTGACCTCCACCTTACATAGCATGGCCGGTGACGTCACCGGAGGTGAGCGTCACCACCCAGCACTTTACAGTAAAATAACTATATAACACCCCCCCTCCTTTAAAAAGTCCAAAACTACTCACTCACTTAAGACCCTCCCCAATTTGGGACCCAAATCGCGCACTAACAAACAGCAGCTAATATTTCCAAATGGCCTAACACATTCACACAACAAAACCTAAATTAGGGAGGATGGGTGGACTGTCGTCCTGCCTACATGGAAAGGTGGATTATTCTGCCACCTGCTAGAGTAAATTAAAGTCCATTAATAACTAAAATTGTATGCTGTGCTCCTAAACTAGAACAAAAAAAAAAATCCCTTCTGTAACATTTTTTTAACGCCAACACAACAACAACAGAACTTCAATATATGCTATGTACAACCCAAGTGTTCAAGTAAAAAGGGCATAACTAGTATGAGGGCCAAGGGCACCCTCTCATCCGATGCAACCCTGGAAACAGCTGAATGTCATGGTGATGGCTGGCCCTCCAGATGCTGAAGCAGCTCCTCTTCTCCATCGACCTCGTTCCACATCCAGCCTCGTCTCCTGGAGCCTCCTCCCGGACACGCCGAAGCTGGTTCGCGTGCCACACCGAACTATCAGAGAGGTTGAAGTGCACTACGTCCAGTCTGGCCACTATGCACAGACACTCCCAATGCTCCTGGGGTTGTCGTCTGGCCCATCTCTGCTGCAGACGCTCCTCACCTTGCTCCTGGACCCAATCCAGGACCTTTAACAGGGCCCAGCTCGGCTTGAGGCATTGTCGCCGAGCATGCTGATCCCTCATGTCCATTGGTCTTGTCCTGACCTCTTCTGACGCTGGTGTAACGTGCACCCTCGTAGCCACAGACCCGCTGTCCCATTGTGGCTAGACTCCGGAGACATCCAGGGCTAACCCATTGGCGACACTCGCCGGCACAGGTGCCTCGCCGTCATGCTCGGTACTCCCCTCGACCATTTCCCGAGCGCCGGCACTGAGACCCTCTTGTGCTGGCCCTGAGCAAAATTGGTCCTGTTTGACCACCATGGCGTCTGTTAGTTCTTCAATCTACATCACATCTTCATCAGTCGCCAGAATCGGAGGGTTCCACTGGCCACAGCCCAACCACTCTTCTCCAGCATCGTCTTTGATGGCGAAATCCAGCCCGTAAAATAAATCGCAGCCCATGATGTTATCGCCCCATGCTGTCACGTGGAATGTGAAGTCGAGTACCGTTGCAGACTTGTACTGAACAGTCAGCTCCAAAGTCCCGACCGTGTCTTGTCTTCCACCTCCATAACCATACAACGGTGCTGGGTTGCCTCTAACCCTGTGGTGGGGAAAAAAAAACTCTTCACCGTGGCCCAATTCAGCAGTGAACCGCCCGCTCCCATGTTGATCAACAGCGGCACCTCCACGTTGTCCAGCCTTACCATGCAAAATGTGTACCCATTCATGTCTGGAGACACCATGTGGATGGTTGTCTGGGGCGGGCAGAGCAATTTCGTCTGTGGGTTCTCCGGTTTAAATTCACGGCACATCCTGGCAAAATGGTCTAAGTGACCACATCTGCTACACCATGCTCCTCTCGCTGGGCAGTCTTTAGCTTTTTTCCTGTGCATTTTAGACCCACAACCCATACAAAGGGACTTTCCCAGGGCCGACCCCCAGCTGGTGGCGTTGGCTTCCGTCTCCTCACCGTCCCAGCTATCTTCGCTGTCCAGGTCCATGGCATTTGCCACAACAAGGGGCTCTAGCGGCTGCTGTGACTGGCGCCCGGTTTGTTCTAGAGCTAGCTTGTCTGCGGCTTCCATTTGGAGCGCTAGCTTGACTGCTCTGGCTAACGTGAGCTCACTTGGTGCCGTAAATAGTCTAGCTCACAATGCAGTGATACAAGTGTGTTCCGCCGACTGGTCACAGATCATTTCCTCCTCCAGAGCTCCAAAACGGCACTCACTAGCCAGCTGCCTCAAGTCAGCGGCAAATTGCCGGACAGGTTCACCTACCTGTTGATGTTGCTGCCGAAAACGGATCTTCCGGACTGTCACATTATCTGGGGTGTCGAAATGGCTAGCTAGCAGCCCTGCTACCTCTTTATATGTGTCAGCAGCACTGAGCGTTCCCAGGATTCGCTGGCCCTCTATGCCCAAATTGTGAACCAACAGCACCCGGGCTTTCAGCTTGTCGAGCTCCCCAAGACCCAGTGCGGCAACTTAGTTCCAAAAGGCCTCGAACCACCTAGGCCAGGTCACCGGCGGGTCTCTGGGCACCTCAAGAAAAGGGCGGATAGGGGCAATGCACGCCTTCGTGGTTTAATCCAACGTCGCCAATGTTATGTCTGGTATTACCTGCTGTACAGAAGAGGCGAGGTGACTTCGAACACAGCTTTATTTAGCTCACTGATAACGGCAGTTACAGACTCAGCACCAGCCAACCTCCAGGCAAGATAAGAGAGCCTAAGATAGCCGACCTCCGCCTTACATAGCACAGCCCGGTGACATCACCAGAGGTGAGCGTCACCACCCAGCACTTCACAGTAAAATAACTATATAACACCCGCTGTAAATGAAAGATGTGTGTCTGAAAAGACAAGTGTGTGTGTGTGTGTGTCAAGACTGACGTGCAGCACATACACAGGTAGGCATGGAAAGAGAGATGTGCATGGAGACATTTGCTGTGCACAAGCATGAAAATTTTTGAACAGGACACATTGAAGAAATGTCAAGAAAAGAGATAGCAACATAAACAAAGGAGTTCTCTACCTGGCATAACCAGACTGACTTGTATCCACTGCAGTCGCACATTTTCAGCCAATATAGGCTGTATCAGCCATGAAAAACATTGCAAGTCAAATATTAGTTTTTTGTTTTTTCTTATTTCAGACAAAAAGAAAAAGGAGATGGGTTTTTTTTACCTTTACATGTTTCGACTGACGAATGTTGTGTATTCAATTGAATAAAGGTTGAAAAGGATTTTTAAATCATTGTATTTTGTTTTATTTGCATTTTACACAATGCCCTAACTTCACCCGAATCGGGGTTGTATTAAATTGGACTGTGGAGGCTGGGGCACTCACACTTTATAAGATTTGCAGAAACTTTTTGAGGTTGTTCTTAATTATTAGTTTAGATGATTCACTCATTTTTAAATTTAAAAATATTTAGTTTTAACTCTTTGCTTCTAACATATAACAGCACCTGAAGTCCACACAAAGCTGGGGAGCCTGAGGGGGGAGTATGTGAGCGTAAAGGGGAAGGAAACTGGAGTTCATGCATTCCTGGGCGTCCCATTTGCCAAACCACCTGTTGGTCCTTCACTGAGACTGACTGCACCTCAGCCTGTAGAAGGATGGGAAGGAGTGAGAGATGCCACCAAGCAGCCTCGCATGTAAGATGTGTGTGCTCAACACTTTCCTGCCATCCTCAGTGGAAATATTTCACAACATTGTCTGTTTTAGGTGCATCCAGTCTACAGAGTTCACTGTGGAGCTGCTTGAGAAACTTGGAATCTTGCAGCCAGAAATCCCTGAAATCTCAGAAGACTGTCTTTACCTCAACATTTACACTCCTGCAAACAGAGCTCATGATGCTAAACTCCCAGTAAGAACTATTTGTCTGTTGGTTTTCTGTAATGCTGCTCAATTAATTACTTTAATCTGCTGAGGATAATGTATGTTTGAAGCCCTTACTCTTCAATGCTTTGATGAATGTTGTTGTGATAAGAGGTGGAGCGTAGTCCAACACTTTACCTGTGTCACCAAGAGAGTCATCCTCTTGGTGACACAGGTATCGTGTTAGACTCTGGTGTGTTAGGTTATGAGCTCATTTTCCTTCAAAAGCCATCAGTGTTTATCACTCCAGTCACATTGTTATGAAAAATCCACATTAAAAACTATCAAGTCAAAATATCTTGTTTCAGTTTAATATCAAAAATCATTGCATACAGGTACATCTCAAAAATTAGAATATCATGAAAAAGTTCAATATTTTTTGTCACTCATTTCAGAAAGTGAAACTCATATATTATATAGATTCATTACACAGAGAGTGATATATTTCAAGTGTTTATTTATTTTAATTTGGATGATTATGGCTTATAGCCCATGAAAACCCCAAATTCAGTTTCTCAAAAAAATAGAATATTACATAAAATTAATTTTAAAAAATAGTTTTTAATAGAAATGTTGGCCGACTGAAAAGTATGTCCATGTACACACTCAATACTTGGTCGGGGCTCCTTTTGGATTAATTACTGTATCAATGTGGTGTGGCATGGAGGTGTTCAGCCTGCGGCACTGCTGAGGTGTTATGAAGGTCCATTTTCCAGCAGGACTTGGCACCTGCCCACACTGCCAAAAGTATCAAAACCTGGTTTCATGACCATGGTGGCATCACTGTGTTTGACTGGCCAGCAAACTCTCCTGACCTAAACCCCATAGAGAATCTATGGAGTATTGTCAAGAGGAAGATGCGAGACACCAGACCCAACAATGCAGACGAGCTGAAGGGCACTATCAAAGCAACCTGGATCTTCATAACACCTCAGCAGTGCCACAGGCTGATCACCTCCATGCTACGCCATATTGATACAGTAATTAATCCAAAAGGAGCCCCGACCAAGTACTGAGTGCGTACATGGACATACTTTTCATTTGGCCAACATTTCTATTAAAAAACTATTTTTTAAAATTGATTTTATGTAATATTCTAATTTTTGACAAACTGAATTTGGGGTTTTCATGGGCTGTAAGCCATAACCATCCAATTAAAATAAATAAACACCTGAAATATTTCACTCTCTGTGTAATGAATCTATATAATATATGGGTTTCACTTTCTGAAATGAGTGACAAAAAATACTGAACTTTTTCATGATATTCTAATTTTTTGAGAAGTACCTGCAGTTTAATAGAGTTTAGAATCATATGTAATGTAGGGATAAAAATTTGAAATGATCGAGGCTTTTATATCTTTGTCAGGTCATGATCTGGATTCATGGTGGCGGTTTTGTCATGGGTGCAGCTGCAACATATGATGGCTCTGCACTGGCTGCTTACCAGGATACTGTTGTGGTTGTGATCCAGTATCGCTTAGGATATCTGGGTTTTATCAGGTTAAGAGAACTGGACCTTTGTATAACCTTTGTGGTTTTACTGCAGTTGATTTTCTCTGTGTTCAATGTAAAATGGATTTTGAAATTGTCTCACTTCACTAGTTAATGTTAAGATTGAAAAATTTTGATTCCTTCTTTCTAGCACTGGAGATGAGAACATTTCAGGGAACTTTGGCATGTTGGACCAGATTGAAGCTCTGAGGTGGGTCCAACAGCACATTCACAACTTTGGAGGAGACAAAGATTCAGTTACCATATTTGGGGAGTCTGCTGGTGGAGTGAGCGTGTCCCTCCTGGTAAGAATGAAACTACAGTCAAGGTAATTTTATTGTATTGTTATTTATATTTTCTATTCTTTAAATCAATAGCTCCTGTCTCCATTGTCCAATGGTCTGTTCCATCATGCTATTGCTGAGAGTGGCACAGCTGGAATAGGTTTACTTTCAGCCTCTAATCCTCTACCAGTGGCACAGGTTAATTATTTGTTCTTCTTTTTGAGTCCGAAATTGTTCTTTCCTGCATGAAGACAATCAAGAAAAAATAGAGATTTTTCCTCTTATTGCTATTGACCCTTCATACGTGTTCTCAGGCAGTTGCAAATGCTTCTGGCTGTAGTCTAGAAAATACCAAGGAGATGGGAGACTGTCTGAGAAACCATGATATCAAAACTATTGTGGCTTTTTATGAGGTGAGATTCTGTGTGCAACAGGGAATACACAGATTGGATTAGTTCATCTATAATCTACTGTACAATGTCTTCTGCTTTTCTGGAATTTTCTTAAGGATCGAAATTTGAGCTTCCCAATAAATGTTGATGGACATTTCTTGACCAAACCTGTGAATGAGCTGTTCCGTAATCATGAACTTCTGACTGTACCGTTCATGACTGGTGTCAATACTGATGAAGGCGGATGGATGCTTACGGATGTATGTATCTTTGACTTTGTCTAAGATTTTTTTTAAAATGGAAAGCTTGCAGAGACCACATCAAAATGGGGTGTTTTTTCCCTCAGTTTTTCTCACAGTTGTTTGCTGTACCAAACTGGACAGAAGGAATAGATCGGGAGCAGGTTGTGAAAATATTGTCCTCGTTCTACTCTGATGTAAGAAAGAAGCTGCTTCATAGAATCTTCTTACTGTTCGTCAAGATATTCAGTCTTCTTTGACAGGTGTTGTTCATTTTCTCCAGCCCAAGGATGCAGTCATCAAAGAGTGGATAGTCGATGAATATGCTGGAAATGGTGAAGACCGTGTGAAAAACAGAGATGCTTTAACTGAGATTATTGGTGACATCATGTTTAACATTCCAGCCATCAAGACTGCTGATGCACACAGAGGTATTCTTTTTTCATTGCAGATCGTATAAATACAACAAACAGTACCACATACTAAGAGTACATCTGTTTATCTCCTTATAGATGCAGGTGCTCCTGTTTACTTGTATGAGTACCAGCATCCCCCTAACTTTTTACAAGAAAAAAGACCCAGCTTTGTTAGGAGTGACCATGGAGATGAAATCTTTCCCGTGTTAGGTTTGTGCTTCACAAATGTCCACATAAAACTAATTGGTGAGTGTGTAAGTACTTATTTTAAGGACCCCTACATATCAGAACTGTCTTAGTATTTTCTGGTTTGTAATTTTTTTAAACTCAATATTATTTTAGATGCATGCACTGAAGAAGAAGAGCAACTGAGCAGAATTATGATGAACTACTGGGGAAACTTTGCTCGCACTGGGTAGGAATTTGCGGCATCAAATGTCTGACTGTGGACAACAATAATAACACAAACTTGTTTAAAATATTCATGTATATTTGTGTGTGTGTGTGTGTGTGTGTGTGTGTGTGTGTGTGTGTGTGTGTGTGTAGGTCTCCTAATGGGGATGGCCTTGCCCACTGGCCAAAGTATGGAGCAAAAGAAGAGTACCTCGCAATTGGTTTAAAGAAGCAGGTAACCGGTCAGTCCATGAAAAAAGACCGGTTTGTCTTCATGACTCAGACCCTCGCTCAGAAAATCAAACAGCATCGGGAGAATGTGGAGCACAGTGAGCTTTAGAGGAGTCTCAGTACATCTCTTTGTCACTTTCGTTTTTTTTAAATTAACTGTAATTAATCACAATAAGTCACCAGAATGCTGTACACACATGCTGAAACACTAATATTTTGTGGCACTACTGTTATGAGCTGTCAGTGTGAATAATTTCTTATGTTTGAATCCACGACTTTATTACCCAGTAGAATCATTTTATACTTACAGTATACTGAACTGTGAACAGACATACTGACCAGTAGTATGAGCCACCTCTGACAGGTCTGCAGTCTTGTTTGTAACCAGGTTTTTTTTTTTTTTGATCAATGCAAACTACTGACATTTTTTCTGTCATTCTGAATTTCTACATTTCAAAAGTAAACTGTGTTGCAGTCCACACTTGTTACAGTTTTCAGCAGCATACTATGACCCAGTATTTGGGGAAAAGTGTGATGGTGAGAAAACTGATTAAAAAAACTCAACTAAATTTGATTTGTTGGGTGCATTTGCCCATTCAAACCCATTTTCCCCCCAATAGAGATTAATTAAGCACATCTTCACTGTGCTACCATCAGGATGTTCAGAGGGAATTTTTGACTGACAGACTGCATTAAATAATCTGAATTATGGAGGGCTGGAGAAGCTATTAAAATGATGATTAAAATTGGGCTCTCTGTGTGTGTGTGTGTGTGTGTGTGTGTGTGTGTGTGTGTGTGTGAGTCAATCTTAGAAATATTCACTACAACAAGAAAATATTTTTTGTGGCCTATCAGCATACATAACTGTTTTGAAACCTTAATGTTTGGCTCACAGGAACTACCTACAAGTTCATATCGTTCTGAGCTTGCCGTTCTTTTACTTTGGGTGCTGCTAGTGTAAGAGCATATGAGCTAAAATAAAGAAAAGCATGTCTACTTTAAGATAATTTAACATCAGAATACTTTATTTTTCTACATTGAGTAACAAGGGATAAGGAATCTACAGTGCTGTGGAAAAGTATTTGCCCCCTTCTTGATTTCTTATATTTTTGCATATTTGTCACACTTGAATGTTTCAGATCCTCAAACAAGATAATTCGATTAAATATAAACTGCAGTTTTTAAATGATTTCATTTATTAAGTAGAAAAAAAGCTAGCCAAATCTATCTAGCCCAATTTCAAAAAGTAATTCCCCCTTCCTGTTACATGATGAATTGTGATTAATGACAGTTTTTAGAAAGCTGTTCAGTTTCTCTAGCCGCACCTAGGTCTGATTACTGTCAGACCTCCTGAATCAAGAAGTCACTTAAATACAACTTGTCTGACTAAGTGAAGTGGGATAAAACATCTCAAAAAGCAACACAACATGTCACGATCTAAAAAAAATTCAAGAACAGATGAGAAACAAAAATCCAGAACATCTAAAGAAATGCAGCCCTTGCTTGCTTCAGTTTGGACACTGGTCCATGATTAACAATAAGAAAGAGACCGGGCAAAAATGGCATCCATGGGAGAGTTCCAAGGTGAAAACGACTGCTGACCAAAAAGAACACAAAGGGGTATTTCATATTTGCCCCAAAACATCTTGATGATCCCCAAGGCTTTTGGTAAAATATTTTGTGGACTGATGAGACAAAGGTTGAACTTTTTGGAAGGTGTGCGTCCCATTACATCTGGTGTAAAACTAACATAGTATTTCATAAAAAGAACGTCATACCAATAGTCAAATATGGTGGTGGTAGTGTGATGGTCTGGGGCTGCTTTGCGGCTTCAGGACCAGGACAACTTGATGTAATTGATGTAATTATGAATTCTGCCCTCTACCAAACAATCCTTAAGGAGAATGTCCGGTCATCAGTTTGTGACCTCTCGTTCAAGCCCTCCAATATAGTTGAATTAAAACAATTCTGAAAAGAAGAGTGGGCCACAATTTATCAACAGTGATGTAAAAACTCATTGTAATTGTTGCTGCCAAAGGCGGCACAACCAGTTAAGTCTAAAGTGCAGTTACTTTTTTGTACAGAGGCAGGTAGATTTGGATAGTTTTTCCCTTAATAAATGAAATCCTTTAAAAAAACTGCATTTTGTATTTACTCGGATTATAATCCATTCTTAGACAATGATAATTTTTGTCTTTAATTAAGAACAAAAGGTAAATAATTAAAAGAAGACAAAATGAACCTACTTGAGCTAATCCGTTGCAGCGTCCTTGTCAGTGTTTTGATGGGAGTTCCTCGTCTCATTTCATTCCTTGTAATCCCGGAGTTTCTGTACGCCAATTCCCTCTTTATCTCCAGACGTGAGCCCTACGTCTACTTCGGCATTTCCACACGCCCAGCCTCCGTGCTGTTCATCCCTCGTGTTCCTGCCTCGTATGTTTTGTGACTTTGTTTTATTTTGAGTTTTTTGTTATTAAATGTCAGCAACTCATAGTTCAGCGTTTGGGTCTTCCTTCCACCCCTGCCGGGCCAGTTTATGACAGAAGGACACTGCCAGAGTTGACCCAGCAGCTATAAGCTGCCATTTTTGTTTTCCCCTCCTATTTTGTATTTTATCAAAGGGAGAGTGGACATTATGTCACCAACGCGCCGGGGCTCCGCCAGCAGAGGGAGGTTGGCAGCTGGAGGCTCTAGCGTGGATGAGCAATGGGTGGCACAGTTCATCCAGGATTTTATCACTGCAACTCTCACCTCTCGAACATCTAAGGAGGTCCTAAGGAGTCAGCAGCAGTGATAGTGGAGGTGCATCCCAATCTCAGGATTTACCCCAGGTATGCGGAGCTCCTGACAACTGTCTCCACCCTCCAAATGACATTTCATGGGCTGGTGAGAAGTTCCCCAAAAAAACCGAGGTCTGAGCCGACAAGGAAACGTCCCCTGGCCCCAACACCTCACCCACCTCGCTGTGAGCCCGTGTCTCCGCCTCCTCACCAGATGACCTTCGCAGTCCCCAGAGGATCCTCGTCTGGACCAGCAGCAGCGACCACCAGACCACGGGAATTAAGGCAAGTTTATTTTTATTTTTAACATCTGACGATGAAATGCCTCATCTTATTCCCGAGGGGGTGCTCAGCAGCAGTTCTCCACTTTAGCTGAGCCCTCACTACCGGATGCTGCAACCAAAACTTTATCCTCACCTGCTTCTCCTGTGTTCCCCTCTGCTTCTCCTGTATGGTGGTCTTGGGAGGGAGCCGCCGGATGACGGAGGGACCTGTGGTTCCACAGGGCTCTGTTCCAGCCCCGCAGCTGGATCCTGGACAGGAGAGGAATGCTCCTTGTGTCCTGGAACCTGAGTCGACAAGCGAGTATCCCCTGGTTTCGGCATCACAGGACCCGGCGTCAGCCGCCACGTCTGGGGGTCCGCCGGCATCACCCGCCACGCCAGGAGTTCCACCAGCGTCGGCCACCACATCTGGGGGTCCACCAGCATCACCCACCATCATGTCTGCTGCTTGGGTCGCCGCAGCAGTCACCGGAGTCCTGGATGGCGGTGGAGCTTGAGACAAGGCAAGTACTCTCTTCTGGTTCTACTTTATCAGTTTTAAAGAGATCTTGTCTTGCTTATGGCGGGGAGAATCAGTTGCAGATGCCCTGTGCTCCTGAGTTCTCCTCACCGGGTTCCACTGCTGCCAGTAATTGTTTTCTGATGTCTATCTCTTCCTCCCCGTCTGAGGTGGCTGTGTCAGGGATGGATTCCCAGTCGGAGGGATTCGAGACGCCCCAACCTGAGTCGCTGGAGTCCTGGACGGTGGTGGAGCTCGAGTTAAGGAAAGTCCTTTTTTGTTGTTTTCACATTATCAGTTTTAGAGAGGTCTTGCTTTGCTCTTGATGAGGAGAACCAGTTGCAGCTGCCAACTGCTTCTGAGTTTTCCTCGTCGGGCTCCACTGCTGCCGGTGATGCTGATCTGGTGTTTGTCTCTGTTTTCCTGTCTGAGTTCTCGTCTGGTTCCACTGATGGTCTTCGGCCCCCTTCGCCTGGTCTCGCTGAGGGTCATCACTCCGCTGCGTTGGGTTCCACTGAAGGTCATCAGCCTTTGCCTGAGGTCACCGAGGGTCATCCATCTTCGCCAGAGGTCACCAATCTTCGCCTGAGGTCACCAAGAGTCGCCAATCTTCACCTGAGGTCACCGAGGGCCCTCCGCCTTCGCCTGAGGTTGCCGTGGGTCATCCTTCTTTGCCTGAGGTCACTGAGGGTCCTTCACCTTTGCCTGAGGTCGCCGAGGGTCATCCATCTTCGCCTGAGGTCGCCGCTGATCAGCCGTCTTCACCGCCTGGTTTCCTCACTGATCAGCAGTTTTCTTCATCTGGTTTTCCCGCTGATTAGTCATCTCATTCAGCTGGTTTCCTCGCTGGTCAGGCATCCTCTTTGTCTGGTTTCCCCACTGATCAGTCATCTCCTTCGCCTGGTTTCCTCACTGGTCAGTCGTCCTCTTCGTCTGGTTTCCTCATTGGTCAGCCATCCTGGTCAACAGTCCTCTTCGCCAGGCTTCTTCACTGGTCAGCCGTCTTCTTCGTCTGGTTTCCTCACTGGTCAGCCCTCACTTTGTCTGGTTTCCTCGCCGGTCAGCCACCATTGCCGTTGGCCAGCAATCATCGTCGGGGGTCAACTCCCCACAGCTCCTGTTCCATCTGATCCACGCTGCAGTCCCTGCAGTCCATTGGGGGCACGGGTTCCAGCTACCACCTCCAGGAGGGGCACATTGTGCCCCGCGGCCCTTTGGCTCAGGGATATTGGGGACCACCCGAGGGACTATGCCCTTTGCTTAGGTGGTTTAGGAACTCTGGGAAGCCATCCAATTCATTCCACCATGTGATCTGGTGGCTTTGGGACTTCTGTAGACCATCTGAACTGCTTTACTTTTTCACCCGGTGGACCTAGAATTCTGTTGTCACCTTATCTGTTCTGGTTGTGGGTCATGAGCCATGAGCATGTTTTTTGTTTGGTCCTTCCTAGCCTGGGTTCCCCCACCGCCCTCCAGGGGTGGGTTATTTTTTCTATTCCTGTTGCGGGGTGGGGTTCTTTTTGTTTTCTTTTTTGATGTTTCCTTGAGGAGTCTACTAAAATAGAATGAAAGTAAAAGTAAAATGTATTGTACAAAACAGAAATGTAACAAGGAGTTTCTTTTAATATTTTTTTATTAATGAGAAGAGCGCTTAAGCTGAAAAGCTCCCTGAAGTTTGATGTTAGCAGTTCAATATGTCAAACTTAGTTTTTCCACAAATCCAGGCGTATGGCATTGAAAATAGTATAAAGCAACAACTTCCAAAGGCAAATCATTCAAATAGCTGGTTTACAGATAGACTGATATTAAAAAAAAATACTTAAGTTGAAATGAGAATAAATCAAATCAACAGTGGTTTTAGAAGACAATCATTTATATTTATACCTTCGCAAATATTAGTAAAGCTGCAGTCTGATAGAAAAGTGCTGGCCAGTGGGTTTTTTTTTTTTTTTTTTTTTTTTGAATGAATATACCACCCAGAAAAGTGCACTTAGAATAGGAAAGCTACTGGGCATCACCATCAGGCCATACTGAGACATACAGACAGTTACTTGGTACTTTGAGATATACTTTGAGCTTTTGAGTTAGTTTGTATAATGTTTGGCTAGCAGGTCTAAATTTTAAAATGGAACACAAAGATTGGAGGTTCTAGCTTTGCAGATAGAAAGCCAGCCACATGTCAAGAGTTTAAACAAACAATGAATGCAACTTTACTTCCAACAGTAAAAGAAAATTCATAATAATCCATAATTACAGAAGCACACAAACTGTATAATTTCAATAATTTGAATAAATCCAGCTGATACACAAGATATGTTTTTTTCCTATTGCAATACCTCTTTCCAACATAGATAATAATGTTTAGGGTGTGGTGACTTTAAGTATGTTCGATGCAGTAGCATGAGCAAAAGCATACCAGGATTTAAGATAGATCTTAGGTTTAAAGGGCATAATCATATCAGTCTGCCTTATCTGGCTGATTTAGCTACAGTGTTTCATAAGACAGTGGGACAACAGTTGCAAAAAAGCCTAGTTTTAAAATTTACAACTAGGCATTAGGTATAGGTATTCATGTTGGCTCAATTAATACAATAACTAGGACTTGATAAATGCATTTTACACATAAATACTTGTGTCCTTCATTTGTGACAACGTGACAGAAATCACCTGAGATGCTGTAAGGGTTTAAACTCATGTCTCTAAAGCAAGAAAAGGCATGCTGCTTAATGAAAACAAAATGTGTTCACACAGTGGTTATGAGACCTAATAAACGCAGCATGCACTTCAATACGTTGGGCACTGGAATAAGTATAATACTATTATATAGTAGAATACACAGGATACTTTTTGTCTTCTTCAAGCACAACCAAGTACAGACATGGTTTTGAGAATCAGAGGCACATACAGTTTGATCAGTAATATAAAGTGGTGTCATTCCTTTTTTCCTTAATGGGAATAAAGTAATAAATGAATCAGTGACCTTTTTATCATGCTGCACTGGGGAACTGAAGTCATACAGAGGTGAGGAGATAAAAGGTGACATGGTACCTTTTCAACATACGTGTATGGGAACAGGTGTGCAAGTGCAGTGGGTCAGAGTGACGTATGTGTGTGTTAGGTCTGGATGACATATGGAACTGGCCAGGGTTATACTGTAAAACTTGGTGCTTAGGAGACACTCAGAAAGAATGTGGAGAGTTAATCATGATTGGAACATTGCCAGCAGAGAACAGAGGTGATTTGTGTGTAATGGTTGTTATGCCTAGTATTGAGGGAGGTGAATTAAAGCTTGGTGCATCAGGATGTCCAGGACTGCATGTTGTGCAGCATGGCCTCAAAACGCTCCATGTTTGGGGCATGAGCGTGGGCTAAGTGGTCCGTCAGGCGGCTGTACAGACTGAAAGACTTCAACTCCAGCCAGATGAAGCCGAAGCGGTCTTCATCAAACAGCACAAATAGCCCCGGGGTGCGCTCTGGGCTTGTGAAGCCATGTCCAGCAATCAGACCCGTCCCATAGAAGCTGAAAGAGAAACGAATAATTTGATGAATAGAAACTTTCCATATAAGACAAACAATAAGTATATATAAACACTAGCTAGGACATGGCTGGCCACCAGGCTAGTCACATTCCATGTACATAGCCTATTTATATGATTACAGTACAACAAGCAATTGTTTGTGTATCCTGTTATCACTGCTGCAGGTGCTGTCAACCACTATAATTACCTACAGAATATGGCGCCTCCATTTGCAATGAAAATGTTAGCCATGTCCTATACAGTGTTGTGTTTTATAAATAATATACAGGTGCATCTCAATAAATTAGAATGACATCGAAAAGTCAATTCAATTCAGTAATTCAATTCAGAAAATGAAACTCCTATATTATATAGATTCATTACACACAGAGTGATATATTTCAAGTGTTTATTTCCAAATAAACTAATCTACTACTACTACTACTTTTAATTATGATGGTTATGGCTTACAGCTCAAGAAAACCCCAAATTCAGTTTCTCAAAAAATTAGATTACATAAAATTAATTCTTAAAAAAATTGATTTTTAATAGAAATGTTGGCTGATGAAAACTATGTCCATGTACACACTCAATATTTGGTTGGGGCTCCTTTTGCATGAATTACTGCATCAGTGTGGTGTGGCATGAAGGTGATCAGCTTGTGGCACTGCTGAGGTGTTATGTAGGCCCAGGTTGCTTTGATAGCAGTCTTCAGCTCATCTTCATTGTTGGGTCTGGTGTCTCTCATCTTCCTCTTGACAATGCCTCATAGATTCTCTATGGGGTTTAGGTCACGAGACTTTGCCGGCCAATGAAGCAGAGTGATACCATAGTCATTAAACCAAGTTTTGGCACTTTTGGCAGTGTGGCCAGGCACCACGTCCTGCTGGAAAATGAAATCAGCATCTCCATAAAGCTTGTCAGCAGAAAGAAGCATGAAGTGCCCTAAAATTTGCTGGTAGACGGCTGCGCTGACTTTGCTAAAACACAGTGGACCGACACCAGCAGATGACCACTGTTCCATGTTTTTGCCATTTGTGGATAATGGCTCTCACTGTGGTTCGCTGGAGTCCCAAAGCTTTAGAAATGGGTTTATAACCTTTTCCAGACTTATAGCTCTCAATTACTTTGTTTCTCATTTGTTCCTGAATTTCTTTGGATCGCAGCATGATGTGTAGCTTTTGAGGATCTTTTGGTCTACTTCACTTTGTCAGGTAGGTCCTATTTAAGTGATTTCTTGATTAAGAACAGGTGTGGCAGTAATCAGGCCTGGGTGTGGCTAAAGAAATTGAACTCATCTTTCCAAAGATGTGATAAACCACAATTAATTTATGTTTTAACATGGGCAATCACTTTCACACAGGGCCATGTAAGTTTGGATTTTTTTTTTACCCTTAATAATAAAAAACGTAATTTAAAAAACGCATTTTGTGTTTATTTTGTTATCTTTGTCAAATATTTAAACTTGTTTGATGATCTCAAACATTTAACTGTGACAAACATACAAAAAAGTGAGAAATTAGGAAGGTAGCAAACACTTTTTCACACCTTTATTTATCCTTTTTTTTTTTTTTCTTTTTTTTTTTTCCTTTGAAAGACAAAAGTAAAATAGAAAGATGTCTTTACCTTCTTTACATGTTTCAACTGCACTGCAGCCTTCATCAGAAGAGTCAGCTGATTGCTGCCAGGTGACATTTATCAGCTGATTTTCATAGGCGGGGCCAGCTCAGCAGATCTGTCAGATCCGCCGAGCCGGCCCCGCCTCCCGCCATCAGATGGTCTCTGGAGAATGTGGTCCCAGGTGTGAGAAAGCATAAAGGCCCCCTCATCTCGGTTCATGGTGTCTTTTCCCCGCTTTCTGATCTCTATTGCCTCCTTGATCCAACGTTTGTGTCTGTTGCTCTCCGATCCAATAATTTTTGTGTTGTCCCAGTCCATGATGTGATTATTTCTTTTGCAGTGGTTTTTCATGATCCTTTGAATTGGGTTGGCAACCCACACAGATCAATACCTACTTTGGACATCGGAACACCCCACAGCACACAAGCTATCAGTCGTCAGGACATTATATGAACGAGCCACCATCATCACGGAACAAGAAGACAGACAGGAAGAGGAAAACCACATAAAACATGCACTTATACGCTGCCAATATCCAGTATGGGCCATAAACAAAGGGAAACAGCAAGTCAAAAACAAAGAAAATAAACAGGACACAAGACACAGAACAAAAGCTGAAATCAAAAACAAGGAAACCATAACTATACCATACATACGAGGGATCACGGAACCAATTCAAAGGATCATGAAAAAATACAAAATAAACACAGCAGTCAAACCACACAAAAAATTAAGACAGTTATTAGTACACCCCAAGGACAGAATAGAACAAGACAATAAATGCAATGTATTATATGAAATATCATGCAGATCATGTAACAAAACCTACATTGGAGAAACCGGAAGATTATTCACCACAAGAAAAAAAGAACACCAAAAGGAATGTGAGAAGGAAACGCAAGGACGACTCACAAGATCACAAAAAGAAAAAGCAGAACAAGAAACATTAAAATCAGCTATATCGGACCACTGCAAAAGAAATAATCACATCATGGACTGGGACAACACAAAAATTATTGGATCGGAGAGCAACAGACACAAACGTTGGATCAAGGAGGCAATAGAGATCAGAAAGCGGGGAAAAGACACCATGAACCGAGATGAGGGGGCCTTTATGCTTTCTCACACCTGGGACCACATTCTCCAGAGACCATCTGATGGCGGGAGGCGGGGCCGGCTCGGCGGATCTGACAGATCTGCTGAGCTGGCCCCGCCTATGAAAATCAGCTGATAAATGTCACCTGGCAGCAATCAGCTGACTCTTCTGATGAAGGCTGCAGTGCAGTTGAAACATGTAAAGAAGGTAAAGACATCTTTCTATTTTACTTTTGTCTTTCAAAGGAAAAAAAAAAAAAAAAAAGGATAAATAATTGAAAGAAGACAAAATGAACCTGTTTGACGTATTACTTTTTCACACCACTCTGTGTGTGTGTGTGTGTGTGTATGTATTTTTTTCTGAAACAGATGGTTTCACGAGTCTACTTGCTTTGTTAACAAGGAAAAAGCAGAGTAAATTATCATTTTTTTAGATATTTATTTCTCAAATGAAAAATTAAGTTGTATAAGAAATATAAAAAGTTTGTACAGTCTTGTTTACAAAATAACATTACAGCATTTAAATCTCAATTACAGTCCTTTGTGCGATTATATAATGGCAAAGACTGACATTGTGAATGTGATTTGATTAATTGTGGAGCCTTAATTAGTAGGAAAGAAAACGTCCTACCTCATCTACACTAATGTATTTCCAATTAACTCTTTTCCTGAACTGTCTTTTAACAGTGCCTTTGTTTATGTAGCATGCTTGAAGCTCCACATGGATAACAAACACAGAATGCAAAACTGCAGTACACAATTCCCAGTGCTTATAGTGGGGCAAAAAAGTATTTAGTCAGCCACCAATTGTGCAAGTTCTCCCACTTAAAAGATGAGAGAGGTCTCCAATTTTCATCATAGGTATACCTCAACTATGAGAGACAAAATGAGAAAAAAAAATCCAGAAAATCACATTGTCTGATTTTTAAAGAATTTATTTGCAAATTATGGTGGAAAATAAGTATTTGGTCACCTACAAACAAGCAAGATTTCTGGCTCTCACAGACCTGTAACTTCTTCTTTAAGAGGCTCCTCTGTCCTCCACTCGTTACTTGTATTAATGGCACCTGTTTGAACTCATTATCAGTATAAAAGACACCTGTCCACAACCTCAAACAGTCAGACTCCAAACTCCACTATGGCCAAGACCAAAGAGCTGTCAAAGGACACCAGAAACAAAATTGTAGACCTGCACCAGGCTGGGAAGACTGAATCTGCAATAGACAATAGATTTTTTTTTTTTTTTTTCCGGTTCCGGCTCTGCCGGACCGGCGGCGCCACACGAGTCGGCTGCCTGTTGCAACAGCCTTTTTTTTATCTTCCTTCTTCTTTCTACACCTTTCACTCTGTATATATATCACGGACGCACGGATCGCCCCGGGGGTCTCCCGGGTCGGCGGACGGAGCCACGGTTTGCAGCGGGAGACGTTACAGCGGGGAGGAGCTAGTGCTAGCTAGCACTTGGCCGCCGCCCGGTGCTAATGGGAAACTCGACATACCGGGAGCTGTAGCGAAAATGAAGCGGGTGCCGGGCTGGAGTTTAGGCGGCGTGAAAGAAATATAAGACAGAATAATAAAGAGCGATGGCAAGAACCAAGCAGACCGCCCGTAAAATCTACTGGAGGAAGAAGCCCCCCAGGAGACAGCTAGCCACCAGGGCTGCTCGGAGAGGCGCTCTGGCCACCGGCAGAGTGAAGAGGCCTCGCCGTCACAGGTCCGTGGCTCTGAGAGAGATCCGTCGCTACCAGAAATCCACGGAGCTGCTCATCCGTAAGCTGCCCGTCCAGCGCCTGGTGAGGGAGATCGCTCAGGACTTCAAGACCGTCCTGCGTTTCCTGAGTTTCGCCGTCATGGCTCTGCAGGAGACCAGCGAGACCCACCTGGTGGTCTCTTCTTCGCTAAGGGGGTCACCATCATGCCCAAAGACTTCCAGCTGGCCCGCTGCATCCGCGGAGAGAGAGCTTAGACTTTCTGCTGCACATCCACCAGCCATAATGCTCTGCACTGTGTGTCTATATATATACATTTATAGTAATATGGACATATGTTTGCTAGATGTTGTTTTTTCTTGCTTTCTGATTGTTGCTCTGAGTGTTGCTGTCCCTGTGCTGTTGCAATCCTGGAATTTCCCCATTGTGGGACTAATAAAGGCTTATCTTATCTTATCTTATCTTATCTTATAAGCAGCTTGGTGTGAAGAAATCAACTGTGGGAGCAATTATTAGAAAATGGAAGACATACAAGACCACTGATAATCTCCCTCGATCTGGGGCTCCACGCAAGGTCTCACCCCGCGGGCTCAAAATGATCACGAGAACGGTGAGCAAAACTCCCAGAACCACACGGGGGGACCTAGTGAATGACCTGCAGAGAGCTGGGACCAAAGTAACAAAGGCTACCATCAGTAACACACTACGCCGCCAGGGACTCAAATCCTGCAGTGCCAGACGTGGGCTGTTTTTCTGCAAAGGGACCAGGACGACTGATCCGTGTAAAGGAAAGAATGAATGGGGCCATGTATCGTGAGATTTTGAGTAAAAACCTCCTTCCATCAGCAAGGGCATTGAAGATGAAACATGGCTGGGTCTTTCAGCATGACAATGATGCCAAACACACCGCCCGGGCAACAAAGGAGTGGCTTCATAAGAAGCATTTCAAGGTCCTGGAGTGGCCTAGCCAGTCTCCAGATCTCAACCCCATAGAAAATCTTTGGAGGGAGTTGAAAGTCCATGTTGCCCAGCGACAGCCCCAAAACATCACTGCTCTAGAGGAGATCTGCATGGAGGAATGGGCCAAAATACCAGCAATAGTGTGTGAAAACCTTGTGAAGACTTACAGAAAACGTTTGACCTCTGTCATTGCCAACAAAGGGTATATAACAAAGTATTGAGAAGAACTTTTGTTATTGACCAAATACTTATTTTCCACCATAATTTGCAAATAAATTCTTTAAAAATCAGACAATGTGATTTTCTGGATTTTTTTTTTCACATTTTGTCTCTCATAGTTGAGGTATACCTATGATGAAAATTGGAGACCTCTCTCATCTTTTAAGTGGGAGAACTTGCACAATTGGTGGCTGACTAAATACTTTTTTGCCCCACTGTATTGTGACTTCTGTCCAAGTTAAACGATTGTTACATACCTACATTTTCTTTCTTTTTTGTAAGATTTAGTTTGGGTTGTGGGCAGCGCGGTGGCGGAGTGGTTAGCACTGTGGCAGCACAGCAACTCACCCTTGGTCGGGGGATCCTGGGTTCGATCCCAGCCTCCGACCAACAGTGATCTGTGTGGAGTTTGCATGTTCTCCCCGTGTCTGCGTGGGTTTACTCCGGGATTTCTCCGGTTTCCTCCCACATGCCAAAAACATGCAAGTTAGGTTAATTGGCGTCAAACTGGGGATTCTAAATTGTCCTTAGGTATGACTGTGAGAGTGAATGGTTGTCTGTCTCTCTGTGTTGGCCCTGCGATGGACTGGCAATCTGTCCAGGGTGTATCCTGCCTCTCACCCAAAGATGCTGGGATAGGCTCCAGCCCCCCCGCGACCCGAAAAGGATTAAGCGGAAGAAGATGGAGTCTGGGTCGTTTCTGCCTTTATTGGACAAATATAGTTTAGCAACATACAAGAAATTGGGTGAAGAGCAGGGAAAGAGACACGCTGGAGAGACCAGGAATGGAACCAGGGTTCACTGCCTTTGAGCAGTTTTCAGAAATGCAACTTGACCTTGGTCTGTTAAGTGTACGCTCCATAGGACTTCAAATATGTGTGCCATTTAAATAATTAACATAGATTTCAATCACCAGAACAGTAACACTATACTCATTTCTATCTACACTCTTTAACTACACTGCGTTCCAAATTATTATGCAAATGATATTTAAGAAAAGCCTTTATTAGTCACATAATGGAGAAATTCCATTGTCTCTGATTTTCCTAGTCGATACAAATGTTAGAGCATAATTCAAATTTTATCAAACAAACCTCCCGATGATCACTATTTTTTGCAGAAATAAAAAAACTCAAAATGCACTGTTCCAAATTTATTATACACAACAGAATTTCAAAATATTGTATTGGTTGTAAAGAACTGAAAATGGTCATTTTTTGAATTTGCACCACTAGGAGGTCATATTTACTGAAATTAAAAGCTATTTCAATCAAAAACATCTTAACAGGCCAAGTTACATGTTAACATAGGACCCTTTCTTTGATATAACCTTCACAAATCTTGCATCCATTGAACTTGTGACTTTTTGGAGTTTCTGCTTGAATTTCTTTGCAAGATGTCAGAATAGCCTCCCACAGCTGCTGTTTTGATGCAAACTGCCTCCCACCCTTATAGATCTTTTGCTTGTGGATGCAGCAAAGATTCTCAATAGGGTTGAGGTCAGGGCAGGATGGGAGCCACACCATGAGTTTCTCTCCTTTTATGCCCATAGCAGCCAATGACACAGAGGTATCCTTTGCAGCATGAGATGGTGCATTGTCATGCATGAAAATAATTTTGCTATGGAAGGCACGGTTTGTTTTGTACCATGGAAGAAATAGGTCTGTCAAAAACTCTATATACTTGGTCAAGGTCATTTTCACACCTTCAAGGACCCTAAAGGGGCCTACCAGCTCTCTCCCCATGATTCCGGCCCAAAACATGACTCCGCCACCTCCTTGCTGACATCGCAGTTAGTGATGTAGTCAAGGCCGCACCAACTGAGACCAAGACATTACCGAGACCAGAGTGAGCCGAGACCAAGACAAGACCAAGACTTTAAGGGTTCAAGACCAAGACAGTTCGAGACTGAGACCATATACAGTATCTTATATACAGTCATGTGAAAAAATTAGGACAGCCTGTGTGTTTTTTAAACATATTTGGACATATGGATATTTAATATCAATGTTAAAAATACTGGGAGATTCATGTAATACAACTAAACAATTAAAAATTAATTAAAAGACTTTTTTCAAATTTTCTGTAAAATGTAATTCTAAACAAATAGTGAGGAATAAATCATTCTCAAGACCAAGACCGATCTTGAGAACTACAACACTAGTCACAGCCTTGTTGGGACACGGTGACCATCCACCAACCATCCACTACTCCATCCATTTAGACCCTCTAGGGCTGCATGGCACTCATCAGTAAACAAGACTATTTGAAAATTAGTCTTCATGTATTTCTGGACCCACTGCAACTGTTTCTGCTTGTGAGCATTGGTTAGGGGTGGCCGAATAGTAGGTTTATGCACAACTGCAAGTCTCTGGAGGATCCTACACCTTGAGCTTCCAATACCTGTTTGGTGCTTTGTCATGGCATTTTAGCAGTTGCTCTCTTAATCCGATGAATGTGTCTGGCAGAAACCTTCCTCATAGGGATGTGATTTGGGGTTGGGGAAATTATCTGAAAATTTAGCAGGGGGCCTGGGGGGGCAAGGGGGGCGAAGCCCCCCGAAGCTCCTGGGTTTTTATGATTTTTAAGTACCAGAACTGTGCTTAAATGACATAAAACAAACAGCTGAATGTCACTTATTACTTTATAATATTGACTTATGTTCCAAGAAGACAGCATTCCTAAAATATTCCAACAAGCATTATCCATCACATGTGTGGCGTTAAAAATATTTTTTAAATAAAGTCCAAAACATCTTCAGCAGGCAAGATGAAGAAAAGTGAAAAGTGAACTCCTGTGGCAGATATAAGGTGTTTGATCGCCTCTAAGGCGTTTGATCGTGTTAATCACAGGATATTGTTTAGGAAAATGATTGACAGGGGGGTTCCCAAGTACTTAGTACGTATCCTGACTTACTGGTACGCACATCAGAAGATGCTGGTGAAATGGGGGAAGAGTCATTCATCTCCATTTGGTGTGAGCAGTGGTGTCAGACAGGGCAGTATATTGTCCCTTATAGGGGGTTTTCACGTGACGTCACAGGTCTGAGTCATGGCCGGCAGCCGCCATATTGGCGGTCAAGCGATGGAGGTCTCTGTGCATGTGCCTATGTAAACAAACCAGTTCTACGCGTGTTTTGGTGCCTGTCATCGCTGTTTTCTCGCCGTTATCATGCCGGACACGTGTTGTGCAGTTCACTGCTACAACAGGCGTGGACAAAAGGATCATGTGCACTTCTACAGGATCCCAAGCCAACCAGAAAGGAGAAACTTGTGGCTGGCTGCAATCGGCAGGAAAGACTGGGGGCCAACTGAGTACACTCGCTTGTGCAGAAGAAAAGCAACTAAAATAGTAACGCTAGTCCCAGACTGTCACACATACAGTAGGATAATACAGTGTACATGGACATGTAAACATGTACATACTGCTTGTCAATTAATTCAATTCAATTCAACTTTATTTATATAGCGCCATTTCACAACAACAGTCATCTCATAGCACTATCAACTGTAGGGGGGGACCCCCACAGTTGCAGAAAGACCCCAGCAATCAGGCGATCCCCTGTGAGCAAGCACTTGGCGACGGTGGAGAGGAAAAACTCCCTTTTAACAGGAAGAAACCTCCAGCAGAACCAGGCTCAGGGAGGGGCAGTCATCTGCTGCGACTGGCTGCATTAATGGCAATTAATTGCAATTAATTAATGGCAATTAATAAAATTTTAGATTTGATAATAAGAAATATTAGCCCTGTGACAATGCAATGGAAGATAATAATTCACAATCTAGTGAAAATTACCAGACAGTGTATACACATAATTATAGTCCCATAGATTCTACAGAGGATATTATATTTTAAAAGTATATCTAGTAATTAGTACACTTACACGTGCAGTGATGACATGGAGCTCTTTGGCCTTGAGGTGCCAGATCTTAGGTTCATTCACCCATCCTGCCCTGAAGAATTTGAACGCATCCTTGCTCTTGTGAGCACTGAAGTTCTCCAATGAGTAAGGTGAAGGACTGACAATCAGGTAAATCATCAGATCACTAAATTCAAAGTCTGGCAATGTCACATCTGATGCAGTCAAAGGAGTAAACAGTACACCGGGTGCAGTGTAGGGATCACAACCCCCTAGAATGGCCAATTTCTCCTTGTACCTCTTCAACTCGACTCCAGAGAGATGCCTCGTCTGCTCACTGAGACCACTGTCAGGCTCTGCCATCGTAGTTTATCACCTAACTTATCACACACTTCAGAAAACCTCGCAGGACTCAGTTCTTTGTCACGTAAACAAGCCTGGCGGGTGATACGCTTGACTGCCAATATGGCGCACAATCGGCGTCACTAGGCGCGCGGGTCACGTGACTGAAACCCCTCTATTCTATTTAATCTTTATATGGATGAGTTGTCAAAACAACTGAATGCCTGTAAAACTGGGTGTTTAATAGGGAATAAGTTAGTGAATCATTTTATGTATGCTGATGATCTAGTTATTCTCAGTCCAAGTAGTGCTGGTCTTCAGGAGTTATTAAGAGTGTGTACTGCTTATGGAGAGGAAAATGACATAAAATATAATACAAATAAGAGTTGTGTGCTGATTTGCCGCACTAAAGAAGATTTGTTAATAAAATTCCCTGTCTTTGAATTGGCAGGCAGGGAATTAATTGTCAGGGATAAAATTAAATATCTGGGACATTTTATTAATGATAGAATGACTGATGATGATGATATTTTCAGACAACGCTGCAAAATCTACATATGCAAGCAAATATTCTTGCACGCAGGTTTGGTTTTTGTTCAGATGAGATGGAACTGGTTCTTTTTAAAACCTATTGTACACCTTTATACACTGCTCATTTATGGATAAATTATAGGAAACAAAGTATGCAGAAATTACAGGTTGCTTACAATGATGCTTTAAGAATTTTACTTAAAAAGCCTCGATGGTGCAGTGCTTCCGAGTTATTTGTCTCATCACATGTAAATACACTGCATGCAGTAATAAGGAATCTTATGTATAAATTCATCTGTCAGCTTGATGTATCTAGAAATGAAATCATTCAAGTCATGTCTAGCATTAAGCTCAGTTCTATTCGCTGTCAGTCACAGTTTAGAAGGCACTGGTACAGTAGTCTTTTTAAAGTCTGTACTGTCTTTGTACTTCTTTTAGTAGTTGTGTCTTATTGTTTTGTAACTTTTTGATTGATTTTCTTATTATCTGTTTTCAACTGTCTTGTTTTATTTTATTTTATTTATTTATTTTATTTTATTTTTGATGGACCATGAGTCTGGAATAAAGTCTTTGATTGATTGATTGATATAAAGGTCTACATTTAACCATGAGAAACTCCAGGTTAGCTGAGCAGTGTCTCCCAACAGTGACAGAGTTCGTGCATCAAGCCTTGTTAATATAAATGCACACTCCCCCACCTCTGGTCTTACCGGAGTCATTAGCTGCTCTGTCTGCCCGGAGAGTGTGCCGTCCGGCCAGCTCGACAGCACCGTCAAGTAATTCAATTCAATTCAGCTTTATTTATAATGCGCCACATCACAACAAAAGCCGTCTCGTGGCGCCACACAAGTACTCCACTATGTAGCCATATTTCTGTGAAAATCATGATATTGCAGTTCATAAGTTTCTTATTGTTGGTGATCCGAAGCCGTAGCTCATCCATTCTGTTCGCCACTGACCGTACATTAGCAAGGAAAATGCTGGGTAGAGAAAGCCGGTGCGGTGTTAGCTTTAGCTTAGCTCTTAGCCCTCCGCGCTTCCCCCGCCTTTGTTTACGGTCTCTACGCCGCCTGCGAGCACTTCCGGTCGGCCGGGTAGCTTACCTAGCGTCGGGTGTTCTCCAGAGCTCAGGGATGAAACGTAGGTTGCTGATAAAAAGGTCGTTATTTTGTAATCCAATGTCCAAAAGTTCATTTCGGGTATAGGATGTAAAAGCGAAGCTGTTCTGAACGAACAGACCCGAAATGAGCAGAAATATCGCTGCTAATCCGCAAAATCTGAAGAGACGTTGAGCCTCGCGTTGTGCACGCGCCACCATCTGGTCTGAAAATTTTTGGAAGATAAAAAAAGCGGAATTCCGTGAATTAGCGGAAAAATCACATCCCTATCCTCATTATGCCTTCATCTGCACAAACGCATCTGTGCTCTGAATCAGCCACAAATTTCTTCACAGTACGATGACCACGCTCGAGTTTCCGTGAAATATCTAATGTTTTCATACCTTGTCCAAGGCATTGCACTATTTGACACTTTTCGACAGCAGCGAGATCCTTTTTCCTTTTCCATATTGCTTGAAACCTATGGCATGCTTCATAATGTGCAACATCCTTCTTAAGTAGTTTTCCTTTAATTGGGCTCACTTGGCAAACTAATTATGACAGGTGTCTGAGATTGATAACAGTGACCCAAAGAGCCCTGAGACACAATACCATCCATGAGTTTAATTGAAAAACAAAAAATTGAATGTTTATGACACTAAAATCCTATTTGCATAATAATTTGGAATGTGGTGTAATTGTAGAAGCAATGTTGTTATTATTTTCATTTGTCTTTCATACAGTAATTCAAGGTTAAATACAGTTTTGTATAACACCACAAGCATATTGTACAAAGGCATCTACAATTAAACCACTTCATCCTTGAGAAAGTTTAACTGAAGGACTTTTTAGGTATCCTTTAGTCAACTCCTTACCATTTCCGACAGGTGCGAGGATACACCTCATTGCGAGCCATAACTCCCAGAGGCAGGATAAAGGACTGGGTCTCCGGAGGACTGGTGCCGCTGCTGGAGCCGGACTGGTTACTGTCCGAACAGGCACTATGTTCTGTTTCCATCCCTTCTACTGTGCTTGCACCACCACATGCCCCTTCTTCAGAACATGTAACAGGCACAGAAGAGCCATTGGCCTGTTGCTCCCTCTGTACCTCTTGATGTATTCCTAGCACTAGCCGTGATAGCTCCTCAATGTTGCGCTGCTGCTCTACGTCTGGGAGGACCACAGGTCGACGCAGGTCAATGTCAAGTGTGAGCTGACCCGCTGGAACATTAGGGTCACCCTGCAGGAAGGAGTACAATAACACTGGTCAACACCAAATTTATTGTCTCTAAGTTTTTTTTTAGCTGATTTAGGACAATTTTGATGTACTGAATCCAAAAATCACATTGCTTTTGCTCAATCAGGTCAACTTTTTGAATTATGGCCACATGTTGTTTTATACGTTTTTGTTTACATGTATGGGTATTTTTGCTTTATATGATGCAAAATTCTTTTTATGTCTTGAAATTCTCTGAATGTTGAACAATGATGATGTAACATTCATTTTACATGTACTTACCTTTATATGAAGTAAGTACATGCCCAGTACTAAGTAAGTACAGGTTTTTACTTAGCACCTGATTGAGAGAAACGGATGTCATTTTCGGATTCAACGGTGCAAAATTGTCTTAAATCAGTTGAAAAAACACAGACAACTTACAAAAAAAAAATTTTGTAACCCTGTGTAATAGTTAGAAACCTGATCAGATTTATATGTGAGTTATTCTGTATGCACAATACAAAAAAATGTGAGAATGCTGTATTCATTATCCAGGCAGTATACAGCAGAGGAAATATGTACTGAACATGTCAACATTTTTCTTAGTAAACATACACTACCGTTCAGAAGTTTGGGGTCACCCAGACAATTATTTTGTGTTTTCCATGAAAAGTCACACTTATTTACCACCATGAGTTGTAAAATGAATAGAAAATATAGTCAAGACATTGACAAGGTTAGAAATAATGATTTGTATTTGAAATAATAATTTTTTCCTTCAAACTTTGCTTTCGTCAAAGAATCCTCCATTTGCAGCAATTACAGCATTGCAGACCTAACATGATTGCACAAGGGTTTTCTAATCATCCATTAGCCTTCTGACGCAATGAGCAAACACATTGTACCATTAGAACACTGGAGTGATAGTTGCTGGAAATGGGCCTCTATACACCTATGTAGATATTGCACCAAAAACCAGACATTTGCAGCTACAATAGTCATTTATCACATTAGCAATGTATAGAGTGTATTTCTGATTAGTTTAAAGTTATCTTCATTGAAAAAAAGTGCTTTTCTTTCAAAAATAAGGAAATTTCTAAGTGACCCCAAACTTTTGAACGGTAGTGTACATATTTGGGCTGCACGGTGGCGCAGTGGTTAGCACTGCGGCAGCACAGTTTACCCTTGGCTGGGGGATCATGGGGATCGTGGGATCGATCCCAGCCCCCGACCAACAGTGATCTGTGTGGAGTTTGCATGTTCTCCCCGTGTATGCGTGGGTTTACCCCGGGATTTCTCCGGTTTCCTCCCACATGCCAAAAACATGCAGGTTAGGTTAATTGGAGACTCTAAAGTGGCCCTAGGTGTGAATGTGTGTGTGAATGGTTAAGGGATAGTGCCGTATCGTGGCTGCTTCATCCATCCAGGTGGTGGATGACCCTCAATTTCCCCTCTGGGGATCAATAAAGTATACTAAATCTAAATCTAAAAATATTTCTGATGGAGCCACTGACCTGAGATTTTCACCAGATATCAATAACAGCCCAAGTAATCCATACATACAAATAAATCAAGGCAACTGTGTTCACAAACAAGTTATATTTAATAAAGTGGAATGACACAGGGAATAAGTATTGAACACATGAAGAAAAAGAGGTGCAAAAAGGCACAGAAAGCCAAGAACCAGCTGAAATCCATCAGAATTTAGGAACCCATCCCATTCCCCATCAGTGTAATTTCATTGCAGCTAGTTAAGTCCTGATTGATAGCCTTTAAAAATGTCTGTGAACATCAGATCATCACCCCACAAAGAACTCATGATGGGTAGAAGCAAAGAGCTCTCTCTAAAAATTTGCAACCTAACACCACATTCCAAATTATTATGCAAATAGGATTTTAGTGTCATTGTAGCACCTTGGGGGAGTCAGATTATTTAGCATCTCAGACAAGAGACAGTGGATAAGCATGGGAGAACAATGCTCAGGAGGTTCCTGGCGAGATAGCAGGAAGGAGTCAAGGACGTAGGGGGTTGAATGCAGTGTAATGCAAATGTCATGTTGTGTGTGGAGAAATGCCATGAAACTTGTGAGGAGAGATTTGGAAAAAAAGAGAGTGCCTGCTGAAATGAGTCAGTCTGTTCTGTGCTTGAGAGATGTGAAGTGTGTAATGAACTGTCTGCCATGAGTCAGCCTCTTATTTCACCCAAGACGTATTATGGAACACGAGGCAAGAACCCCGGAGTCGGCCCGGTCAGGAAGCTCCAGCGAGGCGGCAGCCATCCCACAGACAGCCCGGACTGGAACCCCCAGCCACGCGTGTGCGGTTTCAGTCAAGCTACCGGATTTCTGGCAGCACAACCCGCGCTCTTGGTTCCACAACACCGAGGCCCAGTTCGCCCTCCGGGGAGTAACGGCAGACGACACCAGATTCTACCATGTGGTCGCAGCGCTGGACGCCCGCACAGCTCAGCAGGTAGCGAGCCTGCTCGATCAGCCTCCAGCCAGCAACAGATACGAGGCGCTCAAGGCGGCGCTGACCCGGCGTTACACGCTCTCGGACTGTGAGAGAGCGGAGAGGCTCCTGACGCGGGCCGAGTTAGGCCGTAGACCTGATTGAGAAGATGCTGGCATTAATGGACACGGACGACGGGCACTGTCTGTTTGCCCACCTCTTCCTCCGGAACCTTCCAACAGTGGCGAGAGCGGTTCTGGCCAATTCGGCGTTGCTGGCCGCGCGCGACTACCGTGCGCTAGCCCAGGAGGCAGACCAGATCATCATCACCACCAGGGCGATCACAGTCAACGCGGCAGCGGCGGAGCCCAGCGAGACGACCAGAGGAGGCGAGGAGCCACCGACGGTAGCAGCAGCGGGGGCCAAGGAGCGCCAGAGAGACACGCTCTGTTTCTACCACCGCCGCTTCGGAGAGAATGCACACAGATGTGCGCCACCGTGCCAATTCAAGCGCTCGGGAAAATGCCGAGGCCGGCGGTCGGTAGCAGCTGCGACCCTCGGTGAAGAGAACAAGCTGCTCTACTTGACGGATGCATGCTCGGGGAGGCGTTTCCTCGTGGACACCGGAGCCCAGAAGAGTTTCATCCTGCCGACCTACGCTGACCGGCTGGCAGGACCTAGCGGCCCCGAGATGTTGGCAGCAAACGGCTCGGATATTAAGACTTTTGGTGAGAGGACACTGATCTTATCTCTACATGGCCGTACATATGAGTGGACTTTTGTCGTAGCAGCACTGAATTACCATATCCTGGGGGCTGATTTTCTGTGTGCACATGGTTTACTGGTTGATGTTGCTAACAGGGACCTGGTTAATGCACTGTCCTTTGACTCTCTCCCCTGTATAGCTCGAGTGACCCGGCCAACGGCACAAGCCAACGTCACAGCTACAGGCGGTAAGTTCCACACACTGCTCACTCAGTTCCCAGCACTCACGGTCCCGACATTTTCGGCGGCCATCGCTTAACACGGGGTGGAGCACTTTATCACCACCACCGGGTCGCCCGTTTTTGCAAGACCTCGGCGCTTGGACGCAGCTAAACTGGCCATAGCGCGCGAGGAGTTCGCCAACCTGGAAAGGTTGGGCATCATCAGGTGATCTAACAGCCCAATGGGCATCCCCGCTACACATGGTCCCTAAGGCTGAGGGATCGTGGCGACCGTGCGGGGATTTCCGCAGGTTGAACAACGCCACACCGCACGACCGCTACCCAATTCCCCACATACAGGATTTTTCCGTTCACCTCGCCGGAGCACGCATTTTTTCTAAAATAGGCCTGGTCCGCAGTTACCACCAAGTCCCAGTGCGCGCGGAGGACATACCCAAAACAGCGTAATAACTCCGTTCGGTCTATTCGAGTTCCTGCGCATGCCATTCGGGTTAAAAGGAGCGGCACAGACATTCCAGCGCATGATGGATGCAGTGCTGCGTGATCTCCCGTTCGTGTTCGTCTACCTGGACGATATCCTGGTAGCCAGTGCGTCCGAAGACGAACACAAAACCCACCTCACGACGGTTTTCCAGAGGTTGGAGGAGCACGGGTTAATAATCAACTCGGCGAAATGCCAGTTCGGTGTGACGGAGATTGATTTTTTGGGGTACCGCGTCTCTCCGGAAGGAGCGATCCCGCTGCCCGACAAAGTGCGCGCCGTGGCGGATTTTCCCCGGCCTCAGACGGTCAGGGCGCTGCAGGAATTTTTGGGGATGGTGAACTTTTATAACCGTTTCCTTCCCCGCGCGGCGCAGCTCATGCAACCATTGTACGCCGCGCTCAAGAAACAGAAACCCGCGGATAGGGTCGAATGGACCCCGGAGCAAGAGCGGGCGTTCTCGGAAGTTAAAGCAGCCCTGGCAAACGCCGCACTGCTGGCGCATCCGGACCCAGCGGCAAGGATAGCGCTCACCACCGATGCTTCAGACATGGCCATAGGGGCTGTCATGGAGCAGCGCGTCGCCGGGGCTTGGCAGCCGCTCGCCTTTTTCAGCAGAACTTTGCGCGACAGCGAACGTGAATACAGCGCGTTCGACAGAGAGTTGCTGGCTCTCCACCTGGTCATATGCCACTTCCAGTTCTGGCTGGAAGGGCGCAGCTTCACCGCGTTCGTGGACCACAAGCCACTAACATTCGCGATGGCCAAGGTTTCAGAACCGTGGTCGGGCCGGCAGCAGAGACAGCTGGCCGCGATCTCAGTGTTTACTACCGATATTCAGCATGTGTCTGGTAAACTGAATGTGGTGGCGGACTGCCTCTCGCGCCGTGGTGGCCCCGGTCTGTGTGGGGATAGATTACGCAGCCATGGCCGTGGAGCAGATTAGCGATGCAGACGTGCGTGCGCTCCAGTCTGGACCAACAGGGTTAAGGCTGGAGAGCAGGGTGCTGCAAGATGGCGCCCCCCCCCCCCAATCTGCGATGTCTCCACGGGATGCCCGCATCCGGTGGTCCCGGTCGCGTGGCGCCGCCGCATATTTGAGTCGGTTCACACTCTGGCGCACCCAGGAGTGCGCGTGTCGGTCAAAATGGTGGGAGAGAAGTTTGTGTGGCCGACCCTACGCAAACAAGTAAAAGAGTGGGCTGCAGCCTGCGTGGCGTGCCAACGAGCCAAGGTACACAGACACACGAAGGCTCCCTTGGAGCCGTTTCGTATCCCAGCTAAGAGGTTTGACCATGTTCACGTGGACCTCGTGGGCCCCCTCCCGCCATCACAGGGGTGCACGCACCTCCTGACAGTAGTGGACCACACCACGCGCTGGCCAGAAGCAGTTCCGCTGGCGGCAACCACATCCGCGGACGTAGCACACGCTTTTTTAACAGCATGGGTGGCGCGTTTTGGAGTCCCGTCGGACATTACGTCCAACAGGGGCCCGCAATTTGTTTCCGAACTCTGGTCCGCGATGGCCCGCAGCCTGGGTGTTACAATTCACCGCACAACCGCATACAACCCACAGGCCAATGGTTTATGCGAGCGTTTTCATAGATCACTGAAAGCAGCACTCAGGGCTTCACTGACGGATGCAAATTGGGTAGACAGGCTGTCGTGGGTTTTATTGGGGTTGCGCTCCACGCCGAAAGAGGATCTGGAAGCTTCCCCGGCAGAGCTGGTTTTTGCGCAGCCCCTACAGCTGCCCGGGGAATTTCTGCCAGATAATCCCGCGCTGGACAGCTGCCCGTCTCAGCTTTTGCAGCGTAGCGTAAACACAGGCACGCTGCCGGGCCCTGTCCACCACTGTTTTCCACGTGTTTTCGTGCCTAAAACTTTGAAGAGCGTGGAATTCGTGTTCGTCAGACACGACGCCCACCGCCCTCCATTGCGCCCACCCTATGATGAACCGTTCAGAGTGTTGGAAACAGGGGATAAGCATTTTTTGCTAGACTTGGAGGGTAGGCAGGAAAAAATTGGCATAGATAGACTCAAACCCGCTTTCGTTGTGGCGGACGAGCAAGTGCTGTTGGCTAGGGCCCCTCGGCGTGGAAGACCCCCACGGAGAGCTCCCCAGGGAAACGATTCACCAGAGCAGCCACACGGACAGACCGAAGTGCCCCCCCCCGTCACGGCCCACCCGCAGTCAGACACACTCCCAGCAGCCCCCCACTGGCACAGCAGCGCCACGGAGGCAGTAAACCCCAGTTACAGCAGATACGGGAGGAGACGGAAGGCCAAACGGCATGTGGACTGATGTTCTATTGTTCTATCTAAGATGCTGGAGGGGAAGTGTAGCACCTTGGGGGAGTCAGATTATTTAGCATCTCAGACAAGAGACAGTGGATAAGCATGGGAGAACAATGCTCAGGAGGTTCCTGGCGAGATAGCAGGAAGGAGTCAAGGACGTAGGGGGTTGAATGCAGTGTAATGCAAATGTCATGTTGTGTGTGGAGAAATGCCATGAAACTTGTGAGGAGAGATTTGGAAAAAAAGAGAGTGCCTGCTGAAATGAGTCAGTCTGTTCTGTGCTTGAGAGATGTGAAGTGTGTAATAAACCGTCTGCCATGAGTCAGCCTCTTATTTCACACACTCCACATCATAAACATTCAATTTTTTGTTTTTCAATTAAACTCATGGATGGTATTGTGTCTCAGGGCTCTTTGGATCACTGATATCAATCTCTGACACCTGTCATGATTAGTTTGCCAGGTGAGCCCAATTAAAGGAAAACTACTTAAGAAGGATGTTGTACATTATTGTTAAGCATGCCATGGGTTTCAAGCAATATTGGAAAGAAAAAGGATCTCTCTGCTGCCAAATAGCATCAAATAGTGCAATGCCTTGGACAAGGTATGAAAACATTAGATATTTCACAAAAACTTTAGTGTGATCATCATACTGTGAAGAAATTTGTGGCTGATTCAGAGCACAGACAGGTTTGTACAGATAAAGGCATAATGAGGAAGGTTTCTGCCAGACAAATTCATTGGACTAAGACAGCAACTGCTAAAATGCCATTACAAAGCAACAAACCCGTATCTGAAGTTGCTGGTGCCTCTGGTGTCCCACAAACAAGGTGTAGGATCCTCCAGAGGCTTGCAGTTGTGCATAAGCCTACTATTCGGCCATCCCTAACCAACGCTCACAAACAGAAACGGTTGCAGTGGGCCTAGGAATATATGAAGACTGATTTTCAAACAATCTTGTTTGCTGATGAGTGTCGTGCAGCCCTGGATGGTCCAGATGGATGGAGTAATGGATGGTTGGTGGATGGTCGCCATGTCCTAACAAGGCTGCAATGTCAGCAAGGAGGTGGCGAACTCATGTTTTGGGCCAAAATCATGGAGAGAGCTAGTAGGCCCCTTTAGCGTCCCTGAAGGTGTGAAAATGACCTCGGCAAAGTATATAGAGTTTCTGACGGATCACTTTCTTCTATGGTACAAAAAGAAGAACCATGCCTTCTGTAGCAAAATTATCTTCATGCATGACAATGCACCACCTCATCCAGCAAAGAATACCTCTGTGTCATTGGCTGCTATGGGCATAAAGGAAGAGAAACTCATGGCGTGGCCCCCATCCTCGACCGACTTGAAAATTATACTGACTGTCATTTGCATCAACTATTTCATTTGCATAATAATTTGGAATGGGGTGTATTGTTGCAAAACATGATGGCACTGGTTTCAGGCACATTTCTAAACTGCTGAATGTTCCACTGAGCACTGCTGGAGCCATCATTCGGAAGCGGAAAGAACATCATTTTATCATTAACTGGCAACAACCAGGAGCTCCTCACAAGATTTCTGACAGAGGACTCAAAAGAATTATCATAAGTTATCCAAGAACCAAAGACCACTCATGGAGAGCTCCAGAAAGGCCTGAAGTTAGTAGGTACTGCTGTTTCAAAGAAAACAATAAGTAATATATTCAACTGACATGGACTCTATGCCCGCTCACCTCGCAAGACTCCATTGCTGAAGAAAAAGCATGTTGAAGCTCATTTAAAGTTTGCTGTGCAATATTTGGGCAAACCAGTAAAACACAGAGAATATAGTCTGGTCAGATGAGACCAAAATTGAACTTTTTTGATGTCACAACACACAGCATGTTTGGAGGAGAAATGGCACTGCACATCCCATCATGGTGTGTGGGTGTTTTTCAGCACATTGTACAGGCAGACTTCATGTAATTGAGGTAAAGATCAATGGAGAAATGTACAGATTAGAGCTGTCACGGTAGAGGAATTTCCCCTGCGGTGACTGTGGACAGCTCAATACCGCAGTATGATTGCAAACATTTTTAGGACCCTTTGGATTTGTAATTTAAACACTGTTTATAGGTGGCAAATGAGGGGAGCTGTGAGAGTCTCGCTGCAGCGCACTCTCGACTTATGCATGTGTGTTACAGCTGTATGGAGCTCCGCTCTTTAGGCTGCGTGCCCACCAAACGGGTTTTGTCCACTCTGGGCAGCAATTTTCCAGTCATTCTCTATGTAGTCCAGTGTTTACAGCGCTGAGCACCCTTGGCGCTGAAACGCTCTTGGTGGTGGCCGTTTTTTTGTTGTGGCGCTCAGGGTGCTCAGAGCTGAAAACAGTTCAACTTTTCAGAGACTGCAGCTGAGCTTGTCAATGCCAGATAAAGCAGCCAATCAGAACTACTGCGTGGGCAGGACATAGGACGCTGGTACTCGTCTGTACTCAGACTCCTGCTTTCCATGTCATCATATTTTACACCTAGAGTTGCTAGAAAATGTTTCCTGTCCACTGTTATTTACAGACTGATATTAAAAAAAAAAAAAAAAATCAGTAGAAAGTCTGACAATAGGAAATGCGGAAGTGCTGAGATACAGAGCACAGACTTTTTTTCCCCCCCAGAGCGCTGTGCACAAACGCTGAAAAAAAAAAAAAATGCTCAGGGTGGTTGGGTGACAAAAAACTCGTTTGGTGGGCACGCAGCCTATCTAGAGGCATGAACTGCTGATTCTGTAAAAAAAAAAAAAAAACGATCCTTTTCATAAAGTAGTGGCGGTAACTAAGGGGTGTGTGGACTGGAGATTGCAGCAACATTCAGCTTATAAGCAGGACAGTCTCCGTACAGGACCCTGCATGGCTCTTGTCTCCGTGATTTTTGCCGCTGTCCGAAAAATCTTGTTCAAACAAGCTGCTCTCGGAGCTCATACACAGGAGCATACACAATCAGGATCATACACACTCCACTCAGAAGGAAATAAAACGCTTTGTGCCTTTTCAGTGCTCACTGTTAACGACTGTATTTAACAAGGAGTCCACATGCTTTCACCACAAACTTCCTGCTGGAGTCAGTCTGGAGAGAGTGCCTCAAACGGCGGCAGCACCATGTGCTGTGGAAGCTTCTAGAGTACTGGGTGCAAACATGCTGTTGGTAATAAAAAATGCACTTAATTTAGGAATTTATTTAATAATTAAGGGGGGCACATAAGTGAACAACGAGATATAGCCACACACACACAAAAAAGTGAACACCGCGGTTGGTCGTTTTCCTCCGCAGTAGGCATGTCCATACCACGGTATTACATAATTGCAGTTATTGCGATGGCCCTAGTACAGAGACATCCTTGATAAGAATCTGTTGCCATCTGCCAAGATGCTGAAGATGAAACGAGGGTGGACATTTCAGCAAGACACTGATCCCAAACACACAGCCAAGGAAACTCTCAAAAGGGTCAGCAACATTTGCATTGTTTAAGGAAACTTGCACGCTTCCAAACTGACCGAACCATAATGACAATGTTTTATCGGGCTTTTATTGAATCTGTTTTATCCTTTCCTTTAGTGTCATGGTTTGGTCAGATAAAACTGAAACAGAGGAAATCCTTGGATCAGGTAGTTAATGGTCCAGTCGTTTGCTTGGTGAGTCACAGCTAAGCCTGACATCCCTGTACACCAGACAGGTACAGAGGATTGCTACCTCCATTTTAAATGATGACTCCCACCCTTTGCACTGCCACTTTCAGCTTCTTCCCTCCAGACGAAGGTTTGCTGTCCCAAAAAGTAAAACCCAGCGCTACAAAAGCAGCTTTGTTCCTGCTGCTGTTAGAGTTGAACAAGATGTAACAATATACTACACATAATTTAGTTACCTATTTATTAATTTTATTTTATATTTACTTATTTTTGTACGTTTTTTTATTTGGGTTCTAAATCTTTTATTGGGTTTTAGACTTTTGAGTTTTTAACCTCTTTGACTAGTCTTTAACTTTTTAATATGACCCTTCTCTCTTATCTCTTTGTTTTTTTCTCTTATCTCTTTGTCCTATGTCCTGATTGGTGGAGCCTTGAGTACTTTTATCATGTTTATAGTCAGCTACACGTGTGCCTGTGTTTGTGTTCATGTTGAATGTGATTGTGGTTTGTAAATATGGATGTCACCTGACTGCAAAACATCTACCTACGGGTACAAATAAAGTAACCTGGACCTGAACCTGAATTGGCTCCAGAGAAGGAAAATAAAGCTGCTAGAATAGCCCAGTCAGTCACCTGACCTGAATCCAATTGAAAATCTATGGAACAAACTGAAGATCAGAGTTCATAGAAGACACCCACAGAACCTTCAAGATTTGAAGACAGTTTGTGTGGGAAAAATGGGCTAAAATCACTCCTGAGCAATGCCTGCACCTAGTTTTTCCAAACAAGAAGTAGGCCGTGAGCAGCTGCCACTTTTCGTTCAGTTTCATGGCACCCAACAGGGAACTAAAATTTTAGTGTTTCTAAATTAAGATTACATTATTGTAAGACAAAATATCGATGGTCCCACTTCCAAAGGTGTGGATAGCTGTATGAAAAATGCGATTGAAGTCAGTCGGTAATAATTGTCTGGCTACCTTAAACATGGCCCAGTCCGGGACGTTTTAACCAATCAGCGTCGTCCCTTTGGTCATGTGACAACAAAATGGCAGCGCCCACAGGGGTAGCGTGCGCTGAAAGCCTCTCCTGTGTTATTCACATTTCCGATAAGTTTTCGGGCAGTATCACTCATTTTACTGAAGCATCGTGGGCAAAAGTACGTGAGTGTGCCCAAAAATGGCTTGTACTTGACGGACCCCAACAGAAAGTAGCAGAACAACGTCGCGACTTGTTTGAGAAAGGTGAGTGGCAGCCATTGTTTATGGTTGTACTGCGTGTGCAATGGAGTCGTTTGGCTCCGATCATTTGTAACTCTAAATATGAACTAAAATGGAACCCTAGATGTCTAAAACCTTTGTCAACCGCTCACAGGGTGACATAGTCCTGGTCTAAGACTCCGAGTAGGCCGATCTGGGGGTGTGGAGGCTAATAACCAAGAAACTCTGGGTGCCAGGTAACATAGTCCTAGTATAGATCTAGATGATGCAGATCGACTCACTCTGATGATGCATCTATCCCCAGAACCCACCCTGGGCCTGAATTATAGTCAAAATATACCACTACCACAAAGTAGCTCAAATGGGAAAAGGGTAGCAATCCCAGTGAGCTTAACTCTGAGTCTGAGGGTTGGATGTACTTCTCAGCCCAAGCCCAAGGGGTGCAGTGTACTAGTAGGTGAGGGAAGAACAAGTTTGGGCATACATTTATATAGTTTGCACATACTCACACCCATACTATCAAGCCTTAGGCGGATGGAAAATGGCCTGTTAAGGAAAGCCCATATGTTTGTGATGTGTCACCCAAGAAAGGTTAAACTCATGGCAGCAGCAGCAGTCGCCTGTATACTTTATGCTCTCAATAAATATGGGCACACGGTCTGTGCTTGCCATTTTGCAAGTTTACATTGAGCAGTGACTAGGTTGCACAAGGTCTCTATTATAAGCTCACTGTTAATGTGAAAATTATCTGCAATCTATATATGTTTTATATCTATATGGGTACAAGGTAGGCCTAATGTTATAATACCCTATGGTCCATGTAATATGTTTTCAGATCTAAACAACCTTGATCCAACATTTGGCTACCATCGTGTGTGCTATAGCCGTTTTACGGACAAAACAAGAGTGGAACGTGCTGAAGCTCGTAAAAAACGACTGGCCGAAGCCCACATTCCTGAGCCTCAGGAGCAAAGCGGACCAGAACTTAGTCCCCCAACACCATCTCCTAAAAAGCGACTGCGATCTCACCATGCTGCAGCAACCATCAGCCAAGCATCTGCAAGGTCAAGCAATGTGTTGCCAAACATCTGCATCATCTGCAAGAAGGAAACGCTCAGAGAAGGGCCACGGACAAATCGTGTCACTGTAAAACTGAGGCAAGCTGAGACATGTGATGCTGGTAAGAAAATTGGTAGATCTTACAATTTGGAGTGGTGAAAGTTTAAAGAAAAATAATGTCTATTTAATCTTAACACATATTATATTACTGGTATGTTATTTCTCATATCTTTGATACTGAAATACTTGTGAGCCATTAGTGATGGAATAGAACAGGGAGGTTGACTGAGTTTTACTATTAATTTAATGTCTTTTGATTTATTTGCACACAGGTCTTTTAAAACAAGCAGCTACTGAGAAAGCAGATGAAACCATTCTCAGACACATAAGAGACCGTGATTGTGCTGCCATTGCACATTGCACATTCACCAGCCATAATGCTCTGCACTGTGTGTCTATATATATACATTTATAGTAATATGGACATATGTTTACTAGATGTTGTTTTTTCTTGCCTTCTGATTGTTGCTCTGAGTGTTGCTATCCCTATGCTGTTGCAATCCTGGAATTTCCCCATTGTGGGACTAATAAAGGCTTATCTTATCTTATCTTATCTTATTGAGGTCAAATACCATGGCAGCTGCTATCGTCAGTATACAAGATTTCTACGGAGTCAGTCTGAATCCTCCAGGTTGTAATTTATTCCTTTTTATTTTCAAATATATGAATTCAGAGATCCTTTGGGGCTATACAAATTCTTACAAATGAGTAAAGTCATGGTTGTCCTGTCCATGGACTGCAATTACGACCCACCTATCCCTCAACCAGTGGTCTGAATGAAGAAGAAGAAGAAGACCCACCAGATGGAGAGCAATATAGTGAGGAGAACTGCTACACGGTTCCAGCAGTACGTCGCAGGCATGACTGTGAACAACATAGCCGTCTGACACAGGAGGAGACCCTTCAGCAACGAGCATGCAGAAATACTTGCTTATACTTGGTTTCTACGGGCATGGATGGGTATATACTAGTTTCTACTAAATTTTAAATGAATTTCACCAAGAGTGTTCAATACTTATTCCCTGTGCCATTCCACTTTATCAAATATAACTTTTTTTTATTTAAGTTTTTGTAAAGGGTATACATGTCATTACAGCATTGCATTGTTTACATTTTCATCACATATTCCCCCTTTTTTTGTTTTTTGACAACATTGGAAAAAAATTATTACAACACCCTTTTTTTAAGTGAAAGAAAAAGAGAAATTAAAAAAGAACAAAAAAACAAACAAAAAAACCAAATGAGCAGAAAAGTAAAAGAGCATCTGAGTAGCATTGGAACAAAGAGAGGAGCCATTATTGAAATGGTGTCTGTCAAAGATTAGATCTGATGGAGGACACATATGCGTTCCAGCCAGAAGTTCAAGAACCCATCCATGACCTGTCTCAGTGCAAATGTCAACTTTTCCATCAAATAAATGTCCTGAATCACGTTAATCCAATCTTCAGGTGTAGGATAGTCCTTCAACATCCATTTTTTTGTTAGATTAAAACAGTGAATAAGTATTTTTCTCCTCATCTTTCCAGTGATTCCGGTAGTAAACCCAAATACAAAGTTACAAAAGAAAAGGGAACTGTTACTTTGAATATCTTCCCCAATATTGTCTGTACATTGGTCCAGTATTGGTGGATAACTGGGCATGACCAAAACACATGAAAATGATTTGCAGTCTTTTCACCCCACAAGCGCCAACAATTCAACCCTTTACGAGTAAATTTGTTTTGTGCAGGTGTTCTGAAAAATCTTACCAAATTTTTCCATCAAAATTCTCTCCACAGCAGGGATGAAGTACTTTTCCATTGTTGTTTATTTAGCTTTTCCCATATTTCCAGTTGTAAAGTGAAATTCCCCTCCTTTTCCCATCTCTCTTTTATATATGATGTGTTGTCTCCTTTTAAGTCTTGAAGACCATGGTATATTTTAGAAATGTATCTGATCCCTGGGATCCCTTTATATGCCATTAAGAAAACCTTCAGAACACCTGACTGGGCCCTTTCCAAATCCTCCTTTTTAAGTATTTTGTTTATGTGGTGTCTAAGCTGAAAGAACCTGTAAAGGTCTTGATTTACTAGACCTTGTTTTTTCAAATCTTCAAAACTTCTTAAAGTTTGCCCTTTAAAAAAATTGTAATATTTTATCAGTCCGTTCTCTTTCCACTTTTTAAATCTAGTGTCTGTTTTATAAGGAGTAAAGTCCTGATCATAGGAAATCCATTGCAATAATCGATAGGGTTCTTTAGTTTGATTCTCTCTGACTATCTTAAACCAAATTTTTAGCGAGGTCTCTATCCACGGGTTAGTGTTATTCAAAAGTTTAGGTAAGGCATTGTTCCCTATAATCGCCTGTAGGGGAATGTCACTTGTATTTGGCATTCTATCTCCTTCCATTGTGCAGTGTAGACTGGATTACATATCTCTACTAAAGTTTTAATTTGCGCGGCTTTAAAATAGTCCCTGATATTTGGCAGCGCGAGCCCACCTTTGTCTTTGTTTAGCTGTAGGGTTCTAATATCTGATTCTAGGTCTCTTGCCCTGCCATATGAATCTTGAGATCCTTCTGTCCAGTTCTTGCCATGTTTTTTTGGGAGGTTTTACCGGTATTGTTTGGAAAAGGTATAGAAGACGTGGACGTATATTCATTTTGACTGCTTCAATTCTTTGTGCAGTACCCAAGAATGGTATCATATTCCATCTTGCTAGATCAGATTTTATTTTTGCCATCAGTGGATCATAGTTTAGTGTTATAATTTTGTTGAGTTGTTTCGGGATATTGACCCCCAGATATTTCATAGATTCCATCTCCCAGTTAGTTTTGAATTTGCTTAGTAAATATTGATTTGGGTCATAGTTGAATGTTAAAATTTGGGTTTTATGCATGTTTAATTCGTACCCCGATAACTCTCCATACTCTGAAAAAACTGAGATTAGCTCTGGAAAAGAGGTGTCCGGCTGCCCCAGGTATATTAAAATATCATCAGCAAAGAGTGCTATTTTATGTTCCTTCTGACCAAGTGTAATACCTTGAATTTTTTGATTCTGTCTTATCCATTGGCTCAGAGGTTCTATGAAGATTGCAAAGAGCAGTGGAGACAAGGGGCAGCCCTGACGACATCCTCTTTCCAGTTCAAAAGATGATGATAATTTACCGTTAATCCTTATTTTAGCTGTTGGTTTTTTATATAATGCCTGGATAGTTCTAATGAAGTTGTTATGAAAATTGAAACTGGATAAGATTCTATATAGGAAAGACCAGTCAACCAAATCAAATGCTTTTTCAGCATCTAATCCCAATATGGCTGCATTTAAATTATATTTTTTTAATATGATGAATTATGTGTAAAGTGCGTCTAATGTTATCTTGTGTCTGTCTTTGTCTTATAAAACCTGTTTGGTCTAAATGAATTAAGTCTGTCAGTATATTTTCTAATCTTTTGGCAAGGATAGCGGTAAAAAGTTTATAGTCCTGATTTAACACACTGATTGGTCTGTAGTTGGAGCAGTCTAGTTTATCCTTTTCAGGTTTAGGTATGACTGCAATGACCCCTTCTCTCCAGGAGGGGGGGGATTTCCTGTATGTGGAGGATATGGTTAAATGTTTTCAGGAGGAGAGGAGATAGTTGCTGTTAAAAGGTTTTGTACCACTCTGCTGTATAGCCATCTGCTCCTGGGGATTTGTTAGCTTTAAGTTTCATAATTGCTTTTTCTAATTCTTTAGGTTGTATTTCTGACAGTAGTGTTTTATTTTGTGACTCAGTAAGTTGGGGAAGATTTAATGTATTTAGGAAGTCTTCGGATGCGTTTTTGTGTTTTTTGAGGGAGTACAAGTTCTTGTAGTAATTCTCGAAGCTTTTAAGAATTTCCTGAATTCTAAATTTTATTTTCTTTGACACTGGGTCTCTGATTTTGTAGACTGCTCTCTCTGTTTGTTGTTTCCTCAATTTATAGGCTAGTAATTTTGCCGATTTGCTACCTGTTTCATAGTATTTTTGTTTCAGAAATGTAAGTTTCTTCTGGATTTCTATTGTGTAGATCTCGTTTATTTGTTTTTTAATTTCCTTAATTTTGAGCGAGTCATTAGAATGAGTGTTGTCTGGACTTCCGGTTATGGCCGCCGCGTAGAAGGACGTGCTTCCCTCTACTCTGCTCCTAAAAAAAAAATAAATAAATAAAAAATTTAAAAAAAATCGGCAAATAACTCTCTCAATTGGAACAAAAACTATCCCAGCGTTTGGGCGAGGACATGCCGGTAAAGCCTAAGGCTGGGAAATCAGGTGGAGGAAAAACTGAACCGCCGAAACAGTCCAAATTAACGGACTTTCACGTCTGTGACGCAGCAGAGAAATCCCCAGATATGGCAGAACAAGCTAGCGGAGGAGCGGTGACTGCTGACGACGGCACAGGTGCGGTGCTCGCTGCATTAGTTCAATGAGAGCAGACTTCTCCACTAAACTTGACGGGATTATTGCAGCGATTGAAAGAATAAAAAAGGAGTTAAGCGACTGTATGGAACGGGTGTCGCAGGTGGAGCTCCGAATTTCCAGCGCTGAGGATGACGTCACCGGCCTACAATTAAAGATGCGCACATTGGAATTAAAAAATAAACGTCTGGAAGATAATGTTCTGGATTTAGAATCCCGGTCGAGACGGAACAACCTGAGGCTGGTGGGTCTCCCGGAGAGAACGGAGGGTCTGGATCCATGTTCCTTTTTGGAAAAGTGGATCCCAGAAGCACTGAACAACGCGGAGCTGCAGTCATCAGTCGTTCTGCAAAGCGCCCACCGAATTGGCCCACCGAGAGATAACAAGGCAGCACCGAGGACGCTGATTATTAAGTTCCTCAGCTACAGAGACAGGATGATGATCTCCAACGCGGGGCGAGCCAAAGGAGAAATTAAATACCAGGATCAACAGGTGCGGTTCTGTCCAGATTTTGCCACAGGAATCCAACAATTAAGGAAACAGTTCGACCCCGCCCGTAAAGAGCTGCGCAACCTTGGGATTCGTCATGGAGTGATTTATCCTGTAAGACTGTTGGTCACGTATAAGGGCAGAACCCACATCTTCAAGACCCCTGAGGAGGCGCAGGAGTTCATCAAGAAGATCCAAGAGGAGACTGGTGGGAGCTAAGCATGAACAAAATATAAGGTAGAATATTTATGCATTTGCACAGGCATCTGACTGATCTGAAGCATATAGCAAGTTTACAAAATATAGATTGTATTATATATTAAAAAAAAAACCTATGATGTACAAAGTTGCTATAAAATTTAGGAGTTAAGCTGGAAAACTACAGAAGAGAGTTAACGTAACGTCATTAAAAGCAGTAGAGTTAGGGTGATTGAGAAGAGAAAGAAAGAGTGGTTTTGACTGATCCTCGCGGGTGTGGAGCAGTCAATGGCTATAGCGGGAGACGGAATTTTTTTTTTTTTGATTTTGGGGGGGATTACCACAAATGTGGGAAGGGGAATTTGTTTGTGTGTAGTTTGTAGGATGAATGTTCAACCACTCATGTTTTTGCTTCTCTGTGTGAGCATGTTTACATTGCAAGGTAATCTCAAACTCCTTATTGATCATAGACCCAAGCGTTAATCTCAATTTAACCTCATGGAATTGCAGAGGTCTACAAAATTTTAAAAAACTTAAACAAGTTATGAATAAAATAAAAGACATGGGTTCAAAAATTGTGTTTTTACAAGAAACTCATCTAATAGAGGAGGATGTAAAAAGAGTCAGGAGAAGATGGCAAGGAAGTGTATTCACCTCATCATTTTCATCCCGAGCCAGGGGAGTTATGACTCTCATACATAAATCAGTCCCATTCCAAGTGAAAAATGTAATTGGTGACAAATTTGGAAGATATCTAATCATTCAAGGATCTTTGTTATTAGAAAATATAAATTTGGTGAACTTATATGGTCCCAATATAGATGATCAAAATTTCTTTACTAATTTCTTCCCTATTTTATCTTCACTTACAGGGCAACATATAATAGCAGGGGATTTTAATTGTACATTGAATCCCGGTATAGATAGATCAACAGGACTGGAATGTACGCACAATGGATGCAGGATGATCATTAATCATTTTATGAAAGAATTGAGATTGCTAGATATATGGAGAGAAATGAAACCACAAGTTAAAGCCTATTCTTGTTATTCTGTTATCTACAAGACATTCTCACGTATTGACTATTTTTTGATCTCCACAGAGTCCAAGATTCAAAACTGCTTCTATGATAATATTGTGATCTCTGATCATACACCCTGCTGTCTAATATATGTAGATAAGAAATTGACAAAGGAACCAGGTAGGTGGCAATTTCAGCATAAATGGCTTCAGGATGAGGAATTTGTTAAGTACATAGAAAAACAGATAGATGAGTTCTTTGATATCAATACTACACAAACATCAGCATGTATAAAGTGGGAGGCTTTCAAAGCTTTTATTAGGGGGCATATTATTAGTTATACAGGTTCAAAATCTAAGAAGACTCGAGAGGAGAGAGTCCAATTGGAACATAAAATAAAAATTCTTCAAGAAAAAGTGTATGCAGGAAGTGACCCAAAGTTAGAGAACGAATTACTGATTCTGAGAGCTGAATATGACAAAAAAATCAGCGAATAGAGCTGCCTCGAATCTTCTAAGATTGAAGCAATCTTTTTATGAACAAGGTGAAAAATCAGGAAAATTATTGGCATGGCAGATTAAACAATTAGAATTTAAAACACAAATTACCAGTATTATAAGTAACAGACAGGCAGTTGTAGATCCTTTAGAAATTAATAGTGCCTTTAGAGATTATTATGAAAAATTATATAATACAAAAAATGAAACTGACTTAACAAAACTAAATGGGTTTTTGGACGGATTATCTATACCGTGTATTCCAAATGAAAACAGGGAGATACTGGAGTCTAAAATTAGTCAAGAAGTTGGGCTAGCCATTGATAATATGAAATCAGGAAAAAGTGCAGGACCAGATGGTCTTCCAGTTGACCTCTATAAAAAATTTAAGAATAAATTAATAAAACCATTTTTGGAAATGGTTTTAGAAGCATTTCAAAATAGTAATTTACCACCATACATGAATAATGCCTTAATTGTACTGTTGCCAAAACCAGGTAAACCCTCTAATAAATGTGAAAATATGAGACCAATAAGCCTATTAAATGCTGACCTTAAGATAATCTGTAAAATTTTAGCAAGACAACTACAAGAAATATTACCAAATATTATTAACCGAGATCAGAATGGCTTTATAAAGGGAAGACAAGGCTTCCATAATGTAAGAAGACTATTTAATATTATCTATTCTAATAAAGAAGCACTGGATACAGCTCTCCTATCATTGGACGCCGAAAAGGCCTTTGATAGGGTCGAATGGCCCTTTCTTTTTGAAGTTTTACAAAGGTTTGGAATTGGAAATAATTTCATAAAATGGGTTCAGATAATATACAATAATGCTACAGCAGAAATCCTAACAAACAGCAATATTTCAAAATCAATAAATATCAATAGAGGATGTCGACAAGGCTGCCCACTTTCACCTTTACTGTTTACTATGGCAATTGAACCTTTAGCGATGGCAGTACATTTACATCCAAAAATATATGGAATTAAAGTAGGACCAACAGAACATAAAATCTCCCTGTATGCCGATGACATAATTTTGTTTATGTCGAATCTTAAAAAATCAATTCCGACCTTGTTGAATTTAATTAAGAATTTTGGGGAAATATCAGGATATAAAATAAATAAAACTAAATCTTCAATATTAATGCTAAATGAGACCCAGAGAAATCACCCAGCTCCTGAGGTAAATCAATTCAATGTTGTAAATCAGTTTAAATATTTAGGAATCCAAATTGTGCCTAAGCTAGAATTAGTCGCCAGTATCAACTATGAAGCCTTAAAGCGTACCTGTGGTGGTCGTGAAAAAAAATATATTATATTGAGCCCCTGTCTCACGTTCTAGTTCAAGTTTAAGTTGAAATTCATGTTCAAAGCAATTTGATATAAATCCATTGCTGATGTGCTGGTTCAGCTATGTCAGCAAAACATGAGTGCAGCCATACTAGCGGCTACATGGCCTTCCAGGACGCTTCCTGTGATGTAATTTCGTTGACACCGCGATCTGGATCAGTATTGGCTGAGCCTGCAGTGCCCGGATGTGCAGTGGCTTTCAGGATTTCAAATTAAAATTCAAACGTTTATTTCAAACTCAGGGTTCATATTAAATGCAGAACTAAAACGATTAGAAAATAAATAAATAAATGCTTAAATTCAGCGGCTTGTCTCCTCTGATCTGAGCTCGTAATGGCCGATGATTCTAAAACTATGCGATCTGGACCAATATTGGCTGAGCCTGGAGTACCCGGATGTGCAGCGGCTTTCGGGATATTCAAATTAAAATTCAAACGTTTATTTCAAACTCAGGGTTCATATTAAATGCAGAACTAAAACGATTACAAAATAAATAAATAAATGCTTAAATTCAGCGGCTTGTCTCCTCTGATCTGAGCTCGTAATGGCCGATGATTCTAAAACTACGCGATCTGGATCAATATTGGCTGAGCCTGGAGTACCCGGATGTGCAGCGGCTTTCGGGATATTCAAATTAAAATTCAAACGTTTATTTCAAACTCAGGGTTCATATTAAATGCAGAACTAAAACGATTAGAAAATAAATAAATAAATGTTTAAATTCAGCGGCTTGTCTCCTCTGATCTGAGCTTGTAATGGCCGATGATTCTAAAACTATGCGATCTGGATCAATATTGGCTGAGCCTGGAGTACCCGGATGTGCAGCGGCTTTCGGGATATTCAAATTAAAATTCAAACGTTTATTTCAAACTCAGGGTTCATTTTACATGCAGAACTAAAACGAGTATAAAATAAATAAATAAATGCTTAAATTCAGCGGCTTGTCTAGTCTGATCTGAGCTCGTAACAGCTGCGAGACGGGCTGGGCTCCTCCCTCGCCGCGGGAGCAGCAGAGAGAGAGAGCAGCAGAGCAGAGCAGCAGACACTCGGCGCTCTTGTAAAAACAAAAACATACAATGCGATATGGATATCGCAACATGGCGGAATGTAAAGCCTTTGGATGTCCCAATAATAAGCGAAAAAACAAAGATAAACACTTCATTTGTGTACCCAAACCCAGCTCACCTTGTCAGAAGATCGGAGCGGAAAAGTGATCTCGGAACAGGGCACAGACGAATCCTTTCAGACGAAATTGCGTTGTGTGTGAGGACCATTTCGTCACTTTCACCCTCAGAAGACCTTTCTGGCTCAAACCTGTAGCCATGTTGGAAGAAATCTTCCCCAGAGTCCGACAATTCAGCCATAATAGAATAAAAACACTCACAAAAGCACCCTAGTCTGTCATACAGGTGGAGCATTGACTGTTGAGTATCAACGAAGTGACGTCACATCCGCATGTGTCATGGCTGCGCTCAAAGAGTTTTCATTGGCTGACCATGCCTGCGGTCGTATTTGCATATTTCTCTGGTGGTATTTGGCTGGCAATAATTATTTAACCAAATAACAAATAATTTGCCTAATGTTTTCAAGTTGAATGCGTTTAGACGACCACCACAGGTACCCTTTAATGACAGACATTAATGAGTTACTTCAGAGATGGATGTCACTACCAATGTCGATGATCGGGAGAATTAATATACTTAAAAGTAATATTTTACCCAAAATACTTTATTTATTTCAATACATTCCTTTACAACCACCTTCAGATCTATTCTCAAGAATTAAAAAAAAGTTAGTGGAATTTTTATGGAACAACAGGAAGGCTAGATTACGTCTGTCCTTACAACATTTACCATTTGATCGTAGAGGTCTGAAACGTCCAAACTTTATGTTGTATTACTGGTCAGCACAACTGAGGTCTATGACATATTATTTTTCATCAAATGATCTCCCTCACTGGACTGAAATGGAATCATACAATTTACCTTTACCTCTTCCCACATTCATATACTCAGACTCGGCAAAAACATTACAGAAACAAGTTAAAAATCCATTTGTAAAGCATATGATCAAAATATGGTGTGAAACCACAAAATATTTAAAAGAACCACACTTACTGTCACAATTTAGCCCAATATGGGGTAATCAATATTTTAAACCAGGGAGAGCGGATGCTGTATTTAAAGTATGGAATTTAAAAGGGATTCAAAAGATTCAAGACTTATATCTGTCATGTTCAGATAACATAATGTCTTTTGAAGAACTGAGGATCAAATTTAATCTTAATAGAACATTTTTTTAAATATCTTCAGCTTAGGAACTTTATTCGATCAAATCAAAATAATGCTCTCATCCGACCTACTTATTCATCCTTGGAAAAAATTTTGACGAAAGATAGTAAGAGAAAGGGTATTATTTCAGAGTTTTATAACTCACTGACACTATTCTCAAGTGAAAACTCACAGAAAAGATTGAATTATTGGAAAGAAGACCTGCAAACTGAAATCTCAAAGGAACAATGGGAATTGGCTTGTACAGAAGCTCAAACCAAATCAATAAATGTACGTCTTAAATTGATACATTTTAAATGGTTAATGCGGATGTATGTTACACTGGTGGAGTTAAATAGATATAACAAAAACATACCAGATACGTGCACAAAATGTATGGAAAGTAAAGGAACCCTATTTCATTGTTTATGGGAATGTAGAAAAATTAGAATGTTTTGGGAAGAGGTGAGGGTAACAATTGAAAAAATAATTTCAAAACAAATCATATTGAATCCTAAATTGTTTTTGTTGGGTCTGTATCCAGAAAAGCACAGCTTTAATAAGAGTGAAAGAGCATTCATAGACCTCAGTTTGCTTAACGCCAAAAAATGTATTGCACTACTGTGGAAAAAGACTCATAGACCAGATGTGACTCAGTGGTTAAGACAGATGTTAACAAACCTTCCACTAGAAAGAATAACATACATACTGAAATCAAAAGAAATTGTGTTTGAGAATATATGGAGACCTTTCATTGATTATGTAAAGAATTTAAACATAACTCTTGAAGAAGAAGGTGAATGATGTGTGTGGACCTTGTAAATTCCAAACTGGTGAATGTATAATATGGATACTTATGTAATGGATTGCCTAGACTAAACAGAGGAGCATTGTGGAAGACCTGTCTTTGTTAGTGGTTGTTGGTGTTTTTTTTAGTACAATTTTTTTTTTTTAAATTACTTTAGTGTTAGTGTTTGATTGTTTGTGTTGTGTTTGTAAAAAAGGTTCAATAAAAAATATTGTGGAAAAAAAAGAATGAGTGTTGTCCTTGTGCTCTTTTTCTAGTTTCTTAAGTTCTGACTCTAATGTGATTAGTTTTTCTTGTCTCAGTTTCTTTTGGAGTGCCAGTTTTGCGATAATCTTTCCCCTTATTACAGCTTTGCATGCGTCCCACAGTATTAAAGGGGATACTTCTCCATTATCATTTTCTTCCAAATATCTGAGAATATCTGATTCCAATTCATCTTTCAGTGGTCCTTTCAGCACATTTGAATTTAACCTCCAAGAAAATGTATTATTTGTGTATTTTTGGATACTTAAGTCCATATAGATCGGACTGTGGTCAGAGAGATCCATCAGTCCTATTTTACATGTTTTTACTCTTTCAATGTCTCTATTATAAACATAAAAAAATAGTCAGTCCTTGAGTATGATGAATGTGGTGCTGAGTAAAATGTATAATCTTTTACACTGGGGTTGAATTCCCTCCACACGTCACAGATTTCCATTTCTTTTAGTAGCATCCAAGTTTTCCTACTTTGAGTGTTATTTTGATGTGGAGAATTACCTGATGCATCCCAGTATGGATTCAGTCTTAGACTGAAGTCTCCACCACATATCACTAAACCTTGGGCTTTAGTTATCATTAGGTCAAATACATTTTTATAAAATTTCCAGTTAGCCCCTGGAGGTGAATATACATTCAGCAGGGTGATATCTTCTCCCTCTAGCCGACCAAGTACCATGCTAAATCTCCCTTCTTTATCTTTGTGTTCTGAATTTTTTTCAAATATAATTTTGGTTGAGATCAATGTTGCTACCCCACTCCTCCTCCCTGACTTATATGAAGATGAAGAGATCAGTTTAAACCCTTGTCTATTAAGTTTAGTGTGCTCCAAGTCTGTTAAGTGGGTTTCCTGTAAAAATATTATTCCTGCTTTGTCTTTTTTCATTTTGCCTAGAATCTTGGATCTTTTAACTGGATTCAGGATCCCTTTTACATTATATGAGATTATTTTGGTTACACCCTGTTTCTCCATTGTATTGTCTTATTTAGTATAACAGTGTAGTGGCCCTCTTTTATGCTACTCAGAAACTGAAAGAAAATTAAGAACATAGTATATAAAACTTTAAAACAAAAAGCTGTCAAAAGATCTTCCTGAACTGAGGTCTTTTTAGCGACCTTAGAAGAGCCTTGATGGTGCGTTGGCTCTGAGAGAAATTCCTCAAACTTTGTTACGTGCTGAGGGCCCCCTCTTACCCCTGTAAGTTGTCCCATGTTTTTAACGTGAATTTCAGATCCCAATCTGAACTTGTAATGATTTTTTTTTTTTTTATGCCTATACCCTATGAAATTGTGCGCAACCTCCCACCACCATCACAGCAAACAATCACTTTAATACAGTATTTGTTAGTGTGGAGAGTTCATGTGGTTCATTGTCATATTTCTATTTTAACAAGTTTTTTTTTTTTTAAAGACTTATTTGTTTTTAATATTATGACTGTTCCATGAAATGTTTTACCACTTCATACTTGCTGATTCTGCATCTCCTTTAATGTTTGTTACCTTGTAGGAGGAGGTTTGGATGTGCAGATTGATTAAAAATATCGTTATTCCCTCCTGAAAGCGTCCAGTTTTTCCTTACAGCCCTGGCACTGGGTTTCCCGCTGCTGGCCCGTGGATTTTGAGGGTCTCTGTGTGCACCACGTTTGAGCCTTGATTCTTTCGATCGGGTCTGCTGCGGGTTTATACACCGTTACCGGGAGCCCTCTTCTCACCATATCCCTGGCTGCTTCTTCCGCCGAGTTGTAGAGACACGTCTCTTCCCCGTAAAAAACCCTCAACTTCGCCGGAAATGGAGTTTGAAAGCGCAGTTTCTTCTCTCTTAGTACCTTTTTAGCGTCATTGTATTCCCAACGCTTTTTAAGGACCTCCGGGGCGTAGTCATGCTCCACAAAGACTTTTCTTTCTTGGTGCATAAATCCTTTTTCCTGCCAAGCCAGTCTCAAAACCTCTTCTTTTGTTCTGAAGTTGGAAAACACCACCACCGATCGTGGGGGAGCTTCCGACGGCCTTGGGGCTAATGAACGGTGCGCCCTTTCTATTTTCAAATCAGTGGATTGGGGAATTTCCAACTTCTCTCTCAGTATGGTTTCCACGCATGCAGCCATTGTGTTGAAACCGTCCTCGACTCCTTCTTTCAGACCATGAATTCTTATGTTGTCCCTTCTTAGTCTTCCTTCCTGGTCGGTTACCTTAGCCTCCAGTCTTGTCTGTCGTTTAAGTAATTCCAGCGTGGTTTCTTCCGGCCCTTTTATTCTTTCCTTTGCTTCCATGATTCAGGCCTCAGCCTGGTCCACTCTGTTGTTTGTCCTTTTTATTTCGTCTTTAATTTCACGAAATTCGGCCCAACACTCTCGGCGAAATTCTCTTAATTCTTGAAGTACAGTTTTTAAGCTAACCGTGTTGCTAGCCTCATTCTGCTCCTCTATTTCCGAGTGGTTGTTGTCCTCCAGGTCAGATTCTCCGGCCGATGCGCGTCTTGGCCTGGTAAATGTCGATCTCTTCTGTTTTCCTTTAGGCATAATGACTTTGTCTTTTGATTTTCACTCTTCCATAAATCCGCTAAATCTGATTTTCATGGTATTTTCACGGATGGGGTCTGGGAGCTTCGGCGTTAAGCTGCTATCACCATGGTGTCCAGACCGGAAGTCCCAAATACAACTTGTTTTGTGAACACAGTTGCTTTGATTTCTTTGTATGTATGGATTACTTGGGTTGTTACTGATATCTGGTGAAAATCTCAGGTCAAAGGCTCCATCAGAAATATGTTTAATGAGAAAAATGGTGACGTGTTCAATACTTACAGTATTTTCCCCGCTGTACACGGTAGAAAAAAATGTGCTGGTGTTGGGTGAAAACAAGCAAGGACTCAAATGATCGGAAAAGGGTTGGGCTAGGTCAGGGGTCGGCAACCCGCGGCTCTTTCATCCCTCTGCTGCGGCTCCCTGTGGCTTTGGAAAATAAATGAGTATTTAATTAAAATGTATTTTATTTTAGTTCATTAGTTTTTAAAATGTAATTCTAAATTTGAAGATTATGGTGATCTTGTAAAATCTAAAAAAAAAAACGTGTTAAAGTTTAATCACCATTAGCAAAAATCAACACGATTACATAAGCTCTCGGAGCTTCCCTGGAAGTCGTCTCCCGCGATAACCCGGATGTGTTGTGTTCAAGCTACTGCTGTATTGCAGTAGCTTGACAGCCCTGCGATTGGATAGTTGCAAACGATTGGACCAATCAAATGGTTCATTGTATGCTTTTTCAAAGATTCATAGCGGTGTGTTCTCAGGAATGTGATTTTCTGCTAATTCGCCGAATTCCGCTTTATTTTATCTTCCAGGAAGATAAAGTACGTTAAGTACGTTAGCGGCTTGTGGTCCACAAACGCAGTGAAGCTGCGCCCTTTCAGGCAGGACTGGAAGTGGTGTATGGCCACTTCCGGTAATCGGTATGGCCAGGTGGAGAGTCATTAACTCTCTGTTACTGGCGGCGTTCAACGGCTGTATGAGCTGGGCTGGCGCGAGGGAGGAAACGGTAATAAAAGTTAACCATCCCCTTTTATGATTCCAAACAGTTTGAAATTGACAGTGCACAGTGGACATTGACTCATAACTTTTGAATATTTCTAAGACTTGGCTGCATCAGTGATTGTGCAAAATGAACTGCTCAAGTCTCAATGGAGATTGAAACTGGTGATCTGAAATGAATGCTGAAATTATAAAAAGCAATGGTATGTTGGAATTTTATTTCTATTATAGAACAGATAAAATTAACTGATTTTGATTTGATCAAGTGTTAAAGCATGTGATGGATAATGCTTGTTGGAATATTTTAGGAATGCTGTCTTCTTGGAACATAAGTCAATATTATACATTAATAAGTGGAATTCAGCTGTTTGTTTTATGTCATTTAAGCACAGTTCTGGTACTTAAAAATCATAAAAACCCAGGAGCTTCGGGGGGCTTTGCCCCCCTTGCCCCCCACCCCACCCCACCCCACCAGGGTTCTGCCCCGGACCCCGCTGGGAGACTATGTCCCCCAGACCCCCTGCTGACTTTTCAGATAATTTACCCAATCCCAAATCACATCGCTGGTTCGTGTTGGAATTCTGAGCTTTCGGTATTGTTTTCAGCGGAATTATGAGATTTTTATCGAAGGATCAGGAGTCATCAGTGCTAGAAATAGCACTCTCCTTTCAACCCAGTGTCAACCTTCAACCCAATGTCTTTTTTTTTTCGGAGTTCAAAATGTTTTTGTTGCATGCAGAAATGTAATTTTGTTTTCTCTGCAGGAGTTCCCTGATTTCATAAATGCAACACATTATAGTTTGTTTATACATAGCATAAAGGGAAAAAAGTTATATGCAGTGTTATTTCATTTTAAGTGTCAAAAGGGTTTTTGTGGCTCCGTGTTTTCTTTTCTGTGGGAAACGGGTCCAAATGGCTCTTTGAGTGGTAAAGGTTGCTGACCCCTGGGCTAGGTGAAAAGCAGTCACAACTGTCCTGAGCAAAATAAAATTCTTTTCTGCATTTTTTCCTGTGAAATGTGTGATTTAATAAGGAATATAGTGTCAATTGTTGCAGGCAGGAGTTGTATTCATTTCTCAGTTCAAACACACACAGCATCTTATAATATTTCACTATTCAACTTACAGTGAGCTTGGTGGCTCTCGCAGAAGTCTCATGGAAACTTAGCATGACTATTTCCAAACCATGACTTCCATAGGTGCCTTTAAATAGGCCTGGTTGGAGTAGATCTGAAAGCTTTGCAGGAGGCAGGTAGATCCTTCGGTATGTCAAACAGTTACTGTCACAGGAAAGCAGATAAAAGCAACAAACTTTATTGTGAGTATCTAAATTACTAAACACAGTGGATACATATTTGAGAATGCTTAAAAAACTGGATGTAAGATCATGACTCATACTCATATTGACTTGTGTAGATGAACTTCATCAAAATGAGTTCCTGCATGTGTTCATGAAAGATTTCTTCCAATGTCCGGCCCCATTCTTCCTCCAACCATGTCCTGAATTCCTAGAAATACACATGAACAAAGAGTATAAAGAATAACGCCTAAATAATTCAGGTGCATACACAAGCATAAAACATATGATGATATTACAGGTGCTAACAGCTGCATTAATCGACCCACCTCTTGTCTGCCTCCGGGCATGCGGTGATGATCTGTCTGGTTACATTTTGTTGAGAATTCATCTTTTTTTACTGTCTAAATATGAAAGGTTATTACACATATTAGAGGGTTATAACCTACCACACCTCAATTAAAGTAGCACCAATTTTGCTGGTCAACAGATTTGCTTTTCCTATGTAGTCCCTCACCTGTATGTCTCCTTTGTGGGGACCTTTGTGCCCATACATACACTCCACAGTGGCCTTTTTGCTCTCCAACATGTGAATCCGAAAAAGCGGCCGTCTTCTCATGGGATCTTCCACACGGGGGTCGTGAGGAGGCAGATACATCCAGCCAATTATGAATAATCCATCCACCTGAAGGAAATACTATGACTGATTTATCTGGACTATGGAAATTCCATTGGGTTTCATGTTTTGTTTTGTTTTTTGTGGGTTGGGGGGATCATTTACAGTTGAGGACAGAATTATGAGCACACCTATATAAAATTTCCATTTTTTTAAAGTATTTCCCAAGTGCTATTAAACAGCACAAAGAATTTTTCAACACAGCTTTTCCAAATACCATAGTTTTATATAGAAAACATAAATTATTTTACCTTGCACACAGAAACAAAATAATTTCACAAAAACTACCAGGATCAAAATCACGAGCCACCTGAAAAACTAATGTTCATATCTTGTAAAATCAAGTTAAAATTGGGAGTTTTCTTCCATTTTACACATAGTACAAATGAGGGGTGCCCACACTTTTTTGGCTTGTGAGCTACTTTTAAAATGACCAGGTCAAAATGATCTACCTACATTTAAAAAATGCCAAAATATGTCAATATATGTTGGAATACATTATATAACTGTGTGAACCCTTATGGCACAATACAATTCAATATATTTACGATCATTACCTTACTCTGATGAGTACTGGATGGAGTCAGCCAGGGTTGCATAGTCTGGACAGTAGCTGCTGGTAGCTAGTCTCAAGCAGGCTTCCAAATGATCTTTGGAAGCCTGCTTGAGACTAGTAAAAACAAAGTCTTGAAACAAAGTCTTGAAACAAAGTAAAACAAAGTCTTGAAACAAAGTCTTGAAACAAAGTAAAACAAAGTCTTGAAACCGTTTGCCAAACTCTGACAAACAATTGTCCATCTGCTCAATGTAGCACACACTGTCAAGTTGCGCATGTGCCTTTTGTTGCTTCTCCGGTTCTGACGTCAGGTTGGGGAAGTTCCCCAAATCATGGCGCTGCAGTTTTGAGGACATACGTTGCACTTTTTGTTTGAAAGCATTAACTGAGCTGATCATGTTTTACAACAGTTTTGTCCTTTCCTTGCAGCTCTAAATTAGGCTCATTCAACATGTTGATTAAATCGGTTAAAAATGACAAGTCTAGCAGCCACTGATCGTCATTAAGTTGCTTGTATTCTACATGTTTACTGAGGAGGAGAAACTCCTTTATATCCGGACAGAACTCTCTAAATCGCTGCAGGAATTTCCCCCTACTAAGCCGTCTAACGTCAGTGTGTAGCAAGAGCTCAGAGTAGTTGCAATCAGCCTCCTCCAGATGTGCTCGGAACAGTCGTCTTTGAAGAGATCTTGCTCGAATAGAGCAAGCGACTTTTGTAGCCACAACCATTATCTCTTTCATATTTAGCATTTTAGCACATAATGCTTGTTGGTGGACTATGCAGTGGTAATTAAGGAGTCAGGGAACTCATCGTCCTCCCTGCACTTTGCAATAAATCCATTTGAGTGGCCCACCATTGCTGGTGCACCATCCGTGGTGATTGACACCAATTTACACACTGGGAGCTGGGTTTTCTCAAAGTTTTTGAAAGAGTGAAAAATGTCCTCTCCTCGCGTGTGTTCTTTCATGGGCAGTATTGTTAACAGCTCCTCTTTTGCAGTCATATCGGTAAACGCCATCCAAATGAAAATGCACAGCTGAGCTGTGTCACTTCTGTCTGTGGACTCGTCTAATTGCAGTGAGAAACACTCACATTCTGTGATGTCCTTCCAAAGCTGCTGTGTCAAATCATAGGACATTACTTCACAGCGCCATGTAACTGTACTTCTTGAGAGCTGAAGAGCTTTGATTGAAGATAATATTTCTGGTTTGTTTTTAAAATCCCAAAACGACTCCGCTGCCCCAATGAAGGCCTCTTTTATCATCTCTTCATCTTGAAAGGACTTCTTATGCTTAATAATGCAATGACTCACCAGGAACAATGCTTCAGTGGCTGCCTTTGCCTTTGAATTCAGCTGTGTGAAAAATGACTGCTGTCCGATTAACTGAGATTTCAGTTCCTTCACCTTTCTTTTTCTCAGATCACTTTTTGGAGGGAAGTCAGTGTCGTAGTTTTTATGAACGGTTCGAAAGTGCCTCTCCACATTTCCTTTCTTTGGAAACACAACGATAGATTGACAGATGAGACAAATACACTTCGAAAATCATTGTGAAAAAAAAAAAAAAAAAATCTTCCTCCCATTCCGCATGGAAGTGGTAAGTTTTTGTCTTCTTACTGGGTTCAGCTCCCCCACTCATTTTTAATATTCCTTCTTTAGTTGACAGAAATTGGAAGCTGCTAACACGGTCACAGCTCGCTGGAGTTTAGCAGTAGCTAGCTAGCGTGTTTGACCGCGCATGCAGGGTGGCCTATGACACTTAAGAGAACAGGACCTCTCCTGATTGGCTGCCCTGTAGCCTACATCAATCAAATGGTAAATGCCAATAAGAGGACAGATGGGAGGATAGGTGACAGAATTAAAAACTTTTTTTTTTAATGTCACGCGATCTACCCACAGTGCCTTTGCGATCTACCAGTCGATCGTGATCGACATATTGAGCACCCCTGGTATAAACACTACATCAAGGGTTTGAGCCGTCACAAAGCATCATGCCAAAAACAAAAGAAGCAAAACTGAGTTTGGGTCATTGCTTTGTCTTCCAACAGCACAACGACCCAAAACATACGTCGCTCCAGATGAAGAACTACCTCCAGAAAACCAAAGTGAGCGTTATTGACTGGCCTGCACATAGTCCTGACTTGAATCCCTTTTAAAATCTGTACGGTGAAATGAAGACTAAGAAAATACTAAAAACAAAGAAATACTTTAAAAAAAAAAGACATTTTCACGAGGGGGAGGGGGGGTCATAATTCTGTCCTCAAGTGTAATTCAGACATCAAACTCTTACCACAACATTAAGCAATCCACCATAAGGGCCTATGTCAGGCTGCCATAAGCCCAAGATATGCCTGTATGGGTGAAGCACTGCAACACAAGAGCACAATGACACCACATACTAATTATTTTCTGCAATACTAGCCATATGGTTTAGCATAAGCTTGCTGTGCATAGTGAAAAACACCAAAAAGATGTTAAAACCCTCACACTCCATTATTTATATTTATTGTGTGAGCAAACAGCCCTGAGGAGCATGATTAAAACGTGCACACAATGATTAATATTGCTGTTTGCTGAACAATTTAATTTGTTAAATGTCCACCCCACACAAAACCCGTCATGCTGCAGCCATCTTCTCTGAGGCCCCTGTACATACAGTGTGTGTACACGTCTCTATAGTCCATGTGCTCGTAGTCCGGGAGAAGCTTCATGAAACGCCCAGACTTCACCCGCGGTATGACACCTGCACAGGCACAACACAGGTATGTGTAGAGCCGCCATGGACCAAGGTAGGCTCAGGCCAATGCAGTAAAGCAGTCATGTGCCCAAATATGTCAATAGAGGAGCCAGCAGCTTTTTGCCACTGCTTTGTCCAACGTGTAGCTTGGATGATTGTAAATAAGCAAATGTGCGCTACATATGCAAAATAAAGGCATAAAAAGTATTTTCATGTTATTGCACTAGCAGTCCAAGTTTGAGCGGGACACATAAGTTACTGTCAGAATAGAAATCATTTGTCCTGGTAGCTGAATAGGTCTTTCTGTTAACATATTCCACAAGCAAACAAGAAAATATTGATGGGGAAACAGAGTCATTCAAATGAAAATATTTATAGGAGAAACTGACGTTTAACATAGATATCCTGGCTGGACACTCCTGCCGCTTCCATCTTCCTCAGATCCTCCTTCATACCAAACTCTGCAGAAAAAGAAAAAAAAAATTAAAGGGGAGAAAAATAACTTTATGTGACTCTACTGAGACGAGACCTTGGAAAATATCTTTTTGTGATTTTCAGCTGTTTGTAACATGGCTAGAAACGATAATGACCATTGTCATCTGTATCTAATTCATAGTGAGAATAGTTTTTGGCACAAAACCAAGATCATCTTGGTGTGTTAACCACTGTTGCTGTAAGTGAGAGCAGCTGATCTCACTAATCTTCAGTCAGCAGACGCAGGCGTGACTTGAACTCTCATAACTGGTACAAATTCAACCAAGTGGACTACAGTATAAGCAGCAGCCACCATCCAGAAAAAAAAAAAAAAAGTTGTCTCCATTTCTTGTTTCTCATTTCTGGTCATTTTAAAAACTGTAAAATGTGTAAAATATCTGACATTTCTCCCACACAACTCATCAGTAAAGGGGACATAAAACAGTAGTTACTACAACTCCTATTGTGCACCAGTGTCATAGTGATACAGACAGTTGGTGTCACTTTGCAAGTAAAATAAAGAGCTCTTATACTATAGATACCCAATATCCACACCACTACTGGAGTATCCCTAATCAATATAGGATTATGTGCACATACTGTATCTTACCATTCAGCTACACACTTAAAAATTGACTATGTCACTTGACATTTTTTTCAAATACTTTAACTATTATTGTAAGAATTTTCAAACTGTTTAATTAAGCCCAGGGACTCTACAGCAGATCCATGTTTTTGCTGCCAACTGGTAGGTTAACAGTGGTACTCCAAATTTAAACATCAATTTGTCTTTCTACATATTGTGGGCTTTCCAAAGATGTATACAGGTACATCTCAAAAAATTAGAATATCATGAAAAAGTTCAATATTTTCTGTCACTCATTTCAGAAAGTGAAACCCACATATTATATAGATTCATTACACAGAGAGTGATATACTTCAAGTGTTTATTACCTCCGCCAGGCCGAAGGCCAGGAGGAGGTAATGTTTTTGCCGGCGTTTGTCTGTCTGTCTGTCTGTCTGTTTGTCTGTCTGTTGGTTAGCAAGATAACTCAAAAAGTTTTGGACGGATTTCAATGAAACTTTCAGGCGTTGTTGGAAATGGTACAAGGAAGAACTGATTAAATTTTGGGGATGATCCGGATCACCGTCTGGATACAGGAATTTTTTAAAGGATTCTTTAACATTGTCAGATACGGCCATTTTCAACATGTGTGCAGGCCCAATGGAGGGCGCTGCTCGTCGTGTCTGACGAACACAAACTCCGCCTTCTTCAAAGTTTTACGCACAAAAGCACGCGGAACACAGTGGTGGGCAGGGCTCGGCAGCGTGCCTGTGTTTGCACTACGCTGCAAAAGCTCACACGGGCAGCTGTCCGCTGCCGGATTATTTGGCAGAAATTCCCCGGCCAGCCATAGTAGCTGCGCAAAAACAAGCTCTCTGCCGGGGACGATTCCAAATCATCTTTTGCCGCGGAGCGCAACCCCAATAAAACCCACGACAACCTGTCTACCCAATTTGTATCCGTAATTGAAGCCCTCAGTGCTGCTTTCAGTGATCTATGAAAACGCTCGCATAACCCATTGGCCTGTTGATTTCTTTTGTTTTTTCTTTTGAATTCTTGGATGGAACATGGGTGTCCAATATAAGCTGCGGATTCACCCATCACACATTTCGGATAACTTATGTTGAACTGTATAATCACAGGAGTTATTGTCTAATTTCACCTTGTTGGATTTTATTACCCCCTTTGTTATATTATTCACTTTCTTTTAACCTGTACTCTTAATCTATTCGAAATAAAGATTAATTCATTAATTCATTCAATTGCAACGCCTGCAGCCTGGGACTTTGCAGATGCACGAGATGGACACAACAGCAACACCTCAGTTTATTACCTCCGCAAAGGAGGTAATGCTTTTACTACTGAACCACTAATCCTATCATTGTGAATCCAATTGCTAGTCATATGTTTTCATGGTCAAGGAATCTGAAAACGTACACACAAACACTGTATGGGGGGAACTGTGGCGCTTGGCAGAGGTCTGCGCTCTCCGAGTGCTTTTCTAGTTTTAATTTTGATGATTATGGCTTACAGCCCATGAAAACTCCACATTTAGTTTCTCAAAAAATTAGAATATTACATAAAATTAATTTTAAAAAATAGTTTTTAATAGAAATGTGGACTGACTTAAAAGTATGTCCATGTGCACACGCAATACTTGGTCGGGGCTCCTTTTGGATTAATTACTGTATCACAGTGTGGCGTGGCATGGAGGTGATCAGCCTGTGGCACTGCTGAGGTGTTATGAAGGTCCAGGTTGCTTTGATAGTGACCTTCAGCTTGTCTGCATTGTTGGGTCTGGTGTCTCTCATCTTCCTCTTGACAATACTCCATAGATTCTCTATGGGGTTTAGGTCAGGAGAGTTTGCTGGCTAATCAAACACAGTGATGCCATGGTCATTAAACCAGTTTTTTGACACTTTTGGTAGTGTGGGCAGGTGCCAAGTCCTGCTGGAAAATGAAATCAGCTTCTCCATAAAGCTCGTCAGCAGAGGGGAGCATGAAGTGTTCTTAAATTTCCTGGTAGACAACTGCGCTGACTTTAGTTTTGATAAAACACAGTGGACAAACACCAGCAGATGACCTCTGTTCAGATAAAAGTAAATTTTGCATTTCATTTGGAAATCAAAGATCCAGAGTCTGGAAAAAGAGCGGAGAGGCACAGAATCTAAGCTGCTTGAGGTTTTAGTGTGAGGTTTCCACAGTCAGTGATGATTTGAGGAACCATGTCATCTGCTGGTGTTTGTCCACTGTGTTTCATCAAGACCAAAGTCAGCGCAGTCGTCTACCAGGAAATTTAAGAACACTTCATGCTTCCCTCTGCTGACAAGCTTTATGGAGAAGCTGATTTCATTTTCCAGCAGGACTTGGCACCCCCACACACTGCCAAAAGTGTCAAAAACTAGTTTACTGACCATGGCATCACTGTACTTGATTGACCAGCAAACTCTCCTGACCTAAACCCCATAGAGAATCTATGGAGTATTGTCAAGAGGAAGATGCGAGACACCAGACCCAACAATGCAGACGAGCTGAAGGGCACTATCAAAGCAACCTGGGCCTCCGTAACACCTCAGCAGTGCCACAGGCTGATCACCTCCATGCCACGCCACATTGATACAGTAATTAACCCAAAAGGAACCCTGACCAAGTATTGAGTGTGTACATGGACATACTTTTCAGTCGGACCACATTTCTACTAAAAAACTATTTTTTAAAATTAATTTTATGTAATATTCTAATTTTTTGAGAAACTGAATTTGGGGTTTTCATGGGCTGTAAGCCATAGTCATCAAAATTAAAATAAACACTTGAAATACATCACACTCTGTGTAATGAATCTATATAATATATGGGTTTCACTTTCTGAAATGAGTGACAAAAAATATTGAACTTTTTCATGATACTCTAATTTTTTGAGATGTACCTATATGTCATGTGCAGTTTGCCTTGTTTTACATTGTTTATATTTAATCTATTTTGTCCTTTAAATTTATTTATATAGTAAAAGTACATAGAGTCTTCCTGGTCCTTTTATCATTAAAACCGAGCAGAATCTGTGCATCTCTGTAAACAGATGTATTGTTATCATGGTGTTTTAAACACTGAAATTTAAAAAACAAGAATTGGACAAGAATAAAAAAAAAATTCTGCTTTGGCTGATCACAATTTATTCAGTCATCGTAAAATATACAATGCCAATTATGCTAGGGGAAAATTCTGTGAGGCCTTGGCCTATGGAGACCTTAGACTGGATGAGTTATAAGAGATTTATTAAATACTCTTGGACCTCTGTGACACCAGGTATCAAAATATGAGCTGTGGCTTGGGAAGTGTTGGCTGTGCTTTTATGTTTGCATTTCCCACTGCCTGACTTTAACGTAACAAAACCATGCAAATGTCTATGTCAAGCTGTTCTCATCTGCACCTGACCTGGTCGTGTGTCTGTAATCATGCCCACAGCCCCCTTATGTGTTCGCCTGCATCAGAGTACAGTAGCTACAGTACACAGAATGGCTGACGGGGGCCTATAATACCAGGACTATAAACAGTGAAGGGCCCTGCTATTTTTAGCAGCAAACAACAAAAGATGCAGCAGCTATGTGGTAAAGGCGGTTCGGAGGACGGTATGCACTGCCATTCAGGTTTCCCGTACAGATCAATAGAAAGGCTTTTAAGGACACTTCCGCGAAACCAGCTGGTACACCGACAAAATGAAATCCACACAGCGGGTAATCGCTTGTTATGCAACGCTCCATTTGTCTACTTCATATATTTATTTGCGGATTAAATAATCCGCCTGTCGCCCACCAGCTGCGATATTTACCTTCCGTGCACCGCCTTCTCCAGATGGTTTCCGTACTGAGGATTTGTCTGAATTTCTTGCAAACTAGCGAGACACTGGGCAGAACTGTTCCGGGGAGCAGCGAAAATATCTCCACTAGGAGCTCCGGGGGTAAATCCGCTAACGACTGGGGGTGTGGAGGTCCCGCGTCGGCCCCTCTGTGCACATGAGCGCCGCCGTATTCTCCGGCGGCGTCAGAACTCGGCCCCGCAGAGGCGACGCCGGGGCCTCCGCAGCCACCTGCGTCGGATCTCCCCTGACACACGATCCGCTCCTCCTCCTCCTCGTCCATGTCGGAGTCGCTGGCCTGGTCCTGCTGACTGCTCCGCTGTCGCCTTCGGCACCTCCGAGACTGACCCACTCCGCAGAGCCTGGCGCAAACAGCCATCCGTAGTTACCAAACAGGCAACATTACATCACTCCATCTATCAGCTGCAGTCTGGCTCGTCCTCTCTCCGTCCTCCTCACCGAGCATGGGCAGGAAAAAAAAAACACCGATGACGTCACGTCAACAGTCATGCACTTCCTCCTGAACAAGTAATCGACGCATGTCTGGGCCCGAAATTTCTCTTTTTCATACATTCTACCGTAGAAAGAGCAACCTTTACACTTGAAGGCGATGTTTCATGCAGTTTTGGTAAAAAAAAAAAAAAAATAAAAAAAATAATCTATGGATCAACAAAACATTTGAAATGTAAAATGAAAGTAAAACAGTAGTCTCAGAGTTGATGCTGTCATAGCTGCAAAGGGTGGTTTTACACAAGGTTTAGGAGTGTGTTTATGGGAATTTTTGACTATTCTTCCAGAAGGCACCCCAAAGGTGTTGTTGAGGTCAGGGCTCGCTGCAGGCCAGTCAAGTTCCGCCACATCACACTTGCTCATCCATGTCTTTATGGACCGCTTTGTGCATTGGTGCCCATTCCTTTGAAGTGGTGTTGCAATACTTTTGGCAATATAGTGTAGCTACTTTAAAAAAAGATTAATAAATGTTGCAAAGACAAACTTTAGGTAGCAAGAGTGGTAAAAAAATTAACTGTTTTTTCAGTCCACTAGATGGAGCTAAATGCTCACTGTCTGGTTAAGTCAGCACAGCAAAGGAGGGACTACTGAGATTAAGCACTGAGTTGGCCAACGCAACAATAGGAATGGAAAATCACAATATATGATATTGTGACGTATGCGGGTTTACACAAAGAAGAGGAGCAGATAGTTGTGACGAACAGGTTTTTATTCACACACACCCTGAGCACAGACAGGAGGGGAGGTCATTCTCCCAGACCTCCGTTTCAATCATGGTTATCCATCACATGAGACATCTTGCCCTACTCCTGCCTATAAAACACTGCTGGGTCAAAACAAACACACAATATAACGTCCACTGTTGCAAAGCATGCTGGGGAGATCCCTGCCCCCCCCCAAAAACAGCCCCCAACGTTACACTGCCCCCCCCCCCCCCCCCGGACTGGTTTCTGTCCCCAGAAAAATTAAAGTCCAATTCAAAAGTCCAATACAAACTCGTCCAGGTGTCGGGGCAGCCTTCGATGCCGGCGACCAGCACATACAGGCCCCCCAGTGTCCATCTGAGTCTCGGTCGGAGTATCTGGTCGGGATGAAAGCTCCGGTTCGACCACCAGTGGGGCGGATGGCTGATACAGGGCGAGACGGTCACGGTGGAGCACCACGACTCGGTCCCTTTTTTTTAGCTTCACCCTGTACACCACATCCGACAGTCTCTGCAGAACCACGCATGGTCCCAACCAGTGGCTCGCCAACTTCGGTGATCGTCCTCTCTTTCTCTCAGGGCAGAAAACCCAGACTTGATCTCCTGGTGCAAAGTCCCTCCCCTGGCAGCGGGAGTCATACGCTCGCTTCTGCTGACCCCCCGTCGCTGCCAGGGCCTCCCGAGCCAGTTCAGGTACTGTGTGGAGACGTTCTTTTAAACAAAACAAATAATCCAACCCGGGTTTTCCCTCCACCTCCGGCTCGGGGGGGGGGGGAGGGGGGAATACCAAATCCACCGGTGTGCGCAGCTCGCGTCCAAACATGAGCGCTGCAGGGGTGCACCGAGTAGATTCCTGATCTGCCGTCCGGTATGCCCACAAAACAAAAGGCAGATGCAGGTCCCAGTCTCGCTGTCGCTGGTCCACTAGGATAGCGAGCTGGGTGGTGAGGGTCCGGTTAAATCGTTCGACCAGGCCGTCGCTCTGTGGATGCAGCGGGGTGGTCTGGGTCTTCCGGATGCCCAGCCGCTTGCAGACCTCTCCGAAGACCTCTGCCTCGAAGTTCCGACCCTGATCGCTGTGCAGCTCCTCCGGTGCGCCAAACCAAGAGAACATTTCGTCCACCAGCTTTGATGCCGTCGTAGCGGCGCTCTGGTCCGGGACAGCGTACGCCTCTGGCCACTTAGTGAAATAATCCATTGCGACCAGCACGTAGCGGTTCCCCCGGTCTGTGGTCGGGAAAGGGCCCAGGATGTCCACTCCTACCCACTCCATCGGTGCTCCCACCTGGTACTGCTGCAGGGGAGCGTGGGATCGCTGAGTTGGCCCTTTCTGAGCTGCGCACGTGTCGCAGCGATGGACATGGAGCTCCACGTCTTGATGACAACTGGGCCAGTAGAACCGGGCTCGAAGGCGCTGCAGCATCTTTGTCACCCCGAAGTGGCCCGCTCCTACTGCCCCATGAACCAGCTGGAGTACGCTGGGCCGGAGTCGACGAGGAACCAGCAGCTGCCAGATGAGCCGCTGCCCAGCTGGAGTCTGCCACTGTCGATACACCACGCCCTCATGGAAGCAGAGGTTGGCCCACTGGGAGTGTAGGGCCTTAGTGTCTGGGTCCAGCGCTGACACAACCTCCCAGGCGGGCCGCTGTCCTGCGTCCAGCCACTGCCGAACCTGAGAAATGACCGGGTCTCTATCCTGCTCGCTCTGCAGCTGCTGCATGCCAAGGACCTCTGTGACGTCATCGCTGGGGGAGGCTGCCTGATCACCCAGGAGGGGCTGCGCATCGCTGCGTTAGTTCTGCTCGCAGCGGTTCGGAGAGCAGCAGCCCGTGGGACAGCTTGGTCTCGATCTTCAGCCCGTTGGCAGTGACGACACTCCTCTGTCGCACAGGGGCGCCAAGACAACGCGTCAGCATTGGCATGGAAGCGGCCTGCCCGATGCACAACCTGAAAATTATAATCCTGCAGTGCCTCCAGCCATCTCGCCAACTGTCCATCCGGCTCTTTGAAGTTCAATAACCAGGTCAGGGAAGCATGATCCGTCCTGAGTTAGAACCTCCCCCCGTACACATACGGGCGGAAATGACGCAGTCCTTGGATGACAGCCAACAGCTCTCTGCGAGTCACACAGTAATTCCTCTCGGCTCTGCTGAGAGTGCGGCTGAAAAAAGCGACTGCCTGCTCTCCGTGTTCTCCCTCCTGGGATAGCACCGCCTCGATGCCCTGGTTGCTGGCGTCCATGTCCACAATGAACGGGCGGTTCGGGTCGGGATACTGCAGGATGGGGGCTCTGATGAGCGCCGCGCAAAGCTGGGAAAAAGCAGCAGCACAATTCTCACTCTACTGAAACGTGCGTCCTTTCTGCGTCAGCTGATGCAGCGGGCTGGCGATGGTGGCGAAGTTTTTCACAAACCTCCTATAATAGGAGGCCAATCCAAGAAAACTCCTCAGTTCTCCCACATTCCGTGGCACTGGCCAGTCTCTCACCGCCGCCACTTTTTCTGGGTCGGTGGCGACTCCCGCTGCGCTGACGACATGGCCCAGGAAGATGGTCTCCTGCCGGAATAGGTGGCATTTTCTAGGGTGTAACCGTAGCCCCGCCTGTCGGATGGCGTCCAGTACCTCTCGGAGATTTGACAGGGCACTGTCAAAATCAGCTGCATGCACCAGTAGGTCGTCCAGGTAAACAATGCAGCGACTCCGGGGCACATGAGCCAGCACTCGCTCCATCAAGCGCTCAAAGGTGGCCGGGGCGTTGCAGAGTCCAAACAGCACCACTTTAAACTGATACAGTCCCTGCCCAATGGAGAAGGCTGTTTTTTGGCGGGCCTCGGGTGACAGCTCTACCTGCCAATAGCCGCTGCGTAGATCAATGAGCTGAACCAGCTGGAGCCGGCGATGTGGTCCAGCTCGTCATCGATGCGGGGCAGGGGGTAGGAATCCTTCCGGGTGACGTCATTCAGGCGCTGGTAATCCACACAGAACCGCCACGACCAGTCCTTCTTGACCAGCACCACCAGCACCGCCCAGGGGCTGCTGGAGGGCTCAATGACGTCTGCCTCCAGCATCTCTCGCACTTTTTTGTTCTGCTGCTGCCCGCCTTGAAAAGGGCAGCCGGCGTGGGCGGAGTCGAATCGGCCTGGTCTCACCGGTGTCGATCTCGTGCTGCACCAAACCGGTCGGGCTGCATTCCTCATCCTTCGCGGCGAAGACACCCATATAACAGTCCAATAGTTCCCGCAGCTGGCGTCTCTGTTCCGGGTCCAGCCCGCTGCAGCTCCGCTGAAATAATTCCTCAACCGCCTGCTGCATCTCTGCTGACATGTTGACCCCTCCCTTTGCTGTCCTTGTGTGTGCTCGTGCTTTCTCTGCCCGCGCTGGTGGCGTCATCGCGTCCGGTCCTCGTGGTCCCTCAATCGCGCAGGCCCCCGTGTTCCTTCTCTGGGTTCTGCTGTGGAGCGTGATGGTCCGGTCTCCCAGCTGGAGGGACGGTCCGGTGGTATCTATCTTGGCGTTCCAGGCTGTGAGCAGGTCTAGTCCAATAATACAGGGGTCTTGGATGTCAGCCAGCCAGAACGGGTGTTTTATGTTCTGACCGGCCACCCCCACCATGAGGACTCTCCACCCCCCCAGTCTGGCGCGCTCACCGGTAGCTGTGGTGACGCAGCGCTCGATGGGTTCCCACCCCCGTGGGGCCATCTTGTTCGTGCCCGGCAGCACACCGGGTCGGACCAAGGAGATTGTAGAGCCGGTGTCAATCAGGGCCCGGATCGACGTCTTCTCCAGGCTGCACTGTAGATACATCCCTGGAGAGGGTCCAATTCGACCCACGCGTGGTGCCGGCTCGTCGGGGGAAACATCTGCGGGAGGCCTGTCCCTGTCCACGCCACCTCGCTCTAGTTTAACGCCAGCGAGGGGCCAGTTTGTCGTGAGGTGAGTGCAGGGCAGTACCGTGCGATGTGTCCCGGCTCTCCGCAGCGGAAGCACCCTTCCTTGCGCCACCGCGGCTATCTTCTATGTGGACGTGTTACCGTGGTCTGCCGTAGTTCCTCCTCCTCCTCCTCGCTCTCAGCCGTGGCCTGGAAGGTTCTTTGTCTGTGCGTCGACGCTTCAATTGTGCGATTCATCGGCGGCTCCACCCACTCTGCTTCTGCCACTGCAGTCTCCCAGTCGCTCGCGGCGTGGATCCGTACGTGGCTCTGGAGCTGGGCCGGGCGGAGACCTTGGATGAAGTTCCGGAGGGCGAGCTTCTCTACCACCTCCGGTGCGAAATCTGGGTAGCTGCGTCGGGTTAGCAGCCGTATGTCTGCAGCATAGGCTCCTAGGCTTTCCTGGTTGCTTCGACGGCGGTGGGTCAGCTGTTCCTGGGCGTGCTCAGCGTCCGCCGTTCTCCCAAATCGTCTCCGGAGTGCTCCTTGTAGCGCTGGCCAGCTGCATCGCTCGTCAGGCCGGAGATCAGAGAGCGTGCAGAGAGCTTGCCCTTCCAAGGCCAGCGCGACTTGCACGTCGGTTTCCTCCGGTGACCAGCCGTTCAGCACGGGCGACCAGCTCGACCTGGATCAGGTAGTCATCCAACGGGGTCTCGCCGTTGAAGCGGGGGATCTTGGCCCGCTGCCGGACGGATGGAACGGTCGCCTCCTGATCGATCGCCGCTCCTGATCGCCGTGGAATCGCCAGCCTGTCCTGCCCTGAAAAGGGCGGGAAGCGGGGCTGGTTTGCTCTGCTCTTCCCGCTCTGCCTTGAAAAAGGCAGAGGGCGGGGTGCGCTGGCCCCATCAGGTAGGCCGCTTCATTCGTCCCGGCGAGCGGCTCCGAGAGGTGGTATCTTGGCCCCGTCGTCCGTCGCCAGCTGAGCGATGAGTCGCTCCAGCTGCTGGATCTCCATTCTGATCCTGACTTCCATCTGCTCCATCCCACTCCTGGCACCAGTGTGACGTATGCGGGGTTCCTCAAAGAAGAGGAGCAGATAGTTGTGACGAACAGGTTTTTATTCACACACACCCTGAGCACAGACAGGAGGGGAGGTCATTCTCCCAGACCTCCGTTTCAATCATGGTTATCCATCACATGAGACATCTTGCCCTACTTCTGCCTATAAAACACTGCTGGGTCATTATAACGCAGTTATAATAACACAGCAGTATAATAACTCAGTAATAACATTTAAAGAAACACACAAAATAACGTCCACTGTTGCAAAGCATGCTGGGGAGATCCCTGCCCCCCCCCTTAATACAGCCCTGACGTTAAAATATCACAGTACTCAGCTTACTGCAAGATTGGTGTAATATCACATTGAGGCCCAAGTATTGTGATAGTGTGGTGACCCACCACAACCTACGGGACAGGCAGAGCGCCCAGCTTGAGCAATTAACAGAACAATGAGATGTATGGACTGATATCAATATGTAGATGTGCCTTGCAGCCTCCTTTGTCCTACAGCTCCGGAGCAGAGAGGAATTCCGGCGCCAGTAATCCTGCTATTGATATGTGTGACTCTCATGTAAATGTCCCATGCATTCATGCTGTACTGTGATGCTAATATGCCATGCATGCATTGTCTGTGGCTGAGTATATAAGCTGACTGTATATGCCTCACTAGAGCTCTCTCTCACTTGCTTGTTGCTGACTTAGAGATGCAGGGCTGTCCCAACACTATGCCCGTTTTGACACCTCGTCAGCTGTGTCCAACTCCCCCCCTCCCCCCAGCTCCACTGCCTCCACGGTCCCTACTTCATCAAAGGCGCCCCCCCTACCCCCCCTGCCCTTGTCATCAGTGAGCAGGACGTGCTCAGACAGTTCTCCAGACTGAACCCGCGCAAGGCCCCCGGTCCAGACGGCGTGTCTCCCTCCACCCTGAGTCACTGTGCGAAAGAGCTGGCTCCTGTCTTCACAGACATTTTTAACACCTCCCTTAAGCTATGCCACGTGCCGACCTGCCTCAAATCCTCCACCATCATCCCTGTCCCCAAGAAGCCACGGATCACTGGACTTAATGACTACAGACCTGTAGCGCTCACCTCTGTAGTCATGAAGTCCTTTGAGCGCCTGGTCCTGCCCCACCTCAAGTCCATCACCACTCCCCTCCTGGACCCGCTGCAGTTTGCCTACCGAGCTAACAGGTCTGTAGACGACGCAGTCAACCTGGCCCTCCACTCCATCCTGCAGCACCTGGACTCCCCGGGAACCTACGCCAGGATCCTGTTTGTGGACTTCAGCTCTGCATTCAACACCATCCACCCCGCTCTGCTCCGGGACAAGCTGTCCCTGCTCAACGTGCCTGACTCCCTGTGCAGGTGGATCACCGACTTCCTGACGGACCGGAGGCAGCATGTGCGGCTGGGAAAGACTGTCTCAGACTCTGTTAGCATCAGCACAGGATCACCCCAGGGCTGTGTACTTTCCCCCCTACTCTTCTCCCTTTATACCAACTCCTGCACCTCCAGCCGCCAGTCTGTCAAGCTGATCAAGTTTGCGGACGACACCACCCTCATTGGGCTCATCTCCAATGGCGACGAGTCCGCCTACAGGAGAGAAGTGGCCCAGCTGGCGTCCTGGTGCAACAACAACCTGCAGCTGAACACTCTGAAGACAGTGGAGATGATTGTGGACTTCAGGAAAGTCACAACCCCTCTGCCCCCCCTCACCCTCACAGGCTCTCCCATCACCACTGCAGATTCCTTCCGCTTCCTAGGCACCACCATCACCAGGGACCTCAAGTGGGAGCCGACCATCAGCTCCCTCATCACAAAGGCCCAGCAGAGGATGTTCTTCCTGCAGCAGCTGAGGAAGCTCAAGCTACCCACCAAGATGTTAGTGCAGTTCTACACAGCTATCATCGAGTCCATCCTCACCACCTCCATAACCGTGTGGTACGCAGGAGCCACTGCCAGGGACAGACTAAGGCTGCAGCGCGTCATGCGCACTGCTGAGAAGGTGATCGGCTGCAAGCTCCCATCTCTCCAGGATCTGTACATCTCCAGGACCCGGAGGCGTGCTGGCCGGATCATAGCCGATCCTTCACACCCTGGTCACGTACTGTTTGCCCCCCTCCCCTCAGGTAGAAGACTTCGGTCCATTCAGACTAAAACCTCCCGTCACATGAACAGCTTCTTCCCCTCTGCCATCAGACTGCTGAACACTAAGTGACTTATTGACTCTAGTGCACTATGTACAGCAGCTCAGCCAGACTCATGTCAATCATCACTGTTTTCTTTTTGCATTACCGACTGCACTATATGGTTCTCCACAATATCTGCTGCTCGCTAATATATTTAAAACTGCTGACTAGTATTACTCATTCTTATTCTACACTTTATTGCATGTATAGTTTATTTCTTTTATTTTATCATGTTTAATGTTGCAGCATTGCACCGAGACAAATTCCTAGTTTGTGTACTACATGAACAATGGCAATAAATCTGATTCTGATTCTGATTCAGCGCTCACTCCAGCGTGCTGCCACAGCGCTAAGTGAGCCTCATGATGGAGGATGAATAAAGCACCCTTTTAGCCTTCAGTTCGCCATGTCCGCCTGCACTTATTTGAGCCTTGCCTCCACACTGGTAACCCTTATTTGTATCCTCCACACTAGTGACCCTGAAGAAAAGAACACCCCGGAGAGGTGACCCCGAAGAAAAGAACACCAGGGTGTCCCCGAAGTAAAGAACACCCTGACGACGAACGAACGCAGCCCCCGATGGTGACTCCGACGATGAACGAACGCAGCTGCCTGACGCGAATGGACTGCCCTCCCTTCTGCCACACGGGAGACCTCGACGCAGAACCAACACCAGGCGAACTCCCCAGAGATCATCCACGACCGGGAAAGCTGCAGAAAGCGTCATGGTGCGACCCTCGCTTGAGATCTGGGACCTCCACGCTGGGACCTGCCGAGAGACAAAGAACGTCTGCTTCCTCTCACCGCGCTATGGATTACAGACAGAGGATCGCTCACATCCTCCGCATCCACACGAGCGGGCACGCACCTCGTCCTCTCTCCACGACGGCAACCTCCAGGGCCGGACGGAGAACGCAGCGCGTGGACCAGAACGCACCATGACCCGGCACGAGCGAACGACAGCAACAGGCCAAACAGGGAAGACCATCGGCGCCGACAACCCTGATTTCCAGCGAGCTCCCTGACCTTGACTCACCTCTCGACAGCGGACCACCCACACACCGAACCCCCGCACGTACACCGGGGGGTTATGAGGACAGCGCGCCACGCACCAGGGACAATCCAGCTCCACAGACTGCCATCGTCCTCCGCCGCTGCACATGCCCGAGAAACACGGCCAACCGCCATCCTCGGAACCTTCAGGGCTTCCTACGCACCTGAAGCAGACTCGCAGCCCGCACACAGGACTTTGTATGGGTCTCAGCCACGGCGCACATGGGAATTCAGCCGTCTGCCGTCCCCGAGGGCTTTAGGGCTGCACCTGCACCTAAAGCCAACACGCCAAGTCCCTCACACAGCTCCAGCTTTTGTTTTTTTCTTCATGTCCGCTACGCATCCTCGCAGGACTGAGCCGCGAGAGGAGTCAGAGACAAATGTTTCTTCTCACAGCCACTGTGGATCTCCACCATGTTTAACGGGAAAGCCCCTCAACATCGCGGATCCACATGCAATTTTTGCGTGGCCTGGACAACTTCGCCGTCCCAGGCCGGCACTTGCTACCCCCACCCCCACTCCACCTCCTCATGCACAGAGCTTTTCCCGCAGCTTGTTTCCAAAGCCGGCCGATTGACGCCTCGGCCCCCTGCTGAACCCTCTGGGGGGGAGCAGTGTGGTGACCCACCACAACCTACGGGACAGGCAGAGCACTCAGCTTGAGCAATTAACAGAACAATGAGATGTATGGACTGATATCAATATGTAGATGTGCCTTGCAGCCTCCTTTGTCCTACAGCTCCGGAGCAGAGAGGAATTCTGGCGCCAGTAATCCTGCTATTGATATGTGTGACTCTCATGTAAATGTCCCATGCTTTCATGCTGTACTGTGATGCTAATATGCCATGCATGCATTGTCTGTGGCTGAGTATATAAGCTGACTGTATATGCCTCACTAGAGCTCTCTCTCACTTGCTTGTTGCTGATGTAGAGACGCAGGGCTCACTCCAGCGCGCTGCCACAGCGCTGAGTGAGCCTCGTGATGGAGGATGAATAAAGCACCCTTTTAACCTTCAGTTTGCCGTGTCCGCCTGCACTTATTTGAGCCTTACCTCCACACTGGTAACCCTTATTCGTATCCTCCACAATAGTATCATATCATGGGGCCTCTGGTGAGTCCCACCCCTAATACATTTAGTGCTTTTCTCATGAATTTCTGTTTTTTCTCACAAATTTGTTACTTTCTCTCTCATAAAATTGTCACTTGAATGTGGTAAATGGCTATATGACTTTTCTATTGTATTTTTCTTACAAATTTGTGGGTTTTCCCCCTCTTAGGTTTGCATCTTGCTTACAAATTTGTGATTTATTTGCCAATAAATTGGTTGACTTATACTTGTCTTTTGCAGAAACTATATAAAAGAATTAGCTTTCAGAATAAGTATCGATTGACTGAGCTACAGGGCAGTGTTGAATTCTGCTGGCATCTGGGGTGGTGGGCTGATCAGACAATGTTTCATTAGAGCACAGAGAACTAACAGCCACAAGCAGTGATCATCACTGTTTACCAAAGACATTTGTGAATTTTGCTATTCAGTACTGCAAGGCAAAGACACATAAGCTATTGTCAGATTGAGAGCTGTGAGTACAGATTGTACAGCAGAAGTGAAGTCTGATCATGTAACCTCAGAAACAAGAGTCCAGAGAAACATTCTCCATGCCTGAGGACATTGTGGAGTGTGTAATGATGAGACAGGTTTTATCTCAAGGCAGTTTATTACACGCTCCAACATGAGCAAAGTAGAAAAGAGAACATCACAGAAACAACTCGTCCCTTATATACCAGGGACTCTCACATCCCATAGCATCCCCCTCACAGTCTTCGGCCTACAAAGGAATCTCCAAGCCGTCTCTCGGCACACAAAGAATCCCCCCAGCAGTCTCTGCATACCAAAGGTTACCCTTTTCACAGTATCCTGTTATCTCTAAGGGAACTCTGTCCTTGTTCTTATCTAATATGTGAGGCCTTATGCAAAGCATTAAATAAGTCACACGAGTGGCTACACCATAAAGATTTGAGGAGTGCATATAAAGGGTAAATGCTGATTTAACTATTTTCACAAGATGATGTCCTCATTAATAGGTTTTAAAAATGCATGAGAGCATGTTGCATGAAAGTTGTTGTTCAGAAGAGTAAGACTTTGCTGAGGCTTGAATTCCTCCAGTATGCCATGTTAACATGGCTAGTTACTACTATTTCTAGTTGCACTTTCTCAACCCAAACTGTTGATACTGACAAGTTCCAAAAACTGATGGGTGCTGTTGTGATTGTGAAGTTTCATTAAATTTGGATACATGAGAAAATACAGGCCAAAGGTAAACTCTGATAAGTTTATTGGCCTGTAAAATCAAATGTAAAATTGATTATTATAGCACCAGCTGTGGGTACAATACCTCACTTTGGGGTCTATGAATTTTGGGGAGAATTTCTTCCCTGACTCTAAAGTTTGGTGTTTCTGTGCTTTATGGTTTTTGCTGCCAATAGACTATTACAGGAAAAACATAAAACTAATCAGAACAAAATGGTTTCCAATATTTCAGGAACTGCAAAGGTGAAGGAAAACACGAGATGAAAATGTTATGAAGCACATCTGCCTGCCAGACCGTTACTGAGCACAGAGACGGTCCACAACTGAGAAGAACTGACCCTGTTTTGATATGAGCATGACCACTGAAGGGATGGCCCATGATTAACCAAGACCAATGGGGACTCCTGGCTCCATCTGCTGGATAAAGTCTTCCTTCTCCACTCATGACCTTCGGAACTTGCTTGGACATGCCAGCAACAAGCGCAAGAACAAACATCCCCATCTCTGTGTGTATGAGTTTATTCAACTAGTTTTGCTTTTGTGTGCGTCTGTTTTAACAGCGTAACTCATGAGGGGATTTATGGACTTGAATGAAATTTTCAGGAGTGGTTGAAAATGGACCGCGGACAACTGATCTTGAGCACGAGCCGAATCACAATCTGGATACAGGAATTTTTTTTTTTTCAGGATTCAAGTTTATCATTGCAAGACAAGAGCAATTTCAACATATTATAACTCAGTAAATGATGAACAGGTTGCTTTGCAAAAAAAAAAAAAAAAAAAAAGAGGCTAGGTTAGGAGGTCTGCACTCTTAAGGTGCTTTTAAAGATTGATTCAGACAGATTGATGGTTGTGTGATTTTAAGTTAAAAAAAAATTCCTTACATTGAAAAAGACTGAAATTTATTAGTGAAAATTGCATTTTTTCTCCTTATTTTAAAGCTATTAACCTGTTTTGTTATCAAAATAGGCTCCTTTTAATTTGATGAAACGAGAGTCCAAAATGTGTTCAATTTTACAAGCAATAAAAAATACTGACTTAAAACAAGCCCCTTGCCTAGAATAATATTTTCTGTTTTTCATTACTTAATAAATACAAAACTTTGTATTTTCATCACATTAACAGGATGCAGTACAGTTATATGAAGATCCTTTATAGCACTATTGAAGACTTATTTAGATAATGAAGCTATTTTTTGAGGTGACAACATAGGGCCAGAACTGTACCTAGCAGCGGCTGCTGACCCCTGGTGGGGCCAGGCTGCAGAAGAGCTCGTGCGGAGAACACTCAAAGGCGCGGATTCATCTCTCGCGAGGAACGACGCCATTATCGGAATAGCTACAAACAACACGAGAATTCATCATTCACACGGTAATATAATCCAATCTTTACACAGTGCATGTGAGGTGTGCCAGAAACGGGGAGGAATTCGGACCGACATATTTTTAATGCTGCATTTTATGCGTTAAACAAATCTCACGTTACGTTTCTGCGGCCCTTGGGCCTAACTAGCATGCTAACTGCCGCGCTAGCTTGAGGATGCTTCCTTTACGTTAAGCATTAACATTAGCTAGCCGGAATTTGTAGCTGATGCTAACGTTAGCCTGTAGCTGTGTGCTTCTGTTCGGACAACAGCAAAAGCTCAATGAAGAATATTGCAGAAACATGATGCCATACCACGTTTAATTACACTGCCCCATATGCATAACTATCGGACACCTTATTTTGGACAGTAAAATGTTTATTCCCCGATACTCCACCCAGTTGACTGTAGGTTATTGAATTTAAGTTTTGTTTTCCGAGTTGCCATATTTATTGTTATTCGCGATAAATTTGTTTGATACAAATCAGCAATAAAAATTGATTCTAATACTTGAAACTGTCCTCACGGGTGCAAGAGTCATTAAGTTATGGATAGGCTGTTGTTGTAGTTGATGGATATTTTGATATTAAACTAGTACATGCCCATAGAAACCAAGTATAAGCAAGTATTTCTGCATGCCCGTTGCTGAAGGGTCTCCATCTCAGAGGTGTTGTTCACAGTCATGCCTGCGGCGTACTGCTGGAACCTGAGGTGTTTTAAGTTCACGGCATCTTTTCTGACGTGCAGCAGTTCTCCTCATTCTGTTGCTCTCCATCTGGTGGGTCTTCTTCGTTCAGACCACTGGTTGAGGGATAGGTGCGTCGTAATTCCAGTTCATGGGCAGGATCATGAAAATAGATCTGAGCAAAAAGTGGCTTTCGACCCTGTTCAAGAAGGCCCGTGCATGCCCGTAGAAACCAAGAAACCGGAGCACCCGGAGAAAATCAGCGCTTTGCTTGGCATTTTACACATTTGTAGTGTAGACTGGCATTCTTCAAGGTTACACATTTTTACTGTGTCAGCACCTCTTTAAAAACGACACTGCTGAGAAAGCTACTTCTTTGCTTAGTTTCTTCATCTTGAGTAACAATACAAAGACTGCTTGATCTGGCAACTCTTCTTGCTGCAACGTAGAATTGGCCATGGCTGCAGAAATCTGTTGTGCAGAAAACACGAACGTGCTGTAAAGACTGGCCCTGTCACTTATTCATCTTGCCAATTTTGAGCCATATGACATCATAAAGACACATTAGTCTAGGCATCGTGAGTGATGGTCTATATGACATCATAAAGACACATTTGTCTGAGCCATACGACATCATAAAGACACATTAGTCTAGGCATCATGAGTGATGGTCTATATGACATAAAGACACATTTGTCTATGTGCCGTCATATAGACATATTTTTATGATGGCATCACGAGTCCTATGATGCCTGAGTTCATAGGATGTCCTATGATGATCAGGCAGAGATCATAGGCCGTCCTATGATGTCCTATAAATGTGACAGATTTCTTGCTGTAATAGAGTGATGATGATGATGATGATGATTGTGCAGTTTTAGATTTTAATGTAGTCCATTTCATCTCACGCCACTATTAAAAACAGTACTGATGGTCCAATCTCAATGGTCATCAGGTCTAGCATGGTTTTTATGCATGCATGTGCAAAACAATTCTGGGAATATGCCACATTTTATTGAATGAAGGGCACAGGTTATATGAATGTATCAGTTCATATAGAAGGTTTATTAATATGTCACACATCCAGATGGAGTGGGGTCCTGCATTAAGTCAACTAGTGCATGCCTGTGCATACCCGTGCATGGCCATAGAAAGCAAGTGTAAGCTGCATGGCCGTAGAAAGTTACTGTTACCATGGCACAGCAGGCAGGCATCAGTCTATATGACATCATAAAGACATCAAGGCAGGCATCATATCATAGGCTGTGATGTGCCTATATGTATGACTTCATATAGACATCAAGGCAGGCATCAGTCTATATGGCATAATAAAGACATCAAGATAGGCATCGTATCATACTCAAAGGCTGGCCTATCATGGAGGAACATCATAGGCTGTCCTATGATCATGGCACAGAGAGTTCTTGAATTTATAGAGTGATGGTGTAGTGAAAGAGGCAGTGTGAGTGGAGGTCTCTGGCCTCTTTTTTTGTTGTCTAATACAAGTCTGCTGGTGCCTATGTCTGAAGTAAACGGCTGTTGCAAGCAAATACATTTATTTATGTGCAGAAAAATGTAGTGATCTTACTTCTTATGTATACATTTGACATAAACATGGATTCCAAAGTATATAAAATAAGGCCTAGATTAACATGGCTTGGTTTATCAACCAGAAGTTCCCCCTTGCAGTTGTAGCATGAACGGAAGCAGTACTGAGTCGGGATATTATTGCAAGCCTTTATTTTGGTATTTTCTGTAAAGCACATTAATGCAGTTGATGGGTTCCCCTTTAAATCTAGCTTTTTTTTTTTTTTTAAATCTAGCATCCTTTTACTCATCCCAGAAATGATGTAAGCACAAAAAACTAAAACATATTGCACTTTACAAACTGTAACTTAACTGTCTCAACTACTCTGTGAGACCAAAAGAAACATACAAGTATATGAACTTGTAACACAAGCATACTTACAAAAATACAGTGTAAGAGTGTCTTAATAACTCTGCATCACACTGAAATAATGAAAACTGAGAAACACCATCTTAATAAACTCTCAAATCAAGTAGCATGATAATATTTTTGCAGCAAAGTTTTAAGAGGTGGCAGGCACTGATAGATTAATTGGAAGTCATTATTAAATGTCTTGTATTTCAGTTTGTGTAATAACTTTTTTAAATTGTTTTGTTGAGTTGTATATCTATTACATGTTCATTGAAATCAAGAATGTAATTTGAAACTGTTTCTATCCATTCATCCATCTTCTACTGTGGCAACCTGGGGAGTGCATTACTGGTGCATTCCAAATAAGAGTATAGGTAGGAATAATAGTATAGGGTGGAAAAAACTGAAAATTTTAATAAGAGTATATGGCGTAATAATAGTATAGGCTGGAAATTTGTTAAAATTTCAATAAAAGTATAGGTGCGCAATAATAGTATAGGGATGCACAATACATACAAAGTTAAATAATGTTCATAATTATGCCTGAGATATTGAAATATCTACAAAATTAAAAGAAACCACCTTCTGAATTGGTTTTATTTCTTTTGAAAATATTGTATGAACAGTTTATCAGAGGAACATTAATAGCAATTTAAAATTTACCAAATTTAATGGTGAAGTTTAAACATTTGAAAAAAAATAATACAACAAATGTACCAGTATATTCATAATATTGCAAATCAGCTTACTAATACTTGCTACCTGCCAAAAATATGAGGATTTAGTTTACAAATATATATATTTACTTTATAATTAAACAATATAGCATATAATGATTTTATTGTTGATTAATAGGGTAGTAGGGTTCACGTACAGACATATTATTAAAACTTCTTTGTTTCCTTATTGTACTTCTAGTTCAGATACATGTATGTTACCAGTAAATGTTACCAGTGAATGTATCAGGAATCAGAATCAGCTTTATTGGCCAAGTATGCACAACACATACAAGGAATTTGACTTTGACTTAATGGTAGATGAAGATACATCTTTGCACTAATGCAGTATGCAGTACAAGCATCTGTACTGGCATCTGTTTGAATTGAATGAATTGAACTAGCCACCATAATACAAATGTACACAATTTATGGTCAACTGCATTTTCAGTCAGTATCTGTCTATGTTGTTCAATACTAGTATGCTATGTTTTGCTTCATGCCTAGAAATGAGCTACAATTTATGGATGATATCTTCTGCTTTCTGGATATCTTCATCTCTGACACGGAATAGTATACGTCGTCTTGAGCTGCCTTGTGGAACATACACTGGATTGCTGCAGACACACAAGGCCCGGGCCGCCCGGGCACATGGCATGACGACATGTAGACTGTTTTGTAAACAACCGGCACGTGTATCCCGAACACAGCCGAACACAGCCGAGATAATACGGAAATAAAGGAAGTGCCTCCGACAGCTTTTTCAGCCAATTACGAGGAGTGATTTAGTGGCTGCGGGCCTGCTGCTTAGTACACTCACATTTGAAAAAATATATACATACGAGTGCCACACTTCAATTGGTAAAGCTTTGAATAAATCTTGAAAAAATGTCCTTCATGTCAAAGCTGGCGCGGACCCCGAAAATGCACACGCTTTGTGCAACGCAACCCTCTGGTTTGGACAGCCTCGCTGGTGTCCTGATGGCAACGAACGCAGCACCCGGCGGTGAGTCTCCGACGACAAGCGAACGCAGCAGCCTGACTGATCTGCCCTCCCTTCCACTTCAGGGAGACTTACGACGCAGAGTTTCCAGGCGAAACTCTCTGGAGAACACCCACGACTGGGACCTACGTTCAGGTCCACGCGTTCTGATAAGCGTATAGACCCAAATAAAACTGTATAGGGTGACATAGGGCATATCCCAATAAGCGTATAGACCCAAATAAGATCGTATAGGGCTGCATTTTTGGGCGAAATAAATACCCGTACATGTACGGGTATTTGGAATGCACCAGTAATGGTTTACCACCTTAGACAGGAACAAAGGATGCAAAGTTAACCTTTTGTGTGTGAGAAGATTCTAGATGCCCTAGTAAGATAACAGGGAGGTGTCAAGGATGAATGGACTGACTGCAGTCGGACGGGGGATTATCTTTTGTGTGTGAGAAGAGTCTAGACAGGGATTATCTTTTGTGTGTGAGAAGAGTCTAGAAGGATGTCATGTTATTTAAAGTCCAAATGTCACGTAATAGGGTCCTTAAAATGTCTTGAAACTAGATATAAAAGGGAACCAATCCGTTCGGGTCTTGGTGCATATGCTTCAGTAACGCTGGAACATTCGTTAATTTAAAACTGCCGTGCTTGGCCTGATGTTCCTACTCACGGCCCCCGGAATCGCCTGGGGAAGAAGGCGGAAGTGACGAAACAGATTGTACCTTAGTTTGATGCATGGGGTATCCCGATTGATTGTTTATATGGAGACTGGAAGAGGCACAGCATATTTTTAATACATAGACAGTTTTTTTTTCCTTTGTTTGTGGAAGGCAATCACTATTTTTGTTCTTAGTTACCTCTCGTTACCAACGTAACAACGACCAACAATTTTATCCTTAGAAATAAATCATCTATCGTATTACTGGATGGCACCGTAAAACGGGGCTATAAGGGACGGCTGGGTAATAAGGGACACTTTTCTGGGAAATGTTTTAAATGTAATTCGTGTTGTTATTGTCAAATATTTTAAGGATTCATGGATATTTGACAATAACAACACAACTCAGCGTCCTGCTCAAAATAAAAAAAAGCAGAATTCTGGATTTGGAAGGCGATTCCTCTCTGTTCCGGAGCCGCAGGACAGTAGAAAGTGTGAGGCCATCAGCCTAATGATTGAGTCCACATTTCTCACTGTAGTGAGAATAGCTCACGCTGAGCGCTTTGCCCGCCCCTGCCATCAGCCTAATGATTGAGTCCACACTTATCACTGTAGATAATAGCTCACGCTGAGCGCTCTGCCAGCCCCCTAGCTGTGGGGGTCACACACACAACGTGTTCCTCAACACACTCAATAATTTTTTTTCCCGTATATTTTTCTTTTGGGCGTACAGAAATGGCAATACGCCCGTATTTGCTAAAATTGCATTTTCCCCGTATTAAAATACGGCGAAAACGTATCACTTGACAGGTATGCGCCTCCATTCTCATTCTGATCTGGTCAATTTCTTGACAGCAGCGGCTCTCCTCCACTGTTGGCATTGCTTGGCAACACTCACAGGTGCACCTATTGAAAAATTCAAGTACAAGAATTTGCAAATATTTTCTGAATGCATGTATACATAAATATGCTTGTTTGTTGATATTGTAAGCACAGGTTTGTTGATATTGCAATTGTGAGCTTTTATAAATTTTGTAACAATATAATATATATAATATTCAATAATGTGTTCACATCCTGTCCATATTATTTACACCATATCCACCTCATAAATGCCTTGTAGAACTCATGTAAAATAAAGTGAAAAGATCCATTGCATTATTCATGTTGTCTTTGTTTATTAATAGAACTTTCAAGCCCTCCCAATGAAGTGCCATGTGCTAGAGACATAGTTTTTTCCCAATTATTTCGAGTTATCAAACCTTGAAGCTGGCGTACAAAACAACAAGCTAGATTTCTAATTCATCTACAGTGAGAAAGGAACATTCCTGGTTATGGCCCTATACACACGATCCTGGGGATTTTAATACAAGTCATTTTCCACAATTACTTCCATTTCAACCTTGATTTTGTTGCTACAACTGAATGAGGAAAGAAAGGGTTCTACTGTAAGCTAGCACCCCACTGTATCGTCATAATAATGGCTTCCGAAAAATCGATATTTATGGGGCGCCCTCGACAGACCCCCTTTGGCTTCCCAATTTTGCCGGTGGTTATAGTTAATTTATTAAACATCACAGATTTCTTTTGGCTTACCATTCAACATTCTGGAGGCGATTAATGTCCAATTCAATGACATTTTCCACTGGTTCTGCTCTCTAGTCATCGTCGGAACTGTTGTCATCAGACAAAGCATCTGATTCCGTCTCGGACGGCTCGAACCTGTAAGGTTCTATGCCTCTGTCACTGTCTGAACCACTGTCATCAGTATCTGGGGTGTCGTCTTCCCTGAATTCCAAGTCCGATTCACCAGAGGACAAAACTAAACTAATTTGTTCACAATCGCTGTCACTTTCCGTCATGATTGTCCAATGTTGATAGTGTGAATGTGGATACGGCAGGGCAGCCAGGGTTAAATTTGTGACGTCAAAAACATGGCCGCGGTCTGGATTGGCTGTCACAAGCCAGCGAGCAAGGCAGGGCCTTCGCCTGGTGTATTTTGTGCAATTATGTAAATACGGGTGGGTGATATGGTCTCCGGTATGAATATTTGGTTTAAGCTATGTGTATTTTATCAAAATTCGTTGGCATTTGGGAAAAAAAAATTACGTGACATTTGGACTTTAAGGGAAGAGTTCCTACTTGTATGCCATTCTGTCTATGCTCCTTGTGTGAGTTGTGTAATAAACCGCCTGAACCAAATCAGCCTCATTATTTACACGCTGGTAGTAGTTCAAGCAGAGAAGCCCAGGCTTCCCTCTCCCCATCCACCTGCTTCAGCTCTTCAGAGGGGATACCAAGGCATTCCCAGACCAACTGGAAGACGTAATCTCTCCAGCAAGTCCTGGGTCTGCCCCGGGGTCTCCTCGCAGTGGGACATGCCCAAAACACCCCAAGTGTGAGGCGTCCAGGAGGCATCCTGATCAGATGCTCAAACCATCTCAACTGGCTCCTTCCAATGTGGAGGAGCAACGGTTCTACTCTGAGCTTCTCCCAGATGACTGAGCTCCTCACCCTGTCTCTAAGGGTGAGTCCAGCAATCCTGTGAAGAATGCTCATTTCAGCCGCTTGTATCCGCAATCTCATTCTTTTGGTCATTACCCAAAGCTCGTGACCATAGGTGAGGGAAGGAACATAGATTGACCGGTAAATCGACAGCTTTGCCTTAGAGCTTCGCTCCCTCTTCACCACAACGGACCAGTACAACATCTGCATCACTGCAGATGCTGCTCCGATATGTCTGTCAATCTCTCGCTGAAGAAGGAGTCCTATCGAGCATGGTTGGCTTGGGGACTCCCGAAGCAGCTGAGGTGTACCGGCAAGCCACGCGGAGTGCAGCTCGGGTCGTTGGTGAAGCAAAAACTTGAGTATGGGAGGAGTTCGGTGAGGCCATGGAACAAGACTTTCGGTCGGCCTCGAAGAGATTCTGGCAAACTGTCCAGTGGCTCAGGAGGGCGAAGCAGCTCCCTGTCCACACTATGTATGGTGTGGATGGGGCGCTGCTGACTTCGACTGGGGATATCATCGGGCAGTGGAAGGAATACTTCGAGGATCTCCTCAATCCCACTGACACACCTTCCACAGAGGAAGCAGGGCTTGTGGATGAGGGGGACGACTCGCCCATCACAGGGGCTGAGGTTGCCAAGGTGGTAAAAAAGCTCTTTGATGACTGGGCCCCGGGGGTGGACGAGAGTCACCCTGAGTACCTCAAGACTCTGGATGTTGTAGGTCTGTCATGGTTGACACGCCTCTGCAACATTGCATGGAGAAAAGTCAGAAATTTATTCAGAAAAGTCCTTGTACTTTTTCAGTCCATTTTATGTTGTCACCACTATAGCTTCTACATTTCTGATCAAATTTTGTTGAGCTGAGTTGGTCACAGCAGTTCCCTTCTGGAGGCATGCAGAGGAGTAAGCAGAGCTTTCTCTTATTTAGTCGTCAGGTACAGTGGTGTGAAAAGGTGCTTGCCCCCTTCCTGATTTCTCATTTTTTTGTATGTTTGTCACACTTAAATGTTTCAGATCATCAAGCCCCCCGCAACCCGAAAAGGATTAAGCGGAAGAAGATGAATGAAACAAATTTAAATATTAGACAAAGATAACATAAGTAAACACAAAATGCAGTTTTTAAATGAAGATGTTTATTATTAAGGGAAACAAAAATCTAAACCTACATGGCCCTGTGTAAAAAAGTGATGCCCCCTAAACCTAATAACTGGTTGGGCCACCCTTAGCAGCAACAACTGCAATCAAGCATTTTTGATAACTGGCAATGAGTCTTTTACAGTGCTGTGGAGGATTTTTGGCCCATTCATCTTTGCAGAATTGTAATTCAGCCACATTGGAGGGTTTTTGAGCATGAACCACCTTTTTAAGGTCATGCCATAGCATCTCAATCAGATTCAGGGCAGGACTTTGTCTAGGCCACTCCAAAGTCTTCATTTTGTTTTTCTTTAGCCATTCAGAGGTGCACTTGCTGGTGTGTTTTGGATCATTGTTCTGCTGCAGAACCCATGTATGCTTCAGCTTGAGGTCACAAACAGCTGGCCGGACATTGTCCTTCAGGATTTTTTGGTAGACAGCATAGTTCATGGTTCCATTTACCACAGCAATTCTTCAGGTCCTGAAGCAGCAAAACAGCCCCAGACCATCACACTACCACCACCATATTTTACTGTTGGTATGATGTTCCTTTTCTGAAATGCTGTGTTACTTTTACGCCAGATGTAATGAGACACACACCTTCCAAAAAGTTCAACTTTTGTCTAGTCAGTCCACAGAGTATTTTCCCAAAACTCTTGGGCGTCATCAAGATGTTTTCTGGCAAAACTGAGACAAGCCTTTATGTTCTTTTTGCTCAGCAGTGGTTTTCATCTTGAAACTCTGCCATGCAGGCCATTTTTTCCCAGTATCTTTCTTATGGTGGAGTCATGAATACTGACCTTAACTGAGGCAAGTGAGGCCTGCAGTTCTTTGGATGTTGTTGTGGGGTCTTTTGTGGCCTCTTCATACCTGCCAGCTACTCCGGTTTTGCCGTAATGGTTACGGTTTTCAAGACCCCATTCCGGGTTACGGCTTTATTAATCAAAATTACAGTTTTTCACTAAAAATTCAGTCAAAAATTTTAAATCGTAAAAAAAACACGAAAGCAATTCCAAACACGAGATTGCTAGGAATCGTATCTAAATTTACCTGAAACGTTTGCTAAGCTAACGCTATCGCTATAGCTAACGCCATAACTAGTCGTAGCACCTAACACCGATACAAAGAAGCGACTCCGTCCCCGGTGATTGAGGCTCGCCGGAGGAACCAACCGAGGCAACAGTTGGACGGGAGCCGGATCGGAGTTCAAGTACAGCGGTGGTAGGAGACGGGGACCAGTGGAGGAGTAGCCGGGGCCCCAGCTGGATAAGTCGACTGTAGCTGGAGCCCAGCTACAGCGGCGGGGCTCGGCGGAGGAAATACTGAGGAAGACGGCGGTAGGTGGCGGGGCTCAGTGGAGGATTTACCAGTACCCCAGCTGGACAGGAGCAGGATCGGAGCTCAACTACAGCGGCGGTGGGCGGTGGGCGGCGGGACTCGGTGGAGGAGCTGCCGGTACCCCGGCTGGACAGGAGCTCAATTGCAGCAGCGGTAAGCAGCGGGACTAGCAGCGGAGGGGGCTAGCTGAGGCCCAGCTGGATTCGAGGTCGGTCGGATCGGATATCGGCGTCACCATCAGAGATTGTTTTACCATCAACAGGTCAGTAAAAATGCCACCAAAGAAGGAGGAAATGGAAGAGATCAAAAAATCTCTGGACATTTTATCTTCTTGGAACATAAGTCAATATTATACAGTAATAAGTGGCATTCAGCTGTTTGTTTTATGTCATTTAAGCACAGTTCTGGTACTTAAAAATCATAAAAAACCCAGACCCCCTGCTGAATTTTCAGATAATGTCCCCAACCACAAATCACATCCCTGGGTAAAGAATGACATACTGAGTCTGGCCAGAAAGTTACGGGGAACAGAAGTTTACCTAAATGAACATTAACAAAAACTAATGCTGAAATAGCACGACAAGCACGGATGCTGAAAAGACAAAATAAGATACAGGCAACATGGACAAGAAATTGTAGAGTTTGGATCAAACTAAATGGAACACCTGATGAAGCAAAAGAGTATAATAATCAGAGATCTTACAAACTTAAATAAATATAGATGAACACTGATTAAGAAAATTAAGAGACTATGATAATCCATATCCACACACATGGCAAGTCTTTTCGTGAGGAATATTCCAAAGCATTTCCGGGAATTATTACTGCGGACTGCGAGCGCATATTCAGCCATGTGAACAAGAACAAAACTGAGTTCAGGTCCAGTCTGTCAACTAAAGTTCTGGGCAACCTCATGACCAGGAAAATGATGATGACAGCTTCGGGTTACAAGTGCCACAGTGTGTTCCGTTCAAAAGACCAACTGAAGAAAGCTAAGAGGTGCACCATGGAAAACAACAATGCTTGAGAGTTACCATAGAGTTTGTCCTTGATCTTTTCCATCAGCATATCTGCATTGACAATTTAAGGAAAATAGAAACATGATTGTTGAAGAAATATGAGGTTGTTAGCCACATTTTAACTTGATTTAATGCTAATATTTGTTTGCCGTCGGGGGGCTTCGCCCCCCTGAACGCCCCACCAGAACTTTGTCCTGGACCTACCGGGGCCTGCGGCCCCTGGACCCCAGCTAGCTACTAGGCTTTTCAGGTTTTAAAAGTTGGCAGGTATGCCTCTTGGATGAGTCGTCGCTGCGGTCTTGGGGTAATTTTGTTCTGTCAGCCACTCCTGGGAAGGTTCACCACTGTTCCATGTTTTCACCATTTGTGGATAATGGCTCTCACTGTGGTTCACTGGAGTCCCAAAGCTTTAGAAATGGCTTTATAACCTTTTCCAGACTTAAAGCTCTCAGTTACTTTGTTTCTCATTTGTTCCTGAATTTCTTTGGATTGCAGCGTGATGTCTAGCTTTTGAGGATCTTTTGGTCTACTTCACTTTGTCAGGCAGGTCCTATTTAAGTGATTTCTTGATTGAGAACAGGTGTGGCAGTAATCAGACCTGGGTGTAGCTAGAGAAAGTGTACTTAGCTTTCCAAAGATGTGATAAACTACAGTAAATTTATGTTTTAGCAGCAGGAAAAGGGGGGGGGGGGCAATCACTTTTTCACACAGGTCCATGCAGGTTTGAATTTTTTTTTACCCTTAATAATAAACACCTTCATTTAAAAACTGCATTTTGTGTTTACTTGTGTTATTTTTGTCTAATATTTAACCCCTTGCACTCTGGTCAATTTCCCTAAAAACGCCAAAAAAATAACATGCCCAAAGTAAATCAAAAGCTGTTCTTCAACCCTTTGCAGCATCTTCATGGGGTTGGTCTCATTTAAAAGAAAACACTTAGAATTTTTTGGCAAAACAGTCATAATCTCTCTAAGTGCTCTGGCCACTGAGTAACAGTCATCTAAACATAGTGAACTTGAAGAAAATAAATTTGGCCTGGGTGTTTTTTTGGATACAAATGCTTGCAAATAACACACAGCTTCAGATCCGGGCTGGAAAATGCAACAGAAATGTAGAACCAAGTGTTATCCAGCTGAGGTCCAAATTTTGTAACAATACCACAAAAAATGAATATATTACGCAGCTTTTTCCTCAGGTAGTTCCCAGGCATTTTTGAACTGTGCCAAATTGTGCCAAATGGCACAGTTTGGAAAAACGTCTGTAACTTTTGAATGATTCAATATAGAAGCTTCATCTTGGGCTCTAATGAAAGGTGACACTCAGGGCTGTGTGTGTGTGTGTGGGGGGGGGGTTGTTTATTCATTCATTCATGAATGAATGAACAAACAAGCCCCCACACACAAAGAAGCATGCCACGTAAAAAATGTGTGGCTTTTTTTTTTTACAAGAAAAAATAACCTACAGTGCACTAAAAATTATTCTAAAATATTTGTAATGTAGAAGATAACAACTCCCCCCCCCACACCCCCCTGCTACACAGGACGGACATCGGCCATCGCTACATGACGGAATAGTCATGTGGCCATGTGGCGACCGCAGCGCACAGTCCCCGCGGTCCCCGCCCCCCCCTCGCTACAGAAGAGTAGCGGGGGCGGGGCGGCGTTCACGGTCCGGACGCGGCGCACGAACCGTGTACCGCGGCGCACGGACTTCGGACTTCGTGCGCCGCACAGTTGTAATTTACCGATCGGTCAAAAGTCATTTTTGATTACAATTTTCAGGGATAAAGAATAATTTAGCTTATAACACTTACCTGTTCACAACAGCATGTGGACGGTCTATGATGACCATGGAAGAGAATCCTAAACGTCTACTCTGCTGGGACAGCACCGCCTGTGGCTGAACAGGCCGATGCGCGAATGGCAGTCCCTGTCACACAGGTCGCACTTGTGGGTGGTCTCCGTGCTGCTGGGTCTGTGGCGGTTCTTCCTGCGGGTCCTTTTTTCATCTGCTGCAGCAGTCAGTCTCTCTTCACCCAGCCTTACACAAAACAGCTTTCGAACTTCTGTGCTTCAATTGGCTGGCTGCATTCGCAGCCGTTGGTAGGCGGGTCCTTCTTGCTAGGTTTTCAGTCATTGGTTCTTCAAGGTTTCAGAAACCCAATTCAAGGCTCTTATTAGTCGAATGAGAGATCAATCATATCTAATCTGTTCGCGGCTGTGTCTCTAGTGGAAGAACGGAAATGCAGCTTTTTTTTTCAGTGCGCTCTCGGACGCAGTGCCCTCGTGCGCTCTAGGACGCAGAGACGTGCCCGCCCGCGGTACACCAGAGTGCAAGAGGTTAAATTAGTTTGATGATCTGAAACATTTAAGTGTGACAAACATCCAAAAACATGAGAAACTAGAAAAGCACTCGGAGAGCGCAGACCTCCGCCAAGCGCCACAATTCCCCCCATACAGTGTTTGTGTGTACGTTTTCAGATTCCTTGAGCATGTAAACATATGACTAGCAATTGGATTCACAATGATTATTTGTTTATTTGACAGGGACAGTGCAATAAACACACAATTAATCAATGACAATCAATCTGATAGTGATAGGATTAGTGGTTCAGTATTAAAAGCATTGCCTCCTTGGCGGAGGTAATAAACTGAAGTGTTGCTGTTGTGTCCATCTCCTCCACTGACGGATGCAAATTGGGTAGACAGGATGCCGTGGGTTTTATATTATATTATTTTGGGGTTGCGCTCCGCGGCAAACGAGAATTTAGAAGCTTCGCCGGCAGAGAGCTCGTTTTTGCGCAGCGCCTATGGCCGGCCGGGGAATTTCTGCCAAAGAATCCGTCGGCGGACAGCTGCCCATGTGAGGTTTTGCAGTTGCGCGCAAACACAGGCACGCTGGCGGGCCCAGGCCAGCAGTGTTTTCCGCGTGCTTTTGTGCCTAAAACGTTGAAGAACGTAGAGTTTGTGTTGCAGACACGACGACCAGCACCCTCCATTGCGCCTGCGCACATGTTGAAAATGGCCGTATGTCACAGTGTTGAAAAATGCTTTAAAAAATTCCTGTATCCAGACGGTGAACCGGATCACCCCCAAAATTTAATCAGTTCTTCCTTGTACCATTTCCAACAACGCCTGAAAGTTTCATGGAAATCCGTCCAAGACTTTTTGAGTTATCTTGCTAACCAACAGACAGACAGACAGACAAACACACAGACAAACCCTGGCAAAAACATAACCTCCTCCTGGCCTTTTCGGCCTGGCGGAGGTAATAATGCTAAGAGTCAATATTACTAATAACAGTTAATAATGCTAATATAATAATAACTAGAAAAGCACTCGGAGAGCGCAGACCTCCGCCAAGCGCCACAATTCCCCCCATACAGTGTTTGTGTGTACGTTTTCACATTCCTTGAGCATGTAAACATATGACTAGCAATTGGATTCACAATGGTTATTTGTTTATTTGACAGGGACAGTGCAATAAACACACAATTAATCAATGACAATCAATGTGATAGTGATAGGATTAGTGGTTCAGTAGTAAAAGCATTGCTTCCTTGGCGGAGGTAATAAACTGAAGTGTTGCTGTTGTGTCCATCTCCTCCACTGACGGATGCAAATTGGGTAGACAGGTTGCCGTGGGTTTTATATTATATTGTAACGTGCTGCTCGATATGGCGACGTCCCACCGGGAGGTTCGAACTCACGCCTCCCGCTCCGGAGTCCCGCACTCTACCTGTGTCGCCATTAGGGTCAACCCACTTGGCAAGCCAAATAGGGTGCTCATATTGAGTTCGCTACAATATTATTGTTTTGGGGGTTGCGCTCCGCGGCAAACGACAATTTAGAAGCTTCGCCGGCAGAGAGCTCGTTTTTGCGCAGCGCCTATGGCTGGCCGGTGAATTTCTGCCAAATGCGCAGCTCCTATGGCTGGCCGGGGAATTTCTGCCAAAGAATCCGTCGGCGGACAGCTGCCCGTGTGAGGTTTTGCAGTTGCACGCTGGCGGGCCCAGGCCAGCAGTGTTTTCCGCGTCCTTTTGTGCCTAAAACGTTGAAGAACGCAGAGTTTGTGTTGCAGACACGACGACCAGCGCCCTCCATTGCGCCTGCGCACATGTTGAAAATGGCTGTATGTCACAGTGTTGAATGAAAAATGCTTTAAAAAATTCCTGTATCCAGACGGTGAAGCGGATCACCCCCAAAATTTAATCAGTTCTTCCTTGTACCATTTCCAACAACGCCTGAAAGTTTCATGGAAATCCGTCAAGATTTTTTGAGTTATCTTGCTAACCAACAGACAGACAGACAAACAAACAGACAAACCCCGGCAAAAACATAACCTCCTCCTGGCCTTTCGGCCTGGCGGAGGTAATCAGGAAGGGGGCAAACACTGTTTCACACCACTGTACATTTATTTCTAATGCATGCCCGAAGAAACCCGTGCATGCCCGTAGAGGGGATGCATTGAAACAGAATTCTTGCCAGTTACAGGACAGTTGGTATAGCAACACAGCACCAAGTGGCAGTCACATGTGATGGCTTTTGCATTTTTTGATTTTTGTTTTTGTATCCCCAGAGGGGAAATTGAGGGCATCCACCTGGATGGATGAAGCAGCCACAGTACGGCACGTATCCTTTACCATTCACACACACATTCACACCTAGGGCCACTTTTAGAGTCTCCAGTTAACCTAACCTGCATGTTTTTGGCCTGTGGGAGGAAACCGTAGAACTCCCGGAGTAAACCCACGCAGACACGGGGAGAGCATGCAGACTCCACACAGATCACTGTTGGTCAGGGGCTGGGATCGAACCAGGGATCCCAAGTGCTAACCACTGTGCTACCGCACCGCCCATGCAGCAAAACATAAAAATCACACAAAATATGCCCTGCCATCTGGGGCTGTTTGCCCCTGCTTGTTACTTCTTCTCCTGCCTGTCACTGTTCTGTGTTATGTTGCTTACCTGTGTCTATATTTCTTGTCTTGTAGGGAGTCATGTGCTCTGTCTATGTACCGTCATATAGACATCATCTGGTGGGTCTTCTTCTTCGTTCAGACCACTGAAGGGTCTCCTCCTGTCTCAGACGGCTGTGTTGTTCACAGTCATGCCTGCAGCGTACTGGTGGAATCTGAGGTGTTTCATGTTCACGGCATCCTTTCTGACATGCAGCAATTCCCATTCTATTCCTCTCCATCTGGTAGGTCTTCTTCGTTCAGACCACTGGTTGAGGGATAGGTGCGTCATAATTCCAGTTCATGGGCACGATCCTGAAAAAGTAGCTTTCGAACCTGTTCAGGAAGGCCCGTGCATGCCCTTAGAAACGAAGAAACCAGAGCACCTGGAGGAAATCGGCGCTTTGCTTGGCATTTTACACATTTGTAGTGTAGACTGGCATTCATCAGGCTTACACATTTGCCGTCATGTAGGCATAGCGAGTCGTCCTATAATGCCTGAGTTCATAGGACATGCTATGATGATGAGGCAGAGATCATAGGCCATCCTATGATGTCCTAGAAACGTGCTTTAAAGTCTGTCGTCCCCTATGCTAGTGAAGGGTGTCCTCCTGTCTCAGACGGGTACGATGTACTGTTGGAACCTCAGGTGTTTCATCTTCATGGCATCTTTTCTGACGTGCAGCAGTTGTCGTCATTCTATTGCTCTCCATCTGGTGGGTCTTCTTCTTCTTTGTTGAGACCACTGGTTGGGGGATAGGTGTGTCATAATTCCAGTTCATTGACAGAATCATGAAAATAGATCTGAGCAAAAAGACGCTTTCTGGCATGGACTTACTGTATATGACATAAAGACATGAAGGCAGTCTTGATGTATATGACATCATAAAGACATGTTGCCTGATGTCTGTCACTGTATATGACATCATAAAGACACATTTGTCTATGTGTCCTATGATGCTTGAGTTCAAAGACACATGGTCTATATGACATCATAAAGACACATTTGTCTGTGTCCTATGATGCCTGAGTTCATAGGACGTCCTATGATGTTCAGGCAGAGATCATAGGCCATCCTATGATGTTCTATGAAGCGTGACAGACAGACAGACACACAGATTTTCTATGATGCCTGAGTTCATAGGACATCCTGTGATGTTCAGGCAGAGATCATAGGCTGTCCTATGATGTCCTATGAAGTGTGACTCACAGACACACTGATTTCTTGCTTTTATGGAGTGATAAAAGACTCCTGTTGACCCAACAGGAGTCACTCCGTACATCTGCAAGGGGTCTACAGCCAGAAGAGAAGAACCCCTTCCGCTGTAGCCCTTTATATTCCCCGTGACGCCACCACTGGAAAGGCGGGGCGTCACCTCCTGCTACACTCAGGATGCCGCCATATTAGTACACCCAATCTAATATCCAACATCCCTCACCCCCCGTAGAAAAATGTGCAGACACACCAATTAGATCCTCCCAAAATTTATAACTCAACTCACACACTAAGCATTAAAATATACAACATAAATATTCAGGTTCAGGTTACTTTATCTGTACCCGTAGGTAGATTGGTTTTGCAGTCAGGTGACATCCATATTTACAAACCACAATTACATTCAACATGAACACAAACACAGGCACACATGTAGCTGACTATAAACATGATAAAAGTGGTCAAGGCTCCACCAATCAGGATATAGGACAAAGAGATAAGAGAAAAAACAGAGAGATAAGAGAGAAGGGTCATATTAAAAAGTTAGACTAGTCAAAGAGGTTAAAAACTCAAAAGTCTAAAACCCAATAAAAGATTTAGAACCCAAATAAAAAAACCTGCAAAAATAAGTAAATATAAAATACAGTTAATAAATGGGTAACTAAATTAAGTGCAATATATTGTTACATCTTGTTCAGTTCTTTAACAGCAGCAGGAACAAAGCTGCTTTTGTAGCGCTGGGTTTTACTTTTTGGGACAGCAAACCTCCGTCTGGAGGGAAGAAGCTGAAAGTGGCAGTGCAAAGGGTGGGAGTCATCATTTAAAATGGAGGTAGCAGGACTTCCGGTTATGGCTGCCACGTAAGAAGGACACGTCTCACTCTGCTCTGCTTCTGGAGAAAAAAAATCGGCAAATAATTCTCTCATTTGGGACAGAACGTATCCCAGCGTTTGAGCGAGGATATGTCGGTGAAGCCTAAGGCTGGAAAACCAAGTAGAGGAAAAAGCGAGCCGCAGAAACAGTCCAAATTAACGGACTTTCAGGTCTGTGACGCAGCAGAGAAAGCACCAAATATGGCAAAGGAAGCTAACAACGGCGCGGGAGCTGCGGGAAACGACACAGGTGCGTTGCTGGCAGCTATGAGTTCAATGAGAGCAGATTTTTCCTCTAGATTTGATGGGATTATGGCAGCGTTGGAAGGAATGAGAAAGGAATTGGGTGACTGTGTGGAACGAATGGCGCAGATGGAGCTTCGTATTTCCAGTGCTGAAGATGAAGTCAATTGTCTCCAATTAAAGGTGCGCACTTTGGAAAAAAAAAATAAATGTCTGGAAGAAAACATTCTGGATTTGGAATCCCGGTCGAGACAGAACAACTTGAGGCTGGTGGGTCTACCGGAAGAATCCGAAGGTCGGGACCCGTGTTCCTTTCTGGAAAAGTGGATTCCGGAGGCGCTGGGCAGTGCGGAGCTGCGGCCGGCGGTGGTTTTGGAGGGCGCGCATCGTATTGGCCCACGGAGAGATAAGGGACCACCGAGGACCTTAATTATGAAGTTTGTCAGCAACAGAGACAGGATGAAGATCTTCAACGCAGCATGAGCTAAAGGAGAGATTAAACACCAGGATCAGCAGGTGCGGTTCTACCCAGATTGGGCCACAGGAATCCAACAATTGAGGAAGCAGTATGATCCCGTACGTAAGGAGCTGCGCAACCTTGGGATTCGTCATGGTGTAATCTATCCTGCGAGACTGCTGACCACGTATGGGGGCAGAACCCACATCTTCAAGACCCCAGAGGAGGCGCAGAAGTTTATCAAGAAGATCAAAGAAGAAGAAGAGACTGGTGGGAGCTAAGCATGAACAAAATATAAGGTAGAATAATTAAGCATTTGCACAGGCATCTGACTGACTTGAAGCAAATAGCAAGTTTACAAAATATAGATTGCATTATATAATTAAAAAAAAAAAAAAACAAACAAAAAAAAACTATGATGTACAAAGTTGCTAAAAATTTTGGAGTTAAGTTGGAAGACTACAGAGGAGAGTTAATGTTACGTCATTAAAAGCAGTAGAGTTAGGGTGATTGGGAGGATGAAGAAGGAGTGGCTTAGGCTGATCCTCGTGGATGTGGAGCAGTCGATGGCTATATCGGGAGACGGAATTTTTCTTTTGATTTTGGGGGGTTTGCCACAAGTGTGGGAAGGGAGAATTTGTTTGTGTGTAGTTTGTAGGATGAATGTTCAACCACTCATTTTTTTGCTTCTCTGTATGAGCATGTTTACACTGCAAGGTAATCCCAAACTCCCTATTGATCATAAACTAAAGCGTTAATCTTAATTTAACTTCATGGAATTGCAGAGGTCTACAAAATTTAAAAAAACTTAAACAAGTTATGAATAAAATAAAAGACATGGGTTCAAAAATTGTGTTTTGACAAGAAACTCATCTAATAGAGGAGGATGTAAAAAGAATTAGGAGTAGATGGCAAGGAAGTGTTTTCACCTCATCATTTTCATCCCGAGCCAGGGGAGTTATGACTCTCATACATAAATCAGTCCCTTTTCAAGTGAAAAATGTAATTGGAGACAAATTTGGAAGATATGTAATCATTCAAGGATCTTTGCTATTAGAAAATATAAATTTGGTGAACCTATATGGTCCCAATATAGATGATCAAAAGTTCTTTGCTAATTTATTTCTTATCTTATCATCACTTACAGGGCAACATATAATAGCAGGGGATTTTAATTGTACATTGAATCCCGGTATAGATAGATCAACAGGACTGGACTGTACGCACAATGGATGTAGGATGACCATTAATCATTTTATGAAAGAATTGAGATTGCTAGATATATGGAGAGAAATGAAACCACAAGTCAAAGCCTACTCTTGTTATTCCAGTACCTACAAGACATTCTCACGTATTGATTATTTTTTGATTTCCACAGAATTAAGGTCCAAGATTCAAAACTGCTTTTATGATAACATCGTGATCTCTGATCATGCACCCTGCTGTATAGTATATGTAGATAAGAAATTGACAAAGGAATCAGGTAGATGGCAATTTCAGCATAAATGGCTTCAGGATGAGGAATTTGTCAAGTACATAGAAAAACAGATAGATGAGTTCTTTGATATCAATACTACACAAACATCAGCATGTGTAAAGTGGGAGGCTTTCAAAGCTTTTATTAGGGGACATATTATTAGTTATACAGGTTCAAAATCTAAGAAGACTCGAGAGGAGAGAGCCCAATTGGAACATAAAATAAAAAATCTTCAGGAAAAAGTGTATGCAGGAAGTGATCCAAGGTTGGAGAATGAATTACTGATTTTGAGAGCTGAATACGACAAAAAATCAGCGAATAGAGCTGCCTCGAGTCTTCTAAGATTGAAACAATCTTTTTATGAACAAGGTGAAAAATCAGGAAAATTATTGGCATGGCAGATTAAACAATTAGAAATTAAAACACCAATTACCAGTATTATAAGTAACGGACAGGTAGTTATAGATCCTTTAGAAATTAACAGAGCCTTTAGAGATTACTATGAAAAATTATATGATACCAAAAATGAATCTGATTTAACAAAACTAAATAGGTTTTTGAACGAACTATCTATACCGTGTATTCCAAATGAAAACAGGGAGATATTGGAGTCTAAAATTAGTCAAGAAGAAGTTGGGCTAGCCATTGATAATATGAAATCAGGAAAAAGTGCAGGACCAGATGGTCTTCCAGTTGACCTTTATAAAAAATTTAAGAATAAATTAATAAAACCTTTTTTGGAAATGGTTTTAGAAGCATTTCAAAATAATAATTTACCATCATACATGAATAATGCCTTAATTATACTGTTGCCAAAACCAGGTAAGCCCTCTAATAAATGTGAAAATATGAGACCAATAAGCCTATTAAATGCCGACCTTAAGATAATCTGTAAAATTTTAGCAAGACGAATACAAGAAATTTTACCAAATATTATTAATCGAGATCAGAATGGCTTTATAAAGGGAAGACAAGGCTTCCATAATGTAAGAAGACTATTTAATATTATTTATTTTAATAAAGAAGCACCGGATACAGCTCTCCTATCACTGGACGCCGAAAAGGCCTTTGATAGAGTCGAATGGCCCTTTCTTTTTGAAGTCTTACAAAGGTTTGGACTTGGAAATAATTTCATAAAATGGGTTCAGATAATATACAATAATGCTACAGCAGAAATCCTAACAAATAACAATATTTCAAAATCAATAGAGGATGTTGACAAGGCTGTCCACTTTCACCTTTACTGTTTACTATGGCAATTGAACCTTTAGCGATGGCGATACGTTTACATTCACAAATATATGGAATTAAAGTTGGACCAACAGAACATAAAATCTCCCTGTACGCCGATGACATAATTTTGTTTATGTCGAATCTAAAAAAATCAATTCCGACCTTGTTGAATTTAATAAAGAATTTTGGGGAAATATCAGGATATAAAATAAATAAAACTAAATCTTCAATATTAATGCTAAATGAGACCCAGAGAAATTACCCAGACCCTGAGGTAAATCAATTCAACGTTGTAAATCAGTTTAAATATTTAGGAATCCAAATTGTGCCTAAGCTAGAATCAGTCGCCAGTGTCAACTATGAAGCCTTAATGACAGATATCAATGAGTCAATTCAGAGATGGATGTCACTACCAATGTCGATGATCGGGAGAATCAATATACTTAAAAGTAATATTTTACCTAAAATACTTTATTTATTTCAATACATTCCCTTACCACCACCTTTAGATTTATTCTCAAGAATTAAAAAAAAGTTAGTGGAATTTATATGGAACAACAGGAGGGCTAGATTATGTCTGTCTTTATTATATTTACCATTTGATCGTGGAGGTCTGAAATGTCCAAATTTTATGTTGTATTATTGGTCGGCACAACTGAGGTCTATGACATATTATTTTTCATTAAATGATCTCCCTCACTGGACTGAAATGGAATCATACAATTTACCTTTACCTCTTCCCATATTCATATACTCAGATTCGGCAAAAAAATTACAAAAACAAGTTAAAAATCCATTTGTAAAGCATATGATCAAAATATGGTGTGAAGCTAAAAATTATTTAAAAGAACCACAGTTATTGTCACCATTTAGCCCAATATGGGGTAATCAATATTTTAAACCAGGAAGAGCGGACGCTGTATTTAAAGTATGGAATTTAAAAGGGATTCAAAAGATTCAAGATTTATATTTGCCATGTGCAGATAACATAATGTCTTTTGAAGAGCTGAGGGTCAAATTTAATCTTAATAGAACACATTTTTTTAAATATCTTCAACTTAGAAACTTTATTCGATCAAATCAAAATAAAGCTCTCACTCGACCTATTTATTCATCCTTGGAAAAAATGTTGATGAAAGATAGTAAAAGAAAGGGTATTATTTCAGAGTTTTATAACTCATTGACACTATCCTCAAGTGAAAATTCACAGAAAAGATTAAACTACTGGAAAGAAGATCTGCAAATTGAAATTTCAGAGGAACAATGGGAATTGGCTTGTACAGAAGCCCAAACCAAATCAATAAATGTACGTCTTAAATTGATACATTTCAAATGGTTAATGCGGATGTATGTTACACCGGAGGAGTTAAATAGATATAACAAAAATATACCAGATACATGCACAAAATGCATGGAAAGTAAAGGAACCCTATTTCATTGTGTATGGGAATGTAGAATAATAAGAATGTTTTGGGAAGAGGTGAGGGTAACAATTGAAAAAATAATCTCAAAACAAATCATTTTGAATCCTAAACTGTTTTTGTTGGGTCTGTACCCAGAAAAGCATAACTTTAATAAAAGTGAAAGAACATTCATAGACCTCAGTTTGCTTAATGCCAAAAAATGTATTGCACTACTGTGGAAAAAGACTCATAGACCAGATGTGACTCAGTGGTTAAGACAGATGTTAACAAACCTTCCATTAGAAAGAATAACATATATACTGAAATCAAAGGAAATTGTGTTTGAGAATATATGGAGACCTTTTATTGATCATGTAAAAAATTTAAACATAACTCTTGAAGAAGAAGGTGAATGATGTGTGTGGACCTTGTAAATTCCAAACTGGTGAACATAATATGTATACTTATGTAATGGATTGTCTAGACTAAACAGAGGAGCATTGTTGAAGACTTGATTTTGTTGGTGGTTGTTGGTGTTTTTAGTGCATTTTTTTTTTTTTTTGTAGTACTTTAGTGTTAGTGTTTGATTGTTTGTGTCATGTTTGTTTAAAAAAAAAAAAAGGTTCAATAAAGATATTGTGGAAAAAAAAAATGGAGGTAGCAATCCTCTGTACCTCTCTGGTGTACAGGGATGTCATGCTCAGCTGTGACTCCCCAAGCAAACGACTGGACCATCTAACAACCTGATCCAAGGATTTCCTCTGTTTCAGTTTTATCTGACCAAACCATGACACTAAAGAAAAGGATAAAACAGATTCAGTAAAAGCCTGATAAAACATTGTCATTATGGTTTGGTCAGTTTGGAAGCGTGCAAGTTTCCTTAAACAATGCAAATGTTGCTGACCCTTTTTGCACACCCTTTCACAGTTCTCTCCAAAGTTTAAATTACTATCAATAATCGTCCCAAGATATTTGTAGGATTGTACACAATCAGTGGTCTGGCCTTTTAGTACAGTGACTTTGTGCCTTAGAGTTTTCCTCCTAAAGTCAATAATTATATCTTTAGTTTTTGTATATACGTATATACTGTATATATAACCTATCTATACACACTACAAAACAAGTCTAGAGGGGTCAGGTGGACTACTGGCGCCCCCTACATGGCCCGGTGGATTATTCTGCCGCTTCAACCATTTAGAGTCCATGAAAATAAAATGGCCGTGTGCTAAAAGAAAATAATCCCGAACATATATACATACATTGTCATAACACAGCAAACATGAAACACTAATAAACAATATGTACAAGTACGTAATGGCGGCCCCCACCCCACCACTCCCACCCCACAACATGGACAAATCAAACAAACAGTGCTGGGAAATTCCCATTTCACACATTCTCTCTGTTCTTTTCTTTTTTCCATGCATAGAAAAATCACACAATCCTATTTATAGGCTAAGTGGCTTCAGAAAATCAAAACTAGCACTCTATTCAAAACAACATAACATGCCACTAACTCCCCCTTTAAAGTCACATTATGGACCCCAATGGAGACCCACCCTGGGATGTCCGTCTGGCAGCTCCCTCCCTGAGCGTCTTTACCTCTTCTTTGCTGGAGACAAGCTGCGCTGGCGTCTGTCCTCTCCTCCACACCGCAGCTCGTTGGGGTGCCTCCCAGATCCATCAGACAGCCCTAAGTAACAGTCTCCGCGGGTTGTCACCACCCACAGCCGCCCCTGGTCATCTCTCTGCTCCCGTGATTTGTGGATTCCTCTGAGCCGAGCTTCAACCCTAGGGTGGACCTTGTCGCCAATATGTAGGGGAGCTCTAACTGGCTTTGTCAATCCATCATGTCGTGACCAGGCTTTCCTTCGGTGGCGGAGAGTTCCGCCGACCCAGTCCGAAATACACCCCGGATCCTGCTCGTAGGTGCATCTGGGAATCACACTTCTCGGTCTCGCCCTGCTCGCTTTCATTTTGTGCGCCGAATCAGCCATGGCAGCGTTCCGTTCTTCGGTAATACTCGGCTGGATCCCAGAAATGGGAGGTGCCTGCCTGCTGGCTCTATCTGCCACCGCGGGTGTCCCTTCCTGCTGTTCAGTTCCCTCGTTCAGGGTAACTCGAACTCTGGCGCTAGGATCGCCCCACAGTGATGCCCCATATTGCTGGTTCGGCCCATCTTCTCCTGTCCTGGGCCAATCATTGTCCCACACTTCATCGTCCTCCACTGTTGGGAAGGGCCGGTCCCACAGTCCGCAGCCAGACAACTCCTCACCAACGCTGCTGGCTACCATGAAACCAAGCCCATAAAACATATCACATCCCATTAGAGTCGACCCTTTGGCGGACACCACGAAATGGGCATCACACATTCCTGATGACCTGTATCTCACCAACAGCCGTAGTGAACCCATGATGTTCAACGGGTTTCCACCATAGCCATAGCAGGTCGCCTCTAACTCTGTAGTGTGGAAACAACCTATTCACCATGGCCAAATTTAATATGGAGATCGCCGATCCCGTGTCCACTAGTAACGGTACTTCGACTCCGTCCAATTCAACACTACAGTAGATCTGTGCATCTGTATCCGGCGAGACCGTGTGGACCACTGTAGGTTCTTTTGAAGAGGAGCCTCCCTCTGGCCTCCAGTCTCCTAGTTCAAAGTTTTTGCAGGCCCATGCAAAGTGATGAAACAGACCACGCTTTCCACAGCGCTTCCCTTTGGCTGGACACTCTCTTGCTTTGTATCGGTGCCTACCGGACCCACAGCCATAACATCTTGGCGTTCCCGGGACGGACCTAACTTTTATGGCAGCAGCATATTCTTTGTCACTCATGCCAGTTTCGCTGGTTGAGTCTGCGGCCAGCGCCTTCCACTGTTGATCACTCTTCTGTGGCACTTCCTTTTCGTAGAGATTTTTGGTCAGCCTGTCTGCTGCCTCATACTGTTGTGCCAAGTCCACAGCCGTGGTCAGCGATAGTTCTCCGGCAAACGTCAGGAGCCGTGCCCTCGCGGAGGAACTATGGATATGCTCCGCTAGTTGGTCGCGTACCATCTCCTCCTCCAAAGCTCTGAATTGGCACTCCCCCACCAGCTGGCGTAGGTCGGCCACGAAGTGTTGTACTGACTCTCGCTGGCGGTGCTGCCGAAACTGAATTTGCTGCACATTGATGTTTTCCGGGGCACGAAAACAACGCACCATTAGCTGCACCACTTCTTGAAAACTATCACCACCTCCCAACGTACTAAGGATCCTCTGTCCCTCCATTCCGAGATTATGGACCAGAATTGCCTTCGCACGCAGATTTTCGAGCTCACTGAGGTTGAGAGCCATCAGACAGTTCTCAAAGGCCACATACCACCTGGTCCGCGGCACGGGTGGCTCCCCGGGAACTTCCAAAAATGGCCGAAAAGTGGTGGCAGCTCGCTCCATACCTTTTCTCCTCGTCACCAATTGTTACGTCTGGGAAACAGTGTCCAAAGGAGGAGGCGATGGTGATAGTTGAACTCACTTTATTAACTATATACAGGATCAACAGGAGTCACTCCGTACATCTGCAAGGAGTCTACAGCCAGAAGAGAAGAGCCCCTTCCACTGTAGCCCTTTATACTCCCTCTGACGCCACCACCAGAAAGACGGGGCGTCACCTCCTAGTACACCCAGCCTAATATCCAACACAGCTGTTGTAACTACGTGACGTTGTCCAAGCCGTTTGGTCGGCTTGCTGTGTGAATGCAAACTGAACCAAACGAAGGTGTGAAAATTCTCGCCATCCCCCGCCAAGTCGAACGGAGACTTCCGGACTATCCTGGTGTGAGTACAGCCTCAGTCACCTTTTTTTTTGTAACTTTGATTTTTATTCATTTTTCATTATACATATTACATTCAGATCACAGTCTCTATATTTAAAAAAAGGAGCTAGAAGAAGAGAGAAAAAAAAAAGGGGGGAAAAAAGGGGGGGGGGCAAATGTTGGAGCATCAAGTTTTTAGTTTCCATCTCTTAATTCTTCTATTTTTTCCAGTGTCTTTGGTTATTCTTTCAATTTCTGTCTCGTTGTTGCACTTTGTAGTGTGTCCATTTCCACCATTTTTTTCATATTGTCCTTCTTGCATTCTTTGTCGATATGTTAGTTTTTCCATTAAACGTATATCCTCAACAATGTCTGTCCATTGCTCTTGGTCAGGAAGAACTTCTGATCGCCATTTTCTTGTGATTGTTTTTTTTTACATGCAATCAGCAAGATTTTAACTAAATATCTGTCCTCAGCCTGTATTACATTGTCTCTTTTAAGATCACATAAATACATCAAGTTACAGTTCATTGGTATATTACATCCTAATATCCTCTGTATTGTCACATGTATAGATTTACAGAATGATGAGATTTTGCAGCATTTCCAAAACATATGCGAGTGGTCTGCATTTTGAGCCCCACAGCCCTTCCAGCATATAGATTGGGTATTTGTATATTTTCTTTGGATCTGTGGTGTAATGAAATAGCGAATCAGGTTTTTCCATCCAAATTCCCTCCATGTCCTTGAACTTGTTGATGTGTGTTGTGTTTTCCATATTTCTTGCCAGTTTTCTTCTGTTATGTTTAAATTTAGCTCTTTCTCCCATTTCTCCTTTATATAGTTACTTGAATGTTTGTTTGCCGTAAGTTTCTGATATAGCTTTGAAATAATTCTTATTTTATTTCCTGCATACAAGCTTAAAATGAATTTTATAATCTTGCTCACATCTGTGTGGAGGTTATGCCTAATCTTCCTCATATAATAATCTCTCATCTGCAGATATCTGAAGAATTCAGATTTTTCTAGTTTAAATTTTCTTCTCATGTTTACAAAACTCCCGAAATCTTTTTTTCCCATATTGCCCCATGCTGTGATTCCCTTGTTCACCAGATTTTTGTATCCCCTATCTTGCTTTGCCAGTTCAAACCGACTGTCAAATGCTACCCATTTCAATAGTTTTATGTCCTCCTTTATATTATACTTTTGTACTATTTTATACCACAGTTCCAAAGTAAATTTAGTGATTGGGTCTATTTGTTTGGTTTGCTTATATGCATCCTTATCCCCTATTATGCTTTGTACTGGGAGTCCCTCAATTTCCTTTTCCATTTCTTTCCATTTTGCCTCGTATCCTCCGTCGCACCAACATATGATATATCTTATTTGTGCTGAGTAGTAATATTCCTTTAGACTCGGTAGGCCCATGCCTCCTTTCTCTTTTGGTAATTGGAGAGTTTTATATTTCACTCTTGGCTTTTTACCTCCCCAAACAAATCTCAATATCATCCTGTCCCACTTTGAGAACTGGGCACCAGGAATCTCTGTTGGTAGAGCTTGGAAGAGGTAAAGCAGTCTAGGTTGTATGCTGATTTTGACTGTCTTAATTTTTGAATTCAGATCCATATTTAAGATTGACCATCTATCAGTATCTTTTTTTATTTCTTGCTCTAGCCTATCATAGTTTGCTTTATAGATTTTGCTTAAATCTTTAGGTATGTTCACTCCAAGGTATTTTATTTCTTTTTGTTTCCAGTTTAGTTTGATCTTATCAGTTATCTGGTTTAAAGGGTTATAGTGGAATGTCAGTATTTGTGTTTTTGTTATGTTTATCTTGTATCCTGATAATTTTCCAAAATTTTCTATCAAGTCCATCATTTCCATTATTGATTCATCTGGTTGTTCAAGGTAAACTATAATATCGTCTGCAAATAGCCCAATCTTGTGTTCCGCTCCCTTTATTGTTACACCTTTTAATTTCTTATTTTGTCGCATCGCTTGAGCCAGTGGCTCTATGAACAGTGCAAACAAGGTGGGCGATAGGCAGCATCCCTGCCTAGTTGATCTTTGTATATTTACTTTGTCTGTTAAGCTACCGTTTAGCTTGATTCTTGCCACAGGTTTTTGATACAGTGTCTTTATGCATTGCACTGACTTTTCGTTAAATCCAAAGCGTTCCAGCACATTATATAGGAACATCCAATTAACCCTATCAAATGTTTTTTCTGCGTCTAAACTCATTATTACTGCACTTTTCTTGTCTTTATGTATTTGATTAATTATGTGTATTGTTCTCCTGATATTATCGTGTGTTTGGCGTCCCTCTGTGAAACCAGTTTGATCATCCTCTATCAGTTCCGTCAAGAATGTCTTTATTCGTTTACAGATAATTGTTGTATATATTTTATAATCCACATTTCATAAAGAGATTGGCCTATAGTTTCCGCATTGTTCCCCTATCTTTCCCTGGCTTTAAAATAACTGAAATAATGGCTTCGTTCCATGATGGAGGTATTTTGTTGTTGTTTAATGTCCAATTAAATGACTTTAGGAGCTGTGGCGTGAGTTCTTCTATAAACAGTTTATAAAACTCAGATGGGTATCCATCACTACCTGGTGATTTACCATTTTTTAGTGACTTAATCACATCTTTAATCTCTTGTGTTGTTATTTCTGCTGTTAGCTTTTCATTTTGTTGGTTTCCTATTGATGGCAAGTCCAATGTGCATAGAAATTTTTTAATATCCTTAACATTTGTCTCTTCAGGTTGCGAGTATAGTTCTTGATAGAATTTATGGAATATTTCTTCGATGTTTTCTGGGGTAACTGTGGTTTTATTTGTGATGGGGTCCTTAATCTTATATACATTATTCACTGTTTGCTGTTTTCTTAACCGTTTTGTCAGCAGTTTTGTGGCCTTTGGCCCCGTTTCATAATATTTTTGTTTTAAATATCTATTTTTCCTTTCAATTTCATCTATTTGTATTTCTTTTATCTTTATTTTTTCTTCCGTAATTTCTTGATATATTTTTGGGTCGTTTGTGCTTTGATGTTTACGTTCTAATTCCCTCAGTCTCTCACATCTTTGTTCATATGATTCCAGTTTAGACTTTTTTGCTTTTCCTGATTCAACAATTAATTTACCTCTTAACACAGCTTTTAGTGCATCCCATAGTATTGTTGGGTCCACTTCTCCATTATCATTCTCCTCGATATACTCATTTATGTTTACCTTTATTCTTTCTTTCATTTTCTCATCATGTAATAGTCCTACATTAAGTTTCCGTGTTGTTTGTCGTTTTCTATTGTTTAAATATATTTCCATGTATATAGGATTATGATCTGATATTTCTGCCCCTCCAATCCGACAATTTCTCACCCTGTGTCTGTCACCTTCATTCATAAGGAAGTAATCTATTCTAGAGTGTACTTTATGGACTGCTGAATAATGTGTATAGTCTTTTTCGAGTGGGTGCAGGTCCCTCCATATGTCTACCATACCCATTTCTGCCAGTGAGGTTCTTATGAACTTTGTTACATGTTTTTTTGTCTTCTTAACACTTGTGTCAACTTCATGATCCATGACAGCATTTAAGTCTCCTCCACAAATTAGAACTCCTTCACTGTGTGTTGCTATGAGATCAAACAGTTGTTGAAAAAAACCCTTGTCACTTTCTGGTGGAGCATATGTTCACTAATGTGATCTGCATACCATCTATTCTTCCCTTTATTATTATATATCTGCCTTCTTTATCCTGGATTTCTTGTTCACATTCAAATTGTATTTTATTTGAAATTAGTATCATAACCCCCCTTTTAGTTCCTCCCTTAAATGAACTGTAGTAGGAGTTCTTATAGCCAAATCTCTTTAGTTTCTCATGTTCTGTCTTGTTCAAATGTGTCTCTTGCATAAATATAATTTCGGCTTTTTCCTTCTTGAGTTTTCTTATTATTCTTTCCCTTTTAACAGGTGAGTTCAGACCATTCACGTTTAATGTCATTATTTTAAGATTTTTAACCATATTCGTGTTTTTCCATTTTTTTTTAACTTGTGCTCCTAACCCCTTTAACAACAAAACTAACACATATATGTACAAAAACACATTAACGAATCTCGACCTCCGTACTTTGGGCCTTTCTTCTGCCCACTGGTCCCTGTTGGTGGGTGGAGGGAATGTCCTCACCGAGTGAGGGGCCCTCCCTAGACCTGTAGTTACTATCCAAGTAATAGTCATTAGTCTAGAAATGTCCAACAAAAATCACTTTAACCTCTCCTAGCCGTTTGTTTCTCTTTTACCTTGTCTTCTTGGCCTTCATTTCTTCTGTGCCCTTCTTAATCTTTGTTATAATGTAGGCTTTCCGTTGAAAGCTTTGCAGTTTTTCCTGGGCTCGGTGCGCCACGTCCGTCCCCCGCCCTCTGCCGCTCACTCGCCTCCACTCCGGCTGTCTCGATGCACTCCGTGCCGCCGCTGATCCAGCCGCTTCCTCGGGTACGCTCACCACAAAGCCTCGCTCCGTCATGTCCCGCGCTGCCTCTCTGGCCGTGTTGTAGGTTTTCACGCCGTCCTCCCAATGAATTCCCATCTTCATTAGCGGCGTTTGGAATCTAATTTTTTTCTCTTTCAGCATTTTTTTAATGTTGGCATATTTCTTTCGCTGCTGCACAATCTCTGTTGGGTAGTCATGGTCAAAGAATATCTGTTTGTCGCCAACTCGTATCTTTTCTTCCACGCTTGTGTCAGGATTCTTTCCTTTACGTCGTATTTTAAAAAGTTTACCACAACTGACCTGGGTGTAGAGTTTGGGTTCGGTTTCTGTGCCAAGGCTCTGTGCGCTCGTTGGATCTGCAGGTCTGTTTCATTGGGCAGCTCAAGCTCTTTTTTTAAGAATTGATCTGTGAATTTCGTCATCGAACTGCCTTCAGTGCCCTCCGGAATCCCGAAGATGCGTATATTGCTCCGCCTGGACCTGCTCTCCAGGTCGGTTATTTTTTCCTGCATCCTCTGTGTTTGTGCCGTCAGGGTCTGCAGCCGCTGGCTTGCCTCGGTCTTCCAGTCTTCCAAATCTGATATTCGAGCCTGTGCTTCTGCCATACATGCCCGTTGAGTGCGCAGTTCCTCCATGGTTTCTGCTAGCTTGTGGTCCATTTCTTTTCGGAGACCCATAATTTCCTCCTTCATCTCTTTTTTCAGTTCTTCCTTAAGAGCCGTTAAATCCTGTTGGAGTTGTCGCTTGAAGTCTTTTATGTCCTTACTTATATTGGCGAAGCCAGTGTTCATAACATCGAGGTTGGCGTCCTCCATTTTCTCTGTTGTAGTCACCTCGTTTTTTTGGGCCTCGTGTTCAGCGATTTCTCCAGCGTTGTTGAAGAGGGATTCTTTAGTTTTACCCTGCTTTTGTCCGTGTGCCCGGGTTCTTCGTGTTTTCATCCCTTGGTTTATTGATCTATTTATGTCGAGTTGGCCATTTACCAAAGATTTTTAATCCGACTAGGGAGAGCTCTCTGTTTAAGCGTTATGCCTCTCCGCCATCTTCCCGGAAGTCCAGCCTCAGTCACCTTTAAAGGTGAACTACAGTAAATAGTACATCCATCCATCATCCATCTTCTTCCGCTTAACAACCCTTGCACTCCGGTCAATTTCCCTAAAAACGCCAAAAAATAATGTGCCCACAGTAAATCGAAAGCTGTTCTTCAACCCTTTGCAGCATCTTCATGGGGTTGGTCTCATTTAAAAGAAAACACTTTGAATTTTTTGGCAAAACAGTCATAATCTCTCTAAGTGCTCCGGCCACTGAGTAACAGTCATCTAAACATAGTGAACTTGAAGAAAATAAATTTGGCCTGGGTGTTTTTTTGGATACAAATGCTTGCAAATAACACACAGCTTCAGATCCGGGCTGGAAAATGCAACAGAAATGTAGAACCAAGTGTTATCCAGCTGAGGTCCAAATTTTGTAACAATACCACAAAAAATGAATATATTACACAGCTTTTTCCTCAGGTAGTTCCCAGGCGTTTTTGAACTGTGCCAAATTGTGCCAAATGGCACAGTTTGGAAAAACGTCTGTAACTTTTGAATGATTCAATATAGAAGCTTCATCTTGGGCTCTAATGAAAGGTGACACTCAGGGCTGTGTGTGTGCGTGTGTGTGTGTGGGGGGGGGGGGTTGTCCCCCCCCTCGCTACAGAGGACGGACATCGGCCATCGCTACATGACGGAATAGAGTCATGTGGCGATGTGGCGACAGCGGCGCAGTCACCGCGCCCCCCCCCCCCTCGCTACAGAAGAGTAGTGGGGGGGGGGGCGGCGTTCACGGTCTGGACGCGGCGCACGACCCGTGTACCGCGGCGCACGAACTTCAGACTTCGTGCGCCGCACAGTTGTAATTTACCGATCGATCAAAAGTCATTTTTGATTACAATTTTCAGGGATAAAGAATAATTTAGCTTATAACACCTTACCTCTTCACAGCAGTGTCCTGGCGAACTTCTTTTCCTCATTGTCAGACGAACGCGACGTTGGTCCGCTCGTGGTTCTGGTCTCGCGACCCGGTCAAAACATAATTCCATGATTGCGGTTTTGGCGAATGATTTACGACCTTCGTCGTCGGCCTCCATCGGTCTATGATGACCATGGAAGAGAATCCTAAACGTCTATTCTGCTCAAATAAAAAAAAAAAAAAAAAAAAAGCACCGCCTGTGACTGAAGAGGCCGATGTGCGAATGGCAGTCCCTGTCACACGGGTAGCACTTGTGGGTGGTCTCCGTGCTGCTGGGTCTATGACGATTCTTCCTGCGGGTCCTTTTTTATCTGCTGCAGCAGTCTGTCTTCATCCAGCCTTACAAAAAACAGCTCGCGAACTTCTCTGCTTCAATTGGCTCACTGCATTCACAGCTTTGGTAGGCGGGTCCTTCTTGCTAGGTTTTCAGTCATTGGTTCTTCAAGGTTTCAGAAACCCAATTCAAGGCTCTTATTAGTCGAATGAGAGGTCAATCAGATGAACTAATCTGTTCGCGGCTGTGTCTGCAGTGGAAGAACGGAAATGCAGCTTTTTTTTTCAGTGCGCGCTTGCAGCTCCATCGTGCGTCCTAGAGCGCACGAGGGCGCACGCCTCGTGCGCTCTGGGACGCAGAGACTTGCCCGCCCGCGGTACAACGGAGTGCAAGTGGTTAATCCTATTTTCATGAAAACAAATACTTAAAAAATACATCAACAAAATGTTTAGAAATGGGTAGAATTCAAGTCTTTTCAAAAAAAACAATATATTGATTAAAAAATACTTAAAGACGCACTCCAGTGGATGTACGTAAATCCCCTATAAAAACAAATGTACATTGTCTAAAATGGTATCATACAGTGGGGGGAAAAAAGTATTTAGTCAGCCACCAATTGTCCAAGTTCTCCCTCTTAAAAGATGAGAGAGGTCTCCAATTTTCATCATAGGTATACCTCAACTATGAGAGACAAAATGAGAAAAAAAATCCAGAAAATCACATTGAAGGATTTTTAATGAATTAATTGGTAAATTCCTCGGTAAAATAAGTATTTGGTCACCTACAAACAAGCAAGATTTCTGGCTCTCACAGACCTGTAACTTCTTCTTTAAGAGGCTCCTCTGTCCTCCATTCGTTACCTGTATTAATGGTACCTGTTTCAACTCTTTATCAGTATAAAAGACACCTGTCCACAACCTCAAACAGTCAGACTCCAAACTCCACTATGGCCAAGACCAAAGAGCTGTCAAAGGACACCAGAAACAAAATTGTAGACCTACGCCAGGCTGGGAAGACTGAATCTGCAATAGGTAAGCAGCTTGTTGTAAAGAAATCAACTGTGGGAGCAATTATTTGAAAATGGAAGACATACAAGACCACTGATAATCTCCCTCGATCTGGGGCTCCACGCAAGATCTCACCCCATGGGGTCAAAATGATCACGAGAACGGTGAGCAAAAATCCCAGAACCACACGGGGGGACCTAGTGAATGACCTGCAGAGAGCTGGGACCAAAGTAACAAAGGCTACCATCAGTAATACACTATGCCACCAGGGACTCAAATCCTGCAGTGCCAGACGTGTCCCCCTGCTTAAGCCAGTACATGTCCAGGCCCGTCTGAAGTTTGCTAGAGAGCATTTGGATGATCCAGAAGAGGATTGGGAGAATGTCATATGGTCAGATGAAACCAAAATAGAACTTTATTGTAAAAACTCAACTTGTCGTGTTTGGAGGAGAAAGAACACCATACCTACTGTGAAGCATGCGGGTGGAAACATCATGTTTTGGGGCTGTTTTTCTGCAAAGGGACCAGGACGACTGATCCGTGTAAAGGAAAGAATGAATGGGGCCATGTATCATGAGATTTTGAGTGAAAATCTCCTTCCATCAGCAAAGGCATTGAAGATGAAACATGGCTGGGTCTTTCAGCATGACAATGATCCCAAACACACCGCCCGGGCAACGAAGGAGTGGCTTTGTAAGAAGCATTTCAAGGTCCTGGAGTGGCCTAGCCAGTCTCCAGATCTCAACCCCATAGAAAATCTTTGGAGGGAGTTGAAAGTCCATGTTGCCCAGCGACAGCCCCAAAACATCACTGCTCTAGAGGAGATCTGCATGGAGGAATGGGCCAAAATACCAGCAACAGTGTGTGAAAACCTTGTGAAGACTTACAGAAAACGTTTGACCTCTGTCATTGCCAACAAAGGGTATATAAGAGATGAACTGTTGTTATTGACCAAATACTTATTTTACAGAGGAACTTACCAATTAATTCATTAAAAATCCTTCAGTGTGATTTTCTGAATTTTTTTTTTCTCATTTTGTCTCTCATAGTTGAGGTATACCTATGATGAAAATTGGAGACCTCTCTCATCGTTTAAGTGGGAGAACTTGCACAATTGGTGGCTGACTGAATACTTTTTTGCCCCACTGTATGCCCTTTTTTCTCCAAAAAACTCAGTTTCATGTCAAAATCTTCCACCCCCCAATTCAAACGCCAGAATCGGTGATTAACTACTAGGCCCAACCACATACCACAACGCTAATAGTGGCTAGTGCTACTGTATGTCCACAAACCTGGTAACAAAGGAGGCTGACGGAGAGGTAGTACTGAACGCTGCTTTATTGAATTCTTGAGCATACAGCAGAGTAACACACACTGTGGTGGAGTCATCCAGGGCAAAGAGGAAGTGCCCATGACGGCTGCCCCTCAATATAGGGCGGTGTGATGACGCATCCAGAAGGCAGCGTCATCACATCGCACTTCACAATAAGACCCCATCACAACACTCTCCCCCCCTTTACAAAGTACAAAAACACACACCAAGTTGAACCCACCCTAATTTGGAAACATAAACTCAAAATGCACACGAAACAAAACAAAGTAAAATCAGAGCATAAAATGCAAAAAAAACCCTAAAATAGGACCAGTGGGTCGATTACCACACGGCCCGCACGGCAAAGTGGGTTATTCTGCCACTTTTCTTTCTTTTTTTTAAAAAACAAACCAAAAACAGCCGTTCTCCTAACTAACGCAGAACTAAGAACAGTCCAGCAGCTTTAAGTCTCTTACGCCCAGTCCTCCATGCCAATGGTGGGTCAGGCGGGGGAAAACAGTTCAGGCTTTTGAGGCGGCCCCCCTGGAGCTTTGGAGCAGACTCATGGCGGCTCCTTGCCGGGGCTTTGAAACGGGCTCTTGATGACCACCTCTCCAGAGCTGTTGGACCCCCGGGTCTAATCGGCATGATGCCGGGGCCTGGATCCCACACTGCGGCAGCCAACTCCCGCAGAGCCCCGCCATCTGGAGTCACCACCCGGACACGCCGTAGTCTGTTTGCGTGCCAAACTGAATCGTTCGTCAGCCGAAAACACACTTCCCAGTTTCGCCACAATCCTCAGTGGCGCCCTTTGTTTTGGTGGCTGCAGCCCGGTCAGTCGCCGTCCCAGTCTCCCGCCGACATAAACCCAAATCTAGTGCAGTACTTGGAGCAGTGCCTTACTTGGTTTGATGTGCTGCTGTGCTTTCGGCAGCTCCATGTTCTCCTTCCATCTGGCGCCGTCATGGGCATGGAAGATGTCCGGAGCCTCTCTGGTGTCGCTCGTTGAAGCGGACTCTCCACCCATCAGCTCGGTTGTAACCTATGTAGCCTGCTGAGCGAGGGAATGAGAGCAGTCCGGCTCTGCCCCTCTGCCGTCTGAAGTGCACTGCTGTGCCTCGGAGCTCTCCACATGCGCGGACCCCCCCTTCACTGCCGTGTTCACTGTGCCAGCTAATGCTGTCTGACCGAGTAACTTCTGTGCTAGGTGCTTATTTAGCCCTGTGGCTAATTCCTCCGTTGCTACTAGCTGGGACATTAGCTCCCCCGTGCTTTCTAGCTTTGTGTCTTTTTGCGCCAACGGCATTTCAACCTACAGTTCGTGCTACATATGTGTTCGGCAAAGTAGCCAGCAAACAGTTCGACCGCATCCTCATATGACTCCGTCACTCCTAACGTGTGGAAAATCCTCTTACCCTCTATACCAAGTATGCAAACAAGAAGTGCACGTTTCCTTACTTTTTCGAGTCCACCCAGGCCCAACCCAGTAATGTACGTCTCGAACGCGTCGAGCCACCGTGGCCACATTATTGCTGGTTCCCCTGGGTGCTCAAGAAACAGCCATAGAGGTTCCCCATACGCCCCCATGGTTTAATTCTCAGTCGCCAAATGTTATGTCCACAAACCTGGTAATAAAGGAGGCTGGTGGAGAGGTAGCACTGAACGCTGCTTTATTGAATACTTGAGCATACAACAGTAAGACACACTGTGGCGGATGTTATATGGCACTTTTAATGTGAAGTGCGAGGTGGTGATATGCACCTCCGGTGACGTCACCGCACCGCCCTATATAAGGCCGGGATCAGCCATCTTACGGCCTCTGTCTCGCATGTACCTTGGCCAGTGCTTTGTCTGTGACCGCCATCTTCATTGTGTTCAATAAAGCTGTGTTCTACAAGTCACCTCACCTCATCTGTGAACCAGGGTAAAACCATACATAACATTTGGCAATGTTGGATTTAACTCATGGAGGCATGCGTAGCTCCAATTCGCCCTTTTCTCAAGTTTTCAGGGGACCTGCTAGTGCCCTGGCCTAGGTGGTTTGAGGCCTTTGAGACCTATGTTGCCGCGCTGGGACTCAGTGAGCTCGATAAGCTAAGGGCCCGGGTGCTTCTGGTTCACAATTTGGGTATAGAGGGCCAGCGAGTCCTGCAAACGCTCGGTGCTTCGGACACTTATGAAGATGTAGTGGAGCTGCTAGCTAGCCATTTCCACACCCCTAATAATGTGACTGTCCGGAGGATCTGCTTTCGGCAGCGGCTTCAGCGGGTAGGTGAACCCGTTCAGCAGTTTGTAGCCGACTTGAGGCAGCTAGCTAGCGAGTGTCAGTTTGGGATGCTGGAGGAGGAAATGATTCTTGACCAGCTGGCGGAACATGGATGCAGTGCGGCATTACGGGCTAGGCTACTTACAGCGTGTAGTGACCTGACATTAGACAGAGCCGTTAAGCTAGTTCTCCAAATGGAAGCCGCAGACAAGCTAGCTCTGGAGCTAGCCGTCCAGCAGTCACAGCAGCCGCCGGAGCCTCTCAGCGCGGCAAATGTCGCAGACCCGGATGGCAACGATAGCTTGGATGACGAAGATATGGAAGCCAACGCTACCAGCCGAAGGTCTGCCCCGGGAAAACCCCTGTGCATGGATTGTGGGTCTGCGACGCACTGCAAAAACACTAAGCACTGTCCAGTGAAAGGAGCACGTTGTAGCAGATGTGATCGCTTGAACCATTTTGCCAGGGTGTGCCGTGAATTCAGCCCGGAGACCCCACGGAATAAATTGTGATACCTGCCCCCGACGACCATCCACACGGTGTCTCCCAACACGAACAGGTACACATTTTGCACAGTGAGCCTGGATGACGTGGAAGTGGCGCTGTTGATCGACACAGGAGGAGGAGGGACGGGGGAATCTGCGGCTACGATGGCAGACGCTACAACAGCCTTAGAAGAGGTAGGGGCAGGACCAAGAAGCACAGGAGTTCAGCATGCTTGACAACAACGTCTCAAACCGAGCCAGGCCCCGTTGAAGGTCCTGAATTGGGTTCAGACTCAAGAGGAGGAACGTCAATGGCGAAGATGGGCCAGACGACAACCTCAGGAGCGTCGGGAGCATCTGCACATAGTGGCCAAACTGGACACGGCGTACTTCAGGCTGTCTGACGGCTCGGTGTGGTATGCAAATCAGCTTCAGTGTGTCCGGGAGAAGGCTCCGGGAGACCTGGCTGGACGTGAGGCGAGGTCGATGGTGAGGAGGAGTGTCTTCAGCGTCCGGAGGGTCAGTCATCACCCTGGGGACCGGCTGTTTCCAGGGGCGCGTCTGCTGAGGGGCTGCCCTGGGCCCCCATGCCAGTTATATCCTTTCATCCAAAGAACTGGATTGTAAGTAGTATATATTGAAGTTCTGGTGTTAGCAGAAATGTTATATATGGGATTATTTTGGGTTTTTCTTTAGTTTAGGAGCACAACGCACAATTTTAGTTTAAAAATGGACTTTCTCTTTAGGTAGGGGTGGCAGAATAATCCACCCTGCCATGCGGGCTGCATGGTAGTCCACCCGTGAGCCCTATTTTTAGTTGGTTTGTGTGAGTGTGTTAGGCCACTTCTGTTTAGTTTTAATAACTTAGTGCATGATTCAGGTCCCAATAATTTTTTTTTTTGGTGGTTGGGGGGGGGGGTCCGATTGTGTGAATGGTTTTGGACTTTTAAGGGAGGGGTGTGGGGAATGTTATATGGCACTTTTTTTTCCACAATATTTTTTATTGAACCTTTTTTTTACAAACATAACACAAACAATCGGACACTAACACTAAAGTAATTTAAAAATTAAAAAAAAAACACTAACAACAACAACAAAAAAAATGTACTAAAAACATACATTCACCAGTTTGGAATTTGCAAGGTCCACACATATCATTCACCTTCTTCTTCAGAAGTTATGTTTAATTTCTTTACATAATCAATGAAAGGTCTCCATATATTCTCAAACACATTTTCCTTTAATTTCAGTGTATATGTTATTCTTTCTGGTGGAAGGTTTGTTAACATCTGTCTTAACCACTGAGTCACATCTGGTCTATGAGTCTTTTTCCACAGTAGTGCAATACATTTTTTGGCATTAAGCAAACCGAGGTCTATGAATGCTCTTTCACCCTTATTAAAGTTATGTTTTTCTGGATACAGACCCAACAAAAACAGTTTAGGGTTCAATGTGAATTGTTTTGAAATTATTTTTTCAATTGTTACCCTCACCTCTTCCCAAAACATTCTGATTTTTCTACATTCCCATAAACAGTGAAATAGGGTTCCTTTACTTTCCATACATTTTGTGCATGTATCTGGTATGTTTTTGTTATATCTATTTAATTCCACTGGTGTAACATACATCCGCATTAACCATTTAAAATATATCAGTTTAAGACGTACATTTATTGATTTGGTTTGAGCTCCTGCACAAGCCATTTCCCATTGTTCCTCTGAAATTTCAATTTGCAGGTCTTCTTTCCAATAATTCAGTCTTTTCTGTGAGTTTTCACTTGAGAATAGTGTCAATGACTGGCTGTATTGTATTACTGGCTGTAATGTAGGGCTGCACGTTGGCGCAGTGGTTAGCACTGTGGCAGCACAGTTTACCCTCGACCGGGGGATTGCAGGGATCGTGAGATCGTGGGTTCGATCCCTGCCCCCGGCCAACAGTGATCTGTGTGGAGTTTGCATGTTCTCCCCGTGTTGCGTGGGTTTACTCCAGGATTTCTCCGGTTTCCTCCCACATGCCAAAAGCATGCAGGTTAGGGATAAGGGGTGCTTGCGCACGCAGCGACCGGCAGCTGGTGGCTTGTCACCAGACTGCAAAACAAATCTACCTACGGGTACAAAATAAGTAATGAAAAAAAAAAAAGAGTTATAAAACCTTGAAATAATACCCTTTCTCTCACTATCTTTTGTCAAAATTTTTTCCAAGGATGAATAAGTAGGTCGGGTGAGAGCATTATTTTGATTTGATCGAATAAAATTTCTAAGCTGAAGATATTTAAAAAAATGTGTTCTATTAAGATTAAATTTAATCCTCAGTTCTTCAAAAGACATTATGTTATCTGAGCGTAACAAATATAAGTCTTGAATCTTTTGAATCCCTTTTAAATTCCATACTTTAAATACAGCATCCGCTCTCCCTGGTGTAAAATATTGATTACCCCATATTGTGCTAAATTGTGACAGTAAGGGTGGTTCTTTCAAATATTTTTGGGTTTCACACCATATTTTGATCATGTGCTTTACAATTGGATTTTTAACTTGTTTCTGTAATTTTTTAGCCGAGTCTGAATATATGAATAAGGGAAGAGGTAAAGGTAAATTGTATGATTCCATTTCAGTCTAGTGAGGGAGATCATTTGATGAAAAATAATATGTCATAGACCTCAGTTGTGCTGACCAGTAATACAACATAAAGTTTGGACATTTCAGACCTCCACGATCAAATGGTAAATATAGTAAGGACAAACGTAATCTAGCCTTCCTATTGTTCCATATAAATTCCACAAACTTTTTTTTTAATTCTTGAGAATAGATCTGAAGGTGGTGGTAAAGGAATGTTTTGAAATAAAGTATTTTGGGTAAGATATTACTTTTAAGTATATTAATTCTCCCGATCATCGACATTGGTAGTGACATCCATCTCTGAAGTAACTCATTAATATCTGTCATTAAGGCTTCATAGTTGGCACTGGCGACTGATTCTAGCTTAGGCAAAATTTGAATTCCTAAATATTTAAACTGATTTACAACATTGAATTGATTTACCTCAGGAGCTGGGTGATTTCTCTGGGTCTCATTTAGCATTAATATTGAAGATTTTGTTTTATTTATTTTATATCCTGATATTTCCCCAAAGTTCTTTATTAAATTTAACCTCTTGTACTCCGGTGTACCGCGGGTGGACACGTCTCTGCGTCCTAGAGCACACGAGGGCGTGTCCTAGGGCGTCCTAGGGCGCACTGAAGAAAAAAAAAGCTGCATTTCCGTTCTTCCACTACAGACACAGCCGCGAACAGAAAGCCAAAGGAGTGCTTTGATTGGTTTAGATGTGACTGACCTCTCATTCGACTAATAAGAGCCTTGAATTGGGTTTCTGAAACCTTGAAGAACCAATGACTGAAAACCGAGCAATACAGCCAGCCAATTGAAGCACAGAAGTTCGAAAGCTGTTTTGTGTAAGGCTGGGTGACACACAGGCGTTCGCCAGTCTTTTTTTCTTAATACTGTTCTTATTTGTTTTGAAAAATCGTTCGCCAAAACTGCAATCATGGAAGCGCAAAACCACAATAATGGAATTATGGTTTGACCGGGTCGCGTGACCAGAACCACGAGTCCGTAACAAGCGGACCAGCGTCATGTTCGTCTGACAATGAGGAAGAGAAGTTTGCCAGCGACACTGCTGTTGTGGACAGGTAAGTGTTATAAGCTAAATTATTCTTTATCCCTGAAAATTGTAATCCAAATGACTTTTGACCAATCGGTAAATTACAACTGGTCCGGGTCCGTCATGTTGCGAACAGCCCCCCCGTCATGTTGTGAACGCCCCCCCCCCCCCCGCTACTCTTCTGTAGCGGATTGCAGCTATGTTGCAGATATTTTAGTCCAACTGTGCGTAGTAGACCGCGGCGGACCGTCACCGCTTTCCGTCATGTAGCGATGGGCGATGTCCGTCCTCTGTAGCGGAGGGGGGGGGAGTTGTTATCTTCTACATTACAGATATTTTAGTATAATTTTTAGTGCACTGTAGGTTATTTTTTCTTGTAAAAAAAAGCCACACATTTTTTACGTGGCATGCTTCTTTGTGTGTGGGGGCTTGTTTGTTCATTCATTCATTCATGGATGAATAAACAACCCCCCCCCCCACACACACACACACAGCCCTTCACCTTTCATTAGAGCCCAAGATGAAGCTTCTATATTGAATCATTCAAAAGTTACAGACGTTTTTCCAAACTGTGCCATTTGGCACAATTTGGCACAGTTCAAAAACGCCTGGGAACAACCCAAGAAAAAAGCTGTGTAATATATTCATTTTTTGTGGTATTGTTACAAAATTTTGACCTCCGCTGGATAACACTTGGTTCTACATTTCTGTTGCATTTTCCAGCCAGTATCTGAAGCTGTGTGTTATTTGCAAGCATTTGTATCCAAAAAAACACCCAGGCAAAATTTATTTTCTTCAAGTTCAGTATGTTTAGATGACTGTTACTCAGTGGCAGGAGCACTTAGAGAGATTATAACTGTTTTGCCAAAAAATTCAAAGTGTTTTCTTGTAAATGAGACCAACCCCATGAAGATGCTGCAAAGGGTTGAAGAACAGCTTTTGATTTACTTTGGGTATGTTATTTTTTGGCGTTTTTAGGGAAATTGACCAGCGTGCAAGGGGTTAACAAGGTCGGAATTGATTTTTTAAAATTCGACATAAACAAAATTATGTCATCGGCATACAGGGGGATTTTATGTTCTGTTGGTCCTACTTTAATTCCATATATTTATGGATGTAAACGTAATGCCATTGCTAAAAGTTCAATTGCCATAGTAAACAGTAAAGGTGAAAGTGGACAGCCTTGTCGACATCCTCTATTGATTTTTATTGATTTTGAGATATTGCTGTTTGTTAGTATTTCTGCTGTAGCATTATTGTATATTATCTGGACCCATTTTATGAAATTATTTCCAAGTCCAAACCTTTGTAGGACTTCAAAAAGATAGGGCCATTCAACCCTATCAAAGGCCTTTTCGGCATCCAATGATAGGAGAGCTGTATCCGGTGCTTCTTTATTGGAATAAATAATATTAAATAGTCTTCTTACATTATGGAAGCCTCGTCTTCCCATCATAAAGCCATTCTGATCTCGGTTAATAATGTTTGGTAATATTTCTTGTAGTCGTTTTGCTAAAATTTTACAGATTATTTTAAGATCAGCATTTAATAGGCTTATTGGTCTCATGTTTTCACATTTATTAGGGGGTTTACCTAGTTTTGGCAACAGTATAATTAAGGCATTATTCATGTATGGTGGTAAATTACCATTTTGAAATGCTTCTAAAACCATTTCCAAAAGTGGTTTTATTAATTTATTATTAAATTTTTTATAGAGGTCAACTGGAAGACCATCTGGTCCTGCTCTTTTTTCTGATTTCATATTATCAATGGCTTGCCCAACTTCTTCTTGACTAATTTTAGACTCCAGTATCTCCCTGTTTTCATTTGGAATACACGGTATAGATAATCCATCCAAAAACCCATTTAGTTTTGTTAAGTCAGTTTCATTTTTTGTATCATATAGTTTTTCATAATAATCTCTAAAGGCACTATTAATTTCTAAAGGATCTATAACTGCCTGTCCGTTACTTATAATACTGGTAATTGGTGTTTTAAATTCTAATTGTTTAATCTGCCCATGCCAATAATTTTTCCTGATTTTTCACCTTGTTCATAAAAAGTTTGCTTCAATCTTAGAAGACTCGAGGCAGCTCTATTCGCTGATTTTTTGTCATATTCAGCTCTCAGAATCAGTAATTCGTTCTCTAACTGTGGGTTACTTCCTGCATACACTTTTTCTTGAAGAATTTTTATTTTCCATTCCAATTGGACTCTCTCCTCTCGGGTCTTCTTAGATTTTGAACCTGTATAACTAATAATATGCCCCCTAATAAAAGCTTTGAAAGCCTCCCACTTTATACATGCCGTTGTTTGTGTAGTATTAATATCAAAGAACTCATCTGTTTTCCTGAAGCCATTTATGCTGAAAATGCCATCTACAGTGGGGTAAAAAAGTATTTAGTCAGCCACCAATTGTGCAAGTTCTCCCACTTAAAAGATGAGAGAGGTCTCCAATTTTCATCATCGGTATACCTCAACTATGAGAGACAAAATAAGAAAAAAAAAATCCAGAAAATCACATTGAAGGATTTTTAACGAATTAATTGGTAAATTCCTCGGTAAAATAAGTATTTGGTCAATAACAAAAGTTCATCTCAATACTTTGTTATATACCCTTTGTTGGCAATGACAGAGGTCAAACGTTTTCTGTAAGTTTTCACAAGGTTTTCACACACTGTTGCTGGTATTTTGGCCCATTCCTCCATGCAGATCTCCTCTAGAGCAGTGATGTTTTGGGGCTATCGCTGGGCAGCACAGACTTTCAACTCCCTCCAAAGATTTTCTATGGGGTTGAGATCTGGAGACTGGCTAGGCCACTCCAGGACCTTGAAATGCTTGTTACAAAGCCACTCCTTCGTTGCCCGGGCGGTGTGTTTGGGATCATTGTCATGCTGACAGACCAAGCCACGTTTCATCTTCAGTGCCCTTGCTGGTGGAAGGAGGTTTTCACTCAAAATCTCACGATACATGGCCCCATTCATTCTTTCCTTTACACGGATCAGTCGTCCTGGTCCCTTTGCAGAAAAACAGCCCCAAAGTAGGATGTTTCCACCCCCATGCTTCACAGTAGGTATGGTGTTCTTTCTCCTCCAAACACGACAAGTTGAGTCTTTACCAAAAAGTTCTATTTTAGTTTCATCTGACCATATTACATTCTCCCAATCCTCTTCTGGATCATCCAAATGCTCTCTAGCAAACTTCAGACGGGCCTGGACGTGTACTGGCTTAAGCAGGGGGACACGTCTGGCACTGCAGGATTTGAGTTCCTGGCGGCGTAGTGTGTTTCTGATGTAGCCTTTGTTACTTTGGTCCCAGCTCTCTGCAGGTCATTCACTAGGTCCCCCCATGTGGTTCTGGGATTTTTGCTCACCGTTCTCGTGATAATTTTGACCCCACGGGGTGAGATCTTGCGTGGAGCCCCAGATCGAGGGAGATTATCAGTGGTCTTGTATGTCTTCCATTTTCTAATAATTGCTCCCACAGTTGATTTCTTCACACCAAGCTGCTTACCTATTGCAGATTCAGTCTTCCCAGCCTGGTGTAGGTCTACAATTTTGTTTCTGGTGTTCTTTGACAGCTCTTTGGTCTTGGCCATAGTGGAGTTTGGAGTCTGACTGTTTGAGGTTGTGGACAGGTGTCTTTTATACTGCTAACGAGTTCAAACAGGTGCCATTTATACAGGCAACGAGTGGAGGACAGAGGAGCCTCTTAAAGAAGTAGTTACAGGTCTGTGAGAGCCAGAAATCTTGCTTGTTTGTAGGTGACCAAATACTTATTTTACTGAGGAATGTACCAATTAATTCATTAAAAATCCTTCAATGTGATTTTCTGGATTTTTTTTTTCTCATTTTGTCTCTCATAGTTGAGGTATACCTATGATGAAAATTGGAGACCTCTCTCATCTTTTAAGAGGGAGAACTTGGACAATTGGTGGCTGACTAAATACTTTTTTGCCCCGCTGTACCTGGATCCTTTGTCAATTTCTTATCTACATATATTAGACAGCAGGGTGCATGATCAGAGATCACAGTGTTATCATAGAAACAGTTTTGAATCTTGGACCTTAATTCTGTAGAGATCAAAAAGTAGTCTATACGTGAGAATGTCTTATAGGTATTAGAATAACAAAAATAGGCTTTGACTTGTGGTTTAATTTCTCTCCATATATCTAGCAATCTGAAAATTCTTTCATAAAATGATTAATGGTCATCCTACATCCATTGTGCGTACAGTCCAGTCCTGGTGATCTATCTATATTGGGATTCAATGTACAGTTAAAATCCCCTGCTATTATATGTTGCCCTGTAAGTGATGATAAAGTGAGGAATAAATTAACAAAGAAATTTTGATCATCAATATTGGGGCCGTATAAGTTCACCAGATTTATATTTTCTAATAACAAAGATCCTTGGATGATTAGATATCTTCCAAATTTGTCTCCAATTACATTTTTCACTTGAAATGGGACTGTTTTGTGTATGCGAGTCATAACTCCCCTGGCTCAGGATGAAAATGATGAGGTGAACACGTTACCTTGCCATCTTCTCCTAATTCTTTTTACATCCTCCTCTAATAGATGAGTTTCTTGTAAAAATACAATTTTTGAATCGATGTCTTTTATTTTATTCATAACTTGTTTAAGTTTTTTAAGATTTTGTAGACCTCTGCAATTCCATGAAGTTAAATTAAGATTAACGCTTTGATCTATGATCAATAAGGAGTTTGAGATTACCTTGCAATATGAACATACTCTTACAGAGAAGCAAAAACATGGATGATGGAACATTCATCCTACAAACTAAACAAAAACAAATTCCCTTTCCCCACATTCGTGGTAATCCCCCCAAAATCAAAAAAATTCCGTCTCCCGTTATAGCTAGTGACTGTTCCACACCTGTGAGGATCAGTCAAACCACTCTCTGTTTCTCCTCTCAATCATCCTGACACTACTACTATTCCTATGACATTAACTCTCTTCTGTAGTTTTTTCAACATAACTTCAAAGTTTTATAGCAACGTTGTACATCATAGCTTTTTTTTTTTTTTTTAAATACAGTCTGTATTTTGTAGACTTGTTATATGTTTCAGATCAATCAGATGTCTGTACATACGCTTAAATGTTCTACCTTTGTCATGTTCATGCTTAGCTCCCACCAGTCTCCTTTTGGATCTGCTTGATGAGCTCCTGCGCCTCTTGAGGGGTCTTGAAGGTGTGGGTTCTCCCTTTATGTGTGACCAGCAGTCTTGCCGGATGAATCACTCCGTGACGAATCCCGAGGTTGCGCAGCTCTTTGCGGGCCGGGTCGAACTGCCTCCTTAATTGTTGTATTCCTGTGGCCAAGTCTGGGTAGAACTGCACCTGTTGATCCTGGTATTTAATTTCCCCTTTAGCTCGCGCAGCATTGGTGACTGTCATCTTGTCTCTGTAGTTGAGGAACTTCATAATCAGCGTCCTCGGTGGTATCTTATTATCTCTCGGTGGGCCAATTCAGTGAGCGCTCTCTAAAACAACCGATGACTGCAGGTCCGCGTTGTTCAGCGCTTCTGGAATCCACTTTTCCAAAAAGGAACATGGGTCCCGTCCCTCCGCTCCCTCCGGGAGGCCCACCAGCCTCAAATTATTCCGTCGCGAGCGGGATTCCAAGTCTAGGACGTTATCTTCCAGACGTTTACATTTTAATTCCAGTGTTTGCAACTTAATTTGCAGGCTGGTGACGTCATCCTCAGCGCTTGATATTCGGAGCTCCGCCTGCGACATTCGCTCCATGCAGTCGTTTATTTCTTTCCTCATTCCTTCTATCGCTGCTATAATCCCATCAAATTTAGACGAAAACTCTGTTCTCATGGAGGTGATGGCAGCGAGCACTACACTTGTCCCCTCCCCAGCAGTTCCCGCTCCGCCGCTGGCTCCATCCTCCGCCATTGCCTCTGGAGTTTTCCCTGCCTCGCCTTGAGCGTGGAAGTCCGTTAGCTTGGATTGTTTTGTCGAGTTGCCTTTTCCTCCACCTAATTTTCCAACCTTGGTCTTTACCATATCCATGCCAAAATGCTGGGATGGGTTTTTGTTCCAATTGAGAGAGTTTTAGTAGAATTTTTAGTTTTACAAGTAGAGCAGCGTGAAACACGTCTTCCAACGTGGCCGCCATAACTGGAAGTCCGTTATATGGCACTTTTACTGTGAAGTGCGGGATGGTGAAGTGCACCTCTGGTAACGTGACTGCACCACCCTATATAAGGCCGGGGTCAGCCATCTTACGGCCTCTTTCTCGCTTGTACCTTGGCCAGTGCTTTTTCTGTAACCGCCATCTTCATTGTGTTCAATAAAGCTGTGTTCTACAAGTCACCTCACCTTATCTGTGAACCAGGATAAAACCATACATAACAGCAGAGTCATCCAGGGCAAAGAGGAAGTGCCCATGGTGGCTGCCCCTCAATATAGGGTGGTGTGATAACACATCCAGAAGGCAGCGTCATCACATAGCTCTTCACAATAAAACCCCATCACAACAGCTAGCACTACATTATCAGAATAAATCTTGTGATTAAAAAGATTTGGTTGAAGGACATGCCCGGTTGTATGCATGGTGGCCCAGGATAATGACTGAAACTGCATCAGTCCTTAAAAGCAGCTTAATGGTAAAACCCATCTTAATTTGGGTAAAGTTTTCAAAGTAATTTGTTTAAAAAATGCTAACTCATGTGTAATGTTCTCATTCTACCGGGGCACCATTGAGAGCATCCTCACCAGCTGCATCACGGTGTGGTATGGAAGCTGCACCACCCCCTGCTGAAACACACTACAACACACAGTGAAAGTTGCCAGCAAGTCATCAGGTGCCCCTCTGCCTCCCCCCCCCCCCCCGGACATCTGCCTCACCCGCAGAGCCATCAACATTGCAGGCAACACCTCCCACCCCTCACACTCCCTCTTCAGCCTCCTGCCCTCGGGGAAAAGGTACTGGAGTCTTCGGGCCTGCTCCACAAGACTGCTAAACAGCTTTGTTCACCAGGCCATCAGGATCCTGAACTCTGTCCACCGACCCACCCCCACCCCCCAGACCATAACGCGCTCACCTGCACAATAACTACCTCAGCTGTTGGCACAGAAAGACTGGCACACCAACAGTAAGGCTGCGTGTCCACAAAATGCATTTTTTCCACTCTGGACGTCTTATTTTCCATTCATTCTCTATGTAGTCCAGCATTTACAGCGTTGAGCGCCCTCGGCGCTGAAACGCTCTCGGCAGTGGCTGTTTTTTGTTGCGGCGCTCAGTGCGCTCAGAGTTGAAAAAAAAAATCAACTTTTCAGAGACTGCAGCTGAGCTCGTCAATGTCAGACCTAAGCAGCCAATCAGAACTGCTGCGTGGGCGGGACATAGGACGCTAGTACTAATCTGTACTCAGACTCCTGCTTTCCGTGTCATCATATTTCACATCCAGAGCTGCTAAAACACGTTTTCTGTCCATCGTTATTTAGACACTGCTATTAAAACATCAGTAGAAAGTCTGACCATTGGAAAGCAGAAGTGCTGAGCTGAGAGTGACAAGCTGTTGCAGGGATACAGGGCACAGACTTTTTTTCCCCCCAGAGCGCAGCGGACAAACGCTGAAAGAAAATGCTCAGAGCGGTCGGGTGACAAAAAACGCGTTTTGTGGACACGCAGCCTAATACATCTGCTGCTGTATGTCTCTGCACCTTGCTGCAACCATTTGCACAAATGCCATACCCGCTGCTGTCTGTTATTGCAATATTGATCATGTGCAGTCCAATCTGTTACTGTCTGCACCTACACTACCACATCGAACTTGCAACTAACAGTATGACTGCTCTATCTTTTCTGTATATAGGATTGCTGGGTTTTATCATTTATCTTTATTTATTTACACTGTGGGATGTCTGGGTTTTATCTTTTACCGTTATTTGCATTACAGGTAGCAGTACTGTACATACACTACTGTTGTTGTTTTTCCAGCCTTATTCCTTTTTTTTATATTGCACACACCACTGAAGAGAGAGAAACGACATTTCAGTTCTCCTGTATTCCTGTACATACAGTAGTATTGACAAATAAAATCTTTGAATCTCGAATCTTAACTAGCCTGGAGGATAATGTCAATTAGGCCAGAGAGTCCTGATTGACTCAACACTACCCACATGCCAGCACCACGAATAGTTATGTCACCAAAAACGTTCTGTCTCAACTCGCCTTTTTGCAGGAGGCGGAGTTTAAGTGAAACTTTACAGCAAAAAAACAGTGATACGAGACATTTGAGCAATTCCACTGTTGATGTGTCTTCAAAGTTAAAAAAAAAAAAACAAAACAAAAAAACATGTTACAGACATGTTAACAAGGGGGGAAAAAAACTTGATTTTTGGCGGTCACTTCAAACATTTTGTACGAGTCCAAAATCCTAATTACCAGTCCCTCCAGGATTTTGCGGGATGTTTTTATGATTGTTGCGGGCCAAAAAGCCTGAATTTGCAGGAGCTTTTTTAAAAGTTGCGATGTTTTTAGTGTTTTTTGCACTAAAAGTTGTGGGAAGAATTCCAAATTTTAAAGCAGATGCTTTTTTCCAGTTTACTGCAGTGATATTCTAAGATAAGATAAGATAAGATAAGCCTTTATTAGTCCCACAATGGGGAAATTCCAGGATTGCAACAGCACAGGGATAGCAACACTCAGAGCAACAATCAGAAGGCAAGAAAAAACAAGAACATCTAGTAAACATATGTACATATTACTATAAATGTATATATATAGACACACAGTGCGGAGCATTGTGGTTGGTGAATGTTCTATATAACAATACAAGAAAAGCACAGGATTATCAAAAAATTTCATGTTATTGTCATAATCACCTTTCTAGGCAGGGAAAAAGGCACCAAACGCCAGCTGTGAGTTTGCAGATTTATTGGATAAACAAAAGTTACAACAGAAAAGGTGGAGGAAATGCAGGCAAGCAAAGATAACTACTGCTGAGGCAAGGGCGTTGCCAGCTAAACCTGGGTATAGTACTGGGACAACACAGGTAAGAAAAATAGCAGATAACTAAGGCGAGAGTATCGCCAGCTAAACCTGGAGAAAAAAAATGGGAAAACACGTAGCACAAAAACAAAGGACTTACGTGTAATAGTAGAGAGCTGACATGTAGGTAGTAGGTAGTTTGAAGTAGGGTGCTGCGCCGAACAAACATGCGCAGCCCCTTAAATAGGAATAAGAACCTCTTAACATAATTAACAACAGGTGTGAGTACCTGAACAGGCAGGAGAAAGTGAGGAAACATGATTGGGATCAGCTGAGGCAGTGAGAGGGAGGCAAATCCACACTGACAGCTGACAGGGCACGCCCATGCAAAGCGTTACGCCCATGACAGCTGTCAACAGTACAAAAGACTAAACTGGGATATAAAGAATAAAAATAACAAGTCGAGGTATAATTATAAATAAGTACAGAAAATAAATTTGTAACATTAACACAAACAGAAAAATGGCAAGTAGAACAATAATACAAAAACGGTATAAGTGCAGCAGATAAGTAAACAGGCAGAAAATGCCATGAGACGGAGTCTGGGGAATCTCCAGCACTTGGGTCATGACAATTATATTCATTCATTCATTCATCTTCTTCCGCTTAATCCTTTTCGGATTGCGGGGGAGCTGGAGCCTATCCCAGCATCTTTGGGCGAGAGACAGGGTACACCCTGGACAGATCGCCATTCCATCGCAGGGCCAAAACAGAGAAACAGATAACCATTCACTCTCACAGTCATACCTAAGGACAATTTAGAATCCTCAGTTGATGCCAATTAACCCAACTTGCATGTCTTTGGCCTGTGGGAGGAAACCGGAGTACCCGGAGTAAACCCACGCAGACACAGGGAGAACATGCAAACTCCACACAGAAGGGTCACCGATAGTGAAGGGGTGGGATCAAACCCATGATGGTCGGGGTGGATTTGATCCCATGACCTTCTTGCTGTGCTGACACAGTGCTAACCACTACGCCACTGTGCTGCCCTGTTAAAAGATTTAAAAGCTCTGTTAAAGAGTATAGATTTGGAAATTATTGGCAGCACTTTCATTTGAAAACTCCCTACGGTTCCCAACCACTCAGTACCGAGCAGAGAGGAAAAAGTAAATAATTTATTCTGTTGCACTGCATTGGCTGTAGGAGTCTGTGTTTTTCGGAAAAAAAATAATATAAAAAATAAATAAAGAATATTCTCTTTCCATGCCTAGCTGTCTGCTGCATGTTGGTTTTCACACACACACACACACACACACACACACACACACACACACACACACACACACACACACACACACACACACACACACACACCTTTCATTTACAGTGGGACGGCAAGGGGGGAGGGAGAGATGGGTGGGCGCATTTGCCCGTCCACACCGGAGATTCAGTTTTAAAGCTCATTGACCAGATGTAGTAATGATTTTACCTCAAAAGATGTTTAAATGTTCAAACACTGGCTGTAGTGTAGTGTACTCTCCTCTCGCGTGCTCCCGCGATGGGGTGCTTTTGAACAGGCACATGTTTTTCAACACAAATCCAGCACTTCGTACACGCGGTCAGGACAGAGACGCAGCGAGGCATCCACAGGCAGGCTGTGGGAGACAGAGGAAAACCCTGCTGGTGAGTGTTTTTTTAACCCCTTGAATGTCTCTGCATCTTAGTGCGTCTCAGTGCGCACTGAAAAAAAAAAGCTGTATTTCCGGTACAGACACAGCCTTGTTACAACCTGAGAAAAAAGCTGTGTAATATATTCATTTTTTTGTGGTATTTTTACAAAATTTTGACCTGAGCTTGAAAACACTTGGTTCTACATTTCTGTTGTGTTTTCCAGCCAGTATCTGACAGCTGTATGTTATTTGCAAGCATTTGTATCTAAAAAAACACCCAGGTGAACTTTCTTGTTACTCAGTGGCAGGAGCACTTAGAGAGATTATGACTGTTTTGCCAAAAAATTCAGAGTGGTTTCTTTTAAATGAGACTAACCCCATGAAGATGCTGCAAAGGGTTGAAGAACAGCTTTTGATTTACTTTGGGTACGTTATTTTTAGGCGTTTTTAGGGAAGTTGAACAGAGTTCAACAGGTTAAATCACACACTCTGCTGATGTGTTTCGTTACTCACTGTGAACTATAAACTCATTACTCACTGTAAACATTGAAGTGAATGTGGTGCAGCGATGCATTTGATTGGTTAGACTGATCGTTTCAGCGCCAGTTAGAGACAAATTTGATTGGTGAAATTGGCAGAAGTTGATGAGGATTGGCCAAATTTGCGGGAAAGTTGCGGTGATTGGACAAGGTTGCAAGGTCGCGCAGTAGTTGTGCTGATTGGCTGATTTCGCGTGGAAGTGGTGCAATCGCAAAATCCTGGAGGGATTGATTTACATCTGAGCAGCTGGATGATGCAACTCTGGTGGCCGGTGACAGTAAATAGGACATGGCTAACATTTTCATGGCAAACGGAGGTGCTCTATTCTGTAAGTAATTATAATGGTTGACAACACCTTGCAGTATTGTGTTAACAGGATACACAAGCAGTTCATTGTATTTATTGCATTCTTATATTTAAGCTACTATATGTATATGGAACATGACTAGCCTGGCGGCTAGCCATGTCTTATAATAATACATTTTATTTCTAGGTGCCTTTCAACCCCCCAAGATCACCTTACATAAAGAGAATTAAGAACAGATTTAAAATGCAATAATGAAACTTGGTTAACATATACAACAAACTAAGGACAGTGAATTATAAAGTAAATTCTCAAAGAGAGTAAGCTTGTTTAAACAGTTGAGTTTTGAGCCTAGATTTAAATAATGGGAGAGGGTCAATATTGCGGCTGTCTGGTGGGAGTGAGTTCCAGAGCCGGGGGTGTTTGTATGTATACGTATCTCTGGAGCTGGTAAAGATGTCACAGCCAATAGCATAACTGGGTTGATGTCACATGTCTCTGTCAATCAGCTGGGGCAAGTGTAAGTGCAACACCTACTGGCAAGGAAGTCAGAATGTTGTCTGTTAACACCTTTAAAATGAATTCCAAAAAAATGTAAAACGTGGGACCTTTTAATTTGGGCAAGCCATGAATTTAATGGTGTCCTGTCACAAAGCATTTTTTATTTGACATGTCCAATTAGTGGTCAGAGAGGCCGTTGGCGCGGATTGGCAGCCACGTTTCCATCAGTCTGCCCCAGGGTAGCTGTGGCTGCAGTAGGAGCTTACCACTACCATTGTGGAGTGAATGAATAATGTATCCATTGTAAAGCATCTTTGAGTGTCTGTGAAAAGTGCTATATAAATCCAATGCATTATTGTTATTATTAATTGATAAGCAACCCTTCAATTGGGGAAACGGTGAAATGTGGAATAGGCTTTGAGCTGAGATCATGTTTCATAATACAGAAATAACAACACATATCAATCATATCAGGAAAGAAACTGTCTTGTTAAGTCACTATTTTTTGCCTTCTTATTTCAGCTGAGAAATGTCTGAACAAGAACTGAATGAAATTGTGCAAATAACAGTTGAGGACTTTAACCCAGACAACCGTACAGGTAAGACTTTTTGGAGTTATCATTACCGTAGGGCAGCAGTCCTCGAATGTTTTTGTCAGGGGTCCACATTTGTTTTTCTCCAGTGTACTGATCTCTATAAAAAAAAAAATAAATAAATCCTACAGTAGATACCACATAGACCAGTGGTAGGTGAGGCCATGGGGCGGCCATCTTACCACACCCAACTTTGACATTTGTTATGACATTAGCGTTGAATCAAGTTTTATTTTAGTCATTTTCCAGAACTCTGTGGGCAAAATGCCCATGTGTGGTGTCCAATTGTAGGAACATCAGTAAAAAGGGATGCAGGAAGTCATTTCACCCGTAAGTGCTCAATTATTGATTTTGGAGAGGTTCTGGTGAATATGAAGTGGTGTCAATTTCAATTCAGTCCTTTCATACAGTAATTGTGGTGTGAGCATGTTGACCGAAACATCGGCATGTCACGTAAGTAAAATGAGATTGCATTGTAAATTCATAATTGTGAACATGTTCAAAATATTCCCTTTGTTATATTTATTGTAATAATATAAGGGAGCTGTGCATATGGAACATTATGAACACTAATTTTAATGAGAATATGTCATGATTTAAAGTTGATTTTATGCTTTTTGTTGTGTCCAACATCAGAAAGTCACCTGATCAGAATGCCGGTGTGATTATTAAGTGTGCTAAGTGCATAACATGCAGATATGATTGACTTCCCTCATTGTGTTTGGAGACATTTCATAAAGAATATATTGCGTTGTAGATGCTTAATAATTTACAGTGGTGTGAAAAAGTGTTTGCCCCCTTCCTGATTTCTCATTTTTTTATGTTCGTCACACTTCAAATATTTCATATCACCAAACAAATTTAAATATTAGACAAAGATAACACATGTAAACACAAAATGCAGTTTTTAAATGAAGGTGTTTATTTTTAAGGGAAACAAAAATCCAAACCTACATGGCCCTGTGTGAAAAATTGATTGCCCCCTAAACCTAATAACTGGTTGGGCCACCCTTAGCAGCAACAACTGCAGTTAAGCATTTGTGATAACTGGCAATGAGTCTTTTACAGCACTGTGGAGGAATTTTGGCCCACTCTTCTTTGTAGAATTGTTGTAATTCAGCCACATTGGAGGGTTTTCGAGCATGAACCGCCTTTTTAAGGTCATGCCACAGCATCTCAATCAGATTCAGGTCAGGACTTTGACTAGGCCACTCCAAAGTCTTCATTTTGTTTTTTGTAAGCCATTCAGAGGTGGACTTGCGGGTGTGTTTTGGATCATTGTCCTGCTGCAGAACCCAAGTGTGCTTCAGCTTGGGGTCACAAACAGATGGCCGGACATTCTCCTTCAAGATTTTTTCGTCGACTGCAGAATTTATGGTTCCATTTACCACAGCAAGTCTTCCAGGTCCTGAAGCAGAAAAACAGCCCCAGACTATCACACTACCACTGCCATGTATTATTGTTGATATGATGTTCCTTTTCTGAAATGCCTGTTGTGTTTACTTTTACACCAGATTAATGGGACTCACACCTTCCAAGAAGTTCAAAGTCCACAGAGTATTTTCCCCAAAAGTCTTGGGGATCATCAAGATGTTTTCTGGCAAAACTGAGATGAGCTTTATGTTCTTTTGCTCAGCAGTGGTTTTCATCTTGGAACTCTGCCATGCAGACCGTTTCTGCCCAGTGTCTTTCTTATGGTGGAGTCATGAACACTGACCTTAACTGAGGCAAGTGAGGTCTGCAGTTCTTTGGATGTTGTTGTGGGGTCTTGTGTGACCTCTTGGATGAGTTGTCGCTGTGCTCTTGGGGTAATTTTGGTCGGCTGGTCACTCCTGGGAAGGTTCACTTCTGTTCCATGTTTTCGCCATTTGTGGATATTGGCTGTCACTGTGGTTCATTGGAGTCCCAAAGCTTTAGAAATGGCTTTATAACCTTTTTTAAACTGATAGAGCTCAGTTGCTTTGTTTCTCATTTGTTCCTGAATTTCTTTCATGATGTCCAGCTTTTGATGATCTTTTGGTCGACTTCCCTTTGTCAGGCAGGTCCTAATTAAGTGATTTCTTGATTGAGAACAGGTGTGGTAGCAATCAGGCCTGGGTGTGGCTAGAGAAATTGAACTCATCTTACCAAAGATGGGATAAACCACAGTTATGTTTTAACGGGAGGGGCAATCACTTTTTCACACAGGGCCATGTAGGTTTGGAAACTGCATTTCGTGTTTACTTGTGTTATCTTTGTCTAATATTTAAATTAGTTTGATGATCTGAAACATTTAAGTGTGACAAACATACAAAAGAGAAATCAGGAAGGGGCAAACACTTTTTCACACCACTGTATGTGAAGTTACACAGAGGAAGGAGGACTGGTTTGTGCTGAACGTTACCAGAACTGTACAGTATTGTGCTATATGACTGATGAATAAATAAATATCACAATCAAAAAGCATATGAACTGAAAATATTCTTTTTAATCTTCCCGTCAAGTTCTCAAATACTTGTGTAATGTAGTTTAAATTGATACTTTCAGTGAACAAGATAATTATTCATACCTGCCAACTACTCCGGTTTTGCCGTAATGGTTCCGGTTTTCAAGACCCCGTTCCGGGTTCCGGTTTTATTATTCAAAATTACGGTTTTTCACTAAAAAATTCAGTCAAAAATTTTAAATCGTAAAAAAAACACGGAAAACACGAAAGCAATTCCAAGCACGCTGTCGCTCGGAATCGGTTCTAAATTTAGAACAAAGGCAATCGGCACTGCTTCATGTAGGTGTATTGCGCATGTGCGAGAGGTCTGAGCCAATTTTCCATGTGCAGTCGCGAGGCAATCAGGTAAGAATTATACGTTTTCATCATGGAGTCTGCCGGAGAAAAATCACTAACGAGCGTGAAACACAAACGAAAATTACAGTCTTTTCGTGAGGAATACAGCAAAGCATTTCCGGGAGTTATTATTCGCTCAAGAAGGGGTGAAAATTACGCAAATTGCACTTTGTGTAGACAAGACTTTTTGATTGGACATGGCAGAATCAGCGATGTGAAAGACCACGTAAGAACGAAAAAACACAAGGCCAGTGCCAGTGACGCTAGCGGCAAACTTGAAGAACATGTGCTGTGTAATTGCAAGCCTTGTCATGCTTGGTGTATCATGTAAACACATAAAATATCAGAGCGATTTTGCCGTCTTTTACGCACGTGTCTGTTAAACAGTGCTAGTATACCCTGCTGATATTTCTAGTCTTCTAGTTACCTCCGCCAAGGAGGTTATGTGATCATCAGCGTTGGTTTGTCTGTTTCTTTGTTAGCAAGATAACTCAAAAAGTTATGGACGGATTTTCATGAAGTTTTCACAGATTGTCAGAAATGGGGTATCCTACAGATGATTAGATTTTGGTGGTGATCCGGATCACCGTCTGGATCCAGGAATTTTTTAAAGGATTCTTTTTTTTTTTTTTTTATTTAACATTGCGAGATAGGGCCATTTTCAATATTTTATTTATGATGTTAAACACTGTATGGGGGGAACTGTGGCGCTTGGCGGAGGTCTGCGCTCTCCGAGTGCTTTTCTAGTATTCATAATACATCACATCTGGCCTATTCAAAGTTCTATGCAGTGTTAAGATAGTCTTTTGAATGCAAATTTAATGAATGAATGAATCTTTATTTCGGATAGATTAAAAGCAAAGATTAAAAAAGAAACAGAATAATATAACAAAGGGGGAAAGACAATGCAACAAGGTCAAATTAGACAGTAACTCCTCTGATTATGCAGTTCAACATAAGTTATCTGAAATGGGTGATGGCTGAAGCCACAGCTTATATTGCCCACCCATATTCCATCCAAGAATTCAAAAGAAAAACAAAACAAGAGCGATTACAATTCAGAACAAAGCTAAGACAAAATGTGACAAAAAACTAAGCTACAACACAACACAGACTGGATATGACAATCCTGATATGATTTTACATGCCATCTTGAATATATGTTTGGAGTGTTTCTTCCTTTAGTTTTTGGTTAAATTGTCCAAGCGTTGTACATGATTTTAATTCAGGTCCAAAATCGTTCCATAATCTGACTCCTTGCACTGAAACACAGTGCTGCTTGGTGGTAGTTCTCACTGAAGGTTTTTGAAATATACATGTTCCTCTGAAATGATATTGTTTCTCCCTTATTTGGAACAACTTTTGGATATTTGCGGGCAGTGATAGATTCTTCACTTTAAACATTATTACTGCAGTTTTAAAGTCAGCCAGATCTTTCAACTTGAGAGCTTTTAATTTAAGAAAAAGTGGGTTTGTTGGTTCCCTGTAAGCAGCTTTGTTTATTATTCTAATAGCTCTCTTCTGAAGCATAAAGACTGGATATATGTTTGTTTTATATGTATTTCCCCATACTTCAGTACAATATGTCATGTATGGGAGTATTACTGAATGATACAAAGTATATAATGTGGGTTGATTCAGCAAATATTTCGCTCTGTGTAGTATTGCAATTGATTTAGATATTTTACCTTTAATATAATTAATATGTGACTTCTATGTCAAATGCTAATATTTGTTTGACACTGCAGCCCCTGGACCCCGGCTAGCTACTAAGCTTTTCAGGTTTGAAAGTTGAAGAAATATGAGGTTGTTAGCTACATTCTAACTTGATTTAATGCTAATATTTGTTTGGCAAATATTAGCATTATTATTATTAGCATTAGCATTATTAGCATTAGCATCGGCCCTGAACCCCGGCTAGCTACTAGACTTTTCAGGTTTGAAAAGTTGGCAGGTATGATTATTGAGTACAGAGATTTTCAAAATTTGTTAAACACTACAGGAGAAAATCTTAAGTTGCTGTATTATTATAGTATTTATTATTATTATTATTAGTAGTAGTAGCAGTCATTTTTTTGCTCATCATTTTGTTCTCAATATGAAAAAGAAGCTCTCAGATGACCTACCCCATTTGTTTGGGCTTGCCATCCTCACAATTGCACATTCTATGAATGACCACTACAAAAAGCAGATGAATATAAGAAGAAAGAGAACCATTAAAAAAATCACTTGCATACACAGGAGACAATCTTGAAAAGTCATACTTTTATACTTTAATATGAGTGGGCAGTTTAGTGATATACTGTATACCATGGTCATGTGGTGTGGTGGTAATAAGCAGTGTGTGATGGTGATGTTCATCAGACATCATGACTGACAGCAGCTGAGTAATCCTACACAAAAGTCCTGCTTATTAAATTAATTAATTAAATCACCCTTTATTGTCATTCAACTGTATAACCAATCATGTACAGTAGAACGAGTGCTTTACCTGTCTACTGTGTTAATCACACACACCCCAAATGTAGAATCAGAGGGCCGCTGCCATGCAAGGCGCCGCCACAAATTTCCCTCCTCCGTTCCATTTTTGCTGAGCACCAAGCTGGACGGCAGGAAGTTCCACTTTTATATGGTCTTCGGCATGACCCGGCCGGGATTTGAACCCCTGCCTCCCGGGTGTGGGGCGGATGCTCTACCAACTGAGCCACCACTCCGGTATGCAGACAAAACTTAATGTCAGTCCAATTTCTTTTATTCTCCAGATGCACAAGATACAACCCCGTCTTCCTATACCATTCAGTTGGAAATGTGATCATTTCTTTGAGAGTTAACGGCAGAAATGAGTCAACATTGACTTAAATTTACTGGACTTATGGCTGTGTTTTAGGTGTGATAAGATGGCCACTGCACTACTTTCAGGGGCCTCGTCTCTGTACTTGCTAATGGGGCGTGCAGTATCCAGGTTTATTATAGAGATGCATGGTGCATGGTCACATATTTCATGTCCATGTTGATAATGAACAGAACATTTTCTCCACAATAAATATTGAGGGACATTATAAATATTATTGTAGTCAGTTACAAATTTATGAGAAAGAACATACAAACGTACACTTACGAGGGAAAAAGCTGCAAATTTACAAGAAATGAGTCATAAATTTATGAAAGAAATTTGCAAATTTACAAAAAGTCACAGTTTACTAGAAAAAAAGCTGCGTGTTCATGAGAAAAAAATATGTAAATGTACAAGAAAAAACTCCCAAATTTATTAGAAAAAGGTTACAAATTCACAAGAAAAAAATATGAAGATTTAAGATGGAAAAACCAGGAGATTTATGAGGAAAAAGTTGTAAATTTACATGAAAACAGTGGCAAATTTACACAAAAGTGGCAAATTTATAAGTAAAAAGTTGCCGATTTAAGATACAAAAAGCACACGCATGCTTACTCTGTATATTTACAAAAGGAAGAGGCACAGCCCGGCTGTGCTATAAACATGGTGAGTGTAGGACAGCTGGGGGACATAAGACGGGGGATAATTGCCTTCAGCATGTTGTGGACCATCTGGCTCTAGTGAGAATGCACCCTAAACTGGGACTAGTGCTTGATAAAGACACTCTGCTCTCACTGTCCAGTTAAGGATAGCTTTAAAATGTAGTGATTTAACCTTAAAATTGTAGCATTTCTCATGTAACTTGAGTCTATACTAGCTTACTGTAGCTTAAGTGTGTGTGGTATGCTGTTATTCATAATGTGGCATATTGATTGATGGAATGTTGATTTTGGGATCATGAATTCAAGCCACCCAAGGACACGCCACTGTGAAATCTAATGTGACTTACAGTGGGGTAAAAAAGTATTTAGTCAGCCACCAATTGTGCAAGTTCTCCCACTTAAAAGATGAAAGAGGTCTCCAATTTCCATCATAGGTATACCTCAACTATGAGAGACAAAATGAGAAAAAAAAATCCAGAAAATCACAATGAGGGATTTTTAATGAATTAATTGGTAAATTCCTCGGTAAAATAAGTATTTGGTCAATAACAAAAGTTCATCTCAATACTTTGTTATATACCCTTTGTTGGCAATGACAGAGGTCAAACGTTTTCTGTAAGTCTTCACAAGGTTTTCACACACTGTTGCTGGTATTTTGGCCCATTCCTCCATGCAGATCTTCTCTAGAGCAGTGATGTTTTGGGGCTATCGCTGGGCAACACAGACTTTCAACTCCCTCCAAAGATTTTCTATGGGGTTGAGATCTGGAGACTGGCTAGGCCACTCCAGGACCTTGAAATGCTTCTTACGAAGCCACTCCTTCATTGCCCGGGCGGTGTGTTTGGGATCATTGTCATGCTGAAAGACCCAGCCACGTTTCATCTTCAATGCCCTTGCTGATGGAAGGAGGTTTTCACCTTTACATGGATCAGTCGTCCTGGTCCCTTTGCAGAAAAAGAGCCCTAAAGCATGAGGTTTCACCGCCATGCTTCACAGTAGGTATGGTGTTCTTTCTCCTCCAAACACGACAAGTTGAGTTTTTACCAAAAAGTTCTATTTTGGTTTCATCTGACCATATGACATTCTCCCAATCCTCTTCTGGATCATCCAAATGCTCTCTAGCAAACTTCAGACGGGCCTGGACATGTACTGGCTTAAGCAGGGGGACACGTCTGGCACTGCAGGATTTGAGTCCCTGGCGACGTAGTGTGTTACTGATGGTAGCCTTTGTTACTTTGGTCCCAGCTCCCTGCAGGTCATTCACTAGGTCCCCCCGTGTGGTTCTGGGATTTTTGCTCACCGTTCTCGTGATCATTTTGACCCTACAGGGTGAGATCTTGCGTGGAGCCCCAGATCGAGGGAGATTATCAATGGTCTTGTATGTCTTCCATTTTTTAATAATTGCTCCCACAGTTGATTTCTTCACACCAAGCTGCTTACCTATTGCAGATTCAGTCTTCCCAGCCTGGCGCAGGTCTACAATTTTGTTTCTGGTGTCCTTTGACAGCTCTTTGGTCTTGGCCATAGTGGAGTTTGGAGTCTGACTGTTTGAGGTTGTGGACAGGTGTCTTTTATACTGATAACGAGTTCAAACAGGTGCCATTAATACAGGTAACGAGTGGAGGACAGAGGAGCCTCTTAAAGAAGAAGTTACAGGTCTGTGAGAGCCAGAAATCTTGCTTGTTTGTAGGTGACCAAATACTTATTTTACCGAGGAATTTACCAATTAATTCATTAAAAATCCTTCAATGTGATTTTCTGGATTTTTTTTTTCTCATTTTGTCTCTCATAGTTGAGGTATACCTATGATGAAAATTGGAGACCTCTCTCATCTTTTAAGTGGGAGAACTTGCACAATTGGTGGCTGACTAAATACTTTTTTACCCCACTGTCGCTGCCGTGTGTTGTGTGTTGAAGTTGTCTTTATATTTGATTTATCCCAGACATGCTGGACAATCATGAAGAGGAAGAAGACAAACCACAGTCGAAAAAGAGGAAGTTAATCAATTGCCAGGATAACAGCAGCAGCAGTCAAGAGATATCTTTCATTAAGGTACAACTTAATAGGCACCACCTATGTTTTACTAGTCTTAAATTTATTTGTTTTAATTTTTGGGGGAAAAAATTGTTTCCGTGCAACTTCTATTGGTTGCAGAATTTATTAGTTTCCTTCTCTGGATCAATAAGCCAACGACTGGTAGGAATTGAGTCAAAGCTACAGTCTATTGATGCTACATGCAAAGCTCTTGGACGTAAACTGGACAACATAGTTTCCTCCGCCAAGAATCCCATCCAGGTCCCTATGGTTGCTGGATCACCTCAGGGGGCCACTCAAACTTGGAACAAAGTGCGATGGTAAGCTTCAAATATTTGCCTTGGTACACAAGCCACCTGTCAGTCCAATTAAACACCCAGTGTTGTCAAAACAGTGTTTGAATATTCACGATTGGGAACATGCCTTTTACCTGTCTGTATTGAAATCCTCTTTCTCAGTGTTGTTCCACCAACGAATGTGATTGTGAGCAGTGAACACCCAAAAGAGGCCACCCAGGAACATACTCCACTGGAGAATCTGCTTAGCAAGTTAGCAGCTCACATGAAAAACATACTGCTTTATACTAAAAAAATCCCATTATAATGTTGTGTAACTTGATATAGATCATTGAAAACATGTCATCAAAAGAAAGTAACTGTCACATCTTTTCTCTGTATTCACTATGTGTTTGTGCAGCACTGTGGCTAGGAAGCGACAGAATACAATCCTGGTGAAGGTACCTGGTGCTGAGGAGAGTCAGGAGGAGCAGGAGAGTGGCTCAGAGGCTAGTGACTCTGTTTCTAACAGTGGCCAGTCGAGCAGTGCACAGAATGGCAAAAATGTCACACTCATCACGCTAAATTCAGAAGGTATGACCCAACTGCAGCAGTGCAGGCTATATTGTGCATTAAAACATTTAACCCTTTTTCTTTAGATGTGTATATATTTTTTTAATCAGTTTTGTTTGTATTTACATTTACTTACTCTGTAATGAACAGAAAGCAAACTGTGGTGATGCCAGTCTTAACTTTTCCATGTTTTCGCCCACATGCACAGATTTTGTCTTTCATGCCTTCAAAAGAATGAGTCAGCAGTTTTTGCTGTACTAAAAAAGGAATAATCACTATATAATTCAAGAAATCTCTGTGATGATGTGACAATGGATGTGACAATGTCACGATCATAGGACTTTATGTTGCCATGGTAACCATGTCAAAGCTCAAAGGCAGGCATCACTGAATGAGTGGTGAGGTCAAAGATCAGTGGCAGGTTTCATAGGGCTCGCTATGACATCATCAGAGATCAAAGGCAGGCATCACTGAACAAGTGGTGACGTCAAAGATCAAAGGCAGGTTTCACCATGGTTACTGTTGCCACTATGCCAAAGATCAAAGGCAGGCATCACTGAACGAGTGGTGATGTCTAAAATCAAAGACAGGTTTCATAGAACTCGCTGTGACTTCATCAGTGATCAAAGGCAGGTATCACTGAATGAGTGGTGATGTCAAAGATCAAAGGCAGGCATTACTGAAAGAGTGGTGACGCACTTGCTTACACCTGCTTTCTACGGGCATGCAGAAATACTTGCTTATACTTGGTTTCTATGGGCATGCACAGGTATGCACTAGTTCCTTTTAACTCACCAAACATAAATGAAGTCCACAGTGCTGGCACATTCATTATGATTGTTAGTTTGGGCATTTTTAATTGATTGGAAGTTTTAAGTTATCCTTCAGAAACAAGCAGCAGCAAAAGCCATCTCTGTTGTCATTCAGTCCATCATGTACAGTAGAACGAAATTACGTTTCTCCTATCTACAGTGTTAATCACATGTAGAATCAGAGGGGTCGTTGCCATGCAAGGTGCCACCACAAACAACTTCTCCTTCCCCCAGTCTATTACGCTGAGCACCAAGCTAGAAGGCTGGAAGTTCTTTTTTTTTTTTTATATGGTCTTTGGAATGACCCAGCCGGGCATTGAACCCCCAACCTCCCGGTTGTGGGCGGATGCTCTACCAACTAGGCCACCACTCCAGAACAAACTGTTATTCCTTTATTCAAAGCTGCAAGCTATGGTTATCATCTAGATGTTACCATGTGTCTCGTGCATTTTTTAAAGCTGTATATTTAATGGCTAACATACTCTGTGAAGAAAAAGCGAAACCACATAATATTTTTTCAGTACATGTGAAAACAATTTTGTCCAAGAATTCACTTCTGTTGATTACCACATGGGGGTGCTATTGTATCATACGAATTGCCTCAGTCTATACTTGTATCAATTTTCACCCTCAAGACATAGCAAGGATATTTTTATATGTTTACCCATATTTGTGCATTATTGACAGTCTATTGATTTGATCTGTGTATTGTTCTTTTGTTTAGAGGATTTTCCAGAGGGCACCTGGTTGGGAGACGAGAACAATCCAGAGATGCGTGTCCGATGCCCAGTGTCTGCAGCCGACATGCTTCATATCAGCTCAAATTGTCGCACACCAGAGAAAATGGCACTGACGCTGCTGGACTACCTGTTCCATCGGGAGGTCCAGGCCATGTCAAATCTCTCCGGGCAGGGCAGACATGGGAAGAAGCAGCTGGACCCACTCATGATCTATGGCATTCGCTGTGAGTCCTGAAACATAACCATCTACTTTGCAGAGGTAGACCTTGTGACAAGCATTATTCCGTGACAGGCTAATTCACAAAAACAAGGGATGTTTTAGGTACTGATTCACTTTAAGCTTATTAAGCTTCAAAAGCTTTTAAAGTATGCTTTAGAGCTACTTCATGTTTTCCTACATCATCGTATTAGTTTGGGATGACTTAATTTCCAAAATCATCGTGTTGAAACCAACATGGCATCAATATTCATTGTTTATCCCATTTGTTACTTCATTTCTTCACAGTTAAAATATACTAGACATATCTCTCTCCTAAGGTTTAATCACGCCTCTCTTACAGCAATAACTAAACTCTCTGAACACTTTCTTACATTTGATCCCAGTTTTATTACAAAGCAGCACTGAATAAAACGCAAAAAATCAACTGTAGCCTTTATTCCCTTAGGTGGGCTACAACAACATCCATTCATCACTGCATACACACATTAATGTTCAGCACATTTCAAAGCATACCACTCTAAATGACATGCACATGTCGGGCAGAAGGATCTTAATGGAGTCACACTCCATACAGTGAGGTCTCTGATTCTGGATGGAACAGTGGTCCGTGAATGGAATTTTATGAAAGTTCTTTGGCCATGTACCACAGTGGTGTTGATTTTTAATGCAATGTCAAGATTTTTTTTCTTTCATCTTTAGAACTTCATTTGGCCCTTTGCTATCGGCCTTGGTACAAAGAAAAATATTTAACACTTACACTTACTTCACCAGTGCTTGTCCAGTTATGAACAGATGTTGTCCAGTGTACTTCTTTCACAATGTTTCTTCTTTTCTTTTGAAACACAGCTGTCTGTCCCGCTTTCATAACATTTGTGTCTAGAAAGATAGTTTTATTCCTCATCTTTCTACTGCCTTCTAGAGTGGCCATTCAAACAAAAGCTGCAAGTGGTTGCGTACCTGTTTACAGGCATTTTCATTCATTCATTCATCTCTTCTTCTTCTTCTTTTAGATTTGATTGGCAGTTGGCAACCAGCTTACGGTTGCATTACTGCCACTGACTTGATTATCATCACTCTATATCTTTGTATAAGGAGTTTCATTTTTTTTTTAAATTTCTGTCGGATCATAATGACAAAAAAGAAAAGGAAAGAGAAAAGCTTCTAATCTCTTTAGGTACTTTTGGATTTGTTCTGACATAAAGATTCAGCTCTGGAAAAAAAATGAGACCACTGCAAAATCTTTCCTAAATTATCATGTCTACATATATGGCAGCCATTCAATATGAGTATCTGTTGAATTCCAACACAAGGACACCTCCATCTACTTAAGAAGCTACTGATTAGGTGATCATCTAAGCATGGTAACGCATATGAAAGCTGTGAATAAAAATCAGTTATTACACAAATACAGGTTGCTAAGTTCTTCCCAAGTTAAAACTTAAGTGTTGTAGTGTTAAAGAATGAAGATGAACTAGTTTCCTTTGCATTATTTGATCCAAAAGCACATCGACAGGCAACATCTTTTTTTCTTGTTTTGGCAACTTGTCATTTTCTTTAAATAAATGCTCTAAATTATGATATTTTGACTTGGAATTTGGTTGAGTTGTTTCCAGTAGGTTAGAGAATAAAACAAAACTGTTAATTTTACTCAAACACATACGTGTAAACAGTAAAACCAGATAAAGTGATAATTTTACAGAGGTCTCTTTGGGCTTTTAATTCTTTCCAGAGCTATATGTGGAGGCTGAAGCAAGGCTAGGTGGCTTTTTTTGTGTGTCACGACACCTGCTTGAAAATAAAATAATTATGGCATACCTGCCTGTCTGCAAATATCCCTCAGCTTCCCCTTTGTGACTTATCACCTGATAAGTTTGTCATTCATTGTGGATGCAGCAGTTCAAGCAGAGAAGCCCAGGCTTCCCTCTCCCCAGCCATCTGCTCCAGCTCTTCAGAGGGGACACCAAGGTGGTCCCAGACCAGCTGGGTGACATAGTCTCTCTAGTGTGTCCTGGAGTCATCCATATAGCACCAGACCCTCCATGGTCCCTCCTGTGGGTGCTGAACCCACTGGAGGGCAAATCCATGTGGTTTGTTTGGGCTGAGCCCGGCTGGTTCCCATGGGCAGAAACCCGGCCACCAGGCGCTTGCCGTCGAGCCCCTCCCCCAGATCTGGCTCCAAGGCAGGGCCCCGGTAACCCCATACCGGGCAGGGTACACTGAGTCCGTTGGGAAAAAAAAGATCTAATACATAATAATTTGAAAAATAAATTAATCAAAATGACCTTCATTATTTCAGTTCATTTTGAGATCTAATTGCAGGGAGCCTCGGCATGGGGCGCTCTGGAGCCATGAGTTGCCAACCCATGGTCTAGAGAGATGGCATTCAAGTCTTCCTTTATGCAATTTTTCTGGTATTTTTATGGCTGACCTATCACTTTTGAGCCCTGGGGCAGCTCACTAAAAAGAAGTTTCTTAGCCATCTGAGTCTCCAAGCCTGTTGCAATGGATTATCGTCTTTATGGTGGTTGAATTTGCACGTCTGATGCCACTATTCAGTATTGAGCAAGGGTTACAGAAAGGACTGCCTCCAAAAGATGAGGCTTCTAAGTGAGGGTTAGCCAGGTTTTGCTCCTGTAAAGTATCATGGAAGGCACAAAGGCATTATACACTGTCATTTAGGCTGACAAGACATCCCTTATCGAATATCTTGAGTAAAGGAACTTTAGCAGGAATGACAGTGCAGCAAGTGGGTGCTAGCCTCATTCCACAATGTAAGTACTCTACCATCTTCTGTATTTACTTCCTCCATCAACAGCTGAAATAGAGTGGACTTGTGTGAGATGCAGATCTCTATGCCATGTGCTCTTTGAACAGCCTGATTAGCAGAAATCCACTAAATACATTTTCATATTGCATGTACTGTGTCACCATTTAAAGAGTGGAAAAGGGACATAAACACTTGTATTAACTTCCCATCAAAAAGAGAAGGAAACAGAATCTTGTTAGCCATTTCATTTTTTTCGTGGTTATAGATGAAGTGCCTCTGAAGCTGGTACTACTTTTGTTTTTTGTAGATATTATTACTAAGTGCTGTTATTTACAAGAATGTTAAATACAGAATAGAAGTACATTATGGCATTGTAACACTGTGCAGAGTGTTGAATAAAGTGTAACAAGAACTTTTCAAGAGAGAATAAATTTTAACACAATTCTAAGTGCTGAATACTGATGCATTTTTTATTTGGCTGATCATTTTTTAAATGTTATCTGATACTCTAATGGGTAAATGCTTCGACCATAATAACCATGAAGTAAAAGCTCTATGTGAAAAGTAATTGAATTAATTTTGATGGTAAAAATTTATCCTTAGATGTTTAAGTTGTTTTGTTTTCAGTTGGTTCATTTGATAAGTAAGTCTGAAAGTTAATTTTGGACGCAGTTGTTCATTCCACTTTTGAGTTAAGTTGAGTTATGGGTGATCAATGTGTGTCATTGGTGCTCATGATGTTTTAAGGCATGGGATCCTGCACGTTTTCTGTTCAACCAGTCTCTTTTAACAAATGATTTAACTGAATTCCTTCATGACTGCTGATTAGTGAGAGCACCTGCTTTAGTTACTGGCTAGAGGAAAATCTGCAGGGTCTTGGCCCTCTATGGCACTTGATCTGAAACCCCTGCGTTAACAGGAATAATATCATAGAGCTTTGAAAAAAAAACAACTTTGCAGTTGATTTAGAGATGCATGAACAGTCCAGAAAATTTTGTTTTTATGGTTATGCATCTTTGTTTTTTAAACTTGAAGCTCTCTTTTGCTTCTTCCCCCCTTCCCCAGGTCACTTATTTCACAAATTTGCAATCAGTGAATCAGATTGGTATCGGATCAAGCAAAGCATTGACTCGAAGTGTCGAACTGCCTGGAGACGCAAGCAGCGTGGACAGAGCCTGGCTGTCAAGAGTTTCTCCAAACGAACTCCTCGCGGTACGGTCACAGGTAACATTCGGGTTTCAGTTAGCGGGCTAAAAACAAACCTTAAGTCTATTTTATTGTCCATTTGAATGTATAGCAGTATTTTTTTATTTATCATAGGAATACCTTATACCTGGAATACCTGCAGTTTCCCAGTTTGGGATCAATGAAGTACACCCACCTACCTACCTACCTACCTAACTAACTAGCTAACTAACTAACGAACTAACATACATTAAAACAGGAGTTGGAAACACAGCAAAACATTACAGTGCATGAAATGACAATCCATGACAGTTATTCAGACGTCCTGTTTGGAACTCACCCTGTTAAGTTGCAAGAACACTTGTGATTCTTTCGGCCTTTACGTTTGTCTTTTAAATTCTTTCATTCACAGTCGCTTTCACTTAAAACTGAAATCATTTGGAACTAAACTAGCTAATTTAAAAGGCCCTCAAATTTTTTAAAAGAAACATTTAGTGATTTTTGACTTGCACACACTCTGGCTACACCACCACATTTTTCTGATGCCATTAAAGTAGAATGTGGCATTAGTTAATGCATACCTAAACACATTTATTGGTTGTGTCAGTGCATAATTTTGGTCGTATTCCATTTTTCATCACAGACTAGTAACTAGTAACTCTCAACTCCTTGCTGCTTCTCCAAAAACCTGCTGTTGTTTTGTGGCGGCGAATCATTATATTGTGTCTCTGTAGTTTGGTGTTTGCTTAAGCTTCGTGATATTTGGTGTACAAGCTCTGTGATGCATATATCCCTAACTTTTTATTTTTTGGGAGGGTGGAGTGCACCTAGATATTTATCCTTGCAGTGGAGACACTGCCTTCTCACAGCTTCGGCTCCCAGTTTGAATTTCCTGGTTGACTGACTTGCGTTTCTGTGTGGACCTTATATGTCCTCCCTCCGCCTGAGTGGGTTTCCCTTTGGGTGCTCTGCTTTCCTGTTTTTTTCCTGTTTATTTGTTTAAGTGGTGAAAAAATAAGCTGTAGGTGTGATTGTTAGTCTGTCTTTATTTTATTTTTTGAAGCTCCTTTGGCCTTGTGATGGACGGACCAGGATGTAACCCCCCTCCCCTTACCCTGTGATGGCAGGGATAGGCTCTAGTCGCTTATGATCCTAAACTTTATAAGCTGTTAAGAAAATTGAGTGATGAATGGATGGTTCTATCAGGCCTACCAGCACTGTTATTGCTTTTATTTGATCTCACACAGGGACAGTTATGAATATCAATTACCAATTTGCACGCGTGAAAATTTAGCCAAGGTTATATTGGATACGACCTACAACGTTTTTTTTTTATTCAAAGATTGTCATCAACTAGCAGCTTTGTTCTAAAAAGCAAACTAAATAAGTTCCTCTCTTTTTCTTTTTAATTTTTCCAATAAAGGTAAGATAAGACGAGCGTTTATTAGTCCCACAGTGGGGATAAAGTCACATGTAGTGTGAAGTCAGTCTTATTATATAGTCTTAGTTAGTCGTATTTCATCAGTGCCATGAGAGCTGTTCAAAGAGCTGAACCCACAGACAGTTCCAGGGTGTATTGGTGCAGATGGTTGTAATCTGCACACAATGCCTGCTGTCCTCACTTCCTCCTGTGATCCATCACCTCTCACCTCTGACCAGGGAACACTGAGACTTCAGGGGAAACCCAAATATCCTGTGAGCACACCCCAGGGGTGGATTATCAGGCCCGGCCCTTTCAGGCCACTCACACCCCAGAGTGTGCAACACAAATGCTGGTTCAGCTATCTGCTAAAATCCAACACAGCCGGTCCTTAATCACTTTATATGTAAACAGGACATAGGCAGTTATTCTTTTTTTTTTTTAAAGCCATTATTAATTATATAACCTGGGTGCAGAGTTTAGACCAAAACATTTGTCTACACAAGCCACCTGGGCTTCTTACTCGTCAACCAAAGTACTAAAAATCATTTACAGTCCATCCGGAAAGTATTCACAACGCTTCACTTTTTCCACATTTTGTTATGTTACAGCCTTATTCCAAAATGGATTAAATTCATTTTTTTCCTCAAAATCCTGCACACAATACCCCACAATGACAACGTGAAAAAAAGTGTTTTTTTTTAGCTTTTTGCAAATTTATTAAAAATAAAAAGAAATAATGACATTTTAAATATACCTGTCCCTACAGAGGGTGATAAAGCAAAATTGCATTTATTACAGGAAGAATTGAACATGCTCTATATGGAAAGCGCTAGGGGAGCATTTATCAGGTCCAGATCAAAATGGCTTGAATTTGGGGAGGAAAATTCTTCATATTTTTTTAGTTTGGAAAAGAAACACGGGGATGCTAAAAAGGTTTCTTCATTATACATTAATAATTCTCTACCAATGAAAAGGTGATTTCTGCTTTTGTTTCAAGTTTTTATCAAAATTTGTATTCTTCTTTTAACTCTTGTTTTTGCTCCTCTTTTTATGATGAAGTTCATTTATTCCTAAAATAAGTAAGGAAAATCATGAACGATGTGAGCATCCTATAACAATGAATGAACTTGATGCCATTATAAAAAATCTCTATTGAATAGAAGCCCTGGTCCTGATGGGTTACCTTTTGAATTTTATAAAACCTTTTGGGAGGACATTAAAGACTTGATTTTGTTAGCTTTTAAGGACTATATTGATCGTGGATAATTGACTGACTCAATGAAACAAGGCCTTATTATTCTAATCCCTAAATCTAATAAATACGGCTTACATTTGGATAATTGGTACCCAATTTCTTTGTTAAATTCAGATTATAAATTGTTTGCTTCCCTTTATGGCAAGAGGTTAAAATTTTGTCTTAATGAAATAATTTCGCCAACTCAGTCTGGTTTTATGAAGGGCAAACACATAAATAATAATATTTGGTTAATTTTGGATTTTATAGATTACCCTGAATATGTTAGTGAAGATGCCATGATACTTTTTTTGGAAATGCCTTTGATACTATTGACCATCCCTTTATCAGTGAAGCTGTCCTTCATTTTGGCTTTGGGGAAAACTTTAGAAAAATTGTTAACACACTTTACAAAAATATTAATAGTAGTGTCTCTTTAATTAATGGTACCTCACCTCGTTTTGACATTAAATGAGGTATCAGACAGGGACGCCCAATATCTCCCTTTCTTTTTTTAATTGCTGCAGAACTTATAAATCTTTATACTGTCCATTGTGTTCCAGTAGAAGGTATTAAAATTGGGGGAAATAATTTAATAATCAGCCAGCTTGCTGATAATATGTGTCTTTTTTTTTTTAAGAATGCTGATCAGGTACCAATTTTTCTTGGATGCATTAAAACATTTTTCTAAGGCCTCAGGTTTGACCGTTAACCACAGTAAGTGTGAAATTCTTCCAGTGCATAACTGTGATAGGACATCAATATGTGATATAGAGGTGAAAAGGTGTGTCAAATATCTTGGTATTTGGATAAGTAAATCTGTGCAGAAGAGAATATTTCTTAATTTTTTACCCAAAATTGAGAAAGCAAAAAAAGTTTTGGTTACAGAGGGATTTGATCATACGGGGCCATGTCCTCTTATCAAAAGCTGAAGGCATCTCCAGGTCAGGTTCTCTTTATGTTGATTCAAAGACTTGTGCTACTATTAATTCTTCTTTATTTAAATTTATTAGGAAAAATAAAACTGAATATGTTAAAAGCAGTTGTGTTGGATGATTAAAATTTTGAATCACATTTAATCATTTGGAATGTTGAGTTAATCACGATTAATAACGTGTTAGTTGTGTGTTTTTCCATACAGATACAGTGTACTGTATCTGTATGGAAAAACATACAGTCGGTAATTGTGAGTCGGCAATTTTTCAAGTTTGTCATACTGTTATGAACATGGGAGTGGACAAATATGCCTGCTATCTTCACCTGCAGGTTTATTAAAGCTCTCAACATATCCAAAATGACAAAAACTATCCAGAATATTCTCCAGAAAATTCTCTAAAGTAGACTCCATGTGCAAACAATGGAATGCCAGGGCTCATTAATGTCACTGCAACACAACTCGGCATCCAACCAGCCAGCAGCCACAAGTGAAGCTTGCTCTTTCTCCCATAACAAACATCCACAACTTTTAAGCATCCATCCATCCATCCATCTTCTATCGCTTTTCCGGAGGTCCGGGTTGCGGAGGCAGCAGTTCAAGCAGAGAAGCCCAGACTTCCCTCTCCCCAACCACCTGCTCCAGCTCTTCAGAGAGGATACCAAGGCGTTTCCAGACCAACTGGGAGACGTAGTCTCTCCAGCAAGTCCTGGGTCTGCCCTGGGGTCTCCTCCCAGTGGGACGTGCCTGAAACACCTCAAGTGGGAGGCGTCCAGGAGGCATCCTGATCAGATGCCCAAACCACCTCAACTGGCTCCTTTCAGTGTGGAGGAGCAGTGGTTCTACTTTGAGCCTGTCCCAATGACTGAGCTCCTCACCCTATCTCTAAGTGTGAGTCCAGCAATCCTACGAAGAAAGCTCGTTTCAGCCGCTTGTGTCCGTGATCTCATTGTTTTGGTCATTACCCAAAGCTCATGACCATAAGTGAGGGTAGGAACATAGATTGACCGGTAAATGGACAGCTTTGCCTTAGAGCTTAGATAAATGTACTTTATTGATGCCAAACTGGGAAATTACAGTTACAGCTTAGCTCCATCTTCACCACAACGGACCGGTGCAACGTCCGCATCACTGCAGATGCTGCTCCGATCCGTCTGTCAATCTCTTGCTCCATTTTCCCCTCACTCATGAATGAGACCACGAGATACTTAAACTCCTCCACTTGGGGCAGGAGCTTGTCCCCAACCCGGAGAGGACAATCCACCTTTTTCCAGCTGAGGACCATGAACTTGGACTTGGAGGTACTGATTCTCATCCCAGCCGCTTCACACTCAGCGGCAAACTGTCCCAGTAAGACCTGTAGGTCATTGCTGGATAAAGCCAACAGGGCAACATCATCCGCAAACAACAGAGATGAGATGCTGTGGTCACCAAGCATGACGCCCTCCCTTCCCTGGCTGCACCTAGAAATCCTGTCTGTAAAAATTATGAACAGGATCTTTGACAAAGGGCAGCCCTGGCGGAGTCCAACTCTCACTGGGAATGAGTCCAACCGAGTTTTGGCAATATGAACCAAACTCTCACAACAGTCATGTAGAGACCGGATAGCTCGTAACAACAAGCCCGATACTCCATACTCCCGAAGCACCCCCCACAAAAAACCATGAGGGACACGGTCAAATGCCTTCTACATGTCCACAAAACACATGTAAACTGGTTGGGCAAACTCCCACAAACGCTTGAGGATTCTCGAGAGGGTAAAGAGTTGGTCCGATGTGCCACGGCCAGGACGAAAACCACATTGCTCCTCCTGAATCCAGATTTTAAGCAGATCAACACAAAACCATGGACCTCGTGTGTCACAACAGACATAATTTCCCTTTTAACAGAAAAATTGCAAACATAAAAACAAACCACTATCTTGTCCGTGATGACACCCCACCGTGCTGCAAAAACGACGGGGGGGGGGGGGGGTGAATCGACATTACGAACACAACTTGAGAATTTTTTTAGACTGGTACTCACCAACAGTTGAACCCAAAGCTATGAGGATCAAAACGGGTGAATTTCTGTCCGTGTCAGCTGCTGGAGGTCAGCTACAACCTAACATGTAGCTACTAGCCAGCTAGTCAGCTTCCACAGAAGAAAATCCCAACATCCAGGCGAAGTGTTGGAGGAGGCTGTAACAATTATCCAGGTGAGACCTCTGACAGATAACGTTGTAAACTTCAACATGGCAGCACTTTGGGGATTTCCATGATTGTAAACCAGCTTGTTGGACTTTGTAATCCGTGTTTACATGGTCATGAGTAAACCGATTATAAATAGCTTTCTGGAGTTACCTGATTACTCAAACTATCATGTAAACAGAGTAATCCGATTATCATTATCAGTTAAAGACCCTGTTTACATGGTCATGAGTAAACTGATTACAGTCAACTTTCTGGAGTTACCTGATTATTCAGACTGTCATGTAAACGGAGTAATCCGGTTATCTTTATCAGTTTATGAGAAAACGGATTAGCACACCTAGTTTATTTGCCCAATAAATCATTTACTCAGTGCATGTAAACACCATGAGCTGTTTATTACCTTTATCGGTTTACTCCAGTAATCAGTTTACTCGTGACCATGTAAACATGGTCAGTGTCTGTGGTCAGAGTGGCTTTGGTACAGAGAGCCGCTAGGCCAAAAAGTACTGTTTTCACTTTCTGCCGTTAACTGCGATCACAAAATTTGACGCTGTTAAGGGAGGCAAAGCATTAACAGGCGATTAAAGCAATAAGGCCAGCACCACTAGTTAAAAGAAAAACCTGTATTAAAAGCTACTCTGATGGAGGTTTTAATGCTGTAGATTTTCAGATAAATCAGATTTTTAAAATTAATTGGATCAAATTGTATTTATTCCAAAATAACATTCAGAGATTTTTATCGTCCCCTCCAATACACAACTAAGACAATTACAGTTGTTACACTGGTCAACACCACATTTATTGTCTAAGTTTTTTTTTAGCTGATCTAGGACAACTTTGATGTGCTGAATCCAAAAATCACATTGGTTTTGCTCAATCAGGTCAACTTTTTGAACTATGGCCACATGTTTTCTTACATTTTTGTTTACATGTATGGATATTTTCGCTTTATATGATGCAAAATTGTTTTTTATTTCTTGAAATTCTCTGAATTTTGAACAATGATGACATTCAATTTACATGTACTTACCTTTATCAATGTCTACTATTCAATTTACAGTACAGCTGTACAACTGCTTATAGCTTAACATAAAAACCTGACCTGATCGAGAGAAACGGATGCCATTTTCAGATTCAGCGGCGCAAAATTGTCTTAAATCAGTTGAAAAAACACAGACAACTTACAAAAAATTTTTTGTTGTATTATTGAGGGTGACAACAACACTCTTGATTCAAATGCAAAATATACTGTCTGGGTACATACACATTCTGCCGGGTAATTTAACAAACTGTAATGCTGTTGATACCATCTAGCGGCAATGCTCCTGCACTGTGTATATAACTGTGTACATTTGTATATTTATTTATTTACTGCTTTGGCTAACCAGTTCTTATTATCTTATTTACTATTGCCCTGAGTGCAGCTATCCCTATGCTGCTGCAGTCCTGGAATTTCCCCATTGTGGGCCTAATAAAGGCTTATCTTATCTTATCTTATCTTATCTTATCTTATCTTATCTTATCTCCTCTCTTCTTGTCTTGTCTTCCTAATTTGTTGTTTGATTAGCGTGGTGGCCTGAAATTTTTGTTGTCATGCAGTTATAAATGTGATAAACTACCATTAAAGCTTCCTATCATAAACAAGCACTTGAAGCCTGGAAGATTGCCTTAAAACATAATTTCTCCCCACATTCATGTATAATTTGGAATAATCAGCATGTCTTATTTAAAAACAAGTCCTTTTGCATGAGAGTGGATTGATGGGGATGCTATCTTTGTTACTGATATACTTACTGGTGATGGTAATTTTTGTCCTTATGATGATTTTCTTTATAATAGAAATATAAATGTTTTTCAGCAAGATTACATCCATGTTATTAAAAGTATTTTGCCAAAGCTGCTTTCTCTTATTAGATGTTCTTTAGTCTATGATTCTTTAGGTCAGAGAATTCCTAGATTGTTTCTTGGTGGCAAAGCTCTTTTAGAATGCAGCTGTAATAATGATCACATCAGGAAGACTTAAATAGCAGAGCAAAGCTGGTGTCCCATCTCCACTGTCTCATGGAAAATACATTTTCTAGAAATTTCTGCTGAGAAAATTTGGTTAGACCCCAATGAATTTTATGTGCCAAACAAAGTAAAAGAAATCCATTTAAAATATTGCACAGGTACTATTCAATTCAATTCAATTCAATTCAACTTTATTTATATAGCGCCATTTCACAACAACAGTCATCTCATAGTACTATCAACTGTAGGGGGGACCCCCACAGTTGCAGAAAGACCCCAGCAATGAGGCGATCCCCTGTGAGCAAGCACTTGGCGACGGTGGAGAGGAAAAACTCCCTTTTAACAGGAAGAAACCTCCAGCAGAACCAGGCTCAGGGAGGGGCAGTCATCTGCTGCGACTGGCTGGGGGGTGAGGGGATAGAGAAGAAGAAAAGAACAGACATGTAGGGAGCAAACAGCACGATGGGGACTCAATCTATGGGAGAGAACAAACAAATGTTAATGACCAGCAAAAAAAAAATATTTCATAGAGAGTGAGGAAAGGAGTGAGGCCCAGTGCATTACTGGAGGTCCCCCGGCTGACTAAACCTATTAGCAGCATAACTAAGGGAGGGTTCAGAAACACATGATCCCTCCCTAATTGTAGGCTATATCAAAAAGGTAGGTTTTAGCCCTATTCTTAAAAACAGAGATCGAGTCTGACTCCCGAATCCAGATTGGCAGCTGATTCCACAGGAGAGGAGCTTGATAACTAAAGGCTCTGCCTCCCATTGTACTTTTGGAGATTCTAGGTATTACAAGTAATCCTGCATTTTGGGAGCGTAGTGCTCTGTTAGGATGATACGGTAGTATCAGATCTTTTAAATCAAAAGGAGCCTGATTGTTTAGAGCTTTGTAAGTAAGAAGAAGGATTTTAAACTTAATTCTAAACTCTATGGGAAGCCAATGAAGGGAGGCCAGAACCGGAGAGATATGATCTCTCTTTCTAGTACCTGTTAAAACTCTTGCTGCAGCATTTTGGATCAGCTGAAGACTTTTTAAAGATGTTTTAGGACAGCCTGATAATAAAGAATTACAATAATCTAATCTCGAGCTAACAAAAGCGTGGATCAGCTTCTCAGCATCACTCTGAGACAAGATGCTCCTAATCTTGGCAATATTACGCAAATGATAGAAGGCAGTCTTAGAAACAAATTTAATATGTGAATTGAAGGACAAATCCTGATCAAAAATAACTCCAAGGTTCCTCACAGAGCTGTTAAGAGAAAGAGTAACTGCATCCAAACTGAAAGTTTGATTTGGAAAGGAATTTCTAAGGTTTTTTGGACCAACAAGAATGACTTCAGTCTTATCTGAATTTAATAGCAGGAAATTACAAGTCATCCAAGCTTTGATTTCCTTAAGACAGGCTTCTAACTTGGCTAATTGATTAGTATCATCTGGCTTCATTGACAGGTATAATTGTGTGTCATCTGCATAACAATGAAAATGTATACAGTGCTTTCTAATAATGTTGCCTAACGGAAGCATATATAAACTAAAAAGAGTAGGGCCTAGCACAGATCCCTGTGGAACTCCATGACTAAGCTTTGAGCTGAAAGAAAACTCATCATTTACATGAACAAACTGGAACCTATCAGATAAATAAGATCTAAACCACTGCAACGAAGTTCCATTAAGTCCAACATAGTGTTCTAATCTATCAAGTAGAATATTATGATCAATAGTATCAAAAGCTGCACTAAGATCTAAAAGGACAAGTACAGAAACTAGTCCATTATCAGATGCAATGAGGAGGTCGTTAGTGACCTTCGCTAAGGCTGTTTCAGTACTATGATGGATTCTAAACCCAGATTGAAACTCTTCAAGTAAACCATTTCCCTGCAGGTGGTCAAATAATTGCGTAGCAACAACTCTTTCTAAGATTTTTGAAATGAAAGGGAGATTAGAGATTGGTCTATAGTTAGCTAAAGCTCCTGGATCTAGCGTTGGCTTTTTGAGTAAGGGTTTAATTACAGCCGTTTTAAAAGCCTGCGGTACATGGCCTAAAGTTAATGAAGAATTGATTATATGAAGAATAAAGCTACCAATAAGTGGGAAGACTTCTTTAAATAACCTGGTAGGAATAGGGTCTAAAAGACAAGTTGAAGGTTTGGATGAGGAAACTATTTTGTCTAACTCACAAAGGTCGATTGGAGTAAACTCATCAAGACAGACATCAAAAGAAGGAGTTGTAGTAGTTACAGTATTTAAGTTAACTGTGGGAAGAATCTGATTGATTTTATCTCTGATGGATGAAATTTTATTATAGAAAAAGTTCATAAAGTCCTGACTAGTAAGCTCTAAGGGGATGCTAGGATTGACAGAGTCCTGACTCTTTGTCAACCTGGCTACAGTACTGAAAAGAAACCTGGGATTATTCTTGTTCTCTTCTATTAATGCAGAGTAATAACTCGTTCTAGCTTTTCTAAGAGATTTTTTATAAATTAAAAGATGATTTCTCCAAGCTAAATAGATTTCATCTAAATTAGTAGAGTGCCATTTTCTTTCTAATTGACGAGTCTTCTGTTTTAAGCTACGAGTTTTTGTGTTGAACCAAGGAGTTAAAAATCTCTTGATTAGACTTTTTCTTTTTTAAGGGGGCCACCAAGTCTAGAGCCTGATGCAGAGAAGCTGAAACACTATCCACCATGTTATCAATTACAGAAGGAGCAAGCCGTCTATAGCTTATTTCCGTTGTGTTGACACATGGCATAGAGGAAACAATCTGCATAAATTTGGAAACAGCATCATCTGAGAGGCATCTACTGTGATAATATTTTTCTTTAGGAGCCAAATAGTCAGAAATAGTAAAATCAAAGGTTAACAGACAATGGTCTGACAGTACAGGGTTATGAGGAGACACTATAAGATTTTCTATTTCTATGCCATATGTCAGAACAAGGTCCAATGTATGGTGGAGGTAATGAGTAGAATTTCCTACTTTCTGAGAAAACCCAATCGAGTCTAATATTGAATTAAAAGCCACATTAAGGCAGTCACTATCTACATCCACATGTATATTAAAGTCCCCTACTATAATTATTCTATCAGATTTCAGCACTAAATCAGCTAAGAAATCAGCAAATTCGGATAAAAATTCTGAATAGGTTGATGGGGGACGATAAACTATGGCAAATAAAATTGGGTTTAACCTAAAATTGCTAAAGTGCCCAACACTGAGGACCAGGCCCTCAAAGGAATTATAACATGTTTTTTGCTTTACATTAACTAGTAATTTGGAATGGTAAATTGTTGCTACTCCTCCTCCACGACCAGAACTTCTGGGATTTTGACAGTTGAAATAACCAGAGGGAGTTGATTCATTTAAACCAACATAATCCTCTTGCCCTAACCAAGTCTCTGTAAGGGAAATTAAATCAGTCTGATGATCAATTAACAGATCATGGACTAACAGAGACTTGGGAGTTAGAGACCTAATATTTAATAAACCACATTTAATTTTTAAATTATGAGGAGGAACAGAGGCCAAATCATTCAGTTTAGAGGCTTTATGTTTAATTTGAGTTTTACCAATATTTTGCTTTATCACTTTGGGATGCTTATACATTATATTTTTATTCACTTTGGAGGGAGCAGACAACGATTCTCTGATGGGGAAGACAGGGGCTAAGCTGAGGGGTGGCGGATGAAGAGGAGCTGCAGAGAGGTGTGTAAGACTACGACTCTGCTTCCTGGTCCCAACTCTGAGTAGTCACGGTTTTGGAAATTTGGATAAAAAAGATGCCAGATTGTTAGATAAATGAGAAGCACCATCCAAAGTGGGATGAATGCTGTCTCGTCTCATAAGACCAGGTTTTCCCCAAAAAGAGCTCCAATTGTCAATGTAGCCCACGTCATTTTTAGGACACCACACAGACAGCCAGCGGTTCAAGGATGACGAGCGACTAAACATGTCATCACTGGTCAGATTGGGGAGGGGCCCAGAGAATACTACAGTGGCAGACATCGTTTTTGCAAACTCACACACCAATTCTATATTAAGTTTCGTGACTTCCGACTGCCGGAGACGGATGTCATTAATGCCGGCGTGAATAACAATTGTGGAGTATTTACAGTTACTTTTAGCCAGCATTTTCAAATTTGACTCGATGTCGCCTGCTCTGGCCCCAGGAATACATTGGACTATGGCCGCTGGAGTCTCTAGGTTCACGTTTCTGACTACAGAGTCGCCAATGATCAGAGTTTTTTCCTCAGCGGGTGTGTCGCTGAGCGGGGAAAAACGATTAGAAACGTGAACAGGTTGGTGGTGAACCGGGGCTTTGCGACTAGGCTTCCTTCTCACCGTCACCCACCCAGTCTCCTCGCTGCTGAGGAGAGCCGGGGAACCGCTGACAGTGGGACCTAAGCTAGCTAGCAACGCTGCAGCTAATGGGCGTCCGTCGAGATTAACTGGCGCAGACGGTGTTTCAATGCAGCGGAGCCGGGATTCCAAATCAGACAACCTCGCCTCGAGCGCCTCAAAAAGACAACATTTATTACATTTACCGTTATCACTAAAAGAGGCAGAGGTGTAGCTAAACATCTGACAGAGAGAGCACACCATAGGAGGAGAGGAAAGAGAGGTAGTAGCCATAGCTAGTGGCTAGCTAGTAGCTGGAGAGCAAACCACACAGGCAGACAGCAAAACAGGAAGTGACGATACGTTACCACAAGGAAGTGACGATCTCCTGTAATAAATTTTTTAAACAAATTCAAACTTCAAAGCTAATATTGCTCCAGCATGTTCCTTTTTGTAAAAATTCAATAGAATCAATTTCTCCTTTGTTTTATGATTGTCATTATTCTCAAATATTCTGGACTAGGACACACTGATTCCTATATCAGAGGACATGGCCTTGTTTCTCCATTGTAACACAGGTTCAGCTTCTCTTGATTTTGCTATTAAACTTATCGGTATCATAGGTAAATATCACATACACAAAGTCAGAACTCTTCAAGTTTTACCTAATATCCAGTGTTTTTGCACCGAGCTTCAATTTTTGTATAATGCTCTTTTTGTAATATCAAATAGAAGGCTGGTCATACTTCCCATGTGATTAAGAAAATTTTGTCTGGAAAAGACAAATAAGTTTCAGCATAATGGTCTTTCAGCTTATATATAGACAGCTATATATGTGATGATGGTGCTGTCAGCTTATGGAGAAAAGATGAACTTGTATGTTCCTCTTTATGGTGCATGAATTAAGTTAGTTTTATGTTTTTGTTTCAAAGACTATTTGCGCCTTTCTAACTTACGATGTAAGATCAGTGGCGGACCGTATATTTTACAACTAGGCCTTCAGTGGTGATCTACCCGATTTAAGTGCCATTCTTGCCAAACACCATAAAAACAGCCTATAGGGCCGTCCACACAAAGCATGTTAAAGATAACTTTAACTATAAAATTATAGTTTTAAAAATCTTTACCTTTTCATTGTAGAGCTCCATTTCCCTGCACACTTGTTCGCTGAGATGCAGATCCACTCTTTGTTTCCCCAAAGGTTTAACGGTACACTTGTCCAGCTGGTGGCTATGCTTTGGTGCCTCACTGCTGGCCTTGGTTAAGGCCCTGTCACACCTAGACAATTTAGGAAGTGTTTGCAAAACGTATGAAAAATTTGGCGAATACGCTGGGGTACGTCGAATCAGTTATGGCTCAGTTTTGTCGAAGTTAAGAGCACGCTGAAGCATGCTAGTATATGGCGTTCCCCAAGCTCCTCTGAAAATTAATTTTCAGCATGCTGAAAATTTTCCGAGGTGTCCAGTAGGGATGAGCCGATCCGATCCGCCATATCGGTATCGGTTTTGATCCAGGAAAAATGGCTGGATCGGTATTGGTAAAGAATAAAAGTAATTTACCGATCCCATACATTAATAATATTAAAATAAAATGAAGGTGCAGTCATGTTCTCAGCCGCGTTGTGCACGGCTTCTGTACACAGAGGCAGCGAGTGTCACTGGAGCCTGTCTGTGGGTCTCGCCTCGGTATGTTGCCGTGTGGTACCAGCGTTTACAGTTTTAACACCAGCAGCTTGATAAAACACTTGAAAAAGTATCACGGCAAAGGAGTGTTTTGAATTCTGTCAACATCCGAGCAGAAGGAAGCGCTTTTCCAGCTTGGAGGCTGGACGCTAAAAGTGAAGCCTAAGCAAAAGGACAAAACTGAAAGTAAAAACCAGACTGGAGCATGGAAACAAAGACATAACATGGGCTTATCTTTCGATAGAGTTACAGCTGATGAGAGGCAGGTGACAGAAACATAAATAGCAAATTAAAACAGTGAACTGGAAGCAGGTTAGAACAACAGGTGTACGTGAAATGGAACAGGAATGACTTCAAAATAATAGCATAATATCAGGAACACTACTAAATAAATCAAAGACTAGGGGAATACTTATAATAATAATAATTGTCAAAAATACAACTTAAAGGGTTAATTCCTTTATTTTCAGATCTGCAGCATTTTTATGTCATGCATCAAGTGGCACTTTGAATTTCATCTGAATATTTACTTAAATACTCAGCTTCAAAGTTTTGCATAAACTTGCACTTAAAACTTCAGAATGCATGTTTACATGGTCCTGACCAGTAAAACACTGACAGTGTTGCAAAGTTTAAAATAAAAAAGCAGCAGCATTGCTGAACTGAATCAAATTTGTAATATATTCTTTGACTTAGATTTTTTGGTTTTATATGTGTGCAAAATGCAACCAGTCATTACCAAAGTACGTTTTGTACTTTTATTGTTTTAAATGAGAGAGACAGTATCAGGTTTGGATCAGTATCAGACGATACTCAGAGTCACAGTATCGGTATCAGTATCGGACTTGAAAAAGTGGTATCGGCTCATCTCTAATATCCAGTGTATGGCTGATATGTCCCACATTTGCGGAGCAAATGGCATATTTGCAGCGTTGGTTCACAGGAAAAACCCAAACAGAGCTCTCTGCCTGCAGTGCATACATGCATGCGCACGCACACACACACACACACACACACAGAGCTAAACACACGGGACCTGTCGGAGTTTTTTACATTTAACTGAAGTCTTTACGAACATCTGCCCTGTGTTGTTCTGAATAGATATGCCAAAATGTCAGAACACCGGAGGAGGAGGATCCAATCAGCTGACTGCCTGAAGTGCAGTGCGCAGCTGTTTACTTTGCTGTTGGCTGGGCCTCCCAGCAAAAGCACACTCCATGTATTATGTTGGATTTATTTTTTTTCACTTTATTGAAAATAAACGATTTTTATCACCATCAGTTTGCGTGCCTTTGAGCCAGGTTGTGACAGCTGTTATCTGATGCTCCTGATGTGTCACATCAGCTGTTTTAGGCAAGACTGACCTGACAGATTTGACAGCTCTACCAGGTCGGTCACACCCCCTGCCGTGGTCTTTGGAGGGAAGAATCATCTCGGCTGAACAGAGATGATCTTTGGCACACCTAGGATTCATGGATTGGGACGCAACGGCAGTTTGGCATGACTGCGTTATGCAGAAGTTAGAATATTGTTGCGCATAAATTGTGAATGTCGGCAACACGCTAAGCATTATTTGGTTTAAGTTATTATTACTTAATTATATGTCCAGGTCGTTATGGATATGCGATGCATATGGCCAAAAGTGAAAATTTTGGCATATCCCAGCGTTTTAGACCAATTTTTATATGTTGTTTGCGAACACTGCCTAAATCGTCATGGTGTGACAGACAGCTCAAGTTTGCAAACCCTGTCTGGCTCCAAGTATCTACTCGATCAGTTGCAAACAACAGGCACTCCCAGCAAGATAATTTGCAGCACTCCTCGGAGGCTGTAATCCAAAGATACCGCTCATTGTTAATATGGAAGTGACAGACAAATCCTTTCCTCAGCTGAGACTGGCCTGCTAACTTCAGGGTTGGCTGACCTCCCTTCACAATGACCAGCTTTTCTTGAAAAGTCCATTTGGAAAATTGATTTCTTTTAAATATCAGCGACCAAATCATTTTCCTCTCCCCTGTAATCCATTGTGGGTGGAAAAACAGCTATTATATTTAAACAGATACAGTATATTGTAGCTGCTTAAGCAAGTCGTTGCACTCCCATTTTGCTATCTAGGATCCTCTGCATTGTGGGTGGAGGAGTCTAACCATCCAATCAAAAGACGTGAAAATGCCAACATTCTCGGATGCCTTCTATGCATACCCCTGGACGTACAAAAGACATCTGATTGGTTAAAGCAACAGGATAAGTTTAACAGTTAATTTAACCTACAGGGTGCATTGTTAATTCCTGAAGGCCCAGGGCAGATTTGCTTGACCCTGGCAACACAGATGGCTGAAATATGATTGGACAAAAAAACTCTAACATGCATTACAGTACTGGAAGGAGTGCAACCAAGAGAAAAGCTATAAAATGAAGAGAATAGACTATTGGGAATAATTTAATACATCCTTATGGAACAAATATGTTGTAAATGTTATAAATGTAACTCTGATGTTTTGGCCAGCAGAAACGGCTTTGCTGGCCCTGAGGGTCCACCACTGTGTAAGATATACGTATATTTGGGTTGATTTACTGTAATTAGAAATGATTAATCGTTCCTCTTACATTCTTATTTGTGTTTCGGGGGGGGGGTGTTGTGGGTTGTTTTTGTTGGCAGTTTGTCTTGATGCCTTTTTTTTCCACAATATTTTTTATTGAAACTTTTTTTTTTTTTTTACAAACATGGCACAAACAATCAAACACTAACACTAAAGTAATTAAAAAAAACACTAACTACAAAAAAAAAATGTACTAAAAACACCAACAACCACTAACAAAGGCAAGTCATCAACAATGCTCCTCTGTTTAGTCTAGGTAATCTATTACATAAGTATACATATTATGCATTCACCAGTTTGGAATTTGCAAGGTCCACACACTGGAAGTTATGTTTAATTTCTTTACATAATCAATGAAAGGTCTCCATATATTCTCAAACACATTTTCCTTTGATTTCAGTATGTATGTTATTCTTTCTAGTGGAAAGTTTGTTAACATCTGTCTTAACCACTGAGTCACATCTGGTCTATGAGTCTTTTTCCACAGTAGTGCAATACATTTTTTGGCATTAAGCAAACTGAGGTCTATGAATGCTCTTTCACTCTTATTAAAGTTATGCTTTTCTGGATACAGACCCAACAAAAATAGTTTAGGGTTCAATGTGAATTGTTTTGAAATTGTTTTTTCAATTGTTACCCTCACCTCTTCCTAAAACATTCTGATTTTTCTACATTCCCATAAACAGTGAAATAGGGTTCCTTTACTTTCCATACATTTTGTGCATGTATCTGGTATGTTTTTGTTATATCTATTTAACTCCACTGGTGTAACATACATCCGCATTAACCATTTAAAATGTATCAATTTAAGACATACATTTATTGATTTGGTTTGAGTTTCTGTACAAGCCAATTCCCATTGTTCCTCTGAAATTTCAATTTGCAGGTCTTCTTTCCAATAATTCAGTCTTTTCTGTGAGTTTTCACTTGAGAGTAGTGTCAATGAGTTATAAAACTCTGAAATAATACCCTTTCTCTTACTATCTTTCGTCAAAATTTTTTCCAAGGATGAATAAGTAGGTCGGGTGAGAGCATTATTTTGATTTGATCGAATAAAATTCCTAAGCTGAAGATATTTTAAAAAATGTGTTCTGTTAAGATTGAATTTGATCCTCAGTTCTTCAAAAGACATTATGTTATCTGAACGTGACAAATATAAGTCTTGAATCTTTTGAATCCCTTTTAAATTCCATACTTTAAATACAGCATCCGCTCTCCCTGGTGTAAAATATTGATTACCCCATATTGGGCTAAATTGTGACAATAAGTGTGGTTCTTTTAAATATTTTTTGGTTTCACACCATATTTTGATAGACAGACTATTTTTTGATCACATGCTTTACAATTGGATTTTTAACTTGTTTCTGTCATTTTTTAGCAGAGTCTGAGTATATGAATAAGGGAAGGGGTTAGTAAATTAAATTAGTAAATTAAATTAGTAAATTGTATGATTCCATTTCAGTCCAGTGAGGGAGATCATTTGATGAAAAATAATATGTCATAGACCTCAGTTGTGCTGACCAGTAATACAACATAAAGTTTGGACATTTCAGACCTCCACGATCAAATGGTAAATATAGTAAGGACAGACGTAATCTAGCCTTCCTATTGTTCCATATAAATTCCACTAACTTTTTTTTAATTCTTGAGAATAGATCTGAAGGTGGTGGTGGTAAAGGAATGTCCATCCATCTTCAGCCGCTTAATCCTTTCGGGTCGCGGGGGGGCTGGAGCCTATCCCAGCATCTTTGGGCGAGAGGCAGGGTACACCCTGGACAGATCGCCAGTCCATCGCAGGGCCAACACAGAGACAGACAACCATTCACTCTCACATCCACACCTAAGGACAATTTAGAATCCCCAGTTGATGCCAATTAACCTAACCTGCATGTCTTTGGCATGTGGGAGGAAACCGGAGTACCCGGAGTAAACCCACGCAGACACGGGGAGAACATGCAAACTCCACACAAAAGGGTCACTGATGGTCTGGGGGTGGGATCAAACCCACGATGGTCAAGGGTGGAATTGATCCCATGACCTTCTTACTGTGCTGCCACTGTGCTAACCACTGTGCCACCGTGCTGCGGTAAAGGAATGTATTGAAATAAATAAAGTATTTTGGGTAAGATATTACTTTTAAGTATATTAATTCTCCCGATCATCGACATTGGTAGTGACATCCATCTCTGAAGTAACTCATTAATATCTGTCATTAAGGCTTCATAGTTGGCACTGGCGACTGATTCTAGCTTAGGCAAAATTTGAATTCCTAAATATTTAAACTGATTTACAACATTGAATTGATTTACCTCAGGCGCTGGGTGATTTCTCTGGGTCTCATTTAGCATTAATATTGAAGATTTAGTTTTATTTATTTTATATCGTGATATTTCCCCAAAGTTCTTTATTAAATTTAACAAGGTCGGAATTGATTTTTTAAAATTCGACATAAACAAAATTATGTCATCGGCATACAGGGAGATTTTATGTTCTGTTGGTCCTACTTTAATTCCATATATTTGTGGATGTAAACGTACTGCCATCGCTAAAGGTTCAATTGCCATAGTAAACAATAAGGGTGAAAGTGGACAGCCTTGTCAACATCCTGTATTGATTTTTATTGATTTTGAGATATTGCTGTTTGTTAGGATTTCTGCTGTAGCATTACTGTATATTATCTGAACCCATTTTATGAAATTATTTCCAAGTCCAAACCTTTGTAGGACTTCAAAAAGATAGGGCCATTCAACCCTATCAAAGGCCTTTTCGGCATCCAATGATAGGAGAGCTGTATCCGGTGCTTCTTTATTGGAATAAATAATATTAAATAGTCTTCTTACATTATGGAAGTCTTCCCATTATAAAGCCATTCTGATCTCGGTTAATAATATTTGGTCATATTTCTTGTAGTCGTCTTGCTAAAATTTTACAGATTATCTTAAGGTCAGCATTTAATAGGCTTATTGGTCTGATGTTTTCACATTTATTAGAGGGTTTACCTGGTTTTGGCAACAGTATAATTAAGGCATTATTCATGTATGGTGGTAAATTACTATTTTGAAATGCTTCTAAAACCATTTCCAAAAGTGGTTTTATTAATTTATTCTTAAATTTTTTATAGAGGTCAACTGGAAGACCATCTGGTCCTGCTCTTTTTCCTGATTTCATATTATCAGTGGCTAGCCCAACTTCCTCTTGACTAATTTTAGACTCCAGTATCTCCCTGTTTTCATTTGGAATACATGGTATAGATAATCCATCCAAAAACCCATTTAGTTTTGTTAAGTCAGTTTCATTTTTTGTATCATATAGTTTTTCATAATAATCTCTAAAGACACTATTAATTTCTAAAGGATCTATAACTGCCTGTCCGTTACTTATAATACTGGTAATTGGTGTTTTAAATTCTAATTGTTTAATCTGCCATGCCAATAATTTTCCTGATTTTTCACCTTGTTCATAAAAAGTTTGCTTCAATCTTAGAAGACTCGAGGCAGCGCTATTCACTGATTTTTTGCCATATTCAGCTCTCAGAATCAGTAATTCGTTCTCTAACTGTGGGTTACTTCTTGCATACACTTTTTCTTGAAGAATTTTTATTTTACGTTCCAATTGGGCTCTCTCCTCTCGAGTCTTCTTAGATTTTGAACCTGTATAACTAATAATATGCCCCCTAATAAAAGCTTTGAAAGCCTCCCACTTTATACATGCTGATGTTTGTGTAGTATTGATATCAAAGAACTCATCTATCTGTTTTTCTATGTACTTAACAAATTCCTTATCCTGAAGCCATTTATGCTGAAAATTCCACCTACCTGGATCCTTTGTCAATTTCTTATCTACATATATTAGACAGCAGGGTGCATGATCAGAGATCACGATGCTATCATAGAAACAGTTTTGAATCTTGGACCTTAATTCTGTAGAGATCAAAAAGTAGTCAATACGTGAGAATGTCTTATAGGTATTAGAATAACAAGAATAGGCTTTGACTTGTGATTTCATTTCTCTCCATATATCTAGCAATCTCAATTCTTTCATAAAATGATTAATGGTCATCCTGCACCCATTGTGCGTACAGTCCAGTCCTGTTGATCTATCTATACTGGGATTCAATGTACAATTAAAATCCCCTGCTATTATATGTTGCCCTGTAAGTGATGCTAAAGTAAGAAATAAATTAACGAAGAAGTTTTGATCATCAGTATTGGGACCGTATAAGTTCACCAGATTTATATTTTCTAATAACAAAGATCCTTGGATGATTAGATATCTTCCTAATTTGTCTCCAATTACATTTTTCACTTGAAATGGGACTGTTTTATGTATGAGAGTCATAACTCCCCTGGCTCGGGATGAAAATGATGAGGTGAACACATTTCCTTGCCATCTTCTCCTGACTCTTTTTACATCCTCCTCTATTAGATGAGTTTCTTGTAAAAACACAATTTTTGAATCTATGTCTTTTATTTTATTCATAACTTGTTTAAGTTTTTTAAGATTTTGTAGACCTCTGCAATTCCATGAAGTTAAATTAAGATTAACGCTTTGATCTATGATCAATAAGGAGTTTGAGATTACCTTGCAATATAAACATGCTCATACAGAGAAGCAAAAACATGGATGGTTGAACATTCATCCTACAAACTACACAAAAACAAATTCCCTTTCCCCACATTCGTGGTAATCCCCCCAAAATCAAAAAAAAAATCTGTCTCCCGTTATAGCTAGTGACTGTTCCACACCTGCGAGGATCAGTCAAACCACTCTCTCTTTCTCCTCTCAATCACCCTGACTCTACTACTTTTTTAATGACATTAACTCTCTTCTGTAGTTTTTCCAACATAACTTCAAAGTTTTATAGCAACTTTGTACATCATAGCTTTTTTTTTTATATATATATAATACAATCTATATTTTGTAGACATGTTATATGTTTCAGATCAATCAGATGCCTGTACAAATGCTTAAATGTTCTACCTTTATCATGTTCATGCTTAGCTCTCACCAGTCTCCTTTTGGATCTGCTTAATGAGCTCCTGCGCCTCTTGAGGGGTCTTGAAGGTGTGGGTTCTGCCCTTATATGTGACCAGCAGTCTTGCCGGATGAATCACTCCGTGACGAATCCCGAGGTTGCGCAGCTCTTTACGGGCGGGGTCGAACTGCCTCCTTAATTGTTGAATTCCTGTGGCGAAGTCTGGGTAGAACCGCACCTGTTGATCCTGGTATTTAATTTCTCCTTTAGCTCGCGCCGCGTTGGTGACAGTCATCTTGTCTCTGTAGCTGAGGAACTTCATAATCAGCGTCCTCGGTGGTGCCTTATTATCTCTCGGTGGGCCGATTCGGTGAGCGCTCTCTAAGACGACCGATGACTGCAGGTCCGCGTTGTTCAGTGCTTCTGGAATCCACTTTTCCAAAAAGGAACATGGGTCCCGTCCCTCTGCTCCCTCCGGGAGACCCACCAGCCTCAAATTATTCCGTCGCGAGCGGGATTCTAAGTCCAGGACATTATCTTCCAGACGTTTACATTTTAATTCCAGTGTTTGCACCTTTAATTGTAGGCTGGTGACGTCATCTTCAGCGCTTGAGATTCGGAGCTCCGCCTGCGATACTCGTTCCATACAGTCGCTTATTTCTTTTCTCATTCCTTCTATCGCTGCTATAATCCCATCAAATTTAGACGAAAAGTCTGCTCACATGGAGCTGATGGCAGCAAGCACCGCATTTGTCCCCTCCTCAGCAGTTACTGCTCCGCCGCTAGCTCCCTCCTCCGCCATAGTCTCTGGAGATTTTTCTGCTTCGTCACGAGCGTGGAAGTCTGTTAGTTTGGATTGTTTTGTCGAATCACTTTTTCCTCCGCCTAATTTCCCAGCCTTAGTCTTTACCATATCCGCGCCTAAACGCTGGGATAGGTTTTTGTTCCAATTAAGAAAGTTTTAGCCTACTTTTTATTTTTAGGAGCAGAGCAGTGTGAAACACGTCTTCCTACGTGGCCGCCATAACCGGAAGTCCGTCTTGATGCCTTTTTACTTGTAAAGAACTTGTTGTTCTTATTGTATGTATGTTCATTACCGAAAATTCATTCATTCATTCATTCTTGTTTGTTAAGAAAAATAATAATAATATTGATTAAAAAAAAGGAATATGATTCAAAAAAGCAAAACGACAACAACAACAAAAAAAAACAAGTTACAGGAGCCCAGATCATCTGGAGGAAATCCTTACAGGAATACAGGAGACATGCAAATTCCAATAATAAGGGCCCAGATCAACCAGCTTTGATCACGTAAGTTTTAGCAGCAAAATAGCAGTGCCAGTCACTGTACCATTGTACCAACCCAAAAAAGTGATCATGTTACACACCCAGTAGTCATTAAAACATATATGGTAGCAGATATCCTTACTTGTTAAGGAACATTCTTCTCACAGAAATTAAAATCTGTCTTGCGTATATCCTTTTTTAAAATATGAATAGAACAGCTACTTTTTATTTAATGCAAACCTTCTTTCAAATAATATTCTCATTACTTTATATGTATATGTATTGTAATATCTTACAAGAGTGGATTGCATATTTGAACTTCCTGTGTAAATTCATCTTTAGCTGAGGGTTCTACGGTCTTTGTCTGCTCGTTAGCTGTCTCAGCATCCTTGGTGTGATGGAGATTCCATGCTCTGGCTTTCTGACTGCTGTTGTGATAGCACTTGTTTAGACTGAACCCAGGAGTTTGTTTGGCTGCTCATCATGAATATGTTTGGGAAAACTGTCTGGAAAGCCACTGATGTATATACAGCCGTGGACAAAATTGTTGGTACCCCTTTGTTAATGATAGAAAAACCCACAATGGTCATAGAAATAACTTGAATCTGACAAAAGTGGTAATAAATAAAAAGTCTATGAAAATTAATCAATGAAATCAGACAATGCTTTTGAATTGTGGTTCGACAGAATTATTTTAAAAAACAAACTCATGAAACAGGCCTGGACAAAAATGATGGTACCCTTAACTTAATATTTTGTTGCACAACCTTTTGAGGCAATCGCTGCAATCAAACGATTTCTGTAATTGTCAATGAGACTTCTGCACCTCTCAGCAGGTATTTTGGCCCACTCCTCATGAGCAAACTGCTCCAGTTGTCTCAGGTTTGAAGGGTGCCTTCTCCAGACGGCATGTTTCAGCTCCTTCCACAAATGTTCAATAGGATTTAGATCAGGGCTCATAGAAGGCCACTTTAGAATAGTCCAATGTTTCGCTCTTAGCCATTCTTGGGTGTTTTTAGCTGTGTGTTTCGGGTCATTATCCTGTTGCAAGACCCATGACCTGCGACTGAGACCAAGCTGTCTGACACTGGGCAGCACATTTCTCTCTAGAATACCTTGATAGTCTTGAGATTTCATTGTACCCTGCACAGATTCAAGACACCCTGTGCAAGATGCAGCAAAGCAGCCCCAGAACATAACAGAACCTCCTCCATGTTTCACAGTAGGGACAGTGTTCTTTTCTTGGTATGCTTCATTTTTGCATCTGTGAACATAGCGCTGATGTGCCTTGCCAAAAAGTTGCAGTTTTGTCTCGTCTGTCCATAGGACATTCTCCCAGAAGCTTTGTGGCTTGTCAACATGCAGTTTGGCAAATTCCAGTCTGGCTTTTTTATGATTTGTTTTCAACAGTGGTGTCCTCCTTGGTCACCTCCCATGAAGTCCACTTTGGCTCAAACAACGACAGATGGTGCGATCCGACACTGATGTACCTTGACCTTGGAGTTCACCATGAATGTGTTTAGAGGTTGTTCTGTGCTCTTCTGTTACCATTTGTATTATCCGTCTCTTCCATTTTTCATCAAGTTTCCTCCTGCGGCCACGTCCAAGGAGGTTGGCTACAGTCCCATGGATCTTAAATTTCTGAATAATATGTGCAGCTGTAGTCACAGGAACATCAAGCTGCTTGGAGATGGTCTTATAGCCTTTACCTTTAACATGCTTGTCTATAATTTTCTTTCTAATCTCCTGAGACAACTCTCTCCTTTGCTTCCTCTGGTCCATATTTAGCATGGTACACACCATATCACCAAACAGCACAGTGACTACATGCCACCCTTTAAATAGGCCGACTGACTGATTACAAGTTTGTAGACACCTGTGATGTTAATTAGAGGACACATCTTGGTTGAACATGTCCCTATGGTCACATTATTTTCAGTCTTTTCTAGGGGTACCATTATTTTTGTCCAGGCCTGTTCCATGAGTTTGTTTTTTAAAATAATTCTGTTGAACCACAATTCAAAAGCATTGTCTGATTTTCATTGGTTAATTGTCATTGAATTTTTATTTATTACCACTTTTGTCAGATTCAAGTTATTTCTGTGACCATTGTGGGTTTTTCTTTCATTAACAGAGGGGTACCAACAATTTTGTCCACATGTGCACTGTATATTTTTTTATATAATTAATTTAATTTTAATTAATTAATTTAATTAATTAATTATAAATTTATAATTTACACTTGTACAAAATGAGGAGGAAGAATATGAAGGCAGCTCATTTCAGTGTAAACAGCATTATATCATAAGTTCATTTTTTAAAATTATACTTAACACACTGATTTATCGAGGTAATTTTTATAATGTTTGTATACCACTGTTAATAGTCTCTCGGCGCCACACCAGTCGGCTGCCTTTTGCAACAGCGGCTCGATTCCGAGTTTTTTTTCCCCTTCCTCTCTCTTTTGATGCTCTGAGTGTTGCTATCCCTGTGCTGTTGCAATCCTGGAATTTCCCCGTTGTGGGACTAATAAAGGCTTATCTTATCTTATATCTTAAGGCATTTGATAAAACATAAAACATTACCTAGCAAAGTTATTGGTCTGGATTCTTATCATTAAGACTCCTTATTACTGTGTATCATTCTGTGTTTTATAGACCTTTTGATTTCTTTTGTGCTGTTACCACTTGCTCCACATTTTGGACATTTCAGCCCTGCACACCATTGACCATACTGATTGCCTCTTTTCCTATCCAGAGGAAAGCCTTGCTGATGAAACGGCTCACATTGAGACGGCCACCCCACAGACCTTGCACTACACACTGGCCAATCAGCAGGTCCAGTTCCACCGTATTGATGAAGATGGACAAGTACAGGTGGTAGGTGTCTGCCAAGTCAATTTGAAAACATATATACTTATTACATCAGAGCCTGGATACGTATTTACACTTGTCTTACAATATTTAACAGATATACTGTGGTGTGAAAAAGTGTTTGTGCCCTTCCTGAGTTCTCATTTTTTTTTGTATGTTTGTCACACTTAAATGTTTCAGATCATCAAACAAATTTAAATATTAGACAAAGATAACACAAGTGAACACAAAATGCAGTTTTTAAATGAAGGTGTTTTATTATAAAGGGGGAAAAAAAATCAAAACCTACTTGGCCCTGTGTGAAAAAGTGATTGCCCCCTAAACCTAATAACTGGTTGGGCCACCCTTAGCAGCAACAATTGCAATCAAGCGTTTGCGATAACTGGCAATGAGTCTTTTACAGCGCTGTGGAGGAATTTTGGTTGGCCCACTCATCTTTGCAGAATTGTTGTAATTCAGCCACATTGGAGGGTTTTCGAGCATGAACTGCCTTTTTAAGGTCATGCTACAGCATCTCAATCAGATTCAGGTCAGGACTTTGACTAGGCCATTCCAAAGTCTTCATTTTGTTTTTCTTAAGCCATTCAGAGGTGGACTTGCTGGTGTGTTTTGGATCATTGTCCAGCTGCAGAACCCAAGTGCACTTCAGCTTGAGGTCACAAACAGATGGCCGGACATTCTCCTTCAGGATTTTTTGGTAGACAGCAGAATTCATGGTTCCATTTACCACAGCAAGTCTTCCAGGTCCTGAAGCAGCAAAACAGCCCCAGACCATCACACTACCACCACCATATTTTACTGTTGGTATGAAGTTCCTTTTCTGAAATGGTTATTTTTACACCAGATGTAAAGGGACACACACCTTCCAAAAAGTTCAGCCTTTGTCTCGTCAGTCCACAGAGTATTTTCCCAAAATTCTTGGAGAACATCAAGTTGTTTTCTGGCAAAACTGAGACGAGCCTTTATACTCTTTTTGCTCAGTAGTGGTTTTTGTCTTGGAACTCTGCCATGCAGGCAGCAAAACAGCCCCAGACCATCACACTACCACCACCATATTTTACTGTTGGTATGATGTTCCTTTTCTGAAATGCTGTGTTATTTTTATGCCGGATGTAAAGGGACACACACCTTCCAAAAAGTTCAGCTTTTGTCTTGTCAGTCCACAGAGTATTTTCCCAAAAGTCTTAGAGAACATCAATATGTTTTCTGGCAGAACTGAAACGAGCCTTTATGTTCCTTTTGTTCAGCAGTGGTTTTCATCTTGGAACTCTGCCATGCAGGCCATTTCTGCCCAGTGTCTTTCTTATGGTGGAGTCATGAACACTGGCTATGTTTACATGGACACAAGTAACCGGATTAAAAGCCTGATCGGAATAAAAATGCTTCATGTAAACATGGCAATCTGAATATTCTAGCCCGATCATGCTCATTTGGATCAAAATTTCATTCAGATTGAGAGGGGCGGCGCGGTGGCGGAGTGGTTAGCACTGCGGCAGCACAGCAACTCACCCTTGGCCGGGGGATCCTGTTCAATCCCAGCCCCCGACCAACAGTGATCTGTGTGGAGTTTGCATGTTCCCCCCGTGTCTGCGTGGGTTTACTCCGGGATTTCTCCGGTTTCCTCCCACATGCCAAAAACATGCAAGTTAGGTTAATTGGCATCAAAACTGGGGATTCTAAATTGTCCTTAGGTATGACTGTGAGAGTGAATGGTTGTCTGTCTCTCTGTGTTGGCCCTGCGATGGACTGGGGATCTGTCCAGGGTGTACCCTGCCTCTCACCCAAAAGATGCTGGGATAGGCTCCAGCCCCCCCGCGACCCGAAAAGGATTAAGCGGAAGAAGATGAATGAATGAATGAGAGGGGTGGGTTATGCCGATTGTTAATCCGAATGGTGCGCATGAAAACACTTATTCCGAACGTAGGGCAGAAAATATGTTTACTGCGCATGTCTGTACACCAGCCGCACGTCGACCTTGACGTATTTCCGCCTTAGCAGCAGCTAGCGGAAAACATAGCGGGAGTAAAACAAATTGGTCTGTATTGTCCTGCTGTATCCCTCTGTTCGTCATATGCAGAAGTATATACTTGTAGCTTAATTACGGAGACCAGCAGAAGCAAAAGTACAGTCTGAACTAGAAAAGCACTCGGAGAGCGCAGACCTCCGCCAAACGCCACAGTTCCCCCCATACAGTGTTTGTGTGTACATTTTCAGATTCCTTGACCATGAAAACATATGACTAGCAATTGGATTGACCAGGGATGGCAATTTTCCGCCGATCCGCGGATTTCCGCCGATTTTATCATCATCTATGTCATAATTTTGTACCTTTACCTTGTTCTCAATAAAGTTTGGAAAAAAAAAAACATACGCGCTCGGCGCTTCCACGGGTCAAGTCTCGCGATAACCCGGATGTACTCAAGCTACTGCTGTATTGTAAACAGCCCTGCGATTGGATAGTTACAAACAATTGGACCAATCAAATGGCTTGTATGCTTTGTCAAAAATTCATTTCGGCTTGTTCTCAGGGATATGATTTTTCCGGTAATTCACCGAATTCCGGTTTATTTTTATATTATATGTACGTTAAGTATGTTAGCGGCTTGTGGTCCAAGAATGCAGTGGTGTGCCCTTTCAGCCAGAACCGGAAGTGGCGTATGCTAGGTAGAGAGCCATTAACTCTCTGTCGAACACGCTGTATTTACGCTCACTGTCGTGCAAAGACCTGCTAAAAAAAAAAGGTGAGCGGCTGCCAAGAACCGGCAACGCATTGCTCCACGACGGCCGCTATGCCCATGACCGAGGCGTCGGTAGTGAGCGCTGTTTTAACCTCAGAACACCTGCTCCCGTTCAGGAGTCCAGTCGACTCTGTCCGCCGGTTTCCGTTTGAGTGCAGCGTACAAGGCTGTATGAGCTGGGCTGCGCAGGGGAGGAAAATGAACTGCTCAAATCTCAATGGAGATTGAAACTGGGGATCTGAAATGAATGCTGAAATTAGCAAAAAGTAATGGTATGTTGGAATTTTATTTCTATTATGGAATAGATAAAATTAACTGATTTTGATTTGATCAAGTGTTAAAGCATGTGATGGATAATGCTTGTTGGAATATTTACCTCCGCCAAGGAGGTTATGTTTTCATTGGCGTTGGTTTGTCTGTCTGTTTGTTAGCAAGGAAAAGTTATGGACGGATTTTCATGAAATTTTCAGGAAAGGTGTGCAATGGAACGGGGAACAGATGATTAGATTTTGGTGATGATCTGAGAGTGCATACCTCCACCAAGGGCTTTTTTGTATTTGTGCAGCAGGATTACACAAAAACTACTGGATGGATTTGGATAAAATTTTCACCAGAGGTGGTTCTTGGGCTAGAGAGGAACCCATTATATTTTGGTGATGATCTGAGAATGCATACCTCAGCCAAGGCGCTTATCTTCTCACAGTGTGTTAGCAACAATACTCCAAAACTGATGGACAGACTTGATGCAATTTTCACCACCAGTGGCTATAGGCCTACACACAAACCCATTACATTTTGGAGTTGATCCATGACAAATGGAAGGAGCCTTGGCGGAGGGATGCGCTCTGAGTGCTTTTCTAGTTTAGGAATGCTATCTTCTTGGAACATAAGTCAATATTATACAGTAATAAGTGGCATTCAGCTGTTTGTTTTATGTCATGTAAGCACAGTTCTGGTACTTAAAAATCATAAAAACCCAGGAGCTTCGGGGAGCGAAGTGACAGTAAAGGTGAAAATTGGCTCAAAGTTCAATGAGGTAACAGAAACACTCGGACAGTTTCTGAAGAAACCAGAAAAGGAGATGAAGTTCAAAGTTCAAAGACTGACACAGCTTGCTGCCAAAAGGAAGAAAGTTTCACATTAGAAGTGACTTGGTGACCAGTGTAAATAGTGTAAAAAACTCTAATAGAACTGTTAAATATGTTGGACTAAAGACAGTGAGACAACATTGAAGAAAAAGTAAGTTAACTTTTCATTATCTAAGTCTAGTATTTCATTTTTTTAATCATTTTTTTCAGTCTAAATTACTTCTGTTTTACTGAAAACCTCCCAGCTTCAGGGGGGCTGCGCCCCCCCCCAGCCCCCCATAAGTCAATCGACCAAATTAGATTTCAGCTGAAATCAGAATTTCCTGTTGCCATCCCTGATTGACAATGATAGGATTAGTGGTTCAGTAGTTATTCACGAAAATGGCATTTTCCGTAATGGCGGTTTTCTTCTCGACGGTGATCCGGATCACCACCAAAATGTAATCATCTGTAGGATACCCCATTTCTGACAATCTGTGAAAATTTCATGAAAATCCGTCCATAACTTTTTGAGTTATCTTGCTAACAAACAAACAAACAGACAGACAGACAGACAAACCAACGCCGATGAAAACATAACCTCCTTGGCGGAGGTAATAACACAATACAGGTCAATTTCGACACGAAGCGGGGCTTGCTAACACCGGAAGTTGCTTCTTCTTCTACTATTTTTTGAATGTCAAAATGTTGACGTGCGCATGTCAAAATGATTTGTTCTATTCAAACGTGTGACACATGGAAACGCACGTCCTAATCAGATCAGCTTTTGCAGGATCCATGTAAACAGTAAAATTCTGATCTGAATTGTAATCAGATTGAAGAAATTTTGCCCGTGTAACTGTGGCCACTGACCTTAACTGAGGCAAGTGAGGCCTGCATTTCTTTGGATGTTGCTGTGGGGTCTTTTGTGACCTCTTGGATGAGTCGTCGCTGCGCTTTTGGGGTAATTTTGGTAGGCCGGCCACTTCTGGGAAGTTTCACCACTGTTCCATGTTTTCGCCATTTGTGGATAATGGCTCTCACTGTGGTTCACTGGAATCCCAAAGCTTAGAAGTGGCTTTATAACATTTTCCAGACTGATAGATCTCAATTACTTTGTTTCTCATTTGTTCCTGAATTTCTTTGGTTCGCAGCATGATGTCTAGCTTTTAAGGATCTTTTGGTCTACTTCACTTTGTCAGGCAGGTCCTATTTAAGTGATTTCTTTATTGAGAGCAGGTGTGGCAGTAATCAGGCCTGGGTGTGGCTAGAGAAATTGAACTCAGCTTTCCAAAGATGTGATAAACCAGTTAATTTATGTTTCAACGGGGGGCAATCACTTTTTCACACAGGGCCATGTAGGTTTGGATCTTTTTTTCCCCTTAACAATAAACACCTTCATTTAAAAACTGCATTTTGTGTTTACTGGTGTTATCTTTGTCTAATATTTAAATTTGTTTGATGATCTGAAACATTTAAGTGTGACAAACATACAAAAAAATGAGAAATCAGGAAGGACACTTTGTCACACCATTGCATATGTGATTGTTTTGATTTAGTTTTGATTTTTTTTTTTTTTCATTTGCGTGTGTACGTGCATGCGCATGCAGGGCTGTACAGTGCAACGTGAAAATTGGTTTGTGTGAGGAATGAATGAATTGATGCAGCACCGGTGTGATGAAAAACAGACTGTTTGTATGTATAGTTGCTGTCAAACTACATTTATGCTGCTTTAAAACTACAGTTGTCAAGCTGCAGTCACAAGTTCCATCAGCATAAATTCACACTTCAACAATATTCGATAATCTCAGATAACAGCACATTTCTCCTGGATATCAGATTTCATGTCCTCACGTCAGCCCGGAAGCTGGTGACACAGGAGAGTCACTGGCATTTTTAATTTTGTCGCCCTGTGTTGAACTCGGCGCAGATCAGTGGTGGAATATGCCAATATATACAGTGGGGGAAATTAAGTATTGAACATGTCAACATTTTTCTCATTAAACATATTTCTGATGGAGGCATTGACCTGAGATTTTCACCAGATATCGGGAACAACCCAAGTAATCCACACATACAAAGAAATCAAGGCAACTGTGTTCACAAAACAAGTTATATTTAAGAAAGTGGAATGACACAGGGAATAAATATTGAACACACGAAGAAAAAGATGTGCAAAAAGGCATAGAAAGAAATGCAAATTTAAAATAATTTCTAGACAAGTTGTTTTTAATCATAAAGTAAAATACTATGTTTTTAATTATTAAACTGTACTACTTGCACAGTGGTACAGGGGTAAACACTGTTGCCTAACAGCTAGAAGGTTCCAGATTTGAATCCCCCAGCTGGCAGGGTTGGGAACCTTTCTGTGTGGAGTTTCCATGTTCTCCCTGTGCTGTGTGGGCAGTGGTGGCCTAATGGTTAGGGATGTGGACTGGTGACTGGAGGGTTGCCGGTTCGATCCCTGGACTCGCAGGATCAGATCTGGGTGGGACAGATAACATAGCAGTGTTTGCCACACCCTTCTTAACCCCACAGTGGTGCCCTTGAGCAAGGCCGATAACCCCAACTGTTCCAGTGGAGCTGTTCAATGACCATAGGTCAGTCCGTAGTTGTACTGTGCAGCTTCCAGGTGTGAATGTGAACAGGGCAACCTTGAAAAAGAGAGTTTGCCTCTCAGTGGTCCCTCCCCTGTATAAATCGAAGGTTAAATTTCAGAAAAAATATTCCAGGTGAACTTGTTTTGTCCCACAGTGTTAGGTTAATTGGTGATTCTAAATGGTCCCTAGTAGGGATGTTAATGAGTAACTGATTTTGATTAACTGGTGATAAGAATTTAGTTGACTAAAATAAATTAGTTGTCAATTAATTGATAACTCAGCAGTGCTTTTCAATGAGAGCTTATTCTATGAAATGTAGTGGCGTTGCTGTCCAGGCAGGGGCGCACACGGTCACCCATTGCCGCCTTTCAACCGAAACTAAAGAAAAAGCAGAAGAAGATGCCCCAGAGTGCATGCATTGTGGACAGCGAAAAACCTGGTCCTTCCGGGTTATGTCAGAGAGCCAAAACAAGTTCCAGTGATACACGAGCCTGAAGAGCCACCCGCCTGCTTCAAATCAGCAGGGTGGAGGAACAGACTGGAGCAAGGAAAAAGACTACACAGGCGTAAAAACCCATCCCTGCTGCCTTAACTTGCCGCTAGACGGGAAAGCAGATTGGACCCAAGTTACTACTGAGGTAACATTTCAACACACAACAGCAGAGGAGCCCGGCGTGGACTAAAGCTGGGTTCATGCTGCACCTCCACTGTCCGCGTCCACTCGACTGCGAGGCTTGTGTGACAAAAATTGTCATCATCTCTAGTCTGGTCTCCAGGCCAGATCGTACTGGGTTTTCCTGGATTGCCGTGGTACTGTGATAATGTCTAACATGTAACAGATGAAGCAGCTCGCAGTTTATTTTCCTGTTAAAACAGTCTACTAGTGCATCTCAGTAAATTAGAACAATGTGAAAGTATTTTTTTTTTTTTGTAATATAGCTGTAAAAGATCAATTTTATGATATTGGTAATAGTTTTTAAAATAAATTAAAAATCATGGCATTTGTAATTTACAAATACACCAGCACATAGTACACACTATACAGTACAGAATTTGTTAAACTATAAAAACTGCCATTGTCTGTAGTAAAAAAAAAAATGCAAATGGTACAATAAATCATGAAAGAATAGGATGCTCATATTTTATTCAGTATATCAGAAACAGTAATTAACTTTTTATATGCTAAAGATAGAAAGACTGTATTGTACTGAGGAAAATTCAGATTCTCTGGAAAATTGTCACTTATCAATTGTCGATTGATAAGGTGAATCAACTAATGATTAATGAATTAATCGATAACTTGCATCCCTAGTCTCTAGATATCCGTCTCTCTCTTAGAATAGAGGGTTAATGCCAGTGAAGTGCGTTGAGTGGTCTTTGAGACTAGAAAAGTGCTGTATATATACACACATACAGGTCCTTATTCTTGCAGTCAATTTTAGAGACATAACAGATGTTTTTATCATACTACAAGTTTTGGTCTTGTACCACATGACTATGAACCTCTGTGGCACCAGTGCTATGAACAAAAAAAGTTAACGTACAGGCCTGGTGTGTGTGTGTGTGTGTGTGTGTGAGTGTGAGTGAGTGAGTGAGTGAGTGAGTGAGAGAGGATCAGGATGAGCTAAAACTGGTCACGCCACCCACGCAGTTAAACATCAACATACTTAAGAGATATAGTGCAACCTATGTCAGCGAAAGAGTGACTCATGCTCACTTTTGGGATGGACATGTACAGATGCAGGGATCAAAGGTCACATTCAGGCCCACCACAGCTTTATGGGTGGGCGATACACAGGATGTGTTAGACCTCTTATTCTCTTTGCTCTGATATCACAGAGAATACACATTAGGTAGTCCCTCCAGGATTTCGCTGGATGTTTTAATGATTGTTGCCGCCAAAAAAATCTGAATTCGTGGGAGCTTTTTTAAAAAGTTGTGATAAAAGTTGCAATGTTTTTAGTGTTTTTTGCACTAAAAGTTGTGGTAAGAATTATAAATTTTAAAGCAGATGTTTGTTTTTTTTTCCAGTTTACTGCAATGATATTCTATATAACAATAGAAGAAAAGCACAGGATTGTCAAAAAATTCCTATTACAGTGATTTGTAAATTAAGCGGAAACTTCTGCTATACAGAAAAACTCTTTTGTGCAACAACAAATACAGACTTTAACACAATATCCATTACAACAGCTAAATTGCATTGATTGCATGTTAAAGAGTACAGATTTGGAAATTACTAGCATCACCTTCATTTGAAAATTCCCTACAGTCTCCAACCACTCGGTACCAAGCAGAGAGGAAAACATAAATAATTTATTCCGTTGCTCTGTATTGTCTATTAGAGTCTGTGTTTTTTCTGAAAAAAATATAGACAGTATTCTCTCTCTTTCCATGCCTAACTCCTCCAGGGTTTCCTCTGGTAACATTTCTCCGTGACGGCTCACCTCGCCAGAAATTGTACTGCCACGCCAAGCCGATATGATTTTATTAAGAAAAATTTATGAAGCAATGACTTTCCGCAAGCATGCGCACAAACAACGCGCGTGGCGGTCATCCACGTGGAGTTTAGAAGCGCCCCGCCCACGCGAGTTCTTGACTCAGTCAGCAGGCAGTGTCTCGCTAAGCGTGAATGTCGACAAAAAACACGAGTTTGTTTAAATACTTTAAACGTGGAAAAAAAATCAGAAGAGGTATGTATGTAAGCACTGGAGGCATTTATCATGGTTTTAACCCACTGTTAACGGAAGCAATAATGGTGGAGTCGCTTAGCTAAGAGACGGGGTTAGAATTCATATGCAGCCGCTTCATATGGAGGGAAAGGCAAGGGGGACTGATGAATTGCTGAGGATATATTTCACCAGCCACTACAATATTAAGTTATTTTCCCTATTATGTACCTATTATGTACAAGTTAAAATGAGCGAAATTCACAAAGTCAGTGACTTTAATCAGCCCCACCCACTCGAGTTTTTGAGTTAGTCAGCAGGCAGTGTCTCACTAAGCGTGACTGTCGACAAAAGCATGAGTTTGTTCAAGTACTTTAAATGCGGAAAAAAATCAGAAGAGGTATGTATGTAGGCACTGAAGGCGTTTATCATGGTTTTAACCCGCTGTTAATGGGAGCAATAATGGAAGAGTCACTTAGCTAAGAAATGTGGTTAGAATTCATATGCAGCCGACTTCATATGAAGGGAAAGGCGAGGCGGACTGATGAATTGCTGATGATGTATTTCACCAGCCACTACAATATTAAGTTATGTTCTGTAGGAATTGCAGGAATGAAGAGACTGGCAATTTCTCTCTTTTCTCGCACGAGCAGGCGTGTCATTTTTATTCTCCAGCGGCAGTGACAAAAAGCAACAGCTGAAAACGCTAGCTCTAAACTGAGGTCCTTCAGCGGCTGCCTAGAGAGGTGCCTGATGAGAAAGCCTGAGCACACAACTATAACTGCCTAAACAGATCATTCTGTACATGAACACATATTGGGGTGAATTATGTCTTTAGAGTCCGCTACAGTTCCCTATTATGTACCTGGCAGGTTAAGATGACCGAAATTCACAAAGTCAATGACTTTAATCCGTCAGCAGCCTTCAGACAAACTAAACGTGTCAACATTTGATTTCAAAATACGGGAGGTTTTTCCTGCTGTCTGGGTGGTGAGGAGATTTCTAAAAAAAAAAAAAAAAAACAACCTATAAATATAAAGAAATATTATAACAGAAATAACA